>CM073576.1:109302959-110577125 GCA_037074715.1 Magnolia kwangsiensis | reverse complement strand
CATAGGTCACCTTCGACTGGTCGTAGGTTGCATACGACTGGTCGTAGATAGATGATTTTCAACGCTATACTTTGAATCAAAGATATATGATTGGTTGAAGAACCAGTCAACACTGTTCACATGACTGGTCGAACAACCTCCAGGACTAGTCATAGAGTAACTAAAAAATTCTAAAAATCTTCAACAACTTAGGACTAGTCGTGGAATTTCTTGGACTGGTCGAACCAGTGCTAGGACTAGTTGAACAAGGTCCAAGACTAGTCTTAGAACAGACCAAATTCACTTATAAGACATATATGGATTATTTATCCAAAATGGCATACTATAAAAGTCAACCTAAGGTCAGTCATACCTCAATAGTGAAGTAAGGACATTGAAACTTGAAGACAAGTGACCTTTGAGTATATTTAAGCCTGAGATCTTGAACTTAAAAGCTTTTGAGATCTTGAACTTGAAAGCTTCTCTTGTCTATCGAAGCTAATCTTGTTAGACTATCATCATGACTCTTCATGTCTTGAATAGATCTTTTGTTCATCACATATACAGCTTCAAAGCAGTGTCTTTGTCACCACAAATTTGACAATAAAAAGGGGGTATAAACTATAACACTTACAAACTACCCCTTTGTCAAATTAGTGACAAAACACATTTTCAAGATATGATATATAACACAAAATATCTGATTAAAGAATCATGCATCAATTGTTATCAACTGGCAAACATTCATGAACCTGTAAATAAATATTCAACATATAGTCCACCTCTACACATACAGTCACATACTCTACATACTCCCCCTGAGTTACATATATCACAAAAAAACATAAAAATATTATGCAGAATGCTACTCACTCCTCATAGGCAATCCAATCCAATCCAACAGGAGAGATCCATTCTCCCCCTTTTTGTCACAATTTGACAACGGAAGTAAAGAACAGATGACTAAGGAGATAAATAAGAGGTAAGACAAGATATGAGAACATAGCATAAGTAACACACATAATTCATAAACTGAGCCAAGTCAACTAAAGCTACAGTAACAAATCCGGTTAAGTGAGCATAATAGTAAGATAGTTATTAAAGACCAGAAAACTTTACAAAAAGCTAATCTGAACCAGATGAAGGAGTAGGGATGGAAGGATCAAGTTGATGCATGTCCTTAATCAAGTGCCTAAGATACTTGCGCATATACTTGAATTGTAAATCATGGGCAACAGTCATGTTTTCCATCCTAACATTGATATTATCAACCTTAGTTTCCAATTTATGCAAACGTGCATCAAAAGCAGAAGGCTCAAAATCTAGATCATTTACAGAGTCAGAATCAAGTTCTTCAAAAATATCATCCATATTAATATCATCAAGAGGAACATCACCAGCTTCTTCCTCATGTTCAGCTTCAGCCTCACCGACACCATCTCTTTGGCCAAGAAGAAATTCCAGCTTTATCTTATTGATATTAGAGTTGTTAAATATCATATGATGGATAGGGGATTCTCCAACTGGCATATCGACTAACATATGCGTAGCCAATGCAGTCATCAAATAACCAAAAGAAATATCACTATGACTAGGATGGAGTCTAAACTGAATGATAGAGTGACAAATCAAGGATGATAAGCAAAGAAGAGCACCTCTGGCAATATTATGAAGAACACGAACCATGAAAGCTGTTAACTTAGTTTTATTACCCGATCGAGGATACAAGTTGGACACAAAGATCCTATGAAGAACTCTGTATTTGGGTAACAAAAATCTTGAGGGGAGCGCATTTCCTTTATGCATCCATCGAACATCCAGATTGCATAAATCCTTAGTTAGCATGCGTTTTTCAGTCTGTGAGGGTTTTTCAGACTATGTATGAATGGAAACACCCTCATCATTCACAGGAATTTTCATAAGAGCTGAAATCAAATGACAATCAATGTCAAATGGTCCTTCTCTTGTGGTAATTTTAAATGTCAGATTTTTCAGTGAAAATTCACATATGCAAGCAAACATGGACTAGGCAATGGACCAGTATGCTGGCTCACCCCAATGCAATAAGTTATCCCAAACTATAGCTTGGAGCATAGGAAGGATATCAAAAGGAGTAGTATGATTAATATCAATCGGATGTTCAACAATAATATTACGCAATCTGATGTCCCGAATAAAGGATGGATCATCTTCGAGAGCCCTAAGATGACACGTAGTGATAGAGGCCGATCTAGAAGAAGATGAACCACGGGAAGTTATTTTTCTCCCTTTAGAAGCCATTTGTAATAAAGATTTCAAGAAGACAAGGAGTTGCAAAGGATTGAGAAGAGGGTTTTCTCAAATCAGATTTTTCAAAAAAAAAACTCCAAATCACAACGAAATTCAAAATAGATAACTTTAAGAGAGAAATAGAAGTAATCTAGACACAAATTTATAAGAAAAATGTAAATGGAGCACCAACCATGAAGATTTTGAAGGTTGGCCTCGACTAGTCGGACGTCAGCTCGTTGGTGAGTGAAAAAGAAATGAGGAAGATGAAGTGTTTTCCCCAAATTAAAGTTATTTCATGAGTTTCTCGACTGGTCATGGATGTACATGACTGGTCGTACCACGACTGGTCATGGATGTACATGACTGGTCGTACCATGACTGGTCATGTATATTCACGATCGGTCGAGGACCTGCTAAAAATGTAATTTTCCTTTGAGTTTTGCAAAATTTTCTACATGATTTGCAAAAATTGAAATCTAAAGTAGCAAGAATATACAATATGATACAAAAAGGCATAAATTATCATCTTAAAATGCACATGCCAAGATCAAATTTCATTTGGTTAGACCTGCTTTTATCGAAAGGTTTAGTGAAAATATTAGCACGTTGATTCTCGGTAGGTATATATTCCAAAGATATAACCTTTTCTTCTACTAATTCATGGATATAATGAAATCTAATATCAATGTGCTTAGTACGAGAATGTTGAATAAGATTTTTTAAAATATTTATGGCACTGAAATTATCACAATATAATAACATAGAATCCTGTTTAATCCATAATCACTTAGCATTTGATTCATCCAAACAAGTTGAGTACACACATTACCAGCTGCGATGTATTCAGCTTCAGCTGTGAAAGTGATATGGAACTTTGTTTCTTGCTAAACCAAGAAACTAAACAGTTTTCGATATAAAAGCAACCACCACTGGTTGATTTTCTATCATCAAGATTACTAGCCCAATCAGCATCCGAGTACCCAGCTAATTGAACACTAGTCTCATGTGAATACCAGAGACCGAGATTAGTAGTACTTGGGACATATCGCACAATCCGCTTGACAACAATTAAGTGTGATTCTTTAGGATTAGACTGATATCTAGCACAAATACCAACACTTAGTGCAATATCAGGTCTACTAGCAGTTAAATACAATAGACTACCAATCATGCTCCGATATAATTTTGGATCAACATTTTTACCTACAGAATCTTTGGAGAGTTTCAAGGTAGTACTCATAGGAGTATCAAAGTTCTTACCATTCTCAAATTTAAATATCTTAATTAAATTCAAAGCATATTTAGATTGAGAAATGAATATTCCATCAGGTTGTTAGTTTACTTGCAACCCTAGGAAATAATTTAATTCCCCAACCATGCTCATTTCAAACTATGATTTCATCAAATCTACAAACTCAGCAGTCATGTCAATACAAGTAGATCCATAAATGATATCATCAACATAAATCTGAACCATTAAAATATGATCATTATATTTTTTAACAAACAGAGTTTTATCAACAGATCCCATTTGAAAATTATGGCATAACAAAAACTTTGTTAGTTTCTCATACCATGCCCTAGGAGCTTGTTTTAATCTGTAAAGTGCCTTTTTAAGGCGATACACATGATCAACATTTATGGGATCTTTAAAACCCATCGGTTGTTCAACATAAACTTCGTCATGCAAATTGTCATTTAAGAAACTACTTTTCACATCCATTTGATAAATCTTAATCTTTCTAAAACATGCAATGGATATAAACAGTCTGATTGATTCAAGACATGCTACTGGTGCAAAGGTTTCATCAAAAATAATACCTTGAATTTGAGTGTAACCTTGTACCACTAGCCTAACCTTGTTTCTAATTATATTTCCAAGCTCGTCAAACTTATTTTTAAAAATCCATTTTGTTCCAATGATATGTTTATCTTTGGGTCTAGGTATGAGATACCAAACATTATTTCTTACAAAGTGGTTAAGTTCTTCTTGCATCGTAACAATCCAATTTTCATCAGCAAGAGCTTCTTTTACGCTAGATGGTTCTATCTGGGATGTAAAACATGTGTAATTATATATATCCTCAAGTTGTCTACGAGTACGAACACCAGTGAGAGGGTTTCCAAGAATTTGAGGATGATCTTTAACAGTCCTTAGTTCAGAATCAGTCTGATTAGATGAAGTATCAGGTTTATCAATTACAAGAACTTCATCATTATCTGAACTTGAAACTGGTGTATTTAAGTTATCATCAATGACCACATTGATGGACTCTTGAATCACACCAGTCCTTTTGTTCAGAACCCTATAAGCACAACTGTTTAAAGAATACCCTAGAAAGATCCCTTCATCACTTTTCGTATCAAATTTTCCCAGATTTTCACGATCTCGTAAAATATAGCACTTGTTGCCAAAAATTCAAAAGAATTTGATAGTAAGCTTCTTATCAAACCACATTTCATAAGACGTTTTATTATTACCTTTACTAGTATAAACTCGGTTAATAATATAGCAAGCTAGATTGACTGCTTCAGCCCAAAGATTCTTAGAGAGCTTCATGTTATTCAACATGACATTAGCCATTTCTTGAAGCACTCTATTTTTCCTTTCCACAATACCATTTTGTTGTGGAGTTTTGGGCCCTGAGAATTCATGTAATATTCCTTGGTCGCTACAGAACTTCTCAAAACTGCTATTCTCAAATTCAGATCCATGATCACTACGAATCTTATTGATTTGAGAACCTTTTTCAGTTTGAATCCTTTTAAGAACTTTTCTTACTTCTTTAAGGGTTTCTGATTTATCCCTTAAGAAGACTACCCATGTATATCTGGTAAAGTCATCTACTATTACCAAGATATACCTTTTGCCACCTTGACTCTCCATTCTGGTAGGTCCTATCAGATCCATGTGGAGAAGTTCGAGTGATCTTGATGTGGTATTGGAATTTACCTTTTTATTTGAGTTCCTTATTTATTTTCCTAATTGGCATTCACCACATATCTTATCAAATTTTTGAAGTTTGGATAGACCTCTTATAAGTTCCTATTTGCTCAATCTATATAAATTTCAGTAATGTACATGTCCAAGACGTTTGTGCCACAATTCAGTCTCATTTGTATGGACCATGTAACATGTTTGATTAGAAGAGCTAGATTCGCTAACAATATAACAGTTTTCAGATATTTTACGTCCAGTTAGTATAACAAAACCCTTGTTGTTTAGAATCCCACAGCTTTGATTAGAAAACTGAACATTATGATTATTATCGTATATTTGAGATATGCTTAGCAAATTATGTTTTAGTCCTTCAACATATAAGACATTCTTAAATAATGGAAGGTTATAAAGTTGAACCATACCTTGGTCCATAATTTTGCAGTTACTGCCATCACCAAATGTGACTAAACCATCAGTCATATCTTTTAGATCAGTGAATAAAGTCTTGTCACCTATCATATGCCTGGAGCATCCACTATCTATGTATCACTTTGAATGGCTTGTAGCTTTGAAAGCTGTGTGGGCAACCAAGCAAGTGACCTTTGGAATTCATTTCATAACCATTTTGGGTTTAGGTGGATAATTGGTGTTCTTTCGATTGTAAGATTTATAAGTATGACCTATTGAGTTAGACTTTAGAAGCTCCTTAAGTAAATCAACTATCTTTTCAGCCAAAAGACTTTGGTTTTGATTTTTATAATTAAAATAATTTCCTTTAGGTTTTTGAACAGATTTAAGGTCTTTAGAAAACACTTGTCCGTTCCCTTTTGAGTTTAAGGTCTCTCCCTTTACAAACTTAGGAGGTGTATTTTTCAGTTTAGGAGAAACATTCTTATCATAACCTAGACCGGATCGATCGCCACATTTTCTCGATCTTGATAAGAGTTTTTCTAATTTAGAATCACCTTGGGCATATTTCCAAGTTTCTTTTAAACTCAAGAGAGGAGACTTCATGTTTTAGTTGGTCGTTTTCAAATTTAGAATTTTCAACTTGGGTAGTTTTAAAATCCAAATCGCATTTTGTCTTTTCAAAATAGTCTTAAATATGGGACTTTTCTAAAACAAGAGATTCATAAATTTCTTTGTGTTAAGAAAATTTCTCTTTTTGAAGTTTCAGTTTTACCTCAATTTTACAACTCTCCTTGTATAGGGCATTGTAGGCATCTTGAAGATCATCTTCATTTTCACATTAACTGTTCAGATTTTCTTCGGTTATTGAATCATTATCTGAAAATGTGAATTTGGCTAGAGTCATAAGGGCTTTCACTTCATTGCCCGACTCGGTTTCAGAATCTTCAAAATCAAAGGATTCATCCCAAGTAGCCAACATACCCTTCTTCTTCGGTTTATCCTTTTTAGGACACTTGTTAGCCAAATGCCATTCTTGGCAGTTGTAACATTGATTATCTTTCAAAGATTTCCAAGTTTTAGATTTAGGTTTAGATATTTTCTTATCATTTTCTTATTGAAAATCAACTCTCTTTTTACTTTTGAAGATTTTATAAAACTTTTTCGCCAAAAGGGCCATATCATCTTCAGAGTTTCCTAAATCAGAATTTTCTTGAAAATTATTTTTAGAAGTTTTAAGAGCAATTGATTTTCCTTTTAGAGCTTTAAAAGTTAACTCATAGGTTTGTAAAGAACCAACTAATTCCCCAACCCTCATATTATCCGTATCACGAAGTTCCTGGATCACGGTTACTTTAGAGTCGAACCGTTCAAGAAGTAAGCATAGTATTTTTGTACGCACTTTACTTTCTAAGATTTTATCACCAAGACCCCACATAGAGTTTACAATGTCATTTAATCGTGTATAAAAGTCTATAAATGCTTCATTTTCCTCCATATAAATTTCTTCAAATTTGGTTGTAAGGAGTTTGACTTTCGATTTCTTGATAATTAATGTACCCTTGTGTGTCATTTCTAATATATCTCAAGCTCGCTTTGCAGAATCATAGGATATAATTCTTTTGAATTCATCCGGTGATAGTGCGCAAGTGATTGCATTTAGTGCTTTAGCATTTACACTACTCTCACTTTTCTGAAGTGTGGTCCACGAGAAATAAGGTGTTACTCTCATAGATTTTGAACCATCAACTCCAGTTACTTCAGTGGTAGAAGGGTTCCAACCATTCACAGTGGCCAGCCACACACTTTCATCCATGGATTTTAAGATTATTCTCATCCTGGCTTTCCAATAAGCATAGTTGGAGCCATCAAAGGGTGGTGGCCTAGTGACTGATAGGCCATCAAAATTTGACATCTTAAATATCTTAAATCATTAGCTTAGGAAATAAATCCAAGAATTAAGAATTAAAAACGAGTTATTAGGCTCTGATACATCTTGAAAAGGCCTAGCTATATGTCCTAGAGGGGGGGGGGGGTGGGGGGGGGGGGGGGGGGGGGGGGGGGGGGGGGGGGGGGGGGGGGTGAATAGGACTATGCCAAATAAAACTTATAACAGTGAAAATTAAATAAATACGATAGCCAACAAATAATATAAACAAACCACAATGCAAGAATGTAAAGAAACCTCAAAATTCAGATCTTGAAAGGTTGATACAAATGTTGTTCTAAGGACAACCTTACACCAAAAACCAGAGTTTATGGTAGGACAACCTTATTTCTAGAAAGGTCTTTGTATCAAATCTCAAATCGAAGAGGAATAATAAGAAATTACATACAAACTGCACTGAAGAATAAATTGCAATTACAAATATATTTTGTTCTAGGGACAATCATACACCATAGGAATGGCAGGGCAACCTTACTAGAACAAATAAAGAAGTTGATAAAGGAATAGCAAGAAATAAATGATAAATTATTACAACATTCCTACAATGCTTCAAATAAATGATTACAACATTCACATCCACATATACATCCCACAAATGAATAATTAAAGATATGAAATATAAACCATTCAACCACCAAACACAAGGGATTATAGTGGTTCGCCTATGTGTTCACAAACTGTTAAAAAATAGCCACACAGAATGCTACTTCACTCCTAATATCCTCACACAAAGGATATTAGCATTCACTATCAAAGTAGGTTTTACAGGTTCACCCAAAACCTTCACAATTGTGTCTTTCACTGTGGGCTTACACAATTAAAAAACCCCACTTCTGAGATTTCCTGGCTCACCTCAAATAACTAATACAATGAGATTTTTCTGGCAAATCCCAAAAGAAACCAAAACAGAAAGGAATTTACAATTAAATGTAAAAACCTGATTTTCTCCTTCGTTGTAGCAGCCCCGAAGAACCAAGTAGGAGTAGATGATTGAATGTCCAAGTTCAATGCCCAAAACTCACATTACAATGGTTCTAGTTCTAATTGATTTTAAATTAAACCAAAATGGGCTAGCTTTAATTGATTTTGATTCCAAAAAAAGGAAAATAGTAATTGCACTTTTCAGATTAGATTAGAATACAAGAAACAAAATATTTAATAAACAAAATATACACACTTAGCTTAAAATGGAGCACAGACTTATCTCTTAGAAGGCTGAATTAATTATCCTGAATTGTATCTCTTATTCTGAGATTCATGCTCTATTTATAGTTGAGAAAAACACGTCTTCAACTGGTCTTAGGACCTCTACGACTGGTTGAAGAACCAACTAAAATTTAAAATTTCAGGCGCGATAAGATAAGATGGTTTCACGACTGGTCGTAGGTCACCTTCGACTGGTCGTAGGTTGCATACGACTGGTCGTAGACAGATGATTTTCAATGCTGTACTTTGAATCGAAGATATACGAGTGGTCAAAGAACCAGTCAACATTGTTCACATGACTGGTCGAACAGCCTCCAGGACTGGTCGTAGAGTAACCAAAAAATTTTAAAAATCTTCAACAACTTAGGACTGGTTGTGAAATTTCTTGGAATGGTCGAACCAGTGCTAGGACTAGTTGAACAAGGTCCAGGACTAGTCTTAGACCAGACCAAATTCACTTATAAAACATATATGGGTTATGTATCTAAAATGACATACTCTAAAGGTCAACCTAAGGTCAGTCATACCTCAATAGTGAAGCAAGGACATTGAAACTTGAAGACAAGTGACCTTTAAGTATATTTAAGCCTGAGATCTTGAACTTGAAAGCTTCTGAGATAGTAAACTTAAAAGCTTCTAAGATCTTAAACTTAAAAGCTTCTCTTGTCTATCGAAGCTAATCTTGTTAGACTGTCATCATGACTTTTCATGTCTTGAATAGATCTTTTGTTCATCGCATATACAGCTTCAAAGCAGTGTCTTTGTCACCACAAATTTGACAATAACAAGGGGCTATAAACTATAACACTTACAATAAGGCACATGTAATATGGCCCATTTGATATATTTTAGGCCCAATGGGATGTACTTAAGGTCCATTGCAATGTGATCCTAACATGGTTCAGGTAATGATGTTTATGACAGGTTATGCCTTGGGAAAAATGCTGGTTTGACGTCCACGTTGTAAGAATAATGTTGGTTAAATGTCCACTTTATGACTCTCCCTAAGGCCCATTGATAGGCCTGTACTTATTGTGTGTAGGCCATTTAGGCCTATCTACATTGTACGGATAGTTTATTACTTTATAAAATACTTAGTATAATCTCATGACTCATATCCATACGCATCATATGTATGTTTGATATGAGGAATGTTTGATCATAGCATAAGCCAGTTGGGTTGAGACATTTACAGAGCTCCTTATAAGACGGAGTGCCCCACATGATCATGCAGTACGCGCTGGACTGCTGCATGATTTGACGGTGTGATTCATGCATCTTGCATTTGTATGTCATGATCATTGTATGCCATAGTGACATCAGGGCCGTGGCTCCACAGGCACATCATGGATGGTCGTATCGAAAACTGAAAATACTTGGTTTTAGCACTATGGGCACTTAAGATGTTCTTGGATGAAAGTCGCAAAACCTTTTTGGTACTACGAGTTGCTCCAACGTCTAGACCGAGTGGATACACGAGTGCCCGAGTGTCGAATACTAGTAGGCCGCGTCTCCCACTATGTCATGGTCGGTTGGGAGGGGGTGTGGCCTTATCCGCCCGAGTGAGGGGACTATAAGCTAGGCTGAGTTTGACTAGCTCGTAAATGAGTCCGCTATCGACGAGCTAGGTAGGTATTGGCAGGCTAATAGTGAGGTCTACTCTACTTACTTGGCTCTGAAGCTAGGGAGGAGGCAGTCAGTGTGAAGTGTATTAGACCCCAGTGATATCCCAGAGAGGAACTATATTGATATATGTACTTGATGAGTACTGGCATGTTTATTTTGTAACTTGCATATGATATTTGGCTACATAGGCCTCGCATTGCATGGTCTTGGTATGACCGATAACATTTATGTCTTATATCACATAACTTTAGTACAGTTGATAGTATTCATGGACTTACCACATATTTTCGCATTACTTTGATATTGTACACTTGGCACTTGCTGTGCGCACACACTTACACTACCCTCTAAGCTTTCGTAAGCTTATACACAATAGATGCGTGCAGGTGGTGTTAAGTTGCAGCAGCGTTGAGCTTGGAGCATGCAGCTGTCCTCTGGAGCTTTGATTTCGATATATGTATTTCCCTTTCAGCATTGTATTCGAATGATTATATTAGTGGATATGTGATGATGATGTTGCCTTTATGATTTGGGTATACTTGTGGTTATGCTTCTTATGAGACAAATGTACGTTGAAAAATTCTCCTTGCAGGATCTCAGGATCGAAATCTGGCCTATGTATGCTGGGGGCCGAGAATGGGGTACTACGGAGGCTGTTGGCACGTGGTTCGGCGATCAGAATTCCTGTAAATCCTATTTTTAAGTTTTGGGCATGACAAGTCTGATGAATTCAAGATGAGCTACTGGGGCAAAGGTTTCATCATAATTGTAAGACCCGTATCTTGGTCCGTACCTTTCCGTACACTCCCGCGGTCGTACCGGTCGAATTCCGGCAACTTTCGACCCTTAAACAATATCGACGCGCGACCTGGATTCATGTACCGACAACCCGAGTCGACTCAACCCGAGACCAATACCATAGCGACCGCACCGTCGCCGCGGTTCCGATACCGCGACCCGCGTGCCAAGGCGATACCCTGATCAAGAGTTATGGGCCAACGTTCGGTGCGAGAAAACGTCGCGCGTTGCGAAAACCAAGGGAATCTCAACGATGTGTCACATCAATCACATCAATCCCATCAATCAATCACCCATCAACCCATCACATGTCAAGTACACATCACCTCCATCCCTTTTCCCAAGCAACCACAAAAGTCTTCACATCCCATACCTCTCTTACACAAAAAGCCACAAAAGTCTTCTTAAACCATACTTCTCTTACACAAAAGCCACAAAAGTCAAGTTTCTCTTACACCACCATCACTCACCCATCCATCCATCACTCTCTCTCTCTCCCTTTACATCACTCTCTCTCTTTCTCTCTTTCTCATTCCAAAAACTTCTAAGCAACAAAATTTCAAGAGCTCTCACGTATGGCATTTCTCCAAAGACCTTAAGCTCCAAGTGGCCCACCTTCCTACCCCAAAATCTCCCATCTCAACCCTCCATTCTTCATCTTAGCCATTGAAGTTGAAGACAAGGTGCCAAGGAACCCCTAGGAGCGAGAAGATCGGACGGTGGGTGCTTCTATAGGGTAGATTTTCTTGTTTTTATGGTGGACCAAGTGAGGCCCACCGATCAATGGTGTGGATCTCACTTGGGACCCTTATTTGTGGCCGATGGACCACTTGGATCATCATGGTCGTTCCATGATGGGGCCAATCTCCATGGACCCCATCATGATGTTTATTTTCACTTAGAAAGGTCATCTAGACCGTCCATATCGGTGGAGAATGGATCTCCACCGTTGATTTCCATTTTCAATAGTCCCAGGTACAAGGGATCCATTCATTGTATGATTTCATGTAAGGGAGGGCCCATAAGGACGGGGTCCCTCCATCACAAGCCGTGTCCCACTCTCCATGTCTCTCTCTCTCTCTTTCATTTCTTTTATTTTATTTTATTTTATTATTTTATTATTTTTTTAAGGGTTGTGTGGCCCACTTGAATGGACCTCACCGTGGGGGATTAATCTTGTCCAAGAGTCCTTCAAGTGGGGCCCACCTTGCATGTTGTACCACTCCCATCATCCATCAGTGGTGGCCCACTTCAAAAGGCCCACCACAATATTAACTTTTAAGGAGGCCACCGTCCAGCGTCTGGACGCTGGACGTCCCTGTAACAACAACCAAAAATAAAAAAAAAAAAAAAAAACAACAAAAGGGGAAAACCACTTTTGGGATGGTCCACTTGCTGAGGCTCCATCTTTAGGTATGTATGAAATCCACACCGTCCATCCCATTCCCCATCTAATTTTAGGCGTTGAGCCAAGACCTGGGATTTATTGGGAGGTCAGGTGGGCCATAGCGATGTGGGTTGCATTCCTACCTTATAAAGGATCATTTCTTCG
Source organism: Magnolia kwangsiensis (assembly GCA_037074715.1). Lineage (NCBI taxonomy): Eukaryota > Viridiplantae > Streptophyta > Magnoliopsida > Magnoliales > Magnoliaceae > Magnolia > Magnolia kwangsiensis. The sequence goes on along the minus strand of CM073576.1, from coordinate 110,564,396 downwards.
CTTTATTTTATTCTCTGAGCGTAGAATATACTCTATATTAGGCCCGTTGGAATGGTTGCGAGCCGAGGAATGCAATGGCCGGGGCGGATTTCTTTTAAGAGGGCCCCACGTGTGAAATACCCCAAAAATCAGTTTTTTTCCAAAACTTGCAAGAGGCGCTGCCTCAGCGTCTCTGACGTGCGTCTGCTACACGCTGGGCGGACGACCGTGCGGTCACCCACGGCTGCTGCCGTGGGCCCCACACGATGTATATATATTATCTATGCTGTCCATTTGGTGGGTCCCCATCTCAGGTGGGCCCCCTCCAAGAATGGGACAAATCCAAAGCTCAGGTGGCCCACAATGCAGGAAACAGTGGAGGCCTTGTGGCTGCCCTTGAAATGATCTTTTTGGCCCACAGAAGTTTCGGATCAAAGTGAAATTTGTTTTTCCTATCTATCAGGGTCCGTATGATCCTATGAACCGTCTGGATGTAAAATAAACATTATGGTGGGGTCCCACGTGGGACCCACTTGCATAAGCAAGGTGGTTGGTGCGTCTCACAGTAGCCTTTCAGCTGTTGTTTGACGTCACCAAGCTCTCTGTGGACCCCGCTATGTGGCGTCCCTACTTCCATTGAATGGTGGAAATACACCTAGGACTGTAATGTCTATGGATCCCACTACGATACATGTACCCACCATGATATATGTGGTGCATCTAGACCGTCCATCCACCTAGTGAGATCATTTTAAAGCATGGGTTGTTGGTTGGGTGGACCACCCACTTATGGACTAGGCCCATTTGATTTTGAAACAGGCCTATGGGCTAGGCTCATTTGATTTATGAAATGCTTATAGGATAGGCCCATTTGTGTTATTTAAGGCCTATGGGTTTAGGCCCACTTGATGTGTTTCAAATACATGGGACTAGGCCCATTTGATGTACTTCAAGGCCCATAAAGATTGGACCCATTTGTTGTATTCTTAAAGCCCATGGAAGTGGACCCATTTGTTATATTGTAAGACCCATGGGACTACACCCATTTGATTAAGAAAGGGTCCATGGGATTAGGCCCACTTTGATATGCATGCAAGCTCATGGACTAGGCTCATTAGAATTGTTTAAGGCCTAGGAATTTAGGCCCATTCGACTCACATAAGGCCTCTGGGTTGAGGCCCGGTTGATATACATTTGGGGGTCCAATTGGTGTGGCCCATTTGATACATATTAGACTCATATGACTAGGTCCAGTTGATGCAATCCAAGGCCCACGGGTTTCGACCCATTGCAATGCACATAAGACCCGTTGGTGTGGCCCATTTATGTGGCCATCTGATGAATAAAAGCCCATAGGATATGGCCCATTTGATATATATATGTAAGCTCCAATGGGGACAACCTACGGTCCATTGCAATGTGTAAATCCATTATAGACTAAGTACGATGTTCACAACGATCGTGCCTTGGAAGCAATGTTGGTTTGACGTCCACATTGCGAGCGTAATGCTGGTTGGATGTCCACATTACGACTCTCCTTAGGGCCCATCACCAGGCCGTACTTGCTGTGTATTGACCATCCAGGCCCATCTGCATTGTGAGATAAATCATTTTATTATAACCTGTTTAGTATAGTTTCATGACCCATGATCATACGCATCATATGTATGCTTGATATGAGGATTGACTGATCATAGCATTTGCCTTCGGGCAGGTTGTTTATGGGCTTCCGGCTAGGCGGTGTTGCCCTACATGAGTGCACGGTATGCGCAGGATTGGTTGCATGACTGGAGAGCGTGATTCATGCATTCCGCATTTGTGTGATATGGTTATTGTGCGCCCTAGCGACATCAGGGCCGTAGCCACCACAGACGTATCGTGGCTGGCAGGATTGGATACCGGAAATACTTGTTCTACATGGGGTACTATAGATATCCCTGGGTGAAAGTCCCTAAACCCTTATGGTACCAAGAGGTTGCTCCAACGTCTAGACCGAGTGGGTAGATGAGCGTTGAGTGCCGATTACCAGACGGTTACGCTCTCCACTGTGTCGTGGTCGGTTGGAAGGGGGTACGGCCTTACCCGCCCGAGTGTAGGGGGCAATGTTAGGCTGAGTTTGACCAGCTCGAGGAATGGGTCCGCTATCGACGAGTCGCGCCCGATATTGGCAGACGGATAGTGAGGTCTCTTCCACTTACCTTATTGCGCGCGATGTGGCGGCAATCTGGTTTAGAGTGTACTAGACTCCGGTGATATTCCATTACTATGAGCTGTATTGACGTGTGGACATTGATGAGTATCTGTGTGCTTGAGTTGCATTGTACATTGCATGGCCTTGGGATGGCCGATACCATTCATGTCTTGCATTGCATAGCCTTGGTACGGCTCATGACGTTTTGGTTCCATCTGCATATTCCGCATTACTCTGACATTGCATTCATATTACTACCTTGCGCACACACTTTCACCACCCTCTAAGCTTTCTGTAAGCTTATGCACGACCGTTGGGTGCAGGTGACGTTGGACTGCAGCAGCGTTGAGGCAGGAGCGCGTTGCTGATCATTTTGGAGTTTTCTGTTATTTACCATTGTATTTCCCCTTATGCTCATTGTACTTGTAAAGTTTTTGATCATAGTGGAAATGTGATGGAGTCCTTGGTTGTTGTTTGTGGGTTATGCCTTTGGTTATGCTTATTACGAAACAAACTGGTATTTAAAATCCTCCTCGTAGCATCCCAGGATCGGAACCTGGCGAATGGGAGCTAGGAGCCGAGAATGGGGTTCTACGGAGGCTGTCAGCGCCGAATTCGGCGATCGAAAATTTTGTGAGCCCGGTTTCCGAGTTTGGGGCGTGACAATAATCAATGCCTTCAATTTGAGTGTACCCTTGTATAACCAATTTGGCCTTGTTTCAAATTATATTACCAAGTTCATCAGACTTATTTTTAAAAATTTACTTAGTTCCGATAATATGTTTATCTTTAGGTATAGGAACAAGATACCAAATATCATTTCTAACAAATTGGTTACGCTCTTCTTACATCGCAATTATCCAGTTTTTATCAGTAAGGGCTTCTTTTACACTAGCCGGTTCTATCTGGGATGTAAAATATACATAATTACATATGTCTTTAAGTTGTTTACGAGTACGAACACCAGTGAGAGAGTTTTCAAGAATCTAAGTGGTTGGATGATCTTTAATAGTCCTCAGTTCAGAGTTAGTTTGATTTGATGAAGTATCTGGTTTGTCAATTAAGAGAACTTCATCATTATTTGGATTTGAGGCAGGTGTATTTAAGTGATCGTCAATTACCACATTGATGGGCTCTTAAATCACACCAGTCCTCTTGTTCAATACTCGATATGCATGACTATTTAAAGAGTATCCTGAAAAGATCCCTTCATCACTTTTAGTGTCAAACTTATCCAGATTTTCACGGTCACATAAAATATAGCACTTGCTGCCAAAAACTTGAAAGTATTTTACAGTAGGCTTCTTATCGAACCACATTTCATAAGCCATTTTATTATTAGATTTACTTGTATAAACCTGGTTGATTATATAGCAGGCAGTATTTACAGCTTCAGCCTAAAGATTTTTAGATAGCTTCATACTATTCAACATTGCATTAGCCATTTTTTGAAGCACTTTATTTTTTCTTTCAACAATTCCATTTTGTTGTGGTGTTTTGGACGTAGAGAATTCATACGATATTCTTTGATCGCTACAAAATTTCTCAAAAATGCTATTCTCAAATTCAGATTCATGATCACTACGAATCTTACAAACTTGAGAGCCTTTTTCCATTTGAATCCGTTTGAGAACCCTTTTTACTTCTTCAAGGGTTTCTGATTTATCCCTTTAGAAGGCTACCCATGTAAAACTGGTAAAATCATCCATGATTACTAAAATGTATTTTTTGTCACCTCGACTCTCTGTCCTAGTAGGTCTTATAAGATCCATATGGAGAAGCTCGAGTGGTCTTGATGTGGCATTGGAGTTCACCTTTTTGTGAGAGTTCCTTGTTTGCTTGCTAATTTGGCATTCGCCACATATTTTGTCTACTTTCTGTAATTTAGGTAGACCTCTTATCAGTTCTCTTTTTCTCAATCTATACAAATTTCGGTAGTGTACATGTCCAAGTCGTTTATGCCACAAATCAGTCTCATCTGTATGGACCATGTAACATGATTAACTAGATGAGCTGGATTCACTAACAATATAGCATGTTTTAGAAGTTCTGTGACCAGTTAATATTACTGAACCCTTATTATTTAGAATTTCACAACCTTGGTTAGAGAATTTTTGCTATGATTGTTATCGCACATTTGAGATATGCTTAACAGATTGTGTTTTAACCCTTCAACGTATAAAAATTTTTAAACAAAGGGAGGTTATAGAGTTGAATCGTACCTTAGCCCATAATCCTGCAGTTGCTGCCATCACCGAATGTGACTGAACCATCGGCCATGTCTTTGAGATCGGTGAATAGACCTTTATCACCAGTCATATGCCTTGAGCATCCACTGTCTAAGTACCACTTTGAAAGGCTTGTAGCTTTGAAAGTCGTGTGGTCAACCAAGCAGGTAACCTTAGGAACCCATTTCATAACTGTTTTGGGTTTAGGAGTATAATTGGTCTTCTTTTGTTTGTAGTTGTTGTAAGAGTGACCTATTGAGTTAGATTTTAAAAGCTCCTTAAGTAAATCAACTATTTTCTCAACTAAAGGGTTTCAGTTCTGATTTTTATAGTTAATATGGTTACTTTTATGCTTACAAGATTGAAAAGTTTTGGTATTTTTAGAAAACTTTTGATTAGAACTTTTCTCTTTTGAGTTTAAAGACTATCCTTTCACAAAATTAGAAGGATTATTCTTCTATTTAGGAGAAACATTTTTGTCGTAGCCCAAACCAGATCAGTCACCACATTTTCTTGATCCAAATAAAAGGTTTTCTAAGTTTGGATCTCCTTGGGCATACCTCCATGTATCCTTTAAACTCAAAAGTGAAGAGACTTCATGTTTAAGTTTTTCATTTTCAGATTTCAATCAGGGAGGTTTTGAAATCTAAATCGCATTTTGATTTTTCAAAACAATCTAAAATATGGGATTTTTCTAAAACAAGAGACTCAAAATTTTCTTTAAGCTTTGAAAATTTTTCTTTCTGAAGTTTAAGTTTGACAGCAATTTTACAACTTTCCTTGTATAGGGCATTATAAGCATCTTGAAGATCATCTTCATTTTCATAATCACTATTCAGATTTTCTTCACTAGTTAAATAATCATTAGCTGAAAAAGTGAATTTGGCTAGAGTTATAAGGGCTTTAACTTCACTACTCGACTCAGTTTCAAAATCTTCTGATTCAGAAGAGGCTTCAGAATCAGAGGATTCATCCCAAGTAACCAACATACCCTTCTTTTGAGTTTATCCTTTTTAAGACATTTGTTTGCTAAATGCCCATATTCATGGCAGTTGTAACACTGACTGTCTTTTAATGATTTTTAAGTTTTAGATTTAGATTTCTTCTTATCATTTGATTTTTGAAAATGAACCCTCTTTTTACTTTTGAAATTTTATAAAAAAATTTCGCTAAAAGGGGCATATCATATTCAGAGTTTTCTAAATCAGAATTAGTATTATTGTCTTAAAAACTATTTTTAGAAGATTTAAGGGCAATAGATTTACCTTTTGGAGCTTTAAAACTTAACTCATAAGTCTGTAAAGAACCAACTAATTCTTCTGTGCTCATATTCTCTGTATCACAAAGTTCCTGGATCGTAGTTACCTTAGAATTGAACCGTTCAGGAAGTGAGCGTAGTATTTTTGCACAAATTTTACTTTCAGGGATTTTATCACCAAGACTCCATATCGAGTTCACAATGTTATTTAATCTTTTATAGAAGTCCATGAACATTTCATTTTCTTCCATACGTATTTCCTCAAATTTGGTTGTGAGGATTTGAATTTTAGATTTCTTGACAATTGATATTCCCTCGTGTGTCATTCCTAATATATCCCAAGCTTGCTTTGCAGAATCATAGGATATAATTCTTATAAATTCATCTAGTGATAGTGCGCAAGTGATTGCATTTAGTGCTTTTGCATTTGCACTACTCTCACTTTTCTGAAGTGTGGTCCAAGAGAAATAAGGTGTAATTCTCATAGATTTAGATTAATCGATTCCAGTTACTTCAGTGGTAGGAGGGATCCATTCATTCACTGTGGCTAGCCACACACTCTCATCCATAGATTTAGGAAAATCCTCATCCTGGCTTTCCAATAGGCATAATTGGTGCCATTACTAGGTTGAGGCCTAGTGACTGAAAGGCTATCAAAATTTGACATCATATATATAGCTTAAATTGATTAGCTCAGGAAATGAATCCAAATAAAAAGAATTAAAAGAGTGCTATTAGGCTCTGATACCACTTGAAAAGGCCAAGCTATATGTCTCAGAGGGGGGTGAATAGGACTATGCCAATTTTATTTTTTTTTAAATAGTAGAATTAAAGAATATGATAGCCAAATAAAGGAAAGCAATTCACAATGCTGAAATAAAAAGAATCTTCAATAATCAAGTATTGAGAGGTTGATACAGACTTGGTTTTAAGGACAACCTTACACTAGAAAACAAAATGTTTCGAGGTAGGACAACCTTACTAGAACTTGAGTGAGTATAAAAAGCTCAAACCGAAGAGGAATAAAAAGAAATAAATTGTAAGAATTTAAATCTAAATTATTACAACATTCCCCATAATGCTTGAAATGTAAATTTTACAACATTCACATCCACACATACATCCCACAATTTTGAATGATAAAAGATAGGAAAAATAAATCACACATTTAAAAAACATAAAGATTTATAATGGTTTTCCTGTGTGTTCACCAACTATTAAACAACAGCCACACAGCTTGCTACTCCACTCCTAATATCCTCACATAGTGGATATTAGTATTAACTATGAAAATAGGTTTTTCTCAGGATCACCTAAAACCCTCACAATTGTGTCTTTCAATGGGCTTACACAATTAAAAAAAACCCCACTTTTGAGTTTTCTGGCTTTCCTCAGATAACCAATAGATTGAGATTTTTTTGGCATAATCTCAAATAAAACCACAAGAAGGAAATTTACAATAATGTAAAATACTGGGATCTCTCCTTTTGTTGTAGCCCGGAAGAACCAAGTCCGAGTAGAAGTTCAAATATAGAAGTTTAATGTCCAATAGTCACTTTAAAATGGTTCTAGGTTCTAATTATTTTTAAATTAAACCAGTTGGGCTAGCTCTATTTAATTTTGATTCAAAGAAGAAGGAATACAGCAATTCCTCTTTCAAATTGATTGGAATATAAAAACAAAATCAAATCGACAAAGCTAACAAAAAGAGAATATTAAATATGCAAAATATAGCTTAAAAAGAACACTCAGAGTGATGCCTTGATTTTTCTTAAATTGGATTATTAAACTCTGAAATTTGTGTTCTATTAATAGTTCTAGAAACTCGTCTACGAATGGTCCGGTGGACACTATGACTGGTTGTAGGAGAAACAGATTTTTAAATTTTTGAGTGCGATCGAATAAAACTGTTCCACGACTGGTCGAAGGATGTCCACGATGGGTCGAAGGTGTGTAAGTGTTATGGTTTGAATCCTCTTTGGTTGTCAAATTTTGTGTGTCAAAACCTCTATATGTGTCCTGTGTTTGTATCTTGTTAAATATGTTCGAGACACCACGTCAACACTTCGAGACAAGAAGATGAACTCCTCAAGCTTGTTCAAGCTACAATATTGACGATATTAAAGAAGTGTTCAAGTTGAAGACTCTAGCTTAAGTTCAAGACTCAAGGTTCACGTATATTCAAGATCAAGACTCAAGCATAGTTAAGGAACTGAGCGCAACTCAAATTAACATTGACTTCAAAGCTTATGAAGTGTTCAAGCTACATCAAGAAGAACTCAAGCTTCATAAAGTTTAAAGTCTAAGCAAATGAAGGTTCAATGTCCTTACTTATTGAGATTTGATTGACCTTAGGTTGACCTTTAGAGTAGGTCACTTTGGATACATAATTCATATATCTTTTACAAGTGATTCTGGTTTGTTCTAAGACTAGTCTTGGACCTTGTTCGACTAGTCCAAGTACTGGTTCGACCAGTCCAAGAAATTTCAAGGTCAATCGTAGTTTTGTTACAAATTATCAGATTTTTTCTGTTCGGCTACCACCAGTCCTGGAGTCTGCTCGACCGGTCGTGAGATGGTCTTGACTGAACCTTCAACTAGTCATGGAGCTACGACTCAAACTCCAGTAACTAAATCAAGTGTCTCACGACCAGTCGTGTAGGGGTCTCGACCGGTCATGGACTGCCTTCGACCAGTCGTGGAGTGCCTACGAACGGTCGTGTAACAATTTTATCCGATCGCGCTCGAAAATTTAAAAATTCATTTCTTCTTCGACCAGTCATGGTGACCCTAGGATCAGTCATAGATGAATTTCTGCAGCTATAAATAGTACACGAATTTCAGAGTTATTCATCAAAAATTAAGTGAATTCAAAGCTCCACTTTGAGATAAGTTTGTGTCTATTCATAAGCTATATTGTGCATAATTCTATTTCCTTTTGTTAGCTTTTTACTATTTGATTTTATTCTATATTCCAATCTGATTTGAAAAGAGAAAATATTATTTTCCTTCTTCTTGGAATTAAAATCAAATAGAGCTAGCCCAATTTGATTTAATTTAAAATCAATTAGAACTTATAACCATTATAAAGTGAGTATTGGACATTGAACTTTCATATTCAAACATCTACTTCAATTGGTTCTTCCGGGCTGATACAAGAGGAGAAATCCAGGTATTTTACAATTCTATAAATTTCCATTCTTTTAGTTTTTATTCGGGATTCGCCAGAAAAATTCCATTTGTATGGTTATCTGAGGAGAGCCAGAAAACTCAGAATAGTGTGGGTTTTTGAATTGTGTAAGCCCAAGTTAAAAAGACATAATTATGAAGGTTTTATGTGAACCTGTGAAACCTATTTTGATAGTGAACACTAATATCCTTATGAGGATATTAGGAGTGGAGTAGCATTCTGTGTGGTTGTTGTGAAACAGTTGATGTACACACAGGTGAACCACTATAACTCCTTGTCTTGTGGATTGAATGCTTGCTTAGTTCTTTATCTTTCATCATTCAGTTTTGTATAATGTACATGTGAATGTGAATGCTGTAGCAATTTACATTTCAAGCAAGTGTGGGGAATGTTGTAATAAATTAGATTAAAATTTCTATAATTTATTTCAATTCTTTGCTATTTATTTATTTCTATTCAGATTGAGTTCTTGATTCAAAAGACGTTCTAGAAATAAGGTTGTCTTACCATAAGCCCTTGTTTATTATGGTGTAAGGTTGCCCTTAGAACTGAATTTTTATCAACCTCTCAATGCTTGTTTATTGAGATTGATTTAATTTCAGCATTGTGAATTGATTTATTATTGTAAGGCTATTTCTTTATTTCATTCTGCTGTATTTAATTTTAATTTGGTATAGTCTTATTCACCCCCCCTCTAGGACATATAGCTTGGCCATTTCAAGTGGTATCAGAGCCTAATAGCTCATTCTTATTACTTTTTATTTGAATTTATTTCCTGAGCTAACGATCTAAGCTATATAAAAAGATGTCAAATTTTGATAGCCTTTCAGTCACTAGCACTCCACGATTTGATGGCTCCAACTATGCCTATTGGAAAGCCAGAATGAGGATCTTACTCTAATCAATAGATGAGAGTGTGTGGCAAGCCACAGTGACCGAATGGAAACCCCCTACCACTGAAGTGACTAGAACCGACGGTTCAAAAATAATGAGAGTGTCTCCTTATTTCTCATGGACTACACTTCAGAAAAGTGAGAGTAGTGTCAATGCTAAAGCACTAAATGCTATCACTTGCGCACTATCACCGGATGAGTTCAAAAGAATCATATCTAGTGATACTGCAAAGTAAGCCTGGGATATATTAGAAATGACACACAAGGGTACTTCAATCGTCAAGAAATCTAAAGTCCAACTCCTCACAACTAAATTTGAAGAAATTCATATGGAGAAAAATGAAATGTTTATGGACTTTTACACTAGACTAAATGACATTGTAAACTCAATGTGGGGTCTTGGCGATAAAATCCCAGAAAGTGTGTGCAAAAATACTACGCTCTCTTCCTGAATGGTTCAACTCTAAAGTAACGCGATTCAGGAACTTTGTGATACGGATAACATGAGGGTAGAAGAACTTGTTGGTTCTTCACAAACCTATGAATTAAATTTTAAAGCTCCTAAAGGAAAATCTATTGCTTTAACATCTTCTAAAGGTATTTCTGATTTAGAAAATTTAGAAGATGATATGGCGCTTTTAGAAAAAAAGTTTTACTAGATTTTCAAAAGTAAGAAAATGGTCGATTTCCAAAAGACAAACGAAAAGAAACGATCTAAACCTAAGTCTAGATCTTGGAAGTCTTTGAAAGATAGTCAATGTTACAACTGCCAAGAATATGGACATTTAGCAAACAAATGTCCTAAAAAGGACAATCCCAAGAAGAAGGGTATGTTGGCTACTTGGGACGAATCATTTGATTCTGAAGCCTCTTCTGAATCAAAATATTCTGAAACCGAGTCGGACAATGATGTAAAAGCCCTTATAACTCTAGACAAGTTCACATTCTCAGATCATGATGATTCAACTAGTGAAGAAAATTTGCATAGTGATCATGAAAATGAAGAAGATCTTCAAGATGCTTATAATGCCTTATATAAGGAAAGTTGTAAAATTATTGTCAAGCTTAAACTTCAAAAAGAAAAGTTTTTGAAACTTAAAAGAATGTTTGATGACTCTTGTTTTAGAAAAATCCCAAATTTCAGATTGCTTTGAAAAATCAAAATGTAATTTGGAATTCAAAACCGCCCTGATTAAAGATTTGAAATTTGAAAATGAGAAACTTAAAAATGAAGTATCTTCTCTTCTGAGTTTAAAGGACACATGGAGATATGCCCAAGGTGATCCAAAGTTAGAAAAATTATTATCTAGATCGAGAAAATGTAGTGATCGATCTAGGTTGGGCTATGATAAGAATATACCTCCTAAATAGAAGGATACTCCTCTCAAATTTGTGAAAGGAGAAGCCTCAAACTCAAAAGAGAAAAGTACTTATTAAGGTTTTCTTAGAAATACAAAAACTTTTCAAAAACCTAAAAGTAGCTATGTCAATTTTAAAAATCAGAACAGAAACCCGCTAGCTGAAAAGATAGTTGATTTACTCAAGGAGCTCTTAAAATCTAACTCGATAGGTCATTCTTACAGTTACAATCAAAAGAAGACCAACTATACTCCTAAACTCAAAACTGTTCTGAAATGGGTTCCTAAAGGTGCCTGCTTGGTTGACCACACTGCTTTTAAAGCAACAAGCCATTCAAAGTGGTACCTAGATAGTGGATGCTCTAGGCATATGACCGGAGAGAAAGCTTTATTCACTGATCTTAAAGATATGACTGATGGGTCAATCACATTTGGTGATGGAAGTAATTGTAAGATTATTGGCAAAGGTACGGTTCAACTTTACAACCTTCCTTTATTTAAAGATGTTTTATATGTTGAGGGGCTAAAACACAACCTGTTAAGCATATCTCAAATATGCAATAACAACCGTAGTGTGAAATTTTCCAATTAAGGTTGTGAGATCATAAATAAAAAGGGTTCTGTAATATTATCGGGTCGCAGAACTTCTGAAAACTGCTATATAGTAAGTGATGGTAGCTCATCTAACCAAAAGTGCTACATGGTCCATACCAATGAGACAGAACTTTGGCATAAACGACTTGGACATATAAAATATCGAAATTTATACAGATTGAGCAAAGGAGAACTAATTAAAGGTCTACCTAAATTGCAAAAAGTAGACAAAATATGTGGTGAATGCCAGTATGGTAAATAAACTAGGGGCTCTCATAAAAAGGTGAACTCCAATGCCACATCAAGACCACTCAAGCTTCTCCACATGGATCTTATAGGACCAACCAGAACGAAAAGTCGAGGTGGCAAAAAATACATCTTGATTATCATAGATGATTATACAAGATACAATTAGGTTTTATTTTTAAGAGACAAATCAGAAACCCTTGATGAAGTGAAAAAGATCATCAAACGGATCCAAACTGAAAAATGTTCTCAAGTCAGTAAGATCCGTAGTGATCATGGATCCGAATTTAAAAATAGCAATTTTGAAAAATTTTGTAGCGATCAGGGAATATTGTATGAATTCTCTGCACCCAAAACACCACAACAAAATGGTATTGTGGAAAGGAAAAACAGAGTGCTTCAAGAAATGGGAAATGTTATGTTAAATAGTATGAAGCTCCCTAGAAATCTATGGGCAGAAGCAGTGAATACTGCCTGCTACATTATTAACCGCGTTTATACTTGTAAATCTAATAATAAAATGGCTTATGAAATGTGGTTTGACAAAAAGCCTACTGTCAAATACTTTCGTATTTTTGGCAGCAAGTGCTACATTTTGCGTGACCGTAAAAACTTGAGAAAGTTCGACACTAAAAGTGACGAAGGGACCTTTTTAGGATATTCTTTAAACAGTCGTGCTTATCGTGTATTGAACAACAGGACTGGTGTGATTCAAGAGTCAATTAATGTGTTCATTGATGATCACTTGAATACACCTGCCCCTATTTCAGACAATGATGAAGTTCTTGTAATTGAAAAACCAGATACTTCATCAAGTGAAATTAATTCTGAATTAAGGACTGTTAAAGATCATCCAACTACTCAAATTCTTAGAAAATCTCTCACTAGTGTGCGTACTCGTAGAAAAATAGAAGACATATGTAATTACGTATGTTTTACATCCCAGATTGAACCGGTAAATGTAAAAGAAGCACTTTCTGATGAAAACAAGATAGTTGCGATGCAGGAAGAAGTTAATCAATTTTTTCATAATGATGTCTGGTATCTTGTTCCTAGACCTAAAGATAAATACATAATTGGAACAAAATAGATTTTTAAAAACAAGTCTGATGTAATTTGAAACAAGGCAAGACTGGTTGTACAAGGGCACACTCGAATTGAAGGCATCGATTACGATGAAACATTTACCCCAGTTGCCCGTCTTGAATCTATCAGACTTTTTATATCCATCGCATGTATTAGGAAGTTTAAAATTTTTCAAATGGATGTGAAGAGTGCCTTTTTGAATGACGATTTACATGAAGAGGTATATGTGGAACAACCTACCGGGTTTGAAGACCCTAAGTTTAATAATCATGTATATCGTCTTAAAAAAACTCTCTATGGACTGAAACAGGCTCCCAGAGCATGGTATGAAAAATTGACTAAGTTTTTACTGAGTCACAATTTTCAAATGGGTAGTGTCGATAAGATGCTCTTTGTTAAGAAGCTTAACGATGATATTCTAATGGTTCAGATCTATGTTAATGATATAATTTATGGATTAACTTGTACTAACAAGACTGTTGAGTTTATAGATCTAATGAAATCTGAATTTGAAATGAGCATGGTTGGGGAATTAAATTATTTTCTTGGGTTGCAAGTAAAATAAAAACCTAATGGAATTTTTATTTCTCAAACCAAGTATGCTTTGAACTTGATTAAGAGGTTCGGATTTGAGAATGGTAAGAATTTTGATACACCTATGAGTACAACTCCAAGACTTTTAAAAGACTATATAGGTAAAGATGTAGATCCTAAATTGTATCGTAGCATGATAGATAGTTTTCTTTACTTAACTTCTAGTAGACCTGATATTGCATTAAGTGTTGGAATTTGCGCTAGATATCAGTCTAATCCTAAATAATCTCACTTAACTGTTGTTAAGCGAATTATTAGATATGTTGCAAGTTCAATTAATTTGGGTCTTTGGTATCCTTATGATACTAGTGTTCAATTGGCTGGGTATTCAGATGCTGATTGGGCTGGTAATATCGATGACAAAAAATCAACTAGTGGTGGTTGTTTCTACATTGAAATTTGCTTGGTTTCTTGGTTTAGTAAGAAGCAAAGTTTCATATCAGTCTCAACTGCTGACGCTGAATACATTGAAGCAGGAAATGCATGTACACAGCTGGTTTGGATGAAACGTATGTTGAGTGATCATGGTATCGCACAGGATTCAATGGTTTTATACTGTGATAATTCTAATGCGATAAATATTTTGAAAAACCCAATCTAGCATTCATGTACTAAGCACATTGACATTAGATTTCATTATATTCATGAATTATTAGAAGAAAAAGTAATATCCTTAGAATACATACCAACTGAGACTTAGCTTGCTGACATATTCACTAAACCGCTCGACAAAAGTAGGTTTAATAAATTAAAATTTGATCTTGGTATGTGTAATTTAAACTGATTGATCATGCATCTCTGTATCATAGTGTATATATATTAAATACTTTAATACATTAAATCTCAAAATTTAAAGAAAATTGCATATTTTTTATGGTACACGACCAGTCGAGGACGTACTCGACCAGTCCTGTAGCGCGCTGATTATTTTATTTGGAGGAAAAACTTCTTCCTCTTCATTCTAACCCTCCTCACCAACGAGCCGAGCTACAACTAGTCGAACCTTTGTGTTTGATTCCTTCAGGTTAGAGCATTTTGCTTATTTTTCTTGAAGAATCATAGTCTTTTCTCTTAGATTTCTTGATTGTAGCTCTCCATTTCAACTCTTTCTTCTAGATATTGGGGTTTTCTTCCTCATTTGTTGATTTTAGAGAAACCCATTTCTAATTTCTTTAAATTTGTTATATTTCTTCATAAAAATGGACCTTAGAGCTAAAAAGAAAAATTCTGGAGGTGCTTCTTCTTCTAGATCAAATGTTATCACTAGACGCCATCTTAGGGCTCCCGAAGATGATCCACCGTATATTCATGATTTACGTATGCGCAATATGCTTGTTGAAAAGGCCGTTGATTTCAACTATATCGCTCCTTTCAATCTTTTTTCACTCCTTCAATCTGTAGGTTGGGAAAATATTTTACGCTGGGGCGGGCCGGCATACCAATCCATAGCGCAGGCCATGGTTGCGTGCATTACTGAATTTTCTATTGAGCAACTGACTTTTACTATTGCTACTAGAGAAGGGCCTTTTCCTATTGATCGACATCTAATCTCAGGCCTTATGGACATATCTGTAAATGATGAAAGTATTCATCCTAGTACACTGGCTGAAAAAGTAATTGAATCAGAAAAAAGTATTTTTACTAGAGCATCGTGTAACATGGATGCATCATGTAATCAAACTAGGAATGCCCTCGCAACCAGATATTTGTTACCCAGATACAGAGTTTTACATCGTATCTTCACCTTTAATCTGTATCCTTGCTCTGGAAACAAGAATGAGTTGACTCTTCTTATGGTTCATATTTTGTACTTAATCGTTACTGGTGCTAATATCTGTTTGCCCTCTTTATTTTGTTACTCTATCATTCAATTCCGTATTCATCCTGGTCATAGTGATATTCCATTTGGGTATCTGATGAATGTGTTAGCCACTCACATGTTAGTAGTTATTGTAACACCCTAAAAATCGGGGGTCGTGTATAAACCCGACTCCCGAGTTCCAGACCGTCACTTATGCAACAAAAATATTTATGATTCAATGTTGTCTGAGTTAAAGCATTCACATGAGTAAAATTATACCAAAACTGCAATTTATACTCCAGATTCAGTGATAAAAGCAAGCGGAAGACTAAAGGATATACATATCACTGTATGGAAAACAAAATAGATCTCAACTGTCTCCAAAGTATGAATACATCTCTGAGTCTCATATACATGTAAATAAATAGATATTAAATGTCAAAAATAGTCCCACTGAGAAGTCCCGTCAATCCAGGCCACCTAAGCAAAGCCGTCGTGGTACTGCATATATGAGAACTCGTCCTGGTCCTCATCATAATCTGGCTCTGCCTCCTGAATCGCTGCCTCACCTGCATCTAAGATAGGGTCTGGTGGGTGTTACAAACACCATCTCGTAACGTCGGAGTGAGTAGCTAACTCAGTGGAATAATAGAGTAAAGATTAGCATATTCTCAAATCAATCACGCGATAATATTAAAGCAATAAATCAAACATTCCTAATACTGTTGTTAATGCAATATGACGTGACATGATGGATGCCCTCACCGACGATCTCCCTCATACGGCACCATCTTATGCTCGCGACATGCTTTCTTCCCACAGTGCTCCACATCTTCCAGGCACATGCAATGTGATGGTGATATGATTACCAAGTTATTATTAGTCCATTCATACAGCAGGATTAGGAAACTAAGGTACTTCCCTTATATCAATCCCAACACAGATCCTATCTAGGGTCGTCACTCCTAGTAATCTCATACGATGTATATTTTGTAGGTCGCTATAAGGGCTGCCAGGGCTGTTTCTCGCACTCGTTGCACCGCTCCCCCATCACCTTATCAATACAGGCCTACTGTACTCTCATTGCTATGGAAGGGTCGTCGCCTCCCGTAGACTCAGAATACGCTCGCGGTCACTACAAAGGGCTCGTCACCTGATCAGTGTAGGCCGACAGCAAGAATATAGTGTCCCATACCACCATAATCTACTCACGAGTCATAGGTGCTCACTGGTCACTACCGGGAGGTTTGTGGCCCCAGCGTAGGCCGACAGCTCGACCACGGTGTCCCATACTACCATGCCCGGCTCATGAGTCTTTATGGATCAAAGTACCATGGTTAATAGGGTTTACAATGGTAAGTTCAGTACCCTAGGTTTAAGCAGTTATGACTCATACAAGGTGAACATACAATGGCCAGTCGGGTTAATTGACAGGCTCGACTAGTACGAGCGCAACTCAAGCTGAGCTACATGAAGTGCATAAAACACTTCGTGTGGCCTAACCATTGCCGCCAACTCTAAAACATGACTCGCGTTCATCGACGCGTCGTTCGTGGCAAAGATAAGCTAACCACGAATTTACTCGGTTACCGACTGCCTGGACTAGGTATAGTCCCAAACATTTATGAATCCACATCAGCAATCACATAAGAGTAATGAGAATGAAATACAACAATATGAGCATGTTAACACATGTTATAACATACAACTTAAGTAAATCATCTCATACATGCATTTCATACATATAATGAAATCATGCATATAGCCAACATATAGGAAATCATTTACATCAGCATATTATTTGAGAGTTCAATCTCAAACTAATTCATAACACCATTTAATTCAATACATACTAATACGAACATTTATACAAACACTTAGTCTACACACTTAAGTCTACATATAGTATGTCGACTCAAAGTGCGCATTTGGGCGAATCTCTTCGCCAAACTGATTATGCATGCATTCCTAATATACTAATGCGACAAAGAGCCATGTCAATCATATCAACAAAATATGGATGAAAATAGTATTTCCTACAAATGACTAAAATGCCCTAAATCTCATATTTTTCGTCTGCTTACGAAATAGGAAACGGACAGCATGTTGTACATGTCAAATGGAGTTGCCGTCGATAATCTACTATTAAACGACATTGAACGTGTTGAAATCAGCCAATCAAAGCGTCTAGAATCCGCACCTTTTCCCTAGAGGTGAACCGATTCGAACGGAGCGTATACGCTTCGTCTACGGCGAACCGGGAACCTAATACACAAGATCTGTAAGCTACTTCGCTAAGGGATTCAACAGAACCTTAAATCAACAAAAGGTTAGGATTTTCCTTACCTAGAAGTACGGCGGAATCACTGGGAAAGTGATTGAGGTACGTGGCTTAAGCACGTGTAGCAGGTAGTGCAAGCAGCAGGAAGTTCTCTCCCACTCTCTCTCACAATCTCTCACCTTTTCTCTCACACCAGCTAGGGTTTCTAGCAAATTCGGATGGGTGAGAGAAGTGAGGGTTTAAGGCCCTTTTATAACCTAAAACATTCTCAAAATAGACTTGGGAACAATGTTTACTTGATGCCTAACCAAATCGGGGCTGTTTCGGTCCAAAAAGACATTTCGGGAGGTCCCCTGGCCGAACACGATCGGACTTAAGTCATGCATGTCGGATGTCGTTCACATCCCATTTTCAGACCAGTAGTGTTTGTAGATCGCACATGGCGGTCCAGTTTCAGTTCAGTGCTCATCGCCCGTAGATCAGGTCTACAAGTCTCATGATATGAAAGAAAAAATTTGCCTGATCCGAGGGTGTAATTTGGCTGAATTCTGAAGGTTAGAACGCTTAATAATAACGCGCCAAGTCGTGTGCCAGATTTAAATTTTAAAATTCTAAATCTAACCCTATTCTCACTCTCTTCACTCCAGGCTCAATGAAATAGCCTCTGAATGTCGGTTGGACTTGATTGTCAAGTCCAGCTAGGTGGTTATAACAGTCTAAGATTGTAGGTATCGGACTTTCGACGCGCGGTCTAGATCCAATACAAAGTTTCAAAAGGGTCCTGAGAACAAACCGGTTTAGAGTTTGATCCGAGGTTTTAGAGTATTATAGTGTCATTGGTTCTACTCGTTTTGGGTCTTGTAGAACGTATTTAAAGCGATCAGGGTTGATTTCACAGCTACTCTAGCATTGCGCTAGCTAACTTACGCTTATTTTCTAAAGGAATTAATCTTACGCGATTTCTGGTCGAGTTGGTACTCGAGTCCAAGTACAGATTTTTCCAGGGCGTTACAGAGGTACCTTAGTTTCCCAATCCTGCTATATGAAAAGGACTAATAACAACTCGGTAATCATATTCATATCGCACTGCATGTGCCTGGAAGATGTGGAGCACTAAGGAAAGAAAGCATGCTGTAGACATAAGATGGTGTCGTATGAGGGAGTATGTCGGTGAGGGCATCCATCATGTCATTTCATGCTTGTATTAATCACAGCATCTAGGAGTGTCTGATTATTTTCTTTACTATTATCTCATGATTGATTTGATAACATGTTAACCCTTGCTCTATGATTCCACTGAGTTAGCTACTCACTCCCATGTTACAGGACGGTGTTGTACACACCAACCAGTTCCTATTTCAGTTTCAGATAATGGCGATGCTTGCGAGGCAGAGCCGGACTTGATGATGATGAGGAGGATCCCTCTTATATGCAGGTTCTGATTGACGGGATTTACAGGGTTACTGATTAGATGCCAGTACACTTTGTATCTTGCCTTTTATTTACACACCCATGTATATTCTTTTCTTTCTATTTTGGAGTATATATGTAATTAGTTAACCTGGTAACATGTTCACACTCTGGAGACTTACAATCATTTATATATTTATCACAGTCTTTCGCTTACTAATTTAACTGTCTCTGGAGTATGATATGTTATTTTGGCTTAGTCCCAATCTTGTTTTATGTCATTCTACATACAACATGCATTCATCATTATCTATGTTGCATAAGTGACGTTTTGAAACTCGGGAGTTGGGTTTTTACCCGACCCCCGATTTTCAGGATGTTACAGATGGTATCAGAGCATGATTTGGATTAAACTGGACCTGGGTTATGGTAACACGACGCACTCTGACGCACTCTGACTTAGGAAGGGGGCGATGGAAACTTAACAACCACATTAGAATCCTAAGTTTCACCAACAGGTGAGACTATATGGTAATTTAGGCCTTAACATATCTTCGGTCGCGTGAAGCGACCTAAGTCGCCTCAAGGCCGTCAGTCAACGGGTTTGAGTCGTTCCCTGAAGAATTTTAAACCTAGAAATGAATGTCTTTAGGTTGTGGGTCGACCACAACACCTTACACTCAATCTCAAGGCCTAAAACCCTTTTTTATCCAATTCCTTCAAAATCTCTTCTTCCACCACCCCATTCTTCAACTTTTTCTAAGTCCTTTCATACTACACATAAATCCTGATGTAAAAATGATGGAGAATCATACTTAAACAAAAATTTCCTATAAATAGTAAATATATGTGTAGATTGGACTTTTGACCATTCCAATTATGGAATCTTGTGGAATAAATAGGTTAGTTGGATAGATTAGCGTCTCCTACCCCAAAATCATATGCTATATAATGCATAAATTCATTTCAGTTTGCAAATTAGCCCTGAAAATGCCTCAAATGGAGTGGGGGCCAAACGATCAAGTTCCGGGAGGATCCAGAGTGGGCCCCACACCTTTTTGGGACCCAAGGGGCGGGAAGACCTTGCCCCATGGGGGAGCCCTCACCAAGCCGGTTCGGCGAGGCCTCGCCATACAGCGGGCTCGTCCGGGCGGGATAGTCGAGCCGACCAAGTTTGGGGCCTAGTGGGACCCTTTGGTCAAGGGTCTGACCCTCCATTCATTCAAAACCCTATACTTCCTTCATAAACTACCCCTCCAAGCTCTCTTTTTCTTCTAAACTTGTGGTTTTCCCTCTCAAATCTCCATTCCAATCATCCCCTCTCTCATTTTTCGTTCTTTCCTTCATCCCTCTACTGATCTCAGCCATGCCCAACATCTACTTCTTCCATTTTCTTCGATTTGAGCTCCCATAACTCCCATTTAAGTTCCAAAATCATGTAAGCTCTGAACCCGACCCATCTCTCCCTTTTCCCTTCTTCAATCTCTGTGTTTGGGGCCCTTACAACCCTTGTTGAGGCTCAAACTCGTGGAGAACCAAAACCTCAGCCCTTAGTCTCCCTTTTCTTCACTTTCCATGGCCTTATTTGAGCAACAATAAATGGTTTCCAACACCATGTTTGGTATATGTAATTAAACGTAATTTCGGGCTTTCTTTCAACTTACACTTAGGAATTCATCGTCATGGGATTTGGAAATCCCATCTCACACTTTCCAACATAAGGCCCACTTTCCAAAGCTTAAGAATTGATTTGAATCCGAACCCACCCACCTACTAAACATGTCACTCCCAATTCTTAGGTGGGAGTAGGAAAGCAGTCCCATTTAACACACCTTGAGACCACTGGCCATATAGGCCCTTGGAGTGTTGGACCTAGAACTAGTACTCCTAGATTTTGAAGGAGCTGACGATATACGGAATCCAATTCCAATTAGACAATCTTGACCCCGAGCGATAAAACAATTCCCTGTGGTAGTAATGATATGAAACCATCTAGCGTATAAGCTTAGGCTTTGGATTACAGCTAGTGAGTTATAGACTAGGCTACTAGTTGTATTAGGTGGTGTAAAGCCTGTACATGCTAAGGAGTAGTAGGTTAGATTTTGTTGGAGTAGAACCTCATTCCTTCGATAGATCCCCTTAATACTTATAGACTTCTGTTATAACCCTTAGGAAAGTTATTTTAACTTAGAACCATTTACCCTCAGGAAAAACTTATAAATCCCTCAGATTGAACTTAGAATAAACCAACACGCCCCTTAGAATTACCTTCCACAAGGGCTTATTGCATTCGGGAACGCAGAGTAAAGGAACTGTATATATAAGCGAAGTATTCGCGGTTTGAATTGACTTCTCAATCCTGGTAGTTGCCAATAAATCCAATGCTCTGATCAAGCAGAAGATCGGGATCGACTAGGATTAAGAACCGATGCGATAAATTTTCTGTCCTAGGCAGAAAGTCTATGTATCCGGCTCAGACCCACTACACAACTTTTCTTCCATGTTGGCCTGACCATTTATAACCAAAAGTTATTGCTTTACCTTTGGGAAATGTTAAGGACATATAGCTAATAGAGATTAGACATCTTGCCGCAAGCTCACACCTGCCCCTGAACTCAATCACAATAGAGATTAGGCTCCTTTTTACAACCATAAGTACCAATGCCATAGAACGCATCATTAACAAAGGAAGACCAATGTAGCGAGAAGTTATTTCCCATTTCATGTCAAGGATAGGCCCTAAGTTACACCTCGTTCTGATATACGGATCAAGAAATAGATTCTTGAACCTTAAGTAGAACTAAGTTTTAAGGGTGGTAGAACGTACCGAGCCCAATCTAGTTAGCGTTAGCTAACGCAACCGTTGGATTAGAGTAGCGCAGCGGAAGTGTGGTTGGCCTCTTCCCCACTGGCCCAGGATCGAAGAAGTTGATTTAGGTTATACGTAAGGGTAGGTCATTACAATACGAAAGCCTCCCTAGGGACTCATTACCCTTAGTCGATTTCGGGAATGAAATTTTATTTTAAGGGGGGTAGATTGTAACACTCTAGATTTTTGCCAACCTGAGGTTAGACGCCTTTAGGCAATGGGTCAACCATAACACCTTCGTAATCTCTCAAAACCCAATTTCAAAGCCAAATAAATCATTTAGAACCTAATTCTTTAGAAATTTAACGTGAATTAGCCAGTGCTACATTAGATTTCCTGTAAAATTAGCACCAACCACTTTAAATACGATCTGTAAGACCCAAAACCTATAGAATCATTGACGCTACATTACCCTAAAACTTAGGATCAAACTCTAAACCTGTTTGCTCTCAGGAACCCTTTGAAACTTTATATTGGATCTAGACCGCACGTCGAAAGTTCGATATCTACCATCTTAGACCATTATGACCACCTTGTTGGACTTGACAAT
The DNA here is from genome assembly GCA_037074715.1 of Magnolia kwangsiensis. Lineage (NCBI taxonomy): Eukaryota > Viridiplantae > Streptophyta > Magnoliopsida > Magnoliales > Magnoliaceae > Magnolia > Magnolia kwangsiensis. The sequence continues at coordinate 110,541,868 of CM073576.1, read as the reverse complement.
TGTTTCGAAAATCAAGCCCAACTGATGTTCTAAGGCTATTTTATTGGGCCTGGAGTAAGGAGTGTGAGAAAGAGTGAACTTCTTTTTAACTTAAATGTGATTTAAATAAATCTGGCACGTTTCACTTGCGGGTTAAGTATAAGCATTCAGACCGTCAAAATCTGACCCAATACACCCTCGGATCAGGAAATATTTCCCACTCAGGTCAGTGTACTTGAAATCTCTGATCGAGTCTCGGTGACCGCTGAACTGAAACTGGTCCGCCACGTGCGATCTGGGAACACTGTCGGACTGAAAACTTAATGTGATCAGGATCCAGCATCCATGAGCTTAAGTCTGAGCGCATTCAGTCAGGAGACCTCCAAAAATGTCCTTTTGGATCGGAAAAGACCCGATTTGGCTATAACTCAAGTATACCTTGACTTGGAGTCTATTTTGGTTATGTTTGGGCTTATAAAAGGAGCTTAAACCCTTAACCTTCTAACCCATACGAATTTGGAGAAAACCCTAAGAGAGAGGAGAGAAAAGAGAGAGAAAGTGAGGGAGAAGTTGGAGATTTCTCCTGGGATTCTTCCCTACTGCGCCACATGCCAAAGCCACCCACCTGCATCGTTCTTCCAGCAATTCTGGTTTCATTCTAGGTAAGAAAACCCTAACCTCAACCTGATTTAGGGATTCCTTCGATACAAGTAGTGACGTAGCTGATGCATCTTGTGTTATAAGTCGTCATACAGGCGTTGACGAAGCGTAGAGTTTCTATTCGATTCGTTACGCTTGTACGGCGAAAGGTGCAGATTTTAGACGCTTAGATTACCTGTTTTTAAAGCTTTCAATGCCGTTTAATGGTAGATTGTTGATCAGGATGTTTTTTGACATGTAGAACATGCTGTCTGTTTTTCAATTCGAATACATACGAAGAATATGAGATTTAGGGTATTTTAAGTATTTATAGGAAATACTATATACGTACGTATTTTGCCGGTAAGATTGCCATGAATATTTACCATGTACCTATACTAGTTATACGTGTATGATCTGTTTGGCGAAGAGATTTGCCCTAATGCACATATTGGCCGACATATGCTATGTAGACTAATGTGTGTAGACTAAGTGTTTGTTGAAATGCCTAAATCAATATGATTTATGCTTGCCATATGTTTTGAATGTAAGAACATGATTGTTGTATATTAGACAACTCCTTGATATAAGGATCTGTCATATTATATGTTGGAATCAACATACGTCAAGTACGTTAGAGTTGAGTAGTCTAAGTGTGTGTATAAATGTATGTATTAGTAAGTATTGAAAAAATGGTGTTGTAGATTAGCGTTGAGACTGGATTCTCAACTACTTTGATGATGCACATGATTTCCTCCATGCTTGTTGTATTTGAATTGGTTACCTTATGTGTGAAATACTCGTGTATGGTTAACTGCTTATGTTGTATGTTACAACGTGCTGATAACATGCTGGAATTACTTGTATTTCAAATTTTATCTCTCTCATATGATTATTGATTTAGATTACATGTGCTTGGGGCTATACTCTAGTCCAGGCAGTCGGTAACAGTTTAAAATTCGTGGTTGGATTCTATTCGCCACGAAGGATGTGTATGACATACCCGAGTCGTACTAGAGTCATCAGCAGTGGTTAGGCCACATGAAGTGCTTGTGCACTTCATGTCGGTCGATTTAACGCGCACTCGTGCTAGTCGGACTCATCAAGTAACCCGACTGACCATTGTATGTTCACCTTGTATTCGTCATAACTGCTTGAACCTAGGGTACTAAACTTACCATTGGAAAGCCCCTCTAACCTTGGTACCTCGATTCCCTAAGACTCATGAGCTGGGCATGGTGGTATGGGACACCGTGGTCGAGCTGTCGGCCTACGCTTGGGCCACAAACCTCCCTGTAGTGACCAGTGAGCACCCTACTCTGAGCAGATTATGGTGGTATGGGATACTATATTCTTGTTGTCGGCCTACATTGATAAGGTGATGAGGGAGTGGAGCAACGAGTGCGAGCAACAGCCCTGATAGCCCTTTGTAGTGACCTTGAGTTTATCCTGACACCGCATGGGGGCGACGAGTCCTGATGCAGTCTCAAGGATATAAACTAGGCATGTATTGATAAGGTGATGGGGGAGCGGTGCAACGAGTGCGTGCAACAGCCCTGACAGCCCTTGTAGCGACCTAGAAACATATCATCGTATGAGACTACTAGGAGTGACGACCCTAGACAGGATCATTGTTTAGGTATTGATATGAGGGAGATACCTTAGTTTCCCAATCCTGCTGTATGAAAAAGACTAATAATAACTTGGTAATCATATTCATATCGCACTGCATGTGCCTGGAAGATGTGGAGCACTGAGGGAAGAAAGCATGCCGCGGACGTAAGATGGTGTCACATGAGGGAGTATGTCGGTGAGGGCATCCATCATGTCATTTCATGCTTGCATTAATCACAGTATCTAGGAGTGTCTGATTGTTTGTTTTACTATTATCGTGTGATTGATTTGATAACATGTTAACCCTTGCTCTATGATTTCACTGAGTTAGCTACTCACTCCCACGTTATAGGACGGTGTTGTACACACCAACCAGTTCCTATTTCAGTTTCAGATAATGGCGATGCTTGCGAGGCAGAGCTGGACTTGATGATGATGAGGAGGATCCCTCCTATATGCAGGTTCTGATTGACGGGGTTTACAGGGTTACTGATTAGATGCCAGTACACTTTGTATCTTGCCTTTTATTTACACACCCATGTATATTCTTTTCTTTCTATTTTGGAGTATATATGTAATTAGTTAACCTGGTAACATGTTCACACTCTGGAGACTTACAATCATTTATATATTTATCACAGTCTTCCGCTTGCTAATTTAACTGTCTCTGGAGTATGATATGCTATTTTGGCTTAGTCCCAATCTTATTTTATGCCATTCTACAGACAACATGCATTCATCATTATCTATGTTGCATAAGTGACATTTTGGAACTCGGGAGTTGGGTTTCTACCCGACCCCCGATTTTCGGGATGTTACACTTACATTAATCATTTCCCTTGCATATGAAGTGCTAATGAGGTGACAAAGGCAAGGGAGGATAGGTAAATCTCTTACAACTCATGAGAATATTTTAATCCTAGAGAATTCACCTAGAAGGGTGTTCTAGAGATTTTACATAAGAATTTTATTATAAGCATAGTGTCTAATCTCATAAAAGGTGAGAGTTCATCCATATCTTCGAATAGGAGCATGAAATGCTTCTTTGAGTGAAGGACATAAGAAGATTGGCATGAAACCCTTAGGATGGAGGTCTAAGATGTGTGGTATGAGTTGAAAAACTCCTAGCCTCTATTTGCACAAAAAAATCCTTCAAAATTCTCAAGGTCTGAATGCCCTATAAAAAGGAACCAAATTCTAACGGTAAAAAAACATGCAGAAAGCATCCGATTCGATCGATTGAAAGATGCCTTCGATTGATTGAACCCCCTTCAATGGGATCGAAGGCAAGTTCAATGGCATCGAGAAATTCTAGAAGATATACAATTTATTGATTGACATGTCTAGGCACTTTTGATTGATCGAGCCCAATCGATTGAGACCGATTGAGGATCGCTCGATGGGATCAAACATTACACGAAAACTGTTATTTTGGGGATATGTTTACACAACAGCTTTGCACCTCTTTTAATCTTACTTATCATGTTTCAATTGATCTTCTAAGGCAAATGGATGATTAATAAGGTTTACCTATTAAGGTTAAGATCATCTAGAGGTTATGGGCTTGTTTCAGGTCAAGGTTTAGGGTCACTAAGACACCTCGTTTATTTGTTCTTTACTCCTTGGTGCTTATGTCCTCTTGTGTCTTTAGTATTCAGCTTCTAAGGGCTCAACTGACTACATTACACACAGACTCATGTGATTGACAAACAAGGTACACAAATAAGTGCACTAAAAATCTTCTTCATTATCAATTACATGACAAAAAAAACCTAACCTAAATCATGTAATGGTCCATACCAATGGCATACTAAACAAATTTAAAATATTACATGTCAAATATAAATTATTTACAACTCGATATAATAAAACATGTAACACTTGCAATGCCCCCCCATACTTACTCTCCCTATCTTCATCAATCCCTATATAGAACACCCCCCTCCTCCCCTTTTATTAGTAGTTGACAAAGAGTTAGTTCCATATACATATATAAAGCAATAAAAACATAATCCAAAAAACTCTATAAGTCATGGATTTACCAATTATAAGGAATATACTAATATAGGGATAAATGATGCATATGAACATTAAAACATAAAGGATGCTTATTATGGTCATTCAAAAGATATATCAATCGAAATAGGAATGACCAATAATAGTATAAACTAAAAACACATAATACCAAATTTCAGCAACTTTAAATCTTAAATTATCAAAACAAATGAGGATATAATCCTCGAATTTACCAATGAAGCACAAGATGAGGCTAAGATCCTCATATTTTCCAATAGTGCTCACTTAAAGAGGTTAAAATCCTCTAATTTTCCAATAAGCTCACACATGAGGCTAAAATTCTTTGACTTAACAATTATCACTCATACACCTTCCAAGGTCACCTACTTCACAACCCAATTGGATGTGAATTTCCTATGACCCCGACTATGTTTAGGAGGAAAAATAATTTTTCTAGATTTATTTTCCTTATGTAATTTCCTAGTTGGAGATTTATGTATGGTATATAATTTCACTATGTGAGTCCTTCCCAAATTATCATTGCCCTTGATTAGCATTGACTTAGTCTTTTCATTAAGTTAGACAATTAATTTCAACAACACCTTCATCCAGTTGGCCTTTTTAAAAATGGTTGAAAACTCTCTCTTCTTTTTTGGCGATCCTGTAGGGATGCTTCTCCATAGGTTTGTCATTTTCTTGGTCATGAAATTTTTATCAATTTAGTTTGTGACTTAAGAGGATTGGGCCCTTTTAACGCTTGCACATTCAAATTTAAAGTGCCCAATATCTCCACAAGCATGGTAGACAATAGAGATGTTCACAACCCCAAGTGTAGGGTCACGATGTAGTAATAACTCGTGAGAATGAGGTCGAATCCACAGGGACTAAACTTGTACGTATTCTAAAAAGAGCTAGAATTAAAACTAGAAGAAGATCTAAATTGAAATTTTGAATAATTGAGAGTAATTGTGAATAATGATTAAACTATCAATTAAAGGTGAGAACTAGAGTGTCAAGGATCCACTTGTAGTTATCAAGATGCTACTGTACTTGATTCAAAGAAAAAAAAAATTGGAATTAGAGTCTTAACCTATCCAATTGGAAGATAAAGCAATTTAAATCAAATTTAAACTTTTCATTAACCTAATTCTTAATGGAGGAGAATTGTGAAGACTGGAAGGGATTCCATCACCCTACCATGCCCAAGAGACGATACTGAACAATAGGATTTATCAATCTCATAATCTCAAAATAGGAAAAGAACATATCCAAAGCTATCACAACATCTATTGTAATTTGAGTCACAATAAATTATAGAAAACTGAAAATATTCTTTTAATATCAAACTAGAAATCAATGAGGTTTAATAAGAACAAGAATAAAAATAAGATAATCATGCAAACACGCTACAAGCTTCACTTTTTATCCCTAGCTAAGAGGTTTAGCCAACCATAGACAGATTGAAACCAAATCTCTCAAACAAAGCATGAAAAATAAACTAGGGAAGAAGAAAAATTCTTTGACAGCTGCTTCACCCTTGTGTATGCTCCTTGAGACCTTTTCAAATCCTAGAAGGTGCTTTAGAGCATCCTAGGGAGTCCTATTTATAGTTATGGAACTCCAACTTTCGCACCTAGTTGGAAAAATGTATAAGCCGCCTCAAATTTATGCACTCTATACAGTTTCCCAAAATAGGCTCATAGTTTAAACCACGTTAAATTTATGTACTCTGTGCAGTTTCCTAAAATATACTAGGAGTTTCAGAATATGGTTTTTCATGACAATTTTAAGAAAATGTTTATTTTTAGGACAATTTCTGAATTTCTTTTCTTTACTTCAAATCTTTGATTCTCTTCATTCCTCACATGATTTTCTTTAATCTTTGGCATGTGAATTCTTCATTAATGACTTTAAAATATACAAATATTTATTTAGTAATCTTTTGAGCATAAATCTTCCTTTTGGCATCAATTTTAAAAGATTATAAACATGAAAACATGCATAATTAAATCAAGTAAGCACTATCATGTTTATAAAACTAAGGTATAAATAGGAAAAATATTCAATATTTCACACTCAACACACCCCCTAACTAACATTTTACTAGTCTCTCACAAAACATGCGTGAAATGATCTTCAATCTTCAATGCTAAAATCACTATTAGAAAATAATCTTTTGTGCAATCAAGTATGAATAAGTACAATCTAAAGAAGTGAGAGTGTAATTTTCAAAACCTAGAGCTGAATCACATGAGCAATCAATCGAAATGTTTCTTTATTAATCATTTAAGAGCATAAGTTCATATATCAAAATTTTTGATGGGCTTAGTGAATTCTATTTACTTTCCATAACATACAACTATTTCATAATGTTAGTCATGCTCATCACCTCAAGTTTTATTGAATAATCAAGTACTGATTTCGAACTTATCACCTTTTTTTTTCTTTTTTTAGTTTTCGATTTTATATCGACGGTCCCTTTTATTTATTCATTCTTTTCAGACTTTTCATTCATTTCTAGTCTTTTCATCATACATGAATTTTTTGTCGGTCTCTCTGTTTTTTAATTGGTTCTTTTTATCTTTTTAAGGTGGATAAAATTCTCTAAACATAATTCTCAATATCTTTTAATGATGTACATACTAACAATTAGAAATTCTAGTATTATTCATAGAAAGAAAATTGAACGTATCTTGTGACTTAGATTAACATGATATTTAAACTTTCTCTTAATCAATTAAATGTAAGAATTTTAGACGATAGTCTACTCGGATGATCAAACTCCAACAATTCAAAGTTCAATCTCCATCTTATCATCATAATCAAAGCATTCTTTATTCCACAAATTATTATTTCCCAAACATGTTTTTAGCTTGAAAAAATGAAAATTTTCATAATTTTTACTCAAAACTAAGAAAACACTGATTAGTTTAACTAATCTATACCCCCAACCTAAAACGTACATTGTCCTCAATGTAAAAGATATGAGCATACAACACACATGAGACAACGAAAAGAAATGAGAAGTGATGAGAAGATAATACATGAAGAAAAAGAATTGAAGCTTTTCCAAAGTTCTTAACATGTAAATGGGTTAGCATGAAGACTAAACAAACTGAAATCAAACTATCCTAATCTTAAATCTTATGAAAGGAATAAACCTAACTACACCTACGTCAGACTAGGAGGTCAATCCTGGTACATTGGATCAGTCAGAGACATAGACATGTCCTCTGAATCAAACTTCTTAACAAATGTCTTGAGACGATGTCCATTCACATTGAAAATATTGTCATTCGTAGAATTCTTTATCTCGACGGCCCCATGAGGATAGACATTAGTAATAATGAAGGGACCGGTCCAACGAGATTGAAGTTTATCCGAAAAAAGATATAATCGACAATTGTACAAAATAACTTTTTGACCGGTTATGAATGATTTTCGAAGGATGTTCCTATTATGGAATACCTTCATCCTATCCTTGTAAATTCTCGAGTTCTTATAAGCATTGTTCTGGATTTCTTCAAGTTCATTCAACTAAAGTTTTTACAACGAGCCAACGTTGTCTAAATTAAAGTTCAGATTTTTGATAGCCTAATAAGCTCTATGCTCTAGCTCTACAGTTAGGTAGCAAGCTTTCCCATAGACAAGTTTAAAGGGAGACATTCCGATGGGGGTCTTAAAAGTTGTACAGTAAGCCCATAAGGCATCAGTTAAGCAAATTGACAAATTCTTACGGTTAGGGTTAACCATTTTTTTATAAAATTTGTTTAATTTTTTTGTAGAAAATCTCGACTTGCCCACTTGTCTGCGGGTGGTATGGAGTGCTCACTTTATGAGAGATGTCATATTTCTTCATTAAGTTCTCAAATGACCTATTACAAAAGTGAGAACCTCCATCACTAATGATGGCCCGAGGAGTTCCAAATAGGGAAAGAAAATTTTTTTTTAAGAATCAAATGACCATTTTTTTATCATTATTCTAGCACGGGATCGCTTCAACCCACTTAGTGACAGAGTCTACTGCTAACAAAATGTAAATATTTCCAAAGGATTGGGGAAATGGTCCCATAAAATCGAAGCCCCAACAATTGAATGCTTCAATGATAAGAATGAGGTTCAGAGGCATCATATTTTGACAGGACAACCCTCCCAATTTCTAACAATGCTCATAAGCTTTGCAAAACTCATGAGTATCTCTAAATATCATGGGCCAGTAAAAGCTGCACAATAGAATTTTAGCCATGGTTTTTTAGCAGAAAAGTGACCACCACTGGCCTGAGAATGATAAAAGGAGATGACACTCTGATATTCATTGTCTCACACACTTCTCCTTAGAATTTAGTCTAAGCAATATTTAAACAAATAAGGATCATCCCAGAAAAACTTACATACCTCGGCGAAGAATTTTTTCTCTTGTGCAGTCCAATATGTTGGCGTGAAACCTATATCAAGATAATTTGCAATGTCAGCAAATCAAGGTAGTTAGGAGAGTTTAAACAATTGTTCGTCAAGGAACATTTTGTTTATCATTGTTAGGTCAAGGAATCAGGGAGGTCAAGTCGAGAAAGGTGATCGGCCACTACATTTTCTACTCCTTTTTATTTCGTATTTCAATATTAAATTCTTGGAGTAAGAGGATCCATCTTATCATGCGAGGCTTAACATCCATCTTAGAAAGAAGATACTTTAGCGCCGCATGGTCCATGTATATGATGATCTTAGATCCGATCAAGTAAGACCTAAATTTGTCCAAAGCGAACACTATGGCTAAGAGTTTCTTCTCCATAGTAGAGTTGTTCACTTGGAAAGAATTTAGAGTTATACTTGCATAGTGAATAACGTAGGGCTTCTTTTCTTTTCTTTAGTGTGAAAAGACTTAGAAAAAGTTGAAGAATGGGGTGGTAAGAGGAAAGATTTTGAAAGAATTGGGTGAAACGGGGTTTTTAAGCCCTGAGATTAAGTATAAGGGTCGTGGTTGCCGCACAACCCAAGGACATACATTTTTGGGTTGAAATTCTTTTGGGAACCTCTCAAACCCGCCTAATAACAACCTACAGGCAACTTAGGTCGCTTCACGCGACCATAGATGCATTACGGACTTGATCGAATGATCGATTTAAGTAAACTTCGCCCATTGGCGAAACTGCGATCCTATAAGTGTTTTTAGGTTCCTTTCACACCCACCTAAGTCAAAGGGGCGACAGCGTACGTCGCGTGGCCATAACCCAAGTCTAGTTTTATCTCAATCATGCTCTGATACCAACTGTAACACCCCGAAAATTGGGGGTCGGGTAGAAACCCAACTCCCGAGTTCCGAAACGTCACTTATGCAACATAGATAATGATAAATGCATGTTGTCTATAGGATGGCATTAAACAAGATTGAGACTAAGCCAAAACAGCATATCATACTCTAGAGAGTTAAATTAGCAAGCGGAAGACTATGATAAATACATAAAATATATAATTAATTGTACGTCTCCAGAGTGTGAACATGTTACCAGGTTAATTAAATACATGTATACTCTAAAAATGGAAAGAAAAGAATATACATGAGTGTCCCAAAAATATAAAATAACAAGTGTCATGGCGTCTAATCAACCTCCCTGTAATTCCGTCGATCAGAACACGTATAAAGGAGGGATCCTCCTCATCATCATCAAGTCCGGCTCTGCCTCGCAGGCCGCGCCATCATCTGAAATTATAAAAGGGTCTGGTGGGTGTCTGGAACACCGTCCCGTAACGTGAGAGTGAGTAATTAACTCAGTGGAATCATAAAGTAAAGATTAACATGTTCTCAAATCAATCATGTGATAATAGTAAAGCAATCAATCAAACATTCCTAGATACTGTTGTTAATGTATGCATGAGATGACATGATGGATGCCCTCACCAACATTCTCCCTCATGCGGCACCATCTGCGTCCACGGCATACTTGCGTTCCGCTCAGTGCTCCACATCTTCCAGGCACATGCAATGTGATGTGTATAATGATTACCGGGTTGTTATTAGTCTTTTTCATACAGCATGATTGGAAAACTAGGGTACCTTGCTTATATCAATCCTAACACAGATCCTGTCTAGGGTCGTCACTCCTAGTAATCTCATATGATGTTATATTTGTAGGTTGCTGCAAGGGCTTTCAGGGCTATTGCTCGCACTCGTTGTACCTCTCTCCCATCACCTTATCAATACAGGCCTAATTATCCTTAAGACTGCATCAGGACTCGTCGCCCTCATGTGGTGTCAGGATAAACTAAAGGTCACTATAAAGGGCTCGTCACCTGATCAGTGTAGGCCGACAGCAAGAATATAGTGTCCCATACCACCATAATCTGCTCAAAGTAGGGTGCTCACTAGTCACTATAGAGAGGTTTGTGGCCCCAGCGTAGGCCGACAGCTCGATCACGGTGTCCCATACCACCATGCCCGGCTCATGAGTCTTTATGGATCAAGGTACCATGGTTAACAGGGTTTCCAATGGTAAGTTTAGTACCCTAGGTTCAAGCAGTTATGACGAATACAAGGTGAACATATAATAGTCAGTTGGGTTACTTGACGGCCTCGACTAGCACGAGCGCATCTCAAACTGAGCGACATGAAGTGCATAAAACATTTTGTGTGGCCTAACCACTGCCGCCAACTCAAAACACGACTCGCGTTCATCGACGCGTCCTTTGTGGTACATAGAAACCAACCACGATTTCAATTCATTACTGACTGCCTGGACTAGGTCATAGCCCCAAGCATTTGTGCATCAACATCAGTAAGCATATGTGAGTAACAGAAATGAATTCAACACTGTAAGCATGTGGACACATGTTATAACACACAACTTGAACAAATCATCCCACACATGCATTTCATGTATATAATGAAATCAATACATATAGCCAACATGATGGAAATCATTTACATCAGCATATTACTTGAGAATTCAATCTCAAAACTCATACACAACACCATTTACTCAATACATACTAATACAAATATTTATACAAACACTTAGTCTACACACTTTAGTCTACATAGCGTATGTCGCCCTAAAGTGCGCATTAGGGCGAATCTCTTCGCCAAACAGACCATGCACGCATTCCTAATATCATAGCATGACAATTAGCCATGGAAATTATTTCAGCAAAATACGGACGTATACTGTATTTCCTATAAATACCAAAAATGCCCTAAATCTCATATTTACCATACGTTTATGAAACGAAAAATGGACAGCATGTTGTACATGTCAAACGGCGTTGCCGTCGATAATCTACTATTAAACAACATTGAAAGCTTTGAAATCAGTCAATCTAAGCGTCTAAAATCCTCACCTTTTGTCGTAGACGTGTATCGCTTCGATTAGAACAGATATGCTTCGTCAACGGCGTAACGGCGACCTAATGCACAAGATGTATTAGCTACTTTGCTATTTGAATCGACGGAACACTAAATCAGCAAGTAGTTAGGGTTTTATTTACCTAGAAATGCGTCGGAATCACCAACAAAGTGATTGGGATGCGGTGCTTAGGCACGTGTAGCAGCTGCAGCAAGTGGCGGGAAGATCTCTCCCACACTCTCTCACAATCTCTCACTTTCTCTCTCTCTTTTCCTAGGGTTTCAAGCAAATTCGGATGGGAGGGTTGTGAGAGGGTTTAAAGCCCTTATATAGGCTAAAACCTTCCCAAATTAGGCTTGGAAACAAAGTTCACTTGAGGTATAACCAAATTGGGTCTGTTCTGGTCCAAAAGAGTGTTTCGGGAGGTCCCCTGGCCGAACGCAGTCGGACTTAAGCTCATGGTCACTGGATCTAGTACACATCGAGTTTTCAGTCCGGCAGAGTTCCCAGATCGCACGAGGCGGTCTAATTTCAGTTCAGCAATCATCGCACCTAGATCAGGTTTACAAGTCTCATGATATGAAAGAGAAATTTTTCCTAATCCGAGGGTGTAATTTGGCTGAATTCTGACGGTCAGAACGCTTAATAATAACACGCCAAGTCACGTGCCAGATTTGGATTAAAATTTTCAAATCTAGCCCATTTCTCACTCTCTTCACTCCGGGCTCAATGAAATAGCCTCCGTACATCGGTTGGGCTTGATTTTCGAAAAGATTGTCAAGTCCAGCCAAGCGGTCATAACGGTCTAATATTGTAGATATCGGACTTTCGACGCGCGGTCTAGATCCAATACAAAGTTTCAAAGGGTTCTAGAGAACAAACGAGTTTAGAGTTTGATCTTGTATTTTAGGGTAATGTAGCATCAACGATTCTACAAGTTTTGGGTCTTGTATAATGTATTTAAAGCGATCAGGGACAATTTCACAGCTACTCTAGCGTAGCGCTAGCTAACTTACGCTTAATTTCAAAAGGAATTTATCCTAAGTGATTTCTTTGGCTTTGGAATTGGGTTCTGAGCTGTTACCAAGGTGTTTTGGTTGACCCATTGCCTAAGGACGTCTAATCCCAGGTCAGAAAAAATCTAGGGTGTTACAGATGGTGATTCCATATTTCTTAGGAACTACCTGAGTTAGACTCACCCATTAATTATTGGATATAAGGTATATGATACCCACATCCAATAACTTAAGTACCTCAGCCTTTACCACTTCTTTCATATTTGGATTAAGTCGATGTTGTGGTTGTTGGGAGGTTTTCGCATTATCCTCAAGATGGATGTGGTGAGTAAAAATTAAAGGTTCAATTCCCTTTAGGTCCGCAATCGACCATCTAAGAGCTCCTTTATACTCAATAAGAGTAGAAATGAGCACACTCTCTTGTTCTTTCTCAAGGTAGGAAGAAATCACCACCGGAAATATCTTATCTTGACCTAAGTAGGCACATTTAAGAACAACGGGTAAAGGTTTTAGGTCAAGCTTCGATGCTTTGAGGTTAAACGGTAGAGGCAATACATCGGTTTGAGGCAATTTTTCAAATTGTGGACTCCACCGATTAACTTTAAGTACCGGCATAACATCAAGCAAGGCATCCATCTCCCTAATCATGTCATCGTCTACATCAGGGGAGTGAGCCGAGCATGTCTCTAGAGTGTCAGAGTATAGAGTCAAAAGTGCTCTATTGTAACACCCTGAAAATCGGGGGTCGTGTATAAACTCAACTCCCGAGTTCCAGACCATCACTTATGCAACAAAAATGGTTATGATTCAATGTTATCTGATTTAAAGCATTCACATGAGTAAAAGTATACCAAAACTGCAATTCATACTTCAGATCCAGTGATAAAAGCAAGCGGAAGACTAAACAATATATATATCACTGTATGGAAAAACAAAGTAAATCTCATCTGTCTCCAAAGTATGACTACATCTCTGAGTCTCATATACATATACATAAACAAAAAAAAAAATGTTTAAAATAGTCCCACAGAAGTCCCCTCGATCCAGGTCGCCTACGGGAAGCCGTCGTGATACTGCATATACGAGAACTCGTCCTGGTCCTCGTCGATCTCTGGCTCCACCTCCTAGATCTCGGCCTCACCTGCATCTACAACAGGGTCTGTGGGTGTTGCAAACACCATCCCGTAACGTGGGAGTGAGTGATCAACTCAGTGGAATCATAGAGCAAAGATTAGCATGTTCACAATTCAATCGCGCGATAATAGTAAAGCAGTAAATCAGACAATCCTAATACTGTTGTTAATGCAAGATGATATGACGTGATGTATGCCCTCACCGACGATCTCCCTCATACGGTAACATCTTACGACCGCGGCATGCCACACTCCCTAGAGTGCTCCACATCTTCCAGGCACATGCAATGCTATGGTGATATGATTTCCAAGTTGTTATTAGTCCATTCAAACAGCAGGATTGGGAAACTAAGGTACTTCCCTTGTATCAATCCCAACACAGATCCTGTCTAGGGTCGTCACTCCTAGTAATCTCATACAATGTATATTTCGTAGGTCACTGCAAGGGCTGTCAGGGTTGTTGCTCGCACTCGTTGCACCGCTCCCCCATCACCTTATCAATACAGGCCTACTGTACTCTACTGCAACGGAAGGGTCGTCGCCTCCCGTGGACTCAGAATACGCTCGCGGTCACTACAAAGGACTCGTCGCCTGATCAGTGTAGGCCGACAGCTAGAATATAGTGTCCCATACCACCATAATCTGCTCACGAGTCTAGGTGCTCACTGGTCACTACGGGGAGGTTTGTGGCCCCAGCGTAGGCCGACAGCTCGACCACGGTGTCCCATACCACCATGCCCGGCTCATGAGTCTTCGTGGATCAAGGTACCATGGTTAACAGGGTTTACAATGGTAAGTTCAGTACCCTAGGTTCAAGCAGTTATGACTCATACAAGGTGAACATACATCGGCCAGTCGGGTTACTTGACGGGCTCGACTAGCGCGATCGCATCTCAAGTCGAACGACATGAAGTGCGTAAAACACTTCGCGTGGCCTAACCACTGCCGCCAACTCCAAGCACGAATCACGTTCATCGACGCGTCATTCGTGGCTATGACCAGTCAGCCACGAATTCGCTCGGTTACCGACTGCCTGGATTAAGTCTAGTCCCACACATCTATGGAATCACATTAGCAATATATGTAAAGGTATTGAAATTTAGATACAATCATGTGTGCATGTTAACACATGTTATAACATTCAACTTAAGCAAATCTTCAAACACATACATTCCATGCATGTAATGGAATCATGCATATGGTCAACATGTATGAAATCATTTAGGTCAGCATATTAACCAAGAAATCAATCTCAAACAACTACATAACATCATTTAATTCAATACATACTAATACAAGCATTTATACAAACACATACACTACACACTTAAGTCTACATATAGTATGTCGACCCAAAGTGCGCAACTAGGCGAATCTCTTCGCCAAACTAATTATGCAAGCATTCCTAACTCCCTAATGCGACAACAAACCATGTCAATCACGTCAGCAAAATATGAATGTAGACCGTACTTCCTACAAATGACTAAAATGCCCTAAATCTCATATTCTTCATTAATTTACGAAACAGGAAACGGAGAGCATGTTGTACATGTCAAACGGCGATGCCGTCGATAATCTACTATTAAACGACATTGAAAGCGTTGTAAACCGTCAATCAAAGCGTCTAAAATCCTCACCTAGTCTCTTACGGATGCGGGATTTTGAACGGAGCGTGTACGCTTCGTCTACGGCAGTAGGAGGACCTGATTTACGAAATACGTTAGCTAACACGCTACGAATCCAAGTAATCCCTAAATCAGCAACTTTTAGGGTCGTTTCATACCTGAAAAAGTGGAGAAATCACCGTCCAGGTGATTGGGAAGAATTGCTGAAACAGTAACAATCGGCGGCTCGGAAACGGGAAAAATCCCTTCTAATCTCTCTCTCAAACTCTCTCTCCTTTATCCTAGGGTTTGCAATTTTCGGATGGGAGAGGGAAATGAGGGTTTCAACCCCTTTTATAAGCTTAAAAATGCCGAAAATAGGCTCCGGAACGAAGTTTACTTTGTGCCTATCCATTTCGGGGCTGTTTCGGTCCAAAAGCTGTTTTCTGGTGGTCCCCTGGTCGATTGCGATCGGACTTAAGCTCATGCGTACCAGATGTAGCACGTATTAAGTTTTCAGTCTGGCAGGGTTCACAGATCGCACGTGGCGGACCAGTTTCAGTTCAGCGGTCACCGCACGTAGATCGGGGCTGAAAGTCTCATGATAATAAATAGAAATTTTTCCTGATCCGAGAGTGTAATCTAGATGAATTCCGACGGTCAGAACACTTAATACTGACGCGTCAAGTCGTGTGTCAGATTTGAATTTGAAATTCCAAATCTGTCCCTATTCGCGGTCTCTTCAGTCCGGGTTCAACGAAATAGTCTGTGATTATCGGTTTGACTTGATTTTCGAGATGATTGTCAAGTCCAGTTGGGCGGTTCTAACGGTCTAAGATAGGAGGTATCGGACCTTCGACGCGCGGTCTAGATCCAATACAAAAATTCAATGTGGTCCAGAGAACAGACCTGCTTAGAGTTTGATCCGAGGTTATAGAGTATTGTAGAGTTGTTTGTTCTACTCGATTTGGGTCTTGCAGAACGTATTTAAAGTGATCAGGGACTATTTTCCAGCTACTCTAGCGTTGCGCTAGCTAACTTATGCTTAATTTCCATGGAATTTAATTCTACGCGATTTCGGGTCGACTTGATACTCGAGCCCAAGTACGGATTTTTCACGGGCGTTACAATCTACCCCCCTTAACAAATAATTTCGTCCTCGAAATTTATACCTTTTCGTACTCCTCGAGAAGCTGTGGGTAGTTCTTTCTGATCTCGGCTTCTGTCTCCCAAGTAGCCTCCTCCTCAGAGTGATGCATCCATAGTACCTTCACAAGGGGAATCACCTTGCTACGCAGTACCTGCTCCTTCCTGTCTAGGATGCGTGTCGGTCGCAGGATATAAGTAACATCCTCTCCTAACAGCAGCTACTCCCATCTGATGATATGGGAAGGATCAGCAACGTACTTCTTCAGCATAGAAACATGAAATACGTTTTGGACGCTCGCGAGGGGCGTGGGTAAAGCCAATCGGTAAGCCACTGCTCCCACACGATCGAGGATCTGGAATGGACCAATGAATCGCGGTGCAAGCTTCCCCTTCTTCCCGAACCGAAGGACTCCCTTCATAGGGGAAACTCGCAAAAACACGTGATCCCCGACTGTGAACTCTAGTGGCCGTCGTCTCGTATCGGCGTAGCTCTTCTGTCTGCTCTGCGCTGTAAGAAGCCGACGTCGAATAATATCAATCTTCTCTGACGTCGCCTGCACCAACTCTGGGCCAATCAAGCTACGCTCACCGACCTCTAACCAGCAATGCGGTGCGCGACAAGGTCGCCCATACAGCTCCTCATAAGGTGTCATACCGATACTCGCCTGGAAGCTATTGTTGTACGCAAACTCCGCATATGCAAGACAGTCATCCCAACTGTCCTTGAAGTCCAATGCGCAAGCTCGCAACATGTCCTCCAGGATCTGATTCACTCGCTCTGTCTGTCCGTCCGTCTGTGGGTGGAAGGCAGTACTGAACTTCAACTTCACACCCATCGCCTCCTGAATGCGAGTCCAGAAAATAGAAGTGAACCGCGTGTCTCTGTCCGACACGATCTCCAACGGAACTCCATGCAGACGCACAATCTCTCGGATGTACAATCTAGCCAGCTCGTCTGCAGAGTTCGTAACTCTGATCGGTAGGAAGTGCGCTGACTTCGTCAATCGGTCGACGATCACCCAAATGGAATCATGTCCCTTCCTCGTCTTCGGCAACCCAGAAATGAAGTCCATGGAAATGAAATCCCACTTCCACTCTGCAATCGGCATAGGCTGCAAAAGTCCAGGTGGTCGGCGATGCTCTGCCTTCACCTGCTGACAAGTGAGACAATGGGACACGAACTCAGCTATGTGGGTCTTCATACCTTCCCACCAATACGTCCTCTTCACGTTACGATACATCTTTGTACTGCCTGGATGCATCGCGAGTCTAGTAGAATGCGCAGCCTCGAGAATCTCTCGTCTCAAGTCAGGGACATCTGGGACGCATAGGCGGCCACGGTAACGTAAGCCCCCATCCATACCAACTCGCCAGTCGGCGTCAGCATCATCACTGTCCTACTCTCGAAGCTCAGTAAGATGCGCATCGTCCCTCTGCGCCTCGATGACTCGGTCATCGATCTGAGATCGTACCTGTACATGTGCGATGAACTCAAATGGCTCTTCTACGGTGAGTTTCTGCTCAAAGTCTCGTAAAAACTCCACCATATCCCACTCGGCAACCATCAGCGGAGCCGCAAACTCTATCGCCTTCTTGCGGCTCAACGCGTCAGCCACAAGGTTCGTCTTCCCAGGATGGTAAGAGACTTCAAACTTGAAGTCCTTCAACGTCTCCATCCATCGCCGCTGCCTCATATTCAAGTCTTGCTGTGTAAATATGTACTTGAGGCTCTTGTGGTCGCAAAAGAGCTCGAATTCCTCTCCGTAGAGGTAACGTCTCCAGAGTCTCAGTGCGAATATAACGGCTGCCAACTCTAGGTCGTGTGTACGGTAATTCTCCTCGTGCTTCCTTAATTGTCTCGAGGCATACGAAATTACCCTGTCCCTCTGCATAAGGATACAACCCAAACCAACGCTAGACGCGTCAGTGTATATAGTGTATCTAACCCCTTGCTCTGACAATACTAGCACAGGGGCGGACGTAAGTCTGTCCTTCAGCTCCTGAAAAGCTGACTCCGCCTTATCATTCCAGGCGAACTTCATGTCCTTCCGTGTCAACTGAGATAGGGGTCTCGCGATCTTCGAGAAGTCCTGAATGAAGCGCCGATAGTAGCCAACGAGACCCAAGAAGCTCCTCACCTCAGTGACAGAACCAGGCTGCTCCCAGTCCTGCACCGCAGCTACCTTAGACAGGTCAATTGCCATGCCATCCTTGGACACCACGTGTCCCAGAAACTTCACCTCCTGCTTCCAGAAGTCGCACTTCTTGTACTGTGCGAACAACTGATGTCGTCTGAGCGTATTCAGGACCAAACGCAAGTGCTCCTCATGCTCCTCTCAACTCCTAGAGTACACCAAAATGTCGTCAATGAAGACAACGATGAATCGATATAGGAAAGGCCGAAATACCCGGTTCATCAGATCCATGAACACGGCCGGTGCGTTCGTAAGACCGAACGACATCACGAGGAACTCGTAGTGGCCAAAACTGGTCCTGAATGCTGTCTTCTGCACGTCCTCATCCCTGACGCACAGCTGATGATAACCTGACTGAAGATCAATCTTCGAGAAGTACTGCGCTCCTCTCAGCTGATCGAACAAGTCATCGATCCTGGGCAAAGGGTACTTATTCTTCACCGTGAGCTGGTTCAGCCTGCGATAATCAATACACAATCGCATCGAACCATCCTTCTTCCTCACGAACAAGACCGGTGTTCCCCAAGGAGACACGCTAGGCCGTATAAGGCCAAGCTCTAGCAGACCATCAATCTGCGTCCTCAACTCCTCCATCTCACATGGTGCCATGCGATACGTCGGCAGTAAGACGGGTGTAGAACCAGGAACCAGATCAATAGTGAAATCGATCTCAGGTCGGGGCGGCAAACCAGGGATCTTCCTGAACAGATCCCCGA
This sequence comes from Magnolia kwangsiensis, assembly GCA_037074715.1. NCBI lineage: Eukaryota > Viridiplantae > Streptophyta > Magnoliopsida > Magnoliales > Magnoliaceae > Magnolia > Magnolia kwangsiensis. Next base: position 110,522,470 of record CM073576.1, on the reverse strand, counting down.
ACTAGGAAACAACTGGCGTATGCTCAAGTACCTGGGCACCAGCATCGCGCAATAGAGTGGCGTAGCTAAGTATGCGGAAAGGAAGATTTACCCACACTGAAAACGTGAAAGGCGTGCCCTCAGGCTCGCACACCGTCACCATACGAGCCTCGCAGTCAATCTCGGCTCTCGCTGCAGTCAACCAGTCCATGCCAAGAATGACGTCGAGATAAACGAGCGAGGGATCGACGACAAGATCAAGAGTCATCGTCCTGCCTCCCAGATCAACTAAACAACCCTCACACATCTGGGTGACATCCGAATAATCCCCATGAGCTGCAAAGACTCGCACACTATCCATAGTGATAGTCTGTAACCCAAGACGCCTGACTACGGCACGCGATATCAAAGAAATCGTGGAACCAGTGTCCACCATGACAAGAACGGGAGTACCTCCAATATGGGCCGTGACCTCGAAGGCTGAATGCTGAAAAGTCGGCGTCGCAGCTGCCTCAGCTGTCAATGCATGAACCCGAGCCTGCTGTGGCCGGTTCGGCCGCCGTGTCAAGGGCCGTGGAGGCTGTCTAATCTGCGATACCGGAGGTCTGAAAGAAGGATGAGCAGGAGCTGACCGTATAGGCGGTGCTGATATCGCCTGTGGAAGAACACGGTCAATCTTCTGCGGCGGCGAGAACCCACTGTCCCGCATCCTCGAAAAGCAGCTCTGCGCTAAGTGGCCTGTCCTCCCACAGTATGTACATGTCAAATCAGGGCACCGAAATGGTGGTACAGGCGCCGTAGTCCTAGTAGGAGGATCAATGCGAGGCCTCTTGCCCGCGAAGGGCCTGTCTGGCAAGTCTGGTCGTGGCCTAGAAGCAGCCGGGCCACGAGATCGTGCAAGTCGATCCACGTCCTGCTCTGCCCGCATGGACATGTGAATCAACTCTGCATAGGAGGGAATGCTAACACAGCACATCTTCGACCGAATATCCGGTCGCAAACCCTCCAAAAAGCGCCGTATGCGCATCTGCTCATCAGCCAAAATCGTCGGGACGTACCTGCCCAACTCCGTGAACCGATGCTCATACTCTGTAACTGTCATCGCTGCCTGTCTGAGACGGAGAAACTCATTCTCCCTGTCGTGCCTGTGAGTCTGGGGATAATACTTCTCATGGAAGCGGAACTCAAATGCTGCCCACGTCCATACAAAGTCTGCGGCAACAGTCCGCAGTACGCTATCCCACCACATGCTGGCCTCTCTCTCAAACAGGAAAGTAGCCAGCTCTACCTGCTCAGCCTCGGTGCAATGCAACATCCGTAAAATCTTCGACACCCGGTCGAGCCAGTACTCAGCCTTCTCGGGTCTGTGAGAACCCGTGAAAGTAGGAGGCCGCAAGTGCTGAAATCGCTCCAATAGGCCCCGTGTGTCGGCAGGATTCCCCGCAGGGAAAGTAGGCGGCGCAGGATGAGCCATGCCCTCATCCTGGGCGTATGTATAGGCATCCTCAGCTGGATGCGCAGGTGGTGCAGGTGAAGTGGATGTAGCCGCACCCCCACCCTGGGCTAATGTCCCCACGATGGTAGTCAGAAGCTGCTGCTGCTGCAGCATCATAGCCATCATCTGCTCGAATCTGTTGGGAGGTGGAGCAGGCTGTGGCGGATGCTGTGTGGAGGTAGATGCGCGATGTGGCTCTCTGACTGATGGCGTAAATGGCGGTGGTCCATCTGTAGGACCAGCGGCAGGCTGAGACGATCGAACTGCCTCAGGAATCGGGCCCAAAGAAGGGTCCACATAGGTGCCAGACTGCGAAGGAGTCTGATCCATATGCTCTGTCAATGCAAGCCGAACCGTGCTCCGCGTAGCCTTAGGCGGCATTCTCTATTTTCAAAATAGGGCGCAACCTTGTCAGTCTCATTAGCACAAATACACCGCAATCATTCACATAAGGAGTTAAAGGAATTCCATGCATTTCATTTAATCAAAATTATCACAATACAAGGGATATATCCTTACAAGCATCATGACGAGAAATACATGGGAATTAAGACAGTTAAGCAACAGCAACATAAGCAAAGCACTAGCCCTAACAGGCTTACACACATAAAGCAGGAAATGACTAACTACTGATAATAACATCAAGGATCGCATCACTAGTTGGAGTCTAGTGACGGAGGAGGAGCACCCTTATCCTGTAAGCAAAACAGGATCGCCTTCAAGGTGCGAGTCACCTTGCCAAATTTCTTCTTTGTAACGGCCTTGGCATCCACGACTTCTGCGCGAAGTTCTTAGACTTCCCTTCGCAAAGCGGTCTGACTCTCCTCCATGCGAGCAATGCGATCGTCGATAGTAGCCTGCGCAGAAGGAGGAGGGCTCTCATCAGTATCCTGAGCCTCCTCTTCTGCCTCTTCCTGAGCTTCTTCCTGAACCTCTGCTCTAGGTTCTTCTTCGCTTTGATCTTCCTCATCATCAAAGTCATCCTCACTATCCCTTTCAAGTTGATTTTCACGGTATTGTGACCCAATCTTCATCTTGACCATTGTCGACTCATCGATGGTATGAATCGATACCGGCAATTCCGACCCAAGTCTATAGGCAAACTCAAGCGCAATCTTGCAAATAAGTTGGCCAAAGGGAAGCGATTCGGATGTTCTTCTTGACTTGGCTATGAGAACTATCTATCGTAAGATGAAGGTGGCCATACATACATTCTCTCCCTGGGCCACCAGATATAAGAAATCGACCATAAGACATGTACATTCAATGCGGTTCGTCGACCTGGGATAAACATTGAACGTGTAGATATGGTGCAGCAGGCACAAATCCTCAGACATACGTCGCCTTGAGGCTATTATTAGGCTGCCATGGAACCAACTTACCGCACAGAAACCTGGTGCGGCGATCTCGTTCACGTCTAGTCCTCAGATTCTTCTCACTAGGATGCACATCACCAAGAGGCACGTTGAGAAGCCGCGCAATCAACCGAACATCGATCTTAGCCATCCGATCTCTACCAAAAGGGATTTTGAACTGCAAAGGCTCCAAGGTAGGATTCTAGATAATAGCATAGAAGGCACGAACGGTGCTCACATTAGCACGAGCGCGAGCTTCAAATATCGGACCCCAATGCGCAGCTTCAATGCGTTCGAACAACAGATACTCGCCGAACAATCGTCCATCTACGTCCGCCTCAAATAACACTTTGCGATCAGTGTATTGGTCATGAGGCATCTCCGATAGAATTGTTCACCCAAGGTGTGCATGGGGATCCAAACCCCGCTTTGTACGGCACTCCAGGACTGCAGCTGGACCTGCGGCGGCGCTTGAACTTGCGGCACCACCCCGCGGTCTTCTCGATTGAGCAGGGCGGCTCGGCCCAGCCTCGTCTGTTGCGGTTTTCCTCTTACCCATCAAAGATATGATGGATGAGAGTGATAAAAGGCCTAAAATGGCTTCCACGAAAGCCATGAAAAACGGTGAAAATGCGGAGAAGTGGCTGCCCAATCTGGAAAAAGGAAATCTAGGCGTCGTAGAGGGATGCTTCAAGCTTCCCAAGGCTGTAATTTCAAGGAGAAATACAAACAAAAAAGTAGAATGGAGAACCTCACGATTTCAGCTCTATTTGGGGATTTTTGGAGCTCCAAATGGTGAGATCTTCAAGTGGAGGGGCTGCCAACTCCCAATAAGTGATGGTTGGTGGTCGGTTTTGGCCAAGGAGGGACCTAGGAGTGATTTGGGACGCCGGAGTTTGGAAATGGCTGCTGGAAAACGAGAATAGGGCTTAGGGGAGGGCTGTTTGTGAAGGAGGGGGATGTTTTAGGGATTTTTGTGGGATGGGAGGTACATGGGGAGGATGTACACCCCATTTAAGGGCGTGCACCCAAAATTCATGGAAAAAGGGCCCCACCGGTCGGCGATGCATCGCCGGCCAACCTCCAAGTTGGCCGGTGGGACCACATGGGTCTGGTCCCCCATGATCTAAGGAGTCCAAAAATATATGGCCCACCCCCTGGTTCATTGTATTTTGATCTGTATGAGCCCAAATATGTGTTTGGAGCTTTCCGGGACCATATCGTAATCCCGAATACCAAACCCTATGATGCAGCATATGAATTTGGGGTAGAAGGAGCCATTATATCTATCTAGATCCTTAGTTGCTAAATAAAGTGAAGTTAGAATGGCCTTATGGCCATTTTTCATGAAATTTTACTATTCACTGTAAAATTTTATGAAAGTACCAATTTTTGTTATTTTCACATTATGTTTGATGCCTAATATGAAATGGATAAGAAATAAATGAAGATCGGAGTGTTTAGAGGAGGAATTTTGAAGATTTTTGGTGAAACGGGATTTTTAAGCCCTGGCGATTGATTACAGGAGTCGTGGTCATCCCACGGCCCAATGATTCACCTTTGCAGTTTAAAACCACTCGTAGGATGTCTCAACCCGACTTCCTACAGCTTAGAAGAGATTCGGGTTGCTTTACGCGACCCGAGATACGTTACAGACTCGATCTTGCGATTGATCCTAATAGACTTCGCCTATCGGCGAACCTGCGATCCTAGACGTGTTTCTAGACCCTTCTCGCACCCACCTATGTCAAAGGAAGCGACAGCGTACGTCGCGAGACCATAACCCAGGCCCAGTATACTCTCATTCATGCTCTGATACCAACTTGTAACACCCTGAAAATCGGGGGTCGTATATAAACTCAACTCCCGAGTTCCAGACCGTCACTTATGCAACAAAAATGGTTATGATTCAATGTTTTCTGATTTAAAGCATTCACATGAGTAAAAGTATACCAAAACTGCAATTCATACTTCAGATCCAGTGATAAAAGCAAGCGGAAGACTAAACAATATATATATCACTGTATGGAAAAATAAAGTAAATCTCATCTGTCTCCAAACTATGACTACATCTCTGAGTCTCATATACATATACATAAACAAAAAAAAAATGTTCAAAATAGTCCCACTGAAGTCCCCTCGATCCAGGTCCCCTACGGGAAGCCGTCGTGATACTGCATATACGAGAACTCGTCCTGGTCCTCGTCGATCTCTGGCTCCACCTCCTGGATCTCGGCCTCACCTGCATCTACAATAGGGTCTGGTGGGTGTTGCAAACACCATCCCGTAACGTGGGAGTGAGTGATCAACTCAGTGGAATCATAGAGCAAAGATTAGCATGTTCACAATTCAATCACGCGATAATAGTAAAGCAGTAAATCAGACAATCCTAATACTGTTGTTAATGCAAGATGATATGACGTGATGTATGCCCTCACCGACGATCTCCCTCATACGACAACATCTTACGACCGCGGCATGCCACACTCCCTAGAGTGCTCCACATCTTCCAGGCACATGCAATGCTATGGTGATATGATTTCCAAGTTGTTATTAGTCCATTCAAACAGCAAGATTGGGAAACTAAGGTACTTCCCTTGTATCAATCCCAATACAGATCCTGTCTAGGGTCGTCACTCCTAGTAATCTCATACGATGTATATTTCATAGGTCACTGCAAGGGCTGTCAGGGCTGTTGCTCGCACTCGTTGCATCGCTCCCCCATCACCTTATCAATACAGGCCTACTGTACTGTACTGCAATGGAAGGGTCGTCGCCTCCCGTGGACTCAGAATACGCTCGCGGTCACTACAAAGGACTCGTCGCCTGATCAGTGTAGGCCGACAGCTAGAATATAGTGTCCCATACCACCATAATCTGCTCACGAGTCTAGGTACTCACTGGTCACTATGGGGAGGTTTGTGGCCCCAGCGTAGGCCGACAGCTCGACCACGGTGTCCCATACCACCATGCCCGGCTCATGAGTCTTCGTGGATCAAGGTACCATGGTTAACAGGGTTTACAATGGTAAGTTCAGTACCCTAGGTTCAAGCAGTTATGACTCATACAAGGTGAACATACATCGGCCAGTCGGGTTACTTGACGGGCTCGACTAGCGCGATCGCATCTCAAGTCGAACGACATGAAGTGCGTAAACACTTCGCGTGGCCTAACCACTGCCGCCAACTCCAAGCACGAATCACGTTCATCGACGCGTCATTCGTGGCTATGACCAGTCAGCCACGAATTCACTCGGTTACCGACTGCCTGGATTAAGTCTAGTCCCACACATCTATGGAATCACATTAGCAATATATGTAAAGGTATTGGAATTTAGATACAATCATGTGAGCATGTTAACACATGTTATAACATTCAACTTAAGCAAATCTTCAAACACATACATTCCATGCATGTAATGGAATCATGCATATGGTCAACATGTAGGAAATCATTTAGGTCAGCATATTAACCAAGAAATCAATCTCAAACTACTACATAACATCATTTAATTCAATACATACTAATACAAGCATTTATACAAACACATACACTACACACTTAAGTCTACATATAGTATGTCGACCCAAAGTGCGCAACTAGGCGAATCTCTTCGCCAAACTAATTATGCAAGCATTCCTAACTCCCTAATGCGACAACAAACCATGTCAATCACGTCAGCAAAATATGAATGTAGACCGTACTTCCTACAAATGACTAAAATGCCCTAAATCTCATATTCTTCGTTAATTTACGAAACAGGAAACGGAGAGCATGTTGTACATGTCAAACGGCGATGCCGTCGATAATCTACTATTAAACGACATTGAAAGCATTGTAAACCGTCAATCAAAGCGTCTAAAATCCTCACCTAGTCTCTTACGGATGCGGGATTTTGAACGGAGCATGTACGCTTCGTCTACGGCAGTAGGAGGACCTGATTTACTAAATACGTTAGCTAACACGCTACGAATCCAAGTAATCCCTAAATCAGCAACTTTTAGGGTCGTTTCATACCTGAAAAAGTGGAGAAATCACCGTCCAGGTGATTGGAAAGAATTGCTGAAACAGTAACAATCGGCGGCTCGAAAACGGGAAAAATCTCTTCTAATCTCTCTCTCAAACTCTCTCTCCTTTATCCTAGGGTTTGCAATTTTCGGATGGGAGAGGGAAACGAGGGTTTCAACCCCTTTTATAAGCTTAAAAACGCAGAAAACAGGCTCCGGAACGAAGTTTACTTGGTGCCTATCCATTTCGGGGCTGTTTCGGTCCAAAAGCTGCTTTCTGATGGTCCCCTGGTCGATTGCGATCGGACTTAAGCTCATGCATACCAGATGTAGCACATATTAAGTTTTCAGTCTGGCAGGGTTCGTAGATCGCACGTGGCGGACCAGTTTCAGTTCAGCGGTCACCGCACGTAGATCGGGGCTGAAAGTCTTATGATAATAAATAAAAAATTTTCCTGATCCGAGGGTGTAATCTGGATGAATTCCGACGGTCAGAATGCTTAATACTGACGCGTCAAGTCGTGTGCTAGATTTGAATTTGAAATTCCAAATCTGTCCCTATTCGCGGTCTCTTCAGTCCGGGTTCAACGAAATAGTCTGTGATTATCGGTTTGACTTGATTTTCGAGATGATTGTCAAGTCCAGTTGGGCGGTTCTAACGGTCTAAGATAGGAGGTATCGGACCTTCGACGCGCGGTCTAGATCCAATACAAAAATTCAATGTGGTCCAGAGAACAGACCTGCTTAGAGTTTGATCCGAGGTTATAGAGTATTGTAGAGTTGTTTGTTCTACTCAATTTGGGTCTTGCAGAACGTATTTAAAGTGATCAGGGACTATTTCCCAGCTACTCTAGCGTTGCGCTAGCTAACTTACGCTTAATTTCTATGGAATTTAATTCTACGCGATTTCGGGTCGAGTTGGTACTCGAGCCCAAGTACGGATTTTTCACGGGCGTTACATCTATCTTCCACGAAAGAATCGATCATTTAATGTCGTGGGTATCGTCATCATCCTCTAACTGTTTGTTTATATTGAAAAAAAATGTTGAGCTCCAATGTCATATTTTTGAAAGATAAATTCATAATTCTATTTCAATAATTAATGATAGCATTTGATGTAGCAAGGAATGGGCGACCAAGAATGATGGGTATTTTACTGTTCATATCAATCATCCCTCTCGGTACACAAATTGAGCGATTAGTAAGTTGTAATGTGGTCCGTGTACGTTTTAATTCACCTAGACCCAATTGTTCATAAACCCAGTAAGGGATCAGATTTACGCTCGCCCCCAAGTCAAGAAGTGTGTGCTTAATCCGGTGGTTCCCAATTACACAAGTAATGGTTAGGCTAATGGGATCTTCGTATTTTTGTGGCACGTCTTGCTTGAGGATGCACTCACTTTTTCTGTCAAAAAGATTTCTTTTATTTATTTTTCTGTCTTTTGGTTGTACATAAATCTTTCATAAATTTGACATATGAGGGGATTTGTTTAATGGCATCCAATAGAGGGATGTTGACCTTCACTTACTCAAGCACCTCTAAAATATCCTAAGAGTTAGAGAGAGGTTTTGGTGTAATCAACTGTTGAGGGAATGGCACAATCGGCTTACTTTGAGGTTACGGTTTTAACCCATGTGGAGCATTGCTAGGTCTATCATTCTCATCTATTTTTAGGTCATTGGGTTTTCAGCCCTCACCGGAATAGATTTGTTAATTATCTTCCCACTCCTAAGAGTAGTGATAGACTTAGCCTGCTCCATCTGTTTTGAAGAGCTTGGGTCACTGATTTCATATTGCTATTTTGGGTTGGGGAGAGGCTGAATCGGAAGGATCCCTTTCTCCCTAATCGAATTTTTTATTTCAAGCACTTATATGGCCTTTGTAAGGTCTTGAAAGGCTTGTAGCATACCTTGATTAAAAAGCTCTTAGTTTTGTATATATTTTAAGATCGGATCCTCTCGAGGTTTCCTTTGATTCAGAAATTGGTTAAGGATCCCTTGAGGAGTAACCGTTTGTCCGTTTCTCCAACTGAAGTTTGGATGGTTCCTCTAACTTGAGTTATACGTATTTCAGGTGGGTCCACTAAAAGGTTTTTAGTAGTTGTTTATGACATTTAATTGCTCATTCAATATCTCTTGAAAAGCAAGAATTGTTGGGTAAGTCTCAGTTGTATATATGTTATAAGCACAAATGCCACAAACAACTTCCACAGCCTTTTCGAGTTCTTCCTTTTTAAGTTCCATGGCCTCAACTTTTCTTGTGAGTTTGGCCACTCTTGCATTTATATCATCTTCCTCTTTTAGAACATAAATTCTTCCCCTTTGTTTTAATTGACTAGGCTTAGAAGTGGTAATTCATGAAGAGGTATCTCATGATTGCGTGTTTTTAGCGAGTTTACCAAAATAATCAAACGCATCATCAACTTCCTTGTTCATGAATTTCCCATTACACATCATCTCCACAAATTGGTGCATGGATGAGATCAATCCCTCATAGAAAAGCTTGTTATACGCCACGTTTCATAGCCATGTTGTGGACATGAATTTTTAAGATCCTTAAATCGCTCCCAACATTAGAAGAAGGTCTCATCCTTTTTTTGCACAAAATTCATGATTATTTTCCTTAAGGTATTTATTTTATGATAGGGAAAGAACTTTTTAAGGAGCTCCCTTGTCATCTCAGCCCACGTGCCAATGGACTTTGGTCTTAACGAATGTAACCACAACTTAGCCTTTTCTTTCAAAGAGAAAAGAAACAATTCCAGTCCTACTGTATCCTCAGACACGTTTGAGAAGTATAGTGTAGATATGATCTTATCAAAATCTTTCATATGTAAGCAAGGACTTTCAAATTCAAGTCTATAAAACTTAGGAAGGACTTGAATCACCCCCAGTTTAACATCCACAGTTCCTGCATTCAATGAAAATATCATGCAAGAAGGTGTACTCACCCCCGCCAGTTGTAAATAATCTCACAAAGTACGTGGCGGGAGAGCATTATACACCTCATTCTCATCTTGAACCTCCTTAAGAGGAAGTTAAAGTTGATTTGCAGCCATTACTTCAATTAACTGAGAGGATCCAAGTGGTGTATAATCCTTTGATGGATAGAAAATCCTTTGACTAATCCTCCTTCACTTAAGTGACGGAGAGTGTTATTACAAACCCAATTAGGCATGAAACATGCACAACCCTCAAGCACCAAACAACTAAAGCCTAGAATAAAGAAAACTAAAGCAAATAAGAAATTTATAAAAGAGAGAGATAATTGGAAAGAGATTACTAGATTGTTGTTGTTATGTTAAGATCCTACAAAATAGAAAACAATGTTAGTTTTTAAAAATAATTTCAGAAAAAATCCTAACCTAAAAAAAGAAGAAGTAAAAAGTAACCCTAATCTTAACCTAATTCTAATACCAGCTAATCTCAGAAAAATGTAGCCGTAGTCCCCGGTAACATCGCCAAAAACTTGTTTATAACCCTAAGTGTAGGGTCACGATGTAGTAATAACGTGTGACAATGAGGTCGAATCCACAAGGACTATACTTGTAGGTATTCTGAAAAGAACTAAAACTAGAACTAGAAGAAGATCTAAATTGAAATCTAAATAATTGAGAGTAATTATGAATAATGTTTAAACTATCAATTAAAGGTGAGAACTAGGGTGTCAAGGATCCACTTGTAGCTATCAACATGTTACCTTACTTGATTCAAGGAACACAATTAGAATTAGAGTCTTATCCTATCCAATTGGAAGATAAAACAATTTAAATCAAATCTGAACTTTTCATTGACCTAATTCTCAATGGAGGAGAATTGTGAAGATTGGAAGGGATTCCATCATCCTACCATCTCCAGGAGACGATAGTGAACAACATGATCTACCAATCTCATAATCTTAAAATAGAAAAAGAAGATATCTAAAGCTATCACAACATCTATTGTAATTTGAGTCACAATAAATCATAGAATACTGAAAATATTCCTTTAATATCAAACTAAAAATCAATGAGGTTCAATAAGAACAAGAATCAAAGCAAGATAATCATCCAAATACGCTATAAGCTTCACCTCTTAGCCCTAGCTAAGAGGTTTAGCCAACTATAAACATGATTGAACCAAATCTCTTAAACAAACCATGAAAAATAAACTAGGGAAAAAGAAAAACTCTTTAACAGCTAATCCACCCTTGTGTATGCTCCTTGAGACCTTTTCAAATCCTAGAAGGTGCTTTGGAGCATCCTAGGGAGTCCTATTTATTTTTGTGGAACTCCAATTTATGCACTCTGCGCAGTTTCTCAAAATAGGATCAGAGTTTAAATCGTCTTAAATTTACCCACTTTGCGCAGTTTTCCAGAATATGCTTGGAGTTTCAGAATATACTTTTTTAGGATAATTTCAAAAATATGTTTATTTTCAGGATAATTATCATGCTTCAGACTCGATAACTGGACTCACAAGGAACCCGATGGTCGGTTATGGCTGCAACAGCCTCCGTAGTACCCCATTCTCGGCTCCTGAGGCAGGCCCGATCTTGGGATCCTACAAGGAGGATTTTCATAATAGTATAATCATTCCATTACGATTATACCTAAGATTACAGCAAGTAAATCTGAGAATAATAAAGGCACACATCACAAAATTCACTATAAATTTGAACTTTAACAAATATCCATAAGGTCTAAAAGGACATACAAGAGGAAAGGAAAGTCTGCAACACTGGGTCCCTAAGCTCAGCACTACTCCAAGCTCTGCTGCTACGACGCCTGCTTGGGATCTCCTGCACACATCAATCGTGCATAAGCTTATAGAAGCTTAAGGGGTGGTGAAAGTGTGTGACAAGGGTACATGAAAGGATATAGGAGGTACAAGAAGAGAAAACATGCTCAATGACAATATCACTAGCTTTACCAAAGCTAATCATGAATACGATGCAATGAGTACTGGGCGTCATACCAAGGCAAAGCATAAAGGGGCTTATGCAGCCAATGCTAATGTGATGCAAGTAATGTCAGTGCTCATATCCAATATACATGTCAAGTACATTTCCAATCATAAGGAAATCACCGGGGTCCATTATACTATTGAATAATTGCTGCTCTATAGATCCTGCATAGTCAAACGAGCATTAGAGACGTCACTAGCCGCCTGTGGATATCCAATCATCAACAGGGCTCAACGGCAGCAGACCTATTTCATGAGCTAGTTAGACTCAGCCTAGCAATACCTCCTCACACTAGGTAGGTAAGGCCACACCCCTACCCAACCGACTATATGACAGTGAGAGTTACAGCCTAATGGTATAAGGCCCTCTTGTGCTCATAGTTTTCACTCATTCAAGGTGTTGGGGTAGATCATTGGTACCATGAAAGTTTTGAAAATTTCACCCATGGGCATACTATGCACCCGGTATGCTCAAGTAATATTTTCGGTGTTTACACATACAGTCATCCACGAATATCTCTGTGGAGGCAGGGCCTTAATGAAGCAAGGGTGATATCATCATGAAATGCGATGTCAATGCATGAGTCATACATACAGATCATGCACAAGCTTCAGGCACTCAACGTGCATAAGGGGAGAAACTTCGTCCCTCTTTGACCACCAGATAATGCAATCAATTCACATAAATGATGCGTATGGGTCACAATGAAGTAAGGGCACTACCTGTTGAATATGTATTCCTCCTTCCTAAGGAGGGACAATGACAAGATATATAGACACATACTCTAAGGATAAATGAAGTTCTCTTAGTGGGGGCCCAACAGTTTGGAATGACACACAAGCTAGGGAGTCCTAAGGCCTCAAACAGGAAACAGGTCTAACAAGGTCCAAGGTGGGACTTCAACCACCTATAAGGGCCTTATGGGCCTACCTTAGGGCCACCGAAGAGAGCATTTAACCTCAACTGGGTCCGAAAAGGTAGCCTACCACGTATATAAAGTAAGGTTTAAGGCCCAAGCAATGTGTGGCCTAATGGGCTATAAATAAAGCCCAACTCGTAGGCAATATGGTGGGCCCTCAAGTAAGGTTTGGGCCCAACCATAAAGGTCATAAATCCATATATTGTGGTGGGCTTCATGCGCAGCCCAGTAGTTTATCCTCATGGGAAAATTTCATATTTTACAAAAGTGAGTTGGGCCCCACTTTTTAGACCAAGTACAGGGTCAAATTAGTGGGCAGCCAAGGGCCCAACTACTTGCATATTATATCCCTTAAATCCTTCATAATAGATAGGAGAGTATAGGCCCTAGATTAATGGGCCTATCTAAAAGGATTTAGTCCATAAGGCCTAAGGAACTAGTCTTTCAATCACATGCAACATTCCATTAAAACTCAACTTGGGTGGGCCTCATATGAGCCCTAATTACACTCAATAATACTATAAAAAATGGTAAGATAACTAATTTAAATCCTCCTCAAATCTAGTGGGCCATATTGCCAAAAAAAAAAAAAACATTTATAAGCAATAATTATTGGGCTCATTGCCAAATTCTAGCCCACCCATTTTCTAGGTTGGTTGGAATCCAACAACAAAAATTATTTTACAGTATATGAAATTTCTGATGGCCCACATACATAACAGTGGGTCCCACCAGATGAGAGGGGGACATACAACTCATATATAAAGTGGGCCATGCCGTTGGAGTGCAGGCCCAGCAGCAGCCCAAGACAGGGATGCCTCATGTGTAGGCAGCCCTGTAGGCCCGGGTATTTATCACAAATGTCATCCAAATGGGCCCCAATTGGAAATCGCCAAAGGGGAAGATGATCAAGTCCCCTAAGGACCCCACATGGATGGATGATGGGATATACAATACATCTAGGTGGGCCCACAAAGTAGGCTGGACGCCTCAGCCTGGGCGTCCCTGCCTGGTGGGCCACTCCAGGCCACATCGCGGGTAGTACAAGGGCCCGATGGGTCTAAACTTTTGTAGGGTGGTCCATACCTCCATAAAATTTCATGATTTTTGGATACTCAGAAGTATTTTAATTTATTTATGGAAAATAATCTGCCCAAAAATTCTTATCATCCTGGATGTCCCAACATGGTGGGCCAGTCCGGCCCTTGTCACAGTGTGCAAAGGGGTCTATTAGCCTCAAACATTGGTAGGTGGGTCCCACCATGGGTGGGCCACCTACCTGTAAAATTTTAAAATTTTTGAAAATTTAAAAGTATTTTAATAAATTTCAGAATTACAATATGTCCAGGGTGAAATGTTGTTGGAAATATAACTGTTCTGAATTTGGCCCATTCAAATAGGTGGGTTTTGGGCCTATAAAATTCTTGAAATTTGGACCTAAGGTCCCTCATTAAGCCTAAAACAAGGTAGGACTTAGAAATATGACACACCTTTGGAGAAAATATTTTTAAAATTTTTTTTACGGGACTATGCTGCTGGACTGCACCACAGAAATTTCTAGCAGTCAACTATTTTGGCCCACCCTTTTGGATGCCCAAATGGGGTCCATTGGCCCTGAAAGTTTACAGGTAGATCCTAACATAAGTGAAAATACTCTCTGCAATATTTTAAAATTTTTAGGATAGTAAAAGTATTTTATTTAACTCATACACTTTATGGACAGTAAGGTATATTGTTTCCTAGGGCAGCCCATAAATAGAAGTCCCGTAAGAAAATCCTCATATACATCAAGGTGGGGCCACATATATGGGCCACACACATCTGGAACATCTGGAACATTCTTCCAACCAATCCGGACCTTGCATGTACAAGTGAGCAACAAGATGGGTCTCCATATGTCTAACAAATAGGACATATGAGAGTCCCATCAAGTGTGGACGATTGGATGTGCCTTGCAAGAGGGAGATGGAGAGAAAAAAAGAGGGAGATGGAGAATAAGAGAGAGCCATTTAAGAGAGATTTCTCCACTATAAATCCCCTATGCACAAATAGAGAATCAACCATACATTACTCATCTTATAGATCATGCATGCATAGACCTTCATAATAAAAATCTGAGGTGGGGATGCCATCCCCACCATAAAACAAAGGTGTAGATGACCATAGAAGGACTAGGATTATGAAATGCATCATGATGGGGTCCATGGAGAATGACCCCATCATAGAGTGACACTTACATAAAGGATGGCCAATGGCCTCATCTAAAGGGTTAGATGCTGCCCCACTATGGATTGGTGGGTCCCACATGTTCCAAGCATGAAGAAATAAAAGAAATAAGAGAGAGAGGAAGGAGATCAGCAATTGTAGGAGCACCCACCTTAAGATCTCTATCCAAAACTCCACTCCAAGCTTCTAAGGGTCCAAGGAAGCAAAGCTTCTAAGGGTCCAAGGAAGCAAGATGAAGGGCTGAAATGAGGTTTTGATGGATGGATGGGGAGAGAAATGGGAGATGAGGGGCTAGAATATTGCCATGTTGCTAGGAGAAGAGAGAGGAGAGTAGAGAGAAATGAGAGGGAGAGGAGAGAAATGAAAGAGGAGAGAGAAGGAGGTAGAGTTGTAGAGGGGTAATTATGAGCTCTCTTGCCTTGGGTAGGAAAACTCATCATGGCAAGTAGGGTGATATAAACAAAGTTGTAAACTTATAGGTTTGGGTAGTGTCTAGAATGGGTGGTGTTTGTTCCATAGAATTTGTAGTGTGTGGGTGGTGTGCATGGGAACTTGTGTCATGGGAGTGGTCCATATGCTTTTGTACAGAAAGTGGGCCACACGATGAAATGCTCATAACTTTTGATCTATAGGTCGGATGAACGCACAAGACGCATCATTAGAACGACAACGACGATACGAAGGAGATGAAATAGGTCTAGGGTTGATCTGAGTCAGTTCTACATGACCGGACTCAAGGATTACTATAAACACAATCCAAGGGTCGCGGGTCGATAGAATTTGACTGGTAGGACCGCAGGACCAAAATGAACGAGATGCATACTCACACACACACATGTACACATGTGAACTAGGGTCGGGTCTCACATTCCTCTCCACCAATAAAGAAATTTCATCCTTAAAATTGATAAAATTGGTACAATAAAATGCATAAACATCATCATATATATATCTCAATCATCAATCACAAGACAAAGTAATACAAGTAATACAAGTAATCAATCATTGAATAAATGGGGATAGCGCTATCTAATCTCAGCCTAGAGTTCCCAAGACGCCTCGGCCTCCGAATGATGACCCCATTACACCTTCACCATGGGAATGAACTTGGTCATGAGAACCTGCTCCTTTCGATAAAGAATACGAATCGGCTACTCAATGTAGGAAACGTACTCATGGACCTCAAGTGGCTGCCAATCAATCACGGGAATAGTGTCCGACCCACATTTTCACAACATAGAAACATAGAATACATCGTGGATCGAAGACAACTCAGGAAGTAAGGCAATCTTATAGGCCACAGTGCCCATGCGCTCGGTAATCTTAAAAGGTCTAATAAATCTTGGGGTGAGCTTTCCCTTCACACCAAAGCAAACTACACCCTTTATAGGCGAGACCTTGAGATATACCACGTCTCCGACTGTAGACTCGAGGGGTCGACACCGACAATTAGCAAAACGCTTTTGCTGGCTCTTGTTGAGGGTCAAATATTGCATATCAGACCCCAGTTATTTTCTAGATTTACGAACATGATACTGTTTAACGCCCAGTTTTAACCGTGTTTGTGATGCAGGGTGTATTTGAGAGTATGGACTGAAAAAAGGTGCTTAAAGTATGGATTTAACCCTCTGATGATACCAAAGGTAAGAAACGGACTCCAGGAGACCAAGATCGATGGAATTGCACGCCAGGGATCCAAGAGAATCGAGAAATTGAAGCTCAAGTGGCCTGAAAGACGTTCAGAATGCAAGATCATAGGGTTCTCACCTTCTGTTTAGTTCAAAATTGCATATATGGCCTGAGGACCATAAATTAACTATACACGTCAAATTTCGACCATTGGATCCTGGTGGAAGTGGCCCAACGAATAGATCAGCCCCTTAAATCCTTGAGTGGGGCCCACCTGATCTCTATATATGCTTCAAATTTAGACTCAATGCCTTAAATAAGATGAGAAAAAGGATGGCCGAATCATATTTCTCATACACCTCACCATGTGACCCACCTGTACATTGCAAGTGTACAATGTGCATGCTCCAGCCGCGCATAATTTTTCCCAAGGTCGGTCATGCAGTGCTGACCGATAAAAAATTTAAATTTTCTTAAAAACAACATCGTTAACACTGTTCATGGCTGGTTTCGCTTAGTGGGGCCCACCCATCATACATATGTATGATCTGGACCGTACATTGTATCCGAAAGGTGGGGACGAACACAATCATGGTGTCCTTTTAGTCTCATGCACCCGATCACAAGGAATCTATATTCAAATTTGAGATGAACGGTGGAATGAAGATCACATGGTCCGCCATGGTTTGGATCCAAAAAGGGGGCCTTTACGGATGGTTTTCCGTGGGGATCCTAGTGGACGGAATGGATTTCCCCATAAACATCAAGGTGGGGTTGCCGATCATCACAGAAAGGCTTGCATCGGCTCTGTTCGCAAACAAAGCTTATGGGCGATCCTAGTGGACCCCTATCAGGCATCAAAGGTTTGATCCGGACTGTCTATTAGAATTCTGAGGCCCTTCTCACTCACGCCTAGGTGGCCAAATCTTAAAAGATAGTGGAGATCAGTTTTTATTCATCCAAACGGAAGGTGGAAGGTGAATTGTACCGGCAAGAGGGCCACCCCAGCAGCAGTCCAAAACCAGCCATCTCTGAGTGATTTTTTCTTGTGAGTCTAATGGACGGCATGGATTTCTCATGAGGATCCGATCATGGGTCTCACCAAGGTTCAACGCAAGAATGACTTGCATAAGAGAGTGTTGCTGCGTAAGATTTCCGCATGCAGTGCGAAAACTGAACCGACCTCTCCACCATCCCTAGCATGTATAAAGAGAGAAGAAAATCCATCTAGGTTGGAGGTGAGGACGTGAAGCAGAGAAGGAGACAGGGAGAGCCTAGAGTTTTAGTTGTAGTTTTCTTTATTTTTCTATTTTTTTCTCTTTTAATTATTGAGATTTAGCCCATCCATGTCTGGTTAAACCTCTTAGCTAGGGCTAAGAGGTGAAGCCTGTAGCATGATGGGAGACCTGTAGCTGATGCTCTTTATTTATTCTGAACTGATGTGGATTTTAGTTTGATTATTAAGGGAATACTTTTAGTTTTTAATGGTTTGTTGTGACTAAAATTACAATAAATCTGCGATGACATTGAGTATTTCTTTCTCCTTTTAATGTTTATGACATCATGAAGCCTTGTTGTTCACCATTGTCTCCTGGGCATGGTTAGATGATGATACTCTTCCTAACCTTCATAACATGTTGATTGCCTGGTAATTAGTTTAATTATGTTGTTTGCTTTGTCTCCTGGGCATGGTTTGGTGATGGAATCCATTCTAATTCATATACCTTTCATCTCTTGAAAATTATATCAATGGCAATTCAGTTAATTTTCATGATTCTTGAAGCAGGCGTAAGATCTCTCTGATCTCTACAAGTGGATCCTCTGAATCCCTAGTTCCCTCCCTCTAAATTCTTTAAAGTTTTAGATAATTATTTCACAATTACTCAAATTTTATTTTGATTTAGATTACCTCTTAGTCTAGTTCTAGTTCTACTTAGTTTTAGATAACGTACAAGTTTCAGTCCCTTGGGATTCGACTTCGGTCTTACCGAGTTTATTACTACATCACAACGCTACACTTGGGGAGTTAACAGCTCTGAGCTATGCACATCCTCTGCCTGATAACATCAATAGCCTCTGACGTCTACAACATAAGCTCGGGACCTAAGAGACGACGCTCTCCTTCCTCAGTCCAACTACTAGGAGATCTGCATGGTCTGCCATAAAGTGCCTCAAAAGCAGCCATACCGATAGTCGCTTAATAGCTGTTGTCATAGGTGAACTCGGCAAGGCGCATATGTTCATCCCAACTACCCACAAAGTCAATCACACAATGTTTGAGCATATCCTCAAGGTTCTGGTTGACCCTTTCTGTCTACCCATCCGTCTGTGGATGATAAGCGGTGCTGAAACACAAAGTGACCCCCAGCGCCTGTTGAAAACTCCTCCAAAACTGAGATGTGAATCTGGAGTATTGGTTTGAAACGATAGAAATTGGGACTCCGTGCAGTCTCACTATCTCCTCAATGAACACCTTTACGAGCCGGTTCATAGACCATGAAGCACTTACTAGAATGAAATGAACCGACTTTGTCAGATGTGATAACCCAGATGGTATCGTGACCACACTGAGTCCTCGAAAAACCTACGACGAAGTTTATCGATATGTGCTCCCACTTCCACTCTGGAATGCTCAATGGCTGGAAGGGATCAAGGGGTCTCTGGTAATCGGCCTTGATATACTGGCATGTGTCACACTCGGCCATAAAATTATCCATTTGGCGCTTAATCCCCTGCTAAAAATACTACCTCCACATATCACGATACATCTTCATGGAGCTCGGGTGAATAGTAAGTCTCAATTGGTGTGCCTCGATCATCAAATCACCACACAACTCTGGCATGTCTGGGACACACAATTTACCTCTGAAGTGTAATCCACCATCGGAACCAATCTACTAGTCCGACTGCTCCACGGATGTGGCCTCTGGTCGGTACTCCTGAAGTGACTCATCCATCTGCTGAGCCTCGATCACCTTAACCACCCAAGTGGGTTGAATCGACAAGCTCGAAAGCCAAACAATGGAAGACTGCAGACCGAACTCAAAGTCAAACTCTGAAACATCCTCGAGCATCTTCCACTCATGTACCATCATCTGTGCCACCAAGCCTCATGGCTAATGGCTAAGCGTGTCTGCCACCACATTTCCTTGCTTGGGTGGTACTTAAGGTCAAAATCATAGTCCTTTAATAGCTCCATCCATCTCCTTTAACGCAGGTTCAACTTGGACTGCGAAAATAGATACTTGAAGCTCCTATGATCCGAGAAGAGCTTGAACCTGACCCCATATAGATAATGCCCCACACCTTTAGTGCGAAGACGACTGTTGCAAGCTCCAAATCACGGGTGGGGTAGTTCAGCTTACGGACCTTGACCTGGCGCGAGGCATATGCCACTGGCTTCTCGTGCTGCATTAGTACAGCACCCAAGCCAATTCCGGAGGCATCGATGAAAACAACAAAACCCTCACTCCCATCAGGAAGAGTGAGAATAGGAACGGACGTGAGGCGATCTTTCAACTCTAAAAAAGCCTCCTTGTAGGTGTCGTTCCCAATGAACTCGACGCCTTTCCATGTCAATCGGGCCAGCGGTGCTGCAATACGAGAGAAACCCTCGATAAACCGTCTATAATACCCCGCTAGACCATGAAAACTACGAATCTTAGATGCATTCGTGGGCTGGCCCCACTGACGCACTTCATCAACCTTCAAGGGGTCCACAATGACACCCTCCCTCATCACCACGTGACCAAGGAACTTTACCTCCTCCTACTAAAATGCGTACTTCTCCAGCTTTGCATACAGCTGGTGGGCATGGAGGGTCTCCCGAGTCCTCGAATATACAAGAATATGATCAATGAATACCATCATGAACTGACCAAGGAACAGTTGGAAGACCTTGTTCATTAGCTGTATGAATACGGGGGGTGCATTGGTCAGTCCAAATGATACGACCAGAACTCGAAGTGACAGTAGCGCATCCGAAAAGCCGTCTTCAGAATGTCCTCCTCGTGAACCTGAATCTGATGATAACCGAAGCGTAAGTCTATCCTGGAAAAGTATTGTGCACCCTGCAACTGATCGAACAGATCATCGTTATAGGGAAGCGGGTATCGGTTCCTGATGGTGACTCTTTGAGCTCACGATAGTCCACACAGAACCTCAACGAACCATCCTTCTTCTTCATAAACAATACTGAGGCTCCCAAGGCGAACTGCTAGGACGAATGAAACCTAACTCCTGGAGCTCATCCAACTACTCTTGCAGTTCTCTCAATTCCAACGATACCATTCGGTAGGGGGTCTTCGAGATAGGCACGGTATCGGTCACCAGATCAATCTAAAATTCCACCTGTTGATGCGGTGGCAAACCCGATATCTCCTAAAACACAACCGGGTAATCACAAATAACTGGAAGCTACTTAATACACTCTACCATAGAATCCTCAACGATAGAAGCCAAGAAACCAGATAACAGCTCTCCCCGGGGCTCGGTGACAAACTGGAATACTGGCAAGCCTGGAATGTGGAACATGACTGTCCTCGTGGCACAGTCCATCATGGCATGATACTCCGCAAGTCAGTCCATACCCACAATAACATCAAAGCCTGACAGCGGCATCACGAACAGATCATCTTGAAGGAACATCTCGCCTACTAACACTAAGTAAGAAAGACAGTGATGGGTCAATACAACGGACTTCCCCATGGGAGTCAAAACGACCAAGGCCTTAGACATAGGCTCTGATGGAATACCGGTCGATCGGAAAAACTACTCAACCACAAAAGAATGGGCGGCACCAGAATCAAATAAAACATAAGCAATTTAAGAAGAATACCCTCGATGACTCTTCCGGTCGATGACTGCGGATCTTGGCCTGGCACTACTGTGCAGGATAAAATCAGCCCTGAGCTGGTAGAGGAAGCAAATCGAAAGATTAGGGGTCCTGTGTCTATGCCTGCTAGGCAGCAATACATACTCGACCCAGGGACTGAACAAACGAATATCCCCTCTACTGGTGTTGTTGCTACTGCCTCTACTAGGGAGGTCTGTCTGGATGCCTCTGCTACTGAGGAGGAACCCTACGAGCGATGGCTGGGAGCTACATTCACTGCTACTAAGGAGGACGAGGAGGAGGCAGCTATTGCGGCCTCTGCTGGTGTATGGGGAGAGGGTAATCACGCCTCCGATGCCTGACCTGTCCACACCCTGAGTAAACACTGAAAAAGGGGCCATAAGATAAAGCGTTTGGCAGTGCTGATGATGATGAAGAAGCTACTGTCTGAGCTGGGGGTTGCCGAAACTCTACTCTGCCCCTCCATCTCTACTCACGGTGTTTCCTGGAACTACCGACTGGAGCTCTCCTCTTCCGGTCTCCACTGGAACTCTACTCTCTCGATCTCTGGGTCATAGCCCAGTCCTCCTCATAAACCAATGCCCAATGTACTCAAAAAAATACCCTACCACACGGCTGCGAAGGGCAGAACGTAAACCAGTCACAAAATGACAGGCCCTCATATTCTCATCGCTAGTGAGATGAGGAGAAAATCTACCCAAGAAACAGGCCTCATACTGCGATATTGATAAATCACCCTACACTAAGGTCTTAAACTCGATCACCCTCTGGATCTAGACATGCTCGGGGAAGAATTTCTGGTTAAAATGGACCACAAACTCCTCCCACGTCCAAACAAACTGAGGCTCGGTTGTCCTGGATATGGATGACCACCAATGATGAGCCCCTCCGTAAAAAAGATAGGTCACAAGAGATACCCTCTGATCTGCAGGACACTGCATAATGTCAAAAATCCTTGCAATCTCGGTGCGCCATGCCTCGACTGCAGAAGGGTCAGGGTCACCACTAAACCTCAGGGGATCAGGCTTCCAAAACTCTCGAGCTATCGCACTCACATGTGGTAAGTGAGGCTGCCTAGAAACCTCAACGGTAGTAGGCTGACGGGTCTGCAACACAGTGGCAACAAGCTGCATCAGCTGCAGAAAATGATCGGCTCCTATAGGCACTATCGGAAAGTAGGAGCGACACTCCCCTCGACAGAAGGTATGGGTGCCGCTAGCAGAGTAGGATCCTCTGTAACTGGAATAGAAGGCTGAGGAGGGGGGATAGGTGAGAGAACTGAAACAACTAGAGGTATGGGTGCTATGAGCTCAACCGGAGGAATAGGCTGAATCGGGACCTCAGGAATCGGATCCTCAACAACGGGAGCAGGATGTGCTTGAGTTGGACGGGTATCTCGGGCACCTCATCCACAGGCACCATGACCTCAGGCGCCACGACCACGGGTGCCACGTCTAGGCAGCATCGTCTACAAAATAACGACAACGCAAGGAATCAGGATAATTACAGGCTCAATATGGAGCGAAATGAAGGGTCTCAGGATACTACTTGTCCTATGCTTTGAGCAGACATGAAATGTGATCTTGAGTTATTCCAGAATTCCTTACTACACTCTGATACCAACTCCTGTCACGCTCCAAACTCAGTAACCGGACTTACAAGGAACTCGATGGCCAGTTCTGGCTGCAACAACCTTCGTAGTACCCCATTCTCGGCTCTTGAGGCAAGTTTCGATCCTGGGATCCTACAATGAGGATTTCCATAAAAGTATAATCATTTCATTACGAGCATACCCAAGATTACAACAAGTAAATCTAAGAATAACAAAGGCACACATCATAAAATCCACTATGAATTTGAACTTTTACGAATATCCAAAAGGTACAAAAAGACATACATAAGATGATAGAAGAAGGAGAGGAAAGGAAAGTCTGCAACACTAGGCCCTCACGCTCAACACTACTCCAAGCTCTGCCATTACAACACCTACCTAGGATCTCCTACATGCATCAATCATGCATAAGCTTATAGAAGCTTGGGGGTGGTGAAAGTGTGTGACAAGCGGGCACAGAAAAATAGTAGGAGGTACAAGAAGAGAAATCATGCTCAATGACAATATCACTAGCTTTACTAAGGCTTATCATGAATACAATGCAATGAGTACTGGGCATTATACCAAGGCAATGTATGAAGGGATTATGCAGCCAATGCTAATGTGATATAAGTAATGTTAGTGCTCATATCCAAACTACATGTCAAGTACATTTCGAATCATAAGGAAATCACTGGGGTCCATTATATTGTTGAATGACTGCCACTCTACAGACCGCGTACAGTCAAATGAGCGTAAGAGACCTCACTATCCGCCTATGGACAGCCGATTACCAACAGGGCTCGATGGTAACAAACCCATTTCATGAGATGGTCAGCCTCAGCCTAGCAATGCCTCCTCACACTAGGTAGGTAAGGCCACACCCCTACCCAACCGACTATATGATAGTAGGAGTTGCGGCCTAATGGTATAAGGCCCTCGTGCGCTCATAGTTTTCACTCAATACAACACTGGGACAGATCCTTATAACCATGGAAGTTTTAAGAATTTCACCCATGGGCATCCTATGCACCCGGTATGCTCAAGTAATATTTTCGGTGTCCACACATACGGCCATCCACGAACATCTCTGTGGAGGTAAGGCCCTAATGAAGCAAGGGCGGTATCATCATGAAATGCTATGCCAATGCATGAGTCACACATACAGATCATGCACAAGCTTTAAGCACTCAACGTGCACAAGGGAAGAAACTCTGTCCCTCTATGACCACCATACAATGCAATCAATTCACATAAATGACAACGACATAAGTGCGCTACCTCTAGAATATGCATTCCTCCTTGCTAAGGAGGGACAATGACAAGATATATATAGATAGGTACTCTAAGGAGAAATGAATTTCACTTAGTGGGGACCCAACAGTTTGGAATAACCCACAAGCTAGGGGAGTCCTAAGGCCTCAAAAAGGAAATGGGCCTAACAAGGTCCAAGGTGGGCCTTCAACCACTTATAAGTGCCTTCTGGGCCTATATTAGGGCCACCAAGGAGGACATCTAACCTCAACTAGGTCCCAAAAGGTAGCCTGCCACGTATGTAAAGTAAGGTCTAAAGCCTAAGCAATGTGTGGCCTAATGGGCTATAAATAAAGCCCAACTTGTAGGCAATATGGTGGGCCCTCAAGTAAGGTTTGGGCCCAACCATAAAGGTCATAAATCCATATATTGTGGTGGGCTTCATGGTCAGCCCAGTAGTTCATCCTCATGGGCAAATTTCATATTTTACATAAGTGAGTTGGGCCCCACTTTTTGGCCTAAGTATAGAGTCAACTTAGTGGGTAGCCAAGGGCCTAACTACTTGCATATTATAGCCCTTAAATCCATCATAATAGATAGGAGAATATAAGCCCAAGATCAATGGGCCTATCTAAAATGATTTAGTCCACAACTTGGGTGAGCCTCATATGGGACATAATTACACTCAATAATACTATAGAAAAATGATAAGATAACTAATTTAAATTGTCCTCAAATCTAGTGGGCCATACTGCCCAAAAAAAATAAATTTATTGGCAAAAATTATTAGGCTCATTGACAAATTCCATCCCACCCATTTTCTGGGTTGGTTGAAATCCAACAACAAAAATTATTTTAGAGTACATGAAATTTTTGATGGCCCACATACATAACAGTGGGTCCCACAAAATGAGAGGGGGACATACAACTCATATATCAAGTGGGCTATGCCGTTGGAGTGCAGGCCCAACAGCAGCCCAAGATAGGGATGCCTCATGTGTAGGCAGCCCTATGGGCCTCGGTATTTAGCCCAAATCTCATCCAAATGGGCCCCAATTAGAAACCACCGAAGGGGAAGATGATCAAGTCCCCTACGGACACCACATGGATAGATGATGGGATATACAACACATTTGGGTGAGCCCACAAGCAAGCTAGACGGCCAGCCAAGGCTAGACACCCCGGCATGGGCGTCCCTGCCTGGTGGGCCGCTTCAGGCCACACCGCGGGAAGTACAAGGACCCGATGGCTCTAAAAATTTTAATAGTGATATGTAAATGGGTGGGCCAAAGTTCTAAAAAATTTCATGATTTTTGGATACTGAAAAGTATTTTAATTTATTTATGAAAAATAATCTGCCCAAAATTCTGATCATCCTAGATGTCCCAACGTGGTGGGCCAGTTCGTCCCTTGCCACGGCGTGCACAAGGGTCTATTAGCCTTAAATATTTGTAGGTGAGTCCCAAAATGAGTGGGTCACCTCCCTATAAAATTTCATAATTTTTGAATACTCAAAAGTATTTTAATAAATTTTGGAATTACAATCTGTCCAGGGTGAAATGTTGTTGGAAATATAACTGTCCTGAATTTGGCCCATCCAAATGGGTGGGTTCTAGGCCTCTAAAATTCTTGAAAGTTGGACCCATGGTCCCTCATCAAGCCTAAAATAATTTGGGACCTAGAAATATGGCTCAACTTCTAAAAAAATATTTTTAAAATTTTATTTTTTTGGTACTATGTTGTTGGACTGCACAGGAGAAATTTCTGGCAGTCCAGTATGTTGTCCCACCCTTTTGGATGCCCAAATGGGGTCCATTGGCCCTGAAATTTTGTAGGTAGGTCCTACCATGGATGGGAATCCTCTCTCTAAAATTTTAAAATTTTTAGGATAGTAAAAGTATTTTATTTAACTGATACAATTTATGGACAACAAGGTATATATTGTTGCCTAGGGCAGCCCATAAATAGAAGTCCGACAAGAAAATCCTCATATACATCAAGGTGGGGTCACCTAGATGGGCCACACACATCCAGAGCATGCTCCCAACCGATCCAGACCTTGCATGTATAAGTGGACAACAAGATGGGTCTCCATATGTCCAACAAATGGGACATAGGGGCATCCCATCAAATGTGGACGGTTGGATGTGCCTTGCACATCAGGTGGGCCACCATGATTAGTAACATTAGAGAGAAAAAAAGAGGAAGAAGGAGAATAAGAGAGAGATCGGCCATTCCAGAGGGATTTTTCCAGTATATATCCCCTATGCACAAATAGAGAATCAACCATACAATACTCATCTTATAGATCATGCATGCACGGACCTTTGTAATAAAAATCTGAGGGGGGATGCCATCCCCACCATAAAACAAAGGTGTAGATGACCATAGAAGGGCTGAGATTATAAAATGCATCATGATGAGGTCCATAGAGAATGGCCCCATCATGGAGTGATACATGTATAAAGGATGGCCAATAGCCTCATCTAAAGGGTTAGATGGGGCCCCACCATGGATTGGTGGGTCCCACATGTCCCAAGCATGAAGAAATAAAAGAAATAAGAGAGAGGAAGGAGATCAGAAATTGTAGGGAACCCACCTTAAGATCTCTATCCAAAACTCCACTCCAAACTTCTAAGGGTCCAAGGAAGTAAGATGAAGGGGTGAGATGAGGTTTTGATGGATGGATGGGGAGAGAAATGGGAGATGAGGGGATGGAATATTGCAATGTTGCTAGGAGAAGAGAGAGGAGAGTAGAGAGAAATGAGATAGAGAGGAGAGAAATGAAAGAGGAGAGAGAGGGAGGGAGAGTTGTAGAGGGGTAATCATGAGCTCTCTTGTGTTGGGTAGGAAAACTCACCATGGTAAGTAGGGTGATATAGACAAAGTTGTAGACTTAAAGAATTGGGTGGTGTCTAGAATGGGTGATGTTTATTCCATGAAATTTGTAGTGTGCTGGTGGTGTGTATAAGAGTTTGTGCCATGAGAGTGGTCCATATGCTTTTGTGTAAAAAGTAGGCCATATGATGAAATGCTCATAACTTTTGATTTATAAATCGGATGAATGCACAAGACACGTCGTTGGAATCGCAATGACGATACGAATAAGTGCATAGGTCTAGGGTAGATCTAAGTCAGTTTTATGTGACCGGACTCAAGGATGACCATAAACACAATCTGAGGGTTGCGGGTCGTCGGAATTTGACCGGTAGGACTCGGGACCAAAATGAATGAGATGCATGCTCACACACACATGCATACATGTGAACTAGGGTCGGGTCTTACAACAATTTCAGGCTTCTTTTTCTTCCCTTCAAATCTTTAATTCACTTTATTTTCTCACTTAGTTTTCTTAGATCTTTGGCATATGAATTCTTCATTATTGACTTCCAAATATCCAAATCTTCATTTAGTAATATTTTGAGCATAAATATTCCTTTCGCCATCAATTCACCTTAAGCTCTCGATATCACCTCGCACATGAAAACATGCATAATTAAATCGATTAAGCACTATCATGTTTATAAAACCAAGGTATAAATAGGGAAAATATGCAATATTTCACACTCAACAAGAGACTCTCGAGATGCTTCCCAAAGGAGATGAGTCCCTTTGGATTACTAGAGGGGTAGAGGCAAATATTTGACTATCAAGTTCAAATTCCCTAAAATCCCCAGTAAGCTTACACACAGAATATTTACAAATATGTTCATATTCTAGGTAACCTTAGCTTTCCTCTTGCAGGAAGGCATCATTCCAAGGCATTTAATGATCGAACCCAAAGGTTAACAGCCCCAAGTGCAGGGATGTGATGCAGTAATAACTCAGTGAACCTGAGGTCGAATCCTCAGGGAATGGGCAACATAACGTATAACTAATTTAAAGGTATAGGGTTTTTTGGGTTTTTAATCCAGTGAAATAGAAAATGGTTGAAAATAAATTTTTTTAAAAGGATGTAGGAATCTACTTATAACAATCACATTATCTCATTCACAGATTCAAGTTTTATAACTTAATTAAAATCGAAGTCCTATCCTACTCAATTGAAAGATGATTATATTAAACCAATCATCAACAACAATATGAATATAATTTCAATTGAATAATTCTCTCATGAAGCACTTGGATGTGAATTATAAGGAATCAAAAGCGTCTAAAGCACCCTTAGGCAACAATAGATAAATCAATTATACAGATTGAATCCTTGTGTAATTTAAGCTAAACAATTATTAAATCAAAGTATTAATTATACCCGTAATGGATAACAAATCCAGAAATAAATAACTGAAAGACTTCAAAGTAAATCCAAAATATTTCAATCTACTATCATCATTCATACAATTGCTATTGAATTAAATAAACTAAATATTGTAATTGAACTCGAAGCTTCATCCCTTAACCTTAGCTGGGAGATTAGACTAACATGACTAACATCCTAGAATAAAAACAAAATAAAAATATAAAAGACAAACTAGAACCCAATGATTGAAGAAGATGGACAACTTTATATAAGCTCTGCCACCCTTATGTCTTTCTCTCAAGCCCTAATTCATGTCTAGAATAGCTTAGAACAAACATTTAAATAGAAAAATATGCACCGACTTAGAACTAACTTCAAATTTATGTACTTCAATCACACCAAACATCACTTTGGTGGCACCAAATAGGTTTCTCGATTACAGCCGAATTTCTTCAATATTCTTATAAAGTTTCTGTCTCCCTTAGGTTGCACCAAACATAGATTCGATTAAACCTAACTGTTGATCTGAATTATCTCTGAAAATCATAATTTCTTCCTGGACTATTCTGTACAAATTCAGTCAAACCGAACCAACCTCGAGTGGGACTGAATGGTCTGTTATTTCTGTTCACTGTGATTTTTCTAGTATTTTCTTCATCCTTTGTACTTTATTTTCCTCGGATCCCTGGTACTTAAAATCTTCAATAATCTCCTTTAAATCTCTAATTCTTCATTAATCATTCTTTTATGCTTTAATATATCATTTTAAGCACGCATTCTTCTTTATGCCCAAAATCACCTCGTGTAACGCCCCAAATTTCGAGGGTCGAGCAAATCTCTACTCCCGAGATCCAACGCATCACTTATGCAACATGAATAATGATGTTTAGATGTTGTCCATGTCAATGTATTAAACATGAGTGGGATTATACTAAAATAGTATATCATACTCCGGATATAATTAAATTTAGCAAGCGGAAACTGAAATACATATATATCAGAACGGTACATGTTTTACAACCTCCAGAGTATGATGGTGTAACGGGGTTTAATATATACAATGGTTGTTTTAAAGTATTCAAAATGTCAAAATGTAAGGTGTCAAACTAATCCGTGTGTCCCTGTAATCCCATCGAGTCAAAACAAGGTCTACATAAAGCTGTTTGATAGATAAACATAAGAGAATTCCTCCTCCCCATCTATGAAGTCCAAGTCAGCCGTATAGACTCCATCATCACCTGCATCTACAACAGAGTCTGGTTGGTGTTTTAAAACACCATCCTAGAGTGGGTGTGAGTGATCAACTCAGTGGTACTATAAGGCAAAGGTTAACATGTTATCAAGTCAATCAAGCAATAATGATAAAGTAGTACAACAATTATATCCTAAATACTCCTATTAATGCAGGGATGGTATGCAGTAATGATGCATACCCTCGCACAAAGCTCCCTCACAAGCGACTCCAACAACCAGTTCGCGCATGACAACCTCCCTAAAGTACAACTTCCTCGCCAAAGCATATGCAATGCGGTGCATGGTCATGTTAGCCGAGTACTTAATTAAGTTTATTCGTACAGCAGATTCAAGAAGCTAAGGTACCTCTATTTAAGTAAATTTTTGACCCTAAGTTGAGCTTATGAGGACTAAATTTGAGAGTCTGGATAAAATTTAGCAAATTTCAAACTCAAGTCTTCACGTAGGAATTCTGGTCTGAAAATTTTTAAGTAGTGCATTTATTAGAGTGTGCAGTAGAAGCATGATGGTTGTTTGTGTCTTTTCATGTAGATTTCGAGCACTTTCATTACTAATTTAGATGATCACATGATATTCCCTAGAAGTCTAGAATAATCGGGATCACGAGTTGATGGAACCATATTTAAGAAAAGTTGTGTTATTTGATCCAAATTCCATATCCTAGCAAATTCCAATGATCTCAATGCCCTGATCAGGCAGAAGATCGAGTGTTACCAGGATTAGGAAATGATACAGCAAGTCCTATGTTCTGCGCAGGCGTAGGATTGACGTATCAAGCCTAAACTCACTACAACCATCCATTCGTGTTAACTTGAATACTGGAAATAGAAAATTGTATTGTACCTTAGGAATAACCTTACTACTTGTACCGTAGTAATTGGGACGCACTATCGAATCTCGTGGGCGAGATTCTTCTTTAAGGGGGGTAGATTGTAACAACCCAAATTTTAATGGTGGTTACATATGTCGGTACCTAAAAATATGCCTCCTGAAGAAAGTAGTGAATGATTACAAACATTGTAAAAGAAATATCCTCATCCACAGTATGATAGGACCATTGAATTTTGAGGACGAAATTCTCTTTAAGGGGGGTAGATTGTAACGCCCCGTACTTTCCTATAGGCTCGAGTATTACAATTCTAAACTATATTAGTACGCTTGAGTGAAGGTGCGAATAACCTATTTTATTCACCATCATTTGATAAATATCGACCTACCATTTAATTTTAATAGTTAGAAGAATAAAAATTTCATATATGACCATTAATTTAAATAAATCAATAACTGAACGTTAAGACCCATGTACTATGGCCCACTTACAAATTTAAAATGACCTAATCCTTCAAAGTAAAGCCCAATGAATAGATGGCACTGATCAATGTGTGACCCAAGTAAATAATATATAGACTAATAGTAACAATGATAATAATTCTATATATATATATATATATATATATATATATATATATATATATATATATATATATATATATATATATATATATCTAAATATAAATATGTAATTTACATTTGATAAACCTATAGAACATGGCCAAAAGAGAGAACCATCTGATTAAATATAAATAGATGATATAATAACAAAAATTAATAATACCAATGATATTAAAAATAAAATAAAAATGATATTTAATATTACGTGTATGTAATAGGCCATCTAATCTATAATCTGACCATTAAACTATAGTTAAGTGGTTCCTTAGACTCTGTTTACCGTTGATGTCCAATCTTGAAATGATCAAACCATCGGATCAACAAAAATCTACAATTAAGGGGCCAAAACCTAAATTTATGGGCCATCAGACAGACGGAGCCACTGGAAAATTAGTCTAATGGTCTAGCAATAGTAGTAGAGTCAAATTAACGAAATAGATTGATCAAAGGAATCACATAGAACCCACATTAGAGCTGTGCATGTGCACAGATAACGTGCACTCGCCGTGCACGAGATCAAGCATTGGGTCAAAGAAGCTTTGACCTGATAGAAATTCGAAATCAGTAAAATCTCTCCTGCCCGACGCTAGTTCAAAATGGACCTTCCGTTTGATGATGCAAACGGAGTTTTTTCGAATATGGAAACCCAATCTAGACCGTTCATCTAATAGCGAGGGTCCTATTGACCCTAACTACGCTTAGCCCTGAGATTGAAAACCACCTCTGCCAGTCCTATCATCAACTGATTAAGCGATGCAAGAGAAAGATGCTGACAGGGAGAGTGTATCTGCGTCTGCCACTCCTCTGGCAGATCCAACTGTTGGGAGTCATCGAATGGTAGCCACGTACTCAGCAGCAGCCCCATCACCCCTACCATTTTCGGTTATGGTTATCTACTCAGCAGAAAGCGGAAAGAATCCTTTCCATTTTTAGCAACGATCAATCCAAGCCATCACTCACCCTCTGGAAGCTTCGTCCAAGCTATCTGAGACGTCCGGGTTAGGGCTGTGTGAAAATCTCGTAAGGAGAGATGTAGCGTCGGCGAGACGCAACTGCAACTCACACCAACTTCGTTTTAAGACAGCTATCACCAATACTGTCCACACCCACCGTTGAATGGACTCATCAAGTTTGATGGACCCCATCAAGACCTTCTAAACGCCTTAGATCAATGAATCACCCATCTAATAGGAAAATGCCATTTTCAGGCGACCATCTTCCTCAAACTAACTGTGAGACCCACTTTCTGCTAGTCGGACCCATTCACTGATCTGGTCCATTCATCGCGTAGCCCACCACATTTAATGTCCATCAAGGATAATCAAATGGATCCATGTATGAAATCCAAAGCAATGAGAGATCCTGACGCCTAACCATCTTCGACTAACTCATGTTATCCCTGGGCTAATCCTTATGATTAGCTGCAGATCTTTCCAGAAACGGAAACACCTATAAAAGGCCAGAAATTAGGGCGTCTCCCAAGGAAAACCTAAAGAAAGAAAGGGGAAAGTGATAGAGAGAGAGAGGCGCCGCTACCGCATCGTGTTGGGTTAACTCAGTTTGAGTCCAGCTAAGTCCAGCTTCCCATTCGGGATTTCCATCTGAGAGAGAGGAGAGAAAGCTGAAAGAGAGAAAGAAGATAGTGAGGAAGGATAGAGAGGGATAGGTGGGGAAACGGCTGCTGGAATCAATTTGCAGCTGCCATTTCGACTCGTCCCGAGCCAACTAAGTTCGTACCTCCAACCACCGTCCAGCTACTTCATCTGCTGTGAAGCTAGTCATCTTAAACCATCTTTCAGCACCCGAACAGTATCTCGAGTCAGGTAATTCTCATCGCTCCTCCCTCTATTAATGGTGAACTCATCAGCTCGGCTGACTGCGTTCACAGCCACCTCAACCCGATTTCGAACCGAGTGACTCAGATGCACGTCCCAAGGTGAAAACCTTAATTCGACTCCATGGATGAGGTTGTTTTGCTTGGTGTTAGAACCAACACCATGAGCCAACCTGCAGTTTGTCTCAACCAGCCAATGGTTGGGCTGTTTGACTCTTACCACGGTCGAGTCAGTGACTCGGGTTTTGAATCAGGAGGGAAACTCCAACTCAGCCGGGCCTAAATAGCCGTTCATTTCAGCAAGCTTAGGGCCCAGTCAAAGACAACTCAAACATGCCCAGTTATAGGTTGATTGGGCCAACTTTCATTATGAGTCGACCTGTAACGACTCAGAAAAATTCATACAAAGGCCCGAGTACCAACTCAGGCAGAAATCCCTCAGGACTAAATCCTTTAGAAACTAGACGAGAATTAACTAAGTGCTAACCTAGAGTACCTATGAAATTAGCATTAATCACTTTAAATACGATCGGCAAGACTCAAAACCTGTAGAATCGTTAGCATTACATTACCCTGAAATCTAGAATCCAACTCTAAACCCAGTTTCTCTCGGGAGCACTTTGAAACTTCGTATTGGACCTGGACTGCACGTCGAAAGTCCGATAGCGATGAACTTAGACGATTATGACTGCCTAGTTAGACTTGACTATCACCTCAAAAATCAAGTCCAAACGATATCCTGAGACTGTTTCCTTGAGTCCGGAGTGAAGAGTGTGAAAAAGTGAAGATTTTTAAGAAATTAAATATGAATTTAAGTAATCTGAGTCGTGTCTCTTGCGCGCCATTTATAAGCATTCTGACCGTTGGTTTTTAACCCAAATTCACCCTTGAATCAGGGATGATGGCCCACACAAGTTAATATACTTGTGACCCTGATCAAGTTTCAGTGACTGCTGAACTGAAACTGGTCTGCCACGGTTGATCTGGAAACCCGATCGAACTAAAAACTTAACTTGATCAAGATTCAGCATCTATGAGCTTAAGTCCGACCGTATTCAGCAAAGGGACCTCCAAAACTACTCCGTTGAATCAGAACAAGGCTGATTTGGTTATAACCTAAGTATACCATGGCCGTGGGACTGTTTTCGTCAGTTCTGGGCCTATATAAGGGCCTTAAACCCTCTCTCACATATTCCATACGAATTTTAAAACCCTAGCTAAGGAAGAGAAGAAAAAGAGAGAGAAAGTAAGAGAGAAGTTGGTGATTCATCCTAGGATTCTTCCCAGCTTCACTACGTGCCTAATCCACCTATTTGAATCATTATTTCGGTGATTCTAATTTCATACTTGGGTAAGAAAATCAAACCCTAACCTGTTTTAAGGCTTAGTATAGTTGGAGTGATGAAATACCTAACCTAGTTTGTGCTACAGGTTGCTAATCCGCCGTTGACGAAGGATTATGTATTCAAACACTTATAAAATGATTCAATTTGAATTATGTATTCAAAATGACCTATCCTAAGGTCTTTCATACCTTGGACATGATGTATGAACATTAAACCTTCTTTTCTTCGGATGATAGATGATCTTTGAAGTTCATGAAGCTTGAGATCTCAACACATGATGAAGCTTGTACTTGGGATCTTTTTACGCTTGAATTTATAGTACATGTGTTGTACTTCACCTTGAGTCTTGATTATGAATAGTTCACTTGTCTTTCAATGTCACTTTAAAACATTGACCTTCGAAGCTTAAAGTTGTGAACAATGTACTTGATCATGCATTTCTTTGAAGTAGATCATGTTCTTGACTTGAAGCATTGTCCATGTACATGTGATGCAGTGCCTTAAACATATATATCAATGTGCTACACAAGACACAGATTGTGGTTTTGAGACTACAAAATTTAACAATCAAAGGAGCAAGAAACCATAGCACTTACAATCTCCCCCTTTGTCAAATTTGTGACAAAACAGACTCCAATAAAAATATGAGAAGCAATACATGCTCAATAAAGAATCATGCATCATATATACACAAGAGAGTTTAATGCATCAGTTACAATAACCAGAACACATACTTACTCCCCTTGAGTGGCACACATAAGAAAAAAATGCTACTTCCCACAATCCGTATCAAAATCCAAAGCATATCCAAGCATAACAAAATATTCCCCCCCTTTTTGTCACATTATGAAAAAGGAAGAAACTAAGATATGGAAGAGGAAAATAACCAAAAGAGGAATAATGGAGCAAACTAGGCAAGATATATGTAAATAATGTTCACATATAAATAACTAACATGAACCAAGTTCATCCAAAGTCAGTCTCACAAACAGAAAGAAAGAAAAGTATCATAAGAGTTATTACAGGCCATATGAGAAAACACTTAATCAGATCCAGAAGAGGGAGCAGGAATAGATGGATCAATTTGATGTAAAAGCTTGTTAATGCGCCTCATATATTTGTGCATATAAGCAAATTGAGAACCATGGGTTACACATATCTGAGCCACCTATTCCTCAAGAGAATGCAACCTCTCAGCGAAATCAGAAGGCTAATAGTTAGGGTCAACTCAGAATCAGATTCAATCTCATTAAAGATATCATCCATATTTATATCATCTGAAGGTAAATTGCCACCATATTCTTCATTCACAGCTTCAGCTCCACCACCACCCACATCCACTTGGCCATCAGCCAGCCTCAACTTCATCTTATTTATATTTGAGTTGTTGAAAATAAGGTGATGAATAAGAGCCTCTCCAATAGGCATAGCTACTAACATATGAGTGACTAACACAATCATAAGATATACAAAAGGAATATCACTGGGTTGAGGATGGAGATGAAATTGTATGATGGAATGACAGATTAAAGAAGGAAGACAGACATTTGTTCCAGAGATGATGGAATACAAAATCTTAACCATGAAAGAGGTGAGTTCAGTTTTGTTACATGAACGTAGATACAGATTTGAAATAAATATCCTATGAAGAACCTTGTATCTAGGTAACAAGTACTTTGAAGTAGGCACATTCCCATTTTGACTCCATTGTGCATCTATTTTTCCTAATGCTCTAGTAAGCATACATTTTTCTGATTCAGATGGTTTATCAACTAGATTGCTAATAGGAATACCTTCATCATTGACATGTATGTCCATTAAGCCAGAAATCAAATGTCGATCAACTTCAAATGGACCTTCTCTAGTTACAATTTTAAACGTTAAATTTTCAGTTGAAAAATCAGAAGTACAAGCAAACTTAACCTTCGCAATAGACCGGTATGCCAGCCCACCCCAATGTAGAATGTTAGCCCATCCTACAAATTGGAGAAGAAGAAGGAGACCAAAAGGAGTAAGATGTTCAACATGCACAGGTCGTTCAATTATCACATTGAGCAACCTCAAATCCTGCACATAGGGAGGATCATCTTCGGGTGACCGAAGGTGGTGCCTTATGATAGGTGTCAATCTAGATGTTAAAGGACCTCGAGAACATTTCTTTCTACCTCTAACATCCATTTGCAACAAAGAATACAAAAGAAATCAAGAAGTCATAAAAAAATGTAGAGTGGGGTTTTGTTAGATGAGATTTTGGAGAAAAAATCCCAAAAATCTCAATAGATCTCAAAATAAATCACTCCAAGTAAGAAAATGAAGTGATATGCACCTGAATGTACAAGAAAAACTGAAATAACGAATTAATCTTGAAGAATCAAAAAGTTGGGTACGACCGGTCAAGCTTAGACTCGTTGGAGAGGAAGAGTAAATGAGGAAGAAAAGGGTTTTTCTCCAAATTAAAAGCACCAGCATGCTACACGACTAGTCATGGGATGTCCTCGACCGGTCGTGCCACGACTGGTTGACTACGTCCTCGACTGGTCGTGTACAGCTAAAAATATGTATTTTTTTACATAATTTTAAAATTTAAAATTATAATTTAACAAATATATATATATTATAATATATAAATGCATGAATAATCAATTTAAATTGCACATACCAAGATCAAATTTTAATTTATTAAACCCACTTTTATTGAGCGGTTTAGTGAAAATGTCAGCAAGTTGAGTCTTGGTCGGAATGTATTCCAATGAAATTATCTTTTCTTCCACTAATTCATGAATGTAGTAATATCTAATGTTAATCTGCTTAGTTCGTGAATGCTGAATTGGATTTTTAGATATATTTATTGCAATGAAATTATCACAAAATAAAACCATAGAATCCTGCGTAATTTCATAATCGCTTAACATTCTATTCATCCATACAAGCTAAGTACATGCATTTCCAAATGTGATGTAATCAGCCTCAGAAGTTGAGAGCGATACGGAACTTTGCTTCTTGATAAACCAAGAAACTAGGTAGTTTCCAATATAAAAACAACCACCACTGGTTGATTTCCAATCATCAATGTTACCAGCCCAATCAGCATCTGTTTAACTAGCTAATTGAACACTAGTATCATGTGGATACCAGAGACCCAAATTTGTTAATCCTCTTAACAATAGTTAAATGTGACTCTTTAGGGTCAGATTGATATCTAGCACAAATTCCAATGTTAAAACCAATATTAGGTTTACTTGTAGTTAAATAAAGTAAACTGACAATCATACTACGATATAATTTAGAATCCACACTTTTACCTGTAGAGTCCTTTGAGAGTCTTAATGTTGTACTCATAGGAGTATCAAAATTCTTCCCATTCTTAAAGCTGAACTTTTTAATTAAGTTCAGAGCATATTTGGTTTGAGAAATAAAGATACCATCAGGTTACTGTTTAACATGTAACCCTAAGAAATAATTCAATTCCCCAACCATGCTCATTTCGAACTTAGATTTCATAAGATTTGTAAACTCAACAATCATGTTAGTACAGGTAAACTCATAAATAATATCATCAACATAAATCTGCACTATTAAGATATGATCGTTATGTTTTTTAACAAAAAGAGTCTTATCAACACTTCCCATTAGAAAATTATGACTTAGTAGAAACTTAGTCAATTTTTCATACCATGCCCTGGGAGCTTCTTTCAAACCGTAGAGAGCTTTTTCAAGTGATAGACATGATCAGTATTTTTAGGGTCTTCAAAACCCATTTGTTTTCAACATACACTTCTTCATTTAAATCGTCGTTTAAAAAAAACTCTTTACATCTATTTGATAAATTTTGAATTTTCTAAAGCAATAAATCGATATAAATAGTCTGATTGATTCAAGACGAGCTACTGCGGCAAAGGTTTCATCATAATCGAAGCCTTCAATTTGAGTATACCCATGTACAACCAGTCTAACCTTGTTTCTAATTATGTTACCAAGTTCATCAAACTTATTTTTAAAAATCCACTTAGTTCCGATAATATGTTTATCTTTTGGTCTAGGAACTGAGTACCAAACATCATTTCTAACAAATTAATTAAGCTCTTCTTGCATCGCAACAATCCAGTTTTTGTCAGTAAAATCTTCTTTTACATTAGCCGATTCTATCTGAGATGTAAAGCACACGTAATTACATATATCTTCTAGTTGTCTACGAGTGCACGCACCAGTGAGAGGGTTTTCAAGAATTTGAGTGGTTAAATGATCTTTAACTGTCCTCAGTTTAGAGTTATTTTGAATCGTGAAGTATCTGGTTTGTCAATTAGAAGAACTTCATCATTATTTGAACTTGAGGTAGGTGTATTCATGTGATCGTCAATGACCACATTGATGGACTCTTGAATTACATTGATCCTCTTATTTAGTACTCGATACAATCGACTGTTTAAAGCATATCCTAAAAAGATCCCTTCATCACTTTTGGTGTCAAACTTACCCAGATTTTCATGGTCACATAAAATATAGCACTTGCTACCAAAAACTCGAAAGTATTTGATAGTAGCTTCTTATCAAACCACATTTCATAGGCCATTTTATTATTTGACTTACTTGTATAAACCGGTTGATTATATAGCAGACAGTATTTGTAGCTTTAGCCCAAAGATTTTTAGGGAGCTTCATTCTATTTAACATTACATTTGTAATTTCTTTAAGCACTCTATTTTTTCTTTTAACAATTCTATTTTGTTGTGGTGTTTTGCGTACAGAGAATTCATGTGATATTCCCTGATCAAACAGAATTTCTTAAAACTTCTATTCTCAAATTCTGATCCATGATCACTACGGATCTTATAGACTTGAGAACCTTTTTTCATTTGGATCCGTTTGAGAACTCTTTTTACTTCATCAAGGGTTTCTGATTTATCCCTTAAGAAGGCTACCCAAGTGAATCTGGTATAATCATCCACGATTATCAGTAAGTATTTTTTTCCACCTCGACTCTCCATCCTGGTTGGTCCTATAAGATCCATGTGGAGAAGTTCGTGTGGTTTGGATGTGGCATTGGAGTCTACTTTTTTTTGAATACTCCTAGTTTATTTTCTAATCTGGCATTCACCACATATTTTGTCTACTTTTTCTAATTTAGGTAGACTTCTTATTAGTTCTCTTTTACTCAATTATACAAATTACAATAGTGTACATGTCCAATGCGTTTATGCCATAACACAGTTTCAACGTTATGGAATGTAACACGATTGATTAGATAAGCTAGAATCACTTACAATGTAGCAGTTTTTAGAAGTTCTACGACCAGTTAATATTACAGAACCCTTTTTATTTAAAATTTCACAACCTTGGTTAGTAAATTTTACGCTATGATTGTTATCGCATATTTGAGATATGCTTAATGAGTTGTGTTTTAACCCTTCAACGTATGAAACATTCTTAAATAAGGGGAGGTTAAAGAGTTGAACCATACCTTGGCCAATAATCTTGTAGTTGCTACCATCACCAAATGTGAATGATACATCAGTCATATCTTTAAGATTAGTGAATAGACCTTTGTCACCAGTTATATGTCTGGAGCAACCATTGTCTAGGTACCACTTTGAATGACTTGTAGCTTTGAAAGCCATGTGGGCAACCAAACAAGTAACCTTAGGAACCCATTTCATTACAGTTTTGGGTTTAGGAGTATAGTTGGTCTTCTTTTGTTTGTAGTTGTTGTAAGAATGATCTACTGAGTTAGATTTTAAGAGCTCCTTAAGTAAATCAACTATTTTCTTTGCTAAAGGTTTTTGGTTCTGATTTTTATAGTTGATACGGTTGCATTTAGGTATTAAAGATTGAAAAGTTTTAGCATTTTTAGAAAAAATTTAATTTGAACTATTCCCTTTTGAGTTTGAAGACTCTCCTTTCACAAACTTAGGAGGAGTATTCTTCTGTTTAGGAGGAATATTTCAGTCGTAGCCCAAACCGGATCGGTCACCACATTTTCTTAATCCAGACAAAAGCTTTTCTAACTTTAGCTTGGGAATACCTCCATGTATCCTTTAAACTCAAAAGTGAAGAGACTTCAAGTTTACGTTTTCTTTTTCGGATTTAATATTTTCAATAAGGGAGGTTTTGAAATCTAAATCGCCTTTAGATTTTTTAAAACAATCTGAAATGTGGGATTTTTCTAAAAGAAGAGAATCAAAATTTTCTTTAAGTTTCAAAAACTTTTCTTTCTAAAGTTTTAACTTAACAGCAATTTTACAACTTTCCTTGTAAAGGGAATTATAAGCATCTTAAAGACCATCTTCATTTCATGATCACTATTCAAATTTTTTTCACTAGTTGAATCATCATTATCTGAAAAAGTGAACTTGGCTAGAGTCATAAGGGCTTTGACTTCATTGTTCAACTCGATTTTAGAATCTTTTAATTCAGAAGAGGCTTCAGAGCCAGAAGATTCATCCCAAGTAACCAACATTCCTTTCTTTTTAGGTTTGTCCTTTTTAGGACATTTGTTTGCTAAATGCCCATATACATGGCAGTTGTAACACTGACTATCTTTTAAAGTTTTTTGAGTTTTAGATTTAGATCTTTTCTTATCATTAGACTTTTGAAAATCAACTCTCTTTTTACTTTTTAAAATTTTGTAAAACTTTTTAGCTTAAAGGGCCATATCATCTTCAGAATTATCTAAATCAAAATTACTACTATTTTCTTGAGAAATAATTTTAGAAGATTTAAGGGCGATAGATTTAACTTTAAGAGCTTTAAAAGTTAACTCATAAGTCTGTAAAGAGCCAAATAATTCCTCTACCCTTATATTATCTGTATCACGAAGTTCCAGGATTGCAGTTACCTTGGAATTGAACCGTTCAGGAAGTGAGCTTAATATTTTTGTATAGAATTTACTTTCATGGATTTTGTCACCAAGATCCCACATAGAATTCACAATGTCATTTAATCTTGTATAGAAGTCCATGAACATTTCATTTTCTTCCATACGTATTTTCTAAAATTTGTTTATGAGGATTTGGACTTTAGATTTCTTGATAATTGATGTTCTCTCGTGTGTCATTTCTAAAATATCTAAGGCTTGCTTTGTAGAATCACAGGATATAATTCTTTTGAATTCATCTGATGATAGTGCGCAACTGATTACATTTAGTACTTTTACATTAGCACTACTCTCACTTTCTGTAGAGTAGCCCAAGAAAAATAAGATGTTACTCTCATAGATTTGGATCCATCGATACCAGTTACTTCAGTGCCAGGAAGGGTCCATTCAGTCACTGTGGCTAACCACTCACTCTCATCCATGGATTTTAAGAAAATCCTCATTTTGGCTTTCCAATAGGCATAATTGGTGCCATCAAATGGTGAAGGCCTAGTGACCGAAAGGCTATCAACATTTGACATCTTATAAATAGCTTAGATCGATTAGCTCAGAAAATAAATCAAAAAATAAATAAAACAACGAGCTATTAGGCTCTGATACCACTTGAAAAGGCCGATATATAGTCCTAAGGGGGGTGAATAGGACTATGCCAAATTAAAATGATAACAGCGGAATTTAAACAATTAAAGGAAAGCGAGCACTTTAAACAATCCACAATATAGAAATGTAAAGCAACCTGAAAATTCTAGTATTGAGAGGTTGATACAAATGTTGTTCTAAGGACAACCATACACCATAAAAACCAAGGGTTTATGGCAGGACAACCTTACTAGAATGATTTGTGTATCAAAAACTCAAACTGAAGAGGAATAAAAAGGAAATAGTAAGAATGGAAATTTAAACTATTACAACATTCTCCACAATACTGAAATATAAAGATTACAGCATTCACATCTCCAAATATATCCTACAATATTAAATGATAAAAGATATAGACAATAAACCACACATCCACAAGACACAAAGAATTATAGTGGTTCTCTTATGTGTACACCAACTATTAAACAACAGCCACACAGCTACTCCACTCTTAATATCCTCACACAGTGGATATTAGTGTTCACTATGAAAATAGATTTTTCCAGGTTTACCTAAAACCCTCACAATTGTGTCTTTCAAGTGGGCTTACACAATTCAAAAAACCCCACACTGAGTTTTCTCGATCTCCTCACATAACCAAATGAATGAGATTTTTTTGGCTCAATCTCAAAAGAAACTCAAACAATGGAAATTA
The DNA here is from genome assembly GCA_037074715.1 of Magnolia kwangsiensis. NCBI lineage: Eukaryota > Viridiplantae > Streptophyta > Magnoliopsida > Magnoliales > Magnoliaceae > Magnolia > Magnolia kwangsiensis. Next base: position 110,479,924 of record CM073576.1, on the reverse strand, counting down.
TAATAATGTAAAATACGTAGATATTCTCCTTTTGTTGCATCCCGGAAGAACCAAGACGGAGTAGAAGTTCGAATATAGAAGTTCAATGTCCAAACTCACTTATGAAATGGTTCTAGGTTCTATATTGATATTAAATTAAATCAAGTTGGGCTAGCTCTATTTAATTTTGATTCCAAGAAGTGAAAATACTTCAATCCCTCTTTCAAATCAGATTGGAATGCAGAATACAAAATCAAATATAAAAATCAAATAAAAGAGAATATTAAATATGCACAATATAGCTTTAAAAGTTTACAAACTTATCTCTCGGAGGGACGTCTTGATTAAACTTGAATTGGATTACCAAACTCTGAAAATTGTGCTCTACTTATAAGTGTAGAAGTCATACCTTCGACTAGTCCTATAGACACTACGATTGGTCATAGGACCAACAAATTTTTAAAATTTTGAGTGCGATCAGATAAAGACGTTCCACGACTGGTCGTAGGCCTTGCACGACCAGTCGTGTGACCTCCGCGACTGGTCGTGACTTGTCCACGACTAGTCGTGTGGAACCTGAAACAGTTGCTGGAGTTTGAGTTGAAGCTACAGGACTGGTCGTGAACGAGTCATGCATTGTTCACACAACCTGTCGATCAGTCTCTAGGACTGGTCGTGGCTTAACAAAAAATTTTAAAAATTTACAACAAAATTAGAAATGGTCTTGGAATTTCTTGGACAGGTCGAGGCAGTGCTAGGACTAGTCGAACAGAGTCCAGGACTAGTCGAAGAACAGTTCAAACACTTATAAAATGATTCAATTTGAATTATGTATTCAAAATGACCTACCCTAAGGTCAATCTAAGGCCTTACATACCTTGGACATGATGTATGAATATTGAACCTTCTTTTCTTCTAATGATAGACGATCTTTGAAGTTCATGAAGCTTGAGATCTCAACACATGATAAAGCTTGTACTTGAGATCTTTTGATGCTTGAATTTGTAGTACATGTGTTATACTTCACCTTGAGTCTTAATTATGAACAATTCACTTATCTTTTAATGTCACTTTAAAACATTGACCTTTGAAGCTTAAAGGAGTGACAATGTACTTGATCTTGCATTTCGTTGAAGTTGATCATATTCTTGACTTGAAGCATTGTCCTTGTACATGTGATGCAGTGCCTTGAACATATATATCAATGTGCTACACAAGACAGATTGTGGTTTTGGCACTACAAAATTTGACAATCAAAGGAGCAAGAAACCATAGCACTTACGGATTCCCACGATGGTCATCAAGCCTAGTAGGATGGATATAACACTATATTTTTACGGTCATCGGACTTTCAATGTGCGGTCCAAGTCCAATATGGAGTTTCAATGTGCTCCCAAGAGTAACAGGCTTTTAGGAGTTTTCCTAGGATCTCAAGCAGTGTTGAGTTAGCGATTTTGATGGTTTTGGGTCTTGCCATTTGTATAAATAGTGGTTCGAGCTAAATCCACCGATTAATCTAGTTCAGTACTTAATTAATTTTTGCCTAAATTTTTAAAGGATATATCCTTAGGTATTTCTACCTGAGGTGGTACTTGGGCCTTTGTATGAATTTTTCCAAGATGTTACAATCTACCCCCCTTAAAGTAAAATTTCATCTCCAAAATTAGTACCTTTCATACTCCTCGAGGATCTGAGGGTCGTTCTTACAGACTTCGGCTTCTATTTCCCAAGTAGACTCTTCCTCAGTGTGGTGCATCCACAATACCTTCACAAGTAGGATAACTTTGCTGCGTAGCACATGTTCCTTCCTATCAAGAACTCGTGTTAGTCGCAGTATATATGTAGCATCTTCACTTAGCTGCACCAGCTCCCACTTGATAATGTGAGTAGGATCTGGAATGTATTTCTTCTGCATCGATACGTGAAACATGTTGTGCACGCCTGCGACAAGGCGGTATGCTATCACACCCACTTGGTCTAAAATTTGGAATGGGCCAATGAATCTCCGCGTGAATTTCCTTTTCTTGCCAAATCAAAGGACACCTGTGAGACCCGTATCTTGGTCCGTACCTTTCCATGAACTTTCACAGTCTTACCGGTCAAATTCCGGCAACCTTCGACCCTTAACCGATATCGACGCGCGACCCTGATTCATATGCCGACAGCCCGAGTCGACTCAACCCAAGACCACTACCATAGCGACCGCGCCGTCGTCGTGGTTCCAATGCCGTGACTCGCGCGCCGAGGCAATATCCTGGTCAAGAGATGTGGGCCAACGTTCGGTGCGAGAAAACACCGCGCGTTGCAAAACCTAAGGGAATCTCTACGATGTGTCACATCAATCACATCAATCCCATCAATCCATCAATCCATCACATGTCAAGTACACATCACTTTCATCCCTTTTCCCAAGCAACCACAAAAGTCTCCCAAACCATACCTCTCTTACACAAAAAGCCACAAAAGTCAAGCTTTTCTTACACCTCCCATACCTCTCTTACACAAAAGGCCACAAAAGTCAAGACCTTCTGACACAACCATCATTCATCCATCCATCCATCCATCTCTCTACAACACTCTCTCTCTTTCTCATTTTCTCATCTCAATTCCAAGTAACAAAGCCCCATACGTATGAGCATTCTCCAAGCCTCTCCCTCCCTTTTCAAAACTCCAAGGTGGCCCACTTTCCTACCCCATCATCTCCCATCTCAACCCTCCATTCCTCATCTCATCCATTGAAATCCAAGCCAAGGTGCCAAGGAACCTCTAGGAGCAAGAAGATCGGACGGTGGGTGCCTCTATAGGGTAGTTTTCTCTTATTTTTATGATGGGCCAAGTGAGGCCCACCGATCCATGGTGTGGATCTCACTTGGGACCCTAAGTTGTGGTCGATGGACCATTTGGATCATCATGATCATTCCATGATGGGGCCATTCTCCATGGACCCCATCATGATGTTTATTTTTCTTTTCAAAGGTCATCTAGACCGTCCATGTTGGTGGGGAAAGGATCTCCATCGTTGATTTTGAATTTCGGTGGTCCCTCATGCTTTAAGGCCCACTTGATGTATGATTCATTGTAAGGGAGGGCCCATAATGTCGGGGTCCCTCCATCACAAGCGTGTCCCACCCTCCATGTCTCTCTCTCCTTTATTTCTTTTTATTTTGTTTTATTTTATTTTATGTGATTAGGTTGTGTGGCCCACTTGAATGGACCCCACCTTGAGATTTACTTTGTTCGAATTTTTATTCAAGTGGGGCCCACCTTATATGTTGTACCCACGTCAAACATCAGTGGTGGCCCACTTCATCAGGTCCCACCACAATATATTTTTAAGAGAACCACACCATCCAGCGACTGGGACGCTGGACGTCCCTGTACAAAAAGGAAGAAAAAAGAGAAGCTTTGGGGGTGGGCCCTTGTGTAGGCCCCACCTTGATGTATGAGTGTAATCCAAGCCGCCCACCCTCTTTCCCATAACATTTTAGGCGTTGAGCCAAAGAATGGGTTCAATCCGATGATCAGGCAGGCCATACCAGAGAAAATGATACTTTTACCCTTCTAAGGCTTTTAGGGCCCATCTGGTCATTTCTACACGCCAATTAAATGTCAACCCTTGAATTTTTACGGCATGTTTGGGCCCTAGAATTTATTGGGCGGAGTGGATTTTCAAGGAGTGGGCCCCACATGTAAATTTTTTCAAGAGATCAAAAAAAAAAGGAAGGAAAAGAGGCAGCGCCTGCTGCCACTGACGCAGCAATAGGGCTGCACGTTGATGGGCGACGTCCCAGCAGTCACCCACGGCTGCTGCCGTGGGCCCCACCATGATGCATATGTTTAATCCACGCCGTTCATGTGGTGGGTCCCCTCTTTAGGTGGGCTCCCTCCAAATTTCGGCTCAATCCAGAACTCGGGTGGCCCACACCACAGGAAACAGTGGAATGGGATATCTGCCATTAAAATCTTTTTGGGGCCCACAGAAGTTTTGAACCAGCTAAAATTTTTATTTTTCCTTCAACCAGGTCTGTTTGACCTTACCAATGGGTTGGATGCTAAATAAATATTACAGTGGACCCCACATGGGACCCACAAGGATGCATGTCTCTTAAGTCCACCGTCCAGTGGACGGTGGCACACACCTTGATGTTGTATTGACTCCACTGTCCAGCGAACGGTGGAGCCCTCCTTGATGCATGTGCCATCCCCACTGTCCAGCGGCAGTGGGACCCACCATGATGCATGTGATGCATCCAGACCGTCCATCCACTTGGTGGGATTATTTTAAGGTATGAGCTATTGGTTGGGTGGGCTACTCATACATGGGTTAGGCCCATTTGATTTATAACAGGCCTATGGGCTAGGCCCATTTGAATTACAAAAGGCCTATGGGTTAGGCCCATTTGATTTATGAAAGGTCTATGGGTTAGGCCCATTTGATTCATATAAGGCCTATAGACTTGGACCCACTTGATATGTAAAGCCTATGAGCTTAGGCCCACTTGATATTTAAGGCCTATGGGTTTAGACCCACTTGATATGTTTCAAGTCCATGGGACTAGGCCCATTTGATATACCCCAAGGCCCAGGGGATTGGACCCTTTTGATGTATCCCAAGGCCCATGAAATTGGACCCATTTGATGCATTTTTAAAGCCCATGGAAGTGGGCCCATTTGATATATGTAAGCCCTTGGGGTTTAGGCCCACTTTGATATGCATACAAGGCCTAAGGGTTAAGGCCCATTTGGCGTACATATGGGGTTCAATTGGTGTGACCCATTTATGTGGCCCATCTGATGAATAAAAGGCCCATAAGATATGGCCCATTTGATATATATGTAAGGCCCAATGGGATGAACCTACGGTCCATTGCAATGTGTAATTCCCATACAGTCTATCTAGCGTTGTTTATAAAAATTGTGCCTTGGGAGTAATGTTGGTTTGACGTCCACATTGTGAGTGTAATGTTTGTTAGATGTCCACATTACGACTCTCCTTAGGGCCCATTACTGGGCCGTACTTGCTGTGTATAGGCCGTCTAGGCCCATCTAGTTGTATGAATGGTTCATCACTCATTTACATGTTTAGTATAGTTTCATGACTTATGATCATACACATCATATGTATGCTTGATATGAGGATTGTCTGATCATAGCATATGCCTTCGGGCAGGTTGTTATGGGCTCCTGGTTAGGCGGTGTTTTCCTACATGAGTGCACGATATGCGCTGGATTTGTTGCATGACTGGATAGCGTGAATCATGCATTTTGCATTTGTGTGACATGGTTATTGTACGCCCTAGCAACATCAGGGCCGTAGCCTCCACAGACGCATCGTGGTTGGCAGGATTGGATACCGAAAATCTTATTCTATATGGGGTACTATAGATATCCTTGGATGAAAGTCCTTAAACCATTATGGTACCAAGAGGTTGCTCCAACGTCTAGACCGAGTGGGTAAATGAGCGTTGAGTGCCGATTACCAGACAGTTACGCTCTCCACTGTGTTGTGGTCTGTTGGAAGGGGGTGCGGCCTTACCCGCCCGAGTGTAGGGGCAATCGTAGGCTGAGTCTGACCAGCTCGAGGAATGGGTCCGCTATCGACGAGTCGCGCCCGATATTGGCAGACGGATAGTGAGATCTCTTCCACTTACCTTATTGCGCGCAATGTGGCAGCAATCTGGTTTAGAGTGCACTAGACCCCGGTGATATCCCATATTTGAGCTGTATTGATGTGTGGACATAGATGAGGATCTGTATGCTTGAGTTGCATTGCACATCGCATGGCCTTGGGGTGGCCGATACCATTCATGTCTTGCATCGCATAAGCCTTGGTACGGCTCATGATATTATGGATTCATCTGCATATTCCGTACTACTCTGACATTGCATGTTCATATTACTACCTTGCACACACACTTTCACCACCCTCTAAGCTTTCTATAATCTTATGCACGACCGTTGCGTACATGTGACGTTGGTTCGCAGCAGCGCTGAGGCAGGAGCACGTTGCAGATCGTTTTGGAGTTTTTATTCTTTACCATTGTATTTCCCTTTATGCTCATTGTACTTGTAAAGTTTTTTATCATAGTGAAAATGTAATGGAGTTCTTGGTCGTTGTTTGTGGGTTATGCCATTGGTTATGCTTATTACGAATCAAACTGACGTTGAAAATCCTCTTCGTAGCATCCTAGGATCGGAACCTGGCAAATGAAAGCTAGGAGCCGAGAATGGGGTTCTACAGAGGCTGTCGGCGCCAGATTCGGCGATCGAAAATTTTGTGAGCCTGGTTTCCGAGTTTGGGGTGTGATAACTCCCTTCATTGGGAAAACCTTAAGGAATACATGATCCCCAACCTCAAATTCCAATTGTCACCGTCTGGTATCGGCATAACTCTTTTGTCCAACTTTGAGCTGCAAGAAGTCGACGCTCGATAATGTCAATCTTCTCTGAGGTTCCCTGTACCAAATCTGTGTCAACCAAACTCTTCTTGCCAACTTCTGCCTAACAATGTGGAGTTCGACATGGGCGCCCATACAATGCTTCGTAGGGAGTCATGTTAATGCTCGCTTGGAAGATGTTGTTATAAGAAAACTCGACATAGGGGAGACAGTCATCCCAATTGTCCTTGAAATCAAACACACATGCTCTCAACATATCTTCTAATATCTGGTTTACCTGTTTTGTCTGCTCATCGGTCTGTGGGTCGAACGGGGTACTGAACTTCAGTTTCACTCTCATTGCTTCTTGGATTCGAGTCCAGAAAATAGATGTGAATCACATGCCCCGATCCAACACAATCTCCATAGTAACTCCATGCAGCCGTACAATCTCCTTGATGTACAGCTTGGCTAAATCATCTGCTGAGTTTGAAACTCTAATCGGAAGGAAATGGACCAATTTCTTCAATCAGTCAACAATCACCCAAATAGAGTCATGCCCCTTTCTTATCTTTGGTAACCCGAAAATGAAATTCATAGATATGAAATCCCATTTCCATTCAGCTATAGGCATGGGCTGAAGTAAACTAAGGGGTCGGCGATGTTCGGCCTTGACTTGCTAGCACGTGAGACAATGGGATACATAATCTACTATGTGGGCCTTCATGTTGTCCTACCAGTACGAACGCTTCATGTCTCGATACATCTTCATACTACCCGGATGCATCGTCATCCTTGAATTGTGAGCGGATTCTAGGACTTCTCTTCTCAAGTCATGAAGATTCGGGATGCATAAGTGGCCACAATATCGTAAACCCCCATCTGAACCAATTCTCCATTCAGATTCTTCGCTGTTACTTGCTCGCTCTCTCATTTTCACCAACAGTTCATCTTCTTTTTGTGCCACAATGATTTGGTCATCAATAAGTGGTTATACGTGGATGTGTCCGCTGGTCTCGAACGGCTCCTCTACTGTAAGCTTGTGTTCGAAGTCTTGCACAAACTCTACCATATTCCACTCTTCTATCACAGCGGAGTTGCAAATTCTATTATCTTCTTGCGGCTCAACACATCGGCCACCAGGTTGGCCTTGCCAGGATGGTAGGAGACCTCAAACTTGAAGTCTTTCCAGGTTTCCATCCAACGTCATTGCCTCATGTTCAGGTCTCTCTGAGTAAAGATGTACTTGAGGCTTTTGTGATCACAAAAATACTTGAACTCCTCTCTGTAGAGCTAATGTCTCCAAAGCTTTAATGTGAAGATAACTGCCGCTAATTCCAGGTTGTGTGTGGGGTAGTTTTCTTCATGTTTCCTCAACTATCGCGATGCATAGGCAATCATTTTGTCCTTTGTATAAGAATACAACCTAAACCAACACGAGACGCATTAGTGTATATAGTATATTTGATCCCTTGCTCTGGCAATACTAGCACGGGTGCGGATGTCAGCTTGTCCTTTAATTCTTGAAAGGCTGCTTTTGTTTTCTAGTTCCAGGCAAGCTTAAGATCTTTTCTAGTGAGTTGAGACAACGGTCTGGCTATCTTGGAAAAATCTTTAATGAACCGGCGATAGTAGCCTGCAAGTCCAAGAAAATTCCTCACTTCTGTAACTGAGTCGAGCTGTTCCCAGTCCTCAACTGCGGCCACCTTGGCAAGGTCCACATCAATTCCTTCCTTGAAAACTACGTGTCTCAAGAACTTGACTTCTTCTTTCCAGAAGTCGCATTTCCAATATTGTGCAAATAACTTATTCTTCCTGAGATTATCGAAGACTGCTCGCAGGTGTTCTTCATGATTCTTCCGACTCACGGAGTATATCAAGATGTCATCTATAAACACAATGATGAATCAGTACAAATATGGCCGAAACACCCGGTTCATGAGGTTCATGAACACAACTGGTGCATTTATAAGTCCAAATGGCATCATAAGGAACTCCTAGTACCCAAAACTGGTTTTGAATGCTGTTTTTTGCACGTCTTCATTTCTAACAAGCAACTGATGGTACCTGAAATGTAGGTCAATTTTAGAAAAATATTATGCCTCCTTCAACTGATCAAACAGGCCATCTATCCTAGGCGAAGGATACTTGTTCTTGACGATGATGTGATTTAGTTTGTGATAATCAATACACAATCGTAGCAATTCGTCTTTCTTCTTTGCAAATAACACAAGTGCTCCTTAAGGAGATATGCTCAGTCGTATGAAACCTGAATTCAATAGATTATCAATCTGTGTTCTCTACTCTTCCATTTCATATGGAGGCATACAATACGTCGGTAAATAGATAGGTGTCACACCCGGCACTAGGTTGATGATAAAATCGATCTCACGTTGTGGAGGTAGCCTAGGGATCTTTCTGAACACGTATGTGAAGTCTTGGACTACTAGCATGTTCCCAAGTGTCGAACCCCCAACATTTTTAATAAGGAAGCGTAACAACGGACGCGGAATGGGCAACTGACCTGAACTGGGAAAGTGAAGGTTGTGCCCTTAGGCCAATGGGTTGTCACTAATCTGGTTTCACAATCGATCTCTGCCTTCATTTTAATGAGTCAATCCATACCGAGGATGACGTCGTAATGATATATCGTGGTGACAATCAGGTCGATGCACACCACTCTGCTCCCTAAATCTATCGAGCACTCCTTACAAAGCTTCATGACATCAATAAAAGTTCTCAATGCTGCGATGACTCTCACCCCAACCATAGGGGTGGTGTTCAACCCCAAACTCTTGATTATAGAGTATGATATCATCGAAATAGTGGACTCGGTGTCCACTAACAGAAATATATGTGTACCTTGAATGTGGCCAGTGACTTCAAAGGCTAAAGGCACTACAGATGCTTTAGCTGTAAGGAATGTACATGCACTTGTTGAAAACGATTGGGTTGCAGTGCTATAGGTCGTTGAGGCGGCCTATTTCAGGATACGGGATGTTGGTTATACGGCTGTGCTAGTGGCACAGATTGTAGAGGTGGAGCCAAAATAACTTGTGGTAGCTGGTGGTTGATCTTCTAAGGTAGTATAAAGCCATTATCCCTCATCTTAGTAAAGCAAAAGGGCTTTTTATGGCCCATCTTCTTACAGTAAACACACCAAAGATCTGATCTCCTCTGAAGGGTTGGTGGAGCCATACGCCTGGGAGGTGAATCCACACGTGGCCTCTTGTCAAGGAATGGTCAGTTTGGTAATTCAGGCCAAGGCCTTAGGCCCAGGGGCACACGTGTCCAGGACAATCTATCTCCATCTTGCTCAATTCGCAGGGACATGTTCACTAGCTCAGCATAGTTGAGAATGCTAGCGCAACACATCTTTGTGCGGATATCAAGCCTCAGACCCTCTAAAAATTATCAAATTCTTATCAGCTCATCTGCTAGGATTAATGGATCATATCTGGCCAGATCTGTAAAATGGTTCTTGTATTCAGCTATGGTCATCCTCGCTTGTCGAAGGCGAAGAAATTTATCCTCCTTTTCATTACGGTAAGTGAGGGGGAAGTACTTTTAATGGAAGCGAGTTTCAAATGCGCCCCATGTCCACACAAATCTCATGGGGACGGTCCGTAGGATGCTATCCCACCACAGACTAACCTCCTCAAACATATAAGTAACAAGCTCCACTTGTTCTGCCTCAGTACAGTGCAACGGCTTCAGCATCTTGGATATACGATCCAACCAATACTCTGCCTCCTCGGGTCGATGAGTACCTATAAATGTAGGAGGGAAGAAGTGCTGAAAGTGCTCAAACAAGCCACTAGCGGTCATAGTCATTATGGGTTGCACGGGTGGCATAGGCAGAACCATATTCATGTTCTGAGCAATGGCCCCCGCAATAGTGGCCAAAAACTGTTGTTGTTGCTGCATCAGAAGCATCATCTACTCTAACCTATCAGGAGGAGGAGCTGCCTGAGGCATTATGACGTCAACAAAGATGTACGGTTCTATCGCAGAACCGGTGGTGCATTCGGTGTTGGCCCATTTGTAGGGTTAGTGGCCGGCAGTGAATCCGGTATAGTCTCAATATCTGGGCCCAAACTAGGGTCCGTATGACTATCACTCAGGGGAGGTGCCCCGTCAATCGATCCGCTAATTGTGAGATATGATATGTTCCGAGTGTTTTTAGGAGGCATTCCTTATATACAACATAAGGTGCAACATGTGTGAGATTAGGATAATATTACCCACTTTTCCAAACATTCTACACATTCCAAATCAAAAGAAACTTCATGCATTTCATTTAGCCAAAACTTGTCACAGTACATGAGATGTAGTATTACATGAATTATGACAGAAGATGCATGTGAGCTAATTTAACAAAAGCTTTAACACTAACTACACTAACATCCAACTAAGTCATCCAGGGCTATTATAAAGAAAATAAGAAACAAAGAAAACCATAAGACACTGTAACACATGACTAGTCCTCTGACTCTGACGAGGGTGGAGGCGCACCCTTATCCTGTATACAGCACAAGAGGGTCTTTAAGGTGCAAGACATTCTCTTAAATTTCTATCTCAGATAGGCCTGATTCTCGTTGAACTCCTGTTTCATGACGACCTGGTTTTCTTCATTCCTGGTCATGCGAGCTTCTAAGGCAGCCCGATCATGGTGGTCCACATGTGTAGCAGGAGGGCCCCCATCTGAGTCGTGGGCCTCCTGTACCTCTTCCTACTCTTCCTCCTCACTTCCTTCTTCATCCTCACTGCTTTCTTTCTCACTGTCTTCTTCCTCTTCATTTCCCTTCTCCTCTTCACTTCCATCATCCTCTTCACTTTCTTTTTCTATTTCATCTCCATACTCATTGAGATGGGCTTGGTGTTGTCTAGGGCCAATCCCCATATTGTTGAGTGTAGTTTCATTAAAAAAGTGAATGGGCACAAGATTATTAATGTTTAGCCTGGAACTAAAGTTACGAGGAATCTTGCAGATAAGTCGGCCGAATGGGAGTGAGGTGTCACCCCGACTACAGCGAACGGTCCTGATTATCTTTGACAGGGTGAAGGTAGGTAGGCACAGCTTGTCTCCCTATCCAACTCTATGCAGAAAGTTCACCATAAGGCGAGGGCAATCTATACGGTTACTCCACCTGAGATACACGTTGTACATGCATATGTGATGGAGTAGGCGGAAGTCTACCGTCATCTTAATTAATGGGAGGCTATTGTCTCACCTTCAATGAGCCATTCAGCGACAAAGAAAACACATGTAGCGATCTCTCTCTCGTCTACTAGTGAGATGAGTTGCACTTGCATGTACCACACCATGCTCAATTCCCATAATACGAGCTATCACATATCACATCCATATTGACTATGGCTTTCTGCCTTCCCAAAGGGATAGTAAACTAAAGAGGCTCCAGTAGTGGGTTCCGTATGTGGGCATAGAAGGCTTGTACGGTGCCTTCACTTGCATGGGCCTTCCCTTCAAATATGGGACCCTACCAGGTCTCTAACAGGAAGTCAGTAACCAGATACAATCCAAATAGTCTCTTATCAACATGAGCTTCAAATATGACTTTGCGGTCATGAAACTTACCAAGTCCGATGCCTGTCGGTAGAGATCTTTCGAGCAGGATTTGAGGATCAAGATCCCGTTTCGTTCTTCACTCTCTCTCTCTCTTTGCACTTGTGCTAGCCTCTGTGCTCGCCTTCTTCGTCGATCGGCTTGAATGGCTCGGCACAGCCTCATCTGGGGCCACTCTTCTCTTTGCCATAAGGGAAAGGAGAGTTAAGATGGAGAAAATGGCGGTAACTAGCTCAAAGAGCGCCATGGAAGTGGAAAAGCTTGGGGAATGAAATAGATTTGAAGATTTGAGAAGTATGAGACACAAAAAGGGGTTTTTATGCTCAAATAGGAGGGAATATGGAAGATGGAGGGTTGCAAGAGGGAGTTTTAGGGAATAGTGATGTAAGGATGAAGAAGATAGAAGATTTGAAGGGTTGGAGTGAATGAGAGAGGGGATTTGAAAGAGAAATGGGATTTTGGAGATATTGGAGGATTAGATGTAGGTTGAAATGAGCATGGGAGGGTTTTAGGGGGTTAAAAAGGGTAGCATAGAGGGTCCCACATGTGAATGGGCCCCACATGAGTGGGCGGTGGGTGGCATGCCGCCGGCAGCGCGGTGTCACTGCGGCCCACTGCAGAGTCGAGCGGTGCGACGCCCAGGTGCTTCCGTCGCGGCCCTCTTGGATCTCCGGTGGTGGCCACCCCCTCCCAGGGTGCCAAACACATGTGAGGGACACCCTGGGCCCCACCGTAAATTGTGATTTGGGCCCCTATGTCTTCCGGGTCGACCTTCGACGTTCAAAACGTGCGTATTCGTGCCCTTTGGCTTGTTTTAAATATGATATTTACTGATTTATAGCCTAAACCCATCGATTAATGGCCTAAAAGGGATCGAGATCATTTCACATGATCCAAGACATGTATGGCTACACTATAATGGTCAATCTCACCCGTCGGTGAAACTTTGGGATCCTATGATCATTTATACATTTTATGTCCCCCTTCCTAAGTCAGAGTGCGTTTAGAGTGCGTCGTGTTAACTATAACCCAAGTCCAATTTAATCCAAATCATGCTCTGATACCAACCTGTAACGCCTCGAATTTTGAGGGTCGAGCAAAGCTCTACTCCCGAGATCCAAAGCATCACTTATGCAACATGAATAATGATGGTTAGATGTTGTCCATGTCAATGTATTAAACATGAGTGGGATTATACTAAAACAGCATATCATAATCTAGATATAATTAAATTTAACAAGCAAAAGACTAAAACACATATATATCATAACGGTACATGTTTTACAACCTCCAGAATATGATAGTGTAACAGGGTTTAATATATACAAGGGTTGTTTTAAAATATACAAAATGTCAAAATGTATGGTGTCCAAATATCTGTGGGTCCCTGTAATCCCATCAAGTCAGAACAAGGTCTACATAGACCCGCCTGATAGTTGAACATAGGAGAATTCCTCCTCCTTATCTATGAAGTCCAAGTCAGTCGTATAGACTCCATCATCACCTGCATCTACAACAGAGTCTGGTTGGTATTTTAAAACACCATTTAAGAGTAGGAGTGAGTGATTAACTCAGTGGTACTATAAGGCAAAGGTTAACACATTATCAAGTCAATCAAGCAGTAATAATAAAGCAGTACAACAATCATATACTAAATACTCTTATTAATGTAGGGATGGTATGCAGTAATGATGCATGCCCTCGCATGAGGCTCCCTCACAAGTGACTCTGACAACTAGTTCGCGCATGACAACCTCCCTAAAGTGAAACTTCCTCGCCAAAGCACATGCAATGCGATGCATGGTCGTGTTAGTCGAGTACTTAATTAAGTTTATTCATACAGCAGGTTTAGGAAGCTAAGGTACCTCCATTTATATCATTAACAAAAATGAAGATCCATCTAGGTTCGTCAATCCTAGTTAACCACATACGATAGGCAAGTTGTAAGGCAGCACACCTAATGAAAAGTAGTGGATAGGCAAATTTAAAAGTTTATACTCGCGGTCACTACAGGGAGGCTCTTCACCTCAGTGTAGGCCGACAGCTCAAACATGGTGTCCCATACCACCATGCCCAGTTCATGAGTTTGGGTTGTTCACTGGTCACTATGGGGAGGCTCATCACCCCAGTGTAGGCCGACAGCTCGACCATAGTGTCTTATAACATCGTGCCCAACACATGAGTCTTAGCAGATCGTGGTACCATGGTTGAAATGGCTCTTTACATTAGTAAGTGGTACCTTAGATTCAAGCAGTGGTGTCCATACATGGTAAACACATAACAGGCCAATCGATTTGCTTGATAAGTTCGATTAGTATGCGTACACATTGACTTAATCGACATGGATCACATAAGCACCCCTTGTGGCCTAACCACTATCGACAATCGCCGTACAATACGGATTCGTCGAGTTACCCAACGTGGTAAGGCAAATTGAGCCACTTGTACAAGGATTATTACCGATCGCCTGGACCACGTTGTAGCCCCAATCTTACTCAGATGTAATAAATAGACACATGTGATAATCATATCAACACTTAACAAATAACCTAAATAAAACTCTCATTTGAACATTTCATCAAATACATTGAACATATCACCAAGCACTTGCATTTTATCCATGAATTGTGTGGCAACAAATATGATTACATGAACGAAACTATACATATAATTAATAAAATAGAGAATTCTATCTTAATACACTTAATAAATACAAATCATCAACATTTTCTCATTCAAACATTTTATCAAACACTTAGGTTACACTTCACTAAATATATAGACTAGGTTAATTACACCATGTGTTTTAGCAAATCCTCATACAAAGAGGTCAACATGCATATAATAATGATGAATCCTAGATCAGTAGACATAGCAAACACAAATCGTATTTTCATGTTCTTTCAAACATTTCAACAAACACATGAGATGCATATTTTGTTCAACATAGTTCACACATGTATATTGTATCGAAAATGGCGTAACTAAGATCGTAAGGCAGCAATCAAGTCAGATATAAATCATTGCTGACATTGAAAGTATTGAAAACCATAACCTAAATGTTTATAGTTCGCACCTTTCATCAGAATACTCGATTTAGACTCGGTTTGAATCCTACATTCCCGAAAATGGATTGACGGGTACCTAAATCACGAAATCCGTTAGCTAGGTTGATAAACGACTATTCTAAATCTTAAATATGGTGTTAGGGTTTAGATTTCTTTCCCAAATTGTAACCAAAACGGATCGATTAGCTAGATGGAAAGGTGATCCAGTGCGTGTAGTCACGGGAGAGAAACACTGCAAAGATCTCCCAACCATTCACTTCTCTCCCCACTCTTTTCTCATCTTTTCTCTCTTCTCTCTCCTAGGGTTTAGAGCAAATTCGTATGGAATGAGAATGGGGTGATTTAAAGGCTTTGTATAAGGCCAGAACTAGTGTAAATGGCCCCAGGGCCATGGTATACTTAAATTATAACCAAAGGGTGTCTGTTTCGGGCAGACGAGGTTCATCTGGAGGTCCACTACTCAACTACAGCATAGCGTAAGTTCCCTGACGATGGATCTATGCTAGGATGTCATTTCAATGTGATTGGATAGGTCGATCGACCGTGAAAGACCTATATCAGATCAACGATGATTGTCACTCAATCAGGGCCACAAGTATACAAATATTTACAGGAAAATTTCCCTAATCCATGGGTGAAGTTCGATCAGAAACTGATGGTCTAAAATCTTCAATTTTGTGTAAAAGAAAATGACCCAATTTACTTAAGTTTCAATACGTTTTCTAAAGATATTCGCATTTTTCACACACTTCGCTTAGGGCTTAAGTTGCATTTCTGGATACTATTTAGGCTCGATTCCCGCAATGGTCGTCAAGCCCAGTAGGATGAATATAACCGTATAGTTTCACAGTCATCGAACTTTCGATGTGCGGTCCAGGTCCGATACGGAGTTTCAATGTGCTCCCGATAGCAACAGGCTTTTGGGATTTTTCCTAGGTTCTCAAGCAGTGTTGAGTTAGTGATTTTGATGATTTTGGGTCTTACCATTTGTATAAATAGTGGTTTGATCTAAATCCACCAATTAATCGAGTTCAGTACTTGATTAATTTATGCCTAAATTTCTATAGGATACGATCCTTACGTATTTCTGCCTGAGCTGGTACTCAAGCCTTTGTACGGATTTTTCTAAGACGTTACACCTCGCATGAAGAAAACATATATAGTTAAATTAGTTTAGTACTTAAATACTAGGAAATCTAATGTAATTAAGATGTTAAGTATACAATGTTTAGGCATTATCACACCCCAAAATAGTATTTTGTTAGTCCCAAGCAAAACATGCTAAAGGTATTTCGAAACCAAATGGAAAAATTCATATAAACTCAAATAATTCTTTAAAAAAAAATTAATATTATAGAAATTCAAAATACATTAGAGTATAGCTTTCGCTTAAACTCTAGCACTTGGTAAATATCTTAATCAAGTTCAAAGCATCAATCTTATAATTAAAGAAATTCTAAACATTGAGTTCCATGGGTGCATAGTAAAATCCAAACTTAACCATAGGTTCAACTATCTACTTTCATGATAACATTGATAATCAAAAAGGTATTCAGGATAACGAAAGCCTAAACCAAAACTTTCCTTACAGTTTAACACTCTACCCTTTCAGCTTTTGATTTTTTCATTGACGGCTTTCACACAATTTTCAATCATTTTCTTCTTTTATTTTCCATTCAAAAATCATTTTTCTTGTTTCTCTTTTCATGGAACTTCAATAGGTGGCTCTTTTCGACCACAACTAATTTTTTAAGCTAGGTATTTTTTTTTCCAATTCTTTTCATTGAACATGATGAAATTCCACAGACTTGGTTCCTGGCATTCTCAATAATCCTCAAGTTAACAATTCAATATACAATTAAAACTTCAATGTGTAAGATAGATGTGACATGTGAATTACATGACTCAATCAATGTTTTAAAACTTCTAATTAAAACCTCCTAACTTAACTTTGAAATCTATCAAATAACTAAAATCTAGGCTTAAAAAATCCTCAACATTAAGTATCTTATCATTCTAATCTATGGATTATCTTTAAAATTACATGAATTCATAGAAAATTTTAAAAAGTTTGAATTTTTTAACTCAAGTTCAAAAATTCAGCACAAATGAAAATTTTCCCAAAGGAAACTTACCCCCCAACCTAAATTCTACATTGTCCCCAATGTATAAACATATGTATTATGAGTAACATGAGAATAATGAAAATAAAGATTAAATGAAAAGTACTTAAAAGGCAACAACATGCAATTGCTAGTGAGAACTTTTTATCAATTGCTTTTTCAACAACTAAACTAAACTAATACATCAAACTAATTCTAAGAAATAGTAAAAATCCTAATCTAAATTATCAATCACCCAAAGGCATCAATTCTTCCTCTAGCAAGTATCTCGAAAAATCTCTCAATAAGCTTTTCAACAAGATCATCCATAAACCTACTTTAAAGTAAGTTTAAATATCCTAGAACATGATCATTCAGAGATATTTGTGCACCTCATTAAAAATTCTCTTTTTATTATCGTGAGGCGTCCAATGAATATACGATTCACTCGTGGCAGAAGAAATTTTAGTATTAATGGGCCATGGTAAATAAGAAACTACAAATAGTTGAATTTCAGTAAAGTTCTTAACCAGCATAGTCTTCATATAATCCAAATTCTCAGACTTCGGTTCAACTTCCAGCTCCTCCACCCTTAACGGTAAACATTCAAAATTAGTGGAAGGAGGCTTTTCAAAACACTTTTCTTCCCAGTCAGTGTTAGGCACCGAGATACAATCCCACAAGGCATTCACTATGTCTCTAATCATAAGATCATTTGAATATGCAAAGCGTGTCAAGCATACTTCTAGAGGTTCGGGAATTTTAGTCCGGAGAGGTTCATCATTCTTAAATGTATCAATCAAATTCACCTCATGGATCACATCCACATCCTTTTGTGATTTGTGCAAATTAAACATGTTCAGATTTAAGGTCATATTCCCAAAGAATATTTTTATGATCCCATTTTGGTAATTGATTAAAGAATTAGTAGTAGTTAGGAATGGTCGGCCTAATATGACAGGGATTTGAGTGATTTCATTTATAATTGGGTGTGTATCCAAGACGACAAAGTCTACTGGGTTGTAGAACCTATCAACTTAGACCAACACATCTTCAGCCACTTCTCTTAGTATTCTAGTCGAGCGGTCAGCCAATGTAACATTTTCTTGATGGGTTTCAACTCACCAAGTCCTAATTGCTTGTATACCAAGTATTGTATTAGATTAACACTTACCCCAAAATCTAGAAGTGCATTATCAACCCAAAAGTTTCTATTATACATGAGATCGTAGGACTTTTAAGATCCTTATATTTTAGGGAGTGTTTTGATTAATATTTACACTAACCTTCTATGTCAAGAAGGGTTCCTTATTTATGTTTATCTTACGCGTTAGCACACATAGATCCTTTAGGAATTTGACATAAGATGGGAACTGTCTAATTGCATCCAACAAGGAGATGTTGATCTTGACTAGCTAAAAAATCTCTAAAATGTTAGGATTTTCACTTGGCTATTTTGATAAGGAAAAATGTTGGGGAAATGGGGCCACAGGCTTAAGCTCATGTTCTGTCTCTTTATGTCATGCCCTAAACTCAAAAATCGAGCTCCCAGAAATCTCGATCGTCGAATCCGAGCCGACAACCTTCGTAGTATCCCATTCTCGACTTCCAGTGCCCACATGCCAAATCTGATCCTAAGATCCTATAAGAAAGATTTTCAGTGTGAATTTTTTTTATAAAGGAGCATAACCAAGTCACAAACGATAACATCACCATGTATCCACTATAATAAAAAAAAACTTTAGAGTACAATACATAAAGGGGGAATACAGGACATATCAAAGCTCCAAAAGCTTAGCCGCACACTCTTACCTCAGCTCGACTGCCTCCTAACGTCACCTACATGCAACGATCGTGCATAAGCTTATAGAAAGCTTAGAGGGTAGTGTAAGTTTGTATGCAAGGTAAGTATCAAGTATACAATATCAAAGTAATGCAAAAACATGCTGGTAAATCCATGAATGCTATCAGCCATACAAAAGCTATGTAATGCAAGGCCCACATGGCCAATGTTATATGCGAGAAGTAACTCAAGCATATCAATCCTCATCTGAATCCACATATCAATACAGCTCAACTCTGGAATATCATCGGGGTCTAGTACACTCTACACCAGATCGCCACCCACTGGACGCGTAACCAAGCAAGTGGAAGAGACCACACTATCCGCCTGACCGATAATCGGCCAATATCTACCCGACACGTCGATAGTGGACCCATTTATGAGCTAGTCAAACTCAGTCTATCTATGCCCCCTATCCTCTGGCGGATAAGGCTGAAATTGTGATAAAGACCACTTTAGTTGAAGCAGGAATAAGCCAACATGTCTTAGAGGGGGTGAATAGGACTTTTTAAAGTTTTATGATTTATTTAAAATCCTATTACATTAATCCTAACAACAAACATATATTAGGATTACTCAAGAGTAACTCTACTGGATTCCAAGCCCGGTAAAGGATTCAATTACAAACTATTTAAGAAGTGAACAATGTGTAGACTAGTTTATGATGGATATTATTTTGTATGTGTGAGGTGTGATCTCAGATAATCAAATATGACAATATGAAAGTAAATCACACAAACAAACGAATATCAATCTCAAACATAGTTATTTTTATAGTGGTTCCACTACTTATCTACCCCACTCCCGGTAACCGCACTCAACCCTTAAGTGTTCCGGATTTCACCAAGGAGGTATCCTACGGTTCACCTCAAACCCAAGGTTTTAAAATAGGTTCATCTTTAACCTTTACAACCTACACCTAGGCTGATTGTTTATGCTCTCACGAGCAAGGGTCACACATCGCACCCACTTTTAGACACACTGGCCAAGGATCTTTCACAAGACCCTAATGGAGGTTTCACACGGTTCACCTCAAACCTAAGCTTTTAGACAGGTTCACCTTTAACCAGAAGTCTATGCTCTCCATAAAGTAAGGGTCAACACTATGTACCCACCACGTACACTCCTGTCGGAGGCCTGCTAGAGGACTTGCAAGGGTGAGAAATACCTTAGACTCAATCCTACAAAGGAATGATCACAAGAGTCCTCTGGACTCTAATAACTTACAGATAACCAGATGAGTCTCTTTTTTTCTCATTGTTGAAGATCTCCTTCTTTATTGATGAAGAGTCTTCTACTTCCTTGAACCATAACTTAGAAGATATACCGATGCATGGTGACGAGTTGGGTCAAGGTTATGATGGAATCCTTCTCTCAAATATTTTCCTATAAAGGAGAAAGAGTGATTCCAATCATCTATGCATTCAAGGCATCCTAGCTTAATGATTTGTCATTAAGATGATAGTTAAAGGATCCTTGAATGTAGACGTTCATTCCCCAATCTACTCTATTGAATATCAATGATGAGGGTGGATTGGAGGATGAACTTCCTTGAGAGAAAGGGCTTTGGATAAATGATCTAGGTTAAACACTCAAAAGCACTCTCTTCTTTCTCTCACAGCAACTAAAGACAAGCTCTCTATATATAGGCAAAAAGTTCCAACGGATATAAAATGCTCGCATTTATGACAGAGTTTGATATCATCGAGCAGGGTCATTCGCTTTTAAACCATTTTGCCAGCTGCTCGAGGGCATCGAAACACGCGTCGATGACATCGAATTTAGAACTTTGACATTATTGATATGAGGATCGATTCTTCAACATTTAAAAAATGAGAGAGACTTACTTTAAAATTTTTCAAGTCAAAAGATATGATCGAGGATACTCGATATCATCGAAATTTGAATATCGATGATATCGAAGGTCATGTCGATGCATCGATAAATCCATAGATTTTATCAGTGAACTTCCTGAACAGTTTCATGTCCTTTCTCGATACAATCAATCCAGCCTCGATATCATCGATATTCGAATATTGATTATATCGAGTGACCCTCGATCTGAAATAAAAATCACTTGAAAAACTGTTGCTAGAAAGATTATGTCGAAGACCAATATCATCGAAGGCCTTCCGATATCATCGAGATTTGAATTCCAAGGATATCGAGGGTACTTCGATATATTGAAGGTCTTCATAATTTTCCTATAAAAAAATAGGGACACAAATACTCTGATGTCAATTATATCAAGTCTACTTCGATAAACTCGAGATTCAAATATCGATGATATCGATAAGGGTATCGATACATCGATAATTCCATCCAAATGTATATGTAGTTGCTGGACACTTTATGTCCTCATTCGATTTTATTAATTGAGCTTTCAAGGACATCGACAACACATCTCGATTTTATCGAACCTGATATCGATAAATCGACAGACCTAGAAAACTTAGAGATTTTCTAATTTTGTAAAAAATAATTCTAACTCAAAAACCCTATGATGTATAAGGGTTTTATATACTTGGTGTTTTAGGACAAGGGATGTGAGGCTTAGATTTACCTATGGCGAGTTCAGTACACATCCGGTTGAGGCAGACAACTGATTGATCTTCCTATGGAGCTTTCTTATCTATTTGACTCAACACTCACGTTAATTGACAAACCAGGGTACTTTTAATCTCCCCCTTTGTCAATTACGTGACAAAATACCAAAACACCCTAGAACAGCATCTAGACAAGCATATCCTAAATTGTATGTACATTAATTTTACACAATTTTACAATGTCTAGTAAAATCATACACACACTCAGTAGCTGCTCCCCCTAATAGTGTTCTCCCCCATTCTTGATGTAGCTGCTCCCCCTAACACCTGTATCCCAATTCAAGTAGATATGCAATTTTCCTTGCGGGGTGTTTGAATTGTTCTCCCCCTTTTTGTTAGTCATTGGCAAAGATAGATAGAGCAGTTGATATTGACTGAGCTTAAAGCAACTTAAGAGAACTAACATTTAGAGAGCATATATATTTAATCATAAATAGCACATACATTTTAGCAGACCTCATTTTCAAAAGTTATGTATGCATATCAGATCAAATAAATCAGTGATATAAGAAAAATCATCAAAAACATCACATGCAATCCATCTCAAAGACTTGATAAAATAGGGGATCTTAACTCATAATCATGGCAGAAAAGATGTGAATTATACTCAGCCATAACCATAAATATACAAAAACTTATAGATATACTGCACAAATTTGGCAGTAGATTAACAGTCATCCTAACAAAACTACC
The DNA here is from genome assembly GCA_037074715.1 of Magnolia kwangsiensis. Classification (NCBI taxonomy): domain Eukaryota; kingdom Viridiplantae; phylum Streptophyta; class Magnoliopsida; order Magnoliales; family Magnoliaceae; genus Magnolia; species Magnolia kwangsiensis. Next base: position 110,457,669 of record CM073576.1, on the reverse strand, counting down.
AAGCCCATTCATGGGTAACCAAAATCAAACATCAATTTTTAGCCCATCCATGGGCAACACAAAAAAAAAAAAAAAAAAAAAAAAAAAAAAAAAAAAAAAAAAACTGTTTAAACTGTGCAGGTTAGTGAATTATCACATACACTTATGAGAGCGTAGAACATCCAAAAAGATACTAATGTTTATATGCGAAAATAAGATTGAAGTGTATGTGATAGCATCTAAAGACCAGTACTTATAGAGCTGAAGAAGATGGCGTCGTATCATCTCGACGACAGGTGAACAGCTCAACCAACTGTTGCACGGTCTGCTACACTCCATTCACTACATGCTTTAAGATGGTAAACCTTTCACTGATTCCTTGAGCTGGGAGACATATCGCTGTATGGTTCCAATCCTGTCCTGATGGAGCTTAAATCTCTTTGTATGCCCAGGCCCTGATGTGGATGGTGCTTGATGGGGTCCAGGAGCTTCATCTCCATCCACCTCAGCTCCTTCACCGAGAGCATCACCTTCACCTCTTGATCCTTCTTCTTGAATGCCTTCATCTGGATCCTCAAGATACTCGTGGAACTTCAAGTCCATTTTGCGAATGTTGTTTTTGTTGAAGATTTGGAGGGGAAGTTCCAAATCATTGGTCGTTGGGAAGCTGATGGTGTTACAGATCATGTTTATGATCTAGGGATAGGGCAGGTGAAGATCCCTAGATGTATGAACGACGTAGACCAACTGATGGACAAGCAGAGTTGGAAGACAAATTTTTATCCTTTGGCGATTAAGTACACTATCATGGTCATAAAACCTATGAGATCGGACCGGTTAGTACTTCTAGGATATATGTTTGTGGTGAAGATACCATGAAAAACTCGAAATCGTGGTTCCATGTACCTAGATTTCAACGCATTTCCTTGATACCAAGGGATGTCTCTACCATGACATAGGTACTTAGTAACCATGGACCGAAATTCAACATTTTTGAGGTCCATTTCAGGGAGACCTTCTGGTGCCATTGTCAGTCCGAGGATGTTTGCCATTGTAGCAGGAGTGATCATCACATTATCACCATCCAGAGATACCATAATAGAAGGAGGATCAGACATATGTGAGTGACATGCGGCAAGGAAGTTACATGTTCGTTCGAGTTGACATGGCCCACCGAAATCTAGAACGGGCAACCAATCGATTGCAGCAAATAGAAATTCTAGATTGTATGGTTTTAAACAATCTCTGTCTACCTTCCTCTCATGAATGAGCTTCCTACCCATGTATTTTTCTAGACGCGGTTTTAATCTAGCTGGAGGAGGCGCCAGTGGTTCGGACTGGGACCCGCCACGTGAAGTTTGTCGAGATCTTTGACGAGTGGGGGTCCCTCGTTCGGGAGCTCTTGCCTTTTCTTTTGAGGTAAGTGTCTTTTGTCGAGAGGCTCTGGATGACTCCCCAGGACCCGACACCGTCTCTTTGTCTTTACCCATAAAGACAGATTTGGGAAGAATGAACAAAATCCCTCCTTTAAAGAAACTGAAAATACCCGACCAAAAAGAAAGATAGAATCTAGAATGCAAGATATGGAAGGGTAATACTAGTTTTTGAGGCAACTCCGGGACCCATCTATGGACTTTCATCTGAGGGAATGAGCAGAGAAAAAATGGAATGCCCTTTTCTAAAAAATAAAAATTTTATGCTCGACCACCTTTAATCGAGCGGCAGTCTTCGATATCATCAACCAATGTTTCGATGATATCGATGTAACTCCCCCGATGTTATTGAGACCGTTTTCAATATCATTCTCAATCATATGGCTCTTCATATTCCAAAGAGGTGTCGATGACATCGACCCTTGATCGATTAATCAAGAATGACTTATCGACAGACATATCAAGGATGAATGTTTTCAATTTTTAACATTCAGACAACCCATCATATATACTTTTAGTATATCTATGAATCAATAGTATACACAGCAAAATTTTGTACAATCACTGTACACATCAAAATTATAAACATCCAAATGTTTATATACAAAAAAATTGAGGTGAGGAACCTCAGATATATCATTCAAAGCTCAGCAAAAATTGCATCATTTCAGCAAATATCCAGATCTATATGCATGATCTAGACTTGTCTTTTTATGCTTGATATTTCAGGGTATATGAATAGAGTTAGTTATCAAACAATTCAGTTTTTCTTTTACTATCCATTTTGAGACAAAATTCTTTACTGCGGTAGATTTAATTTTCATGTTTTTCTCACCCACTTGATCCAATGATTCCTTCATTCTGTCTTTCATTTTAGGTGGTGATGGATGAGTGTTTCTCCTTGGTGGACTTTTGACATTTTATATTTCTCTGGCAGGTTTGAATTTACCAATATGATTTTAACCGGGTGTCAAGCATTCAAACATATAATGACCCATATCACCACATAAATGACAAACTGGAGTAGTTATCATATTACTACCTGAAGCAGCAGATTTTTCAGTTGTTGGTATTGCATTTCCAGTTCTCCATTTAGTTTTATCATACCCTAGGCCACTCTTGTTTTTTCCTCATCTTCCCATCCCTAATAACTTTTCCAGCTTTTCACCACTCTGGGAAAATTTATAGTTTATTTCAGTAAATTTTTTGGATTTCTCTAAGTCAAAACAGAGTGCGTGATTCTCATTCTTGAGTTGTTCATTTTCATCTTTTAATAATTCAACTTATTTATTAAGCTTTGATGATTCCATTTTTAGGGATAGATTAATTCTTTCCAACTTATCATTGTCTGAACGATATTGTTGTAAATCATTGATTAAATGTGTATTAATTGCCAAGGTTTTGTCTAGATCTTTTTGCAGCAATTCCTTTTTATTTTCAGACATTTCAAGTCTTTTAAGGATGTGGATGCTATGAATATAGAGTTGATTATAAGCATCTTGTAGTGTATCCTATTTCTCTTCTCCATCTTCCTTTTCAATTTCATTATCTAATGGAAATGATTCAGTGGCTTGTGGTTCTTTCTCGTTCTCAGTCTCAATAGGAATGATTGGAGCCGTGGAGACCATAAGAATTTTTAAAGATTTCTGATCTTCATCGCTCTCTAAGTCACTAGATTCTAAGTTGACTCTTCGATATCATCCCATGTGGTAGCCATTACCTTGTCCTTAGTTTTTCTGTTTGGGCATTCAGTAAACAAGTGTTCATACTTCTGACAGGCATAACATTGTGGTTCTTTGCTCTTTTTACCAAATTTACTTACAGAAGGTCTGTTGTCCACCTTTCTTCCTTTAACTGGGCGGCGATGATTTTTCTGAAAGAACTTTCTAAATCGTTGAGCCAACAAAGCCACTTCCTCATCTTCATCTTCTCTTTCACTCTCAATGTCCTCATTATTTATTCTCTTTGAGATTTTGAGGACAGTATTTTTGGATTTTTGTGTTTGTTTGAAGTGTAGTTCAAAGGTTTGTAGTGAACCTACCAATTCTTCTACTTTCATTTCGTATATATTCCTACATTCTTCAATCGTTATTACTTTGGGATTAAATCGTTCCGGTAGGGATCTTAAAATTTTTCTAAAAATTTTAAGTACTGGAACTTTTTCTCTCAATCTACCCATGGAGTTGCAAATGATATTCAACTTTGTGAAAAACTCCATAAAGGTCCCATGCTCTTCCATTCTGAGACTTTGAAATTGTGAAGTCAGGAGTTATAGTTTAGATCTCTTCATAGTGCTTGTTCCTTCATGAGTTGTTTCCAACAAATCCCATGCTTCCTTAGATGTCCCACACATACTGATTTAATTGAAAATATCTTGGGACATAGCACAGTAGATAACATTCATGGTTTAGCCTCAGCAGTTTGATTTTCCTTATCGAATGTTGTCCACTTCTCTTTAGGTTTCAGTTTGGTGAAAGTTGTGTCATTATCAAGTAGTATTTGTCCAAATGGTGACATATATCCTCTTTCAACTATATCCCAAATATCATGGTCCAAGGATCTCCAAAAGTAGTGCATTCTAGCCTTCTAGTATGCATAATTTGATCCATCAAATACTGGAGGTCTAAAGACCAATGAGCCCTCTCCTTTAGCCATATTCCCAACTTCAGTCAAGATCATTCTTTAGGCAGTGAAGCCCTAAAAGAGAGACCCGCTCTGATACCAATTGAAATTGTGGTAAAGACCGCTTTAGTTGAAGTAGGAATATGTCAATATGTCTTAGAGGGGGGTGAATAGGACTTTTTAAAGCTTTTATAATTTATTTAAACTCCTATTACACTAATCTTAACAACAAGCATATATTAGGATTACTCAAGAGTAACTCTACTGGCTTCCAAGCCCGGTAGAGGATCCAATCACAAACTATTTAAGAAGTGAACAATGTGTAAACTAGTTTATGATGGATATAACTGTGTGTGTGAGGTGTGATATCAAATAATCAAATATGACAATATTAAAGTAAATCACACAAATAAATGAATATCAATCTCATACATAGTCATTTTTATAGTAATTCCACTACTTGTCTACTCTATTCCCAGTAACCGCTCTCAACCCTTGAGTGTGTCAAATTTCACTAAAGAGGTTTCCTATAGTTCTCATCAAACCTAAGGTTTTAAAATAGGTTCACCTTTAACCTTTACAACCTACACTTAGGCTGACTGTTTATGCTCTCACGAGTAAGGGTCAACACATTGCACTCAGTTTTAGACACACTGGTCAAGGATCTTCCACAAGACCCTAACATATGTTTCACATGGTTCACCTTTAACCGAATGTTTATGTTCTCCATAGAGCAAGGGTTAACACTACATACCCACCACATACACTCCCGCCGGAGGCCTCCTAGAGGACTTGTAAGGGTGAGAAACACCTTAGACCCAATCCTACAAAGAAATGATCATAAGGGTCCTCTGGACTCTAATAACTTACAGATATCCAGATGAGTGCCTTTTTGCTCTTTGTTGAAGATCTCCTCCTTTGTTGATGAAGAGTCTTCTACATCCTTGAACCACAACTCAGAAGATATACCAATGCATGGCGACGGGTTGGGTCAAGATTATAATGGAATCCTACTCTCAAATATTTTCCTATAAAGGAGATAGAGTGATTCCAATCATCTATGCATTTAAGGTATCCCAGCTTAATAAATTTTCATTAAGATAGTAGCTAAAGGATCCTTGAATGCGGAAGGTCTTTCCCCAATCCACTCTATTGAATATCAATGATGAGGGTGTATTGAAAGATGAACTTACCTGAGAGAAAGGGCTTTGGGTAAATGATTTAAGGTTAAACACTCAAAATCACCTCTTCTTTCTCTCACAGCAACTAAAGACAAGCTCTCAATATATAGAAAAAAAGTTCCAATAGATATAAAACGGTCGCATTTATGACAGAGTTCGATATCATCGAGTGTATACTCTTGATTATATCAACTAGCCGCTCGATGACATAAACTCAAATGTCATACACTTTTGAATCATGATGGGGTCCATGGAGAATGGCCCTATCATGGAATGATCATGGTGATCCAAGTGGGCTCTTAGGGTCCCAAGTGAGATCCACACCATTGATCGGTGGGCCTCACTTGGCCCATCATAAAAATAAGAAAAACTACCTTATAAAGGCACCCACCGTCCGATCTTCTTGCTCCTAGAGGTTCCTTGGCACCTTAGCTTCAACTTCAATGGATGAGATGAAGAATGGAAGGTTGAGATGGGAGATGATGGGGTAGGAAGGTGGGCCACTTAGAGCTTAGGAGAGTTTGGAGAATTCCATACGTATGGGGCTTTGTTGCTTGGAATTGATATGAGAAAATGAGAAAGAGAGAGAGTGTTGTAGAGAGATGGATGGATGGATGAATGATGGTTGTGTAAGAAGGTCTTGACTTTTGTGGCCTTTTGTGTAAGAGAGGTATGGGAGGTGTAAGAAAAGCTTGACTTTTAAGGCCTTTTGTGTAAGAGAGGTATGGGTTTGGGAGACTTTTGTGGTTGCTTGGGAAAAGGGGTGAAAGTGATGTGTACTTGACATGTACTTGATTGATGGATTGATTGATTGATGGGATTGATGTGATTGATGTGACACATCATAGAGATTCTCTTGGGTTTCGCAACGCGCGGCATTTTCTCGCACCGAACGTTGGCCCACATCTCTTAACCAGGGTATCGCCTCGGCGCGCGAGTCGCGGTATCGGAACCGCAACGACGGCACGGTCGCTATGGTATTGGTCTCGGGTTGAGTCAACTCGGGTTGTCGGTATATGAATCAGGGTCGCGCGTCGATATCAGTTAAGGGTCGAAGGTTGCTAGAATTCGACCGGTAAGACCGCGGAAGTCTATGAAAAGGTACGAACCAAGATACGGGTCTTACAACGTGTTCATGAAATCCACATTGTCCAGCTATTTGGGACGGTGCTAGACGCACCACCTTAATGATGTATTCCATCTACTCCGTCCATTTGTGGAACATACCACGTTGATGTATACATTGTATGTCTATACCACCCATCTACCGGGCCATAATATGATGTGTGCGTTTTATCTATACCGTCCAAAGGATGGTGGGCCCTACCATGGTGTATGTATTTTATCAACATCGTCTACTTGGGACGGGACCCGCCTAAGTTATGATTTGTGTGCATGCCGTTTATGGGCTGCGGTCCACCATGATACATGTTTTATCCTTACCATCCATAAATTTTCACGCCCACCAGAAGCATGTGTTTTATCAGGCCTAATTTCTGATTGTGTGATGCCTATTGTAAATGTATGAGGCCCACCGTGATGTGTGTATTGTATACACACTATCCATTTGGTGGGGTCCATCTTGCAGGCCCACCATGTTGTATATGTCCTATATTCATGTTGTCCATTTATTCTGGACCGTAGGGGATGTCCCGTCATGCCCATTGTGATGCATTCGAGGCCCATTTGGTGTGGCCCATTTGACATATATATGGCCCATGTGATATGGCCCACTTGTCTTATTTATGGCCCGTTGTTAAGGCCCACCTTGATGTGAAAGAGGCCCATTGTTGAGGCCCACCTTAATACATATATAAGGCCCATTTGAGGAGGCCATCTTGATGTACTCATGTCTCATTGTTGAGGCCCACCTTGATGTGTATGAGGCCCGTTGTTGAGGCCCATCTTGATATATATATGGGGCTCATGTTATACGGCCCATTGTGATGTATTTAAGGCCCATAAGTTGAGGCCCAATGGGATGTATATAAGGTCCATTGCATTGTGTTATTCCACTATGGCTTATGTAATGACATTTAGGGTGAGCCATACCTTGGGAGCAATGTTGGTTTGACGTCCACATTGTAAGAATAATGTTGGTTAAATATTTGCATTATAACTCTCCCTAGAGCCCATTGTAGGCCCATACTTGTTGTGTGTAGGTCGTCAAGGCCCATCTTCGATGTGAGGTTAGTTCATCACCATATAAAATGCTTAGTATAACTCTATAATTCATGCCCATATGCATCGTATGTATGCTTGATATGAGGAATGTTTGATCATAGTATAAGCCCTTGGGCTGAGACATTTATAGGACTCCTTATGAGACGGAGTGCCCACATTATCACGCATTATGCGTAGGATTGCTGCATGACTGGATAGTGTACTCATGCATCTTGCATACATGTGACTTGATCATTATACGCCCTAGCGACATCAGGGCAGTGGCCTCCACATGCACATCATGGATGGCTAAATAAGATACCGTAAATACTTGGTTCTAGCACTATGGGCACTTAGGATGTCCTTAGGTAAAAATCTTAAAATCTTTGAGGCCAGGGGGTGCCCCAAAGTCTAGACCGAGTGGAACATGAGCGTCTGAGTGCCGAATACCAGTAGGCTACGTCTCCCACTGTGTCGTGGTCGATTGGGAGGGGGTGTGGCCTTATCCGCCTGAGTGAGGGGGGCTATAAGCTAGGTTGAGTATGACCAACTCGTAAATGGGTCCGCTATCGACGAGCTGAGTAGGTATTGGCAGACTGCTGGCTACACGGATAGTGAGGTCTCTTCCACTCACAGGGCTATGCAGCTAGGGAGGAGGCAGTCGGTGTGGAGTGTAATAGACCCCGGTGATTTTTTCAAAGAGCATCCATACTGATATGTGGACTTATTGAGTAGGAATTGCATATCCATTCATTCATTCATTCACTATCCACTCGAGCTGGTGGTGCGTAACTATTTGTTCGTGTACCTTTACATGGCTAGGATTTCGATTGGGCGCGTGACTAACCTGAGATTAGGAGTTTACCACATTGAGTCAGACTATCCAAATTTAGGTATGGGACTAGTTTGGATAGAAATCCCTTATGCTGGACCCCGTAGCCTGTGATACAACGTACTATCATCTCGACTTCATATTCCAGCATGGTCATTTCATTCACACCGCATATTACATTGCATCCGCAGTATGTAGCATTTTGGATTACTATGTTTTTGCACTTATATGGCCTAGATGAGGTTGATGGTATTCGTGGCTCGTCAGGATTTGTATATTGCATTACATCCTCAACATTTGTTATTGTCTTTTATGTCTTGCGTCACATAGCCTTGGTACGGCTAATAACACTCATGGACTTACCAGTATATTTTCGCTTACTCTGATATCGTATGATTCATGATCTTGTCGATATTTCCTCTTATTCCGATGATGTATGATTTATGGTCTTTATTGTATACTTGGCACTTATCTTGTACACACACTTTCATCACCCTCTAAGCTTTTGTAAGCTAATGCATGATAAATGCATGCAGGTGGCATTAGGTTGCAGCAGTGTTGAGCTTGGAGCGTGCATCTATCCTCTGAAGCTTTTATTTTGATCTATGTATTTCCCTTTTAGTATTGTATTCAAAAGATTATATTAGTGGATATGTGATGATGATGTTGCCTTTATGATTTGGGTATACTTGTGGTTATGCTTCTCATGAGACAAATGTATGTTAGAAAATCCTCCTTGTAGGATCGAAGGATCGGAACCTGACATATGCACATTGGGGGCCGAGAATGGAGTACTACGGAGACTGTCAGCATTGGGTTCGGTGATCGAGATTCCTGTGAATCTAATTTCTGGGTTTGGAGCGTGACACCCCCTTCCAACCGACCACGACATAGTGAGAGACACGGCCTAACGGTATATGGCCCTCGTGAGCTCATGTATCCACTCAGTCTTGATGTTTGAGCAACTTCCTGGTACTATAAGGGTTTAAGGACTTTCACCTACAGACACCCTATGCCCCAGTGTCATAACCCAAATATTTTCAGTATCCAATCCTACCATCTGCGATATGCCTAAGGAGGCCACAACCCTGATGTCACTAGGGCGTATAGTGATCATATCACATAATGCAAGATGCATGAGTCATACATCAATCCTACGCATACCGCGCTCTCATGTAGGGTAACTCCGTCTATCAAGGAATCTCATAAACAATCCGCCCAATGGCATATGCTATGATCAGTCACTCCTCATATCAAGCATACATATGATGCGTATGGGCATGTATCACAATTCTATGATAGCACAAACTCAGTGTGTCCTACTAGACTAAGTATACTAGCATGATTATCAAATATAGCAGGTGATGATTGGCCTTAACCAACATGTCACTTTCAAGAGTAAAGGCTAAACGCTACGCCCCATTAGACATATAGAAGTCTATATGGAATGGTCCATGTTACACTATCGTAACCAACTCAAGGTACTAGCATATCATGTGTCCTACGGCGGGGTCCACTAAAAGGACGTTAGGTCTAACCCATGCATTAAGGTAGTTTCCACACAGTGGATATACCAAATCTAATACCACATATTCTTCCATCTATGGCAAGGGATGATGATGCACTAATGTAACACCCCGGATTTTGGCCAATATGGGATTTGACGTCCTTAGACAGAGGGTCAATTAAAACACCTGAAAAATCGCTTAGAACCCAATTCCATAGCCAAAGAAATCACTTAGGGTTAATTCCTTTAGAAACTAAGCATAAGTTAGCTAGCGCAACGCTGGAGTAGCTGGGAAATAGTCCCTGATCACTTTAAATACGTTCTACCAGACCCAAAGCGAGTGGAACCAATGACCCTATAATGCTCTAAAGCCTCGGATCAAACTCTAAGCCGGTTTGTTCTCGGGACCTCCTTGAAACTTTGTATTGGATCTAGACCGCGCGTCGTAAGTCAGATGCCTACCATCTTAGACCGTTATGACCACTTAGCTGGGCTTGGCAATCGTTTCGAATATCAAGTCCAACTGACGATCACAGGCTATTTCATTGAGCCCGGACCGAAGAGAGTGTGAATAGGGACATAGTTGGAATTTCAAATTCAAATCTGGCACACAAATTTGACGCATCAGTATTAAGCATTCTGACCGTCAGAATACAGCCAAATTACACCCTTGGATCAGGAAAAATTTCTATTACATATCACGAGACTTATAGGCCTGATCTTGGTGCGGTGACCGTTAAACTGAAACTGGGCCGCCACGTGCGATCTGGGAACCCTACCGGCCTGAAATCTGGATGCGTGCTAGATCCAGTATGCACGAGCTTAAGTCCGACCGCATTTGGCCAGGGGACCTCCAGAAATGCTCTTTTGGACCGAAACAGCCCCGATTTGGATATACTTTAAGTATACCTTGACTTGGAGCCTATTTTGGGCATGTTTAGGCTTATAAAAGGGGTTGAAACCCTCACTCCTCTCTCCCATCCGAATTTACAAAAAATCCCTAGATTGGGAGAGAGAAAAAGAGTGAGAGATTGTGAGAGAGTGGGAGAGTTCTTCCTGCCACTTGTGCTACGTGTTGCACGTGCTTAAGCAACACTCCTCTACCGCCTTCCCGGCAATTCCACCGCGATCCTAGGTAAGTAAAAACCCTAAATAGTTGTTGATTTGAGTTTTCCTTGTTTCCATAGCGATGTAGCTTATGGATCTTATGTATTAGGCTCCTTACTCACCGTAGACGAAGCATATACGCTCCGCTTCAATTCCCGAGTCTACAAGACACTAGGTGAGAATTTTAGACGCTTTGATTGACGGTTCCCAACGCTTTCAATGTCGTTTAATAGTAGATTCTTGACGGCATCGCCGTTTGACATGTACAAAATGCTCTCCGTTTCCGGTTTCGTAAGCTAACGAAGAATATGAGATTTAGGGCATTTTAGTCATTTGTAGGAAGTACGGTCTACATGCATATTTTGCTGACGTGATTGACATGGTTTGTCGCCGCATTAGAGAGTTAGGAATGATTGCATAATCAGTTTGGCGAAGAGATTTGCCAAGTTGCGCACTTTGGGTCGACATACTATATGTGGATTTAAGTGTGTAGTGTAGGTGTTTGTATAAATGCATGTATTAGTATGTATTGAATTAAATGATGTTATGTAGTAGTTTGAGATTGATTTCATGATTAATATGCTGACCTAAACGATTTCCTACATGTTGACCTTATGCATGATCGCATTACATGCATAGAAAGTATGCCTTGAGGATTTTCTTAAGTTGAATATGCATGGGAAGTATGCCTTGAAGATTTGCTTAAGTTAAATGTTATATCATGTGCTAACATGCTCACATGATGTATTTCAATTTCAATACCTTTGTATAGTGTTAATGTAATTCCATAGATGTGTGGGACTTGACTTAGTCCAGGCAGTCGGTAACCGAGCGAATTCGTGGCTGACTGGTCATAGCCACGAACGACGCGTCGATGAATGTGATTCGTGTTGAGAGTTAGCGGCAGTGGTTAGGCCACGCGAAGTGTTTTACGCACTTCATGTTGTTCAATTCGAGATGCGATCGCACTAGTCGAGCCCGTCAAGTAACCCGACTGGCCGATGTTTGTTCACCTTGTATGTATCATAACTGCTTGAACCTAGGGTACTGAACTTACCATTGTAAACCCTGTTAACCATGGTACCTTGATCCACGAAGACTCATGAGCCGGGCATGGTGGTATGGGACACCGTGGTCGAGCTGTCGGCCTACGCTGGGGTCACAAACCTCCCCGTAGTGACCAGTGAGCACCTAGACTCGTGAGCAGATTATGGTGGTATGGGACACTATATTCTAGCTGTCGGCCTACACTGATCAGGCGACGAGCCCTTTGTAGTGACCGCGAGCGTATTCTGAGTCCACGGGAGGCGACGACCCTTCCGTGCGGTAGAGTACAGTAGGCCTGTATTGATAAGGTGATGGGGGAGCGGTGCAACGAGTGCGAGCAACAGCCCTGGCAGCCCTTGCAGTGACCTACGAAATATACATCGTATGAGATTACTAGGAGTGACGACCCTGGACAGGATCTGTGTTGGGATTGATACAAGGGAAGTACCTTAGTTTCCCAATCCTGCTGTTTGAATGGACTAATAATAACTAGGTAATCATATCACCATGACATTGCATGTGCCTGGAAGATGTGGAACACTTGAGGGAGTGCGGCATGCCGCGGTCGTAAGATGTTGCCGCATGAGGGTGATCGTCGGTGAGGGCATACATCACGTCATGTCATAATTGCATTAACAACAGTATTAGGATTGTTTGATTTATTGCTTTACTATTATCGCGTGATTGATTTGAGAACATGTTAATCCTTGCTCTATTGTTCCACTGAGTTAGCTACTCACTCCCACGTTACGGGACAGTGTTCCTGGACACCCACCAGACCTTTTGTGATTGCAGATGACGGCGCGGCCTATGAGGCGGAGCTGGACTTGATGATGATGAGGAGGATCCCTCCTTTATGCGTGTTCTGATTGACGGGATTACAGGGAGGTTGATTAGATACTTTGACACTTGTCATTTTATGTTTTTAGCGCACTCATGTATATTCGTTTTGTCTACTTTTGGAGTATACATGTATGTATATAACCTGGTAACATATCCACACTCTGGAGGCATACAACAGTTTATATATGTTATACATACTATCACAGTCTTCCGCTTGTTAATTTAACCGTCTCTGGAGTATGATATGCTGTTCTAGCTTAATCTTACTCATGTTTAATGCGTTATCACAGATAACATTCAATCATACATATCTATGTTGCATAAATAACATTTTGGAACTCGGGAGTTGGGTTTTTGCTCGACCCCCCGATTTTCGGGATGTTACAGATGGTATCAGAGCATGATTTGGATTAAATCGGGCCTGGGTTATGGTCACGCGACGTACGCTGTCGCTTCCTTTGAATTAGGTGGGTGCGAGAAGGGTCTAGAAACACGTCTAAGATCGCAGATTCGCCAATAGGCGAAGTCTATTCATTTCAATCGCGTGATCGAGTCCGTATCGCATCTAGGGTCGCGTAGAGCAACCCGAATAGCTCCTAGGTTGTAGGTAAGTGGGTTGAGCTATTCTTTAAACAATTCTAAACCGTTAATGTGAATCCTTGGGCCGTGGGACAACCACGACCCCTGTATTCAATCGCCAGGGCTTAAAAACCCCGTTTCACCAAAAATCTTCGAAATTCTTTTTCTCACCACCCCAATCTTCAATTATTTCTTATCCATTTTATGTTAGGCATCAATCTTAATGTGAAAATAACATAAAATCTTACTTTCACAAAATTTTACAGTGAATAGTAAAATTTCATGAAAAATGGCCATAAGGCCATTCTAACTTCACTTTATTTAGCAACTAAGGAGCTAGAAAGATGTACTGGCTCCTTCTACCCCAAATTCATATGCTGCATCATATGGTTTGGTATTCGGGATTGCGATGTGGACCCGGAAAGCCCCGAACACATGTTTGGGCTCATAGAGACCAAAATGCTATGAACCAAGGGGTGGGACCTGATTTTTTGGGGCCCTGGGACCATGGGGGACCAGACCCATGGGGTCCCACCGGTCAACTTTCGAGTTGACCGGCGATGCCATCGCCGGCCGGGCGATGCATCGCCGGCCGGCGACCTCCGTTGGTGCTGCCCTTCGGGCGCACCCACTTAAATGCCCTCCACATCACCCCTATGTAACTCCCATAGCACGAAAACCCCCAAAACCCACCTCTCCTTCACAAACAGCCCCCTTGCATACCCTAGATTCGATTTTCAGCACTCCATTCCAAACCCCGGCGACCCAAACCCCTCCTAAACCCTTCCTTGGCCAAAACCGACCACCACCCATCAATTATTGGGTGTTGGCAGCCCCTTTCCTTGAAGATTTCCCCATTTGGAGCTCCAAAATCCCCCAAATAGTGCTGAAATCGTGAGCAGCTCCATTCCATCCTTTTGTTTGAATTTTTTCCTGAAAGTACAGCCTTGGGAAGCTTGAAGCGTCCCTCTACGATGCCTAGATTTCCTTTTGTCAGATTGGGCAGCCATTTCTCCGCATTTTCGGCGTTTTCCATGGCCTTTGTGGAAGCCATTTTGGGCCTTTTGTCGCTTTCATCCATCATATCTTTGATGGGTAAGAGGAAAACTGCGACAGACGAGGCTGGGCCGAGCCGCCCTGCTCGATCGAGAAGACCGCGGGGTGGTGCCGCAAGTTCAAGCGCCGCCGCAAGTCCAACTGCAGTCCTGGAGTGCCGTACAAAGCGGGATTTGGATCCCCATGCACATCTTGGACGAACCATTCTATCAGAGATGCCTCATGGTGAATACACTGATCGTAGAGTGTTATTTGAGGCGGACGTAGATGGGCGATTGTTCGGCGAATATCTGTTGTTCGAACGCATTGAAGCTGCGCACTGGGGGCCGATCTTTGAAGCTCGCGCTCGTGCTAATGTGAGCATTGTTCGTGCCTTCTATGCTAACATCCAGAGTCCTACCTTGGAGCCCTTACAGTTCAAAATCCCTTTTGGTAGAGATCGGATGGCTACGATCGACGTCCGGTTGGTTGCGCGACTTCTCAACGTGCCTCTAGGTGATGTACATCCAAGTGAGAAGAATTTGAGGACTAGACGTGAACGAGATCGCCGCACCAGGTTTCTGTGCTGTAAGTTGGTTCCATGGCAGCCTAATAATAGCCTCAAAGTGACGTACATGTCTGAGGATCTGCGCCTGCTGCACCATATCTGCACGTTCAATGTTTATCCTAGGTCGACGAACCGCATTGAATGTACACGTCTTATGGTCGATTTCTTATTTCTGGTGGCCCAGGGAGAGAACGTATGTATGGCCACTTTCATCTTACGGCAGATAGTTCTCATAGCCAGGTCGAGGAGAACATCCGAATCCCTTCCCTTTGGCCGACTCATTTGCAAGATTGCGCCTGAGGTTGCCTATAGACTTGGACCCGAATTACCGGTATCGATTCACACCATCGATGAGTCGACAATGGTTAAGATGAAGATTGGGTCGCAATACCGTGAAAATCAACTTGAAAGGGATAGTGGGGACGACTTTGATGAAGAGGAAGATCAAAGCGAAGAAGAACCTAGAGCAGAGGTTCAGAAAGAGGTTCAAGAAGAAACAGAAGAGGAGGCTCAGGATACTGATGAGAGCCCTCCTCTTGCGCAGACTACTATCGACGACCGCATTGCTCGGATGGAGGAGAGTCAGACCGCTTTGCTTAGGGAAGTCCAAGAACTTCGAGCAGAAGTCGCTGATGCCAAGGCCGTTACAAAGAAGAAGTTTGGCAAGGTGACTCGCACCTTGAAGGCAATCCTGTATTGCTTACAGGATAAGGGTGCTCCTCCTCCATCACCAGACTCCGACTAGCGATGCGATCTTTGATGTTATTATTAGTAGTTAGTCATTTCCTGTTTTAAGTTGTGTTTTGTAAGCCTGATAAGGCTGGTAGTTTACCTATGTTGTTGTAGTAGCTGACTGACATAGCTCCCATGTACTTTTTGTCATGATACTTATAGGGAGATATCCCTTGTATTATGACAATTTAGGTTTAATGAAATGCATGATGCTTTTCGACTTGTTATGTGAATGTTTGTGTTGTGGTTTGGGCTTAATGTAGCCAAAAATTTGTGGAATGGAGTGCATGTCGTCTCATTTCACTGTAAGCTATTGTCCCTGGATCGGGAGTATTGTAACTCCCGGGATTCAGCCTACAAATTAGTTTTTATCCCACCCCACCCTCCTACCAAGCATGCCACTTCCGATCCCACTATGGGACTAAGAACGCGGTTCTATTTAATACAACTGAATGCTACTGGCCACATAGGCCCTTGGCGTTTTGGTCCTAGAGTTAGTACTCCTAGATTTGAAGAGTCTGACGACATAAGAAATCCAATTCCAGTTAGACAAATCTTGACCCTAAGCAATAGAAGAATTCCCTGTAGTAGAACTGGAATAGAAAGCCATTTACCGTATAATCTTAGGCTTTGGATTATAGCTACTGAGTTACAGACTAGCCTACTAGTTACCTAGAGTAAGGTAAAGCCTGTATATGTTAAGGAATGATAGATTAGTTTTGATTGGAATGAGACTCCCTTCCTTGGATAGATCCCCTTATGACTTATAGACTCCTGTTGTTGCCCATAGGAAGGAACCATACACTCTCAGGGAACATTTATAACTCCCTCAGATTGAACTTAGAATGAACTAGCACGCCCCTTAGAATTGCCTTTCCCAAGGACTTATTGCATTCGGGAACGCAGAGTAAAGGAACTACATGTAAGCGATGTATTCGCGGTTTGAGTCGATTTCTTACTCCTAGTGGTTACCAATGAATCCAATGCTCTGATCAAGCAGAGGATCGGCATCGACTTGGATTAAGAACTGATACAACATATTTTCTGTCCTGATTAGACAGAAGGTTCAACGTATCCGACTTAGACCCACTACACAACCTTTCTTCTGTGATGGCCCAACCATCTACAACTAAACAGGATCACATTGTCTTTGGAAAATGGCAAGGACTTAAAACCATGTAGAGAAAGGTTAAGGATAGCCCCTAAGTTGCGCCTCGTTCCGATATACGGATCGATGCAACGATTCTTAGACTTTAAGTAGAACCAAGTTTTAAGGGGGGTAGAACGTATTAAGTCCAATCCAGTTAGGATTAGTCAACACTGCCGTTCGATCAGTGTGGCGCAGCGGAAGAGTGGTTGGCCTCTTTCCCACTGGCCCAGGATCGAAACATTTGATTTAGGTTATATGTACGATTAGGTTATTAAATAGGATTTGAACCTTCCTTAGAAAAAGTACTCCTTGCCCTTCGCCAATGTCGGGGACGACATTGTGTTTTAAGGGGGGTAGATTGTAACACCCCGGATTTTGGCCAATCTGGGATTTGACGTCCTTAGACAGAGGGTCAATTAAAACACCTGAAAAATCGCTTAGAACCCAATTCCATAGCCAAAGAAATCACTTAGGGTTAATTCCTTTAGAAACTAAGCATAAGTTAGCTAGCGCAACGCTGGAGTAGCTGGGAAATAGTCCCTGATCACTTTAAATACGTTCTACCAGACCCAAAGCGAGTGGAACCAATGACCCTATAATGCTCTAAAGCCTCGGATCAAACTCTAAGCCGGTTTGTTCTCGGGACCTCCTTGAAACTTTGTATTGGATCTAGACCGCGCGTCGTAAGTCAGATGCCTACCATCTTAGACCGTTATGACCACTTAGCTGGGCTTGGCAATCGTTTCGAATATCAAGTCCAACTGACGATCACAGGCTATTTCATTGAGCCCGGACCGAAGAGAGTGTGAATAGGGACATAGTTGGAATTTCAAATTCAAATCTGGCACACAAATTTGACGCATCAGTATTAAGCATTCTGACCGTCAGAATACAGCCAAATTACACCCTTGGATCAGGAAAAATTTCTATTACATATCACGAGACTTATAGGCCTGATCTTGGTGCGGTGACCGTTAAACTGAAACTGGGCCGCCACGTGCGATCTGGGAACCCTACCGGCCTGAAATCTGGATGCGTGCTAGATCCAGTATGCACGAGCTTAAGTCCGACCGCATTTGGCCAGGGGACCTCCAGAAATGCTCTTTTGGACCGAAACAGCCCCGATTTGGATATACTTTAAGTATACCTTGACTTGGAGCCTATTTTGGGCATGTTTAGGCTTATAAAAGGGGTTGAAACCCTCACTCCTCTCTCCCATCCGAATTTGCAAAAAATCCCTAGATTGGGAGAGAGAAAAAGAGTGAGAGATTGTGAGAGAGTGGGAGAGTTCTTCCTGCCACTTGTGCTACGTGTTGCACGTGCTTAAGCAACACTCCTCTACCGCCTTCCCGGCAATTCCACCGCGATCCTAGGTAAGTAAAAACCCTAAATAGTTGTTGATTTGAGTTTTCCTTGTTTCCATAGCGATGTAGCTTATGGATCTTATGTATTAGGCTCCTTACTCGCCGTAGACGAAGCATATACGCTCCGCTTCAATTCCCGAGTCTACAAGACACTAGGTGAGAATTTTAGACGCTTTGATTGACGGTTCCCAACGCTTTCAATGTCGTTTAATAGTAGATTCTTGACGGCATCGCCGTTTGACATGTACAAAATGCTCTCCGTTTCCCGTTTCGTAAGCTAACGAAGAATATGAGATTTAGGGCATTTTAGTCATTTGTAGGAAGTACGGTCTACATGCATATTTTGCTGACGTGATTGACATGGTTTGTCGCCGCATTAGAGAGTTAGGAATGATTACATAATCAGTTTGGCGAAGAGATTTGCCAAGTTGCGCACTTTGGGTCGACATACTATATGTGGATTTAAGTGTGTAGTGTAGGTGTTTGTATAAATGCATGTATTAGTATGTATTGAATTAAATGATGTTATGTAGTAGTTTGAGATTGATTTCATGATTAATATGCTGACCTAAACAATTTCCTACATGTTGACCTTATGCATGATCGCATTACATGCATAGAAAGTATGCCTTGAGGATTTGCTTAAGTTGAATATGCATGGGAAGTATGCCTTGAAGATTTACTTAAGTTAAATGTTATATCATGTGCTAACATGCTCACATGATGTATTTCAATTTCAATACCTTTGTATAGTGTTAATGTAATTCCATAGATGTGTGGGACTTGACTTAGTCCAGGCAGTCGGTAACCGAGCGAATTCGTGGCTGACTGGTCATAGCCACGAACGACGCGTCGATGAATGTGATTCGTGTTGAGAGTTAGCGGCAGTGGTTAGGCCACGCGAAGTGTTTTACGCACTTCATGTTGTTCAATTCGAGATGCGATCGCACTAGTCGAGCCCGTCAAGTAACCCGACTGGCCGATGTTTGTTCACCTTGTATGTATCATAACTGCTTGAACCTAGGGTACTGAACTTACCATTGTAAACCCTGTTAACCATGGTACCTTGATCCACGAAGACTCATGAGCCGGGCATGGTGGTATGGGACACCGTGGTCGAGCTGTCGGCCTACGCTGGGGTCACAAACCTCCCCGTAGTGACCAGTGAGCACCTAGACTCGTGAGCAGATTATGGTGGTATGGGACACTATATTCTAGCTGTCGGCCTACACTGATCAGGCGACGAGCCCTTTGTAGTGACCGCGAGCGTATTCTGAGTCCACGGGAGGCGACGACCCTTCCGTGCGGTAGAGTACAGTAGGCCTGTATTGATAAGGTGATGGGGGAGCGGTGCAACGAGTGCGAGCAACAGCCCTGGCAGCCCTTGCAGTGACCTACGAAATATACATCGTATGAGATTACTAGGAGTGACGACCCTGGACAGGATCTGTGTTGGGATTGATACAAGGGAAGTACCTTAGTTTCCCAATCCTGCTGTTTGAATGGACTAATAATAACTAGGTAATCATATCACCATGACATTGCATGTGCCTGGAAGATGTGGAACACTTGAGGGAGTGCGGCATGCCGCGGTCGTAAGATGTTGCCGCATGAGGGTGATCGTCGGTGAGGGCATACATCACGTCATGTCATAATTGCATTAACAACAGTATTAGGATTGTTTGATTTATTGCTTTACTATTATCGCGTGATTGATTTGAGAACATGTTAATCCTTGCTCTATTGTTCCACTGAGTTAGCTACTCACTCCCACGTTACGGGACAGTGTTCCTGGACACCCACCAGACCTTTTGTGATTGCAGATGACGGCGCGGCCTATGAGGCGGAGCTGGACTTGATGATGATGAGGAGGATCCCTCCTTTATGCGTGTTCTGATTGACGGGATTACAGGGAGGTTGATTAGATACTTTGACACTTGTCATTTTATGTTTTTAGCGCACTCATGTATATTCGTTTTGTCTACTTTTGGAGTATACATGTATGTATATAACCTGGTAACATATCCACACTCTGGAGGCATACAACAGTTTATATATGTTATACATACTATCACAGTCTTCCGCTTGTTAATTTAACCGTCTCTGGAGTATGATATGCTGTTCTAGCTTAATCTCACTCATGTTTAATGCGTTATCACAGACAACATTCAATCATACATATCTATGTTGCATAAATAACATTTTGGAACTCGAGAGTTGGGTTTTTGCTCGACCCCCCGATTTTCGGGATGTTACAACTAATGTCAAGGATGGACTTCACACTTGTCTCAACAAGGAGATTAATGATGTGGATGATATGTGCATGTAACAAGGTCCTCGCAAATGGGGTACAAGGGTAAGATACATCTCTCGTGGGGAGTGAAGTGGGTATATAATAAGGTGAGTTCATAGGGTAAGCTAACCGGGTGAACAATTGGGCTTCCTCAATCTCTTATCATGAATAAACTGGGCTTCCTTATGGGGCCCGATACATACACAAAGTGGGCTTGGTGGAGTTCATATGTTTGGGACTATGTGTCCTTCTAACAAATTAGGTAGCCTTCTTAATTCCTAAGTGGACCTTGGGTATGGTCACTAAGGTAATCACATGTGCCTAGGTGGGTCACATCTCTTATGGAAGGCCCGGTATGAATACAAGGTGGCTCCAAGGTTTGGATAATCCTACAAGGTATGGTGGAAAGCACCATGATCAATGGGAGCCCATTGGTTTGGGATAGCCCAACAAGGTAAGGGTGGAAATGGGCTTAACAATGGGCGCTTAGAGAAGGTTACAATGGTGGACATTTAACCACCACTATATCTATGATGCGGTCCACTTGGGACTAGGATCTAACTCACAATAGGGGCCCACGGCCCTTATTCTATCTAAAAAATGGATGGATAGAACGTGTACAATACACACATCAAGGTGGGCCTCTCAAGGAAACCCCTTAATGGGCATCTAACATATACATCATGGTGGGCCTCTTAAGGCAGCCCACGGCACTAAAATGGGTGAACAGTATGTATATAACACTTACATCATAGTGGGCCTTACAAGGCAACCCGCAACTGGGTTTATAACACATAAGTCAGGGTGGGCCTCACAAGACAGCCCTCGGCCCTAAGATGAATGAATAATAGGCATATAACACACGTATCATGGTGGACCTCCTATGGTAGTCCCAACATGGGACGCCCAGCTCAAACAATCCAAATTGCTCCCTATAGCATGTCTATCTGAGATTTGGGTCTGCTGCTCATAAGTTGGGCCCCTACAACGGAGTGGGCCTTGGGGAAGTGATAGAGGGTGTGAGGGAGCCCCACACCTCACAAGTGGGCCCAACAATTTGTGGGCAGCATGGGTAACATACATACAGCAGGGGACCCCCTGCTGAATGTCCAACACACCCAACGAGCTAGGCCTACTAGACGTCCAGTAAATGGATGGCCTGAATACCACATACATCATGTGTGTAGGGGCCTCACACACCACAATGGATAGGCCACATGAATATACAACACACACTGCCAGGTGGACCAGTAGCTGGGCATCCAACCCATCTATATGCTGGGCTTGATGGACATCCAGCAGCTGCAACTGGGCGGCTTGGATAGAACACATACATAGTGGGCCTCATCAGTGGCCTCATAGCCCCTAGCTAGGCTTTCTCACAAACATCATAGTGGGCCTAAGAGGGTTTCAATGATGGACGTCGACCCCATTGCTTCTTGCAGTGTGGATCAATTGAGATTTGGATTTGTCCCTATTCCAAGCCCATGGCCTAAAATGATATAGAAAATTGGATGGACGATCTAGATAAAATACATATCACTGTGGGTCCCACTTAGATGTGGGTCGTCCAGAAGATGGGTTAACCCCAGTCGTTCTCCCGACCAAAATGGGCCGGACATATACATCGTCATGGGCCTGGCTATCTGCTGGCCGATTCTGCTCGGCTGGATCTGTCTAGCTCTTGGACCCATGACCAAAAATAATGTCTCCAAAATGGACGGTGTGGATAAAACCCGTACATCACATCAGGTCCATACAGATGGCCGGTGTAAATAAACCCATACATCACATGGGGTCCACATAGATGGACAGCGTGGCTAAAGAATACATACATTGATGTGGGGTCCCACCGTCCAGCAGCTGGATGGTGAGGATGAAACCCATACATTACGGTAGGGCCCCACCATCCAGGGTCTAGACGGTGTGGCAAAACACATACATCAAGGTGGTGCCACTATCACACCCCAAACTCGGAAATCGGGCTCATAAAATTCTCGATCTTCGAATCTGGCGCCGACAGCCTCCGTAGAACCCCATTATCGGCTCCCAGCGCCCATTCGCTAGGTTTTGATCCTGGGATGATACGAGGAAGATTTTTTAATGTTAGTTTGATTCGTAATAAGCATAACCAAAGGCATAACCCACAACAACAACCAAAAACTCCATTACATTTCCTCTATGATAAAAAAAACTTTACAAGTACAATGAGCATAAAGGGAAATACAATGATGATAGACCAAAAGCTCCAGAATAATCTACCACGTGCTCAAGCCTCAGTGCTGCTGTGATCCAACATCCCCTGCACGCAACGGTCGTGCATAAGCTTATAGAAAGCTTAGAGGGTGGTGAAAGTGTGTGCACAAGTAGTAATACAATCATGCAGTATCAGAGTAATGCGGAACATGCTGATGAAAGCTAAGAATACCATAGTAATAACAAGGCCATGTAGTGCAAAGCATGAATGATGTAGGCCATACCAAGGCCATGCAGTACAAAGCATAAATTATGTCGGCCATACTAAGGCCATGCGATGCGAAATGCAACTCAAGCATACAAATCCTCATATAAGTCCACATATCAATACAGCTCAACTCTGGAATATCACCGGGGTCTAATACACTCTAAATCAGATTGCCACCCCATCGTACGCAATAAGGTAAGTGGAAGAGACCTCACTATCCGTCTGCCAATATCGGGCTTGACTCATCGATAGCGGACCCATTCCTCGAGCTGGTCAAACTCAGCCTAGCTTTGCCCCCTACTCTCAGGCGGGTAAGGCCGCACTCCCTTCCAACTGACCACGACACAATGAAAAGTGAGATCGTCAGGTATTCGGCACTCAGCACTCTTGTACCGACTCGGTCTAGACGTTGGAACAACCTCTTAGTACTATAAGGGTTTAGGGACTTTCACCCAGGGATATCTATAGCACCTCATGTAGAATAAGATTTTCGGTATCCACTCCTGCCATCCACGATACGCCCGTGGAGGCTACGGCCTTGATGTCGCTAGGGCGTACAGTAACCGTGACACACAATGCAAATGCATGAATCACACTATCCAGTCATGCAGAAATCCTGCACATATCGAGCGCTCATGTAGGGCAACACCGCCTAACCGGGAGCCCATAAATAATCTGCCCGAAGGTATATGCTATGATTAGTCACTTCTTATATCAAGCATACATATGATGCGTATGATTATGAGTCATGGATTTATACTAAACATGTAATAAAGTAATGAACTATCCTTACAACGCAAATGGGCCTAGACGGCCTACACGCAACAAGTACGGGCCTATCTATGGGCCTAAGGGAGAGTCATAATGCGGACATTTAACCAACATTACACTTACAATGTGGACATCAAACTAACATTGCTCCCATGGCGTAGCCCATCATAACATCATCACATAAACCATGTTGGGATCACACATTGCAATGGACCTTAGGTACTTCCCATTGGGCCTTAAATACATCAAATAGGTCATATCATATGGGCCTTATATTTATCAAGTGGGCCACATCAATGGGCCGCACCAATGGGCCTTATGTACATTGCAATGGGCTATAACCCATTGGGCCTTGAATACATTAAATAGGCCTAATCACATGGGCCTTATATGTGTTAAATGGGCCACACCCATTGGGCCCTGTATGTACATCAAATGGGCCTCAACCCATAGGCCCTAATACATCTCAGTGGGCCTTAACCCATGGGCCCCTAATACATCTAATGGGCCTCGACCCATGGGCCTTACATATATATCAAAGTGGGCCTCAACCATGGGCCACAAGTGCATCGAATGGCCTCATATGTCAAGGCGGGGTCCACTTGGACTATGGATCTAGCTCATTTACCCCACGTCCTAAAATGATCTCACCGATGGTTGGATGGTTTGGATACAACACATGCACCATGGTGGGTCCCACGTAGGGCCCTCCATTATGTATATATGATACATAATATATATATTATATAGTATAATATATAATGTATATAATATAATATATATACATATATAATGTATCAAACCTCCTAAGGAGTGGGACCCACAGAACTTGATGTCATCATACGATAGTGGGCCCCACCATCAAAACAGACGTACAACATCATGTAAAACACATACATCATACATGGCCCATCACCAAAATGGATGGACGGCTGGCGTAAACCACATACATCATGTGGGCCTGCACTGCTTGATAAAGAACAGAGAGAGATATAGAGAGAGAGATAAATAGAGAGAGAGAGATAAAGAGAGAGCAGCCACGTACTGCTAGAACGAGCAGCATAGCTGCTTTTACTTTACTTTATTTTCTCTTCTTTTTTTTTATTCTGTAGCAAGTTAGAGGTGGGTCCCACGTAGGGCCCACCACCATAGCATATGTTATATATATAACATAATATATATATATATAATATAATATAATAATATATATATTATATAAAAGAAATGTTCAGGCCGTGTGGCCTGGACGGTCTCGTACATCAAAGATGGCCCCACACAGGGGGGTGGCTCCCACCGTCCAAGGACGGTGGACGCAATACCTGCACCACGGTGGGCCCAAGTAAATGGGCGGATAGTGGAGTTGGGTCCCATGGACCCCACACTAGCCACCGCCACAAGGGATTGATACCAAGACCTCAGGTGTTTGAAACGAGGTATCTTTCACTCAGTCTGCCAGTTGGGCTATGGATCTGGGCGTGGATGCTACATCAAGGAGGGCCCCACACGGACGTGGGTTCCACCGTCCAGGAGTAGGGGACGGTTTGGATGAAGCATACACACCATGGTGTGGCCTGTCTGTAAGGATGGACGGCGTGGTTGGGTCTCATGGACCCACTGTCAGTTGACACTTCAATGGTTAGCACCCCACGTCAGTCCACACTTCCCTCGTATCACACACCCTGCGCCAGTACACCTCCATTGGTGACGGATGGTGTGGGAATGCACATCATTAGGGTGGGTCCCACATGGACCACCTATTTTTGGATCAGCTTAATATTTGTGTTTTACCATGTCCAACAGCAGTGGGTGCACATACCACCCATGTAAACCATGGGGTCCACATCAATGGACGGCATGGATAGGGTCATGCATCAAAGTGGGCCACATGCCATCATACACAAAAAAATGAAGAGAGAGAGACACCGGTGAAGATGGAGGGACCCCGACACTATGGGCCCTCCCTTGTAAGAAATCATACATCAAATGGATCCCTTTACACGTGGGTCCACCGAAATCGAAAATCATTGGTGGAGATCCTTTCCCCACCAATATGGACGGTCTAGATGACTTTTCTAATGCAAGGAAATTAACATCATGATAGGGTCCATGGAGAATGGCTCCATCATGGAACAATCATGATGATCCTAGTGGGCTATCGGCCACATCTTAGGGTCCCAAGTGAGATCCAAACCATTGATCGGTTGGCCTCACTTGGCTCATCTTAAAAACATGAAAAAAACTACTCTATCAAAACATCCACCGCTTGATCTTCTTGCTCCCTTGGCTTGCCGGTCTCCTTGGCTTTGATTCCAACGGAGGAGATGAGGTTTGGATGGTTGAGATGGGAGATCTTGGAATAGAAAGGTGTGCCACACTTGGAGCTTGGAAGAGCTTGGGAGAGGCTCATATGTATGGAGTATTCTCTCTTTCTTGGGAATGAGTTTGAAAATGAGAGAGAGAGAGAGAGAGTTGTAAAGGAGAGAGAGAGAGTGATGGGTAATGGATGTGGTGAGTGATGGGTGTAAGAGGCTTTTTGACTTTTGTGGCCATTTGTGTAAGAAAGGCATGGGCTTTGTAAGAACTTTTTTGACTTTTGGGGCTTGTTTGGGAAAGGGTGAAAGGAGATGTGTACTTGACATGTACTTGACATGATGGGATTGATTGATTGATTGATTGATCTGTCAAGTCGTAGAGATTCTCTTGGGTTTTGCAACATGCGGTATTTTTCTCGCTCCGAACGCTGGCCCACATCTCTTAACCAGGGTATCGCCTCGACACGCGAGTCACGGCATTAGAACCGCGGCGACGGCGCGGTCGCTATGGTAAAGGTCTTGGGTTGAGTCGACTCGGGTTAACGGCATGTGAATCAGGGTCGCGTGCAAATACCGGTTAAGGGTCGAAGGTTGCCGAAATTCGACCGAGAAGACCGTGAAAGTCTATGGAAGGTATGGTCTAGGATACGGGGCTTACAGCCACGTGGTGGCCCACCCAATCAAGCTGATATTTTATTTACCTCTCCAGCAGCGCCTGCTGCTGGACAATGAAGATACAACACATATATCATGGGTCCCACACCCCATGTACGGACGGATGGCATGGATCATACACATACATCACTATGGGGTCCACGTCCACGTGGCTGGATGGCGTGGAATAAAATACATATATCGTGGTAGTCCCCATGATCTGGATGGTCTGGATGACCCATCATCCCTGCTGGATGACCCACCGTCCCTGCTGGATGGTGGGGATATAACAGATACAGCAAGGTGGGTCCACATGGTGGATAAAACAGGTACATCAGGTGGGTCCATGTGGTGACCCACCAGCATGGGATAAAAGTTTATATTTGTATCTTCCCTCCTATTTAAGCCTGTCCATATGAACAGCCAAGTGACTGGATGAACGGCATGAATAAAACAATTGAATCGCATGGGTCCCACATCCATCCATTGGACAGTGTGGACATCACACACTCATCATGTGGGCCACATGCCATCACAAGAGAGAGAGAGAGAGACGGCGTGCGATGGAGGGCTCTGCCACTATGAGCCCTCCTTCCATGCATCACAAAACATACATTAAGTGGGTCTCATTACGTGTGGGCCTACCAATCAAAATCGACGGTGGAGATCCCTTTTTTTCATAACAAATGCAAGGTCTAGATGACCTTTAAGAAATAGAAAAATAAACATCATGATGGGGTCTATAGAGAATGGCCCCATCATGGGATGAACATATGGATCATGGTGGGCCATTGGCCACACCTAAGGTCCAAAGTGAGATCCATACCATCAATCGGTAGGCCCCACTTAGTCCATATAAAAATAAAAAATCTAGTCCTATAAACACCCACTAATTATTAATCTTCTTTGCTCCTTGGCTTCCTTAGCTCCTAAGCTCAACCTTTAATGGTAGAAGATGAAGATTGAAGGGTTGGATTAAGAGTTTTAGGATAGGAAGTGGGCCACACACTTGGCTAATCTCTCCTTGGAATGCTTGGACATTCTCTCCTTGGTTGCTTAGGGAATGGGTAGAGAATGAGAATGAGAGGATGGGTTGTAAGGGAGATGGGATGGAGTGATGGTGTAACATCCCGAAAATCGGGGGGTCGAGCAAAAACCCAACTCCCGAGTTCCAAAATGTTATTTATGTAACATAGATATGTATGATTGAATGTTGTCTGTGATAATGTATTAAACATAAGTGAGATTAATCCAGAACAGCATATCATACTCCAGAGACAGTTAAATTTACAAGCGGAAGACTGTGATAGTATATATAACATATATAAACTGTTATATGACTCTAGAGTGTGAACATGTTACCAAGTTATATACATACATGTATACTCCAAAAGTAAACCAAAAGGATATACATGAGTGTTCTAAAAATATGAAATGACAAGTGCCAAGGTATCTAATCAACCTCCCTGTAATCTCGTCGATCAGCACACGCATAAAGGAGGGATCCTCCTCATCATCATCAAGTCCGGCTCCGCCTCGCAGGCCGCGCCATCATCTGCAATCACAAAAGGGTCTGGTGGGTGTCCGGAAACACCATCCCGTAACGTGGGAGTGAGTAGCTAACTCAGTGGAATAATAGAGTAAGGATTAACATGTTCTCAAATCAATCATGCGATAATAGTAAAGCAGTAAATCAAACAATCCTAAAATTATTGTTAATGCAATATGACATGACGTGATGTATGCCCTCACCGACGATCTCCCTCATACGGCACCATCTTACGACCGCGGTATGCAATCGACCCTCAAGTGCTCCACATCTTCCAGGCACATGCAATGGTATGGTGATATGATTTTCGAGTTGTTATTAGTCCATTCAAACAGCAGGATTGGGAAACTAAGGTACTTCCCTTATATCAATCCCAACACAGATCCTGTCTAGGGTCGTCACTCCTAGTAATCTCATACGATGTATATTTTGTAGGTCGCTGCAAGGGCTGTCAGGGCTGTTGCACGCACTCGTTGCTCCGCTCTCCCATCACCTTATCAATACAGGCCTACTGTACTCTACTGCTACTGAAGGGTCGTCACCTCCCGTAGACTCAGAATACGCTCGTAGTTACTATAAAGGACTCGTCGCCTGATCAGTGTAGGCCGACAGCAAGAATATAGTGTCCCATACCACCATAATCTGCTCACGAGACTAAGTGCTCACTGGTCACTACGGGGAGGTTTGTGGCCCCAGCGTAGGCCGACAGCTCAACCATGGTGTCCCATACCACCATGCCCGGCTCATGAGTCTTCGTGGATCAAGGTACCATGGTTAACAGGGTTTACAATGGTAAGTTCAATACCCTAGGTTCAAGCAGTTATGACTCATGCAGGTGAACATACAATGGCCAGTCGGGTTACTTGACAAGCTCGACTAGCACGATCGCATCTCAAGTTGAACGACATGAAGTGTGTAAAACACTTCGTGTGGCCTAACCACTGCCGTCAACTCCAAAACATGGCTCGCGTTCATCGACACGTCGTTCGTGGCAAATATAAGCCAACCACGAATTCGCTCGGTTACCGACTGCCTGGACTAAGTATAGTCCCAAACACATATGAATCCCCATCAGCAATCATGTGAGAGTATTGAAAATGAAACACAATCATGTGAGCATGTTAACACATGTTATATCGTACAACTTAAGTAAATCATCTGACACATGCCTTTCATACATATAATGAAATCGTACATATCTCCAACATATAGAAATCATTTCCATCAACATATTAATTGAGAATTCAATCTCAATCTAAATCATAACGAAATCATCAAGCACATGTTATAACTTACAACTTAAGCGAATCATCAAGCACATGCATTTCATTCATATCATGAAATCATGCATATGGCTAACATGTAGGAAACCATTTACACCAGCATATTAATTGAGAAATCAATCTCTAACTAATTCATAACACCATTTAACTCAATACATACTAATACAAGCATTTATACAAACACTTACACTATACACTTAAGTCTACATATAGCATGTCGACCCGAAGTGCGTAATTAGGCGAGTTTCTTCGCCAAACTAATTATGCACGTATTCCTAACATTCTAATGCGACGATAAATCATGTCAATCACGTAAGCAAAATATGAATGAAATCTGTACTTCCTACAAATGACTAAAATGCCCTAAATCTCATATTCTTCGTCGATTTACGAAACAGGAAACGGACAGCATGTTGTACATGTCAAACGGCGTTGCCGTCTGTAATCTACTATTAAACGACATTGAAAGCGTTGGAAACAGTCAATCAAAGCGTCTAAAATCCGCACCTTGTCTCTTATGGATTGTAAATTCGAACGGAGCGTATACGCTTCGTCTACAGCGATAAGAGAACCTAATTCACGAGTTACGTCAGCTAACAAGCTATGAATCCTAGTAAACCTCAAATCAGCAACTTTCTAGGGTTATTTCATACCTGAAAACGTGGAGGAATCGCCGGAAAAGTGATCAGAGTGCGTTGCCTAAGCACGTACAGCACGTGGCATAAGCAGCAGGGAATTCTCTCCCACCTTCTCTCACAAACTCTCACATTTTCTCTCTCCCAATCTAGGGATTTTTGCAAATTCGGATGGGAGAGAGGAGTGAGGGTTTCAACCCCTTTTATAAGCCCAAACTTGCCCGAAATAGGCTCTGGTACAAAGTTCACTTAGTGTATATCCAAATCGGGGCTGTTTCGGTCCAAAAGATGCTTTCTGGTGGTCCCCTGACCGAATGCGATCGGACTTAAGCTCACGCGTACCAGATCTAGCACGTATTAAGTTTTTAGTCCGACTGGGTCCGCAGATCGCACATGGCGGACCAGTTTCAGTTCAGCGGTCACCGCACGTAGATCAGGGCTGAAAGTCTCATGATATAAAATAGAAATTTCTCCTGATCCGAGGGTATAATCTGGCTGAATTCTGATGGTCAGAACGCTCAATACTGACGCGTCAAGTCGTGTGCCAGATTTGAATTTGAAATTCCAATTCTGTCCCTATTCGCACTCTCTTCGGTCCGGGCTCAATGAAATGGCCTGTGATTATCGATTTGACTTGATTTTCGAAATGAGTGTCAAGTCCAGCTAGGCGGTTCTAACGGTCTAAGATAGGAGGTATCGGACTTTCGACGCGCGGTATAGATCCAATACAAAGATTCAAAGTGGTCCAGAGAACAAACCTGCTTAGAGTCTGGTCCGAGGTTATAGAGTATTATAGAGTCATTGGTTCTACTCGATTTGGGTCTTGTAGAACGTATTTAAAGTGATCAGGGACTATTTCCCAGCTACTCCAGCGTTGCGCTAGCTAACTTACGCTTAATTTCTAAAGGAATTAATCCTAAGTGGTTTCTTTGGCTATGGAATTGGGTTCTGAACGATTTTCCAAGTGTTTTAATTGACCCACTGCCTAAGGACGTCAAATCCCAGATTGGCCAAAATCCAGGGTGTTACAGATGGGTAGAGTCATGGGTGTGAGTGATGGGTGTGAGTGACATAAGAGTTGACTTTGGGGAGGGTTAGTTATCTTGGAGAGAAAGAAAGCATGGGTTGTGATGGGATGTGTACTTGACTTGTACTTGATTGATTGATGTGATAGGTGGGTAGAGATTCTCTCAGAATTTGCAATGCATGACGTTTCCTCCAGATATACATGGGCCCACATCTCCTAGCTTGGGTATCACATCGGTGCGCAAGACACGGCATTGGAACCACGACAACAGTGCGGTCGATAAGGTACAAGTTTCAGGTCGAGTCGACTTAGGTCTGCAAGAGTGACTTAAGGTCATGCGCAAATGATGTCTACAGGTCATGGATTAAGGGAAGTCAACGTGGAGGATCACGGAAGTCTAAGGAATGGTATGGCCTAGGATACAGGCTTTATACTTTGTCATGTGGAGCATATCTAGATTCACCACCATCCTTTGAATCTTTGGATTCAATCTTGTTAATATCTTTGCCACTTCTCAGGGTGGTGATGGATTTAACATGTTTCATATGTTGGGTTAAAGAATTGGGATCACTTATCTCAAATTGTCCCTTAGGGTTAGCTTGAGATTGGGTCAGAAAGGTCCCTTTCTCCCTAACACTTAATTGTGTCTCAATTCTTATAATTGAAGTTTTAAGTCCAGTAATGGCCTGCATTTTCCCTTTCATGAATGCATTCAATGTATACTCAAGGGTTCTCATCGATGGGGGTCCAGTAGATGGCCCTTGAGGATTATTAAGTGCATTCATAGTCAGTATGTTCCTCCAACTACGAATTGGATGATTCTATCAATTGGAAGTGTACATATTAAAATTTGGTGCACTGAAGGGGCACTGATATGCATTTATAGCATTTACTTGAGCATGAAATACCTCTTGAAAAGCGGGGATTGTAGGTCAATCTTTAGTTAGGTGAGCATTGCTTTTGCAAATACCATATATGGTTTCAATGACCTCAATAGGTTGGATCAGTTCCTTCCTAAGTTTCAAGACCTCAATCTTCCTTATGAAATCCGCCAACCTTGCAGTAACATCATCTTCCTCATTGAGCATATGTACTCCCTTCTCTTTTAGCACTGCCTTGGGATTACTAACTTAGTTGGATGTGTCCCATGATTGGGTGTTTTGAGTTAGCATGTTTAGGTAAATCTAGGCATCTTTCGGATCCTCGCTCATAAATTTGTCATTACACATCATGGCACATGTTTGAGCTTAGTTCATCATAGAAAAAGCTAATCACATGCCAAATCTTATAGCCATGGTGTGAGCAAGTGAAAATTAAGTCCTTAAACCATTTTCGACACTAGAAAAAAGTTTTATCTCATTTATGGGAGAAGTTTATAATGTCACACCCAAGAGTATTGGTTTTATGAACCAGGAAGAACATTTTAAGGAACTCTCGGGTCATCTCATCCCATGTGCCAATAGATCTCGACCTTAAGGAGTGAAGCCATGCTTTGGCCTTCTCCTTGAAATTGAATGAAAATAACTTTAGTCTAATCATGTAAGGAGGATGTTTTTAAAGTGTAAGGTTGCGGCAATCGCTTCTAGCTCTTTTATGTGTAAGTATGGACTCTCTGCATAAAGTCCATGGAATTTAGGGACTAATTGCATTACCCTTGGTTTGAAGTCCACATTTCCTATATTAGTTGGGAAAATCAGGCAAGAAGGTGTACTTATTCTCACTAGTTGTAGATATTCATGTAAAGTTCGAACCGGTGGAACTTGATGTACCTAATTCTCAACACACACCATCGTAACCAGTGGTGTGTTATGCACATGATTCTCACCAAAGTATTGTTCAATTTTGGTCATATTTTCATAAGATGTTTTGGGAGTATTTAGGAGTCTTCTAATTCGTTGATGGATTGCGAGCCCGTAGACCAAACCTCCTTCGCTCAAAAGTCACAATGTATGGTCCCTTACCCACTTGGGCATGAAATAAACAAAACCTATTTCTAACGCTAAGTCCTAAATCTTATGGCAATTAAAAAAAAAGTAGTAAGGATCCAAGAATCCACTTATAGCAATCACAATATCTTATTCATTGATTCAATTCTTATAGCTTAATTGGAATTAAAGTCATATCATATCCAATAAGAAGAAAATTCTATTAAACCAATCATCAACACTAATAAGAATATAATTTCAAATGAATGATTCTCTCATGAAGCACTCGAATCTTAATCACAGGGAACTAAAAGCGTCTAAAGCATCCTTAGGTGACAATAGATTAATTAATTATATAAATTGAATCCTTCTTTAATTCAGGTTAAATAATTATTAAATCAAAATATTCATTGTACCCGTAGTGCACAACAAATCTAAAAATAAACAACTTAAAGACTTCAAAGTAAATACAAATCTATTTTAGTATACTATCACCATTCATATTATTGTTATTGAATCAACTAAACTAAATATTATAATTGGACTAGAAGCTTTATCCCTTAGCCTTAGCTAAGAGATTAGTCTACCATGACTATTATCATAGAATAAAAACAAGAGAAAAATATGAAAGACAAACTAGAACCAAAGGATTGAAGAAGAAGGACGACTCCGTAGAAGCTTCGCTACCGTTAGGTCTTTCTCTCAAGCCCTAATTTATATCTAGAATAACTTAAACACCCATTTTAATAGAAAACTCTGAACTGACTTGGAACCGACTTCAAATTTATGCACTTTTGTTACACTTTGATCGCACCGAACATCAGTTCAGTCATATTAACTAGGTCTCTCGATTGCAGCTGAATTTCTTCAATATTCTTCTTAAGTCTCTGTCTCTCTCAGGTCACTTTAAACTCTCATTCAGTGGCACTAAAAATATCTTTAGTCGGATACAATTTTCAAACCAAATTATCTCTGAAAATCATGATTTATTGTTGGACTATTCTGTTGATATTTGGTCGGACCGAACCAACCTTAGGTGGGACCGAACAGTCTGTTATTACACTTTGTGAATTTTTTCAATCTTTTCTTTATCCTTTGTACTTTATTTTCTTAGATTTTTGACACTTGAAATCTTTAATAATATCTTCAAAATCTCAAATTCTTCATTGATCATTCTTTTGAGCTTTAATCTATCTTTTTATACGCCTATTTTTTTTTAGGCTCAAAATCACCTTTCATGAAGAAAACATATATAATAAGATCAATTTAGCACTTAAATATCAGTAAAGCTAATTTAATTGAGAGGATAAATACGTAATATTTCGACATTATTCATTAAGCCCTTAAAGAGTTACCCACTCTGATGCCAATTGATATTGCGCGTGGTGGTGGGCCATGGGTTATGAGTGGTAGCTTGGCGAAGCTATAGAATAAAGGATATCCTAAAATGGGGGGTGATTAGGGCTAAATAAAATTTTTACCTTTCAACACTCAATTTCTTACTTAAACTAATGTGTTAATTTAAACTAAGTAATTTAACCCTAAGTCTTCCAGGCCAATAATGGGTCCAATCACATGAACTATAATAGATGCAACATGCTAATCAAATAGTTTAAATGAGATAGTGTACATGTGTGTGTGAGATATGCTAACTATCAACTCTTAGCATGCATCTAATCATGTATATATATAATTCATAAACAATCAAATAAGCATAATTCAAAATGTGATCAAATAACAATCCCAAATAAAAGCATTCATAGTAGTTTGGTTTCCTTACTCTACTCCCAACAGATGCACTCAACTAATGAGTTTACCGAATTTCACTATCAAAGGTTTTAAATTAGGTTCACCTATAACCTTTACAACCCTATAGAAAAGATCATGGTCCTAAACAGGAACCTATCTAGCATGCACTCCCATCAGATGCTTCTGCAAGATACTTTAGTTAGTTTTATATCGACTAACCAACAACCTTGGTCCTAGTCTAAGGACTTACGCTTTCTCTCGATGGAGGCTTCCATGGTGGCTAACACATACATACCCGTGTTTGGTGAATTCAACCCTATATAAGAGCCCAAGTCCTATACTTGAACTTATCGATTTTGGGTTACAAACTCTAACCCTCAATTCTAAATAAGGAAAGAGAGTATGAACTCACTAAATGACACTTGTTGAATTAAGTTTCTTTGATGCATCATGCTTAAGTTGCTTCTTCAAAGCTATCCTGTGCTAGAATTAGTTGTTCAATTGCTCCCCTGGTCATTAATGTCGATGTGTTGCCAATGCTTCAACTCTAACGGTCATTTTCCATGCATATGAAGTTCCATGAGGTGACCACGGTAACGAGGGATTGATGAATCTCCTACAAATCATAGGAATATTGTAATCTAAGGGGATTCACCTAGAAGGGACTTCTAGAGAGTTTAAATAAGGATTTGATTATAGGCATAGTGCATAATCTCAAGAGAGGTGAGAGTTCATGCACATCTTTGAATAGGAGCATGGAATGTTCATTAGAGCGAAGGATCACAAGATGATTGGCATGAAACTCTTAAGATGGAGGTCTAGGATGTGTGGTATGAGTAGAAAATCTCCTAGCCTCTATTTACACCAAAAATCTCTCAAATTGCCCCTGGTCTGAATGCCCTATACAAAGGAACAAAATTTCAACAGTCAACAAACGAGAACAAAATGTTTGGTTAGATCGATAGAACATTCCTTCGATGGGATCGAAGGCGGGGTTCGGTGTCATTGAGAAATTCTAAAAAATATATAATTTCTTGCTGGACATTTATGTACACCTTCAATCAATCGAGCCTGATTGATCGAGACTAATTGAAGATTGCTCGATGGGATCAAACACTGCATGAAAATTATTGTTTTGGGCATGTGTTTACACAATAGTTTCACACCTCTTGTAGCCTTATCATGTTCTAATTAAGCTTTTACGGCTAAAGGATGATCAACTAGGTTTACTATTAAGTATAAGCTTACTTAAAGGTTGTGAGGTTGTTTTGGTTCAATGGTTAGGGTCACCAAGGCACTTCAATTACTTATTCTTTGCTCCTTAATGCTTATGTTCTTTAGTGTATTTGGTCTTCAGCTTCCAAATGATCAACCAACTACATGACACACGGACTCACGTGATTGGCAAACAAGGTGCACAAATCAGTGCACTAACAATTTCCCCTTTTGTCAATTACGTGACAAAAAGCCTAACCTAGAACATGTCATGGTCCATACACTAACAAACCAAAACAACTTAAAATATTACATGTCCAATATAAATTATTCACCACTTGATACAACAGCACATGTAACACTTGCAATGCTCTCCCATACTTGCTCTCCCTATCTTCATCAATCCTTATATAGAACAAACAAATTCTACAAAACAAAATTCATTATTTTGGTCGGACTTGATCTTTCTCCCCCCTTTTTGTCAATAGTTAATAAAGAGTTAATTCTATAGATATACCAATAAAAATATAATCAAGGAAAACTCTATAAGGCCATGTTTGTTAACGCTAAATTTTTGCACTTAACGCAGAATAGGGAAAATTTTTCGTATTTAGTGGTGTTTGTTAATGCGTTGTTAACACGGAAGACGGAAAGCGCTGAGTGGTTTTTCACTAAATTCTTTCCGTGATAGGAGTCTGGCTTAATGGTGAACGCAGAATGCGCTCCGTGATTTTTCATTAAATAAAAAATTTTACTTCCAAAAGTACCCCTTTTCAAGTTACTATGGAAATTTTTTCTTTTAAATTGTTTGCGCTATACAAAATCACCCTTTAACTTGGGAAACTTCTTTATGTCCCACCATGATTTATGTGTTTGATCCACACCATCCATTAACTTTTTCAGATAATTTAAGGTGTGATCCAATAAAAGAAGCAGGCCCAATGATTAATTGGACCATAAGGTGGGGATTAAATGTCCACTGTTAAAAACTTCTTAAGAGCTGGAGAAGTTTCAAATCAAGTAGATATTTGTGTTTCACTTCATCCACGTCTAAATGACCTAATGAATAGGTTGGATGGCAAAAAACATCACAGTGGACTTGTGAATTTTTTAATGGTGAAAATCATTATCCCGCTACTATTTTTGGTGTGATCCATTTGAGCATTGGATCTGCCTCATTTTTGTGTTCATGCCTTAAAATAATCTGAGAAAAGGGATTGACCGTTTAGATGTATAGATACATCACGGTGGGCCCACCCACAGAACTACTCATTCGGTGCTAGGGACGGGCGAGGGTAGTATGCAATCCGAGTCCTGGTGCTCGTCCGGGACACAAAACGGGAACGGATTGGCTACTCCCACTGCCACCTGCCAATGGCTGGTGGTTGGTGCTCTGTGGGCCCTACCATAATGTATGTGTTTCATCCATGTCATCCATTTATTTTTTTAGATCATTTCATGGTATGTGACAAAAAATTAGGTATATCAAAATCTCAAGTGGGCCACATTATAGGAAGCAGTGTTGAATGAGCGTCGACCATTAAAAACCTTTTGAGGACCATAAAAGTTTTGTATCAAGCTGATCTTTGTTTTTTCCCTTCATCTGGGCCTATATGACCTAATAAAAAGACTGGATGTCGAATAAACAGTACAGTGGGCCTTATGAGGATTTTAATGATGCATATCCAATCATTATTGTTTTCCTTTGGTGTGGTCCACCTGAGATTTATATTCCTCTAATTTTTGGGATGAAGCACTAGAATGATCTGAAAAAATAGATGAACGGAATGGATGAAACACATACATCATGGAGGGGCTAATAGAGCACCACCCAGGGAGTAGCCAAACCATCTCGAGTCAAGGGACGCGGATTTCCAGCGAAAGGCTTTCGCGGGAAGTTCCTGCACTGGAAACTTAGGTGGGGCCTACCGTGATGTTCGTGAGAAATTCACCCCGTCCATCCATTTTTTGAATCATTTTAAGACTTAAGAGAAAAATTGAGAAGGATCCAAGACTCAATTGGACCACAATAAAAGAAAATGTGTACAGGGAAATTCCTGCCGTTGAAACGTTCCTAGGTAGACAGTGATGTTTATATGCCATCTATACCGTTTATAATGTCATTCATACTGGGATGAAATGAAAAAAAAAAATATTATCCAGATTCAAAGCTTCTGTGGCCACACCAATATTTCAACTGTTGATGTTCAATACTCACATTTTTGTCCCACCTGAGTATCAGATACGGTTCATTTTTGTCCTTATGTCCTAAAATGAACTCACGAAACGGATGAATGGAGTCGATTTCTCACAAAAATCACAGTAGACCCCACCTAAGTTCCCAGCGCAGGAACTTCATGCGAAAGCCTTCAGCGAGGAATCCATGTCTGAGTTAGGGACGGGATTGGGAAGCAGATTGGCTGGTGTATTGAAGTAAGTAAGTTTTGTGGGTCCTATCATGATGTATTTGTTATATCCAAACTGTCCATCCATTTTGCGAGCTCGTCGTAAGACTTGAGCTAAAAAATAAGACATATATAAAGATAAACTGAATCACACTGCAAAAAGTAGTAGGGGATTGAACGTGTACCATTAAAACCCTTTTGGGGTCATAGTAGTTTCGGATCAATATGAATTTTTTTTTCCTCTTTATCCAGATATTTTTAACCTTATGAATACATTAGATGGAAAATAAACGTTATAGTGGGCCCTGCAAATTTTTTAATGGTGAAAATCATTATCCCACTGCTATTTTTGGTGTGGTCCATTTGAGTTTTGGATATGATTCAATGTTTGGAAAATGCTCTAAATTAATCTTGAAAAATTTATGAACAGTGCGGATATAATTAATACATTATTGTAGGGCCCATGTAACTTTGATCTCCTTTGAAACCTTCATACAAGGCGGACCTCGAGTAGCGTCTTCGCACGACATGTATCCACGTATCAACGGATTAGCTACTCCCCCAGCCACCAGGTGAGGCTGGTCAATGCTGTGAGGCCCCATGATGTATGTGTTTCATCCATTCAGTTCATTCATTTTTTACATATCATTTTATATCTCTATCCTAAAAAATTCCACCACACTTGTGCATACAAATAATTAATTTACAATATGTATTCATGAATAATGATATTTTAATTTTCTATTAAGTATTTTATAGTTTATTTGAATTAAATAGAATAATTTTATTTTCATTTAATAAAAAATAATTTCTTTATATTGTAAAATATTTCCAAACAGGAGATAGGGGCAAATGTGTCAAATCAACATATTTCAGACAATTCATATGTTTGTTAACAAACAGATTGTTTCAAATTCAGTACTTAATTTTCAGACTTCAGCCATAATTACCAAACAAGTTTTTTGACTTCAGATTTCAGATTCAGGCTTCAGATTTCAGATTCAGCTTTAGATTTCAAATTCAGGCTTTAGACTTCAGATTTAACAAATAGGGCCTAAGTCATGGATTTATCAATTATAAGGCACATACTAATAGGATAATAAAGTGAGCATATAAACATTAAAACATGAAGCATGCTTATTATAGTCATTCAAAAGATATATCAATTGAAATAGGAATGACCAGTGACAGTTTGAGCTAAAAACATATGGTATCAAAATTTAGCAACTTTAAAGCTTAAATTATAAAAATAAATGAGGATATAATCCTCAAATTTACCAATTAAGCACAAGATGACGCTAAGATCCTTAGATTTTCCTATGTTGCCCACTTAAAGTGGTTGAAATCATCCAATTTTCCAATAAGCTCACACATGAGGCTAAAATCCTCTGATTTAACAATTATCACTTATAGACCTTCCAAGGCCACCTATTCCTGTTCATAACCCACTTGGGTGTGAATTTCCTAGGACCTGGACTATGTTTAGGAGAGAAATGATTTTTTTAGATTTATCTCCCTTAAGTGATTTCCTAGTTAGAGATTTATGTTCAGTAGGTGATTTAACTATGCAAGTCCAACCCCGATTATCATTACCATTAATTAGCATTAACTTGGCATTTTCATTAAGCCGAGTAATTAGTTTCAACAATATCTTCATCCGATCGATCTTTTTAGGAAGGGTTGAAAAATCTCTCTTCTTTTCTAGCGGTCATGTGGGGATGCTTCTCATTATGTGTGTCATTTTATCAGTCATGAAAATTTTATTATTTCAGTTTGTAATTGAAGTAGATTGGGCCATTTTGAAGTTTGCACATTCAAATTTAAAGTGTCAAATATCTCCATAAGCATGGAACATAGGAGAGGCTCTCGACCTACTTCCTTAAGTAGATGAGTCTCTTTACATTACCGTATGGGTAGAGGCAAAGATATGACTTTCAAGTTCAAATCCTCTAAAGTCCCCAATAGCCTTACCCACACTAGATTTACAAATATGTTCATGCTCTTGGGTAACCTTAGCTTTTCCCTTATATGAAGACATTATTCCAAGGCTCCTTTGGATTAACTCTAAGTATTTAAACCCTTCAAGAGTTGTCCTCTCTTATGCCTATTTGATGTGTCGTGCTTGAGCTACTTCTTCAAAGCTCTCCTTTGCTTGAATTAACTCCTCAATTGCTCCCCCGATCATTAAAGTCGATGCGTTGGCCAATGCTTTAACTCCTACGGTCATTTGCCTTTGAAGTGTCAATGAGGTGACAAAGGCAAAGGAGGATGGGTGAATCTCTTACAACTCATTGGAATGTTATAATCTAAGGAAATTCACCTATAAGGGTCTTCTAGAGAGTTTAAATAAGGATTTGACTATAAGCATAGTGTCTAATCTCTAAGAGGTGAGAGTTCATCCACATCTTCGAATAGGAGTATGAAATGCTCATTAAAGTGAAAGATCACAACAAGATTGACATAAAACTCTTACAATGGAGGTTTAAGATGAAATTGCAGCAAAACTACTACAAGCGAAACTTGAAAATATGTCTAATCGTCCTAGAGGGGGTGAATAGGACTTTTCAAAATTCAATTACATTTTTTCATGCACTTACCTCTAATCAATTAAGTAAAGAGATTTAAGAAGGAATAAGTGCATAAACAAAATTAAGACAGTGATATACATCGTTGTTGCATTTTATCAAACATATATTATGTAAGAAATGAATAGAGGATAGAGAACAATTAATTAAAATAAAACATGAAGCAAAGCAATCTTCACAAAACACAGTGATATATAGTGGTTCGACTACGTGCTTACACTCCCGATTAACCCACTCTCTCCCAGAGTCTGCTGGATTTTATTATCTAATAGTTTTAAATGAGGTTAACAATAAACCTTCACGACCTACACAAGGCTACTAATTTTTCCTACACAAGGCACTGACAAGTCCTACACAAGACTTGAACCGTCCTACACAAGGATACACCACGTATTCTCCCGCTGGGGGCCTACATAAGAACTTAGCGAGTTTGAGGTAAAACAAATTCAGAATTCCAATCTTATACAAGGAAAGGTTTTTAGACACAAATTGGACTCGTGTACTTACCTACAAGTAAGTAAGCCCCATTAAGCACATTTAGTGATGATCTTCCAAGTTGTTGATGAGTCTTCAACTCCCTTGAACCACAATTGATTTTTGATGCTCCAATGTTGATGACGAGGTTGGTAGGTCAAGGGTTTTCGGTAAATCCTATCTAGGTAATGATAGGTCTTTATGAGCTAGAAGGAATTCCCCAAGCTAAGCATTCAATGTATCCAGCCTATAGATTTGCCTTTAAAGAGGGTTATTGGATCATCAATGAATGACAGAGTTTATAGTTCAATCCAAGCTATGAATGTCACAATGATTTCTTTTAAAACATAGATTAAATGATGAACTCCTATGAGGAAAGAGGGCTTGAGAGGATGGGTATTTACTCCTGGAATAACTCTCTCAAAGCTCTCTTCAATACTCACTAATTTACCGAGGAGCAACCCCAAAAGTTATCTAGAACGAAACCCCAATGGTAAAAAAATGGGCAGTAAAGAGTTAGGTTTGATGCTATCGAATGATAGTAACATGATTTTCGAATAGTTACTCGACTGTTTCTGTCGATGCCATTAAGGATGACTTGATGTTATCGGGATTTTTTATAGAAATGATTTGGGCTTGCTTGACAAAATGAATCAAATTACGATGACATTGAACTGTCCTTTGATATCATCAAACTGACCTTCGATGTCATCAAGCAAGTCAAGGAATATGACAATATCTTGTTGGACCGATTCTTCACTTTTATGATGTCATCGAATGAGGTTCAATGTCATCAAAGATAACTAATTTTCCTTTGAAAACTCACTAGAGTATTTTAAGCCTTTTATAATGTCATCAA
The DNA here is from genome assembly GCA_037074715.1 of Magnolia kwangsiensis. Lineage (NCBI taxonomy): Eukaryota > Viridiplantae > Streptophyta > Magnoliopsida > Magnoliales > Magnoliaceae > Magnolia > Magnolia kwangsiensis. The sequence goes on along the minus strand of CM073576.1, from coordinate 110,415,327 downwards.
ACTAGGTTCGATGTCATCAAATTGTAAGTTTGATGTCATCGAACTGGGTTCAATGTCATCAAGATTGTCCAAAATATATGAGTTTGGTTGCTGGACTATTTAGGCTTAATCTCGATGTCATTGAGCTATTTTCAATGACATTGAAGACAGTTCGATGTCACCTCATTGACATCGAATATAGCGATTTTTTAGATAAATCTTTTAACTCCAAAAGCTAACAACTTAACCATTTTGCATACTTAACAAGGGTTATACCTAGATGTTTTTGATCAAGTAAGGGTTTATTTTATGGGTTTTAAGTGTGGGGTTTGGTTAGGTTTGTGAGGCTACCTTACCTTATTGTGTACTTGAAGCTACCTACATATTAAGTCTTTAGTCTTGATTTCTTCATTGTGGCTCACTTGACTCTAAGATTCAGACTTCACGTTAATTGACAAACAAGGAAACTTTTGTAAGATGTACGGTATGAGTTGAAAAACTCCTAGCCTCTATTTGCACAAAAAATCTCACAAAATACCCAAGGTCTAAATCCCCTATGTAAAGGAATCAAGTTCCAATGGTTAAAATAAAATTTAAAAAAAAAAAAGAAGGAAGAAAATGATCGGTTCGATTGATTGAACTCCACTTCAATGAGATCGAATGAGGGATCGATTGCATTTTGAAATTTTAGAAAATAAACAATTTTTATAGACATTTTTGGATACCTTCGATCAATCAAGCCCGATTAGTCAATACAAATTAAGGATCACTCAATGTGATCGATGATCTCTTGATGGGATCGAACACTACATAAAAACTGTTGTTTCGTGCATATGTTTACACAACAAGTTCACACCTCTTCCAGCCTTACATATTATGTTCCAATTAACCTTCTAAAGCTAAGGGATGATCAACAAGGTTTATATATTAAGGTTAGGCTCATTTAGATGTTATGGGGTTATTTTTTGTCAAGGTTTAGGATCACCAAGGAATCTCATTTACATGTATTTTCTCCTTGATGCTCATGTTCTCTTGTGTCTTTGATCTTCACCTTTCAATGGCTAAATTGACTACATGACACACAGACTCACGTGAATGAACAACAAGGCGTACAAATTAGTGCACTAACAATTTCCCCCTTTATCAATTATGTGAAGAAAAACAAAACCTAACTTAGATCATGCTATGGTCAATACCAATGACATACTAAAACAACTCATAATATTATATCAAATATAAATGATTTACAACTTAATAAAATAATATTTGTAACACTTGTGATGCTTCCCCATACTTGCTCTACATATCTTCATCAATTCTTGCATAGAACAAATAAATCCTACAGAGCAAATTTTATTATTTCGGTGGGCGTTGATCTTTCTCCCCCTTTTGTCAGTAGTTGATAGAGAATTAGTGAAATGGAGAGGTAATGTAACACCCTGAAAATCGGGGATCATGTATAAATCCGACTCCCGAGTTTCAGACCGTCACTTATACAACAAAAATGTTTATGATTCAATATTGTCTAAGTTAAAGCATTCACATGAGTAAAATTATACCAAAACTATAATTCATACTCCAGATTCAGTGATAAAAACAAGCGAAAGACTAAAGGATATACATATCACTGTATGGAAAATAAAATAGATCTCAACTGTCTCCAAAGTATGAATACATCTCCGAGTCTCATATACATGTAAATAAACAGAATCAAAATGTCAAAAATAGTCCCACTAAGAAGTCCCGCCAATCCAGGCCACCTAAGCAAAGCCGTCGTGGTACTGCATATATGAGAACTCGTCTTGGTCCTCATCATAATCCGGCTCTACCTCCTAAATTGTTGCCTCACCTGCATCTAAGACAGGGTCTGGTGGGTGTTGCAAACACCATCCCGTAACGTGGGAGTGAGTAGCTAACTCAGTGGAATAATAGAGCAAAGATTAACATGTTCTCAAATCAATCATGCGATAATAGTAAAGCATTAAATCAAACATTCCTAATACTGTTGTTAATGCAATATGATGTGACATGATGGATGCCCTCACCGACGATCTCCCTCACACGGCACCATCTTACGCCCGCGGCATGCTTTCTTCCCACAGTGCTCCACATCTTCCAAGCACATGCAATGTGATGGTGATATGATTACCGAGTTATTATTAGTCCATTCATACAGCAGGATTGGGAAACTAAGGTACTTCCCTTATATCAATCCCAACACAGATCCTTTCTAGGGTCGTCACTCCTAGTAACCTCATACGATGTATATTTTGCAGGTCGCTGCAAGGGATGTCAGGGCTGTTGCTCGCACTCGTTGCACCACTCCCCCATCACCTTATCAATACAAGCCTACTGTACTCTCATTGTTACGGAAGGGTCGTCGCCTCCCGTAGACTCAGAATATGCTCGCGGTCACTACAAAGGGCTCGTCACCTGATCAGTGTAGGCCGACAGCAAGAATATAGTGTCCCATACCACCATAATCTGCTCACGAGTCATAGGTGCTCACTGGTCACTACGGGGAGGTTTGTGGCCCCAGCGTAGGCCGACAGCTTGACCACGGTGTCCCATACCACCATGCCCGGTTCATGAGTCTTTATGGATCAAGGTACCATGGTTAATAGGGTTTACAATGGTAAGTTCAGTACCCTAGGTTCAAGCAGTTATGATTCATACAGGGTGAACATACAATGGCTAGTCGGGTTACTTGACGGACTCGACTAGCATGAGCACATCTCAAGTCGAACGACATGAAGTGCGTAAAACACTTCGTGTGGCCTAACCACTGCCGCCAACTCAGAACACAGCTCGCGTTCATCGACACTTCATTTGTGGCAAAGATAAGCCAACCACGAATTTACTTGGTTACCGACTGCCTGGACTAAGTATAGTCCCAAACATTTATGAATCCACATCAGCAATCATATAAGAGTGTAACACCCCGAATTTTTACCAACCTGGGGTTAGACGTCCTTAGGCAATGGGTCAACTAAAACACCTGGAAAATCGCTCAGAACTCAATTCCATAGCAAAAGAAATCACTTAGGATTAATTCCTTTAGAAACTAAGTATAAGTTAGCTAGCGCAACGCTAGAGTAGCTGGGAAATAGTCCCTGATCACTTTAAATACGTTCTACAAGACCCAAAACTTGTAGAATTAATGGTGCTATAATACCCTGAAACCTCGGATCAAACTCTAAACCGGTTTGTTCTCTGGACCTCTTTGAAACTTTGTATTGGATCTAGACCGCGCGTCGAAAGTCCGATACCTACAATCTTAGACCGTTAGAACCGCCTAGCTGGACTTGACAATCATTTTCAAAATCAAGTCCAACCGACATTCGCAGGCTATTTCATTGAGCTGGAGTGAAGAGAGTGAGAATAGGGTTAGATTTGGAATTTGAAATTCAAATCTGGAACACGACTTGACGCGTTATTATTAAGCGTTCTGACCGTCAGAATTCAGCCAAATTACACCCTCGGATCAGGAAAAATTTCTATTTCATATCATGAGACTTGTAGGCCTGATTTACGTGCGGTGACCACTAAACTGAAACTGGACCGCCACGTGTGATCTATGAACACTGATGGTCTGAAAATGGGATGTGAGCGACATCCGACGTGCACGAACTTAAGTCCGATCGCGTTCGGCCAGGGGACCACCAGAAATGGTCTTTTGGTTCGGAACAGCCCCGATTTGGATATAGCTTAAGTATACCTTGACTTGAAGCCTGTTTTGGGCATGTTTGGGCTTATAAAAGTGCTTGAAACCCTCTCATATCTCTCCCATCCGAATTTGAAAAAAGCCCTAGGTTGAGAGAGAAAAAAGGTGAGAGATTGTGAGAGAGAGAAGAAGGGAATTTCTTGCTGCTCGTGCCACCTGTTGCACGTGATTAATCCACGCAATCCAATCACTTTGCCGGTGATTTCGCCGCATTTCTAGGTAAGAAAATACCTTAAATAGTTGCTGATTTGAGGTTCCTTAGTTTCCATGGCATGGTAGCTGATGGATCTTGTATATTAGGTTGCCTATTTGCCGTAAACGAAGCGTATACGCTCCGTTCGAATTAATACACCTATAAGAGAAAAGGTGCGGATTTTAGACGCTTTGATTGACTGTTTCCAATGCTTTCAATGTTGTTTAATAGTAGATTATCGACGGCAATGCCGTTTGACATGTACAACATGCTGTCCGTTTCCTGTTTCGTAAGCAGACGAACAATATGAGATTTAGGGCATTTTAGTCATTTGTAGGAAATACTGTTTTCATCCATAATTTGCAGATGTGATTAACATGGCTTATTGTCGCATTAGGATATTAGGAATACGTGCATAATTAGTTTGGCAAAGAGATTCGCCTAAATGCGTACTTTGAGTCGACATACTATATGTAGACTTAAGTATTTGTATAAATGCTTGTATTAGTATGTATTGAATTAAATGGTGTTATGAATTAGTTTGAGATTGATTTCTCAATTAATATGCTAATGTAAATGATTTCCTACATGTTGGCTATATGCATGATTTCATTGTATGTATGAAATGCATGCGTTGGAAGATTTACTTAAGTTGTATGTTATAACATGTGTTAACATGCTCACATGGTTGTATTTCATTTCCAATACTCTCACATGATTGCTGATGTGGATTCATAATTGTTTAGGACTATACCTAGTCCAGGAAGTCGGTAACCGAGCAAGTTCGTGGTTGGCCTATCTTTGCCACGAACGATGCGTCGATGAACGCGAGCCGTGTTTTGGAGTTGGCGGCAGTGGTTAGGCTACACGAGGTGTTTTACGCACTTCATGTCGTTCGACTTGAGAGGCGCTCGTGCTAGTCGAGCCCGTCAAGTAACCCGACTGGCCTTTGTATGTTCACCTTGTATGAGTCATAACTGCTTGAACCTAGGGTACTGAACTTACCATTGTAAACCCTTTTAACCATGGTACCTTGATCCACAAAGACTCATGAACCGGGCATGGTGGTATGGGACACCGTGGTCGAGCTGTCGGCCTACGCTGGGGCCACAAACCTCCCCGTAGTGACCAGTGAGCACCTATGACTCGTGAGCAGATTATGGTGGTATAGGACACTATATTCTTGCTGTCAGCCTACACTGATCAGGCGACGAGTCCTTTGTAGTAACCTCGAGCGTATTCTGAGTCCACGGGAGGCGACGACCCTTCCGTGCGGTAGAGTACAGTAGGCCTGTATTGATAAGGTGATGGGGGAGCGGTGCAACGAGTGCGAGCAACAGCCCTGGCAGCCCTTGCAGCGACCTACAAAATATACATCGTATAAGATTACTAGGAGTGACGACCCTAGACAGGATCTGTGTTGGGATTGATATAAGGGAAGTACCTTAGTTTCCCAATCCTGCTGTTTGAATGGACAAATAATAACTCGGCAATCATATCACCATCACATTGCATGTGCCTAGAAGATGTGGAGCACTGAGCGGTACGCAAACATGCCGCGGGCGTAAGATGGTGCCGTATGAGGGAGAACGTCGGTGAGGGCATGTAACGCCCGTGAAAAATTCGTACTTGAGCTCGAGTACCAACTCGACCCGAAATCGCGTAGAATTAATTTCTATGAAAATAAAGCGTTAGTTAGCTAGCGCAATGCTGGAGTGGCTGGGAAATAGTCCCTGATCACTTTAAATACGTTCTACAAGACCCAAATCGAGTAGAACCAACGACTCTATAATACTCTATAACCTCGGATCAAACTCTAAGCAGGTTTGTTCTCTGGACCGCTTTGAATTTTTGTATTGGATCTAGACCGCACTTCGAAAGTCCGATACCTCCTATCTTAGACCGTTAGAATCGCCTAGTTGGACTTGACACTCATTTCGAAAATCAAGTCAAACCGATAATCATAGGCTATTTCATTGAGCCCGGACCGAAGAGAGTGCGAATAGGGACAGAATTGGAATTTCAAATTCAAATCTGGCACACGACTTGACGCGTCAGTATTAAGTGTTCTCACTATCAGAATTCATCTAGATTACACCCTCGGATCAAGAGAAATTTCTATTTTATATCCTGAGACTTTCAGCACTGATCTACGTGCGGTGACCGCTGAACTGAAACTGGTCCGTCACGCGCGATCTGCGAACCCTGCCGGACTGAAAACTTAATACGTGCTATATCTGGTATGCATGAGCTTAAGTCCGATCGTATTCGACCAGGGGACCACTAGAAAGCATCTTTTAGACCGAAACAGCCCCGAATTGGATATGCACTAAGTAAACTTCGTTCCGGAGCCTGTTTTCGGCATTTTTAAGCTTATAAAAGGGGTTGAAACCCTCATTCCTCTCTCCCATCCGAAAATTGCAAAACCCTAGCTTTGGGAGAGAGAAAAGGAGAGAGTTTGAGAGAGAGAGTAGAAGGATTTTTTCCGCCTTCGTGTCGCTGATTGCACGTGCTTCAGCAACTCTTCCCAATCACCTGGCCGGTGATTCCTCCACTTTTTCAGGTATGAAATGACCCTAGAAGTTGCTGATTTAAGGTCTATTTAGATTCATAGCGTGTTAGCTAACGTAACTCGTAAAACAGGTTTTCCTACTGCCGTAGACGAAGCGTACACGCTCCGTTCGAAATCACGCATCCGTAAGAGATAAGGTGAGGATTTTAGATGCTTTGATTGACGGTTTACAACGCTTTCAATGTCGTTTAATAGTAAATTATCAACGGCATCACCGTTTGACATGTACAACATGCTCTCCGTTTCCTGTTTCGTAAATTAACGAAGAATATGAGATTTAGGGCATTTTAGTCATTTGTAGGAAGTATAGATTACGTTCATATTTTGCTGATGTGATTGACATGGTTTGTTGTCGCATTAGGAAGTTAGGAACACATGCATAATTAGTTTGGCGAAGAGATTCGCCTAATTGCGCACTTCGGGTCGACATACTATATGTAGACTTAAGTGTGTAGTGTATGTGTTTGTATAAATGCCTGTATTAGTATGTATTGAATTAAATGATGTTATGAATTGGTTTGAGATGGATTTCTCAATTAATATGCTGACCTAAATGATTTCCTACATGTTGACTATATGCATGATTTCATTACATACATGAAATATATGTGTTTGAAGATTTACTTAAGTTGAATGTTATAACATGTGTTAACATGCTCACATGATTGTATTTCAATTCTAATATTCCTATATGAATTGCTGATGTGATTCCATAATTGTTTAGGACTATACTTAGTCCATGCAGTCGGTAACTAAGCGAATTCGTGGCTGGCTGGTCTTAGCCACGAACGACACGTCGATGAACGCAATTCTTGTTTGGAGTTGGCGGCAGTGGTTAGGCCACGCGAAGTGTTTTACGCACTTCATGTCATTCGACTTGAGATGTGCTCATGGTAGTCGAGCCCGTCAAGTAACCCGACTAGCCATTGTATGTTCACCCTGTATGAATCATAACTGCTTGAACCTAGGGTACTGAACTTACCATTGTAAACCCTATTAACCATGTTACCTTGATCCAGAAAGACTCATGAATCGGGCATGGTGGTATGGGACACCGTGGTCAAGCTGTCGGCCTACGCTGGAGCCACAAACCTCCCCGTAGTGACCAGTGAGCACCTATGACTCGTGAGTAGATTATGGTGGTATGGGACACTATATTCTTGCTGTCGGCCTACACTGATCAGGTGACGAGCCCTTTGTAGTGACCGCGAGCGTATTCTAAGTCCACGAGAGGCGACGACCCTTCCGTTACAATAGAATACGGTAGGCCTGTATTGATAAGGTGATGGGGGAGCGGTGCAACGAGTGCGAGCAACAGTCCTGGCAGCCCTTGCAGTGACCTACAAAAATATACATCGTATGAGATTACTAGGAGTGACGACCCTAGACAGGATCTGTGTTGGGATTGATACAAGGGAAGTACCTTAGTTTCCCAATCTTGCTGTTTGAATGGACTAATAACAACTCAAAAATCATATCATCATGTCATTGCATGTGCCTGGAAGATGTGGAGCACTTGAGGGTCGATTGCATGCCGCGGTAGTAAGATGTTGCCATATGAGGGAGATCGTCGGTGAGGGCATACATCACTTCATGTCATCTTGCATTAACAACAGTATTAGGATTGTCTGATTTACTTCTTTACTATTATCGCATGATTGAATTGTGAACATGCTAATTTTTGCTCTATGATTCCACTGAGTTGATCACTCACTCCCACATTATGGGATGGTGTTTGCAACACCCACCAGACCTTGTTATAGATGCAGGTGAGGCTGAGATCCAAGAGGCAGAGCTAGACTTTGACGAGGACCAGGACGAGTTCTCGTACATGCAGTATCATGATGGCTTTGCGTAGGCGACCTGGATTGATGGGACTGTAGTGGGACTATTTTGAACATTTCATTTTGTTCATGTATATGTATATGAGACTCAGAGATGTATTCATACCTTAGAGACAAATGAGATTTATTTTATTTTTTCCATACAGTGATATATATATTGTTTAGTCTTTCGCTTGCTTTTATCACTGGATCCGAAGTATGAATTACAGTTTTGGTATACTTTTACTCATGTGAATGCTTTAAATCAGACAACATTGAATCATAATCATTTTTGTTGCATAAGTGACGGTCTGGAACTCGGGAGTTGAGTTTATACATGACCCCCGATTTTCAGGGTGTTATAGGGCATCCATCATATCATGTCATATTGCATTAACAACAGTATTAGGATTGTTTGATTTACTGCTTTACTATTATCGCATGATTGATTTGAGAACATGTTAATGCTTGCTCTATTATTCCACTGAGTTAGCTACTCACTCCCACGTTACGGGATGGTGTTTCCGGACACACACTAGTCCCTATTTTGGTTGCAGATGATGGCGCTACTTGAGAAGCGGAGCTGGACTTGATGTTGATGAGGAGGATCCCTCCTTTATGCGTGTTCTGATTGACGGGATTACAGGGAGGTTGATTTGATACCTTGACACTTGTCATTTTATATTTTTAGAGCACTCATGTATATTCTTTTTGTTTACTTTTGGAGTATACATATAAGTATATAACCTGGTAACATGTTCACACTCTGGAGACTTACAATCAATTATATATTATAGGTATATATCACAGTCTTCCGCTTGTTAATTTAACTGTCTCTGGAGTATGATATGTTGTTCTGGCTTAATCTCTCTCATGTTTAATACATTAACACAGACAACATTCAATCATACATATCTATGTTGCATAAATAACATTTTGGAACTCGGGAGTTGGGTTTTTACTCGACCCCCCGATTTTTAGGATATTACAAATAGTAATGGAAATGAAATACAACAATGTGAGCATGTTAACACATGTTATAACATACAACTTAAGTAAATCATCTAATACATGCATTTCATACATATAATGAAATCATGCATATAGCCAACATGTAGGAAATCATTTACATCAACATATTATTTGAGAATTCAATCTCAAACTAATTCATAACACCATTTAATTCAATACATACTAATACAAACATTTATACAAACACTTAGTCTACACACTTAAGTCTACATATAGTATGTCGACTCAAAATGCGCATTTGGACGAATCTCTTCGCCAAACTGATTATGCACGCATTCCTAATATCCTAATGCGACAAAGAGCCATATCAATCATATCAGCAAAATATGGATGAAAACAGTATTTCCTACAAATGACTAAAATGCCCTAAATCTCATATTTTTCATCTGCTTACGAAACAGGAAACGGACAGCATGTTGTACATGTCAAACGGCGTTGCCGTCGATAATCTACTATTAAACGACATTGAAAGCGTTAAAAATAGCTAATCAAAGCGTCTAGAATCCGCACCTTTTCCCTAGAGGTGAACCGATTCGAATAGAGCGTATACGCTTCGTCTACGGCGAACCGGGAACCTAATACACAAGATCTGTAAGCTACTTCACTAAGGGATTCAACGGAACCTTAAATCAGCAAAAGGTTAGGGTTTTCCTTACCTAGAAGTGCGGCGGAATCACCAAAAAAGTGATTGAGGTATGTGGCTTAAGCACGTGTAACAGGTAGTGCAAGCAGTGGGAAGTTCTCTCCCACTCTCTCTCACAATCTCTCACCTTTTCTCTCACACCAGCTAGGGTTTCTAGCAAATTCGGATGGGTGAGAGAAGTGAGGGTTTAAGGCCCTTTTATAACCTAAAACATTTCCAAAACAAACTTGGGAACAATGTTTACTTGATGCCTAACCAAATCGGGGTTGTTTCGGTCTAAAAAGACATTTTGGGAGGTCCCCTAGCCAAACGCGATCGGACTTAAGCTCATGCACGTCGGATGTCGCTCACATCCCATTTTCAGACCAGTAGTGTTCGTAGATCGCACGTGGCGGTCCAGTTTCAGTTCAGCGGTCATCGTACGTAGATCAGGTCTACAAGTCTCATGATATGAAAGAGAAATTTTTCCTAATCCGAGGGTGTAATTTGACTGAATTCTGACGGTCAGAATGCTTAATAATAACGCTCTAAGTTGTGTACCATATTTGAATTTTAAAATTTCAAATCTAACGCTATTCTCACTCTCTTCACTCCAGGCTCAATGAAATAGCCTCTGAATGTCGGTTGGATTTAATTTTCGAAATGATTGTCAAGTCCAGCTAGGTGGTTATAACGGTCTAAGATTGTAGGTATTGGACTTTCGATGCGCGGTCTAGATCCAATACAAAGTTTCAAAGGGGTCCTGAGAACAAACCGGTTTAAAGTTTGATCCGAGGTTTCAGAGTATTATAGCATCATTGGTTCTACTCGTTTTGGGTCTTGTAGAACGTATTTAAAGTGATCAGGGATGATTTCACAGCTACTCTAGCGTTGCGCTAGCTAACTTACGCTTATTTTCTAAAGGAATTAATCCTACGCGATTTCTGGTCGAGTTGGTACTCGAGTCCAAGTACGAATTTTTTCGGGGCGTTACAGCTAGCGATGTCCAATGGGGGGGGGGGGGGGGGGGGGGGGGTGAATAAGACAATGCCAAATAATCAAAATAAATGCGAAATATGTAAAGATTACAAAAATCTCCATCGCTTGAGTATTGAAACCTTGATTCCAAATAATTCGTAGGACAACCTTCACCTAAAATTTTAGGCAAAACAACCTTATTTCACGAATGTCTTTAAAATCAATCTTTCAAACTAGTAAGAATATATAAAAAGATTACAACATTCATCACAAGAATAAAATAATAAATAACATCTAATCACCAAAAAGAATAAAGCATTCACCACATGGCACAAAGGGTTATAGTGGTTCGGTGCTTAAATCAACCACACATACTCCACTCCTAAAATTACTACCCTCGTAATTTTGGCTTTCACTATAAAAAGGTTTTCATAAGGTCACCTTAACAACCTAATACAATTCCTTGTGATTTTAACGGGCTATCACAATAAAAATCATACTAAGATTTTCACATGCTATCTCAGACAAAACCTCACTAAGATTTTCACAGGCTATCTAAAAAAAAACCTAAAAAGAATTTCAAAAAGTATACTTATCTTCAAATGTAGAAGACATAGTAGAACCTTGTAGCAGAATGAGTTCTTTCTTGAACATAAATGTCGCAGTGTTCAATCAGACAAAGAGTTTAGGGTTCTATAGATTTTTTAAATGAAAAACCCAAATGCTACTTGATTTAATTCTCTTAAATCTTAAGGAAGAGTATAGTTTACCCTCTCAGAATAAGATTAAAACGATATAAAAATAAGAGAATTGAATAAGCTATAAAATAAATTATATAAATACCACATTGAAAGCTTTGCCGAGGACTTGCGCTTCTCTCTCTTGAAGAAGGATTATATTAATTTTCATTGTAATTTAGAATGAGAGAAAGAATCAATTTATAGATAAAGAGGTTAGAACTTCTGCTAGCCTAAGACAAGCTTCGGCTAGCCGAAGTCCACCGGATTTGGCTTAATGGCTATCAAATTGCGCAAGATAAGATTTATCCAAAATTCGGCTAGCCCGTAGACAAATTCAGCTAGTCGAACATTACAATTCAGCTGGCAGAATTTGCCACTCGGCTGGCTGAATTCCTGTAAAATCCAAAGATTTGTGTTGTTGGAATTTCACTCGAACTTTCTCGGGCTCGCCGAATTTCAAGCTTAGGTTAGCCGAACCAAAACTTAGGCTAGTCGAATTTACAATATAATTTGTTATTTTGCTCGGACTTAAAGTTGGGCTATCCAAGGAAGTTAGGCTAGCCGAACCAGAAGTTAGGCTCATCGAATTCCATAGTAAAAACACTTATAAAATCCAAAATAGAGAATTTTTTAAAGCACATATTCCTAAGGTCTTTCTAGGGTTATACCACCTATGTTATAGAAAATATCTGAGTCACCTTGTCTTGAACTTAGTCTAGAACTATGACTTGAATATGGGAGATGATTTCTTTATGAAGATTTATCGATCTTGTCTTGATCATAAGCCGATCTTGAACTGATCTTAAGGCATGTAGAATTGTTGTGAATCCATAATGGAGAACTCATCTTGTCACACCCCAAACATGGAAAACGGGCTCACAAAATTCCTGATCGCCGAATCCGACGCTGACAGCCTCCGTAGTGCCCCATTCTCAGATCCCTGCACTCATATGCCAAATTTCGTCCTGAGATCCTAAAAGGAGAATTTTCAATATGAATTTTTTTTATAATGGAGCATAACCACAAGCATAACTAAGTTACAAAACAACATTACCATACATCTACTATATCAAAAACTTTAAGTACAATGTGGAAAGGGAAATACAGGGTGATCAAAAACTCTAAACTGATCTAATGTGCGCTCCTGCCTCAGCATTACTGCCATCTAAGGCCACCTGCACGCAACGGTGTAAATGTGTGCGCAAGGCAAGCTCCAAGTGTACAATATCAGAGTAATGTGAAAATATGCGGTAAGTTCATGAATGCTATCAGCTATACCAAAGCTATATGATGCAAGGCATGAATGTTATCGACCATACCAAGGCCGTGCGATGCGAGGCCTATGTAGCCAAATGTCTTATGCGAGTTGCAAAGCAAGCATGTCAGTACTCATCAAGTACACATATCAGTACAGTTCCTCTCTGGGATATCACCAAGGTCTAATACACTCCACACTGACTGCCGTCTCTTTAGCCATACAGCCTAGCGAGTAGAATAGACTTCACTATCCACCTGACCAGTAGTCTGTTAATACCTACCCGGCTCGTCGATAGCGAACTCATTTGTGAGCTGGTCAAACTCAGCCTAGCTTATAGCCTCCTCACTCAGGCGGATAAGGTCACACCCCCTTCTAACCTATCACGACATAGTGGGACACGCGACCTACTAGTATTCTGCACTCGGGCGCTCGTGTATCCACTCAGTCTAGACGTTGGAGCAGTTTCTAGTACCAAAAAGGTTCTGGGACTTTCACCTAAGGACATCCTAAGTGCCCACAGTGCTAGAACCAAGTATTTTTGGTATCTGATACGGCCATCCACGATGTGCCTGTGGAGCCACGACCCTGATGTCGCTAGGGCGTACAATGATCAAGTCACACATATGCAAGATGCATAAGTCAAACTATACAATCATACAATAATCTCGCGCGTACCACGTGATCATGTGGGGCACTCCGTCTCATAAGGAGTCCCGTAAATGTCTCCGACCAACAGCTTGTGCTATGATTAAACATTCCTTATATCAAGCATACATATGATGCGTATGGGCATGAATCATGGAATTGTACTAAGCATGTTATAAAGTAATGAACTATCCTTACAACGCAGATAGGTTAAGACGGCCTACGCACAACAAGTACGAGCCTATTAATGGGCCCTAGGGAGAGTTATAATGTGGACATTTAACCAACATTATTCTTACAATGTGGACGTCAAACCAACATTGCTCCCAAGGCATGGCCCGCCATAAAGGTCGACACATAAATCATGGTGGGATCACATTACAATAGGCCTTATATACATCCCATTAGGCCTCGACCCATGAGCCTCCAATACATCAAATGGGCCTCATAACATGGGTCTTATATATATATATATATATATCAAGGTGGGCCTCAACAATGGGCCACAAATACATCAAGATGGGCCTAATCACATGGGCCTCATAAATTCCCAAAATGAATCATAGATCATTTGGACCATACCACAAATAGCATTGGAGACAATAATTTTCATGGTTAACTAAATCACAAGGCCCACTCTAGAGTTTATTTTTCCAACCAATCTAATTGTAAGGTCATAGAGACCTAAATTAAGAGGAAAAACAAATATCATATTGATCTAAATTTTTAAGCACAAGGGTTAAATGGTGGATGTTCAAACCCACTGTCTCCTGTAATGTAGGCCACCTGATTTAGAACTGCTTCATTTTGTCTCAAGCCTCAAGGCAAGTTTGTCAACCGGAGGGACGATTTGGACATAACACATACATCAAAGGTGGGGTCCACCATCCGTCCAGTAGCCAGCAAAATGGCTAGATAACATGATAAAACACATACATTTTGGTGGGTTCCACCATCCACCTGGACGGTGTGAATAAACACATACATTTTTGTGGGGCCCACTATAACGTTTATATTCCATCCAATTCATTGGTAAGGTCGCATAGACCCATATGAAGAGGAAAAATAAATTTCATAATGATCCAAAGCCCCTGTGACAACCCAAAAAGAGTTTCAAGGGCAGACGTTCAATCCACTGTTTCCTGCCATGTGGGCCACCTGAGCCGTGGATATGGCTAATTTTTGGAGGACCTACTGCCCTGAGGGGCCTCATCAAAATACACGATGTTGATATTGCCACACATCACGGTGGGGTCCATGGCTGGGACCGTGGGTCCCTGCCTGTCCGTCTGCCAAAATGCAACAGCGTCCTACTGCAGCGTCAGCAGTAGCAGGCGCTGCCTGCTATATATATATATATATTATTAAAAGGGGTTTTTTCACAGTTTTTCATATGTGGGGCCCGCATTAGGCAAATCCACTCTATCCATTACATTCCATGGTTCAAGCCAGACCAAAAAGCCCAATATTCGATATATTTCGGTGTGTAGAAACATCAGAGTGAGTTTCAATGGTAAAGCCGCTGTTCATTTACTACGGCCCACCAAAAAATCAGATTGGCTTCATTTCTTGGCTCAACAGCTAAAATGAGCTAGGGAATGGAATGGATGGCGTGGATTAAACTTATACATCAAGGTGGGGCCTGCATGAGTGGCCCACCCAAATACTTTATATAAATAAATATATATTATTATATTTCATTTGTTTGTCAGCACCACACTGTCAGTGCACCTTTCACTAATGTCCAGCATCCAGGGACGCTGGACGGTTTTAGATACGATGCATATTAAGGTGGGACACACCTTCAGACGTGCTGTCCAGGTGGACCACCATATGCATAGATGGTGTGAATAAGACATACACCAAGGTGTGGTCCATCCGAGTGGGCCACACAGCCACATCATCACATAAAAAAATGAAAAAGATAGGGAGAGAGAGAGTGGGACACGCGTGATGGAGGGCTTCGCCACTATGAGCCCTCCCTTGCATTCAATCATACATCAAATGGGTCCCAATACATGTGGGCCCACCAAATCAAAGATCAACGGTAGAGGTTCCTTCTCCAACCAAAATGGACGGTCTAGATGACCTCTTTTTATGTAAGAAAAATAAACATCATAATGGATTCTATGGAGAATGGCCCCATCATGAAATGATCATAAGAATCAAGGTGGGCCATCGGCCACACCTAGGGTCCAAAGTGAGATCCATACCATTAATCGATAGGCCTCACTTGGCCCATCATTAAAACATGAAAATCTACCCTATAAAGCACTCACCATTTGATCTTCTTGGTCCAATGGAACACTGATCTCCTTGTGTCTCACTTTAATGGAGAGGATGATAAATGAAGGGCTAGGATGATGGATCTTGAGATGGAAAGTCATTCCGAAAGTCATTGACCAGGCCATTGAGTTTGCGATATGCCTTCACAAAGTTGGTATATCCTTTGACAGTCTTGCTTGGAAACTCTTTGAGTTTCCTTGAGTTACCACCAGCATAGTAAGTCATTCCGAAAGGCAATAGCTCGGTCAAGTGACAAATATCCTTGATGACACTCATTGGATCGTAACAAAAACTGAAGGTATTAGTTGAAGTGCTCTAGAATGATGCCAGAGAGAGAAGAAGGGATGGATTAACTTGATATTCAAAGAGAGAGTCTAATACACTCACATATCCCAGTATCACTCCACATACTTTCATATTGGGATGACACCCGAGTGAACCATTCATCCCATTTCAAAAGGGGTTTTGGCCATGTCCTTGGTGTCTTTAATGCGTTGGCCACATCAAAAATAGATTTAGTTTTAATAAGAATCTCTCCTCGTGGGCAGATCGGGAAGAAGGGATCTAAAGGTTGAAGTTCTTCGGCCGAAACTTCTTGAGAAAATGTCGGGCCAAGAAAGAAGGCTTCTTCGTCCAAAGGAGATTTGAAGATTATCTTAGTGTACTTTTTAGTAAACAGGTCCATCATAGGTTTTGAAAGAAGAAGTTGCAAAGAGAAGTGATTATAAGCAAAAGTTTCAAAGGAAGAAGTTGTAAAGAGAAAGTGATTCGGAAGCATGATGAAATTGGATTCGAAGTGGCGAATATATTTACTCAAAATGGAAAGGGCATTATTGCAAAATCATAATTATTGCGGAAAAACAACTAATAAAGATACGTGTTGGTTTGGGATTCATTCAACGTCTCGATTCAACGCGGTTGATAGCAAAGTGGCCGATAGTAAAGTGACTGATCAAAGGCAGTTCACATGGGGCAACACATGTGGGCGTTTAAAGGTGGCATTAATGAAATATCAAATGCTACTGTCTCCTTCTTTGAAAGGACAACGACAAGGGGGCAATGTTTGTACCTTATCCGGCTGAGTCCTATTTTCAGCCAATCGAGGTTGAATACATGTAATCTGTACAGATGCGCATTTTACGTTTGCAAGATTTTCTGCAAATATGCACAGTAGCATTTTAGAAAATAAAGTCATAACGTATCAATGCATTAAATCGGTCAAGGAAAGTGCAACCAAATTTGGTTAGCTAAGTGACAGGTGGCCAACGATTAAATTCGCAGGATCGTTAGATAGGTGGCTAAAGGAGAATCCAAAGAGAGCAAGAACCTGAGAAGCATATAAAAGCAAAGTAATGGAGAAACGGTTATTGTAACTATCAAGACATGAGAATGATCCAAAACTGTTGGATCAAAGCTATAAATAAAGAAAACAAAGCAAGTAGAAAACTCGTCTCATACCAAACCAATTAAACTAAAATCTATATTTCAATTACCGTTGTAATTATCTTGTCAATTTACATTCCTTAATGTAATCATTTACTTTCTCTACTAAGAAAATTACTTTTCTTAGTGTAATCGTTTACTTTCCGAACTTGCCATTTACATTCAGTATTGTAATCCGTAACATTAATCCAGTAGCTAATAATTTTAGTTGTAATTGGAGTTCATGCTTGCATGTTGAACTTCATTCGATCATTAGAGGAGTGTCCTTCAACAATCTATAGTGGTCAATTGTAAGGATTTCTTTCTCAATTTGTATAATTTGTACTGAAAAGTCCTTTCGTGTTGAAGGCAAAGGAGTAATCCATATAAGAGGATGAACCCCACCTTCTGACTATTGCCTAATCCATTTACACATTGAGCAAGTGGCTAAATAGGCAACCGATCTTCTCATAATTTGGTCAGACTCTGTGTTTGCCTACTTTGTTGCTTGGGGTTATTATTATTCGGTTTGAATTGGAGCTGCAATCCCAATTTTGGCATGCCCGCAACCACCCGTGCTGGGAAAAAATGGACAAACGCTCATGACATGGTTTTGGCATACATATGCGTGACAATGTTGCATTTTAATGCCCTTATGGCTTTAGGGCTTCTCAGGGGACCCATATGACATGAGGTCGCCCTGCATGTATACATGGCTTATATGACATAGTTGCATGGCTCGCATATGCATTCATGCATTTGCATGAGGCATTTACATGCACACCCTAGTGACATCGGGGTTATGGCGACCATAAATTCATTGTGATTGGTAGTTATGGTTGTGAACACCGAAAACTTGGTTATGGTTATAGGGTGCTTAGGATCTCCGTGGGTGAAAGTCCCTAAACTTTGCAGTACTACAGGATGCTCTAATGTCTTGATTGAGTGGATACATGAGCGCCTGAGTGTCGCACACCAGTAGGTCATGTCTCCAAATGTGTCGGTTTGGTTAGAAAGGAATTCGGCCTCTCCTACTCTAAGAGTGTGGTGGCGATTGAGGTCATGTTTGACCAGCTTGGAAATGGGTTTGCTAATGGCGTGCTAGGTAGAATTTAGCATGACAATAGGCCTTTCACCGCCGTGGTAGGTAGTGAGGTCTCTTACCCTCTTATTGCATCGGCTTGTTGCAAGTATGGGCATTGACATGTTTGGCATTCCATCTTTGTTGCTTACTCTGATATTGTTGATTGATATATCTGTCATATGCATTGCGCACGCACACACGCACTTTACTAGGCTTTGTATAAAAGCTTATGAGAGTTTGCTCACTTTTTACAGGATGTGTTAAAGTGTAGCAGTTGGCGATGCTGGAACATGCTCTTTTATTTTCGTTTTGCAATACCTTGTATTTCCCTTGTATTAGCCTAAACCATTTGCATACTAGAGATGTATGTTACTTGTGGAGTTCTTTTGATTTTGCTTGGTTATAAAAGTTTTCTTAAATCCTCCTTATGGAACGTCGACTTCGGGATTTTGTGTATGGGTGCCGAGTGCTAGAATCGAGGTTTTATGGAGGCTATCAACACCATATTTGGGTTATGACAAATGAGCGTCGGGAATCAGATTTGGGGCATGAGAACCTAAGTTCCTGATATGCTTCACTTGAGTTGGTCCTCGACCAAGCAAGTATTTTAATCAAGTGACAAGCTAAGGCATGATCGCACCATGCCAGTGTCTACTTGCTTTGGCATTCGGTTGTCAGCAACCTCTACCAAAGATGGGCATATATAGACACCCCACCTAAGTAACGAGACACTACTCTAGAATCGGTTGACCGAATCTCGATAAAACTGCACCTAGAACCCTTAACCGCCATCAAGAACACAGGAAAATTTAGAGGTTGAACTGCCCGTTTTGTCTTAAACAATGTTAACATGCACGATCCAAGGATTCTTGACTCCCAGTCCTATAATAAGAGCCCCTAGGCAACTAGCTTCGGGACTAGCTGCCTTGACATTTTCCAATAAAACTACACTTATCCGCTAAAGAAGCCATCGAAAGCCCACCAAAAAAGAACATTTGGGCCAAAACTCCCCAAAGAAGATGAATGGCTTAGATTCCCTAGTCCCTGGACATTAAAGCCAAAAAACCACTAGGGAAAGAAGGAAAACACTACCACTGAACCAAAATTAGGAAAAGGCAAACCGTCAGCCACCTAGCCACATCCCTTGCAAACCATTAATTTTAGATGCCCCTCTGACAGATCCTGCATGCCAAATTTATGCCATGTGTCCACCATTGACCATTCATTAGCTGACAATTTTTATCTACAAATTTGACTCCCAACCTTTGATCCGAGAAGAGGCAAGGAGCATAAGAGGGCAGGGGAGACATCGTAGGATCTTGATGAGTTGAAGTTAAGTCAGATAGCTCATCTAGAAAGGGAACTCCACCACATAGGATTCCTGGAAACAACCATGCCTATACCTAGATCCTGCTCAACTCAAACCAGCCACATTAAAATTAGTGTATTAGAAGAAGCCTATCAGTTCAAGAGTAGAGTTAGATTTAGAGATGTCTGAATATCCCTTTTGACCCAGAAAGGGTGTCTGACTTCTCTTTTTCTTTCTCATATCTCACTCAAGATCAGAGCATGGTTTATTCCGCACATTCCCCTCATACCAATTGCTACCTTTCATCTATTAGGTATATTTATTTCTATTCATCTGCTTTATTTATTTTGCTCACCTGCCTAGTGACGCTTGACTATGCGTAGAAAGGCTAGAACTTATTTTATTATTTTTACCTATTCGACCCTCTCTTAGTGACGCAGGGATGAACGTGATGAGGTCGATCACCGTCTTCCTCAAGGATAACTACTCCGAATCCACGGAGCTTCTCTGGACTCCTCACAGAGACTTCTCGAATCCACGAGGAAAGAAAGCAGGAAGATAGAAATAAATTCTAATAAATTCGAATTTAATTGATGAATTCCCAAAATCGAGTTCACAACCCTTTAAATAAGGGAACCAAGCAATAAGAAAGAAATCAGACTCAAACTACAACTAAAACTCCTATAATTCGCAACTTACTATAAATAGTAAACTTACTATTTATAGACGGTCATGATGTCTACTAGTGCACAAGGTTTTCGGCCAAAAATAGTAAGTGTCCTATTTGGCTTCACCAAACCGTTCTCCTAATTATCCTAAGCACTTTTCATGTTGGACACAACTCCTAAAGCCCAACGGATGAAAAGTTATACTCAAACTAAAACTTACTATTTATAGTAAAAACAAAATTAAAACGAGGAAACGACCATCGATCAGGGGGTTTCTCGCAAATCTGGGCTGCGCAACCCGGCATAGCCGGGTTGGTTGGCTAAAGTAGCTCGTTCTACCCCAAAATCATATATTTTACGTCGGATAACTCATTCCGGATTATGAGATACGCCCAATCTAAGGTTTGATGGTCCGGATCACTTCTGTCGCCGACCGTGCCTTTTCTGATCCATCTTGGCCATGAAATTGTCCGCGACCCGCTCTACATCACTTAGGGTTATACAAAGTATGGCCAGATAAACAATATTATTTGTAGATATAATATTTTTCTAAAAGTCTTATGTCGCTTAAAGTAGAGATCAACGAAGTGCGAGCGAGAAAGAGTGCCTAATCCCATCCTCTCTCGTAACTGAGACCTTTGCACATAATTCTACGGTCATGGGCCATCCACATGAGTCATTTGGGTAGGGGGATTTTACAATTCCTCGACCCTAAGGCTTGTCCACACACTCTAGCCGATCGTGGACATATCTCAACTTTATTGACTAGTGGTGACTCCAAATACTCAATTGTACTATATCGGCTACCTTGAAAAGGTATTGCACGACCAAAGAATCAAGATTAAGCCAAACAAATCATACACGCCATCACTCTGCACTAAGAGGTGATGAGCAGTGTGTATCCCCATACCATATCGCTCCTCTCCTTGAGACAGGGTGGAAGGGTGCGGGGTGACCGTGCAAGCCGCGTTCACAGCATCCTAACTACTTTGCTATTTATAATTCACACCTTTTTTTTTTGTAAATTTTGCTGGAAAAAAGAGAGAGACTAAAATAGAAAGCAACGGAGACAAGACTGTTGTGTTTTAATAACCTAAATATGGGTTTATATAGATTTAAAAGGGAAATTTTGAGTTTGTTTCATGAAAAGAAATGTCATTGCATAACGTCTTTTCATTTAATTGCATCTTTTTATTACTATTTGAATTTAAAATTTATTGAAAGGCATAATAGCCATCATCAAGAGTCACCAGCAATCATAAGTGACATAAAAAATCATCACTAGTACAATTAGGTTTTATGTTTTATTTTGTTTTCATTTATTTATTTATTTTTTTTTGAAAACCCAACATGTGCAACTTTGGTAAGCTAAACCTCAAAGAAAATGGATATGGAACTGCTACTATAGGCACATGTGTGGAGCCACCATGGCGTGCATATTCACCAAGCCTGCTATCAAGTGTTACTCACAAGATGAAGGGAGAAAACAAAAATAGACCTGATCCAAAATTCTTGTGAGCCACATCGGTTGACAAGAGGTTTTGGGTGTAGTTTTACATTGTCCTAAGTGATGTGGCCAAGTCAGTCTCGTATTGGGATGATCCTTTGGATTTATGATGACCATAAGGATTCTCACATGATGGATGGAGTCGATGTCACATATGCAATGTGATGACCCCACAAAGCTTGGTTATTGTACATTCTAGGTAAAGCAGGTGTTATATAAGTCTGTTTCCCAAACCCTGAAAGAATCCAAAATTATCACCGTGAATAACGCTGGTGGCAATATAACCTTGATCTGTATAATTAAAAAGCCTTATGTGGACAGGTTTAAGGAAAAACAAATGTATAATCAAACATTATGTGCACGTGTTAGAAGTTAGCCCATGGTGAAAAGCAAGGATCGTTAGAAGTGAGCCTGCAGCAAAGATTGCTTTTCACTGCAGCCACAGCCGACGGGCGCGGATTTCCTGCAAAAAAAGCCTTTGGCAGGAAGTTCCTGCGCAGTATGCTGGGTGGGGCCACTGCAATGTATGTTAGAAATTCACCCTGTCCGTCCATTTTGTGAGCTCATTTCAGGAGGACGCGAGGCAAAAAACAGATGTGGAAAGAAAACTCACGTGGGTCATGCTAAAGGGAAAACTGGGGAAAAAATTTCTCACCGGGAAACTTTTTTTGGGCTCCACCTTACGTTTATATGACATGGAAACAGTTTATGAAGTCATTACAAATGGTATGAAGTGAAAATACAAGAAATATAGCTTGATATAAAACTTTTATGCTTATAAGAATGCTTTATTAATTTTCACTAAATTCTCACTGTTTCCTCAATGTTGGATGAACCTCTTTTTTAGTCTCACATTTAAAATCAGCTCTCAACAAAAGCATCTCGGTGGGCCCCCCTCAGTATCCTTGGCAGGAACTTCCTGCAAGAGGCTTTTGTATGAAATCTATGTCCTCTGCTGGCAAAGTTATGCCGGGTTTTCTCACTTGGCCAACCATTCACGTTACAAAATTACCAAATATTGTTCAGACGTGGATTAACTACCGACAGGTTGAGCGGCGAGGCTGGCTACTGAAGTTTTGTGGGTGTGCTATGATGTGTGTTTTATATCCACACCGTCCATCCATTTGAAGAGATCATTTCAGGTCATCATCCAAAGAATGTGATAAATCAAATTCTGAAGTGGACCACACTATAGAAAACAGTGGGGAGAGCGATGTCCTCCATTATATTTATTTGACATCCAACCTGTTTATAGGTTCACATAGATATTTAATTAAATAAGGGAAAACACAAATATAAACTTGATCCAGAACTTTTGTAGCCCTGAGAGTTTTTAATGATGAACATAATGTTTTCTATGGTAGGGTTCATTCGAGCTTTGGATATTGCTCATAAAATGACGTGTCCAAATGTACGGGCGGAGTGAGTATAAAACATACTTAATGGTAGGACCCACAGAATTAGGAGACTTCGCTCATGCATCATGTTACGCTTGTGCATCATGTTACCATCGGCTAATATCGAAACCCGCGTCCGGTCGGTAAAGGTTTTTGCAGCTATTTCATGCCTGGAAATTGAGGTGGGGCCCACCGTGATGTTTGTGAGGAATCCACTCCATCTATCTGTTTTGTGAGCTCACTTTTCGATGTGAAAACAAAGGTGAGTGGGATACCAGACTCAAGTGGGCCTTACTAGGAAAAGTTAGTTGGGAAATTCCCACCGTGGAAGCCTCCCTGGGGTTTACAGTAGTAATGTTTATGTGTCATCCATACCGTTCAGATCTTCGTTCTTATTGGGATTAACTGTAAATATAAATATTAGCATGATTCAAAATTTATGTGGCCCTATGATAATTTCAGCTATAGATGATCAATTCTCACATCTTCAGCTCACTTAAGCATTAGATTCGGTTATTCTTCCATCGTATCCTAAACTGAACTCACAAAACCAATAAACGAACGAGATGGATTTCTCAGCCCTTATGGGTTCCACCGGGGAAGCTATGTGGACTCATTGTAATCTTTATGACAAATTTCACGCTGCCCATTCATAGTACGGGACCATTTTAAGATATGCAATCAAATATTAGGTGTTTCCGAAAATCAAGGACACAACAGGGGAGGAAAAATTAGGGAAAGAATATTCACCGTTGAAACTTTCGTGGCCAAACCGAAACAAAAATAAGCTCAGCCTGATACCAAACTTTCGTGGCTATGCGAATGTTTCAACGGTGGCCGTTTAATCAGGACGGTTTTACGGATTTTAGAGAAACAAGATTGGGCCCACAGAACCTGGTGTTTTCCGGGTGCGGTAGAGGATTAGATGCTTCCCGTAACCTGTCCGTATTCCCAACTCTATATCTAACGGTCCGAAGAAACAGATATATTTTCCTCTTCAGAGTGGGCGGTCCAGATTCCCTTTAAAAAACCAAGTCCAGATCCTCTCCCAAGAAAAAGTTCTAGAACTAGGGTTTTCTATCATCGTCATCCTATCTATCTCTGAAATTTCCATTTCTGCAAGAAGAACAAAAAATAAAAAATAAAAAAAAAATGGTTAAGGGTCCAGGACTCTATTCCGATATCGGAAAGAAAGCCAGAGGTTTGAATTTTTTTATTTTTTATTTTTCTTTTCTCTTTCTCTTTTGATTTTTCATTTTTGAATCCCATTTTAATTTTTTTCTTTTCCATTTTTCTTGATTGAATGTATAGATCTTCTGTATAAGGATTACCAGAGCGATCACAAATTCAATCTCACCACGTACACTTCCACAGGAGTCGTGAGTATCTCTGTCTGTCTTCTTCTTCTTCTTCCTCTTTTTTTATTTATTTTTATTTTTTAAATTACTCTCTTGCATTTTTTGTTTATTGAGGGTTATTGAAATTACTCTTGGATTATGATGATTTACATCTTTGGTAGAAGATTTGAGGTTGGTTTTGTTTGTATTCTAATGCACGCACTATGATTTGCGGATTGATATGAGTGTGGGTTCAGTCACATACGGCATTGAAGAATTCATTGATCACGTCAAACTCGGCCGAATCTGATCTCATAAATCTTGAGTTCAATATCTGATTTCGTGAAGACGGTTTGGTGCTATAATGCTGTTTGGAGATTGGAGGCATTCTCATAGGGTTCATTGTTTTAGATAGATGACTGCAGCATTCGCATGGGGCTTGGGAGTTATGGTTACTTGATATTCTGGCAAACTATGATGGACGATGCATAGGCACTTGCATTTGTACATGTGGCGTAGAGTAACTCGAATTAAACCACCCAAATCATGGGACCTGTTGATGCCAAAATCCGGTCAGCCCTCTCTCTTCGTCGACCACCGCGTATAATCCCTGGAACCTGCACCAGGAAAGCAGGCAAAGGTGACCTTGGCTAAGCCGGGGGACCCTCCGATGCCTAAGTCAGGACAAGGGAATCAGGGTCTGAGTAGGGTATAGAGGAGAGCTCGATTTTGCGTACCAGTAGATATGGTGTGATGTAGTATTTATACTTAGCTGTCGAATGGTCCGGATCCGATAATCTCGGCACGATCAGGGGGATTCCCGGATCGTGGAGATACCCCCCGCAATCTATCGATCATGTAGCGTATCCGGCGGATCGTGCGTATTCGCGAGCGAGGTTATCGGCCACGTTTGGTTATGGCAGTTTCCACGTTCAGCGAGTGGGATATGCGGATCTTAACATGCGTTCGACTTGGAACGTTCGCTCTGTTCGGACTGTATGCTCGGCTCGGAACGTCGTTCGCCTCGGAATGCAGGCTAGAGCAAAGCGGTTATAACGTGGAGGATCATCCGATCGGATCATAATCCGGAGTCCGACCTCAACCAAGTCGGCTGTTCGGACGGGTCGCGTCTTGAAACAGGTCAGGAGGGTCACGACTCGGCTCGGACTTGCCCTCGGAGCAGCCTTGTATTGTGAGCTCAGATTTTCCATAACAGAAGCCCCCTGCTCTTCAAGTTTGCTTGCCAGCTCGGAGAGTACTTAGGTAGGAAATCTCCCGCCCTCGTCGCCATGATGACGGATCTCGAATCACGCGCGTTAGCTGCCTTGGCCAACATGTGGCGACGGTTACGATCTCGAATCTCCTTCCAGCATATGAGAAGTCGCCACGCAGGCAGGAGGAGGCGTGCGCTTGACGACTCCGAGTGCCGGGGCGTTGCTTCGCCTGTCGAGGTACGCAGCTCGATGTCAGAGCTGTACGATCGGTTCGTATCCCGCCAATGCAACGTCACCAGGTGTACTCGGAGATCGGCTCGTGTCGATTCGGCTGCTACCATTAAAGCTCGCCATCAATGCAAGAACCGTTCGCTGCCTATATAAGGCGCTCCGGGCGTTGGTTAGTCATTTTGACGTCCTGATTTGCGAGAGTGCACCGGAGAGGCGATTTTCGACGAGAGGCGATTCCGGCCGAACTCGAGGTTTTCGGCAGAAAAGCGATTTTCGGCCATCATCCGGTGAGTCTCGCTCACCTCCATCCTTGTTTCTTTAATGTCTTCTGATCTGGAGATGGTCCGCGAGTATGGCGACGACTCTGAGCCGGAGAGTACCGGGAGCGAAAGCGGGTCTTCCGAGGGCCCTTTCTAAGCCACTCTCCCGTACCCCCCGCCTCGGAAGCAAAAGACACTGGGTACTAGGACAAAGTAACCCAGCAAGAAGGTTGCCTCCCGAGCACGCTGAGTCGAAACTCCTACCGCCACTGATATGCCAGCGAGCCTGCGGGCCGCAGAGGTTGTCCTTTGGGGTTCTGTCATGTCAGGATCCCAAATGGAATGGATCCACTCGGAGTTCCAGGTCCCCGACTCCGTGCAGATAAGGGCCCCTGGTCCTTTGGACGTTGCTGGCGCTCCAGCTAAGGGTGAGGTGGCCATTTTTCTCTGCGCGCTGCAGTGCGGTGTCCGTCTCCCACTGCATCCTTTTATCTGGAAGGTAGCGACCTATCTAGGATTGGCCCCTGGACAGTTTGCTCCGAATGCATGGAGGGTGATGATCTCGGCCTACATAATTTCGAAGCAAGTTGAGAACCTCGAGCTGACCCCAGAGGAGCTGCTGAGCCTGTACATAGTCAAGCATGATAGTAAAGACCCATGGTATTATTTCGCGACTCGGGGGAGCAAGGGGTCGGGGTTGGTGATGCACCTGCCGTCTTCCAACAAGGACTGGAAGAACAAATGGTTCTGGGCGGCAGGTGATTGGGAGGCCCCGACGGCTGAGCTTAGGACCTTGACAAGTCGGGTTCCGACCCATTTTACAAAGCCAGGTCGGACTTCATTTTATATTTGAGTCACTATTTTGATTTCCGCCTGTTTTTGTAGAAGTGACATTTTTTTATTTTGCAACTTTTGCGAAGGGGTTGCCGCTCCTAGACTCGGACCAGAAGAACCAGGTCGCGGAGGCCAGAACGCGGTCGGAGTCGCTTCGCTCCTGGGCCGATCTGATAACGGCGGCCAACCTCTGGCCACATCCCTGAGTAAGCTGTCCTGACCTCTTCAGTAATTTTTCCTTCACTTATTTAGTAGCTGATAGTTCTTTCGCAGGCATGGCTGAGGCGTCCAGGGCGCGGAAGTGGAAGGTAGCTCCGAGCGCAGCGGAGCTACTCAAAGAAGCCCCCTGAGTGAAGATCATTCGGAAGAAGCCGGCTCCCCCTCGTGTGGGAGAATCTTCTGCTGCACCAAATCCATCAAGTTCGGCACGGAGGCCCGCCGGCACTCCCTCCGCGCTGCCTGCCCCGAAGGGCCCGAGCACTACCGCGGCTCCTCCGGTAGTGCTTAGGCCAGTGGTACGCCTTCCTCTAGGGGTTGTCCGAGTGACCGAGGCTGACACCCCGGCTGCGCCGAGCTCTGTTGCTTGGGCTCCTTCCGACGCCGTTCCTCCCGCCACCGTTCCCGCCGCAGCCCCCGAGCCCCCCATCGTCGTTCCCTCATCCTCTGAGAGGGAGGGAGCCAACAGGGTGGCTGAAAATGTGCCTTTCCCCCTCGAGGTTGAGGGGGAGGTTCGCGCCGAGGGTCAAAACTCGGTCGGCAGTTGGGTAGGGGCCGAGGGGGCTGAGGCCTCGGCCCTAGCGGGGACGAGCGGGGAGAGGTTCGAACCCGGCTATCACATGGCGTGCCTGGCTTCATTGGCCGCCAAGCATGCCAAGGAGGAAGACATCGCCCAGACCCTTGAGTGATCGGAGGGAGGCTTCCTGAACGACTTCGCCTCCGTATGTTACATGGTAAGTCTCCGAGAAGACCTTTCTTTGATGTTGTT
This sequence comes from Magnolia kwangsiensis, assembly GCA_037074715.1. Lineage (NCBI taxonomy): Eukaryota > Viridiplantae > Streptophyta > Magnoliopsida > Magnoliales > Magnoliaceae > Magnolia > Magnolia kwangsiensis. The sequence goes on along the minus strand of CM073576.1, from coordinate 110,387,227 downwards.
ATGCACACTCCGTAGGTACTGATCTTTGTTTTCTGTTCAGGCCGTCCCGGTGCTGCTCTCCATTCGGCAGATAGTGCGAGAGTACAAGGGGAAGGAGGCGGAGTTGGAGGCTCTCCGGGCCGAGATGGCGGCTTTAAGGTCGGAGGAGATTGGCTTCCGCCAACAGATTACGGGCGAGAGAGCCAGGGTCAGGCGACTACAGGGAGTCGTCGTGGACTTGGAGGCCATGGAACTACATCTGTAGGAAAAGGCAGATGATTTTAAGAAGAGCGGTGACGCAGCGACTGCTGAGCTGAACCGTGCCAGGGCCCACGCGGACTCCTTGGCCGTGGAGACAGTTCGACTTGGGGAAGCTTTGAATCGTGCCAAGGCTGAGGCGACTGAGGAGCAAACCCGAGCCGTGAATCAAGTCGTGGAGGCCCAGAGGGTGAAGGACGAGGCCTCTTTGGCCGCAGCGGTTGCTGCTGCGGTCGAAAGCTTCAAGACTTCTAAAGAGAGGGATGCTGAGGCCGCAACGTTTTACAATCGCGGCTTCGACGCATGCCTCGAGGCGGTTTTGGGTTTGTACCCGGACCTAGATCTCGATTCTCTCTTGCCCGACGACTCCGAAGATACCTCGGCTGACATCGTCCGCTCGGAACCAGCTCTCGACGCCCAAGTTCCTGATGCCCAAGCTCCTCCTGCCTGAAGACCTTTTTTTTTTAATCAATGTATTTATGTACTTTTGCCCCTCCGAGGGGATTTAATGAAGAATGTTCTTGTTACATTGTTGATTTGCTTGAGATGTTGAGCTGATAGGCTTAGTCCGCTGCCATTTAGTTTTTGGGGTCGATTATCCGAGCCTCCTCGGCCTAAGCCTTAATTGGGTCCAACCCCTTAGGATACTTGGCTCGTCGCCTCTGTTTTGTTGTACGCCGAGTTGAACACTTAATCGGGTGGTCGGATCGTTATTAGGCTCTTTTTCCTTGAAGGGATGCCTTGTCGATCTTTCGTGGGGTTAGGTTCCGATCCTTAAAGGATCGGACCATTTATTAGGCTTCTTCCCTTGAGGGATGCCTCGTCGATCTCTCATAAGGTTGGGTTCCAATTCCTTAAGGGATCGGATCGATTATCTCGCACTTGTGCGGATAGGGCAGTCGAACAAGCATTCAAAGGTAGAATCGGTCTTTTATTAAGAGCCTTAAAGGCCAGTCGCTCGGAGGCATACATTGCATCATGAGCCTTAAAGGCTATCTCGTCACGGGTAGTAGATCTTTAAGTGCTCGACGTTCCAAGGATGAGGGAGATGACGGCCTTCGAGGTCTTCCAGGTGGTATGAGCCCGGTTTGGCAGATCTGACCACACGATATGGACCTTCCCAGTTGGGTCCGAGGGCTCCTGCCCCTGGCTCGGCCGTGTTCTGGAAAACCCGTCGGAGGACTAAGTCTCCTGGTCGGAAACGCCTAACTTTAACTTTGGAATTGTAGAAAAGCGCTACCTGCTGGTGCCGAGCCGCTGTTCGGAGCTTAGAAACTTCTCGGAGTTCTTCGAGTAGATCCAGATTAGCCGCTATCTGCTTGGAGTTTTAACTTTCTTCGAAACCCCTGACCCGCGCTGTAGGGAGTCCGATTTCTACCGGCACCATTGCCTCCGAGCCGTAGGATAACGAAAATGGAGTTTCGCCCGTCGAAGTCTGTACTGTAGTCCTGTAGGCCCAGAGGACGAAGGGGAGCTCTTCGGCCCAATTTTCTTTTGCTTTTTCTAGCTTCGTTTCGAGATGATGCTTGATGATTTTGTTGACCGCCTCTATTTGTCCGTTCGATTGTGGGTGCTGAGGCGATGAGTAAGCGTTCACAATGCCGAGCCCTCGACACATGCTACGGAACTTGTCATTATCGAATTGGCGGCCGTTACCAGAAACGATGGTCTTTGGAATCCCGAACCGGCAGATGATATTTTTCCACACAAAGTCGATCACCTTCTGCTCGGTGATCTTTGCAACTGACTCAGCCTCAGCCCACTTGGTGAAATAGTCGACCGCGACTATAGCAAACTTGACTTGTCCCTTCCCAGTGGGCAAGGGACCGATGATGTCGATTCCCCATTGAGCGAACGACCATGGCCCACTCATGGGAGTCATTTCTTCTGCCGGTTGTCTCGGCACAACAGCAAAACGCTGGCACTTGTCACACTTCCAGACAAAATCCTTAGAGTCTTGCTTGAGAGTTGGCCAGAAATACCCTTGACGAAGTATCTTCATGGCCAAGGCACGGCTGCCCGAGTGATTTTCGCAGATTCCCTCGTGAATCTCCCGAATCACGTAATCGGCTTCATCCGGTTGGAGACATCTAAGGTAAGGCTGAGAATGCTCCTTCTTGTACAGCACTCCGTCCAGTATGGTATACCGGGCCGCTCGGACCCTAAGTCGTCTCGCCTCAAGCTTATTCGAGGGGGTTTCGCTGGTTGATAGATAATTGAAAATGGGGTCCATCCAACTGGGGATGGACTGGACGGTGCTGACCTCCTCTGACTGGCAGATGCTTGAGTGCTCAACGAACTCGACCGGAATAAAACGTGGGATCTTTCCCTCGGAGGCCGAGGCGAGCCTTGCTAAGGCGTCGGTCCATGAATTCTCGGCTCTGGGGATCTGCCGGACGGTGCAGCTCCAGAATATCTCGATCAATTTCCTCGCCTCTTCGAGGTAGGCGATCATTCTAACTTCCTTAGCTTCGTACTCTGAGGAGATATGGTTCACCACCAATTGTGAGTCGCTGCGGATTTGCAGGGTCTGAACACCCAGGCTCGCTGCCAGCCTGAGCCTAGCCAGCAGCGCTTCGTACTCGGCCTCATTGTTTGAAGCTTTGAACCCGAGCCTGATGGTGTATTGAATCGTCGTTGAATCAGGTGCCACCAGGACGACACCGGCTCCTGCTCCTTTAACGTTGGAGGATCCATCAACATAAAGGACCCACCCCGGATCTGATGCGGGCTCTTGATTGCTCAGCGGGGCGGGCGGTGTCATCTCGATTTCCTTCCTGGCTTGCTCTTCTTCCGAAGTTGTAAATTCGGCGATGAAGTCGGCTACGGCTTGTCCCTTAAGTGCCGTCCTGGGCCGGAACTGAATGTCAAACTCTCTGAGCTCTACAACCCATTTGGTCATCCGGCCTGGCACTTCGGGTCTCTGGAGGATCTGCCTCAGAGGGGAGTCCGTTAACACTATTATGGAGTGGGCCTGAAAGTACGGCCGTAGTCTTCTGGCTGAGACGACAAGGCAGAGCGCTAATTTTTCTAAGGACTGGTACCTCGTTTCTGCTGGTACCATGACTTTGCTTACATAGTAAACGGGATACTGTTTGGTTCCGACTTCTTGAATTAGAGCCGAGCTGATGGCTGAGGTCGAAATGGCGAGGTAGAGGAACAAGGGCTCTTTTTCTTCCGGCTTGGACAAGAGAGGTAGCGATCCCAAGTACTGTTTCAACTGCTGGAAGGCTTGCTCGCACTCCGGCGTCCATTCCGCCCTCTTGTGGCCTTTCAGCTGTTGGAAGAAAGGAAGGCATTTGTCTGTAGCCCTAGATATGAAATGTCTGAGGGCTGCAACTCTTCCCGTGAGACACTGTATTTCCTTGAGAGTCCGAGGCGAGTTCATGTCTAGGAGGGCTTTGATCTTGTCTGGGTTCGCCTCGATACCCCGCTGGCTGACTTGAAAGCCCAGGAATTTCCCTGACTCAACCCTGAATACGCACTTGGCGGGGTTAAGCTTCATCTGGTATTCACGGAGGACATTGAATGTTTCTTTGAAATTAACAAGGTGGTTGGAGACTTTGATACTCTTCACCAACATGTCGTCCACATACACCTACATGGTGTGTCCGATCTGTTTGGCGAACATCTGATTCACCAGTCTCTGATACGTTGCCCCAGCATTTTTCAGGCCAAATGGCATGACCCGGTAACAGTAGAGTCCCTTGTCCGTGACAAAGGTGGTCTTCTGCCTATCCGGGGGATGCATGGCGATCTGATTGTACCCGGAGCAGGCGTCCAGAAACGAGAGTAACTCGTGTCTGGCCGTGCTGTCCACCAGTTGGTCGATCCGAGGTAGCGGGAAGCTGTCTTTGGGACACGCCTTATTCAGATCGGAGTAGTCTACGCAGACCCGGCACTTCCGTTTGACTTCCTGACGAGCACGACATTTGCTATCCAGTCAGGGTAGTATACTTCTTCTATGAAGCCCGCATCGAGCAGGACGGAGACCTCCTCGGCAATGGCTTCATATCGTTCGGCATCGAACGACCTTCTTTTTTGCTTAACTGGCCGGTGGTCTGGGTCCACGTTCAGCATGTGGACTTGCACATCGGGTGAAATCCCCGGCATATCTGCATGTGACCATGCGAAGACGTCCCGGTGTTGTCTCAAGAAGGCCATTAACTCGTTCCTCCGCTCGGGATTCAATGATGATCCGAGCTGAACAGTTTTGCTCGGATCTGATTCATTGAGCGACATTCTTATCAGATCTTCGACTGAGGAACTTTCTGCCGATCCTCGAGGGTCCAAGGCGTCCACTACGAGCGTTTGTTTGACAGCCCCTTTCCTTACGGCTATCGCATAATATCTCCGGGCCTCGCGTTGGTCGCCTCGGAGATAACCGATCCCACCTTCGACTGGGAACTTCATCATCAGATGATAAGTTGAGACGACCGTCCTCATTGCATTGAGGGAGGGTCGGCCCAGAATCACGTTGTGGACTGATGGAACATTGACAACTAAAAAGTCAACCAAAAACGTGACTTGATGTTGCCCTTCTCCCGCTATTACTGGGAGGGAGATGGCTCCTTTGGAGATGACTCTCTCTCCGGCAAAGCCGTGCAAGGGAGTCTTCACGGGTCGAAGCTTGGACCGTGGAATTCCCATCTTTTCAAACGCCTCGGAATACATTACGTCAGCTGAACTCCCGGTGTCGATCAGGATGCGGTACACTTTGTGATTGGCTATGGTCATAGTGACCACTAGCGCGTCGTCATGCGGATGCTGGATCCCGCGTGCATCATCTTCTATGAAGGTCAGGCTGCACGGAGCGACACGGAGTTCCTTGCTGGGACGTTCCGTCAGGTGAATGTGGTGCTCCGACTCGGAGCTCCGGGAATGGGCTTTCCATACCCTGTTCGAATCCCCTCCCCCAGCTGAGCCCCCGAAGATGGTGCGAATTTCGGCGGGCTCCTCTGGGGGGTTGTTCGACTGCTCTTGTCGCCGTTCTTCTCTCTGAGCGGATTTCTCCTTTTTGGCGTAACGACGTAAATGTCCTTTGCGGATGAGGGACTCAATCTCATCCTTCAGATCTACGCAATCGTCTGTGTTATGACCGTGGTCCCGGTGGAAACAGCAGTATTTCCGTTTGTCCCGATGCTCGGGATCAGCTCTCATACAGACTGGCCAATTGAGCAGTCTGTCTCCTCGGATGTCTAGCAGGATCTGCTCGGCGGATGTATTGAGTGGAGTTTAGGAACGGAATTTCCCTTCCGGCCTACGGCTTGGACGGCGATCGCGAGACGAGTGGTCATCCGTCCTTTTGCTAGTCGGCTGGGAGTCTTCGTTTCGGGGTCTCTTCTCCTTGTTCGTCGAGTCAGACGCCTGTGTGCCCTTTCGGGCGTTGGTGAACTCTTCTGCGTTAGTGTACTTCTGAGCTTTCGTCATGAAGTCCGCTAGCGTCTTTGGTGGATTCTTTCCGATGGAGAAGGCAAACTTTCCTTCTTTCAGTCCGCTCAGAACGGCGGCGAGGGCCATCTTATCATCGTAGTCCTCGACATGCAATGCTTCTTTGTTGAAGCGGGCGATGTAATCCTTCAACGACTCTTTCGGGGTCTGCTTAATAGTAAGCAGGTGAGTGTTGGGCTTCTGACTTCTCTTACCGCTTATGAACTGCGTAAGGAATAGTCGGCTCAGTTCCTCGAATGAACCCACGGAACCAGGCTTCAGCTGGCGATACCAGATCCGAGCGGACCCTGTGAGGGTGATAGAGAACCCCCTGCACATCATTGCATCCGTTGCTGTCTGGATCTGCATCCAGGATCGATAGGACTCCAAGTGTTCGGATGGGTCCCCAGATCCCGAATACTGGATGACGGGAGGCATACGAAACCTCTGCAGCATCACTTCAGTCATGATAGCTGAGTTGAAGGGAGGCTCGGTCTCTTCCATCATCGCCTGAATCGTGGTTGGAACTGTCGATTGTTCTTGCTTTTTCTCCAATATCAGGAACTTATCCTTCAGTTCCGCAAAGCGCGCTTCCCAGGGATCCTTGTTTTCAGTGATGACCTCTGGGGTATGTTCAGTCTCTGATATTCTCCTTTCTCTCCTCCGTTCTAACTGATGACGGAGGTCCGTGGGTGGCAGGGCGGATGTGGCTGAGTGGACGGTTGTCGGAGCTCGAGTAGGCTCATTCCGTGCGGATGCCTCGCCACGTGCCGCAGGAAGATTTTGACCCGACTGTGGTACTCCTGAACGTTGGGGAACTTCGGGCCTCACACTCCTCGGCACGGAGCGAGTTTCCACAAACAGCCCCACCGGCTCGAGAACGGGTTGTTCTTGAGCCGGGCGTAGTTCTGGCTCCCGCTGCTGTTTCATCTGATTTATCTCATCACGCAGAGCCTGAATCTCATTCTGCATGGTGCGGTACTTGTTCTACCGATTACGCGAACTCTGAGAAGGCCCTGGAGTGGACTCGGCATGAAGCGGTGATGACGACCGAGTTTGCTCATCAGGTTGCGGCTGTACTGCTGTAGCTTTCTTCTTCCTCGCCATTGCTTAGGGGAAATGAGAACCTGACTTCTAATTTCAGGTTCCCACAGACGGCGCCAAAAACTGTTGTTGCCAAAATCCGGTCAGCCCTCTCTCTTCGTCGACCACCGCGTATGATCCCTGGAACCTGCACCAGGAAAGCTGGCAAAGGTGACCCTGACTAAGTCGGGGGACCTTCCGATGCCTAAGTCAGGACAAGAGAATCAGGGTCTGAGTAGGGTGTAGAGGAGAGCTCGATTTTGCGTACCTGTAGATATAGTGTGATGTAGTATTTATACTTAGCTGTCGAGTGGTCCGGATCCGATAATCTCGGCACGATTAGGGGGATTCCCGGATCGTGGAGATAACCCCCGCAATCTATCGATCATGTAGCGTATTCGGCGGATCATGCGTATCTGCGAGCGAGGTTATCGGCCACGTTTGGTTATGGCAGTTTCCACGTTCAGCGAGTGGGATATGCGCATCTTAACATGCGTTCGACTTGGAACGTTCGCTCTGTTCAGACTGTATGCTCGGCTCGGAACGTCGTTCGCCTCAGAATGCAGGCTAGAGCAGAGCGGCTATAACGCGGAGGATCATCCGATCGGATCATAATCCGGATTCCGACCTCAACCAAGTCGGCTGCTCGGACGGGTCGCGTCTTGAAATAGGTCGTGAGGGTCACGACTCGTCTCGGACTTGCCCTCGGAGCAGCATTGTATTATGAGCTCAGATTTCCCATAACAGGACCCACCGAAGATAGATTATTATGGCTTTAGTTGAATGTGCAATCTGTGATTTATGGAAATTTTTTTGCTGAATTCATTTTTTTTTTTGGATATAGCCATTCGTCAGTTCAGATATCATCTTATTGACGATTTCAAGGTATCACTTCAGTATAGATGATGTTTAATAAACCATCCAAAGAGGGGCCCACTATCGGGATGGTTTAATTTGGATTAAAATTATGTCACATGTGCAATTTCTTAGTGCCTGTGTATGACTCATCACACTCTGCCAGAGCATCAAAGTTTTCCTTACTTATAGGAGGTAATGGACCTTTAAAAAATAAGGGACATTTTCACTCTGGCTAATCCTATCGATATGGGAGGTGAAATTTCATCTTCTGAATCTTGGCTAATTGAATCTCTTGTGCTAGGTAGTAGGTATTATTTCTTGATGCGTCGTATATGACCCTCTTCAAATGGGCTTATTACTATTGATTCGATGATCCAATGTGGCTACATGAGTACCTCCATCCTAACCTTTGATGTTATTATAAAGAGGTCGATGGGTGTGGATAGGTGAGGCTAACTCGGAGGGTCTATTCTTGTATTATTATTATTATTATTCTTTTTTCTTTTTCAATTCTTGGAGGGGATCCTTCCATTATTGTGGTGGAGTGCAACTCCCGTATAGGAGGGGTAGTAGTATGGGAGCCCTCATTAGGCATCTGCTTCGGGATAAGGAAGTGAGTGTATCCACCACTTCCGATTCAGAAAAGTTGGTGTGGAAGCCAGCAACAAGGGTCTGTTCTCGGTTAAATTGTTTTACTCTCTCGTGTGCGGTGGTGATCATCAAAGAGAGGCGGGCCATAGTAAGCTTGTTTGGTCCTACAATGTTTCTCCTAAGATATCGGCCTTTGTATGGTTGGTAAGAACGAAGAAAGTTCTTCGTGGGTGGCTCGCCCCGCCTAGAACAATCATGTTTGACCGGGCTTACACACATTCGCTCACTTACGCCATCTCTATATGTTTATTTTGATCCTGATCATGCTAATTTCGAATATTGGAAGATTCTCCACTAGATAATGATCAAATTTGAACTCTCAACAGCCCTTTAAAATTCCAGATGGATGTAAGCAGAAAATGATCAAACATCGCAAGAAGAGTGGAATCTATTCTGCTGACATCGCGGCCATTGATAATTTGCAAAAGAGCTATGATGATTCCAAATATTTGCATCATGTGCGTATAAGATGAGGAGACACTTAAACATCTTTTTGTGCATTGCCCCTTTTTGGGTACAATTTGGGTGGAAATCGCCTAAAGTGGACATCAGAAACTGTAATTTTAGCCAATGACAAGAGTGAGGAAATCGCTTAAGGTGTGGCAGGAACTGTGCAATTTGGAGTCATCTATTAACTACAATTTAAACAACATGATCTATGTGCTAAATAGGGGGAACGGGGGCAAGAAGGTGGCTCGATGAAAGTTCTATCTTGGAATGTTTGTGGACTAGGGTGTAAGGAGAAAAGGCTGTAAATCCGGGACATTTATCATAAGTCCGAAGAGCTAGTGATCACATTCCTTGAAACGAAGCTTCAGTCTCTTGATGACAAGATAATTTATTATCTGTGGGGGATCAAGCATAAAGATTGGGTGTCGCTGGATGTTGTTGGGTCGGTAGGGGGGATCGTAGTTGGTTGGAGAAAACAGAAATGGGACAGAGTGGATATTTGGGTGGGGACTTTCTTTGTTTCTGTTGTTCTTAAGGAGAAGACATCTTCTTTTCTTTGGACATTTTCTTCTCTCTACAGTCCATGTCAGGCTTCTCATAGGCCGATGCTGTAGGACGAGTTAGATGTCGTTAGGTCAAGATGGCCACATCCTTGGTGCATGGGAGGTGACTTTAGTGTCACTCGGGCCTAAAGAACAACAAGATAACAACCAATATGAAAGGCTTTTCCGATTGGGTGCAATGAAATGAAATGGTGGAATTGCCCCTGGGAGGAGCTTTATTCACTTGGACCAATGGTTAGGGGTACCTAGTTATGTCATGTATAAACAAGTTTCTTGTTTTGGTGGACTGCATAAAGAAATTCCCCATCTCCAAACAGATTGTGCTTCCACGTCCTGCTTCCGATCATAAACCCATCATGTTGGATGTAGAAGAAGACAACTGGGGGCCGAGAGGGGGGATTCACAAGTCAAGGCTTCGTTCAAAGTGGAAGGATATGCGGGTTTCATTTTAAGTCAAACACTTCATTTTCTAAAAGGGAAGCTCAACGCTTGGAAGGAGGAGTTCACGGGCAGTAGGGAGTGATAAAATGATGCTATTCTTGCAAAACCTAACGATTTGGATTTAAAAGAGGAAGTGGGTTAGATTTCAGAAGTTGAAGTATTAAGAAGGTTAGATTCAGGTTCACAATATGCAAGAGGGGTCAAGGAAGAGGAAATAAAATGGCCCTAAAGATCTCGAGCAACATGGTTGTAAGAAAGGGACAAGAACATGTAGTTTTTCCATAACATGGCAAGCGCAAGAGCGAGAAACAATCATATTGGCAGTTTGATGATTAATAGTGTAAGGGTGGTGGACAAGGCTCAAATCTGTAGTTCTGTAGTGAACTTTTACGAACAATTGTTGATAGGGGACACTTGGGAGCAACCTTTATTGGGAAATTTGGACTTTTATAGGCTATCAAAAGCTCAAGCATTGGCTCTCAAAAGATTGGTTTTGAAGGAGGAAGTGAAAGCAGTGGTCAACTCTCTTAGGAGAGATAAAGCCCCGGGGTTGGATGGATTTCCCTTGGCTTTTGTCCATGTCTTTTGGAGTGAGGTTAAACATGAGGTTATTGCTTTCGTGGAAGAGCGTTTTGAAAGAGGAAGGTTGTCTAAGGAATTAGGGGCTTCTTATATTGCGCTTATCCAAAGGTTAAAGGTGCTACAAATTTGAAAGACATCGGACCTGTTAGCCTTCTTGGGACTCCATACAAAATTTTTGCAAAGATTCTTGCTTCAAGGTTCCAGGATATCGTTGCTTTGGTTATCTCAGAGAATCAGAGCACCTTTGTGGTGGAAAGGCAAATTTTGGATTGTGCATTGTTAGTGCACAAATGTATAGATTCTAAATACAAAGAAGGTTATTTGTAGGTGGCGTGCAAATTAGATTTAGAGAAGGCCTAAATCATGTTGGTTGGGATTTCTTGGACATTTGGGGCGTTTTGTATGTGGCCAGAAGTGGAGGTCTTTAATCTAGGAAGGTGTTAACTTGATGTTTTTTTTGGTCCTTGTTAATGGAACTCTTAAAAGCTTTTTAAGGCTCTAGAGGTTTACGTCAATGTGACCCTCTATCCCCTTTCTTGTTTGTGTTTGTTGTTGAGGCTCTAAGTAGGATGATTCTAAAAGGTTAAGAAGCGGGGTTAATCAAGAGTTTTATGGTGGCACGATCGGGTCCATCAATTACTCAACTTCAATTTGCGGATGATACAATCCTGTTTTGCGAACCGAATGAAGATATGGTCGAAAACTTGAGCAAAATAATCGTTTGCTTTAAAGTAGTTTCAAGCGTGAAGGTAAATTCCTCTAAATATGAATTGCTCGGGATCCATTTATCGGATGTAGAGGTGCAACAACTTGTGGAAAGGGTTGGTTGTGGTGTTGGAACTTTTCCTACCACTTATCTTGGCTTGCTGCTTTGCATTGGGAAACCAACCAAACATTATTGGGATTCAGTTATTGAAAGGATCAAAAGAAAACTATCTTCATAGAAGAGTCGGCACTTATTCTGCGGGGATTGCTTAACTTTGATAAAAATGACTTTCTCCAACATGCCATTATATTTTATGTCACTCTTTCAATGTCCTAAATTAGTTCTGGCCAAGCTCGAAAAGTTGAGATGGGATTTTCTATGGAGGGCAAAGAATCATGGAAGAGCTTCCACCTTTTAAGATGGGAGGATGTGTGCAAGCCCCACTCAGAAAGGGGCGGTGTGCGGGTCTTGGAACATATGGATCTAGCGTTGGCAAAATGGTTGTGGAGATTTGCAACGTGAGGTAAGAGCTTATGGAGGGAGGCGGTTACTACAAAGTATGGTACGAGTTCGGGTGGTTGGTGGATCAAAGATTTATTGAGATACAAAGCCTTAGGGTTATGGAGGCCTATCCTTTCGGTGGTGGCTAAGTTTAAAGAAGGTGTTTTGTTTGTTGCGGAAGAAGGAACTCGCATCCATTTTTGGGAGGATCTTTGGATGATTGTTTGTTATAAAGGGATGTGTTTTCAAGTTTGGCCATTTTATCTCCCAACAAAAACTTCTCAGATGCTCCTTGTTACTCCAAGGATAGAGAAGGGATTGTGTCGATGCCACCAAGTTGTAAAGGTTTATCGGACGAGGAGAAGGAGACTTTCTTAAAATCATTGGAGAAATTGAAATACACTGTGGTAAATGAACGACGAAGGATGTGATGGTGTGGAAAGCTCATAGCTCACGTAGATTCTTGGTCCATTCTTTCTATAGAACCCTCACCTTCTCCCCCGTCTCCTCTTCCCACAATTATGGGTTTTGGAAGTATGGTGCCCCTCCGAAGGTTGGTGCTTTTGTGTGGCTAGCAGGAAGGAATAGAGTGCTCACCATAGATTACCTTTGCAAAAAAAGGAATGGTGCTTCCAACATTTGTATTGTGTGTAAAAGGGATACTAAGTCGGTCGATAACTTATTTATTGATTGCCCCTTTTACGAGGAAGGTGTGGGACTTCTTCCTTTCGTCCCTTAACATTTCTTGTGTCGTGCCAAAGTCCCTTCGCTCATTTTTAGATTCTTGGTACGAAGGCGGAATTGAAAAGGAAGCGAAGGCTGCTTGGTGGTTAGTGGCGATGGCATGCCTTTGGGCATTATGGGGAGAAAGAAATAGGCATTGTTTTAAAAATAAAGCAAACTCGGAAGGCCAGACTTAGGTGCTTGAATGAGCATCTGGAATCAAGGATCTGGATGCTTGCACTCTCATTGTCCTTTTGGGGTTGTAGTTTTTCTAATTTTGTTTCGTGCATTGTATTCTTTTTCGCCTTTTGGGTTGTTTTTTAATAAAATTGTTGCCTTAAAAAAAGATGCCTCCTAACTCCGAACTGCAGGATAGCGGTCTCTAGCATCTTGAATGCTGAGTGTATACAAAATTGAACAATATTAAGGGGATTTCAAATGAGGATGTGGTAGAAAATCTTAGGATGGTGATTCAATGCTTGAAGCGGTTTCGGATCTTAAAGCCAACATTGCTAAGAGTGAGATGTTAGGGGTGCATATTCCCAAGGAGGAAGTAGCGTGGTTGGCAGGGATATTTGGTTGCCATGCGGGAGCTTTCCCTTCTTCCTATTTGGGGCTCTCCCTATGTATTAGGAGGCTAGCAAGGCGTTTATGGGATGTGGTGGTAGAGAGGTTTGAAAGAAAATTATCGAAGTGGAAAATTCGATCTCTCTGGGTGGTCGGATCACTATTATAAAAGCAGTTTTTTCAAAACTCCTGTTATGATGTCCTTATTTAGATACCTGAAGTTGGTTTTAACCAAGTTGGAAAAGGTGAGATGCAATTTATTATGATGGAGATTGGGGGACTGGAGAAGATTTCATCTCTGGGTGGTACAAAAGAGAATGCCTTATGGCAAGTTATGAAAGGCAAGTATGGGTGCCTAGCAGGAGGGGTGTAAAAGACTTATCTTTATATAGCATCATGGATTTGGTAGGGTATTTGCAAGGCTCAAAGTCCAGTTTTAGTGAAGGCATCAACTTTGCGATTAGAAATGTGGAGATAATCAGATTTTGGGAGGATGTATGGGTTGGAGACACATCCCTCTAAAAACCTTTCCCAAGAGTGGCCCGTCTAGTATTGGAAAGGGATATAAAGGTTTCTAAGTTTTTCGCTGTCATAGGGTTCCAGGTGGCGTGGACGCTGCCTTATCGAAGGAATATCCTAGATGAGGAAATTGAAGAATTTTTGAAGCTCCTCGATTGCCTTCAAGCTTATGTTTCGATTAATGAAGAAGAGGATAGGATGGTGTGGCTAAAAGATAAGTTGGGATGCTTCTCGATTTGGTCATTTTACAAGTCCCTTTGAAGGTGTTAAAGTCTCTTAATATACATTGATACACCATCCTCTAATGGTTGAGCTTTTAGAGTAAGTGGTTGTTTAATCTCGGGAGCAACGAATGTCTCCCTGATATATTCTCCCATGAGGGGTCGTTTCTGGTGTGAGTTATATCCCTCCATCCTTGCCTAGTATGTTCCCGTGCAGAGTTCCACCCCGCACGTGCGGAGAAGTGTTAAAGTATAATGCCCCGAGTTTTCGCGGCCTGAGTGCAAACGTGCTCGAAAATTCTGGGTGTTAGTGAAATGAATGAAGAATGAATACTTCATAATTGCACCTTTTTTTCTTTCTTTTTCAAATCACATTAATGAAGGCACCCGTTCATGAAAATAAAACCAACCATATTATAAAATCTTATTCCATTTAAATATAAAAGTTCAACCAATCATTTAATGCTTACTCATGTGGGAGCTTATTACAAATATGCAAATTCGCAGCATGAAACATAAATAAAGCTAAATTAAAATGAAAGCATCAACAACATAGTCTTTCATAGGGAGATAATGCTTCGCCCATCACTTTAGCCTGTGTATCATCTGCATCATCTGTATGGTTGGAGAGGGTCAACGCCCTACTCATAGTGATGATTGTCCTTTAAGATTAACAATAATTCCAGTGATTTATCAAAATAGCAATGCAAGGGTTTCGATACACCTCGTATTCCACCATTACGAGTGGTATCGATATGTGCAGCCAAATTTACATGAATGCATGCCTAGCATAGTATATGTGGCTCACCATACATAGTGACCACCATATTGTGAAATATAATTCATAAAAATTTAGCTCACTCCGCATCTTATAACCAGTGTTCCAAATATCGGTATCGCATTACGTATCGCATCCTTAGGATACAGATACATATCGGTTATCGCACGAGATATATGGTTTGTATAGGATAATTTATCACTTTCTGGGAAACATGGGGAAATTGGGAAAATGGTTGAATTTTTAAACGAAACTTTAGGGATTGTTTGAAAAAGACCTTAATACACTTTTAAATGATAACATCTCAAGAAATAAGTGCACCTAATAGGTATCCTTTGTACAGGGTCTTAAGCTATGCATTGTTTGATTGAACTAATGCAACTATATTCAAATTGAATGCGTAACATTTAGAGTGTATGTGATGATCATTTCATCAAACACTCCTAAATACTTTGAAATTAGTCTGAATTGCCAGCTGGTTGAAGGGAAATTTTGAAAAAAAAATATTTTAATAACTTTTTATTAATTTTTAATTAAAAATAATTTTTATTTTTCAAAAATTGATGAGGACTTAACAAATTAGTAGATCAACCCTCATACATGCTTAATTTCATGTTTGGAGTGCAACATTGCATGTAATTTAGAAGAAATTGGAGAAATTTAGATTTTTCCTTAATTTTCCTCAAACTGGACCACCTACACTCAAATTTCAAAATTAGTCTTAATTGACAGCTAGTTGAAGGAAAATTTCAAAAACAAAAAACATGGAGAATAAGAAGAACCAATGGATATTGAAATCAAAGCTCTAACTCCATGATTCTTTTCATGCAAAACATGAAGAACCAATGAATTTGTAACCAAGTGTGTGATTTTACACGGGTCTCTAAGGGAAAAGTAAAAATAAAAAATAAAAAAAACCATTTGACACTGATTTGACATAATTTCAACAAAACAAGGGATCAAAAATTGAAATTACTCACTGGATCAAACATGTGGGACATGTCGACAATACCTGTGCATTTCGTATAGCGCAGGTGAGATACAAGATATATCGTAGGCTATAAGATATATCGTGGGATATATTGGCCGATATCATTGATATTTAAAACATTACTTATAACTATGGAGATTCGTCGGCGTGTCCAACACTACCTTGGATTTACGTAACACCTTGAGACGGTACATTGATTGAATGAATTACGTAACATGATTTGTTCATGGAGCGACTAATTGCGACATCCAATCTTAGAAATGTGATGTAACGCCCATTGTGGATTACTTACATCGATGTGTGCACCACTACCCAAATCTAAGGATTTATGCATCGACCAAGAGGGTTACTACCCAGAGTGCATTACGTCCATGATAAATACATACAAGTCACTAGTTATGAGACCTTCAACACATCACTTGCATCAATGGGGAAATAAGTCGAACCATGAGAGTTTTGGAATTTCAAGACACATGCTCAAGCCATAAGATAAGGGAGGTAGTACAAGGCTAACTTAATTAAATAGAAAAGTAGCAATAAGCTAACTCAATAAAAGAGAAGAGTAGCAAATAGGCTAATTCAACAAAAATAAGGAGATGAGCAAAAGCCAACTCAATATAGAGTGGAAACATGTGTCGCTCTCAAAATCAGCGAAGGGCAAGGCTTGTATCTATCACTCCACATGAATCCATAAAAAGTCCAACGGTGTTTTCATGGACTAATTAATTTGGAATTACAGTAAAATAAACCCTAATAAGGTAGAGAATAGTCCATACACTTCAAAGTAAATCCATAGGCACAGTAATGTGATTTCGGGTTAAACGGGTTACTCGATAAGTCGAAATTACTCCAAAAGTGAGTCATGCTTTATAATGTAGGACATGAAATTCAAGTATGATGTGCAAGAATTCAGGCTTACATCATACCAATTCAGAAATAATTATACAAATTCCACATCCCACATGATAGTCCAAACATTCAATGAAAGGAGAATTTATGCGGGTCTAGGCCGACACAGGCTAGGGCTGGACCAATAAAAATTATAAGCCGAACGATGTCAAAGGGAAATAGAAATCAACCACATATGCATAAGAATCAATCCCTGATCCAAGGGATTTCCCAATTTCAATTCAAGGAACCCTAGGGTGAAAAAATGGGCAAAGAAATTAGGACTAATACAAACTAAGGCTAGGGTTTAGGAAATATGAATAAAAAGAGGAAAACCTGACCCGGAGAAAGCTCCTGTGTGCAGATGGTGACCCGGAGCTGATGCACGTGCGCGGATGGGCTGACCGCACGTGTGATGGAAGCCCGCCTCCCCAAAGTGACACCTATGCCTTAGTCGGCTGAGGGAGACCTCCAATCCCTCCAAGTTTGACGACGATTCGACGTAAGGTCGAGGCTTAGCGCTTCACCGAAGTTTCAGCCCTCCTACAAGTCCATATTATGGAGAGTGGCTGTAGGGGGATGAATAGTTGCAAAGACTGAGACTTTAGAAGCAATAATGATGATAAAAGATGATGTATATGGATGGGAGAGGGTAGAGACGGATGAGGATAGACGTGGCTTCACACCACGTAGTTAGCCCTTCGAAAAGGGAGGGCTTCGCACCCACTTTTGAATTTTTACACAACTAACGAAGAAAGCAGAAAAATAAAGCAGGAATTTTTTAATTAAGCTTGAATGAATGTATGAAAAAAACTATAAGGGGTGCCTATTTATAGGGAAAACCCTATACCCCAAAAACTCACACCATGTGCACAACCTATTGCTTGGCGATGAAGTAAATTAAATTAAAAATCAAACAAAGAAATCTAAAGCGTTCACGATGTTCTAAATAATAACAACAAGCAAAACCTAAAGTATGAAATCAATCCGACTAGTGGGTCACGATCATAAGATTCCATAATGGGCTTTTCTTGACTATCGAGCCCACCCTTTTGAACGAAAACTTCATCTTCTAGCTAGGAGACCCTCCCTGGATGTCGTCATTGAGCCAAATCGATGGTGGGGCCCTCTTGCGTATGTATGTGCGTAGCGGGGTGGTGTGTTCGCATATGCGCATGATGTCCTCATCACTTTACTAAGGTTTAAAATCTAGATTTTAGGTCAGATTAATGTCAATAAAATCATATGATTTTTGAAGTAACTATCCAGTCCATTGGATGCACAAACTATGCACCGTTTGAGACCCGAACGCGTGTACTTTCACGATTTAAGGCATAGTTTTGTAATCCGACCCACAAAATATATCCAACATAATTAAAATCATATATCAAACATAATTCCACCATGGATAAACAATTCATAATTATCCGGCAACTTATTAACATGAAAATCACATTAAAAATCAAACTATACCCAACTTTAATGCAAAAATAAGAGAATTATGTTTAAATTCAACTTAAATTGGTGTAAGCTTAAAGGAATCCCTCAGCTTAGCCTTAGATGCAAACCTTAGGTAGGTCTCGAAGTAGGAAAGCTTTTACATGAACAACGACGTCGCTCGAGTAAGATGGAGACACCGCACGTGTGGAGAAGGAAGAGAAGGGATGAGTGTGTCTAGGCTTGGACGCCTCTCTCTCTCTATATCTCCCTCTCTCTCTCTCTTCCTTGGACGTTTGGGAAGGTGGGCGTGCGTGGGTTTGTGAGTGGAGAAGGGGTGCACGCCCCCTTTTGTAAAGGAGTTCGCGTGAGAGGGGGTGTGTCGCATCCGACTTGAATTGGGTTTTTCAAATTTGTCTTTTCTAGCGATCTTTATTTCAATCTAATTCGTTCATGGTGTCAGGGTCATGGAATAGAGCCAGGGCATATAATTCTCTTCGCGATTCAAGACTTAGATTGGTTTATCTTGAAAATTCTCTTAGTAGGTGCTCAGAAGGACTTAATGTCAATTAATGGTCCACGCTTATTGATCAGGGCCCAATTTTGGGGGAACTATGTAGTCAAGGGAGGCAAACGGTTGGATAAAATTTGGTGGTTGATCGATGGTGGAAAATGCCTAAATATAAAATTTCACATGTCATACCAACATGAAGGAATTGGCTTCATGGCGGTTATCATTCAATGGTGTAGGATCATAGATCGGGGTCTAAATTTTGTATGATCTCGTAGTCATATGAGGCCAAAGTGTGGTCCAAATTTTAGTTGTGATTGACGGTGAAAAGTAAGTAATTTGAAAGGTCCAGATTTAGAAAGAGTTGATAAGCTTAAAACGACTAACTTCGTGCCTAAGGAAAAGTCTACTAAGCTAGGGTTCTCACATTTCACACGTAGTCCATATGATGGGCAATCCAAGTTGTTCATATGAAGAGAAATATACTAATACGACTACCTACGAACTTTCTTTACTTGATGGACACCAAAATCAAGGGTTAAGGGGCTGATTTGTCAAGTGGACCACTTATACTATGATCTAAGGGTTGAAATTGTAGTGCATGGTTAATTTACGAAGGATAGGCATGGGAAAAAAATTTCACATCATGAGAATCATATGATTTAGAATTCAAGGGTATAGGTTAATAGCATTTTCGTAATTATTTATGATTTGAGAGTTTTGGAAAATCTAATGATTCTACATGGTTATAGGCACGTTTCTAAGCAGTTTTTTTTTTTTTTTTTTTTTAAAATAATTTAAAAATAACTCATATCTAAATCATTACAGATAAAGAGTTATTCACCAAATAAGTTAAAATTCTCATTAATTAAGGGGAGATACATATATCAAACAACAAGATGAACCAAGGCTTAAATGGTAACATCTGGGATGTTACAATTGGTCAGATTCAAGTTAGAGAATAGATGTAAGGTTAGGAGGCTAAATTGGTGACATATATATTTATATACTAAATAAAATTTCATGGTAACACTTGAGAACTTTCAATACTCGAGTATTGAAAAGTTCGAGTGTCACATAAAGTCCTTTGATATACATCGATACACCATCCTCTAACTGCTTGAGCTTTTAAAGTGGTTGTTTGATAGGAGGTATGAGAGGGAGGAGTTTTTGCGAGCATACGACATATGTTTGGCACTATGGAGCCCCTCCAAAAATTTCAACTTTTGGGTGCTTGTAGGTAGCGAAAATATTCTTACCATTGACAATCTCCAAAAGAGGTCCACAGTACTCTGAATGTGTGTTATGTGTATGGAGAATGCTAAATCTATAAATCACATTTTCATCGCAAGTCAAGTGTGGAGCTGCCTCATAGGCCCTTTTGATATATCATGGGTCATGGCGGAATCAATTAGGTATCTATTCTTGTTTTGGCAAGGTGTTCGGATCAGCTGAAATGCTTGAGATCTTTGGAGGTTGGTTTCGTTGGTTGCCATATGGTCTATATAGAAAGAAACAAAAGGTGTTTCTAGAATGAGCGTGGCAAGGCAAAGGAGTTCACTTCTAAAGCTAAGCGCCTTGTAGTGGAATGGGTTTCTTGTATTAAACGTTTACAAGTCAATAGTCTTTTTTTTTTTTTTTGCTTAATCTGTAATTCTTTGCACTTTCTTTATAAATTGATCTGTTATTCTTCCAAAAAAAGGGATTTCAAAGATTTCATGATGGGGACATCACGTGCACATGCACACCTTCCTTATGCACGTAAGCAAGGAGGAAGAGGGCCCCACCATAGATCTGGATCGATAACGACATCCAGGGAGGGCCTCCTAATTAGAGGACTGCGTTTTCGTTCGTTGGAGTGGACCCGATAGTCATGTGAATTCCACCATGGGTTCTCATGATCGTGGCCCACTACTTTAATTAATCTAGTACTTTGGGTTTTGCTTATTATTGTTATTAGGAGTATCATGAGCAGTTTAGATTGCTTTGATTAATTGTTATTTTTTTATTACTTCGTCTCCAAGTAAGAGGTTGCCCACATGGCGTGAGTTTTGGGGTATAGGGCTTTATTATAAATAGGCACCCCTTGTAGTCTTTTTTAATTGATTGAAGATTAATAAAATTTCCGCATTTTTTTGCTATAAATTTCTGAGTTGTGGAGATTCAATTGGGTGTGAAACCCTCCCTTCCTCGAAGGGCTGACTACTGTGGTGTAAAGTCATACCTATCCCGATTCGCCCCCACCTTCTACTATCCATGTTTCTCCTCCTACAATCATCTATGCTTCAAATCTATCCTCTTGCAGCCGTTTTTATCTCTACAGTAGATTTCTAGAATCTGGCCCTACAGGAGGGCTGAAACTTCGGCGGAGCACCACGCATAAACCATGCATCGGATCAAGTTGATATTTGGGGGTTTTGGAGTCTACACCTGGTCGACCAAGGCCAAGCTGACCTTTTTTTGAATAGTGGGCCCCACACATGTGCGGCCGGGATCACACGCATGTGCGTCTTGACCATCCCCAATTTTATGCCCGTTCTTTAACCCTAGGGTTCCCTAAATTGAAATTTCTGAATCCTTTGGATTGGGGGAAATTACTTCTATGCATGTGTGGATGAATTTACCCTCCTTTGATTCTTGTTTGGTGTATAATTTTGATTGATCTGGCCCTAGCATGTGTAGGCCTGGATTCGCATGAGATTCCCCTTGATTGAGTGTTTGAACTTTTGTGTGGGATGTGAAATTTTGGATAATTGTTTCTGAACTAGTGTGGTCTAAAGCCTGAAAATCTTGCACATCATACTTATTTCATGTTCTGCATCAAATTTGGTATTAGAGATCAAGGTTTTTATAGGGGAAAGCATTACATGTTTAGGGTTTAGTTTATTTGTGTCCATTATGCATTAAGTATCATCATATAGAGTTGTTTAGAGGTTCATACTTTCTGATATAAGTTGCTGAATTTTCTGCTATCAGAAAATCCGCATCTCTTTGTTGGATTTTCTGTCGACAGATTCTTTGGACAGATAGGGTGCCAGAAATTGAGTAGTATTGTGTCGTTTCCCCCATATAGTCCTATAGGAGCATTTAGTCCCATCTAGGAGCATATAGTTGTATTAGAAGGTCCTTGAGTTTGTAGTTGTATGCCCATACGTACAGGTCGCGGTTTTGGCTTGCGCCCTACACTAGACGTGGAGCAATTACAAGAGTCAATGAATAAGCTGACCCAGCAGTTTGAGTCTGTGTAAGTTCTTGGAACAACATATGGACCAACGCTTTGAGCAGTTTAATGTGCGCATTACTCAATTAGAGACTTCCGTTGGGGTAAACCCCACCATTGGGGAAGATGCCCAATCTCAGGCAGGTGGTCAGGAGGTTTGACCAAGGAATGAAAGTGGCCAAGGAATTGGTCATGGGCGCGCACCCGTGAACCCACCCTGCGAGGGACATCATGATCAATATGACCTAGATGCACAACTCCTCAAGGGAGTTAAAGTAGATGCCCTTATGTTTGATAGCCACTTGGACCCTAAAGCCTTTTTAGACTGGTTGGTGGATATGGACCACTATTTTGAGTGGTATGACATGTTGGATGCTCGTCGAGTCCGATTCTCGAAGATGAAACTTGTGGGCCAAGCAAAGAGGTTTTGGGCTGCTGTAGAGCAAAAGAAAGAAAGAGCGAGGATGCTCCCAATAGTCCATTGGGGAGAAATGAAAGAAACACTTAAGGAGAAGTATCTCCCTTTCTCTTATCGTTTACGATTGATTGAGGAATGACAGTCTCTTTGGCAAGGTGCCATGAGTGTGGCAGAATACATTGAGAAGTTCGAAGAGTACTTGACTAGGTGTGAAGTTGCTGAGGATCCCGTACTCATCCTTGCTCGATTTAAAACAGGCCTCTGTACTGACATTAGGAGAGAATTGCTCGTCAAAGACATAGACACTATTGAACAGTTGTATTAAGTAATGTTGGAGGTTGAGCAATACCTTAAATCATCTGTGGGAAGGCGATTTGAGTTTCGCCATTCTGACGCTAAGGCCAACCCTTTTGGGGTTAAGCCTAACACTGGATACCAAAGCAAACCTTGCAGTAATTTTCAGCTCAGACCTAAGGATGATAAGGGTAAAGAAGTTATCGGGTCTAGCTAACGTAAGAGTAGAGCAACTAGGTGTTTTAGGTGTCAAGGGTTTGGTCACTTTGCCCACCAGTGCGGCACGAGAGAGGGCACTAAGGTGCTTCTTATTGATGGGCAAATAGAAGTAGTGCCCTTAGAGAGTGACGGTGAAGAGGAAGAATATGAGCCAATAGAAACCCCTGGTGATGAGGAAGAGGGAGCGCAAGAGTTTGCGATCCTCGCAGTTGTGCGTTGTGCATTTGAGCAAGAACACTGACGATTGGCGCTGCAACACGATCTTCTATACTTATGCAAAATGTGGGGAAAAGAGCTGTAAGATGATCGTGGATAGTGGTAGTTGTGCCAACGTGGCATCAACTAGCACTGTGATCCATTTGGGCTTGAAGCTTGAAGCCCATCCTCAACCCTATAGAGTGTCTTGGGTTGATAAAACTTCCATTCCAGTCTCGCACCATTGTCTTGTTCCTATTCAATTTAGATCTTATAAAGACACTTTGGTGTGATGTTGTTCCCGTGGATGTGGGCCATATCATTCTAGGTAGACCGTGGCTCTATGACTGGGATGTAACCATATTTGGCTGTTCGAATGTATGTACATTCTGGTTCGAGGGCAAGAAAGTCAAGCTAAATCCGCTGCCAACCAAGAACATGAATGGAAAGGAGTCCACCACGCAAAGCGGTGTGAGCGGCTTAAAAGAATTGGAGTCGAAGTCCAAGTCCAAACCTCTCCATGTTCTAAATGCCAAAGACTTGGAGCGAGAAATGGAGGGGGACTGGATGGTATACGCCCTTGTGCTAGGGAAAGTGTACCAGAGGCTAGTGTAGAGTTACCCACTGAGGCCATTTAGGTAGTGCATGAGTTTCGTGATGTCTTTCTTAATGATCTACTAAATGAGCTTCCCTCTATGAGGGATATACAACATGCATTGATCTAGTCCATGGGGTGACTCTACCAAACCTCCCTCATTACAGAATGAACCTAAAGGAGAAGGCTGAGTTGAAGAGATAGATTTGCAAGCTCCTGGAAAAGGGTTTCAATGGAGAGAGCATGAGCCCGTGTGCCGTGCCCGCTCTTCTTACACCTAAGAAGGATGACACATGGAAGATGTGTGTTGATAGTAGGGTCATTAACAAAATCACAGTTAAGTATCGGTTTCCCATACTGCGTCTTGATGACATGTTGGATATGATGACCAATGCTATTATCTTTTCGAAAATTGATATCAAAAGTGGTTATCACCAAATTCATATACGCCCTGGGGATGAGTAGAAGACGGCCTTCAAGACGAAGGATGGGCTATACGAGTGGCTAGTTATGCCTTTTTGGCTAACTAACACCCCAAACACTTTCATGCGTGTGATGACCCAAGTGTTGAGGCCCTTCATGGGAAAATTCCTAGTCGTATACTTTGATGATATCTTGATTTATAGCATGACCAAGGAGCAACACCTCAACCATTTGAGGCGGGTTTGTGTGATCCTTAGAGTCGAGAAATTGTACGCCAACCTAAAGAAGTGTGCGTTTTTTCTAGTATTGTTATCTTTTTAGGTTTTGTTGTGTCAGCTGAGGGTGTATCGGCGGATCCCGAGAAGGTCAAGGCCATCGTCAATTGGCCTGAACTCTGCAATATTCATGAGGCACACAGCTTTCACAGCTTAGCCACCTTCTATAGGCGGTTCATCCGAGGCTTTAGTTCCATTATGGCTCCCATCACAGATTGCATTAAAAAGGGAGTTTCAATGGACAAAGGCAGTCTCAAAGGCCTTCATGTAGATGAAGGTCAAGATGACCGAAGCTCCAGTCATGCGACTCCCAGATTTTTCAAAAGCTTTTGAAGTCGTATGTGATGCGTCAGGAGTAAGCATAGGAGGAATACTTAGTCAGGAGGGGCACCTTGTTGCCTTTTTTTAGTGAGAAACTGAATGAAGCGAAATAAAAATATTCCACCTATGACAGAGTTCTACGCGTTAGCGCAATCACTGCGCCATTGACGTCATTACCTATTGCTGCAAGAACTCGTCTTATTCTCAGATCATGAGGCCTTGAGATACTTCAACTCTCAGAAGAAATTAAACCTTAGGCATGCCAAGTGGGTTCAATTCCTTCAAGAGTACACTTTTGTGCTTAAGCACAAGGTTGGTGTAGAGAATAAGCCTGCTGACGCGTTGAGTTGTCGAGTCGCGTTACTCAATTCCATAAGTGTCGAAGTCACGGGCCTTAAGTGCATAGAAAAAAATTATTCTGAGCGTCCAGATTTTGGAGTCGTGTACACATTGTTGTTAGAGAGTCCGTCAGGAGTTAGCAGATACTACTTGATTTTAGAGGAATATTTGTTTAGGAGTGACCGCTTGTACATACCTCGCACTTCCCTCCGCGATTTTCTTGTTTGGGAGTTACATTCAGGAG
Organism: Magnolia kwangsiensis; assembly: GCA_037074715.1. NCBI lineage: Eukaryota > Viridiplantae > Streptophyta > Magnoliopsida > Magnoliales > Magnoliaceae > Magnolia > Magnolia kwangsiensis. The sequence goes on along the minus strand of CM073576.1, from coordinate 110,362,547 downwards.
GGGTTGCGGGTCATTTCGGTTGAGACAAGACCATTGCCCTAGCGGAGGATAAGTTTCATTGGCCAAGTCTCAAGCGAGATGTGGCCAAAATTATAGGGCAGTGTTGTACTTGTCAACTGGCAAAGCCAAAAAAAAAAAAAAACAAAATACAAGATTATACATACCTTTGCCAGTCTCATTCATCGCTTTGCGGGACATCAATATGGACTCGTGCTTGGACTTCCCAAGATTATTTAGAAACATGATTCCGTATTTGTTATCGTAGACCTTTTTTTAAAATGGCCCACTTCATTCCTTGTTCGAAGACCTCCGACGCATCTCATGTTGCGAAGCTGTTCTTTAGTGAGGTTGTCAAACTGCATGGGTTACCAAAAACCATAGTGACTGACCGTGATGTGCGATTCATGAGTTGCTTTTGGAAGACACCATGGAACATGATGAATGCTAGACTCCAATTTTCTTCTACCTACCACCCTCTGACCAATGTCAGATTGAGGTGGTCAATAGGAGCCTAGTGAGTTTGCTCAGATGTTTAGTGGGGGAGCACACCAGGACGTGGGACGCTGTACTACCTATAGCCGAGTTTGCATTTAATAGTTTTGTCAATGGGTTTACAGGTCTAAGTCCTTTTGAAGTCGTTACTGGTTACAAGCCTAAGAAGCCTATTGATCTTATCCCTATGTCACTATCACATAGGCCATTAGAGTCTGTAGAGTCCTTTTCGCATCACATTCATTCATTGCATCAAGAAATTCGGCGAAAGACAGCTACTAGTAATGAACATCATAAATTTTCTGCAGACTAACATAAACGTTTCAAGGAATTCAATGTAGGGGATTCTGTGATGGTTTGCATTAGGCCCGAGAGGTATCCTCATGTAAGACCCGTATCCTAATTCGCACTGTTCCGTTGATTCCCGCGACCCTTCTCGTCAAATTCCGGCAATCCGCGACTTATGGTTGACGTTGCGCTCGACCGTGAGTCGTATCCTATTCATTTGAGCCGGCTTAATCCGAGACTTGTATCATTGCGACCGCACCGTCGCCGCGGTTCCAACGCCGCAACTCACGCACCGATCCGATACCCAGACGATGAGATACGGACCCACGTTCAGTTCGAGCAAAAACACCGCGCGTTGCAAATCCCAAGGAATCTCTACAAAGTGTCCCATCAATCACATCAATCAATCCCATCAATCACCTCTCATGTCAAGTACAAGCACCCATACTTCCTTTCTCCACAAGTCAAGCAACCACCCAAGTCAACTAACACATCACCTCACCCATCACTCACATCCATCAACCATCACCCCTTCACATCACTCCATCTCTCATTAATCACATCTCTCTCTCTCTCTCATTTCTCAACACTCCAACTCCAAGCAAGGAAGAGAGAGCTCACGTCCAAGCTCTCTTCCATGAGAAAGAAGTGATTTTAGTGGCCCACTTCCCATCTCCAAATCCCATCATCCTAGCCATCCATTTCCCATCTCCACCATCAAAGTGAAGCTCTAGGTGACCGGCTATCCAACGGACCAAGAAGATCAAGAGGTGGGTGCTTCTATAGGGTAGATTTATGTGTTTTTATGGTGGACCAAGTGAGGCCCACCGATCAATGGTGTGGATCTCACTTGGGACCCTTATTTGTGGCCGATGGACCACTTGGATCATCATGATCGTTCCATGATGGGGCCATTCTCCATGGACCCCATCATGATGTTTATTTCATTTCAAAAAGGTCATCTAGACCGTCCATAACGGTGGAGAATGGATCTCCACCGTTGATTTACATTTTTGATGGTCCTTCGTTCAAAGGGGTCCGTTGTTGTATGATTTCATGTAAGGGAGGGCCCATAATGACGGGGACCCTCCATCACAAGCCGTGTCCCACTCTCCATGTCTCTCTCTCTATTTTATTTTTATTTTATTTTATTTTATTTTATTTATTACAAAAGGATGGGGTGGCCCACTTGAATAGATCCCATCTTGATGTATTTATTTTATCCAAGTGGGGCCCACCTTTCACGCCATTCCCATGCCGCCCATCATGTGGTGGCCCACTTCATCAGGGCCTACCATTTAAAAAAAAAAAATACAATAAATAAAATTATATCACCGTCCAGCGTCTTGGACGCTGGACGTTGTGAAGGAAAAAGAAAAAGGAAGAATGAAAGAAAAGATTTTGGGTGGCTTCCTTGCATAGGCCCCACCCTGATGTTTATATCCGATCCGAGCCGTCCATCCTCTTACCCACGGCATTGTAGCCGTTGGGTAGAAGTTTGGAGCTGATCCAATCGCCTGGTGGGCCATAGCGTCAAAGGTCGCACCTTTACCATTCAAACATCACTTTCTTAGTTTATTTCACTTCCATGCATCAAAAAAATTCAAACTCTGGACTCATTTGGACGGCCTCGGGCCACTGATCATAATGGCCGGAGCAGATTTCATTTTAGCGGGCCCCACAGGCGAAAAACTGCGGAAAAACCGTTTTTTTTTCAAATCTCTTTTTTTTAAAAACGAGCAGCAGAGGCGCTGCTGCCTCTGACCTCACGCAGGACGCCTGGCGTCCTGCGCTCTCCAGCGGCGGGCGGACGAGGCCGACCCACGGCCCTAGCCGTGGGCCCCACCTTGATGTCTGTTTCACCATCCAACCCATTTATTAGGTGGGCCAGCCTCCTGACGTGCCCCCCTCCAAAGATCAGACTGATCTGATGCTCGGGTGGCCCACACCATAAGAAACAGTATTGATCGAGTGCGTACCATTGAAACTTTTGGCGGGCCACAGAAGTTTTGGATCACGATGATATTTATTTTTCTTCCCTTCATCCAGGCCCTTGTGACCTTACCAACAGACTGGATGGAAGGTAAACATTATGGTGGGCCCCACATGGGACCCACAGTGATGTGGTGCCTGCAATCCACCGTCCGTACGGACGGTGGAGCCCACTGTATATATGTGTGGGTGTGTGTGCGTGTGTATGCAGGTGTGAGTGCATATGTGTGTGTGCGTGTGTGTATGCGTGTGTGTGTGCATGTGCAGATATAAATAAACAATATATATATATATGTATATATAATATTATATCACATATGTTAAACATAATATGATTATGATGGTGGGCCTTCATGTGACCCCGCCATGATGCATGTGTTGCATCTAAACCGCCCATTTATTTGTTGTTGTAAAAATTATTTCATGGCTTGTGCCAAAATGAACTAGATCTATGGTTCAAATGGGCCACCATGGTATGTGTATAGGGCCATGTTGACCCATTCATGGCCATTCATTTAGGCCCACCTTGGTGCACATCTAAGACCATGGGATTAATCCCATTTGGCATGTGTAATGTCCATGGGATTAAGCCCATTTGGCATATCTACAGCCCATGGGTTTCGGCCCATTTGATATATACAATGCCCATAAGATCCGGCCCACTTATTCTATATAAGGCCACGGGATCTAAGCCCATTTGGTACATATAAAGCCATGGGATCAGGCCCATTTGATGTGCATGGGGCGCAAATGGAATGGTCCATTGGACATATTTAAAACTCATGTGTGTAGTCCCACTTTGATGTATTTCATGGCCCATGAGTCATAGACCATTGCAATGTACATAAGGCTCCTTGGCGAGGCCCATTAACGTAGTCATTTGAAGAATGTAAGGCCCACGCAATTCGGCTCATTTGACATATCCAAGGCCCAGGGATCGAGGCCCAATGGATGTCCTTAGGGTCCATTGCAATGTACGTCTATCCTGGATCGTGAAATGATATTTATGGTAAGTCGTGCCTAGAAAACAATGTTGGTTTGACGTCCACATTGTATGTACAATGTTGGTTAAATGTCCGCATTGTAACTTTCTTTAGGGCCCATTGATAGGTCCATAACCGTTGCTATTCATTGCCTTATAACATGCTTAGACTAATCTCATGACTCATGCCCATACGCATCATATGTATGCTTGATATGAGTAATGACTGATCATAGCATACGCCATTGGGCAGACCATCTATGGGGCTCGTTATGTGACTGAGCGCCCCACATGATCGCGCAGTACGCGCTGGATTGCTGCATGTTTTGACAGCGTGATTCATGCATCTCGCATACGTATGACTTGATCACTGCACGCCCTAGCGACATCAGGGTCGTGGCTCCACAGGTACATCGTGGATGGCCGTATTGGATACCGGAAATGCATATTCTAGCACTGTGGGCACTTAGGATGTCCTTGGGTGAGAGTCCCAGAACCTTTTTGGTACCAGGAGATGCTCCAACGTTTAGACCGAGTGGATACACGAGCGCCCGAGTGCCGAATACCAGTAGGCCGCGTCTCCCACTGTGTCGTGGTCGGTTGGAAGGGGGTGTGGCCTTATCCGCCTGAGTGAGAGGGCTATAAGCTAGGCTGAGTTTGACTAGCTCGCAAATGAGTCCGCTATCGACGAGCCGGGTAGGTATTGGCATACTACTGGTCAGGCGGATAGTGAGGTCTTATCCGCTTGCTTGACTGTGCAGCTAGGGAGGTGGCAGTCTCTGCATGTGTATTGGACCCCGGTGATACCCAGAGAAGAACTGTACTGATATACGCGTTTGAGGAGTACCGACTTGCTTGGATTGCATTTTGCATATGACATTTGGCTATATAGGCCTTGCATTGCATCGGTGTGGCCGATGGCATCCATATCTCGCATCATGCCTTGCATTACATAGCCTTGGTATTTTCATGGACTTACCACATACTTCCGCATTGTTCTGATACTGTACACTTGGCGTTTGCCTTACGCACACACTTACACCACCCTCTAAGCTTTTGTAAGCTTATGCACGATAGTTGCGTGCAGGTAGTGTTGGACGACAGCAGCGCTGAGACAGGAGCGCACATCAGGACTTTTTTTTGGAGCTTTTTGATCACTTTGTATTTCCCTTTCTGCTTTGTACTTAAAATTTTGTTATAGTGGATATGTGGTGATGTCGTTTTGTGACTTGGTTATGCTTGTGGTTATGCTCCATTATAAAAAAAAAATTCATTCTGAAAATCCTCCTTGCGGAACCCCAGGATCGGAATCTGGCATTTGATTGTCAGGAGCCGAGAATGAGGCACCACGGAGGCTGTCGGCACCGGATTCGGCAATCGGGATTCATGTGAATCCGATTTTCGGATTTGAGGCGTGACACCTCAGGGGGCCGTTCGTAAATTACATGCGCAGACGCTGGACCCTTCAAAATTATAAAACGAAATGGTTTCAATGCGTATGTGGTAGATCTTCCACCTTTCATGGGAATTAGGTCCTTATTCAATGTGGATGATCTAGTTACTTTTCAGGGGATCATTGATACTTTGTTCAGCCCTTTGCCCACCCATCTTGATTCCCCAGACCTGTCCCTTGATCCATGGCCTCTTCCCGACCCTTCTTTCCAACCTCTACCTCCCATACCTACCCTTCCCACACCCAGAGAAGAAATAGAGGATATTCTGGACCATCAGATGGTATCAACGTCGGATGACGTGTTTCAGAAGCACCTGGTTAAGTGAAAGTCATGCCCAGATTCAGATAGTACGTGACTCACTGAGAAGGAGCTTCAGAGACTTGATCCTGACATCTTGGAGTGGTTCAGGAGTTTTATTTTGCCAGTGACAAAATCTTCACGGCCAGGGAGAGTTGGTGGGGACATCACACACACGCACCCCCCCCTACGCACGTATGCAAGGAGGGCTCCACCATTGATCTGGATCGATGACGATGTCCAGGGAGGGTCTCTTAGTTAGAGGACTGCATTTTGGTTGTTGGAGTGGACCCGATAGTCATGTGAATCCTACCATGGGTTCTTATGATCATAGCCCACTATTCTAATTAGTCTAGTACTTTGGGTTTTGCTTAGTATTGTTATTAGGAGTATCATGGATGATTTAGATTGCTTTGATTAGTTGTTATTTTTTATTACTTTGTTGCCAAGTAATAGGTTGTGCACATGGCGCGAGTTTTGGGGTATAGGGTTTTATTATAAATAGAACCCATTGTAGTCTTTTTTTATCCATTGAAGATTAATAAAATTTATGCGTTTTTCTGCTCTAAATTTCTGTGTTGTGGAGATTCAATTGGGTATGAAACTCTCTCTTCCTCGAAGGGCTGATTACCGTGGTGCGAAGTCACACTTATTTCGATTCGCCCTCACCTTTTACCATCTATATTTCTCCTCCTACAATCATTTACACTTCAAATTCATCCTCTATCGCAGCCGTTTTTCTCTTTACAACAGATTTTCAAAATCTGGCCCTGCAGGAGGGCTGAAACTTCGGCGGAACACTACGCATAAATTGTTCATCGGATCGAGCTGATATTTGGGGGTTTTAGAGTCCACCCTTGGCCAACCAAGGCCAAGCTGGCCTTTTTTTGAATAGTGGGCCCCACACACGTGCGGTCAGGATCACACGCACGTGCGTCTGGGCCATTGCTGTTGTCCACACGTGCGATACTTCTCTGGTTTGTCTCTCTCTTCTCTTTCACTCCTCTTTCACCCAAAGTCCCTAAACGTAATCCTAAATTATTCAAATCCCCAATTTTATGCCCTTTCTTCAACCTGAGGGTTCTCCGAATTGAAATTTCTAAATCCTTTGGATTGGGGGAATTACTTTTGTGCATGTGTGGATGAATTTACTCTCCTTTGATTCTTGTTTGGTGTATAATTTTGATTGATCCGGCCCTAGTATGTGTAGGCCTGGATCCACATAAGATTTCCCTTGATTGAGTGTTTGAACTTTTGTGTGGGATGTGGAATTTTGTGTAATTATTTCTGAACTAGTGTGATCTAAAGCCTGAAAATCTTGCACATCATGCTTGAATTTCATGTCCTGCATCATTTCAGCAAATATCTTATATGAGTCAATAAAAGATCAGCCATGGCCGTGGAGTATAATCCATTATCAGAGGCACATCCACGATATATTGATGATGAAGGATCAACTCTAGCTCTAGTTCTAGTCATCCAGTGAATCATGAATGGGCAAATTTAACCCCAAGATGGCATTGATAGTGGAGACCGACAACATAAAACTCCTGAAATGGAATTCTCATTTTTCAAATGGGAATAAACATTCCTATGGATTCTCCATGCTGAGCAATTTCTCAAGTTGTACTGCATTTTAGAGGAAATGGTAGAAATGGCTTCGTGCAACTTGGACAACAATGCTATCCAATGGTTTGTTTGAAGTGAATGGTTGGCCTACATGGAGAGAGTTTACAAGAGCTGTATTAGTTTTAGAACCACCATATGCATTAGATTTGGGACATTGGCTTCCTAAAATATCCATGGGAGGTTGGCTGAGTTTCATCAGACAAATTTCGTAGGAAAGTATCAAAATGAGTTCGAGAAATTCCTAATTGAGTTTGTCCATATGAGTTTTAGGTTTTGCTTGTGGAAACCATGAATATTATGGCATTGGGTGCAGAAATTACAAATTCCGATGCTTATTGGCCATTGAAATGAAGGAGATGTGTGACAAAAGTTAATACTTCAACTATGGCAGAAATGCAAGATAGTGCTGCACTCACTTCTCCTATAATGTGTCTGGAGGTACTGACGAGATGGATGATGAAATGGAAAATACGAAAAAGTCAACAGATTGCTAAGAGGAGCCTTTGGCAATTATGAATTTATTCTTTGGCAGCACATGCTACTCACTAGGACAATGAAGGTTGAGGGGCACATCGAGAAACAGCTAGTCAGACACTGAGTGATCTGGGAAGCACTGCAACATCTATGTCATCAATCAAATTGAAGTAAATGTAGCGTGCTGAGCATGGTTAAAAAGTGAATGCAAGTACCAAATTTATAGTTGGTGGTGGAGAATTATGAGGTTATTGCTGATTTCTTTTTATTTGGCACTAGGTGGATTGATGTTATTTTCAGGGCTGACTTCTTGCTTTTGGAGATATAGCATGGAAATTCTCAAGTTTATGAGCGTTACTCCAATGACAGGAAGCAGATCATAGTACCTGGTGAACATGGGTTGAAAAGATCATTGGGGAACTGTGGCCCAATTGAGCATGACATCATATGTTGACTTTGAATGAATTCTCGACGTGTTTTCTATGGGTGCCCTTCTAGACCACATAACCATAGAATACCCTTATTCTAGGCAGCAGTACCACAAACATGAGACCATTTTGGTGCCTCCTGTTTGATTTTTTTCCCTCAACTGTAATTACCTTGTAAATGGGTAATGATTCTTTACGTAGGTAAGAACTACATCTTTCCCAATGCAGACAGTGACAGTCTACTTTTTTAACACAAATTGGGAAATTTACGAAATAAATAGAGGGTCCACCGTGATATATGAGGCTTATCCACACCGTCCATTCATTATGCCGGCTGAATTTAGGACATGAGCCCAAAAATGAGGCAGATCCAAAGATTAAGTGGACCACATTACAGGAAACAGTGGGAATTGAACGCCTACCATTTGAAAACTTCTTGGTGCCCCTAGAAGTTTGGGATCTAGCTGATATTTGTGTTTTTCCCCATGTTTGTGTGACCTTATGAACCGACTGGATGACAAATAAACCTCAATGTGGGCCTAGTGAAGGAAACAACTTTCAAGGGTTGACGAATTAAGGCTACTGTTTCCTTTTTTGTGGGCCATTTGAGCGTTGGATCTGCCTCATTTTTCGCTTCATGCCACAAAATGTTATGATAAAACAGATGGACAGTGCGGATATATCATATACATCATGGTGGGGCCCAAAAATTCAAGTCAATATTTTTGGACCAGTTTTCGAGGTGGAATTACTCGCCCATTTTCAAACCAAGTAAAAAAGTAATAATTACTAGTCTTGAGCAGCAGAAACATCTCTTTAAGTTAATGGGTACAACTATGGAATAGTGTACTGGTGGTGAGGAAAAGAACATCTAGTCTCAGATCCCTTATTCTCTAATACGAAGACATTCTAGTCCCTCTATTTTGGTGTTTCAGAGTATTTGAAAAGAGTGGGAAGATGATGCTAGTGTTAAGTGTTTCAGAGTATTTGAAAAGAGTGGGAAGAAGATGCTAGTGTTAAGTGCAAGCCTGAATCAAGATCCAACAAAGTGAAACATTGCACATACCAGAGTCGTGATCTAAGGTATGAGGGAGGGCCAATGCTAGTATGTAATTCCTCATAGAAAACGTCAATATTTAAAGGTTTTTATGCCTCAGCCATAAGTCAATTTGGCATCGGGCCAACAAATACATTGCCTGTGCCTTCCATTGGAAAGGTAGAAGTGTGATATCAAGGTGTTGGTTATTAAATGTGACATCCGCCCACATCATAAGGGTGAAACATGTGCACCACCTGGATTTCTACAAGTCTTTCTAATCTTGGACAAAGTATGGTCTGAAATCTCTATGGACTTCTTAAGAGCCAATGTGCACACTTCATCAGTTTGTCCGTAATGTAGGCTTTAACTCTATCATGGTGATTGTGGACAAACTGATGAAGTGTGCACATTTTACCTTTGTGTGCCCATTCTTGGCCATAATGTAGCCTGTGTTTGTGATGTGGGGGTATCTAAACTCCTTGATATGCCCACCTCCATCATGGTTGATCGTGATGTTGTTTTAACAAGCCAATTTTGGCATGGAAGAAACTGATGTAAAAATTAGCACAGATGGGTGGGCATAAAGGAGTGAACAGATGTTTGGAGAATCACTAACGGTGTTTTACTAGCGATCACCCAATCCAATGGCTTAATTGGTCGCCATGGATAGAATGGTATAATGTGACCTTCCATTTGGCCTTACAAGCTCACGCCATTTGGGCAAGTATAGGGTTGTCCTCCACCATGGTTATGCCATATATGCCAGGGTTCACATGTGTCCACAATGATTATCTGGACCTCAAAAGCCTGGCCAAATGCTTCAGCTTTTAAAACATAAGCTTCACGCTATTGAATCTTGTTTAAGAGCTTGGGAACCAATTTGGGAGTTTCAAGGATGGGAATTTTGGTTTTCTTCTGTCTTCTGCCCTACAGACAGGCATCAATTGCTGTTAGGAGATATCTGAAGGAATAATTCAAGTTACTAAAATAGGCATTCTTGAAGGTATGTCTTTGAGAACATGAATGAAAATGTATGCAGTGTTGACAAGGCCTTCCGATGACCAATGGGACTACTGCAAAATCATTTGTAGATTCTTGCTGCACAAACTGTCTTGAAGTTATACCTGGCACAAACAAATGTCATATCATGTACTTAGCCACATGCCATGTGACTCACAGTATCAAACAATAGTGTACCATCTCATGTTAAAGTTAAAGTTTTAGAGTTTAAACTTAATAGTTGATGTCACCAGATGTTTCTATTAAACTCAATATGGTTTGTGATATATGTCTCCATGTATATCATTGTATAATATTGTTTGCAATTATGAATGTACATGTATCTGCATGTTTGGTATGTTTAAAAATGTCTTACCCATCATTTATATAAAACCTAGCAGTTAGGCTTGTTTGGGTGAGAATATTATTGGGTTTAATATCTCCTTCTGTAGTCATTGTGTTGCGCCTCTGATGTTAAAGAAGCTATAATTGGGTATGTCTTGTTACAATTACCATTTCATGTGCTGGTCTGTGGAGTAGTTCTTAGTCTTGTTGGGCCTCTTGTCATTAGCCATATTTTTGTTCACATTCAAGTTTCAATTGCAAGGGTTTTATTGATTTCATTACTTGCTGAATCCTGGCCTATTTATGTTAAATGACATTTTGTCTTGTTCTACATATGTAGGCAATCACTGCATCAGGAACCAAGAAAGGCGAGCTGTTTCTGGCTGATGTGAATACTCAATTGAAGAACAAGAACATTACAACTGATGTCAAAGTGGACACAAACTCTAATGTAAGACATCCAGTTTGGTAGATATGTACTTCCTGCTTCTGCAGCATTCAACAATTTTTTCCTTCATACCTTGTGGATTATTTTACTTGAACAGATATGTGACTGCTTGCATCAGACATGGATGCATGGTGTCCAATCTATGTTTAAATTCTATGGTACATGGACTTGATGAGGATTCTGATAACTGTACAATCAAAGGTCTAAATATTGGAATCTGTGGCAGTATCAGCTAGCCAAAAAACTAATACCATTATGCCATTATCAACCACACTGTTGCCAATATCTGCCAGTATTTCTGTAAACTTTTTTTAATTCAAAATATTCTGGGAAAATCAGGAAAAAATGGAAAAATGCATGTTTCCATTAGATTATTTTTTTTTTTCCGGTGTTTTTTATGCATTTATTGGTTCGATTTGTGTTATGGTAGGCATTGTTTGTCTGCCAATGTTGAGTGTTGAATTCTTAACTTCTCCAATTGTTGTAGTTGTATGACTTGAGTTTCATCAACTTAGAGTTTTAAAGTTTTTTATAGTCTCTAAATGCAGAAACATTATTGTGAAAAAGTGAAACACCAACAACATATATTTTACAACTTCAAACAAAACGAAAAAGAGAAAAAAACCTAAGAAGAATAAACAGCAAAAATAATCTTTCTAGTGTGCTAACCAATGCATGATGGACTATTTTGGCCTCTGTGCGTCAGCTGGTTTTGTGTGAATTTGGGCACAGTTGTTTCTCCCATGAATATCATACCGAAAACTAGTGATTTCCCATACCTGTTGGCCAGTACACTACATATCAATCAATATTTTGGCCCATGCGTACAATATTCGTTCGAGTAAATTTACAAATAAACACAAATGAGAATCTAATGAAAAGTAAATAATAATATGTTTGGCTATTTGATGGTAGTTATGGTCAGTAAGTCTTACGTAATAAGGTCTTATTTATTTATTTATTGTCTTTGTATCATAGTGTATATGCAGTGCCCTTTTATAAGTATCTAATGTGTTCCTCATGTCATTTTGTAGACTTATGTTGTTGTTTAGATGTGTATATAAGTAATCTAGTTGATTTGTTTGCACTTTGTGTTACACGCTTGTTTTTCTTCATAAGAATCAAATATCCTCTTTCAGAAATGCTACATGATACCTGATAATTGACATTCCATCAAAGAAAAAGCATATTTGCTAAAAAAGAACTACATTTTTTTTTCTCTCAACTATATCACTATATCATTTTGTTGATTATTGGGAATTGTTTTTCCAGCTTTTTACAACCATTACAATCGATGAACCTGCACCGGGACTCAAGACAATTTTTAGTTTCATTATTCCTGACCAAAGATCTGGCAAGGTAAGAAAATTTATTTCCCTTTCCTGTAATTTCTTTGTTCTAATGCCATTGTCATGAATCACATTGATCTGCCATATCAACTCAGAGAACATATGATGATGCAATGTTACTTTTAGGGCCATGGTTTTTGTTCACTACATTTAGCTTATATGAGCTCAATTCATTATTGAGATCCTATCCTATGAATTGAATCTTCTTTTAATCGACAAAAATGGTAATTCAGTAAAACTAGGATGGATTGTGTTGCTTTCTTTAATTAGCACTTTCATGGCGTGCTCTGTGTGTGTGCGCAACTTCTTTGAGGACTTTCTGTTTGCTCCGGTGTTGAATTGTTGACTGCTACTCTCAGTTGTTACCATCAAAGAAGTATATATAATGTCATTGTTTTGCCTAACATTCCTGCTTGCGAAATGGTTCACAGTTTCTTTATCAAATGTGACATCTATTATTGTTTCCTTTGCAACTTCTTCTAGATTTATGTCCATGGAAAGTGGATTGAGTACTGAGTAACTCAGTACACTATAGCGTACTGAGTAAACTGTGGGGCACACCGTGGATATATGTCTTATCCATGCCGTCCATCTGTTTTTCCAGATCATTTTAGTGCAAGAGTCCAAAATCGAAGCATATCCAAAGCTCAAGTGGACCACACCATAGGAAACAGTGGGTATAATGATGATGTCCACTGTTGAAACCTTCCTAGGGCCCACAGTGATGTTTATTTGTCACCCAACCTGTTCATAAAGTCAGACAGAATGGATGAAGGGAAAACACAAATATCATCTTGACTGAAAACTTCTGTGGCCCCCAAGAAGTTTTCAATGGTAGGTGTTCAATTCGCACTGTTTCCTGTGGTGTAGTCCACTTGAGCTTTGGATATGCTTCAATTTTGGTCTCATGCCCTAAAATGAGCTGGCACAACGGATGGATAGTGTGGACAAGACACATACATCACGGTGGGCTCCACAGAGTTTACTCAAAATCAGTACGCAATCCACTTCCTTGTCTATGTAGCATCTTATACACTGTTGTTGTTACTCATCACTCTCTTGAGTTAACTAAAATTCCCTCAAGATTACGTATGGTTGTCATGTCCAAATTATGATCTTGCAAGTGTGGCAGCTTTGCTGGTTGTTCATGGTATTTCCAAAACGATTTGCATGTTTTGAACTCTTAAGGTCTGCTCAAATAGACGCTTTGTGCCTCTGCTAGTAGCAAACAAAGTGGTAGCTTTGCTAATACTCATGCATACTGTTTCTTAGTCCATCTTCATGTTTCCAATTTAAGGACTGTTTAGATTGACACCTTATGATTCTCATGGTAAAGAAAACAAAGTGGCAGTGTTATTCAGTTCCTGAAGAATACAAAGTTGCATTTTAGCATCAAGTGAAGCTGAAATACAAATGGATGTGTGAGAAATGCTTGGCTGAGATGGATACCTTACTGGAAGCAGTGGGTCTCCATTAGTGGTCTGCAGTCTAACATGCAAACATGCACTTGCACGTGTCGTCGTCATCATCATCTAATCCTTATCCCAATTAATTGGGGTTGGCTTCATGAATCCTGTTCCACTATTTCACTTTGCAAGGGCCATAACTTTGGCTAGACTGTAGGTCATCCAATCTTTTCTTACTATCTCCATCCACACCCTTTTGGGCCTTCCTCTTGCCTTTCTAGAGCCTTCAACTCGTACCAACTCACTCCCAACCGACGCAGTTCTTCTTGGTCTCCATTGAACATGTTGAAACCATCTAAGTGTACTTTACATCATCTTATTACTTATTGGTTCTACTCCTAAGTTCTCTCGAATGCATTCATTTCTAATTCTATCCTTCCTCATCTTACCACTCATCCATCTCAGCTTCCTTACCTTTTGTCGTGTCCATCCCGTGAACACATTTTTCCTCAACTGCCCAACATTCTATCTGATAAAGCATGGCTGGTCTTATAGCTATCCTATAAGGGCCCGTTTGGCCGGGTGGATTGGAAGGGAGTGAATGGTATTAGGGTGGATGGTGTGGATTTCTAGGTAATGATGGTGTTGTCAGCGGATTGTCTTGAGATCCATGGGATTGCTATATCCCTAGATTGATACATCCAGTCCGTTTGGCACGCCCGGCCAATCCGACGATTAAAGCTTCTGATCCCTTCCAATCCCACGAACTAAACACGTCGCAGGCTAATTTGAACGGATTAGGATGGATTGGATGAGATTTAAAGGTAATAATGGTGCTGTCAGTGGATTGTCTGAAGATCCATCGGATTTGGATCAGATCACCTACACTGTTTGGCACGCCCGACCATTCCCGGGATTTACCATCCAATCCCATCCACTACCATCTAATCCCTTCCAATCCAACCGGCCAAACGGGCCCTAAAATCCCCTTTCTGTTTAGGTGGTAGAAGACGATCACATAATACTCCAAAGGCACATCTCCATTTCTTCCAGCCAAGATACATGTCACCAAAAGGTTTATTTGATTATGCTTTACTAGGGTCTCATTATATTATTTTAAACTCAAAAGGTTTATTTGATTCTTCATATTAAATGGAAACTTATTAGAATATCTTTTTAAAGCCTTGCTAGGAATTTGCACTAAATGATAGTTTTACTCAATTTGTAGTCAAGGTTTTCAACATAAAGTTCAGATGTTACTTTATCTGAACCTTGAAGCAATGAAATTGCCACATTTAGCTTGATTTCTATTAAAACAGTGTCCAACAATTTGTAGTAATATAGTCTACAATTATCTACAAATTATGATGTGGAATGGTAAAATAATGAATATTTGATCATATCTTCTTTTGTATTTTGTTAATCTTATTTTAGTTTCTTCTATATTTTACACAAAAGATTATAAGAATCCTTTGATTTTATCGTTTGCAATTTATGTTTTACAATTTTATTTTTCTTGTGGTTTTACAATCTGATTCGAGTTCTAAAGCATTGATACATAGTCCAAGCATAATTGTACGGAGAACCTCTTGAAAAAATCATCTTGGACCAAGTGGTGATTGGCAACTGCCCTTGGTGCATGCGAGTCCATCAAATATGTTCCCACTAAACTGACACTCTACCCTTGATCTTAATGTGCACACGTCCCCAAATTTTTTTACCGAATTTGCAAGCCTCTAAAGGAAATTCTTGGAAGAATTCACCCAACATATTGGATGTTGCACCAGTCAAGGGTCGTCAATGAGCCAAGATCGGGATTGGGTTGTTCATGATCACATGTAGTCGACTCCATGGTAGTAACCATGGAGTTGAGCTGTTTGGGGCCCACTGTGCTGTGTGTATGCCTCCAACCTGTCCAATAGACAGATCCAATCAGTAGGTGGGTATGCCTTGAAAATCACTCAATCCAATCATCAGGTGGGCCACTCCATAGAGAACAATGGACAACCACTTGAAAGCTCCAAATTGTGTGTGAGGCCTACCATGGTATTTTATGGCATCCAGCCTATCAAAATGGTGTGCCCCACAATGAAAATGGCACATGCTGAAAATTATGACTATAATACTCAGGTGGACCCTGCAAAATTTTAATTTACGAGTTCTTGATGCTATTTTACGTTTTTTTTTTGTATGATGTCTCTTGCTTGAGTTTTGGATTGGCCTATGTTTTTTTGGGTGATCTCATCTTTGTGGCAGGGCCTTAGTTGTAGGATCCTTTGCTTCCACTCTGAATCATGCTTCGAACTCTCGCGCACGCTCCCGCTTCGTAACCTTCTATTGTGGAGTTATGGACTGGCCAATTTTTGGGGCATCTCACCTTCATGGTAGGGTTTTAGTTGCAGGATCCTTACCTCCTGTTTCAAATCACACTTTAGGCTCATGCCCCCGTTTCATAGCCTTCTATACATTGATAACATTTCAAAATAGATATTCCTCACTACCACTCCTGTATCTATTGCCGCCAAGGTATTCCATAACAACTATTGTGGTCGTAATGGCTAATGCCATTACTATTATGATACAGGCTGTTCGGCCTTTTTTTCTTTCTTCTTCGTCTTTTTTTTTTTTTTTTTTTTGAAATAAACCTAGTTTGGCCCCACAATGAGCCGTTATGGATCAATTTTTTTTTGTAATGGTCATTATGGCCATTGCGACCCTGTAAAGCATAACAATTGCCACCATTATTGTTACATAATCATTTTGAGTACCTTGATTGCCACTTTGCTTCATGCTTTGTGCAACCATTGGTGCGGCACACCTAATGCCTCTTCACTTCATGCTTTGTGCGGCCACTGGTGGGGCACACCTGATGTGCGATTTGGGTGCCATGCACATTATAGTGGCCCCCCCACACAACTTAATGTCATGTGGAGGTGGAGTTGGCTCCATGTGATCACACGCACACTCACACACATGCAAACACAAAAGGTCGAGCTATGTGGGCCCCACTTTGATGTGTGACAGCCATCCATCCCATCAATCAAATCCACCCTTCCATGGTGGGCTTAAAAATCAGGCAAATCCATGACTTAGATGGGCCACACTACAAATAACACACATAGAGGTCGACCTCATGGGAAGCTCCCGTAAGGTTGAGCTGTGTGGGTCTCACTATGATGTGTGATGGACATCCATCCCATCAATTAGATGCACCCTTCCATGGTGAGCCATACACGAGCCTAAAAATCAGGCCAATCCATGGCTTAAGTGTGCCACACCACAAACAACAGTTGAGAGTGGATGCCCACCTATTGAAACCTTCCTGATATAGGGCCCAATGAGATGTTGTTTAAATATCCAATCCATCCATAGCGTGTCCCACTTGAATGAGGGATCACACCAAATTTTAGGCCATTCCAAAACTCAGATGGGCCCTACCAAGTGCTTTAGATGTTTTAGTCATGATTACCCATTGTTTCAGATCTTGCAACCCACTTGAGTTCTTGATATGGTTGATTTTTGGCACATCCCATAACCTAGAGGGGACCTACCAAATGCATGGCGTGGATGTCAATCACACATCTGGTGGGGCCCATAGAGCTCGACCTCATGGGAGATTCCTAAGAGGTCGAGCTTATGGACCCCACCATGATCTATGTCAGACATCCACTCCATTCAAATGCACCCTTCCATGGTGGGCCATGGGCCTAAAAATCAAGCCAATCCATGACTTAGGCGGGCCACACCATAGACAACAGTTGAGAGTGGATATCTTCCCATTAAAACCTTGATGATCATTTATAGGGCCCACTGAGATGTGGTTCAGACATCTAGCCCATCTATTGTGTGTCCCCCACTTGGATGAGGGATCACACCAAGTTTCAGCCGTATCCAATACTCAGGTGGGCAGCCCCAATAAGTGCTTTTAGATGTTTTAGTCATGATTTCACACAAGTTTAGATTGTGTGGCCTACACAGCCCAACCTCATGGGAAGCTCCCATGAGGACGACATCATATTACCATTTCCCTCTGTGTGTGTGTGTGTGTGTGTGTATCCCCACCTTCATGGGGACATTAGCCAGGTCCTCTACTCTTAGCTTTTAAATGGCCCATGGGGTAAGTCATCGGTCTAAACCGTTCATACTAGGAGCAAGCTATGGTATAAAAATCACACCAATCGGATGATCCTAAATGTCCAATCAATATTATGGAAAACAGACAACCAAGATTGAGTAGAGAAACAAAATAGCACCAATCATTGTCCTGAAACATCTACTAGATAGATCCCAATCTGTATTACTAATAATTCCGAAGTAGCACTTCAATTTTATGATTCTAACCATGTGATCTATGGCTTGGAAACAACAGATGGTTATAACAAATTGGCCCCATTCCAAGGGTAGGATCATCACATCGGCATGATTTTTGCACCATGGCTTGCTCCCACTGGTACTATGACCGTCCTGATCAATGGTTGGACGTCTTACGCATCATTCAGAAGGTTTGGGGGATTAGTTGGCAGTTCGCACACACATGAGAAGCGCTCTAGTGCCATCGGAGCACTGTAAGTCATAGTGCTTCTAGTTGCACCAGTTTACTTGGGACAGTTTAATCTATAGATCAGAACTCTCCATTAAGTCTGCATTACATTTCATGGGCTACCATGCAAAATTCCTTCTGATTGGATGATCCAATCCATCCCTGATTTGGCCCTTTTTCTATAGCCATGGATGGGATGGTTTCATTGCCTAACAAAAGAGATTCTTTAGAATCATAAGCAATCCATGAGGATCCCTAACAAATAGAGGATTAAATTGTTGACTGGGCCGATTGAGCAAATGGTTATATTAAAAGGTCATTTGATCAAATGGCTAGAATTTGTCGGATGGACATATTCTATTTGCGTTCTAGCCCATGAAATGTGCAACCTAATGGATAGTCTAGATCAGTGGATTGGACTGTCAGAGTGTCCTAATGCAACTAGGAGCATTGGAGCATTTTTGTCTCATATAAATCTGCGCATTAGACCGTAAATAGGCTATTTATGGTCTGGAGTTCTGTCTGGTTTAGGTGGGCCCTGCTGTGATGTGTATGTGAATTCCACTCTATGCATCAGATGCGTTAGCCCATGTTAGGCTTAGGCCCGAAAAATCAGGTCCATTTGTGATTCAAGTGAGCCACACAAAGGGAAATGATTTGGAGGGTGGGTGTTGTCCTTCACTGTTTCCAATCATGAGGTCTACCTGATTTATGGATGGGGCTGGGTTTCTTGCCTCAGGCCTAAAATTAAGTCAATCATGTGATGGTTGGAGTGGATTTTACATGATAGTGGGCCCACTCCAATCGGACAACCCTTTATGTCAATTTATGTAAAGTGGACATATCTTGTAACAAGGTACTAATCACCCTTTACCGTGGTGTGCTGACTTTGTGGGGCGCACTGTGGTGTATGTATTCTATCCATGTCGTCCATCTGTTTTTCCAGCTCATTTTAGAGCATGAGACCAAAATTGAAGTATATCCAAAGCTCAAGTGGACCACACCATAGGAAATAGCGGGAATTGAATGCCTACCATTGAAAACATCTTAGAGGCCACATAAGTTTTGGATCAAGATGGTATTTATGTTTTCCCTTCAGTGAGGCCCGTGTGACCTTATGAACAATTTAGATTAAACATCATTGTGGGCCCTTGGATGGTTTCAATGGTGGATGCCATTATCCCCACTGTGGGGCCCACACAGCTCAATCTCATGGGAAGCTCTCATGAGGTCGACCTCATAGTGTGTGTGCGTGCGTGCGTGCGTGCGTGCGTGCGTGTGTGTGTGTGTGTGTGTGTGTGTGTGTGAGGAATGCTCACCTGTGCACACCTTTGCACACATGTCAGGGCACAGAATCTAAACGGTCCACGTGATGCGGCACCCCTTAAAACTGTATAGGCCCATTTTTCAGCCTGATCCAAAACCGATGCAAACCCAAAAGGGGAAGCAAATATATCAATAAGAGAAGAAAGAGATTGTGGGAAAGATCCAACAATCATCTAGCCGGATGCTAGAGATCACAAATGCAAGACTCTGAGCAAGCTCAATACTCCTCTAGTCTAGAACTAGAGATCACTTTCCCTCCCTTCAACAACCACTGTAGAGAAAGGAAGAAAATTTCATAAAGAGAATATTGATAAATTTGTGTTATTCCATAGGACAGAGGTCCTATTTATAATCAACCTTATAGTTTGTAATAAAAGATAAAAAATCTAAAAATCTATGAAATAGGAAAGCACTTAAGTAACAAAGCATTCTATAATGAAGAAAATTCCTAAAATAAGAAGATACTTAAATAAGAAAATATTTAAGATTATTCCCTACCTAAAAATAAAGATATGAAAGAAAGAGCAGATTTCCTAATTTAGAGATTTGAGAAAAATGGAAAGTGATGATGGCTAAAAAAAGGTCCTTTTCTTGTACACGTGTAGAGCGTGCAAGTGTGGGATGTGGGACGATTGCATCAATTCCCCCCTATTTGAAAAAACTTGGTTCCGTCGAGTTAATGACAATGTACTCTTCATAGAGTTCTGAGTTGATGCACCTAAAATCCTTTGCCGAAATCCATGTGCTGTCGGTCCTTGGTCGGCCCTTCCATTTGACAAGAAACTTCTGATAACCCCCTTGACGTGTGGAAACTATCTGATCATCCAACACGTCCTCAATGATTTCTTTGAGCTGGCATGGTACCTCAGGCATTTGGATAGCCTGTTCTTCCGTGCTCTATTTTTTTATGATGTCCAAGATAAATTGTAAGGTCTTCCACATTAAAAATGGGGGTGATCTTCATTTCAGGTGGTAGCTTGATTAGGTATGCATTATCACCTTGCTTCTTCAAAATGTGGTTAGGACTTGCCTTTTTGGAGTGGAGCTTTTTATAAGAGCTTGCCGGAAACCGCTCAGGCTTAAGTCGCACCATGACTCTATCTCCTTCTTGGAATTGTGCAAAACATCGTCGAATATCTGCATATCCCTCGTAATTTTCATTACTAAGGGTGATTTTTTGCCTTAACTTCTTCATGTATCTCCTTAACATGTACAAAAGCTTCAACGTCCTAGCTCGATCAAGTCAAACTAGGAAGTGGGACTAAATCGATAGGTTGTCGCGGTCGCATTTCAGTCGCAATTTCAAAAGGAGAGTCCCTTAGTGAGGTTCATAGAACTATTATAAGCGAACTCAGCTTGTGGTAACACGATGTCCCATGAGCTTATATGATCACCAATTAGACATCGAAGTAGAATCCCAAGGCTATGGTTTACAACTTCAGTCTACCTATCTATTTGCGGAGGATACGCACTTGAGAATTTCAACTTAGTTCCCATCTTAGACCATAAGGTGCGCCAGAAGTAGCTCATAAACTTGACGTCACGATCAGATACAATAGTTTTGGGACCACCATGTAGACGAACCACCTCTTTAAAGAAAACATTGGCGATGTGCATAACATCCGATGTTTTCTTACAAGGGAGGCGATGTGCATAACATCCGATGTTTTCTTACAAGGGATAAAATGAGCCATCTTTGAAAACCTGTCAACCACAACATAGAGTCATAGCCACGTCGAGTCTTAGGCAATCCCAAGACGAAATCCATACTAATGTCTTCCCATGGAGCATCTGGCACAAGTAATGGCGTATGAAGACCAGTATTCTGCTTGCTACCTTTACCAAGCTAACATGCTCGACATTGATGAACAACGATCCCAACTTCTTTCTTTAAACCTGGCCAGTAAAAAAGATCTTCAACCAGAGCTGTCATTTTATTGATACCAAGTGACTACCTAGGTCCCTTGAATGAAGCTCTCGTATAACAAGCTCTCGTAAGGAACTCTTAGGAAGACACAACCTCATGTCTAAGAATAAGTACCCATCGTGCAAGGTATACCTTGGGTACTCAGTACTTGCACCGAAAATGAGTGTTGAAAATACCTTTCCAAAATCATCATATGTGGCATAGTCTCGTTTAAGTTCTTCAAATCCAACAACGGAAACTGATAAGGTAGACAAAAGGTGCGACTTTCGGTTGAGGGCGTCTGCTACCTTATTTTCAATACCGGTGCGATGTTTGAGGTTGAAGGTGAACTCTTACACTCCACTTAGCATGCCTAACACTCAACTTCTTTTGAAAATTCAAGTGACGTAACGCCTTGTGATCAGAATAGAGAACAAAGTCTCGATGAATGAGGTAATGACACCAATGTTTCAGAGCTTGTACAATAGCATAAAACTCCACATTGTAAGTAGAATACTTCTTTCGTGCCGCATTGAGTTTCTCACTGAAAATGGCCATCGGATGTCCTTCCTGGCTAAGAACACCTCTTATGCCTACGCGCAATACATCACAGGCAACTTCAAACACTTTTTCAAAATTAGGAAGTTTAAGAACTGGAGCCTCTATCATTTTCCGCTTGATTTCTTGAAATGCCTTTGTTGTTGCTTTAGTCCACTCAAATGGATTGGACTTCATACATTTAGTAATTGGTGCCATGATGGAACTAAAGTTCCGAATAAACCTTCAATAAAATGTCGCAAGCCCATGAAAACTACGAACCTCATGAATGTTTACGGGAGTAGACCATTCAACAATAGCCCTTATCTTTTCTGAATCAGCCTTTACGCCCTCTGCTGAAACGATGAACCCGAGAAAGACCACGCTAGAACTCATGGCACTTATTCAAATTGATGTAGAGTTTCTCATGGCACTTTACTCTCATCACTTGGCGAAGATGGTCCAAATGATCTTCTTGTGAATGACTATAAATGAGGATGTCATCGAAGTATACGACTACAAACTTTCCAATGAATGGTCGTAGAATTTGCGTCATCACTCACATGAATGTGTTAGGTGCGTTCGTCAGGCCGAATGGCATAACTAGCTATTCATATAATCCATCCCGTCTTGAAAGCAGTTTTCAATTCCTCGCTAGGACGAATTCTTATTTTATGGTACCCGCTTCGCAAATCAATCTTTGAAAAAATTGTAGCATTTGCCAACATGTCTAGCATGTCATCTAGGCAAGGAATGGGAAAACGGTACTTTATTGTTATCTCATTGATGGCGTGACTGTCAACGCACATTCTGCCATCCGTCTTTGGTGTCAGCAACATTGGCACAACACATGGGCTAAGACTATCACGAATGAACCCCTTTGTTAATAATTCTTCCACCCATCGACGAAGCTTTGCATGCTCTGTCGGGTTCATTAGATATGCTGGAAGATTTGGTAATGGCGCTCCAAGTTCCAGATCAATAGCATGCTGACTATCGCACATGGGTGGAAGCTCGCTTGGTAGTTTATCAAGGACCTGATCCTGAAATTGAGACAAAATGTCCAGAATCTTGGGTGGTTAAACAGCAACATTATCAACTGGATCGATCTTGCATCCTACCACAACATACATGATTCCACGTTCACGACTCTCCTCCATGAATCGGGCCATGCTTAACACTGTGGAAACCGACTTTGCCTCTTCAAGTTCGTCATCTTTCATAAGGTTAAGAGTAAAGGGCTTTCCTTTGTATATAAAGATGTATGTGTTCTTGCGACCCTTGTGAGTCACATCTCTGTCACATATCCTTGGGCGCCTTAGTAATATATGTGTGACCTTCATTAGAATGATGATGCACCAAAGCGATTCTTCATAATGACCTAGAGAGAAGTTGACTAAGCATCTCCTAGTCATAGGGATGAACATGTCATTCACCCACGCAATCTTGTATGGCTTGGGATGCGTTTGAAGTTTCAGTTTCAACTTCTCCACCATATTTTTTGAGACCATGTTCATGCTGCTGCCTCCGTCAATAATGATCTCAACAACCTTTCTACCACGCGATACTCGTGTTTGAAAAATATTCGTTTGCAGCCAGTCTTCTTGGGCCTCCTCCTTTGGTGCTGTCAGAATCCTTCTAACCACTAATGATAATTTGTTTTCATTTAGGCCATCGAGGCCTTCCTCAAGTTCCTGCTCATCATCTTTTGGATCATTTGCGTGTTCTTCCACTTGGTCTGCAATGAAGTCTTCTGTCTCACAAATTTGGAGATTGTGAGAGGGACACTCCATCCCATAATGTCCATGACCACCACACTTAAAGCAATTGTTAGTCGACCTCCCTTGCGTTACTGCAATAGACTTTCCCTTGGTATCACCGTTTCAGGGAAGAGGATTGGAAGCAGATTGGGCAGAGTTTTGATCGATTTTGTAATTCTGAGGCAAGTTAGTGCGGGGCACAAAATGGAGCCACTAGTAGTGGAACAAGTGGATGCATAACTCCCACCTTGAAGGTTGCCATGCCTTGTCATCAACTTCTGGTCTTGCACTTTTTGGGCCATTTGATACGCCTCGTCTACGCTGTTGAGCCGAATAGTTACCAACTCTCTTTGAATCTTCAACTGTACCCCATTACAATAACGCGCCACTTGTTGTCTTCCTATTTTTGTTGAGCGGCATCAAATGACTAAGTCATAATAACATTGTGTGTACTCCACGGTCAGATTGTCTTGTCGAAGCGTGAGGAGCTCTTGAAAAGAGGTCATCTCGTAATCTAGCGGCAGGAACCTTCACTTCATTCTTGCTTTCATTTTCTCCCAATTGCTTACGGGAGGAAGGCCACCATTGTAGATCTTCTTCGATGGTATACCACCAGTCTTGAGTTGTGCCTTTAAGTTTTAAGGTAGCGAAATGCAACTTGACAACTTCTTCCATTTTGTACTAACGAAAATATTGCTCCATCGACTTTAGCCAGTCATTGAACACTTTGAGATCCAAATTACCATCGTAATATGGAATATTAATCTTAATATGCTTGACAGGATCCGAGGTGTGAATATTCCTCCGATGATCCCGTCGAAGGTTGTTCATCCCCCTGGCTCGTGGTTGCGCATAGCGATGTTGTTGGGCCCTGGAGCTAGGCTCATATTCTTCGTCTTGGAAATTACCATTTAGAACAAGATGCCTTGAGTCAACATTTCGAGACTCCAATTCTCCATCAGGGTCATCTATAGATGTTAGCTTGTCTAGATTGATTTCCTTGCTAGTGTTTTCAAGAATAATAATACGTCCTTCTAAAGCATTCATTCTGGCTATGGAACGGGCCTCTAGGTTATCCATCCGTTTTGTGATCAAATTAACCACTTGTTGCAGGGTCGTGATAGTTTCTTGAGGTTAGGTGGCCATCTCAGAATTGTAAATCGTCCCTCTTCTAGTGTGGTGCATAAGACAACGGACTTTGACAAGCAAGCAAAATAATATATGTTGGGACAAGATTATGATGTGGTAGGGTTGGAAGATTTATTTATTTATTATTATTATTTTTTGGAGAGTTAGGGTTTGGTGATTTTGAGATGGGAGAAGAAAAAAAAAAAAAGAGGAAAGAAAAGAGAAAGATGACGGATGGACAAAGAGGAAAGGTGAAGGAGTTAGATTGAGATGGGAAAAAAAATTACCTACTAATTTTCCCAAGAGTAGAACTTGCTTTGATACCAATTTGATGTAAACCCGAAAGGGAAAGCAAATAAATCATTAAGAAAAGAAAAAGATTGTGGGAAAGATCCAACAATCCTCTAGTCGGATGCTAGAGATCACAAATGCATGACTGTGAGCAAGCTCAACAGTCCTCTAGTCTAGAACTAGAAATCACTTTCCCTCCCTTCAACAGCCACCGTAGAGAAAAGAAGAAAATTTCATAAAGAGAATATTAATCAACTTGTGTTATTCCATATGACATAGGTCCTATTTATAATCAACCTTACAATCTGTAATAAAAGACATAAAATCTAAAAATCTATGAAATAGGAAAGCACTTAAGTAACAAGGCATTATATAATTAAGAAAATACCTAAAATAAGAAGATACTTAGATAAGAAAATATTTAAGATTATTCCCTGCCTAAAAGTAAAGATATGAAAGAAAGAGCAGATTTCCTAATTTAGTGATTTGAGAAAAATGGAAGTGATGATGGCTAAAAAAGGAAGGTGGTCCTTTTCTAGTACACACATGCAGAGCGTGCACGTGTGGGATGCGGGACGATTGCATCAAAAACTCTAGTGGGGCCATATCAAAGAGAAATGCAAATCAAGGGAGGAAATTGTTTCCTTTTTCCATGGCCCACCAGAGTTTTGTATTGGGCTAAAAGTTGGGCTAGTGAGGTTTCAAGGGGTGCCGCACCATGTGGACTATTTAGATTCTGTGCCCATGAAACGTGTGCAAAGGTGCGCAGGTGAGCATTCCCCTCTCTCTCTCTCTCTCTCTATATATATATATATATATACAGAGAGAGAGAGAGAGAGAGAGAGAGAGAGAGAGAGAGAGAGAGAGAGAGAGAGAGAGAGAGAGAGAGAGAGAATTGCTCACTTGTGCACTAGTTCTCGTGAATTCTCATGAGAACTTTTTTGGAATTCGTCTCTCATGATCAGTGTTGTCATGTGTGACTGCATATGTGCATATCCATATGCAAATCGCATATGTGAAAATATGTGATCGCATACAGCATATGCGATCGCATATTGGCCATGGCACATTGAATTTTTTTATTTTTTACAAAAAAAAAACAACAACATTTTGCGTATAAAAAGGCTTCCAAATCTCCTCCATTTGCAATATTCTCACTCCAAAACTCTCTTACTCTATTTTTCTCTTACATTTCTTAATTACAAGTGGTCTTAATCTCTCTCTCTCTCTCTCTCTCTCTCTCTCTCTCTCTCTCTCTCTCTCTCGTATTTTCTACTTCCAAGTGATCTTAATCTCTCTCTCCTACATTCCCTCTCTCTTGGAAGTTGGAAGATCAAGATTCAAGCATTATCAAGTTTCAAGGAAGATAGCTTGTTGATTTTCTACAATAATAAATAAATAGCTTGTTGATTTTGTTGTTACTTCTTGTTAACGATATTGTTAAATGTGGATGACTTGATGTTTAATTCATTGTTTAATTGTTTTTATCTCTCTCAAATGTATTTTAAATATATAAAATTAGTTATTTATTAACTTAGAAAAGTTCTCCTTAGTTTCTTATATATATATTTACATTTTTTTGAAATTTTCCCTATTATATATATATTCAAAAATAAAAATAAAAAAATGCGGTTGCATATGCGATTGTGCAATCGCATATGCGATCGCACATGATCACATATGCGATTCGACAACATTGCCCATGATATGAGTCCAAAATCTAAATAGTCCACGTGATTCAGCACAAACACACACACACACATATATCAGTGTTTCAAATGGTGCCCGTAGCGTACGCTATGTAGCGTAGCGTGGCCATAGCGCTACGTAGTGTCCCAAATAGCGTAAATCCCCTGTAGCGTACGCTACAGCTACGTAGCGCGTAGCGTCCGTAGCATCAGCTACAATGTATTTTTTTTACTATATATATATATATATATATATATTTTTTTTTTTTTCTCGCGTTTTCTTTATTTCTAATGTTAAGGAATGTGACACTTGTATTATACTTGATACTTTTAACTTATAGGATTTTTATTTCTTTTCATAGTTGTGACTTGTTGTTTCCATTAGACATTATTAATTAAAGTGGTTTGCTTAGAAAGTTGTTGATGTGATAATTATTTGATTTGGCTTATATATGTGGATTGGCTTTTGATAAATGATAACTAATAACTTTTTGGAACATGCTTATAATTGATAAAATGAATCATCTTTTAGTCATTTTTATATTTTTTCCCCCTTTTTTTAACTATTTATTATATTTGTCCTATTTTTAAATTAAAAAATAGAAGTATCGTGTAGCTTACACTACACGCTACATATTTACGCTACACACTATAGAGGGTTGAGCGCTACGCATCACGCTACTGCTATTTAAAACACTAACACACACACACACACACACACACACACACACACACACACACATGGAAGGGCGGACGGACTAACCCCACCATGATGTGTTTCTGACATCGATTGATTGGTTGACCTACCGACCCACCATGATCTCTTTATGACATTGATTGATTAATTGACCAACCCCACTATGATGTGTTTCTGACATCCAAGCCATGCGATGAGTATGAAATCTACTTTGGGTGGGCCCCACCATGATGTGCCTAGGGCCCAAAAACCAGCCCGATCCATGGTCCAGTGGACCACGCGATAGGAAATAGTTGGATGTGGGACATCTACCCTTGAATTTTAACGTGGCACAACATTCTGCGAACTACTCCTATCAGATGTCTCACCCCAATTTAGGCACGGCCCAAAAATCAGGTCAAATTGTTATTCCTACCAATGGAAACAGTAGGAATGGTGGGCATTCACTTGTTCACTATTGCCCTATTTTGTGGCCCACTTGAATCATAAATTGGGCTGATGTTTGGGCCTTGGGCCTAACATGCTATGACACATTTGATAGGTGGCTTGGATGTGTGAAACACAATATGCTAGTGCACACCCGAATTGGACCGCGCGAATGGATTCATGGAGTCTTGCTCGCAAGCAACCAATGAAATATGTGTGTTTGTTTTACATGTGCATGTCAATATTTATTTCACAGTTACTAAATATGCAACTCTCTTGTAGCATGTCCTTGTCCACTTCACATTCTCTAGCCTCAGTTTTGTTGGGGTCCTAACACCCAATTGACCTCGAGTGGAACAAAATTACAAGGGGATGCTATCACCCACAACCAAAGAGAGCCTGCTAACTACTTCCAGTCAAGGGAGTCTGCCATAGAGTTCCCTTCCCATTGCATATGGGATAAGTTAAAACATTGTTCTGTGTCTATAATTTCCTCGACCTAATCTGCAAGCCTCCAAGGGAAAAGCTTAGAAGAACTCAACTAACATAGTGTTGCAGAAGTCTAGGGCTGTCAATGGGCTGGTATCGTGCTGCATCAGGGTCCAAGCGTGACCTGCAAGAACAAGAAAAAGAAACAAAGAAAAAAAAGACAGGCCCAATCTGCTTCGGTTCCATCTAAAATGGACTGGCTTGGACCCATCTAGGGTAGGGTTCACTCGGAATTTCTCCATAGGATGGTGATTATGGTCTGGTGATCCAAAACATCGATTTATTTTATTTTATTTTTTTGAATAGTAATTAATTTTATTGATTAGTTGTTAAGACAAAAAGTCAAAATGGAAAAGAATATAACCCGCGAATTACAACCTAAGCAAAGACAATTTTACAATCTTTGACATTCTTTATCTTGGATACACATTCTAGCACATCTCTTTTGGATTTCCAAAGTACCTCCCATGATCCTTCATTATTGTGGAAACACCTTGCCGTTTCGCTCCCCCCAAATGTTCCACAAACTTGCTAGCAAGATCATGTGCCAAATGATTGATTCATCCTTTCTTCGGATCCCATCATGCAATTCCCAAAAAATAGCATTTATAGGAGAATGCATTGGCCAATTAGCTTCAAATATAGCCCAGAAACACGATCCAAACTTGCTCACAAAAGGATAATGAAGGAAGAGATCTGAATTTACTCATGAATTTACTCACAAAAGGATAATGAAGGAAGAGATGATATATCGATTTTGCACTATTCTTACACATGAAACAAATGTTGGGTAGGATGATAGACTGTTTCTAGAGGTTGTCTATGGTTAAGACTCTTTTCTCCCAGTCAACCATGCAAAAGCCACCATCTTGGTTGGAGCTCCATAGAACCAAAAACCATGAAAAAGTTCCTCGGAGGAGAGGATTTTCAAATCAATTTATAAAAGGCTTGAGCTGTAAACTTTCTTGATGGAGAAGTATTCCTAGCAAGGTATTGTGTATCCGTTACGATACACCCGTAAAGGCGGATACGTATAGGTAACGGTCATGACCGTTATGTGATATGGGGGGAAACGTGACAATTAGTTTTTTGAGACCGTATCAGCAATTATGGTGGCTGTAAAGGCCGTTACAGGGCATAATGACCGTTACTCTTGTAACGGTCGAAAAACAGTCACTTTTTTTTTCTATTTAAATTCATTTTTCTCCTACTTTTAACTTTTCTCATTCCAAAAAATCTCCTATTTCATTTTACAACAGATTTCGACCACTCTTACTATAGCTTTTAAGATTAAAACTATGGATTGAAGTGATTTGAGCGAATAGAATCTTAGAGGGCCTTTTTTTTTTTCAAAAAATTGAAAAAGCAGTATTTATGCCTTTTTCTGATTTCTAGTTCTAATGCTTGTGACCCTGCATCCCACAGGCTACCCTACTCGAGCTCGGTGTGAAAATGCCCCTGCATTAATAATCCCTGGTAAGGAGTCGAATTAGAGACCTCCCACTTTGATACCAATTTGATGCAGGACAATTAACTACTTGCTCTAAAAGCTCGAACTGTTAGAGCATAGCGAATCAGTCCCTTTATCTCATAGCCCAGGCCCCACATCTCATGGGTTAGGACGTCGGCCGAACCCCCCTCGTGGGCCCCAAATCACATGGGTACTGCCTCACACGAGTCACCCGCCTCACACGGGCCGCCCACCCTGAGTATGTCCCTGCATCCCACAGGCTACCCCACTTGAGCCTTGTGTGAAAATGCCCCTGCATTATCGATATAACACTCTCACCAAAGAGTGGACCGTTACACTACCATAAACATGTTCAAAACAAAAAATGAATACATATTTGAAATATTTACATTATTCTTGTTTTTTTAGAATTTTTTGGGCAAAAGAAAATTTTCAACCGTTACAAGAGTCATAACGGTTGTTATGCCCTCGTATTGGGTATCGGTAATGGTGGTGACCGTTATGGCCACCGTTACCGATACGGAATACCTTGATTCCAAGTTGGAGAATCCTTGAAAATTGAGGAGAGACGAATGTTCTGTAGTGGCTCCAATAATTTAGCATACTTGGCTGCTTCCTTGTCAAATAAATCCTTTCGACAATGAGGTCACCATACACCATTGTTGCCATGAAGGGAATAGCAACTAGCTACGAGCATTTTTTTGATGGGGCTAATCTTTGCTAGTGAAGGAAAATTTAACTCAAATGGACTATCCCCACACCAAGGATCCTGCCACGATCCCTATCTCCAAGAGAGAAGACCAATCATTGGTTAAACAACAGATCAATAGAGATAACGACCAAGTTATCACGTCTCTCCATAGCCTATCCTTTTCAGTACGAATTCTCCATTGCCACTTCGCTAACAATGCCACATTCATTGATTCCGACACCCGTATGCCCACTCAACCCTCGGAGATCAGTTTACAAACCTCTTTCCATTTGAGAACATGAAACTTGTGCCCATTGTTGACCCCTCT
Organism: Magnolia kwangsiensis; assembly: GCA_037074715.1. Classification (NCBI taxonomy): domain Eukaryota; kingdom Viridiplantae; phylum Streptophyta; class Magnoliopsida; order Magnoliales; family Magnoliaceae; genus Magnolia; species Magnolia kwangsiensis. The sequence goes on along the minus strand of CM073576.1, from coordinate 110,331,647 downwards.
CTACAAGAAGTCGCACGTTAGTTCTTCTGACTTGTCCAAAACAGACTTCGCAGATGCAGTACTGCTACAGTATCGCTACAATATTACCTCAGTATGCATGCTACAGTAACACTACAATGTGCTATGCTAATATGCTATGATACTTATTTGTTCTCTCCCAAAAAAGCTACAGTACTTGAGTTAAGAGTTTATTTAGCATTTTAAATATAAAAAAGATGTTTAGATAAGATGAACGAAGGGCTAATGTTTGGTACTGTTTTAGGTTATGTTTAGGGCGTTAAGTACTTCGGACTCTGTCTGGGGGATTGTTTTTCTCTATTATTACTGGATTTTGCATGTTTTTTTTTTTCAAAATTTCCAGTTTCTTGTGATTTTATTTTTTATTTTTATTTTTTAAATTTTTTTAAATAAAATCGTATTTTTGATTTTCCTTCCCCATTACCTTCTTCTTGCTTGAGATTTGGATTATTATTATTATTGAATTAGAGACTGCTATGGCTCTTGATAGAGTGGAATGGCAGAACATGATTCGTGTGGTCGACCCCAATTAGTTGGTATAAGACCTAGATGATGATGATGATGACCATCGAGTTAGAGACCAACTTGAACAATCAGTGTCGCAGTGTGTACCATTTTATCGCAACCCATGTGATGGACCAAGGGTGATGCCACCAACCATATGATGGGTCCCATCACCTATTTTGTGAAGGAGTGGCATGTTATGGTACTGCTACTGTATTTCTGTAGTGAGGCGCTGCAGTAACACATTACAATAATGTTATTTTAGCAATTAAAATAAGATACTCAAATTTTAAGTTAGCTTTGTAGTCTTTTAATGTTGAAAAGACTATGTATGGGGCTTTGCTAAGTGTGTGCCATTTTATTGTAACCCATGTGATGGGACGAGGGTGTGCCAACCAATTTTATGATGGGGGATCCATCACCTATCTTTTGCAATGCATGCTACAGAATGGCTGCTGTATTGCTATAGAACGAGACAGTAGTAACATACTATATAGTATGCCGCGCTAATGTTATTTTAGGGACTCAAATTTTAAGCTAGCTTTTTATTTTTTTAATGTCAAAAGGATTATATATGGTGCTTTGTTTAGAGCTGATCTAAGGTTGAGTTTGTTCTAGGGTTTCACTTTATGTTCGTGAGTATATTTAAGTTGAAGGAGTCTCTTTTGGAAGTTTTGATGTCTTTGCTGAACTTTTTATGGAGGACTTTACGTTCTTATCGAAGTGATTTTTTCTATTCTGAAGGTAGAATCTTCCTCTGCCAATTGTGTTTCCTTCTCCACTTTTCTTGTTCTTATAAATTAGCAGTTGGATTTCAATTCCTCAATGTGAATGAGGGACTGATTTGACAATCAGGTCCCTACTTCTTGCCAAGTTGTGTGGTGGATGTTTATCTCAGACCTTAATGGATATTCCTTTCTTACAAGAGGAAAAAAATATAAAAAAGAGTGGGCAATTGGGTAAAAGGAGTTTTCTCTCCCATCATTGGTCTTTGATCTTCTGGTATATTAAAAGTTTTCTGTTCTGTTTTATGAAAATTTAAAAGATTTTGTGGGTCAAATTTGTGATACTTGCAAAAGAAAAAATATTAGGTGTCAGACATGGGGATAATCTTTTTTTGCCTTGGTGGTGGTCCTTGATTTCTCAATAGGCTGAAATATGTTCCATCTCCTACTGATAAAAGATGCATGTTTAATATTGTGATGTGCATTTATGAAGTAAATGTCTGTATTTCATGCATGCATCAAATTTTGAACACAAGTCATACCTTGAGCACCATCCCACTTCAGTAGTAGGAGCTGAAATTGTTGACTGCTGGCATTTCTCCTAAATACCACCTGGTATCATATATTCTTTCTATAAACCTCATTCTCTGACCCAAGTCTGCAATGAGAATGCTGTAATCTTGGCATATGGAGCTCCTTTGTGACATATATGCCATGAAGTGGTGTAATGCAATATGTTTTGTTTTCATTGAGTGGGGCTTGGTCATGCCTATGAGTATATTTGTCTGCCTGAGCAGTACTAGGCTCTAAGAAAGCAAAAAAAAAAAAAAAAAGGCAGTTTGTGTTTGCCTATTATGGATATTGATGTAGTCTGACTGTGTTATGGGTGTCATTGTTGTTTCATTATGCCTCAGTTCTCCCCTTGGGTCCATCCATAACAAAAAATAATTACAACATGCTACAACCATAAAGGACCTATCCAATGTGAAAATTTGGTGGCTGTGGTTTCAGGTGGAACTACAATACACCCACGACTATGCAGGGATTAGCACAAGTATTGGGTTGACTGCAAACCCCGTCGTCAACTTTTCAGGTGTAGTTGGGAGCAATGTTCTCTCTGTTGGGACCGACTTGTCTTTTGACACTGCCAGTGGCAACTTCATCAAGTATAATGCTGGGTTGAGCTTCTCCAGTGCCGACCTCATAGCTTCCTTGATCTTGTGAGTAATCAGTTCTTCAAAACAAAGTTGATCTTTTAGGTCTCTGTTTGGATGTACCCCATATCACAATTAAATTCAATATTTGGTGGAAAGGATACCTTTCTACTATCCATTTGGAGTGGTGCAGAAAAATGGGGACCCTATTGCACAGTTGGAATTTTCCCTTCACCTCAAATCAATGTTCAAGATATCTAAGGTCAACCTGATATGTTACTGATATTGATTTGGGGTGGAGTGTGTTAAGCGTGGGATGTCCAAGAATACCTTAATTTCAGGGAAGAATGGTGGGATCACCTCTTATCTGAATGAAATGGTCCGCTAAAATCTTGTAATGACATGGTAGGAATGACAAAGGGGATGCGCTCACCGCTTCCTACTATCACATGGTGAGCCCCCTGTCAAACACGGCAGTGGGTGCAGAGCTGTCGCACAGCTTCTCAAGCAACGACAACACCCTCACCATCGGCACCCAGCATGCACTGGACCCCTTGACCACAGTGAAGTCCCGGCTCAACAACTATGGCAAAGCAAGTGCCCTCATCCAGCATGAATGGAGGCCAAAGTCCATTTTCACCATCTCAGGGGAGGTTGACACCCGCGCCATCGAGAAGAGTGCCAAGATCGGCCTAGCCCTGGCTCTCAAGCCCTAGGCAATGATGGAATGTCGAGAGGGGAGAGAGCAGGGCAGTGCAGTGCAGACAATAAGGTAACGAATGATTGGAACCAAAAGCTCTTCTTTTTGTGCATCGTTTTTTAACAGGCATGTGATTGGAATTCTTCTGCTTTTTCTTTTGTTTTCTTTTGTTGGTTATATGATGATGATGATACCATGGGCCTGTAAAAATAATTCTGGCCGGCAGTAGGGACCAGAGATTATTTATCTTCAGAAAATTTCCTTCTGTCCCTCAACCTCCCATTTTCTCCACTGAGCATAAAATAACTGGCTTTTTGAAGTGGAGTTTTGACTTGAATATTGTACTCCTTTAATGGGTTTCTGCCATTGCTGTTTCTAATATCCGTTGGTTTTTTTTTTTCCTGAGATGGTATTATGCTCTTTATTGGTGGCTCTTACATATTGTGTGTAGACTATTGTACCATGACTTTAACATAGTTGCTCCAGACATATGACAGGTGACAAAGGTCTGTTTACCAGTCTGTACCATGACTTTAGCATGTTTGTACGAGGTGTGTTTAGGATGAAAGTGGCCATCCAGAATTTTTCCGACATCCCCTGTTCCCACGAAAACCATCATAACTCCCTCATCGGAAGTCGGATTTGGACGATTTTTAGGTTGTTGGAAAGCTTACTCGACGAGCTTTCAAACCGGTTGAGAACTCTTCTGATTCCGAGGCTGTCTGGTACCCCAAAAGCGCGCCAGAAGCCTTCGATTGTCGTTTCTCGATCTCGGTCGTCAATCTTTTGAAATCGTGTGATGGCCACCCATATCAATCTATGTAGGAATTTAGGAGGTGCGAGTGCGGATCATTCATCTTGCGAATGTGTTTGGGGTGGGTTCTGATGTGGTGGTGAGTTCTACTAAGTTTGGTTTCGTCACCAAGTCTGTTTTTATCTGAACAGTTGGATCTGTGTTGTCTGGAAAGAATACGTTGTTAGGATATGAAACATGCAACAGGCATTTTTCTATTAATGTGATTGTTACAATTGTATGTGATTTCTGGGTGGGCTTTTGTCTAATCCAGGGTTGGGACCACGTGTGAATACAGCTGTCTATGTTGTGCCAATGTATCTGATAGTTTATCATCTCTCATCATGGGCATGGTTTAGGCTTCTGTTTGGAAGGTGGAACTGCTGTTTTCTGGCACATGAATGGCGCTTTTGGTTTGAATGAATGGATCCTTTCCTGGCCTTTTGTGGAAAATCTGATTGGGAAAACAAAAAAAACTCAGTTTTGGAAGGTCACTTTTTATCTCACCCTTTTTAATGCATTGCTTTCCCACGTTGGAAAACTCCTCCAAATCCTTTTAGGGCGCCCTGCCTGGATTATTTACCAAAATGCTGTTTGGAGCAGTTATGTAATCACATGAAATGTTTTAATTATAAACATTCCAAAATGGGAGCATATGTAGTCCCATTATGTTAAGTGTATGACTATAACCATCTCCAATCTCATGAGTATCATCATCTTCCAACCAGTGAAATAAGTTTTGCTATGTCGTACGCTTGTGAGGTAACAGATGCATAAGCCACACACAATCTGCTGACATGAGATGTATATGAGTTCTACTCATCAACGAAAACCATTGAAATGATCTCTCTTGTATTTTCTCATGATAGCTTACAACCCCACCTATGGATGCACCATGTATCAGAAACCGCAGGACACTGACCATATCTTAAAATTGCACTAATCAACAAATCTTAAACGTACAATTGACCAAATGGATGGTTAACAATTAGTGGTTCAAATTCCGAGTGTAAGATAAGATTATCATTTTCATTTGGCTAATGTACATTATGGGTCATGCTCCATCTCTATTAGTGCAATGACCAATGTGCTTGGTGCAAGAGTCACCATTCTTTTAAGTTGTGGTAAACTATCATATAGATTCTCTATTCGAACCAATCAAATTTGTGGGGCACATTATGTCTGGAGCATGTCCCAGGAATCATACTGATTAACTGATCCTAACTATCCAAGTAGTGGTTATCAAATGGATGGTTAAAAGCAAATAACAAGTGGATCAAATTCCAGGCATAAAATCAGATGGGTTACTGCCTTAAAGTCTTCACTAAGTATACTAGAAGCTGCTATTTACATTATACTATATTTTCAATTGCCATTGACATCGAAATGGTATTATAAGAAAATTAGAAAATTTGCCAGAGAAAAGGAGTTTTCAGGAGCTAACATTTTAAAAATTACGTTTCCACATGCTTGAGTTCTCAAAAACTAATTTCTGGACTATCTTGCAAATGGGGCCTTAGCTTTCTTCCCATTACACTTTCAATTTGGAGTTTTGTGTGTATTGCAACAACATAGATTCCAATGTCCCACTCCAACCTTCACTCTGTGACCCAATACCCTCCAACCCTCCCGATTCAATAACACTGGATCTTGCTTAAACATTTTGCATATGGGAATTTTCACCTTATTTTACGGGATGATTTTGGTAGTAAGTGATTGAACTTATGAGCCACACTATTATAATTTGAGAGAGAATGATTAAGTAAAGAATAAGACATGAGACATGTATAAAAAATTCGTTCGGTTTCATGCTGCGAGGTTTACCATGAAATCCTTTTCCTACATAGACAATATATGAAGAAATATAGGGAGAGGAGGAACGCTTTCCATATCTTTATTAAGTTAGAGACATCATAGGATAGGATCCTAAGATGATTAATTTGGTAGGTATTGGAAAGGAGCTTGAGAGGACAAATTGACATGATTAAGAATATGTATGAGGGAGTGGTAACAAATGTGAGGATCACTAGCAAAGAGGCAGGTGATTTTCCAATTATTGTAAGCTTATAAAAGGGTTGGCATTGAGACCATATCTTTGTACATTAGTTATGGTTGAGGTAATGTGGCATTTGCAGAAAGAGGTCCCATGGCTTATGTTGTTTGCAAATGACATGTTTTGATTGATAAAATGAATGAGAGCATAAAAACACATATAGATTTATGGAGGGATGCTTTAAAATGTAAAAATTAATGAGAATAAAATAAAGTATATGGAGTACAATTTTAATAATAATAGGAGTGAAAAAAAAAAAGGGTATTAGTTAATATTTTTGGCCAAGTTTTCCACCTGACTACATTTGACACACTTGATTTCAAAAGGCATGCTCCAACTAGGTAGTTGCATGATAGGTGTGATTGTTAACCCTTTAACTTTATAAAAGCCTCTTGGCATGAGTCAGTCCAATCAAATGGAACATCTTTTTGAAGAAGGTTACTCAATGGTCTAGAGGAATACAAGTTCAAGCTTCATGTGCTTCAATATACACGATTTACCGAAGTGAACGATGTTTCAATATTTCATACTCACATTTGAGGTATGGATGACCCTAGATTGACCATAGGTTAGGTCATATTTATTGCATACTGAATTTGGATCAATGTATAAGTTTATAGGCTTTTCTTTGACTAGTCTTAGTCATTATTCGACTAGTCCAGACACTGGCTCGACCAGTCAAAGAAGTTTCTCGACTAGTCCAAGATTTGTTGAGAATTTTTGAGAATTTTGGTTGTGGCTTGACCAGTCGTGCACACTGCTTGACCAGTCGAGTGAACAGTCAGTCGAATACTGCTCGACTCGAACTCCAGCGACTTGATTTTTACTTACTCGACCAGTCGAGTGCATTTCTCGAGGCCACTCAACTAGTCGAGCAAGCCATTCGACCAGTTGAGTAACGAGTTTATCTTATCACGCCAGAAATTTAAAAAATTGGTTGGTGCTTCGACCAGTCGAACCGACCCTTAGACCAGTCGAGGGGAACAAAATTTTTACTTATAAATAGAGGACGACTTTCAGAGTTTTTCATTCATTTCCAAGCCTAATCAAGCCATCACTCTGAGAGATAAGTTCCTGCAATTGTGAAGCTATTACTTATTCATTTTAAATTCTTTTTATAGCTTTTTGTATTTGATTTTGTGATCTCTTTATTCAACTCTATTGTATTAAAAAGGGGGATCATGATTTACCCTTTTAAGATCAAAATCAAATCAAGCTAGCCCCAAGTTAATTTAATTTAAAAATCAAACTTAGAACCCTTTCATTTGTGAGATTGGACATTGAACATCTACGTTTACATCGAATTGGTTCTACCGAGCTACATCGGAATCTTCAGATAAGTGTTTCAATTTTCTGCATTTTTGGTTTGTGGGGTTCAGCCTAGGAAAATCTCATTGTGAAATTTTTATGATTGTGTAAGCTCATTTGAAAAATACAATTGTGAAGATTTTAAGGTGAACCTTAGTAAACCTTATTTCTTAGTGAAAGTCAATATCCCATGGGTGTGGATATTGGAAGTGGAGTAGTTGCATGGCTGTTTGCGAACAGTTGGTGTACACACACAAACCACTATAATTCTCGGAGTTTGGATGATGATTGTGATGTATGTGTGGTGATGAATGTTATAATTTTCTTTATGCACTTGTGGTGAATGTTGTAATAATTTAGTTTATTTCCTTTGCCTCTTTATTGGTTTGAGCTTTTGATACTTACCAACGTTCTAGTAAGGTTATCCTGCCAGCCTTTGGTCTTTGGTGTTAGGTTATCCGTAGAACCAAGTTTGTATCAACCTCTCAAAACTAATGCATTTGAGGTTGCTATTTAATTATGATATCTGTCTTTGTATTCTGCATATATTCTCTATTTAGCATAGTCCTTCTCTATTACTAGGCCTCCATCTTTTGATGGCTCCAATTATGCTTATTGGAAAGCCAGGATGAGGATCTTTTTGATGTTCATCGATGAGAACGTGTGGCAAGCCACAGTGAATAGATGGAACCCACCCATATATGAAGTTCTAAGCATTGATGGAACTAAGTCTATTAAAGTTACATCTTATTTTCATGGAGCACGCCTCAGAAAAATGAGATTAATGTCAATGCCAAAGCTTTAAATGCAATCACTTACGCACTATCACCAAATGAATTCAAAAGAATTATATTTTGTGATACTGCAAAGCAAACATGAGCTATCTTAGAAATGACACATGAGGGTACGACTATCGTCAAAAGTCAAAATTTTAAATCCTCACCACTAGGTTTGAGGAAATACATATGGAAGAAAGTGAAACATTTATGGACTTCTATACTAAATTGAATGATATAGTCAACTCAATGTGGGGTATTGGAGATAGCATCTTAGAAAGTAAAGTTTGTGCAAAGATACTACGCTCATTGCCTGAAAGGTTCAATTCTAAGGTGACTTCCATTCAGGAACTTCGTGACAAGAATAATATGTGTTGGGGTACCAAAAGTGATTAGAGAGAGAATTGGAGAAGGGCATGAACATGAGAGAGAAAGCAGTACAAGTTGTGCGGAACCCAAGTTATGCGGGACCCAAGTTGTGTGGAACCCAAGTTGTGTGGGACCCAAGTTGTGTGAAACCCAAGTCGTGCGGAATCCAAGTTGTGCGGGACTTCCGCACAACTCACCCAAGTTGCGCTGGGGTGCGCAAGTCTCATCAGAGAAGGAGGATTTGGTGATACGGAGTAGGGCCCATGGCACAAGAGTCGAGGGCTCACACGTGCGGATGCCTATAAATACCCCCTCACCCCTTCATTTGAGGGATCAGATGTTCAGGAGGTCAGCTTCTCCGACAGGTATTGAAGACTGTAACATCTCGAAAATCGGGGGTCGAGTAAAAACCCAACTCCCGAGTTTCAAAATGTTATTTATGCAACATAGATATGTATGATTGAATGTTGTCTACATTAATGTATTAAACATGAGTGGGATTACGCCAGAACAACATATCATACTCCAGAGACAGTTAAATTAACAAGCGGAAGACTGTGATAGTATGTATAACATATATAAATTGTTTTATGTCTCCAGAGTGTGAACATATTACCAGGTTATATACATACATGTATACTCCAAAAGTAGACAAAACGAATATACATGAGTGCACTAAAAATATAAAATGACAAGTGTCAAGGCATCTAATCAACCTCCCTGTAATCTCGTCAATCAGATCACGCATAAAGGAGAGATCCTCCTCATCATCATCAAGTCCAGCTCCGCCTCACAGGCCGCGCCATCATCTGCAATCACAATAGGGACTGGTGGGTGTCCGGAAACACCATCCCGTAACGTGGGAGTGAGTGATCAACTCAGTGGGATAAGAGAGCAGAGATTAGCATGTTATCAAATCAATCATGCGATAATAGTAAAGCAGTAAATCAAACAATCCTAATACTGTTGTTAATGCAATATGACATGACATGATGGATGCCCTCACCGACGTTCTCCCTCATACGGCACCATCTTACGCCCGCGGCATGCTTGCATCCTGCTCAGTGCTCCACATCTTCCAGGCACATGCAATGTGATGATGATATGATTGCCAAGTTATTATTAGTCCATTCAAACAACAGGATTGGAAAACTAAGGTACTTCCCTTATATCAATCCTAACACAGATCCTGTCTAGGGTCGTCACTCCTAGTAATCTCATACGATGTATATTTTGTAGGTCGCTGCAAGGGCTGCCAGGGCTGTTGCTCGCACTCGTTGCACCGCTCCCCCATCACCTTATCAATACAGGCCTACTGTACTCTCACTGCTACGGAAGGGTCGTCGCCTCCCATAGACTCAGAATACGCTCGCGGTCACTACAAAGGACTCTTCGCCTGATCAGTGTAGGCCGACAGCAAGAATATAGTGTCTCATACCGCCATAATCTGCTCACGAGATATAGGTGCTCACTGGTCACTACGGGGAGGTTTGTGGCCCCAGCGTAGGCCGACAGCTCGACCACGGTGTCCCATACCACCATGCCCGGCTCATGAGTCTTTGTGGATCAAGGTACCATGGTTGACAGGGTTTACAATGGTAAGTTCAGTACCCTAAGTTCAAGCAGTTATGACTCATACAGGGTAAACATACAACGGCCAGTCGGGTTACTTGACGGGCTCGACTAGCACGATCGCATCTCAAGTTGAACGACATGAAGTGCGTAAAACACTTCGTGTGGCCTAACCACTGCCGCCAACTCCAAAACACGGCTCGCGTTCATCGACGCGTTGTTCGTGGCAAAGATAGGCCAACCACGAACTTGTTCGGTTGCCGACTGCCTGGACTAGGTATAGTCCCAAACATATATGAATTCACATCAGCAATTCATGTAAGGATATTGGAAATGAAATACAACCATGTGGGCATGTAACACATGTTATAACATACAACTTAAGTAAATCATCAAGCACATGCATTTCATACATATAATGAAATCATGCATATAACTAACATGTAGGAAATCATTTACATCAGCATATAAATTGAGAAATCAATCTCAAACTAATTCATAACAACATTTAATTCAATACATACTAATACAAGCATTTATACAAACACTTACACTACACACTTAAGTCTACATATAGTATGTCGACTCAAAGTGCGCATTTTGACGAATCTCTTCGCCAAAATAATTATGCACGCATTCCTAGAATGCTAATGCGACAAGAAGCTATGTCAATTACATCAGCAAAATATGAATGAAAACAGTACTTCCTACAAATGACTAAAATGCCCTAAATCTCATATTCTTCGCCGGTTTACGAAACAGGAAACGAACAGCATGTTGTACATGTCAAACGGCGTTGCCGTCGATAATCTACCATTAAACGACATTCAAAGCGTTGGAAACAGTGAAGCAAAGCGTCTAAAATTCGCACCTTATCTCTTATAGGTGAAGTGATTCGAACGGAGCGTATACGCTTCGTCTACGGCGAATAGACAACCTGATTTACAAGATTTATCAGCTAACATGTTATGAAAATGGAGGAACACTAAATCAGTAACTATCTAGGGTATTTTCTTACCTAGAAAGATGGAGAAATCACCGACAAAGTGATTGAAGTATGTTGCTTAGGCACTTGCAACAGGTAGCACAAGCGGCAAGGAATTCTCTCCCACTCTCTCTCACAAACTCTCACCTTTTCTCTCTCTCAATCTAGGGTTTTTCTCAAATTCGGATGGGAGAGAGGAGTGAGGGTTTCAACCCCTTTTATAAGCCCAAATGTGGCCAAAATAGGCTCGGGAACAATATATACTTGAGGTATATCCAAATCGGGGCTGTTTCGGTCCAAAAGGACATTTCTGGTGGTCCCCTGGCCGAACGCGATCGGACTTAAGTTCGTACATGTCGGATGTCGCACACATCCCATTTTCAGACCAGTAGTGTTCCCAGATTGCACGTGGCGGTCCAGTTTCAGTTCAGCGGTCATCGCACCTAGATCAGGTCTACAAGTCTCGTGATATGAAATAGAAATTTTTCCTTATCCGAGGGTGTAATTTGGCTGAATTCTGACGGTCAGAACTCTTAATAATAACGTGCCAAGTCGTGTGCCGGATTTGAATTTTAAATTTCAATTTTAACCCTATTCTCACTCTCTTCACTCCAGGCTCAATGAAATAGCCTGTGAATGTCGATTGGACTTGATTTTCGAAATGATTGTCAAGTCCAGCTAGGCGGTTCTAATGGTCTAAGATAGTAGGTATCGGACTTTCGACGCGCGGTCTAGATCCAATACAAAGTTTCAAAGAGGTCCAGAGAGCAAATCGGCTTAGAGTTTGATCCGAGGTTTTAGAGTATCATAACACCATGGATTCTGCAAGTTTTGGGTCTTGTAGAACATATTTAAAGTGATCAGGGACTATTTTCCAGCTACTCTAGCGTAGCGCTAGCTAACTTATGCTTAGTTTCTAAAAGAATTAATCCTAAGTGATTTCTTTGGCTATGTAATTGGGTTCTGAGCGATTTCCCAGGTGTTTTAGTCAACCCATTTCCTAAGGACGTCTAATCCTAGGTTGGCTAAAATTCGGGGTGTTACAAAGACAAAGAGAATGAAGCAGGGCCACACTACTCATAGCAAGTTGCGCGGGCCTGCGTAACTCGTTGACCGCACAACTCGTGTCCCCTGGAGATTTGATGAAAACATGCCGGAATGCTGCCAAAATTTACATTTTGATTATATTTGACTTGTGTATTTTCTCTTTATTACGAGATTCTATCCTGAAATCAAAGGATCAAGAGGATGTTAATGAACTTAAAATAAATGAAATTGATGAATATTCTCTTTGTTCCATCTTCATCAATGTTAAACAAGAAATTCTCCCAATTCAAATGCTTTTCATTTCTAGTTGAAATAAAATGGCGACTCTACTGGAAAATTCTCTTATTTAATATTAATTTAAAAATGACTTAGAGAATTTTATCATTGTTTAACATCCCATAAGACGCCAAAATGATGACTCTCAGTGGAAACATCCTCTCTTTCATCTCCAAAATAGAATTTATTTACATATAAATACTAGCTAATATTGCACATGACGCTTGACAGGAACATACTTATTCAAATTACGTTAAAAGGATGGGTGACCATTATTCCTTTGGACAAACGGGTAAAGCTACAGTGGTCACATTATGTTCTTGAAAGAGGATAAAGAGCCTCTACAGGTAGAACGCAGAAGTAATAAGGAAATAGATACATGAAGAATGCCATGACAATACCAGAGAAAAAGGGAAAGATAAGGTGGAAGGGGTGGCATATGATGAAAGGCATACCAGCTCGGCAAAGCCTATATGATGTACTACAACTGTTAGAGGATTTCAGGAACAGTCTGATACAGGCCCTATTTGATAATAACGTCAGGAGAGTGTTGCTTACAGAGATAGAACACAATGAACGAAATAATTATATGCCGGTCATTTCTTTCTCTGATGAGGACTTAATCTGTGGTGAAGATCATAAGAGACCGCTGATGGTTGAAGGCCATGTCAGCGATAAACAAATAAAATGGATAATGTTAGATAATGGGTCTGCAATGAATCTATTGCCACTAATGATGCTAAGTGAAATCGGATATCGCCACTCTCATCTGCGCCCTTGGGATGATGATACAAGGGTTCAATCAAGATGGACAAAGGGCGCTCAGTAAAGTCACGTTAACATTAGAAATCGGGCAACTGATAACGAATGTTGTTTGTCATGTTATCGATGCACTAACAACATATAATGTCCTCTTGGGAAGACATTGGATGTATCAATATCGCATCGTACCATCAACTCTTCACCAATGCTTTAAGTATTATAAAGAAGGGATCCAATGTAAGGTGATGGCTGATGCAAAACCATATACAGAGGTAGAATCTTTCTTCACTGACGTTGGTTATTATGATGAATTCACCATAGGAAAAATGAGAGAAGCAATAATAATGAAATGGTGAAAGATAGTACTATCATAGCACAAAACGGGATTGTAAAGATAGGGATGTCCTAGAAAGATAAGGTGAAATAGAAAATTTATTTTGTACCAAAACATCTGACAACCTCCACTGACATTATTATCGCTTGAGCAGTTAGAAATTTTGCAGGTAAATTATACGATATCATTACTGCAAGCCAAAAGGAAGAAACCATTCTCAGTCATGCCTAAGAGGTTTCATGTTGAGGTCAATGAGAAGAACCTTGAACCTATTGAATTCTATGTAGTGTCAAAGGGAGAGATAGAAGCAAAGAGAGATAATAACATGAAATCTACAAAATTGACACCTGAAGATTTGGAAAGGTATAGTTGTGCTAGCAAAAGAATAATAAAGAATATGAGCTTCAATTATGAAGAGCCAGTTGATTTAAACAGTGGAAAAGGTATTTTAATCCCGATTGGGGTCAATGAAAAGAAACGGGAAAGATTTCGTGGATTGGGAGGGGAATCTTCAATGAATACGATCACTGTAGAGGTGGCAGAAGAAGAGGAAATTAAAATAATTAAACATCCCGAAGTGGCTCCGAAACAAATGGAAGATGGGGGGTAACCGATGATTAATAGCTTGCAAGAAATAAACATAGGGATGGAAGAAGAACCTCGGAACATATTCATAAGTGCCGGTCTTTCTGAATAGGAAGCTGACTGGTATGTGAGACTTTTGAAAGAGAATAAAGATGTATTTACCTGGACATATACTGAAATGCTAGGTCTGGAACCATCGATGGCGATGCATCAGTTAAATATTTCCAAGGACAAGAGGCTAATTAAGCAAGCGTAACGGCGATTCCATCCGGATCTGATTCCTCTGATTGAAGAAGAAGTGAGCAAATTCATCAAGGTTGGGTTCATTAGGGAGGTTAAGTACCCCAAATGGATATCAAATATCGTCTAAGTGAAAAAGAAGAGTGGACAAATCAGAGTATGCATCAACTTCAGTGACTTAAACGAAGCATGTCCCAAGGATGATATCCCGATGCCAATTACTGAGCTGTTAATCGATAGTACGAAAAAATATGCTGTCATGTCCTTTATGGATGGTTACGCGGGATATAATCATACAAGAATGGCTCCGGAAGATGAGGAAGGCACGACATTTAGAACATCGTTGGGAATCTATTGTTACAGAGTCATGTTGTTTGGTCTCGAAAAAGTTGTTGTGACATATCAGAGAGCGATGCAAAATATATTCCAAGATATGATGCACAAACATGTCAAATGTTATGTAGATGATTTGGTGGTTAGATTAAATGACCACGAAGAATATTGTAAACATTTGGTTTCAGTATTCTGCCGTCTCAGAAAGAAGCAACTGAAGATGAATCCCTTTAATTGTGCGTTTAGTGTTTCATCAAGGAAGTTTCTCGATTTTATCATTAGACATTGAGGATTTGAAATTGATCCAAGAAACATCAAAGCTATACAGGAAATGCCACTCCCGAAAACACTGAAGGAATTAAAAAGTTTACAAGAAAAGTTAGCATATATTCGTCATTTCATTTCAAATCTTGTAGGAAGGTGTCAACCGTTTTCTCATTTAAGAAGAAAGGAGTAGAATTTGTGTGGGACCAGTCATGTCAAAACACATTCGATTCAATCAAAGAGTTGTGGAAACATCCCCCAGTACTAGCAGTGCCTATAAAGGTAGACCCCAAATTCTATATTTCTGCATCAAAAAATTCATTAGGGACCTTGTTGGCACAAACAAATGAGTAAGGGAAGGAAATCGTGTTGTATTACCTGAGCAGAACTTTAGTGGGAGCCGAATGCAATTATGCGCCTATTGAGAAAGTGTGTTTAGCTCTGATCTTCACAGTATAAAAATTAAGGTATTATTATCTCTCCCACGATATAATTTTGATTTCGCTCATGGATCTGTTAAAATTCTTAACGACATGGCTGATGCTATCAGGGAGATTGGCCAAGTGGATGCTTTTACTATTAGAATATGCGATAACATATGAACCGACATGAGTAATAAAAGGACAGGCAGTGGTAGATTTCTTGTAGCCCATCTTGTGTCGGACAACGAAATGATAAATGATGATTTTCTAGATGAACAGGTGATGATGATAGAATTATGCAGCCTGTGGCAGATGTATTTTGATGGTGCTTCCAGAACTTCAGGAACTGGTGTTAGGGTAATATTTATTAGTCCACAAGGTAATCTATTGCCATATTCCTTCACATTAGGTGCAACATGCACCAATAATGAGGTTTAATATCAAGCCCTCATTATAGGAATGGAAATACTCAGGAAATGAAGATAAGGGCATTGTAGATTTTTGGTAATTCTAAGCTGGTAATTAAACCAGCTCACGACAAAATTCAAAGGAAGCAAGAGCTCCTCCCATATTATCGCCACACACAACGGCTTTTGGAGCAATTTCAAGACGTTGAAGTCAAAAATATACCCAGGTCAAAAAATGCAAGGGCAGATGCTTTGGCCAGTTTGGCTGCGGCCTTAGCTTGTCCTAATCGGAGCCCTTTACAAGTAACAATCAAAGAAAGAAGGTTCTTACCGCTTGCTGATGATGTCAAGATTGCTGAAGTACTTCCCGTATCATATTTATAGATCACGATTGATGATTGGCGCCAGCCTTTTGTGGATTATCTCAAATATAATATCCTACCGGAGGATCCCACAGAAAGGCTGTAAATAAGGCAAAGAGCAAAGAAATTCATTATGTGTAATGAAGAATTTTATAAGAAATCCTACAATGAGGTACTGTTATAATGTTTGGATACAAAGGAAGCAAATCAAATATTGGGTGAAGCACATTCAGGAGAATGTGAAGCTCACCAGGCTGGTAGAAATCTATTTCATCAAATACATTGAATGGGCTATTACTAGCCTACAATGTTCAAGGATGCAATTGATTATGCACGACGATGTCATGAATGTCAAATACATGTACCCCCTGAAGATTTGCATCAATTAGTAGCTTCTTGGCCCTTTGCAGCATGGGGACTTAATGTTATTGGTCCTATAAACCCATCGTCATTTAGAGGGAAACAATATATTTTGGCAGCCACGGATTCCTTTTCCAAGTGGACTGTGGCTATTGCGTTGAGAAGTGTCAAAAAGAGGGATGTCGTGAATTTCATACGACATGCAATAATATACCGTTATAGTATCCCAAAAAAGATTATTACTGATAATGGGATGCCATTCAAGAATAAGGGAGTGGAGAAATTGTGCCAGAAATATGATATTCAACATTCATTTTCGACACCTTACTATGCACCAGCTAATGAATTAGCCGAAGCTTTTAATAAGACAATTATAAAAATATTGAAGAAAACAATTGCAGGGAACAAACGTGATTGGGATGAGAAGTTGCAAGAAGCTTTGTGGGCTTATCGAACTACTCACTGTAATGCCATGAAAGCAACACCCTACTCTCTAGTCTACAGGGTTGAAGCTGTTATCCCTATAGAAATGCAAGTTGCCTCGCTCAGAGTAGCAGTACATCAGTCGATGACTGATGATGAAAATGCTAAGATCAGATTGGCTGAATTAGATCTATTGGACAAAGAGCGATTAATAGCTCAACAGCGATTGCAGTTGCATCAAGCAAGAATTTTCACTGCTTTTGATAAAAAGGTTAGGCATCGTTCTTTCAAACGGGGCGATATGATATTAATACTGAAAAAACCGATAGTGGTCACTCACAAGATAGGGGGCAAATTTGACCCTAAATGGGATGGACCATATATAATATCTGAAGTGTATTCTAATGGGGCATATCGGGTAGTAGATCAAGATAGACAAGGTATAAGTATGCCGATGAACGCTCGTTTCTTAAAAATATATCATTCATGAATATGTATATAGTTTTAATTCCATAGACTTGCAGCGTAACTCTATAGTTCTTCCTAATCAAAAGGGGTCAGGCAAGAATACAATAAAGATCGACCTTTGTATTCCTTTTCAGTGTTGTATTCTCTTTCTTTGAGTACTAATGAAATTTAGACTTTCGAGGTGTATCAAAAACATCAGCCATATTATTAGGTGAAAAGCACCAATATATATATATATATATATATATATATATATATATATATATATATATATATATATATATATATATTGCCAACCGCCAAAATGCCAATGATTATGCTAATGATAACGCTGATGATTATTACCATAGGTTATCGCCAATGATAATCACAAGAGTAGGTCGTCGGATGGAAAAGCTAAATGCAAGGATCATGACGGATTATATCAGCAATGATGATTTGTCATATATGACAATAAGAAAGCATTGCTAAAAAGATGAACTATTATTATGGGTGATATGGAAAAACTATGCAACTGGGTCAAGACCAAGCATTGATGATAATTGCCAAAAGACGATGGTTATCGCCAAAATTGCCAAAATTAGAATTGCTATCATCGCCAAGCTGATATATTATCTTAAATACAACATGAATATTGACCAGAACATTATCAACAATGATGAAATATCAATTATTGATTCACTATTTTTGGTCGATGATAGCAATAACAGCTTATCATTTAAATTAGCTTAGCCAAGTCTCATATGGCCAACTACACATAAGACCTACAGTCATCGGCGACATATATATATATATATATATATATATATATATATATATATATATATATATATATATATATATATATATATTATTCAGGTAGCAGTGGAGTCTGTTGTAACACCCCGTACTTTTAGTACTAGGGTGAAGGATGGAAGCCTAATTTAGGATTTCAATTCACTAATAGACTAATGATAGTTCTTGTTATAACTACGAACAATGACCCTTAAAAGGGTAATCATTCAGAAGCTTACCTGGACTTATGACTTAGACGTGAGTAGATCATTCGATTTTCTCTCTTAAACACATGCCTTAGGTTGATTAAAGTATTTGATTAGTTTGATTAAGTACATGTTTAAGGATTTGTTAAGAATATTTGACTAGTTATTTTAAAACACATGATGGGGCATCCAATCGCTAATTCAACTGCTGATTCTCAACTAAGTGGTCCCTAGGACCCTTTTAACTGTTGAAATTCAAATTCAAAATGATCCAACTATTAGATCAACAAAAATCAACCATTAGAAGTCGAAACTTAAGAGTATGGCCCACCAGAGTTTTGGGTAAGCCTGATCTTTGACCAGGGGCCTTGATGGAGTCCTCCAAGTGGAATGGACGGGGCGGATCTAGAAAATACACCTCAGTGGACCCCACATCAGGGTGCACATGCACCACGAGTGGTGTACATGTAGTGCACTAGACCGTGGTTTGCTGGCTAATCAGCAAAGATCCGCTACTATCTTAAAATAGCTCTCTCTCTCGATTTTGATTCAAATGGACAGGCGTTCGTGATTCTGATCGGTGGCCCACCAAATGAAGTTGGATCACTGATATAAACCGTCCATCATGTTGGACGAGACGACTTGACCAAGACCATGTCATTTTTTCTAATTCAGGAATGCACTCATGTCCACAGCAACACGAGCAAGGGCATGGCTTGCGGTGGATTATTCTAAAAATGGAAATCCTATTTTCATAATGTCGAGCTGGCAACCCTCACAGCTGGCTTCTCTCAATCTTAGCCGTGAGATGCAACACATCACAGCCATCCATTACTTAGGGTTTTCCTAGCAAACCAAAGACAAACCCGACAGTTTTCTACCCATGGTTTCATAGGCGGTCTTGGCCAGAGAAAATCTGAACCACTTGTGGATGATTTGACTGCTTAGGGAGGATTAGGGCGAGCATAAGAAGCCTAGAGATCGAGCAAAAGGAGCTCACCCTCCATTCTGGCAGCCGTAACTCGAAAGTCACCGTTTTCCTCCTACTCATGAAGCAACCGCCCAAAGCTCTCCCAAGATTCCTAAATCCTTATCTACAAGCTTCCTAGGGTCCCCATGAATAGTCTGAAGAAGGCATATTGAAGGAAGAAACTCCCGTTTAACATTTGCCATTAACAGCGGGTTACCTTTCTCATCGAGAAACGACCGCTGTTTAGTTGTGGGGCCACTAGATTTTCGTCAGGTGGGCCTCTTGAAGCTCATCCGATCACAACTAATCATCCCAAAGCTGATCAGGGATGGTTGAGGTGGAGCTCCAATCGATACAGTGTGCAACAGGCCATTGTTAGTGGTTGTCGCACCCCACTGACCTGACCATGTCCGGTCCAAGCGGGGCGTCTCCAACTGGAAAAGAAGAAGAAAGAAAAGAAATAAGAGGAGAAACAGAGAGAGAAGAAAAATAGATGAAAAAATATGGAAAAGAAAAGAAGGTGGGAAGGTACGGCAAGAGGAGAGGAAGGTGGCCCGTTGCACCATCGCGGCTCGACTCACTGGATTGCGAGTTAGGCCTGACACCTAGGGCTAAGTCTAGACATTGCTGGACCTTTTTAAATAGGGAGAAAGAGGAGGAACGAGAGAGAATGTAGAGAACAAGCCGCTGCCCGTTCATCGTGCCACACACACGGTCGAATAGTAACTGAGTTAGCCGGTTTGGGTAGTCAGATTGAGTTGTGTCATTGCAGCAAATGGAGGTTGTATGTGCTGGTTTAGCTGCACCAGATCAATTAGTCCTGTGAGCACTTGACCAAAATTTGTTAGCTCAGTTTAACTATCGAGTTGACTCAATCAGGTTGATTGAGTCTATCAACCAGATAGCTAAGTGGGGACTGGTTTACTCCAACAACCTCGCTGGATGTGTGGGCCTGTGTTGGGGTAGAACTAGAAGAGAGAAGAAGATGAAAGAGAGGAAGAAAAGAAAGAAAGAGAGAAGGGTGGTTGGTTGAACCGAGTCAACTCACTGAGTCGGGCTGACCCGAATCCCATATTATTCGGGGTCTGTACTCAGTCATCAAATTGACAATATTAGGGCTCCTAGCCCCGATCCTAGTGCTATGGATCATCATCAGGTAACCTTTCCAACTCAACTGAGTCGACTCAATGAGTCAATGTTTCCTTTCTAGACTAGACATGCCTCATTTTATTAATATCACTGTTAAACTCTTATTATTAGGATTGCTAATGTTATATATGATTAGCCATTGACGGATAATTTATGCTAGAACTAGTTATAATAAATGGAATTAAAATTAGTGAATAGTGTAATTTACTTACCATTCTTAAATATTATCATAATATTAATTATCATCATGATGATTGCTATTAACATGTTATGATAATATTAGTTGTTATAAATGAAACTACCATTAGCGATAGTGGCATGGTGTCCATCACTTGAAAATATCATCTTTAATAATAGGTTATACTACTTTATTACAATTTTCTTACTAGTTATTACTAGGGTCACAAATAATAGTTGTATCATTAAAGTTAAATTGTAACTAACCATATTACTATTGTATTGTATTTAAGTTGCACATACATCATAAGTTCTATTCCTAGAATTAAACCCTATGATGTAAACCCTAAATTCTACAACTAAAACCCTAAAGGGTAACCCTAGGCAATGATCTTAAACCCTAGGTGGTATACGGAACTTGGATCTAATTGTACAAGTTTCTGATTTATGATAGGGATTGGTTCCAAGGAAACACGCATTCTCTAGCAACACTGGTATGCAGTTCAAAGTATAAGGTGATGATTCTTCCCCTTAAGCTTTCCATCTTCTCATTAGCTTAAGTTATAGTTTCTATTTAAATTCATAATTGATATCTCCCTTTCTAATCACATGTGTTAGCTGGTGGAAATTGAATTGTTGTATTACATGCTTTATGATTATCCTGTATAATTGTTCATGCTTGTAGATTCTTTTATGGATTGCTTATAGAACTTAAACTGGTACACCAGTGGGAAACCCCTACCTATATGTGTACACCCATACTTAGGATGTAACTCGACTGGTTGTGATAGTATTGGACCTTAGGCTTGGTGGTTATTGAATGATGATTTAAATTAATCATTGATGTGGGCCTACCATCCATGGGTTGTTGTGTCTAAGTGGTTTTCAAGGATGGTCTTTTATCGCATGGTTTTGATACTCACCATATGTGGCTTACTTTAATATTTTTCTTATGTGGCTTGTTTTGGGTATTTTTCCTATATGAGTTTGATGTTTCATACCGTGTAACCATGCGATGGTAAGCCCCATATATTTTAATATGATTGGTCACTAGTCGACGAGTTCCCATTAAACATCCTAAGATGGTAGTCTTATGAGCCGGGGATGGTGGTATGAGACCTATGCCCGACCTGTCAGCCTACGCTGGTGACGAGCCCTTGTAATGACCTTGAGCTTATTTAAAACTGGCCGATTGTAACTGGACAAATAATGGTTTGGCTAATCATGAATACATGGCATAGATCAGCGTCTATCGCTAGGCAGTCGTTACGCTGCACTTAGTATGCTTTCGCTAATGACTAGCCTCTGTTCAACTGGATGCTTTTCCCAGGTTGTTGATTGCATTCCGCACAGTTGATCCTCGCCATATGTGGCTTACTTTAATATTTTTCTTATGTGGTTTGTTTTGATATCGCCCTATGTGACTTATTTTGGATATTTTCCCTATATGGGTGCGATGTTTCATACCGTGGAACCATGCGATGGTAAGCCCCATATATTGTAATATGATTGGTCACTAGTCGACGAGTTTCCATTAAACATCCTAAGATGGTAGTCTCATGAGCCGGGGATGGTGATATGAGACCTATGCTCGAGCTGTCAGCCTACGTTGGTGACGAGCCCCCGTAGTGACCTTGAGCTTATTTAAAACTGGCTGATTGTAACTGGATAAATAATGGTTTGGCTAATCATGCATACATGGCACAGACCACCGTCTATCGCTAGGCAGTCGTTATGCCACACTTAGTATGTTTTTGCTGACGACTAGCCTCTGTTTGACTGGATGTTTTTCCCAGGTTGTTGATCATATTCCGCACAGTTGATTCCTGGGGCGTTGATTGCGTATTTGCATGGGCGCGAGTCAAAATTTCGCACAGATGAGCATCCCCGGGGCGTGACTGCATTCACGCATCCATGTATCTAATAAGACTTGCATCATGTATTATTTTGTATATTTTATTTTATAACTATGCTTACCTAATGTGGCGGTGTGTAATCTTGAGGGAAATTCATACTGAGTTGGCCACTCATCCATCAAATATATAACTGTACAGGTAGCGCGGGTGGCCCTGATGATGTTTACATTCATATTGGGTAGGAGCAAGCTATGGTTGACAAGGGTGTATGATTATATTTACTAAGGGCTGCTACAGGATTTCACAACTTAAGATTGTTGCCAATTTACTTTGTTTCACATGTAATGTTATGTCATTTTGTATTCGTAAGAATGGAGACATCGGTTTGTATAAGTCATTATGGGCACTCTCTTATATACTCTAAATGTAATTGTAATTTTCCTCTATGCTGGTTTGTCCACTCTACGCTCATCTGCTTACTCTGATAAAAGAAAAATATTATACCTGACCATCCTTTAAGGTTAACACTCGGGTTTTTGGGACACAGGTCATATACTTGGGTCCTGAAAAGTCAGGGTGTTACAGGTGGTATCAGAGCATAGTTTAGACAAACTTGGCCTTGGAAAATGATCTTATACAAGCCTTAAATGTCTCAAGTTAGGATGTTTGAAAATAGAGTTTTGAACTTAGGTGAACTTCTCTTAGATTTAGAAGAATGATTGTGAATATAGAAACCCAAACTTAGTTTCCCTTAGAAGTTACTTAGATGACAATCCAAACTTATGAAATTTCATTTGAGTGAAGAACAATTTGTGAATATAGAAATTCAAAACCTAGGGCCCCTTAGAAACTTGTTTGGATGACCAAAAAACTTAGAAATGTTCTTAGGTTCCCTTAGGGATTATAAGTTAGCTACTCTGGTTCCCCTATAAACAATAGGACGTTGTTTAAAACTTAGAGGTATAATCTTGGTTTCCCTATAAATGACTGCAACAACTGTTTGGAAACTTTAGTTCTCCATTGTAGGCGTAGCTGCTTAAATTTGGAAACTAAACCTAAATGTTGTGGGTGGGCAAACACCATTGTAATACCAAGTGAAAACATCCCATAAACTTGACTCCCAAAATACAATTCTCAGAGACCTAGATTTTGAACACTTTTAGAAATTTCTCTAGGTAGGAATAATGTCGTCACAACAATTAGCATATGAAGCAAACTTAGACCTCATAAGAAATTCCTTACCCACCACATTGGACATAAGCACTTCCTAAATCTAAGGAATCCTACTAGGAGTTGCTACTTGAATACACCTTTCTACCTAGAAATAATAATTCCCACAAGTTTCAGCATGTAGAATTGATGAGAGATGAAGTCATAGATTTATATAGGTAAAGTTCCAACTCTAGGCTGCACATATTAGGACTAGATTTGAAATCCTAGATAGATTACCAAAAATTTCAAACTTAGGTTCTATATAGAAATCCTGGTCTTGAAACTTCTAAGTAGTGAATTAGGTGATCAGAGTGCACGCTGGAAGCATGATGGTCGTTTGCGTTTATTCATAAAAATTTTGGGTGCTCTCATCGAAGAATTTGAATATCACATGATATTTCCCATGAGTCTAGAAGAATCAGGATCACGAGTTGATGGAAACATACTTAAGAGATATTACGTTGTTTGACACAAATTCTAAGTCCTAACAAATCTCAATGATCTCAATGTCTTGATCAGGTAGAAGATCGAGATTTAACAAGATTGTGAATTGATACTAAAATCCTCTGTCCTATAGGCAAACGACTAATGTATCGGGCTCAAACCTACTATAACCATTTGTTTGTGTTAACATGAATGCTGAAAAAATAGAAATTGGTAATACACTTTAGACAGCTAGAGACTATCATTAGAAGTAAAAGAAAATAAAGAGAAAGGTGAAATATTATCATCAGTGGTTGCCTAGCTCTTAGTGGATGCGATGAGACATTTGATGTAGGTAAACCTTTAAACAAATCCTTAGTATTGGCTAACATTAGAATGGTCCCAAATGTTAGTAGGAATTGATATGCTAGACTAGATGCTTAGGGATGAGGTACGTTTAAATATGGCTTGTTAACAGTGCAGGACGTGATTGCACAAGTGAGAAATAGAATGCACTACTAAAAGGAAATTATTGCTTGTAATATTAACACTTAGGGATACACAAAACAAATCTCAGGGCGAGATTTCTGTTAAGGGGGGTAGATTGTAACACCCCGTACTTTTAGTACTAGGGTGATAGGATGGAAGCCTGATTTAGGATTTCAATTCACTAATAGACTAACGATAGTTCTTGTTATAACTACGAACAATGACCCTTATCATTCGGAAGCTTATTTGGACTTATGACTTAGATGTGAGTAGATTATTTGATTTTCTCTCTTAAACACATGCCTTAGGTTGATTAAAGTATTTGATTAGTTTGATTACGTACATGTTTAAGGATTTGTTAAGAATATTTGACTAGTTACTTTAAAACACATGACGTGGCATCCAATCCCTAATTCAACTGCTGATTCTCAACTAAGTGGTCCCTAGGACCATTTTAACCATTGAAATTCAAATTCAAAATGATCCAACTATTAGATCAACAAAAATCAACCAGTAGAAGTCGAAACTTAAGAGTATGGCCCACCGGAGTTTTGGGTAAGCCTGATCTTTGACTAGGGGCCTTGATGGAGTCCTTCAAGTGGAATGGATGGGATGGATCTAGAAAATACACCTCAGTGGACCCCACATCAGGGTGCACATGCACCACGAGCGGTGTGCATGCAGTGCACCAGACTGTGGTATGCTGGTTGATCAACACTGACCCACTACTATCTTAAAATAGCTCTTTTGCTCGGTTTTGTTTCAAACAGACATGCATCTGCGATTTTGATCGGTGGCCCACCAAATGAAGTTGGATCGCTGATCTAAACCGTCCATCATGTTGGACAGGACGTCCTGACCAAGACCATGTCATTTTTTCTCATTCATGAATGCACTCATGTCCACAACAACACAAGCAAGGGCATGACTTGCGGTGGATTTTTCTAAAAATGGAAATCCTATTTTCGTAGTGTCGAGCTGGCAACCCTCACAGCTGGCTTCTCTCAATCTTAGTCATGAGATCCAACACATCACAACCATCCATTACTTAGGGTTTTCCTAGCAAACCAAAGACAAACCCGTGGTTTTCTACCCACGATTTCATAGGTGGTCTTGGCCAAAGAAAATCTGAACCACTTGTAGATGATCTGATGGCTTAGGGAGGATTAGGGCGAGCATAAGAAGTGTAGAGATCGAGCAAAAGGAGATCGCCCTCCATTCTGGCAGCTGTAACTGTAAGCCCCGTATCATAGACCGTACAATTCCGTAGGCTTCCGCGATCTTCTCAGTCGAATTTTGGTAACCTTCGACCTTTATCCGACGTTTACACGTGATCCTAAGCCGAGTCCTGTCAATTCGAGTCGGCTCAACCTGAGACTTATACCCTAGTGGCCGTACCGTCGCCGCGGTTCCAACGCCGTGACTCGCGCACTGATCCGCTACCCGGGCCAGGAGATGTAGGCCCGCGTTCAGTTCGAGAAAAACACCACGCGTTGCCAAATCCAAGAGAACATCACATCAAATCTCATCAATCTCATCAATTAATTATACATCACCTCACATGTCAAAGTACAACTCCATCCCCAAGCAACCCCAAAGTCAAACTCTCTCTTACATAAATTACACCCACCACATCACTCACCCATCTCTCTTTTTCAATCTTTCTCATCTCCCTCTCCCTCATTCTCTCCAATCAACCATCCATGGCTTTCATGGGAGATAAACTAGTGTGACCCGCCTTCCTACCTTCCATCTCCACCATCCAAGTCCGATCTTAACCGTTGAAGTCCATCCATTTGAGCTCTAACCTGCATTGGTGGAAGAATGAAGAAGAGACCTAAAGGTGGGTGGGTCTCTCTCTCTCTCTCTCTCTCTCTCTCTCTCTCTCTCTCTCTCTCTCTCTTTCTCTCTCTCTCCCTCTTTTTCTCATGTTTTACTGACCCACCTGATGGGTATATGTGATGGATCCAGACCGTCCAGCAGCAAGGACGCCCTTGCTGTCCAAGTTGCTGGACGTCCAGCGATTGCACGGGACTTGATGAAGCTTAGTTTAATACACATCACGATGGACCAGGTACAACCGACCTGCTGCTATCCAGCAGCAGGCGCTGATTTAGGAGAACACAAATAGCAGCTTGTTTCAAACCTGGTGGGCCACATTCACGTGGACCCCATCATGATGTAATTCACACCATCCACTCTTGTGAACCCCACCTTGTCGTATGTATGTGATAACATCCACACCGTCCATACAGTTCTTTTTTTCAATCCAGATGGAGCCCATGTGGGCTGCACCATAATGGCTGAAGTGACGGTGATGGTGCTTCTGCACTTTTCAGGCCCACTGAGACCTTGATTGCCCCTCCATCTGAGGGTTAAGGGACCCACCTTGAAGTGTGTTTGATCCACACCGTTCATTGGAAGTCCACCATATGTCCACAATCGGACAGATCCAACCGTCCCGCAGGCCTGTTTGGTGGAAACGGTAGGCAGTGGCCTGAATTCTGGAGCGGGGTGGCCCACTCACATGGACCCACTTGAGATATGTGTTATATCCTACATCGCCTATCCAGCGTCCAGGGTCTGGACGATGGCTCTTAAAAATAAATAAATAAATAAATAAGATAATATTAAATAATGTAATATTATATATATGTATGCATGTGGTGGGCCCCACTGTTGAACGGATTGACTGATGAGTCTCACACCAACTGTATAGCTGCTGTATATGACGCTAATAAAATGGTGGGTCTGATCTGTTAAACCCAAACCGTCCGTTTTGGACAGTGGACCAGTGCTAAGGACGTCAACAAGATCTGTGGGTCCCCACCGTAATATTGTGTTTTATTCTGCTACAATAGCAGCCGTGGGACCCACGTGTGAGTGGACTCCACATGATGTATGATGTATGTGTTTTAAATCTACACCGTCAGCAACTGAGGACTGACCTTGATGGCACGTGTGGCCAGCACATACGTGGGACTCACCTTAATGGCACGTGTGGTCAGCACATTCATGGGACCCACCTTAAATGTATATGCCTTGCATCCACCGTTAGTCCGGCATGTCCAGAAGATTTGGACGCTGGACTGGATGGTGTAACATTAGATTATAAATATTATATATATAATATATTATAAATATTATATATGTAATATATATATATATATATATATATATATATATATATATATATATATATATATATATATATATATATATATATATAAATAATATGATATATATTTAGGTGGGGCCACTTCCACGTGGACCCACCATGATTTATGTATTTTATTTGGGGTGTCCAGATTGTATGGGACCCACCTTGACATATGTGTTTTATATCCGGCGTCCGTCCATCTACTCCAGAACGGCGGGACACCTCCCACTCTAACGTGTGTGTTGTATACACACCATCCATCCTTTTTGTTGGTGGGTCACAACTGTGGACCCCACCCTAATGTATCTGTTGTATCTGCACCGTCCAGAATGCTGGACGATGAGATCCACCTTGGTTGAATACGTGAGATCCACACCGTCGATCTATGAAGTGGACCACACTGTAGAAAACTGTGGAGATTTAATGGCTACCATTGGAATCCTTTTTGGGTCACAGGAGTTTTAGATCAATATAATATTTATTTTCCTCTCGAATTTAGGTCCTTATGACCGTATGAATAGATTGAATAGGAAATAAACGTTATGGTGGGCCCTACCTTTACGGCCCATCCATGGGGCCCACCCGGATATATTTGAGGCCTTTGGTGTGGCCCATGGGTGCGGTCCACTTGATGTATGAGGCCCTTCGGTGCGGCCCGTGGATGTAGCCCACTTGATATGTATGAGGCCCATGTGTAGGGCCCATCTATTGTGTATTTGAAGCCCATGGGTTGTGGTCCATTTTGATGTATTCGAGGCCCATGGGCGAGGCCTAATACGATGCATATATGGTCCATTTAGTGAAGCCCATGTAATGTATTTGAGGCTCATATGTAAGGTCCACCTATTGTGTGTTTATGGCCTATGAGCAGGGTCCACCTGTCGTGTATATGGGACCCATTAATGTGGTCCACTTGATGCGTATTGAGGCCCATGGGCAGTAGCCCATTATGATGTATTTGAGGATCATGGGTCATGGCCCATGGTGATGTACATTAGGCCTGTGTATTTGACCATTGTGATGTATATTAGACCCTTGTATGAGGTCATGGGCCCACTGTATGTTCGGCCCTATGTGGGCCACTCCTTGGGATCAATGATTGTTAAATGTCCACATTGATGTGAAATGATGGTTAAATGTTCACATTGTGACCCTCCCTTAGGTCCCTTGTTAGGCCGAGTATCAAGGTCGATTCTGATTTGTCGAGGCTGAGTATCGAAGCCGAATATCGTGACCGATTACCGATTGTGGCCGATTGTCGATTGAAGTGGCCGATTGCCGATTCTGCTTGTCATGTCCGATTGACCGATTATCGATCGAGGTCAATTATCGTGACCGATTACCGATCGTGGTCGA
Source organism: Magnolia kwangsiensis (assembly GCA_037074715.1). Lineage (NCBI taxonomy): Eukaryota > Viridiplantae > Streptophyta > Magnoliopsida > Magnoliales > Magnoliaceae > Magnolia > Magnolia kwangsiensis. The sequence continues at coordinate 110,302,635 of CM073576.1, read as the reverse complement.
TTGTCGATTGACGTAGTCGATTACCGATTCTGCTTGTCGTGGCCGATTGACCGATTACCGATCAAGGCCGATTATCGTGACCGATTACCGATCGTGGCCGATTATCGATTGACGCGGCTGATTGTCGATTCTGCTCGTCGTGGCCGATTGACCGATTACCGATCGAGGTCGATTATCGTGACCGATTACCGATCGTGGCCGATTGTCAATTGACGTGGCCGATTGTCGATTGTACTTATCGTGGCCGATTGACTAATTACCGATCGAGGTCGATTATCGTAACCGATTACCAATCGTGGCCGATTGTCGATTGACGTGGCCGATTGCTGATTCTGCTTGTCGTTGTCGATTGATCGATTACCTATCGAGGCCGATTATCGTGACCGATTACCGATCGTGGCCGATTGTCGATTGACGTGGCCGATTGTCGATTGTACTTGTCGTAGCCGATTGACCGATTACCGATCGAGGTCGATTATCGTGACCGATTACCAATTATGGCCGATTGTCGATTCTGCTTGTCGTGGCCGATTGACCGATTCTGATTATCGATCGAGGCCAATTATCGTGGCCGATTGTCGATTCCAATTGTCGTGGCTGATCGCCGATTCCGATTGTTGAGGCCCAATGTGATGTATAAGAGACCCGTATTTGAGGCCCATTGTGATGTGTATCCAGCTCGTGTTTAAGGCCCAATGTGATGTATATGAGGTTTATGTGATGAGGCCCACTGTGATGCATTTGAGGGCTAGGCGATGGAACCCATTGTAATGTATGTTAGGCCCATGTGAAAGGCCCATCATGATGTGTATTAAACTCTTGAGTGAGGCCCATGGTGTTGTATATTTGGCCCTTGTGTGAGGTCATGAGTCCACTATATGTTAGGCTTTATGTCGGCCGTTCCTTGGGGGATAATGTTGGTTAAATGTCCACGTTGTTGATGTCGATTGTCAATGCCTGTTATTGATATCGATTATGAGTATGTGACTGCATAACATCATGATACCTGCCTATACACATCATCTGCATGTCTGTTATGAGATATGATTGACCATTGCATATGTCATAGTGCTGATTGTTATGAGACTCCCTGATAGGTGGAGATTGTCTCGCATGAGCGCATGATATGCGCAGGATTGATGCATGATTGGATTGTATGACTCATGCATCTTGTATTGTGTGTTGTAATTACTATATGTCCTAGAGACATTAAGGCTGTAGCCTCCACAGGCATATCGTGGATGGCCAGATGGAACACCAAAAATCTGTTCTACATGGGGTGCTATAGATATTCTTGGGTGAAAGTCCCTAAACCCTCTTGGTTCCACAGGCATATGCATGAGCGTATGAGGGCTGTACACCGTTAGACTGCATCTCCCACTGTGTCGTGATAGGTTAGAAGGGGGTGCGGCCTTACCTGCCTGAGAGGAGTGGGCAATGCTAGGCTGAGTCTGACCAGCTCAAGGAATGGGTCCGCTATCGACAAGCTGAGCCCGATATTGGCAGGCGGATAGTGAGGTCTCTTTCACTCACCTTGTTGTGCGTGATGGGGCGGCAGTCTGGTTTGGAGTGTAATAGACCCCGGTGATTTCTCAGAGAGGAACCATACTGATATATGGACTTATTGAGTAGAAGTTGCATGCTCATTCATTCATTCACTATCCACTCGGGCTAGTGGTGTGCAACTAATTATTGTGTACCTTCGTTATGGTAAGGATTTCAGTTAGGCGCGTGATTAACCTGAGATCAGGAGTTTACCACGTTGAGTCTGACTATCCAAATTTAGGTATGAGACTGGTTTGGATAGAAGTCTCTTGTGGTGAACCCTGTAGCCTGTGATACTACGTACTATCATCCCGACCTCACACTCCAGCATGGTCATTTCATTCGCATCGCATATTGCATTATATTTGCAGGCATATGATATTTTGGGTTGCTATGTTTCTGCACTTATATGGCCTAGACAGACTTAGCAGGATTTATATATTGCATTACACCCTCGGCATCTGATATTTGTCTCTTTATGACTCCTTAGTGCATAACTATTCTATATTGCGTATTTTGATATTGATTAACTCATGGACTTGTTCATACTTCCGCTTAATCTGTCGTCGTATGATTTATGATCTTGTCAGTATTTCTGTTTACTCTGATAATTCATGATTTTGTCAGTATCTCTGCTTATTCCGATAATGTACGATTTATGGATTACCAGTAATTTTGGTATTGTATAATGATGACATTGTATTAAATACTTGACACTTACTTTGTGCACACACTTACACCACCCTCTAAGCTTTATATAAGCTTATGCATGATAGATGTGTGCAGGTGATGTTAGGTTGCAGCAGTGTTAAACTTGGAGCGTGCAACAGTCCTCTGGAGCTTGATTTTTAATTTATGTATTTACCTTTTAGCATTGTACTAAAATGATTATATTAGTTGATATGTGACGATGATGTTGCCTTTGTGAATTGGGTAATCTTGTGGTTATGCTTATTACGAGATAAATGTACAAAAAAAAATTCTCTTTATAGGATCCCAGAATCGGAATCTGACATATGGATGCTAGGAGCCGAGAATGGGGTACTACGGAGGCTGTCAGCACCGGATTTGGCATTCAGGATTCCTATGAATCTGATTTTTGGGTTTGGGATGTGACAGTAACTCAAAAATCACCGTTTTCCTCCCACTCACGAACACACCGCCCAAAGCTCTCCCAAGCTTCCTAAATCCATGTCTACAAGCTTCTTAGGGTCCCCACGAACAGTTTGAAGAAGGTGTATTGAAGGAAGAAACTCCCATTTGACATTCGTCATTAACAGCGGGTCTCCTTCCTCGTCGAGAAATGGCCGTAGTTTAGTTGTGTGGCCCCTAGATTTTCGTCAGGTGGGCCTCCTGAAGCTCATCCGATCACAACTAATCATCCCAAAGCTAATCAGGACGGTTGAGGTGGAGCTCCAATCGAGACAGCGTGCAACAGGCCATTGTTAGTGGATGTCGCGCCCCACTGACCCGACCATGTCCGGTCCAAGCGGGGCGTCTCCAACTGGAAAAGAAGAAGAAAGAAAAGAAATAAGAGGAGAAATAGGGAGAGAAGAAAAATAGGGGAATGGATATGGAAAAGAAAAGAAGGTGGGAAGGTGTGGCGTGAGGAGAGGAAGGTGGCCCTTTGCACCATCGCAGATCGACTAGCTGGATTGCGAGTTGGGCGCCTAGGGCTGAGTCTAAACATTGCTGGACCTGTTTAAACAGGGAGAAGGAGGAGGAACGAGAGAGAATGTGGAGAATGAGGTGTTGTCCATTCATCGTGCCACACGCATAGTCGAATCGTAACTGAGTTAGCCGGTTTGGGTAGTCGGACTGAGTTATGTCGTTGCAGCAAATGGAGGTCATACGTGCTGGTTTAGCTGCACCAGATCAGTTAGTCCTGTGAGCTCTAGACCAAAATTTGTTAGCTCAGTTTAACTACCGAGTTGACTCAATCAGGTTGATTGAGTGTATCAACCAGATAGCTAAGTGGGGACTGGTTTACTCCAGTAACCTCGCTGGACGTGTGGGCCTATGTTGGGGTAGAAGTAGAAGAGAGAAGAAGATGAAAGAAAGGAAGAAAAGAAAGAAAGAGAGAAGGGTGGTTGGTTGAACCGAGTCAACTCACTGAGTCGGGCTGACCCAAATCCCATATTATTCGGGGACTGTCCTCAGTCAACAAATAGACAATACTGGGCTTCCCAGTCCCGATCCTAGTACTATGCATCATCATCAGGTAACCTTTCCAACTCAACCGAGTCGACTCAATGAGTCAATTTTTCCTTTCTAGACTAGACATGCCTCATTTTATTAATATCACTGTTAAACTCTTATTATTAGGATTGCTAATATTATATATGATTAGCCATTAATGGATAATTTATGCTAGAACTAGTTATAGTAAATGGAATTAAAATTAGTGAATAGTGTAATTTACTTACCATTCTTAAATATTATCATAATATTAATTATCATCATGATGATTGCTATTAACATATTATGATAATATTAGTTGTTATAAATGAAACTACCATTAGCGATAGTGGCATGGTGTCCATCACTTGAAAATATCATCTTTAATAATAGGTTATACTATTTTATTACAATTTTATTACTAGTTATTACTAGGGTCACAAATAATAGTTGTATCATTAAAGTTAAATTGTAACTAACCATATTACTATTATATTGTATTTAAGTTGCACATACATCATAAGTTCTACTCCTAGAATTAAACCGTATGATGTAAACCCTAAATTCTACAACTAAAACCCTAAAGGGTAACCCTAGGCGATGATCTTAAACCCTAGGTGGTATGCAGGACTTGGATCTAATTGTACAAGTTCCTGATTTATGATAGAGATTGGTTCTAAGGAAACACGCTTTCTCTAGCAACACTGGTAGGCATTTCAAAGTATAAGGTGATGATTCTTTCCCTTGAGCTTTCCATCTTCTCATTAGCTTAAGTTATAGTCTCTATTTAAATTCATAATTGATATCTCCATTTATAATCACATGTGTTAGTTGGTGGAAATTGAATTGCTGTATTACATGCTTTATGATTATCCTGTATAATTGTTCATGCTTGTGGATTCTTTTGTGGATTGCTTTTGAAACTTAAACTGGTATACCAGTGGGAAACCCCTACCTATATGTGTACACCCATACTTAGGATGTAACCCGACTGGTTGTGATAGTAATGGACCTTTGGCTTACTAGTTATTGAATGATGATTTAAATTAATTATTGATGTGGGCCTACCATCCATGGGTTATTATGTCTAAGTGGTTTTCAAGGATGGTCTTTTATCGCATGGTTTTGATACTCGCCATATGTGTCTTACTTTAATATTTTTCTTATGTGGTTTGTTTTGATATCGCCATATGTGACTTATTTTGGATATTTTCCTTATATGGGTTCGATGTTTCATACCGTGCAACCATGTGATGGTATGCCCCATATATTGTAATATGATTGGTCACTAGTCAACGAGTTTCCATTAAACATCCTAAGATGGTAGTCTCATGAGCCGGGGATGGTGGTATGAGACCTATGCTCGAGCTGTCAGCCTACGTTGGTGACGAGCCCCCGTAGTGACCTTGAGCTTATTTAAAACTGGCTGATTGTAACTGGACAAATAATGGTTTGGCTAATCATGCATACATGGCACAGACCACCATCTATCGCTAGGCAGTCGTTACGCCGCACTTAGTATGTTTTTGCTGACGACTAGCCTCTGTTTGACTGGATGTTTTTCCCAGGTTGTTGATCATATTCCGCATAGTTGATCCCTGGGGCGTTGATTGCGTATTTGCATGGGCACGAGCCCAAATTCCGCACAGATGAGCATCCCCGGGGCGTGACTGCATTCACGCATCCATGCATCTAATAAGACTTGCATCATGTATTATTTTATATATTTTATTTTATAACTATGCTTACCTAATGCAGCGATGTGTAATCTTGAGGAGAATTCACACTGAGTTGGCCACTCATCCATCAAATATATAACCGTACAGGTAGCACTGGTAGCCCTGATGATGTTTACATTCATATTGGGGAGGAACAAGCTATGGTTGACAAGGGTGTATGATTATATTTGCTAAGGGCTGCTACAGGATTTCACAACTCAAGATTGTTGCAAATTTACTTTGTTTCACATGTAATGTTATGTCATTTTGTATTCGTAAGAATGGAGACATTGGTTTGTATAATTCATTATGGGCAGTCTCTTGTATACTCTAAATGTAATTGTAATTTTCCTTTATGCTGATTTGTCCACTCTACGCTCATCTGCTTACTCTGATAAAAAGAAAATTTATATTTGACCATCCTTTAAGGTTAACACTCAAGTTTTTGGGACATTGGTCATATACTCAGGTCCTGAAAAGTCGGGGTGTTACATCTGTGACCCTAAAATATCCCATAGAGAGCTTCATATGCACCCATTCGAACAATTGAAGAAAGCAGTTATGTAAGACACATGCCGTCTGTATAGTTTTAGGAAGCGTTATGAGGATGGCCGGAGAGCGCCTCTTGTGAATGGGTTTGACCTGCAGGCGAAGGAAAAGTGAGTTTTTCGAAGCAGGATGACTCATTAGATCTTTGGTTTGATTTTAGTAGTAACTTATGGGGGCAAGTCCCTAAAGCAGGAGACCCTCCACTGATGGACTAGTGGCCTTGGATTTGGTACTCCAACGGTAACCTTGCGCGCCCTGTGAACTCTAAAGAGTTACTGCGGCCAACCTTGCGTGTAAATCCTATCGAGTTCACGACCCTGGTAGCTTCACTGGGCCTCTCTGATGGATCACAGTTTGTGAACTCTCTAGTTGCGATAAGCCCCGTGAACTCTAGAGAGTTACAACAACCATTCGCGTAAGACCAACTCTAACTACTTATGAGTTTAAACTATGGTTGCTCCAACTACTTATGAGCCAAAACTGTGTGTACAACTAACTAGAATTGAAACTTAGTCTCGTCCATTCTGAATATCATTTAGGCAATGCTATTCTAACCATTATTATAACTTATTGCTCAAGCTCCACATGTCCATCAAACATACCTATGAGAACTGCTCAAGTTTAAAAATGATGCAATGATAAGATAAAAATATGCGACATGAAGGTATGATAATGTAACGCCCTGAAAATCGAGGGTCGAGCAAAGCTCAACTCTTGAGTTCCGACGCATCACCTATGCAACATAGATAATGATGATTAAATGTTATCCATATTAGTGCACTTAAACATGAGTGAGATTATACTAAAATATGATATCATACTCCAGAGTTAATGTAATTTGGCAAGCAAAATACTGAAATATATGCATTTAATTATGAAAGTGTTTTACTAAGTTCGAAGTATGAGTATGAAACTGGGATAAATATATACATATATTGTTCTTAACCATATAAAAATACAGGAAGTAAATGTGTTTAACTAAACAAGTATCCCAGTAGTCCTTGTGCATCGGTATGAGATCTACATAGATTCGCCTGATAGTTGAACGTAGGAGAATCCTTTCTCCTCGCCTATGAAGTCCAACTCTGCTGTATAGACCTCACCATCACCTGCATCTTAACTAGAGTCTGTATGGTGTTTAAAACATTACCCCAGGTGGGAATGAGTAGCTAATTCATTAAAACTATAAAGTAAAGGTTAATATATTATCAATTCAGTCAAGCAGTAATAATAAAGCAATACAACAAGCATTCCTAAGTACTCTGATTAATGCAAGAATGATATGTATTAATGATGCATGCCTTCGCCTACACTCCCTATGCGACATCATTTCACGATCGCGGCATGCACCTCCGTGCTCAACTCCAACGCCAAAGGCACATGTAATGCGATGCATGTACATGATTATCCAAGTTCTTAATTAGACTTATTCATACAATAGGTTTGGGAAGCTAAGGCATCACCCTTGTATCATTTACCTAAATAATGATTCATCTAGGGTTGTCAATCCTAGTTAATCACATACGATAGGCAAGTTCTAGGTTTCTACGGAGAGGCTCATCACCGTCAACGTAGGCCTAGTTATACTCAAGGTCACTACGGAAAGGCTCGTCACCTTAACGTAGCCTTAGTGTATACTCGAGGTCACTCCACCAATGCCCTACCAACTGACAATCTATTTTTGAAGGCTCGTCAGCAACCTGACTGGGGACCACAGCCAGGCTGTGCCAATGTAGGCCGACAACTTGAATACAGTGTCTCATACACCACCATATTCAGCTCATGAGTTTGGGTTGATCACTGGTCACTACGGGGAGGCTTATTACCCCAGCGTAGGCCGAAAGCTCGACCACGGTGTCCCATACACCACCATGCATGGCTCATGAGTCTTAGCTAATCATGGCACCAAGGTTGAAATAGATTTTTCACTGATAAGTTTAGTACCTTACGTTCAAGCAATAACATCCATACATGATGAACATACATTGGGTTAATCAGGTTACTTGACAAGATCGATTGGTACGAGCATACGTTGAAATAATTGACATGGAGCGCATATGTACTCGTCATGGCCTAGCCACTGTTAATAATCAGCGTACGACTCAGATTCTTTAAAAGTATTCATCGTGGTTAAAATAGTTCGGCCACCGATTGTAAACCATTACCGATTGCCTGGACTACATCGTAGCCCCAATCACAATCCAAGTAATAGCATTCCCATATAGTAGTCATAATAAGATTTAACAACCAACTCATGCGTTTCAATCATTTGAGCATTCTATAAACACATAGTAAACATGACATCACACATGTACATTTCATACATAAATCATTAAGCCTAATGTAAATTTCATAGAGAAATCTATTCGAATCACTAAGGTAATTGAGGATCTAATCCCAACACCTTTAATAAATACATTTCATCGAACAATTACTCATTTAGGCATTTTATCAAACACATAGACTACACACTACAACATGCACGTAATATATTAGTTATAACCTATATTATGGCGAATCCTTTCACAAAGGAGTTTCCACACATACAACGATCATGTATTTTCAATTTAACAAGCATGACAAGCACAAATCATAATTCCATATTCATTCAGACATTTCAACAAACACATGGAATGCATTATACTGTACATAATTCATATATATATGTAAGACACTGAAAACGTCGTATCTACGCGCATGTGATAGCAAGCAAGTCAGTCATAAACCATTACTGACATTGAAAGCCTTGAAAACCATAACCTAAACATTTATAGTCCACACCTTTTATCGAAAAATTTATCTCGAACTCAGTTTGAATCTTACGCTTCCGTCTACAGAAAAATGGCTACCTAAATCACGAAACAGGTTAGCTATTATGTCGATTACTCTATTTGGATTCCTATAACAAGATTAGGGTTAGGATTTTTTACCTAAATCGAAGTCAGAATCGACAGTGTAGCGATAGTGGGGTGGTTATTCAGCATGTAGAGTCATGGGAAAGGATCCTAGCAACGATCCTCTGATCTCACTCCCTTCTTCTCACTCTTTTCTCTCCTTTTCTCTCTTCTCTCTCCTAGGGTTAGGAAAATCGTATGGAATAGAAATGGGGTGGGTTTAGGCACTTATATAGGCCTAAAACTAATGGTAATGGCCCTAGGGCCATGTTATACTTAGCTGATAGCCAAAATTTTGCTGTTTCAGGCCAACGGGGCTCATCTGGAGGCCTGTTACCTGCGTACAGTCGGAGAAAAGTTCCCTGACATTGGATCTATGCCAGGTTAACACCTCAGTCCGATCGGATCAGTGAATCGACCGCAGAGGACCGGTTTCAGTTCAACGGTCACCGTTACTCGATCAAGGCCACAAGTACACTAACATGTGTTAAAAAAATTTCCTGATCTGAGGGTGTAATTGGGTAAGAATCTGACGGTCTGAAACCTTAGATTTGGCCTGCAAGCGAACGGCTCAATTCACTTAAGTTTCAGTTCATTTCCTAAAGATATTCTTATTTCTCACACACTTCGCTTCGGGTTCAAGTTATGCATTTTTGAACATTATCTGGATTTGATTTCTGAGATGGTAGTCAACCTAGTAAGGCGGTCATAACCATATAGTTTTGCGTTAATCAGACTTTCGATGTGCGGTCTAGGTTTGATACAGAGTTTCAATGTGCTCCCGAGAGCAACTGAGTTTTGAGATTGATCCTAGATTTCTTGGTAATGTTGGGTTAGCGATTCTAATGGTTTTGAGTTTTGCAGTTTATATAGAAAGTGGTTCAAGCCAAATCCATCAATTATTTAGTTTAATACTTAACTAAATTCCTCCCTAATTACGACAGAATAAGGTCTTAGGGTAGTTTTATGCCCCTTCTTGACACTTTTAGTTAGAGTATTATTTTAATTATTTTATAGTAGTTCATCATCAGGTCTACTTCATCTTTACTAACTTTTTTTAGATTTCGTGGTATAGAGAAATTCTAAAAATTTTAGAAGCAGCAGTTGTCCAAACTAATAATTTTTGGACAGTTGTCACAATGACCTATATTTAGCTATATTAAAATTTTTATTATATTTTTGACTTATTTTTATATAAAACTAGACTTATCAATATTTAATTTCAATTTTTAATCACCTAAATCGGAATTATAACAAGGGATATATGACTTTTTGAAGTCAAATAAAAACTGTAGAAAATGGGGCAGAAAATGGGCTGCCTGGCCCACTGGTCGGTGATGCATCCCCGATTCGGGGATTTCATCCCCGGTCGCTGGATAGTGGGGGGGATGCCTCCCCAAATAGGTGATGCTATCCCCACCCCCTCAGGACACCAGATGTGCACGAGACCACCTCGGGTCTGCCCGATTTGTGTTGTTTGGGCCCCCGAGTCCGGTTGATGTGGTTTCGCCACTCGATATTTAAAATGGATATATTTTACAAAATGAAATGAGTTATTTGACATGCAATATATGTTTTTAGGGTAGGAGAATTTGATATATCCAAATATCCTACTTATTGCATGAGATTCGAAAAGATTAATATTTAAAACCCATTTTATTTATTTATTTATTATTTATAGTAATTTTTAGTTTAAGTATTATTTTTTATCACCTAAACTTTAAGATTTGTGTCTAATATAAAACTACTTAGAAATATTTGAAGAATAAGGTGGTTAAAGGTGAGGTTTTGAAGGAAATAGGTTGAAAGGATACTTGAGGCTTTAGGATTGAGTTTTGAGAAGTCAATTAAGGTGTTATGATTGACCCATTACTTAAGGACGTCTAACTCTAGGTTGGCAAAAATTCAAGGTGTTACAGATAATAAGATAATTAAGTTTCATATCAAGTATAAAAAAAAGTCATATTTGCTGTTCAAAATGTACTTTTGTTAGATTTAACCGATAAGTATTTACTATTGTTTTATTCCGAAGAGGAAAAGCTTTCAATGATGATATACTTGTCCTTTTGAAGAGAACGATGATGCCTGTCTGTCTCTTGTCTTCTTGATGCTTTGGGAGTAATATCTTTCATGATTTGTGAATGGGGAGGAGGGTAAAATTGTACAGAATTATCATCTTCTTCTGAAAAATTTGGAGATTCATGGGTACTTTGCAAAGATACCCTAAAAGCTATCCAACCCTCAAGGGTATCGACAAATTGTGCTTCATAAGAAGTATGTTCCAAGGAAATCGTTACACAGAATTGACCAGAATAGGGGGAATGGTTAGTCTCCCTGGAATAGCCGATGCCTTGGTCTTCTTGATAACTCCTTAGTCGAGGTGGAGGAATGAATATGGCATGGTCAGTTAAATGATATCTACGCACTAAATAGTATTGGTGGACCCACCAATGCATCCAAATAATATTGATGGACTGGATACCCTTGGCCCGAGAGTATAAAATGAGATCCAGTGTTAACACTCAAGAGTTGTCTCCATATCAAAGCCTAATTATACGGCCCAATGCCACAGTTCCTCATAGATCTAGTAACAATATCACAAGTCACCTGCACAGTTTGGTTAAACCCAAACTGACGAGCAAATCTGTTTAGATAATAGGGTTCACGCTAGAACATGCTGCCTTCTCTTAAGGGAAGAGTACTAGATCTGATAGAAATAGAGTCATTATCAACAACTTCTATGCCTTCCGAATGAACAGTGAAAGGAAAATTATGAAAGTTAATAGGATCACCGTCTTCTATTTTACGGGTAACCCAACCGTTTGATTTTTCAACCATCTTCCTCAACTGGTAATGTTGAAGAGGGAGCCGATAAGGATCTAAATATGCTTCCAGTGGGTCATCAAAGGTCCAAGGGAAATATACTCCCATCCAACCTATAAAGAAATGCCAAGGAGCATAAACCGAAAAAGGGTGGAGTGATGAATCTATGGGCTTGAAAATTATATTACCAAAAGCAGGATATAAGGAACATAGAATTGAAGGAGCCAATGAATGCTTTTGACCCTCAGCCATATCACTAGCGACTATAAAAAAGGATGGTCTAATGACTTGTTCCGAACCAGAGAATATTACCAAGCTTAACCAATAAGCTAGGAAGGCGGCTAATTCACAAGAGTGAATGTATTTGGTAGTGTTTGTAATATTCTCGTGGACGGGTTTAAGATTCTGATGATTATAAACTGCAAAGCTGTTAAGGTAAAATAACAGGGTTATTCAAAAAAAAAAAAGAGATGAAGATTTGAAGAGAAAAGCTTACAAGAAGTGTACCGTAGTTTGCGAGAGAAATGAGCCAACCATTCAAGAGGAGTGATGTGTTTAGGATGGGAAAAGTTAACCAACTCACTGAAAAGTTCTAGAGTTGTCTTCGAAATCCCAAATTTACTATCTTTTGCAGAAGCACGAGACAATTCCTCATTTAAAGGAATATAAATATTGAGGATGTCACCCATGATGGGAAGACCTGCTATACAACAAAGGTCCCATAAGGTAATACTCATCTCACCTAGAGGAAGATGGAATGAATTGGTTATGGGCGACTAAAAGTTAAGAAAACCTCTGAAGATAGTTGTGTTTCCATAAAAATGCTCTGACGTATCCACGATGGCATCAAAGCGATTAATTCATTCCAAAATGATCGTATGTTTTTTAGCAATAGCGCGGGCCCAGGCACTATACATATCTTGAGGAGATAGATGACCCTCGACTATGAAATCATCTGTCCACCAGTGGACACGATTGATAAAGAAATGTTGATGAGCAGTCTCGAAGAAATGAGTTGGAAAGGGCCGATGAGAATCATGGCAAGGGCTTAGAAATCGCATTTTATGTATCTTGCCAGCTTTCCGATGCAAATCCTTTCTTTCTATACGGCCTTCTAGGATTTGGGGTTCTCTCATGATCCAATTATCTATACAGACAAGGTAGCTTCGGTGGGTGAAAGGTTCGTTATAAGGGATTGACCAATGCCATTGAAGATTCATGGGATAAGAGATGATTTTACCCGAGTAAGGGTGGTGGAATTCTAGTAGTTTTTCATTAATCTCCACACAAGTCCAAGTGTGATGAGGGAATTGTTCATGAGTGGAAGAAATCGAATAATTCCTTTTTCTCGAGGATGAACCCTTTAAATCACTCATGGTAACAAAGAAGAGAAAAGTTAAAGAAATTTCGACAGAGTTTTGAGATAGAAATTTATCGCACCAAGGGAGAGTGAGTTGCACGAGCAAGTAGTGCGGATAGCCTGCGCACAGGATGGGCTTGATTGGGAGATTTAATTTTGAAGTGAGGAATAGTTGAGTGGACTAGTATTTATATGCCAGAGATGCCATCAGAGAGTTGTGTGGGTCAGAGAGTTGCGCGCATCCGTGCAACTCAGGTTCTCTATGGAAAGTTTGATCCTTCAAATTAATTCATAAAAATAAAATTTTGGATCAAGTGGGCATTTGTTGGGGTACCAAAAGTGATTAGAGAGAGAATTGGAGAAATGCATGAATAGGGGAGGGAAAGCAGTAGAAGTTGTGCGGGACCCAAGTTGTGCGGGACCCAAGTTGTGCGGGAACCAAGTTGTGCGGAACCCAAGTCATGCGAAACCCAAGTTGTGCGGGTCTCAAGTTGTACGAGTTAGCACAACTCACCCAAGTTGCACTGGGGTGCACAAGTCTCATCAGAGAAGGAGATTTGGTGATACAGAGTGGGGCCCATGGCATAGGAGTTGAGGGCTCACATGTGCGGATGCCTATAAATACCCCCTCACCCGTTCATTTGAGGGAGCATATGTTCAGGAGGTCAGCTTCTCTAATAGGTATTGAAGACAGAGAGAATGAAGCAGGGCTGCGTTACTCATAGCAAGTTGCGCGGGTCCGCGTAACTCCTATATGAGTTATGCGGATAATCTTTGAGAGCAGTCCTTATGTTGAAATTTCTGACAGACAACCAGGTTATTTCAGATATTTCCAAGGGATCCTAGCATGGGAAACTTGCACAACTCGTCTCCCCTAGAGTTTTGATGAAAATGCGCCAGAATGTTGCCAAAATTTACATTTTGATTATATTTGACTTGTGTACTTTTCTCTTTATTACGAGATTCTATCTTGGAATCAAAGGATCAAGAGGATGTAAATGAACTCAGAATAAATAAAATTGATGAATATTCTCTTTGTTCCATCTTCATCAATGTTAAATAAGAGATTCTCCCAAATCAAATGCTTTTCATTTTTGGTCGAAACAATATGAGGGTTGAAGAGCTTGTCGATTCTTTACAAACCTATGAGTTAAATTTCAAGGCTCCTAAAGGTAAGTTCATAGCCCTTAAATCCTCTAAATGTATTTCTCAAGATAATACTAGTAATTTTGATTGTGAAATTCAGAGGATGATATGACACTATTAGCCAAGAAGTTTTATAAGATTTTTAAAAGAAAAAAGAGAGTTGACTTTTAAAAACTCTCTGAGAGGAAAAATAGTAAATCTAAAAATTGAAAATCTCTTAAAGACAGCCAATGCTTCAACTGCCGTGAATATGGGCATTTGGCAAACAAGTGTCCAAAGAAGGACAAATCAAAGAAGAAAGGTATGTTGGCCACATGGGATGAATCGTCTTACTTTGAAGCTTCTTCTGAGTTAGATGATTCTGAACTTGAATCTTCTAATGAGGTCAAGGCCTTAATGACTCTAGCCAGAGTCACTTTCTCAGATAGTTGTGATTCAACTTATGATGAAAATCTGAGGAGTGACCATGAAAATGATGATGATTTACAAGATGCCTATAATGCCCTATGCAGGGAAAGTTGTAAGATAGTTGTAAAACTTAAACTTCAAAAAGAAAAGTTTTTAAAGTTAAAAAGAAAAATTTGAAAACCTAGTTTTAGACAAATCACATCTTTCAGATTATTTTGAAAAGGCTAAATATGATTTAGATTTCAAAATGTCCCAAGTTGAAAATCTAAAATCAGAAAATAAAAAACTAAAAATAGAAGTCTCTTCTCTCTTAAGTTTAAAGGATACTTGGAGGTATGCCCAGGGTGTTCCTAAATTAGAAAAATTGCTAATCAAATTAAGAAAATGTGGAGATAGATTTGGTCTGGGCTATGATAAAAATATGGCTCTAAAAAATAAGATTACTCCTCCTAAGTTTGTTAAAGGAGAGTCTTCCAACTCAAAAGGGAAAAGTCTGAATCAAAATGGTTTTAAAAATCTTAAAAATTTTCAAACTACCAAACCTAATGTTAACCATGTTAATCATAATAATTAAAATCATAACTCCTTAGCTGAGAAGATTGTGGATTTATTAAAGGAGCATTCAAAAACCAACTCGAATGGCAGATCTTATAACAACTATAAGCGTAGAAAAACTAACGGTGTTAAAAAACCCAAAATGGTAATGAAATGGGTCCCTAAAGTTACTTGTCTGGTTGCCCACACTACTTTCAAGGCTTCGAGTTAATCAAAGTGGTTCCTAGACAGTTGTTGCTCTAGACACATGACAGGTGACAAAGATTTGTTCACCAACTTCAAAGATATGACTGATGGTTCAGTCACATTTGGTGATGGTAGCAACTGTAGAATTATTGACCAAGGTATGGTTCAACTCTTTAATCTTCATCTTTTGAGAATATTTTATTTGTAGAAGGTCTCAAAACATAATCTCTTAAGCATTTCTCGAATCTGTGATAATAAACATAGCGTTAAATTCACTAATCATGGATGTGAGATTTCTAATGAGAAAGGTTCTGAGATATTAACTGGTCATAAAACATCAGAGAATTACTATATAGTTAGTGACTCTAGTTCATCTAAATTATCGTGCTCCATGGTCCAAACCAATGAGACTGAATTATGACATAAATGCCTTAGACATGTATATTACCGAAATCTATATAGACTGAGCAAAGCCGAGTTAATAAGAGGTCTACCCAAACTAAAGAAAATGGACAAAATTTATGGTGAATGTCCAATTGGTAAATAAACTAGGAGTAGTCATAAGAAAGTGAACTCCAGGGCCACGTCTAAACCCCTTGAACTTCTCCACATGGATCTCGTTGGACCTACTAGAACGGAGAGTCAAGGTGGAAAGAAATATTTTCTAGTGATTATGGATGACTTTATGAGATTTACATGGGTAGCTTTCATGAGAGAGAAGTCTGAAACTCTCAATGAAGTGAAAAAGTTACTCAAGCGTATCCAAACTGAGAAGAAATCAAATGTTTCAAAAATCTGAAGTGACCATGGATCGAAATTTGATAATAGCAATTTTGAGAAGTTCTGAACGGTCACGAGATATCGCATGAATTTTCTAAGGAATGCTATGTTTTGCATGAATTAAATACTTTCGAGTTTTTGGCAGCAATGCTATATTTTGCATGAGCACAAAAATTTAGGGAAGTTCGACACTAAAAGTGACAAAGAGATTTTTCTAAGGTATGCTCTAAATAGTCAACCATATCAAGTTCTCAATAAGAGAACAGGTGTTATTCAAGAGTCCATTATGTGGTTATAGATGATCACCTGAATACACCTATCTCTAGTTTAGAAGATGATGAAGTCTCTATATTTAATAAACCAGACTCTTCATCCACTCAAGACAACACTAAACTACGATCAGTTAAAGACCATCCAACTGATCAAATTCTTGGGAAGCCTCTCATTGGTGTGCGTACTCGAAGATAATTAGAAAACATATGTAATCACTTCCCAAATTGAGCCGGCCAATGTAAAAGAAGCGCTTACTGATGAAAACTAGATAGTAGCCATGCAAGATGAACTAAATCAATTTGTAAGAAATGATGTATGATATTTTATTCCTAGACCTAATGATAAACATATAATTGGAACTAAGTGGATCTTTAAAAATAAATCTGATGAATTAAGAAATATTATAAGAAACAAGGCAAGATTGGTTGTACAAGGGTACACTCAGATAGAAGGCATTGATTATGACGAAACCTTTTCCCCAATAGCTTGTTTTGAATCTATCAGATTATTTATATCCATTTCTTATTTCAAAAAGTTTAAAATCTATCAAATGGATGTCAAGAGTGCTTTCTTAAATGGTGATTTACATGAGGAAGTATATGTAAAACAACTTAAGGGTTTTGAAGACCCTAAATACACTGATAATGTTTATCGCCTAAAAAAGGCACTTTATGGTTTAAAACAAGCTCCCAGGGCATGGTATGAGAAGGTGCCTAAGTTTTTACTAAGTCATAATTTTATAATAGTGAGTGTTGATAAGACACTATTTGTAAAGAAACACAATGATCACATACTCATAGTACAAATATATGTTGATGATATTATTTATGGTTCTACATATTCTAACCTATCTACTGAGTTTGCAAAATTGATGAAGTCCAAGTTTGAAATGAGCATAGTTGGAGAACTGAACTACTTTTTAGGTCTACAAGTGAAACAACTTGAAGACGGAATTTTTATTTCTCAAACCAAGCATGCTCTAAACTTGGTAAAGAAGTTTGGATTTGAGAATGGAAAAAACTTTGATACTCCTATGAGTATGACTCTTAAGTTCTCTAAGGATGCAATAAGTGTAGATCCTAGGTTGTATCGCAGTATGATTGGTACCTTATTATATTTAACTGTGAGCCAACCTGATATAACATTCAGTGCAAGTATCTGTGCTAAATATCAATCAGATCCTAAGGAATCTCACTTGATTCTGTTAAGCGAATTATGAGATATGTCATAAGTTCGGCCAATCTTGGCCTTTGGTATCCATATGATATTAATGTTCAGATAGCTGGTTATACGGATGCTGACTGGGCTGGGAATATAGATGATTGAAAGTCTACCAATGACGAATGTTTTTATGTTGAAAACTTTTTAGTTTCGTGGCATAGCAAGAAACAAAGTTCCGTTTCTCTATCCACAACTGAGACTGAATATATTGCACCTGAAAATGCATGCACTCAGCTTGTGTGGATGAAAAGGATGCTAAATGACTATGGATTTGCGTAAGATATTATGGTTCTTTTTTGCAATAACTCTTGCGCTATCAACATCTCTAAAAATCTCATCCAACATTCACGAACTAAGTATATTGACATTAGATATCATTATATCCGTGAATTAGTGGAAGATAAAATTATTTCATTGGATTATATTCAAACTAAAAATCAACTTGCAGACATTTTCACCAAACCACTTGACAGAAACATATTTTTCAAATTAAAACTAGATATTGGTGTGTGTAATTTGATCTGAGATTATTATGTTTACTTGTATTATTTTTAGCATATTTTTATTTTTATAAATTTTTAGATTTTAAATTAATAAAATTGAGAATTTTTTGAGTCTGCATGACCCGTTGAGTACACACTCGACCAGTCGTGGCACAATCGGTCGAGTATGTACTTGACCAGTCGAGATGCACGGTTAGGTTACTTTTATTGTGTAACATCCCGTGTTTTTAGGACCCGACTATATGTCACGCCCCAAACCCGGGAACCGGGCTCACAAAATTCCCGATCGCCGAATCCGGCGCCGACAGCCTCCGTAGAACCCCATTCTCGGCTCCTAGCTCCCATTCGCCAGGTTCCGATCCTGGGATACTACGAGGAGGATTTCAAATACCAGTCTGATACGTAATAAGCATAACTAAAGGCATAACCCACAAACAACAACCAAGAAATCCATTACATTTCCACTATGATCAAAAACTTTACAAGTACAATGAGCATAAAGGGAAATACAATGGTAAATAACAGAAAACTCCAAAATGATCAGCGACGCGCTCCTGCCTCAACGCTGCTGTAGTCCAACGTCACCTGCACGCAACGGTCGTGCATAAGCTTACAGAAAGCTTAGAGGGTGGTGAAAGTGTGTGCGCAAGGTAGTAATATGAATGCAATGTCAGAGTAATGCGGAATATGCAGATGGAACCAAAACGTCATGAGCCGTACCAAGGCTATGCAATGCAAGACATGAATGGTATTGGCCATCCCAAGGCCATGCAATGTACAATGCAACTCAAGCATACAGATACTCATCAATGTCCACATATCAGTACAGCTCAGAGTATGGAATATCACCGGGGTCTAGTACACTCTAAACCAGATTGCCGCCACATCGCGCGCAATAAGGTAAGTGGAAGAGACCTCACTATCCGTCTGCCAATATCGGGCGTGACTCGTCGATAGCGGACCCATTCCTCGAGCTGGTCAAACTCAGCCTAGCATTGCCCCCTATACTCGGGCGGGTAAGGCCGCACCCCCTTCCAACCGACCACGACACAGTGGAGAGCGTAACCGTCTGGTAATCGGCACTCAACGCTCATCTACCCACTCGGTCTAGACGTTGGAGCAACCTCTTGGTACCATAAGGGTTTAGGGACTTTCACCCAGGGATATCTATAGTACCCCATGTAAGTCAAGATTTCCGGTATCCAATCCTGCCAACCACGATGCGTCTGTGGAGGCTACGGCCCTGATGTCGCTAGGGCGTACAACAACCATGTCACACTAATGCGGAATGCATGAATCACGCCATCCAGTCATGCAACCAATCCTGCGCATACCGTGCGCTCATGTAGGGCAGCACCGCCTAATCGGGAGCCCATAAACAACCTGCCCGAAGGCAAATGCTATGATCAGTCAATCCTCATAACAAGCATACGTATGATGCGTATGATCATGAATCATGAAACTGTATTAGACATGGTATAATAAAATGAACTATCTTAATATGCAGATGGTCCTGGACGGCCTAAATATGATAAGTACGGCCCAGCAATGGACCCGAGGAGAGTCGTAACGTGGACATCCAACCAACATTAGACTCGCAATGTGGACGTCAAACCAACATTGTTTCTCAGGTACGATCTGCTACATAATCGGTATTGGGTTTACACATTGCAATGGACCTTATGTTCCTCCCACTGGGCCTTACATATATATCAAATGGGCCATAGCTTATGGGCTCTTATTCATCAGATGGGCCACAGAAATGGGCCAAACCAATGGGCCTTAAGTGCATTGCAATGGGTTAAACCCGTGGGCCTTGGATTGCATCAATTGGATCTAGTCACACGAGTCTAATATATATCAAATGGGCCACACTAATTGGACCCCCAAATGTGTATCCAATGGGCCTCAACCCAGAGGCCTTATATGAGTCAAATGGGCCTAATCCATGAGTTTGCATACATATCAAAGTGGGCCTAATCCTATGGACCCTTTTACAATCGAATGGGTTCAGTCCCATGGACCTTACAATATATCAAATGGTTTACTTCCATGGACTTTAGATTTCAACAAAAAGGGGTCCAATTACATGGGTCTTGAAGTACATCAAATGGGCCTAGTCTCTAGGCCTAAAATGAACCCAATGGGCCCAGCCCATAAGCATTTCACAAAACCAAATGGGCCTAGCCCATGCCCCTTTTGAAATTCCAATGGGCCTAGCCCATAGGCCTAACATGATCCTTTCCAAGTGGATGGACGGTCTGGATGCACCGCCTATGACGATGGTGGGACCCACATGAAGGCGTACAATCATATATATATTATATAATATATATAACTACATATAATATAATATATGTAATATATACAATATTATATGTAATATATATATAATATAATAATATATATATGTGATATATATATAATATAATAACATATATATGTGGGCCCCACCGTTCAGTGGGGACGGTGTGGATTCAGCAAGGATCACCGTGGGCATCACCGTCCACGGACCGTGGACGGTGTGAATAAAATACATAAATCACTATGGGTCCCATGTATGTGGCCCACCGTGATGTTTATTTGAAATCCAACCCGTTCATAAGGTCACTCAACCTGGATGAAGGGAAAACACAAAATTTCAGCTTGATCCAACACTTCTGTGGACCCCAGGAAGGGTTTCAATGGTGGTTATTCATTCACACTGTTTCTTACGGTGTGGGCCACATGAGTTTTGGACCAACCTAAAATTCGAAGGGGGCCCACCTGAGATGGGGACCCACCCAATGGACGGCTTGGAGAGCATACATACATCAAGGTGGGGCCCACGGCTGGGGCCGTGGGTCCCTCTCTGGACGTCACGCCCGCTGCACGCACAGGCAGCGCCTGCTGCCTTCAAAGGTGGCAGCACTGCTGCCCTTTTTGTTTTTTTTTTTTTTTTTTTTTTGTGGTTAAAAAAAAAACACCGGTGGGACCCATTGATGAGAGATCCGCTCCGCCCACTTTATCATAGGCCCCAAACAGGCCACACAAAACTCATCTCTGGCACTGATTTGGAGTGTAGAAACCGCAAAATGGGTATTAGCAGGCTTGGAAGTCTAAAAGTATCCTTGTCTCTGGTACGGCCCGCCTGCTCATTGGATTGAGATCATTCCTTGGTTCAACGCCTAAAATATCCCAGGAAAAGTGGTGGATGGCGTGGATTTAACATAAACAATCGGGTGGGGCCTATGTAAGTGGGCCACCAAAAAGGCTCTTTTTTTTTTTTTTGGTCTTGTGTTTTGGTTGTGACGTCCAGAGAGGGACCCACGGCCCCAGCCGTGGGCCCCACCTTGATGTATGTATGCTCTCCAAGCCGTCCATTGGGTGGGTCCCCATCTCAGGTGGGCCCCCTTCGAATTTTAGGTTGGTCCAAAACTCATGTGGCCCACACCGTAAGAAACAGTGTGAATGAATAACCACCATTGAAACCCTTCCTGGGGTCCACAGAAGTGTTGGATCAAGCTGAAATTTTGTGTTTTCCCTTCATCCAGGTTGAGTGACCTTATGAACGGGTTGGATTTCAAATAAACATCACGGTGGGCCACATACATGGGACCCATAGTGATTTATGTATTTTATTCACACCGTCCACGGTCCGTGGACGGTGATGCCCACGGTGATCCTTGCTGAATCCACACCGTCCCCACTGAACGGTGGGGCCCACATATATATGTTATTATATTATATATATATCACATATATATATTATTATATTATATATATATATTACATATAATATTGTATATATTACATATATTATATTATATGTAGTTATATATATTATATAATATATATATGATTGTACGCCTTCATGTGGGTCCCACCATCGTCATAGGCGGTGCATCCAGACCGTCCATCCACTTGGAAAGGATCATGTTAGGCCTATGGGCTAGGCCCATTGGAATTTCAAAAGGGGCATGGGCTAGGCCCATTTGGTTTTGTGAAATGCTTATGGGCTGGGCCCATTGGGTTCATTTTAGGCCTAGAGACTAGGCCCATTTGATGTACTTCAAGACCCATGTAATTGGACCCCTTTTTGTTGAAATCTAAAGTCCATGGAAGTAAACCATTTGATATATTGTAAGGTCCATGGGACTGAACCCATTCGATTGTAAAAGGGTCCATAGGATTAGGCCCACTTTGATATGTATGCAAACTCATGGATTAGGCCCATTTGACTCATATAAGGCCTCTGGGTTGAGGCCCATTGGATACACATTTGGGGGTCCAATTAGTGTGGCCCATTTGATATATATTAGACTCGTGTGACTAGATCCAATTGATGCAATCCAAGGCCCACGGGTTTAACCCATTGCAATGCACTTAAGGCCCATTGGTTTGGCCCATTTCTGTGGCCCATCTGATGAATAAGAGCCCATAAGCTATGGCCCATTTGATATATATGTAAGGCCCAGTGGGAGGAACATAAGGTCCATTGCAATGTGTAAACCCAATACCGATTATGTAGCAGATCGTACCTGAGAAACAATGTTGGTTTGACGTCCACATTGTGAGTCTAATGTTGGTTGGATGTCCACGTTACGACTCTCCTCGGGTCCATTGCTGGGCCGTACTTATCATATTTAGGCCGTCCAGGACCATCTGCATATTAAGATAGTTCATTTTATTATACCATGTCTAATACAGTTTCATGATTCATGATCATACGCATCATACGTATGCTTGTTATGAGGATTGACTGATCATAGCATTTGCCTTCGGGCAGGTTGTTTATGGGCTCCCGATTAGGCGGTGCTGCCCTACATGAGCGCACGGTATGCGCAGGATTGGTTGCATGACTGGATGGCGTGATTCATGCATTCCGCATTAGTGTGACATGGTTGTTGTACGCCCTAGCGACATCAGGGCCGTAGCCTCCACAGACGCATCGTGGTTGGCAGGATTGGATACCGGAAATCTTGACTTATATGGGGTACTATAGATATCCCTGGGTGAAAGTCCCTAAACCCTTATGGTACCAAGAGGTTGCTCCAACGTCTAGACCGAGTGGGTAGATGAGCGTTGAGTGCCGATTACCAGACGGTTACGCTCTCCACTGTGTCGTGGTCGGTTGGAAGGGGGTGCGGCCTTACCCGCCCGAGTGTAGGGGGCAATGCTAGGCTGAGTTTGACCAGCTCGAGGAATGGGTCCGCTATCGACGAGTCGCGCCCGATATTGGCAGACGGATAGTGAGGTCTCTTCCACTTACCTTATTGCGCGCGATGTGGCGGCAATCTGGTTTAGAGTGTACTAGACCCCGGTGATATTCCATACTCTGAGCTGTACTGATATGTGGACATTGATGAGTATCTGTATGCTTGAGTTGCATTGTACATTGCATGGCCTTGGGATGGCCAATACCATTCATGTCTTGCATTGCATAGCCTTGGTACGGCTCATGACGTTTTGGTTCCATCTGCATATTCCGCATTACTCTGACATTGCATTCATATTACTACCTTGCGCACACACTTTCACCACCCTCTAAGCTTTCTGTAAGCTTATGCACGACCGTTGCGTGCAGGTGACGTTGGACTACAGCAGCGTTGAGGCAGGAGCGCGTCGCTGATCATTTTGGAGTTTTCTGTTATTTACCATTGTATTTCCCTTTATGCTCATTGTACTTGTAAAGTTTTTGATCATAGTGGAAATGTAATGGATTTCTTGGTTGTTGTTTGTGGGTTATGCCTTTAGTTATGCTTATTACG
The DNA here is from genome assembly GCA_037074715.1 of Magnolia kwangsiensis. Classification (NCBI taxonomy): domain Eukaryota; kingdom Viridiplantae; phylum Streptophyta; class Magnoliopsida; order Magnoliales; family Magnoliaceae; genus Magnolia; species Magnolia kwangsiensis. Next base: position 110,278,746 of record CM073576.1, on the reverse strand, counting down.
TATCAGACTGGTATTTGAAATCCTCCTCGTAGTATCCCAGGATCGGAACCTGGCGAATGGGAGATAGGAGCCGAGAATGGGGTTCTACGGAGGCTGTCGGCGCCGGATTCGGCGATCGGGAATTTTGTGAGCCCGGTTCCCGGGTTTGGGGCGTGACAGAAGTTGGTATCAGAGCATAACTTGGGAATAACCGAGAACAACATTACATGTTTGCTATGAGTGAAGAATGGCTAAGTTCTGAAGTTCGGATAGCTTCACGACCTTCCGAATCAAACCATTAACATGCGTACATTCGGGAGTTTTGGAAGATGATAGGCGCTTTCGCTCTTTCCTGTAGGGTATGGCGCCTGTTACTCGATCGACTCCCGCACCACCACCTGAGGATTCTACTTCACCATCAGATACTCCAGCTCTACCACCCGCGTCTCCCATCCCACCCTCAGAGATCCCTGATTCCTCCCATGAGGATGACATTCCTCCACCCGAGGCTGATGAGGAGCCGACTGTGACTGTGAGTGCCTCTCAGTTACAGCAGATGTTGCAGGCTGTGACAGCTGCACTACAGGGACAGGGTAGACGCCCAGCTGTTTCACCAGCTCAGGCGGAGCAGGAGCGCGCGAGCGCCGTACTTCGTGAGTTTAGACGGCATGATCCCCCTCGTTTCTAGGGCGAGCCGGATCCGACTGCAGCCGAGAGATGGCGCTCCGATGTGGAGAAGATATTCGATACCATGTTGTGCACGACCGAGCAGCGCGTCCGGTTAGCAGTATTTCTCTTCCACGGTGAGGCCGAGCATTGGTGGACCTCTGTCGCCCGTGTCGCCGGACCTGACTATGTATGGACATGGGAGGACTTTGTGGAGCGATTCGAGGAGCAGTACTTCCCTGACCACATCCGTCGTCAGCGAGCCTTAGAGTTCGAGACTCTGGTGCAGGGAGATATGACTGTGGCGCAGTACGCGGCCCGTTTCATGGCACTATCGAGATTCGCACCATACATGGTTGATGATGAGGGGCGGAAGGCCCGCCGTTTCGAGCACGGCTTACGTTACGGCCTTCGAGGTCGTGTCATTGGGCATGAGCTTCCTACCTTCCAGGCAGTGGTGCGGAAGGCTCAGATATACGAGACTGAGTGGGCCGGTTCTCAGTCTGATCGTGGTCAGAGGGGAGACCGGAAGAGGCAGGCTTCTTCCAGTCATTCGCAGCAGGGTCGACCACAGCAGCAGAGGCGCACTGGTCGCCCAGCTTTCCGTACACCATCAGCACCATCAGCACCTCCACCACCACCTCAGAGGCAGTTCACTGGCACTTGCTTCAGGTGCGGTGCGACGGGACACCGTTCATGGGAGTGTCCCAGTCCCCAGCAGCAGCAGAGAGGTCCACAGCAGCAGAGACCTCCACCGCAGCAGCAGAGACCCCCACAGCAGCAGCGACAGCAGCAGCGACAGCAGCCTCTACCACCGAGGCCACCTCAGCAGCAGCATCAGCATCAGCACCAGCCTCAGAGGCCACAGCAGCAGAGGCAGCAGTTTCGACCACCTCAGCGACCCCAGCAGCAGCAGCAGCACGTTCAGAGAGGACAGGCACCTCCCCAGCCAGCTCAGGCTAGGTTTTATGCGGCTCAGCAGGATCCGCAGTCGTCTGGGGGAGTCGTTGAGGGTATACTGCCAGTTTCTGCATGCATTGCACGTGTATTGTTTGATTCTGGTGCATCGCATTCTTTTGTGGCCGAGAGCTTTTGTCGATCGGCTGGCTTACCGTTGGAGACTGCTGGTGAGAGCCTATCAGTATCTACTCCCTTGGGGAGGACTGCAGCGTTAGGACGATTTTGCTCGTCATGCCCCGTTCTAGTTGGGGATACCTTCCTGCCTGCTGATTTGTTTGTTTTGCCGATGTCCGAGTTCGACGTTATCTTGGGCATGGATTGGCTCGCCGAGTACTATGCCATTCTGGACTGCGCCGCGAGGACCGTCACGTTCTGTATACCCGGCGTGCCACAGTTTCAGTTCGTTGCAGAGGCCAGAGGAGAGCAGTTGTCTTGTTTGATGTCGTGTGCCATAGAGGAGCATGTCGCCGTTTGCATCGACCATTTACCGATAGTTTGCGATTTTCCCGATGTGTTCCAGGAGATTCCGGGATTACCGCCTCGTCGACTCACCGAGTTTCAGATCGATCTTGTGCCCGGTACCGCGCCTATTTCGAAGGCCCCGTATCGTATGGCACCGTTAGAGTTACGGGAACTGCAGAAGCAGTTGGACGAGTTGCGTGAGTTGGGCTTTATCCGTCCGAGCTGTTCTCCGTGGGGAGCACCGGTACTCTTCGTGAAGAAGAAGGATGGTTCGTTGAGGCTCTGCATTGACTATCGCGAGCTCAACAAAGTCACGATCAAGAACAAGTACCCGCTCCCTAGGATTGATGATTTATTTGACCAGCTGCAGGGTGCACAGTTCTTTTCGAAGATTGACCTGCGTTCCGGTTATCATCAGATTCGGGTCCGAGATGAGGACATTCCGAAGACAGCATTCAGGACGCGTTACGGTCATTTTGAGTTTCAGGTCATGTCCTTCGGACTGACCAATGCACCAGCGGTCTTCATGCAGCTGATGAACGAGGTTTTTCGCCCATATCTGGATCAGTTTGTCGTAGTCTTCATCGACGACATTCTGATCTATTCGAGGACCCGTGAGGAGCATGAGCAGCACTTGGAGATTACTCTACAGACCCTCCGCGCACACCAGCTGTATGCGAAGCTGGAGAAGTGCGAGTTCTGGCAGGAGGAGGTGAAGTTCCTCGGTCACGTGGTGACGAGGGAGGGTGTCGCAGTGGACCCCTCGAAGGTCGAGGCAGTGCGTCAGTGGGGCCAGCCCACGACTGCGACAGAGATCCGTAGTTTCCTTGGTTTGGCGGGCTACTACCGGCGTTTCATCGAGGGTTTTTCTCGTATTGCAGCCCCGCTGACCAGGTTGACTCGGAAGGGCGCAGAGTTTGTTTGGAGTGACGCCTGCGAGCGAGCATTTACGGAGTTGAAGGACCGTCTGACGTCCGCTCCTGTCCTCACTCTTCCATCTGGGAGTGACGGCTTCATTGTATTCACTGATGCCTCGCACATCGGTTTAGGTGTTGTCCTGATGCAGCACGGGAGACCAGTGGCCTTCGCGTCTCGTCAGCTCAAGGTCCATGAGCTGAACTACCCTACACATGATCTGGAGCTGGCTGCCGTTGTCTTCGCACTGAAAGTGTGGAGGCACTACCTTTACGGGATTAGGTTCGAGCTCTTCTCTGATCACAAGAGCTTGAAGTACCTCTTCTCACAGTCTGAGTTGAATATGAGACAGAGGCGCTGGATGGAACTCTTGAAAGACTATGATTTTGACCTTCAGTACCACCCGGGCAAGGCAAACGTGGTGGCAGATGCCCTCAGCCGTCAGCCACGAGGCCTAGTGGCACATATGATGATTCAGGAGTGGCGGATGCTTGAGGATGTTGCTGCGTATGACTTTGAGTTCGGCCTGCAGTCTTCCATTGTACAGTTATCGAGCTTGTCGATTCAACCCTCTCTTGTCGCTAGGGTGATCGAGGCTCAGCAAGCTGATGAGTCGTTGCAGAGTTATATGGCTGAGGCGGCATCTGAGGGTCAGGCAGATTGGCAGATCGGTACAGACGGTGGACTTCGCTTCAGAGGCCGATTATGTGTCCCGGATATCCCAGAGTTACGCAGAGATCTTATGACCGAGGCACATCGATCGCGATTTTCTATCCACCCGGGCTCGACGAAGATGTACCGTGACATGAGGCGACAGTATTTTTGGGCGGGGATGAAGCGCCAGATCGCCAGTTTTGTGGCCGAGTGTGACACGTGCCAGCGTGTCAAGGCCGATCATCAGAGACCTCCTGGGTTATTGCAGCCGTTGAGCATCCCGATGTGGAAGTGGGAGCACGTGTCGACTGATTTCATCATGGGTTTGCCGAGGACTCAGCGCGGTCATGACTCCATTTGGGTTGTTGTGGATCGTCTGACGAAGTCGGCACATTTCCTTGCGATGCGTGCGACTTGGTCTATGGACCGGCTTGCGAGATTGTTTATTGAGGAGATTGTGAGACTGCATGGTGTTCCAGTCTCGATCGTTTCTGACCGAGACTCGAGGTTCACATCTCAGTTTTGGGGGAGCTTCCAGCGTGCGATGGGGACTGATTTGCAGCTCAGCACCGCGTACCATCCGCAGACCGATGGCCAGACCGAGAGGGTCAATCAGATACTTGAGGATATGCTTCGGGCCTGCGCGATTGACTTCGGGGGTAGCTGGGATGAGCATCTGCGATTGGCTGAGTTTGCGTACAATAACAGCTATCAGGCGACCATCGGCATGGCTCCTTTTGAGGCACTATATGGCAGACCATGCAGATCACCGAGTTGTTGGACCGAGGTTGGAGAGCGCCGTCTCCTAGGTCCCGAGCTTGTGCAGGAGACTTCAGAGGCTATTGACATCATCAGGCAGAGGATGCGCACAGCTCAGAGCCGACAGAAGAGTTTTGCTGATCGTCGGTGTCGTCCCTTGGAGTTTGATGTAGGGGACCATGTGTATCTCAAGGTCTCGCCTATGAAGGGCGTAGTTCGATTTGGAGCGAAGGGCAAGCTTGCCCCGAGATTTATAGGACCTTTCGAGATCACTGGGCGCGTTGGCGCCGTGGCCTATCGGCTTGCCTTGCCGTCTCAGTTGTCTGGCGTCCACAACGTGTTTCACGTCTCCATGTTGAGGAAGTGTGGGTTAGACATAGTTCCCGTTATTGATTGGCAACCGTTGGAGGTTCGTGAGGACGCTTCTTACATTGAGCAGCCAGTTCGTATCCTTGATAGGAAGGAGCAGGTCCTCAGAACCAAGGTCATTCCGTTGGTGAAGGTGCAGTGGGGTCACCATTCTGTTGAGGAGGCTTCTTGGGAGCGTGAGGCTGAGATTCGAGAGCGATATCCTTATCTCTTTGATGGTTGATGATCATGTATTGTATTTTGTACGCTGTCCCTGATTCTATATGATGACGTTATGTTTCTTATTTCTCGCGAGTTATGCTTAGTTACGACGCTTGTGTAAATTTCGAGGACGAAATTTTTATAAGGAGGGGAGAGCTGTAAGACCCGTATCTTGGTCCGTACCTTTCCGTACACTTCCGCGGTCGTACCGGTCGAATTCCGACAACTTTCGACCCTTAAACAATATCGACGCGCGACCTGGATTCATGTACCGATAACCCGAGTCGACTCAACCCGAGACCTATACCATAGCGACCGCGCCGTCGTTGCGGTTCCGATACCGCGACTCGTGCGCCAAGGCGATACCTTGATCAAGAGATATGAGCCAACGTTCGGTGCGAGAAAACGCCGCGCGTTGCGAAAACCAAGGGAATCTCAACGATGTGTCACATCAATCACATCAATCCCATCAATCAATCACCCATCAACCCATCAAAGGTCAAGTACACATCACTTCCATCCCTTTTCCCAAGCAACCACCAAAGTCTTCTCAACCCATACCTTTCTTACACAAAAAGCCACAAAAGTCTTCCTAACCCATACCTTTCTTACACAACCATCACTCACCCATCCATCCATCACTCTCTCTCTCTCCCTTTACATCACTCTCTCTCTTACTCTCCCTCATTCCAAAAAAAATCCAAGCAACAAAAATTGCAAGGAGCTCCCACGTATGAGAATTTCCAACCTCCCTCTAAGCTTCAAGTGGCCCACCTTCCTACCCCAAAATCCCCCATCTCAACCCTCCATCCTTCATCTTAGCCGTTGAAGTTGAAGCCAAGGTGCCAAGGAACCCCTAGGAGCGAGAAGATCGGACGGTGGGTGCTTCCATAGGGTAGTTTTTATTATTTTTTTTTATGGTGGACCAAGTGAGTCCCACCGATCAATGGTGTGGATCTCACTTGGGACCCCAAAATGTGGCCGATGGACCACTTGGATCATCATGATCGTTCCATGATGGGGCCATTCTCCATGGACCCCACCATGGAACGATCATGATGATCCAAGTGGTCCATCGGCCACATTTTGGGGTCCCAAGTGAGATCCACACCATTGATCGGTGGGACTCACTTGGTCCACCATAAAAAAAAATAATAAAAACTACCCTATGGAAGCACCCACCGTCCGATCTTCTCGCTCCTAGGGGTTCCTTGGCACCTTGGCTTCAACTTCAACGGCTAAGATGAAGGATGGAGGGTTGAGATGGGGGATTTTGGGGTAGGAAGGTGGGCCACTTGAAGCTTAGAGGGAGGTTGGAAATTCTCATACGTGGGAGCTCCTTGCAATTTTTGTTGCTTGGATTTTTTTTGGAATGAGGGAGAGTAAGAGAGAGAGTGATGTAAAGGGAGAGAGAGAGAGTGATGGATGGATGGGTGAGTGATGGTTGTGTAAGAAAGGTATGGGTTAGGAAGACTTTTGTGGCTTTTTGTGTAAGAAAGGTATGGGTTGAGAAGACTTTGGTGGTTGCTTGGGAAAAGGGATGGAAGTGATGTGTACTTGACCTTTGATGGGTTGATGGGTGATTGATTGATGGGATTGATGTGATTGATGTGACACATCGTTGAGATTCCCTTGGTTTTCGCAACGCGCGGCGTTTTCTCGCACCGAACGTTGGCTCATATCTCTTGATCAGGGTATCGCCTTGGCGCACGAGTCGCGGTATCGGAACCGCAACGACGGCGCGGTCGCTATGGTATAGGTCTCGGGTTGAGTCGACTCGGGTTATCGGTACATGAATCCAGGTCGCGCGTCGATATTGTTTAAGGGTCGAAAGTTGCCGGAATTCGACCGGTACGACCGCGGAAGTGTACGGAAAGGTACGGACCAAGATACGGGTCTTACACTATATGACTCATTTCTCAAAAACTTGAGTGTTAACATTAAAGGATGGTCAAATTCGAGTGTGTATATATATATATATATATATATATATATATATATATATATATATATATATATATATATATTCTTCATTCTATCAGAGTAAACAGATGAGCGTAGAATGGACAAGTAAGCATAAAAGAAAATTTTCATTTTATTTAGAATACACAATAAGCTGCCCATAATGACTTATACAAACCAATGCTCCCATTCTTACAATTACAAAATGAAATAATATTACATGTGAAATAAAGTAAATTACAACAATCTTGTGATGTGAAATCCTGTAGCAACCCTTAGTAATTACAATCATCCTTCTTGGTCAATTATAGTTTGCTCCTCATTGATATAAACATGAATGTCACCTAGGCTACTTGTGCTACCTGTACGGTTATATATTTGATAGATGAGTGGCCAACTCAGTGTGAATTCCCCTCAAGATTACATACCGCCACATTAGGTAAGCCTAGTCATAAAATAACAAGGCAATCAAAATAACACATGATGCAGTTTTTTTTAAATGCATGATACGTGAATACATATCGCCCTGGGGATGCACATCCATGCAGAAATTGGGCTTGTCACCCATGCAATCATCGACCTGGAAAAATCATCCAGTCAGAACAATAGATCAATAGTCGGTGGTTTGGAAGCTAGCGAAATGATACCCCAATGATCCTAAAGCATGTGGTACAACATCTAAAATTAGCCACCCGTCATCGCCAACATGCCATGGATGCACGATTAGTCAAACCATTATTAGTTCAGTTACAATCAACGAATTTAAATAAGCTCAAGGTCACTATGGGGGCTTATCACCAGCATAGGTTGACAGCTCGTGCATAGATCCTATGTCACCATCCCCTGCTCATGAGGTTACTACCTTAGGATGTTTAATGAAAACTCCTCGACTAGTGGCCAATCATATTAAGTATATGGAGCTTACCATCGCATGGTTGCATAGTATAAAACATCGAACCGATATAGAAAAAATGCCAGAACAAAGCCACATAAGGCGATATCAAACAAGCTACATAGGGAAATTATCCAAATAAGGCATATAGGGTGAGTATCAAAACCATGCGATAAAAGACTATCCTTGAAAAACCATTGGACATAGCAACCCTGGATGGTAGGCCCACATTAATGGTCAATTTGAACCACCATTTAATAACCATTAAGCCGAAGGTCCATTATAATCATAACCAGTCGAGTTACATCCTAAGTATGGGTGTACATGTATAAGTGGGAGTTTCCCACTCATGTACCAGTTTAAGTTCCAAAAGTAATCAATCCACAGATAATCCGCAAGCATGAATAAATATGCAGGATAAACATTAAGCATGTAATGTAGTAATTCAATTTCAATTATTAAGATGTGACTATGAAATGGAGATATCAATATAAATTAAAATAAAAACTATAACTTAAGCTAATAGGAAAATGAAAAGCTCATGGGGAAGAATCATCACCTAATTTGTCAGCTCACCTGTTAAAGTTATTTGGAAGTGCGTACGCCCTCAGACTTGGATCCTACCATAGATTATGAACTTGTATGGTTAAATGAAGGTTCTACAAGGCTATCTATGGTTTAGATTATAACCTAAGGTTTAGGTTACTTATTCTTAGGGTTTTGATGAAAAATTAGGGTCTTCATCCTTGGGTTTAGTCTTAAACTTAGATTCTAGGATTTTGAATCCTAAATTATTATTAATATTATTATGATCGTATGACGGATCGAATATATTCATAATAGGAGTACTGATCCAATCATGATGGTTCATGAGTTTATATTAAATGTATCGACATCATCTAATGTTCTTATAATGATAATAATCTCTTAACAAATATAAGTAATAGAATAGTTACTAATGATAATATACTAAGGACTAATATTAATAATTATATTAATGAGTATTATATTAATCCCATAATGAAAATGATAAATATTTACTAATGCTAATAGCCATAACTATCCATGATGACTCTACTCATGATAACAGATACTATGATCTATCATGAATTATGAAATTCTATAATTAGATTTGAACCTAACACACTATTTCGGTTTAGGTTATTGACCTAGAGTTTAAATTACTTGGCTCTAGGCTAGACTTTGTGCAATTAATTTTAGTGTTGATTTAGTAATTATAAAATATTTATTAACATTAGTGCTATAGTTGATACTAGTTAATACTTATTATGATGACACCATTAGTACAATCCACTATTAATACAATTATTCAAGGATGATAAATAAAATACTATTATTTAATAATTAAAATTTGTGTATGATAACTAGTCCTAGAATAAATAATTTACTAATGTCTAATCATATATAATATTAACAATCCCCATAAATAGGAGTGGTAACAATGATAATAATGCACTAAAATGGGTCTAATGTGGGTTTGGAGGGGTCCCATGCATAAGGTTATTTGGGCCAACTTTAGAGAGACCAGGCCCAATAGATTCTTGTCCAACAAATGGCCCTAATTTGGGCCTAAAATTCATCCACAGACAAGGTCCGAGCTGGGCCTGGTTTGGCCCCGCAACAGCTGCCTATCTATGATCCAAAAACTGGGCTAGACTGAGCTTAGTTCAGCCCAGTCGTTGCAGCCTAGTGGTGGCCCAAGACTGCTCTGAGCTGAGTTCAAGCCCACCATTACTTTGGCCCAATCTAGGTTCTAGGACCCAGCTCAAACTCAACCCATAGACCAGACTTGAGTCCGGCCCAGCATTTCAGCTAGAAGGTTGGCTCGGTCCAGGGCTTATTGCCGAGCTAGGCCCGGTTTATATTTTTGGCCCAAAGAGGTGGCCGTTCTAGCCCAGATTTGATTCCAGCCTACTTTGAGTGGCTTTTGAAGTGGAGCTGGGACCTGACTTGGCATGGCCTTGCATTGCATTCAACCCAGGATCCAACCCAAATGGGGGCTAATCTTAGCCACCATTTCAACAAAGGGATAGCTGTCCATTTGATCAACGGATGTTGAAAATCAAGTGGGCCATGCCTGCATATCAGATCCACCCCATCCATGAGGTGGGTCTTTCAACATTAGGTGGACCATAGCAGAAACTCAGGTGGGCCACCCCATGTACAGCTAGAAAGATAGGATTGGATGGATGGCTTCACGTACATGGAATGCCTGTGACTGTGAGCTTCTCATCTCAAGAAAATGGAAATGGGGGAAAGAGATCGTTACCTTCTTCCTCTCCTTTTTTTTTTTCCAACACCAAGGTCATCTTCACATGGTGAGAGGCTGGAGACAGCATGCTCGAATCAATCTTGACCTGGTTTTGAACGGTGGAGAAGATGACACGCCCTTAATGGTGAATTTGAAAATACCACCTCTTCCTTTAATCTACTTCCTTCAGATGGTCCGTATGGACCTACGAAACTTGTAGATAAGATTTCTTGAAGCTTCAATGAGGCTAGGTCGGTGGGTTCAGAGATGGAAGGTGATGACCAATTTTCGGGGATATGGCTGCCAGAATAGAGGGTGAGCTCCTGTTGCTTGATCCAACTCCTTATATTCACTAAACTTAGAATCCCAAAGCCATCCGTTTAGTAGTGAATGAACTAGATCTGATCTAGTGGAAACCGTCCCTCAAAACAGTGGGTAGGGACTGAAACTGGCCTTGGTTTTGTTTGGGAAAGCCCTAACCAAGTGGATGGCTGAGATGCTTTGCATCTTATGGTTGCAAATGAAGGAGTGTAACGTACTCGTATTGCCAATTTAACAACAACAGGATGAGGTTTCCATTTTTGGGAAAATCCACACTCATACGGCTCCGTTGAGCCCATCATTGTGTCCTCATGTGTGTGCACTTTCATGTGAAAGAGTAGAGATTTTGGTAGGTCGAGGCCTCTTCATCATATGGATGGTTTGGATCATCCAGATGGCCTGTGTAGGTGGGCCTTTGATCAAGGAAACGGACGGTCGTCCGTCGACTGCTGCAACTGAGGAGAGAAGGAGAGATTTCTCCTTTTTTGGAGGGACACGAGTCCGAGACGTCTGACCGTGCCCAATGGCTTAGTGCACGGCGGGTGCTCCGCCCTTTGGTGCACATGCAACTCATGTGCGGGGTCCACCATGATGGTTGTGATGAATCCACTCCATCCATTCGATTATATGGGTTATATTAGGACGCTTGGCCAAAGATGAGGTGGATCCAAAGCTTTGGTGACCGCACTAAGTGATTTTAGGTTTTACGTAAGGATTCTCGCTGACATGTTGGTTAGATCATTCAGAATTCGAACGTGAGTGGTTAAAATGGTCCTAGGGATCATGTGTAAGACTCTTATAATGTATTGCTAACTGTACACCAATATTACTATTACCACTTATCATTATTTATTTCTTTATCATTGTTATTATTTCCACATATGTGCATTTCTTCATCATGTTGTGGGTCCTGCGTGATGTCGCTTAGGAAAGTCCTCTCCCTTCATTTTCTTTGTATGATAATGTTAGGTCATGGGTCAAAATATGGGGTGGATTCGAGTTTTGGATGAGCCACACCACTAGTCACGTGTGGTGATAATTCCTTCACTTCCGATTTTACGTTCGCTATTACAACATGCAGACAAGTTTCTTTTCTATCTTGTTGTTCAATATAGATAGGATCTGTCTTTGGCATGCTTGCTAACCCATGGTCCTAAATTTGAAGTAGATCCGAACTTCAGGTGGCCTGCACGATCTGCCAATGCATTAAATGGTATTCACCGTTAAAACCATCTTCACTCGTACATAGTCACTTTACATCCTTTAATTACAAATTTTTCATCCATTTTTTAATCATCTTCCAATGTCTATTATATCAGAGTGTATTGTCCAAATGCCTTGAAATTTGGCGAGTATCCCCCATTTTTCGTGCTCTTTCTATCGGTCCAATTTGGGCCTCGAATTCCCTAGGATGTCCAAGATGCTTCTTTAGTGGCTTATACACCCCGTAATTCAATATAACATTTGTACACCTCCGATTGACAAGTTACCAAATAGTTTGGACTTAAACCTGAAGATCTTCATAATGACTGATTTATCCTGATATTCAGATAGCCTATCTGGCGGATCCACACCTCATGGTTGGTTAGATGACTTGTTAAAAATAAGGAAGCTTTATGATTAGCACTCTAACCATGTATATGGGTGGATGTATGACCAGTTTTGTGAATGGGTGAACACAAAGTGGGTTTCCGGGGTGATTAGGGGTATAGGTCGATGACATTTTATGGTGAATGTTGTAATAATTTACTTTATTTCCTTTGCCTCTTTATTGGTTTATGTTTTTGATACTTACTAATGTTCTAGTAAGGTTGTCCTGCCAAAAGCCTTTGGTTTTTGGTGTTAGGTTGTCCTTAGAACTATGTTTGTATCAATCTCTCAAGACTAGTGCATTTGAGGTTGCTATTTAATTATGCTATCTGTCTTTGTATTCTGCATATATTTTTTATTTAGCATAGTCCTATTCACCCCCCTAGGACTTTGAGCTCGACCTTTTCAGATTTGGCTAAAATCCCTAATGAACCTTATATAAAATCTTGCGTGATCGAGAAAAGATGAATGTCACGTATGTTTTTAGGAGATGACAAATTAGCAATTAAATCTATTTTGGCCTTGTCCACTTCAACTCCATTGGACGAGATCACATGTTAAAGGACAATTCCCTTTTAAACAATGAAATGACACTTTTCTCAATTCGAGGCAAGGTTTTTCTCTTCACACCTTGTCAAACTAATCCTAGTGCTTGACGCAATCATCAAACATACTTCTAAAAATGGAGAAGTCATCCAAACCATGTTTGAAAAGATACTAAGCATGCATCTTTGGAATGTCGCAGGAGCGTTCCATCGCCTGAATGACATCCTTTGGTAAGTAAAGGTACCAAGGGGGCATGCAAATGTGGTCCTCTCTTCATCTTTAAGGGCTATCTTAATCTGATCATAGCCCGAGTACTCATCTAGGAAGAAATAGTAGGAATGACCAGCTAATCTTTTCAAAATTTGATCAACAAAAGGTAAGGGAAAGTGGTCTTTCCTCGTAACGGTATTCGGTTCCCAGAGTCAATGCACATTCTAACCAGTAATAACACACATGTGGAATCCTCCTAACAGTCAAGTATGATTCAATCCTCAAAACTAACAATTTAAGATCACTTATGGCCTGCATAGTGGTCTGATTGAATTGCATTTACCCTTGCATGAATGCTTACAACGTATCCTCAAGGGTCCTCTTTTGTGATTGCACTTGTGGTACACTTTGGGGTGTAGGGGGAGGTCCTTGGGGAGGAGGGCTTGCATTATCAGTTGACCTATTTCTCCAACTGAAGTTAGGATGATTTCGCCAATTAAGATTATATGTGTTAGAATTTGGTGCACTGAATAGGCATTTGTTGAGGCACAAAAAATATTCCATCGTTCTCTCTACAAATCTCATTACATGCCCATTGCATTAGCAGGGAAATTTCATTATGTAGATCCTTCCCAGGGTTATGCGCCCATAACAGTAGAAAAGCCTTATGAAGCATTGCTTCATGTTAAAAGAGGTTGTGCGCTCCATAATCTGGGATGGAAGAATGGACAGATGTCATTTGATATGGAAGAATGGACGGATGTCATCTGGGATGGGAGAATGGACATATGTCATTTAATATGGAAGAATGGATAGGTGTCATTTGATAAGAGAATGGATGGACATCATTTAGTATGTAGAAGTGCACGGGCATCATCAGGGATAGAGAAGTGCATGGGCGTCACCTGGTATGAAGGACAATTGAGCTTTGTCTTAAGGAAAGAAGGAGGAACAGAAGTTGTCTTGTATTAAGGAGTGGTTGAACACCACTATTTAAGAGAGAGGTTAGTGAACACCATAATTTAAGGAGTAAGGTTGGATGTTGTGTGAGAAAGAAGTGGTGGTGATCACCACAATTTAAGGAGTAAGGAGCATGGGAAGCCTATAAATACCCCTCCCCATTCCTTATTTTAGGGGGTTGGAAGACAAGAAGGAAGGAGGACAAGAAGGAAGGAAGACAAGAGAGAGAGAAGCTTTGCACGACCTCATGCAACGGAAAGAGAGAGAAAGAGGGTTTGCGTGACCTCGTGTAAACCTCTTGACACAAGGTGGTTTACACCACTTTATGTAGAGGCATGTCCAAAGAGAGCCTTTTGTGTGTCTCCGCACAATTGAAGTTGGAGAGAAAGGGTCCTATGCCACTCCTCATGGACTCTTGTCCTAAAGGAAGCCTTTTACACACCTCCGCACAATTGAAGTTGGAGAGAAAGGGGGTTGTGCCACTTCTCCTGGAACCCTGTCTTAAAGACGGGCTTTTGTGTGCCACTTTATGTGGCTATCTGTCTTAAAGACAGATCTCTTTGCCACTTTATATGGAGCATTGTCCAAATATCGAGATTTTGTCTAAAGGAGAGGCTCCTTGCGCCACCTATTGTGGAAGTTTATCCTGAGGGCTTTGCAGGTTGCGCACAATTGAAGTTGGGAAGAAATTCCTTGCGCCACTTCATGTGGAGTTTGTCTTGAAGAAACTCCTCCTTACGCCACTTCATGTGGAGTATGTCTTGAAGAAATGTAATGCCCTAAAAATCGGGGGTCGAGCATAACTCAGCTCCCGAGTTTCAAAACATCACTTATGCAACATATTTAAAGATGGATGTATGTTCTTTATATTAGTGCATAAAACATGAAATAGATTAAGCCAAAACAGTAAACATAGTTTAGGGACAATCTGAGAACGCAAGCGGAGGACTGAAATACATATATAAATCAACATGAGTCCCCAAGGTATGTATGCTCTACCAGGTCATAATTACAAGTCGTGTCTCAAAATACATATAACAAAATGTGATAAATCGCTACAATCATAGCCCAGAATCCCCGCCAACCAGGACATGGCTCACATGAACCCGCCTGAGAACTGCATGAACGAGAATGCCTCCTCGTCCTCATCGAACTCTGGCTTCGCCTCGCAGGCATCACCATCACCTACAGCTAAGTCAGAGCCAGGTTGGTGTTTAAGTACTATCCCAGAACGTGGGAGGGCGTGATCAACTTAGTGGGACTATACAACAAAGGTTAATATGTTATCAATTCAATCAAGCAGTAATGATAAAGCAGTACAATTAAACATGTCCTAGATACTCTTGTTAATGCAAGAATGGTATAAGGAAATGATGCATGCCCTCACCACAAAATCCTCTTGCAACATCATCTAATGATCGCGGAACGAATCACTACCACTGTGCTCTACACCAACGCCAACAGCACATGCAGTGCAATGTTATGATTATCAAGTTCTTATTAGTCCTTTCTCATACAACAGGATTGGGAAGCTAAGGTACCTCCCTTATATCATTTTCTAAACAATGATCCATTATAAGGTCGTCAGTCCTAGTAAATCTCATACGATATTATTGTTCTAGGTCGCTGTAAAGGGCTCGTCACCAATCAATACAGGCCTAATATACCTTAGATACTGAAAAAGGCTTGTCACCTGTCTGTAATGTCAAGATATGCTCGAGGTCACTACAGAGGGCTCGTCACCAATTAGTGTAGGCCGACAGCACGAATATAGTGTCCTATACCACCATAATCAGCTCACGAGTCTAGGTTTCTCACTGGTCACTATGAGGAGGCTCGTCGCCCCAGCGTAGGCTGACAGCATGACCACGGTGTCCCATACCACCATGTCCGGCTCATGAGTCTTAGGGGATCGAGGTACCAAGGTTAACGGGATTTCACTGGTAAGTTTGGTACCTTAAATTCAAACAATAGCGTCCAAACATGGTGAACATGCATCGGTCAATCGGGTTATTTGACGAGCTCAACTAGGACAAGCGCACATTGAGTTAATTGACATGGAATGCATAAGCACTCCATGTGGCCTAACCACTGTTGAACATCCCAAATACGACTTGTATTCATCGAACACATCCTGCGTGGTGTAAATAATTCCAACCACCAGTTCGAGAATGATTATCGATTACCTGGACTGTAATATAGTCCCAATCACGTACAAGTTCAATAATCGACATTTGATTCCTATTCTACTTTCAAATGAACATGTTATGAAATATAACTTAAACATAAATACAGTGCATGGAGGAAATCATACACATAGTTAACATGAATAAATTAGGATAAACAATTCATGGAGGAAATCATACACACAAGCAGGGTAATTGAGATTCATAACTCAACAACCTTAAAAATCACACTTTACTGAATAGTAACTCATTCAGGCATTTATACAAACACTTAGACTACACTATTCAACGTACATCGCATATGTCGGCCATATTACATATAAGGCAAATCCTTTCGCCAAGGAGTTGTCGCATACATAACAATCTTGTACTAACGACAAATAATCATAGTAATCACAACATCATATTTCATACATTACAGAAATTCTAACATATACATGAAATACTCTATTTACAACATAGGTTATACATATACGTAAATAAAAATAGATAGCACATTTAACATGTGCAATAGTGTCCACGTCAAGAATAAATCATTATTTAACATTGAAAGTCTTGAAAATCATAACCTAAACGTATATAGTCCGCACCTTAAACCGAAAAATGCGAAACGAATATGATTTAGACGATAAGTCTTCGTCAACGGCAGATAAGCAACCTAAAGCATGAAATAGGTTAGCTACATTAACACTTAAACTATCCTAAGCTCCAAAACAGGTTAGAGTTTGATTGACTTACCCAAAAATGGAATTAGAATCGCTAGAATAATGATTCAGATATGATGGATTGATGCGTAGAGGAACTGGGAAGAATTCCAAGATGAAACACTAACTTCACACTCACTTTCTCTCTCTTTTCTCTCTTATATTAGCTAGGGTTTAAAATTCATATGGGACTTGTGAGAGAGGGTTTAAGGCCTTTATATAAGCCCAAAATCGACGGAAATAGCCCTAAGGCCAAAATATAGTTAGGTTATAACCAAATAGGGCTCTTTCTGATCCAACAGAACACTTCTGGAGGTCCTCTTATTAAATGCGGTCGGACTTAAGCTCACAAATATTGGATCTTAAGCAAGTTAAGTTTTCAATCCGATCGGGTTTTCAGATCGACCATGGTGGTCCAGCTTTAGTTCAACGGTCATCGAAACTCGATTAGGGCCACAAGTACTTAGGCATGTATGGGCCACCTTCCCTGATCCGAGGGTGAATTTGGGTTAAAAAATAACGGTCAGAACGCTTATAAATGACGCACAAGCGACACGACTCAGATTACTAAAATTCATATTTAATTTCTTAAAAATCTTCAATTTCTCACACTCTTCACTCTGGACTCAAGAAAATGGTATCAGGACATCATTTGGGATTAATTTTCGAGGTGAGAGTCAAGTCCAACTAGGCAGTCATAACTGTCTAAGTTCATCACTATCAGACTTTCGACGTACGGTCCAAGTTCGATATGAAGTTTTCAAATGTTCTCGAGAGCAACTAGGTTTAGAGTTGGATCTTAGATTTCAGGGTAATTGTAACGACTCAGAAAATTCCATACCAAGACCCGAGTACCACCTCGATCAGAAATCACTTAGGATTAATTCTCTTAGAAATTAAATATAAGTTAACCAACGCTAAGTTAGATTGGCTGTGAAATTAGTACTGTTCGCTTTAAATATGTTCTGCAAGACTTAAAACTTGTGAAATCGTTGACGTTATAATACCCTGAAATCTAGGATCCAACTCTAAACCCAGTTGTTCCCGGGAATGCTTTGTAACTTTGTATTGATTCTAGACCGCGCATCGAGAGTCTGATAGCTATGAACTTAAACCATTTTGACCGCCTAGTTGGACTTGACAATCAACTAGAAAATCAAGCCCAAACGATGTCTTGATACCATTTCCTTGCGTCCGGAGTGAAGAGAGTGAGAAAAGGAAGATATTTAGAAAATTAATTACATTTTTAAGTAATCTGGCACGTGTCACTTGTGTGACATTTCTAAGCATTCTGACCATTAGATTTCGACCAAATTTCAGCCTCAGATCAGGAAAGTTGGCCCTTACATGTCCAAGTACTTGTGTCCTTGATCGAGGTTCGGTAACTGTTGAATTGAAGCTGGTCCACCACAGACGATCTGGAAATCTGATCAGACTGAAAAATTAACTTACTAAAGATCCGATGCTAGTAAGCTTAAGTCCTACCGTATTTGATAATAGGACCTCCAGAAGTGCTCCGTTGGATCAGAAAGATCCTGATTTGGTTATAACTTAAGTATACCTTGACTTAAAGTCCGTTTTCGTCATGTTTAAGCTTATAAAAAGGCCTTAAACCCTTAGCTTTCTAACCCATACGAATTTCCCAAACCCTAGAGTTTTAAGAGAAAGAAAAGAGAGAAAGTGTGGGAGAATCAGTTGAAACTCCGTAGGATCCTTCCTAACCCATCTATACATTGCACCAGCTTTTCTGAATCGTCTCCCGACGATTCTGATTTCATTTTTGGGTAAGTTAAGCTAACCCTAACCAGATTTAAGACCTAGAAGAGTTTAAGTGACATTATAGCTGACCTGTTTCATGCCATAGGTAGCATATCCATCATTGACGAAGACACATCGTCTGAATCATCTCGAATACGTATTTTCTGGTTTAAGGTGCAGACTATATACGCTTAGGTTATGGTTTTCAACACTTTCAATGTTAGATAATGATTTATTCATGTTATGAATGCCGTTACACATGCCAAATGTGCTATCCATTTTATTTTCCGCATACGTATACTTTATATTATAAATACCGTATTTCATGTATATGTTAGAATACATGTATGCGTACGGAATCTGTAGTTTTGGTTGCCATGATAAATTGTCGTTGTTATATGCCTGATATGTATATGGCAACTCCTTGGCGAAAGGACTTGCCCTGATAT
Organism: Magnolia kwangsiensis; assembly: GCA_037074715.1. NCBI lineage: Eukaryota > Viridiplantae > Streptophyta > Magnoliopsida > Magnoliales > Magnoliaceae > Magnolia > Magnolia kwangsiensis. The sequence continues at coordinate 110,259,931 of CM073576.1, read as the reverse complement.
GCAATAGAGACGACATATGTGATGTATGTTGAATAGTGTAACCTGAGTGTTTGAATAAATGCCTAAGTGAATTAGTAGTTAGTAAAGTGTGATTGTTAAGGTGGTTGAGATATGGATCTCCATCATGATACTTGAGTGTATGATTTCCTCCATGAATCATGTGACTTAGAGTTTCCATGTTAAATGAGTGTATGATTTCCTCCATGGATTATGTATTTAGTTAAATTATATTAAATGTGTGTATGAATTCCTGCATGTACTATTTACATTCAAGTTATACTTTATGATTGTTCATATGGATGCAGGATATGAATCATATGCTAGTTATTAGATGTGAAAGGGGCTGTACTACAGTCCAGGCAATCGAAAACCATTCTGTAAATAGTGGCTGAGGTTATTTTCGCCACACGAGATAAGTTTAGCGAATCTGAGTCGTGCTTGGGAGGTTCGACAGTGGTTAGGCCACATGGAGTGCTTATGCATTCCATGTCATTCAACTCAATGTGCGCTTGGCCTAGTTGAGCTTACTAACTAACCCGATTGACCGATGCTTGTTCACCATATTTGGTCGCTACTGTTTGAATCTAAGGCACTGAGCTTACCAGAGAAACTCCCGTTAACCATGGTACCAAGATCCCCTAAGACTCATGAGTAGGACATGGTGGTATGGGACACCGTGGTCGAGCTGTCGGCCTACGCTGGGGCCACAAACCTCCCCGTAGTGACCAGTGAGCACTCTACTCTGAGCAGATTATGGTGGTATGAGACACTATATTCTTACTGTAGGCCTAATTTGATTGGTGACGAGCCCTCTGTAGTGACCTTGAGTTTATGCTGACACCGCATATGGGCGACGAGTCCTGTTGTAGTTTACGGATATAAATAGGCCTGTATTGATAAGGTGATGGGGGAGTGGTGTAACGATTGTGCGCAACAGCCCTGACAGCCCTTGTAGCGACCTAGAACCATAATATCGTATGAGATTCCCTAGGACTGACGACCCTAGAATGGATCAACATTGGGAAATGATACAAGGGAGGTGTCTTAGCTTCCCAATCCTGCTGTATGAAAAGGAATAATAAGAACTTGGTAAGCATATTCATAACACCGCATTGCATGTGCTAACGGGGTTGGTGATAGAGCACTGAGGAAGTGATTCATGCCGCGATCGTTAGATGATGTCGCAGAGGGGATTGTGGTGAGGGCATGCATCATTCTTCATATCATCCTTGCATTAACGAGAGTATCTAGGACCTATGTGATTGTACTGCCTTATCATTATTGCTTAATTAGATTGATAACATGTTAACTTCTGCTATATAGTACCACTGAGTTGATCACTCACTCCCACATTCTGGGACGGTGTTTAAACACCAAGCAGACCCTGTCTTAGCTGCAGGAGATGATGATGCTTGCGAGGCGGAGCCAGACTTCGACGAGGACGAGGAGGCATTCTCATATATGCAGTTCTCAGGCGGGTTCATGTAAGCCTTATCTTGACCAAAGAGAATTTTCTGGGATATGTACTTGATGATTTTTGCACAATAGATACATGTATTTTTGAGACACATATGTATATATTGCCCTAGGCAGAGCACGCATCATTTGGGGATTTATTTTAAATTATATATGTATTTAAGTCTTCCGCTTTCATTTTCTCAATATCCCTGAATTATGTCTGTTAATCTGGCTTGATCTATTTCATGTTTTATGCATTAATACAGACAACATACAATCATCATCAAATATGTTGCATAAGTGATGTTTTGGAACTCGGGAGCTGAGTTATGCTCGACCCCCGAATTTCACGGCATTACAGTAATGTAGCGTTAATAATTCTATATGTTTTGGGTTTTTCCGAACGTATTTAAAATGGTTAGTGCTTAATTCACAAGTAATCTATTTCAGTGCTAGTTAATTCATGTTAAATTTCTAAAGGATTTGGTTCTAAATGATTTCTACGAAAGGTGATACTCGGGTCTATGTATGGATTTTTTTAAGATGTTACAATCTACCCCCCTAAAAAGAAAATTTTGTTCTTAAAATTTGTACCTTCTCATACTCCTCGAGGATCTGAGGGTAGTTCTTCCTAACCTCAGCTTCAGTCTCCCAAGTAGCCTCTTCTTCATTGTGATGCGTCCACAGTACCTTCATAAGTGGGATAACCTTGCTATGCAATACCTGCTCCTTATCCAAAATACGCGTCGGTCGTAGTTCATAAGTGGCATACTCGCTCAACTGCACCTGCGTCCATCTGATAATATGTGAAGAATCAAGAACGTACTTCTTCAGCATAGACACATGAAATAAGTTATGCATGCCTGCGAGTGGTGTGGGCAAAGCAAGGCGATACGCTACTGCCCCCACTCGATCAAGTATCTGGAATGGGCTAATAAATCTCGGCGTGAGCTTCCCTTTCTTACCAAACTGAATAACTCCCTTCATTGGGAAAACCTTAAGGAATACATGGTCCCGAACATCAAACTCAAGCGGTCGTCGTCTCGTATCGGTGTAGCTCTTCTGCCTGATTTGTGCTGAGAGCAGTCAACGCCTAATAATGTCAATTTTCTCTAAGGTCGCCTGAACCAACTCTGGGCCAATCAGATTCTTCTCGCCCATTTCTACCCAATAATGCGGTGCTCTACACGGGCGACCATACAGTGCCTCATAAGGAGCCATACCGATACTCGCCTGAAAGCTGTTGTTATACACGAACTCTGCATAAGGAAGACAGTCATCCCAACTGTCCTTGAAATCCAACACATAAGCTCGCAAAATATCTTTCAGCACCTGATTTACACGCTCCGTCTGCCTGTCTGTTTACGGATGGAATGCAGTACTGAACTTCAACTTCACACCCATCGCTTCCTGGATACGAGTCCAGAAGAAAGATGTGAATCGCGTTCTCGATCTAACACAATCTCCAAGAGAACTCCATGTAGACGTACAATCTAGCTAACTCATCTACAGAATTCGTAACTCTGATCGGTAGGAAATGAGTTGGCTTCATCAACCTATCAACGATCACCTAAATAGAGTCATGTCCCTTTCTCATCTTCGACAGTCTAGAAATAAAATCCATAGAAATGAAGTCCCACTTCCATTTAGCTGTGGGCTTGGGTTAAAGTAATCCAGGAGGTCGGCGATGTTGTGCCTTAACCTGCTGACACATGAGACAACGGGATATGAACTCAGCAATGTGGACCTTCATATTGTCCCACCAGTATGATCTTTTCATGTTTTGATACATCTTCGTGCTACCTAGATGCATCGCAAGCCTCGAACTGTGGGTTGACTCAAGAACCTCTCGTCTCAAGTCAGGGATGTTTGGGACGCATAGGTGGCCTCGATAACGTAAGCCGCCATCCGTACCAACAATCCACTCAGAGTCCTCATCTGTACCAACCCACTCCTTCATCTTTGCCAAAAGCTCATCGTCTTCCTGAGCCTCGATAATCCTACCATCAATGAGGGGCTGTACACAAACATGTACAACGACTTCATACGACTCTTCCACCGTGAGTTTCTGCTCAAAGTCTCGTACAAACTCCACCATATCCCATTCTGTAATCATAAGCGGAGCCACAAACTCTATAGTCTTCTTACGGCTCAACGTGTCTGCCACAAGGTTTGCCTTGCCTGAATGGTAGGAGACCTCGAACTTAAAGTCCTTTAAGGTTTCCATCCATCGGCGCTGCCTTATATTCAAGTCTCGCTACGAGAAAATATATCTAAGGCTCGAACTCCTCTCCGTAGAGGTAATGTCTCTAGGGCTTTAGTATGAAAATGACAGCTGCCAACTTCAGGTCATGTGTAGGGTAATTTTTCTCGTGTTTTCTCAACTGTCTCGAGGCATAAGCAATCACCCTGTCCTTCTGCATAAGGACAAAACCCAGACCAACGCGAGACGCGTCAGTATATATTGTATACTTAACCCCTTGCTCTGGCAATACTAGCATAGGGGCAGACGTCAACTTGTCCTTCAGCTCCTGAAAAGTTGCTTCAGACTTTTCATTCCAGGTAAACTTCAAATCTTTCCGTGTCAACTGAGACAACGGTCTGGCAATCTTAGAAAAATCTCGAATGAATCGTCGATAATAACCTGCCAGCCCATGAAAACTCCTCACCTCAGTAACTGAACCGGGTTTCTTCCAATCCTGAACCGCAGCTACCTTAGCGAGGTCAACAGTAATACCTTCCTTGGACACCACATGTCCCAGGAACTTGACTTCTTCCTTCCCGAAATTGCATTTCTTATACTACGCAAAAAGCTGGTTCTGCCTGAGAGTTTTCAATACCACTCTCAGGTGCTCCACGTGCTCTTCCCGACTCGTGGAGTATATCAAAATGTCATTGATAAAGATGATGACGAATCGGAACAGAAATAGCCGAAACACTCTGTTCATCAGATCCATGAACATGGCCGGAGCATTAGTGAGTCCAAAAGACATCATAAGGAACTCATAATGACCAAAACTGGTCCTGAAGGCAGTCTTCTGCACGTCCTCATCCCTGACGCACAACTGATGATACCCAGACTACAAATCTATCTTCGAGAAATAACGTGCCCCCTTTAACTGATCAAACAAATCATTGATCCTGGGCAAGGGATACTTGTTCTTCACTATCACCTGATTTAGCCTGCAATAATCAGTACATAATCACAGGGAACCGTCTTTCTTCTTCATAAACAAGACAGGCGCTTCTTAAGGTGACACACTCGGTCGAATAAAACCTACCTCAAGCAATACATCAATCTGTCTCCTCAGTTCCTCCATCTCACATGGAGGCATACGATTCATCGGCAGGGAAATAGGTGTCGCACCGAGCACAAGGTCGATAGTAAAATCAATCTCGCACCGAGGAGGAAGTCCCAAGATCTTCTTAAATACCCCAAGAAAATCACAAACCACAGGCATAACTTCCAACGCCGGATCATCAGAACTCTCTAACAAAGAAGCGTAGCTGCTAACGCGACATGACTAACTGACCTGAACTGAAAATGTAAAGATCGTGCCCTCAAGTCCGTAGGCTGTCACGACTCTGGCCTCACAATCAATCTCTGCTCTCATCTTCGTGAGCCAATCCATCCTAAATATCATACTGACATAGTGGGGAAACAATCAGGTCGACGACTACTGTCCTGCTACCCAAATCTACTGAGCAAGACTCACAGGTCCGAGTGATATCTGAAGTGGTCCCTGTAGCTGTAGTGAGTCTCACTCCCTTCATAAGAGTTGTAACCAAACCTACCTTCTTGACCGCAGCACAAGAGATGATTAAAATAGTGGACCCATTGTCCACCAATAAGAAGATAGGCAAACCTAAAATGTGAGTGGGAACCTCAAAAGATGTCGGTGCTGAATCTGCCTCGGGCGCCTCATCTGTGAGCGCATGAACCCGAGTCTGTTGTGGGCGATGCGGTGGAGGTACCATGGGCTGTTGTGGTAGCCTGAAACGAGGTGCGGAAGGCTGGAAAGAAGGATGAGCTGGTGCTGATCGAAGGGGTGGTGTAGAAATAGCCTAAGGCATTGGACGGTTGATCCTCTGAGGCGGTGAGAAACCACTATCTCGCATCCTGGAGAAATAAGTCACCTCATTGTGGCCTGGCTTCTTGTAGTAGTTGTACCACACATCAGGTCACCTCACATGGGCAAGAGATGCCATAAACCCTGGTGGTGAATCGACACGAGGCCTCTTACCGAGGAAAGGCCTACTCGAAAAATCAGGTCACGGCCTGGGAGCCATAGGTGCACGCATACGGGACAACCTATCCCTGTCCTGCTCAACTCGTAGGGACATGCTCACCAACTCAACATAAGAAGAGATGCTCGCACAACACATCTTTGATCGAATCTTGGGCCGCAGACCCTCAGAAAAATGCCACATCTGCAAGGGCTGATCACCCAGAATCAAAGGAGCATACCTGCCCAGCTCCGTGAACCAGTTCTCATACTCTGTCACTGACATTCCTCCTTGATAAAGGCGAAGGAACTCACTCTCCTTCTCATGTCTGTAAGTGACCGGGAAATACTTCTCGTGGAAGTGGGCCTCAAATGCCTCCCACATCCACTCAAAACCCTTTGCAACTGTGCGGAGAATGCTATCCCACCATAAGCTGGCATCCTTCTCAAACATGAAGGTGGCAAGCTCAACCTGCTCTGCCTCGGAACAGTGCAACAGTCTCATCATCTTAGAGATGTGGTCAATCCAATACTCAGCCTCCTCAGGTCTGTGAGTACCCACAAATGTAGGAGGCCGCAAGCGCTGGAATCGCTCGAATGTGCCGCTGACACTAGCATTTCCAACAGGGTGTATAGGCGAGATAAGTGGAGCCACCCTCATCGACTGAGCAAAGATACCAGCCATGGAGGACAAGAACTGCCGTTGCTGCTGCTGCATCAACAACATCATCTGCTCTAGCCTATCAGGAGGCGGAGCGGACTGTGATGCATAAGGCGTTGATGCAGACGCACGGTTCTGCTCAGGAATCGAAGGTGTGACAGGAGGCACCACAGAAGGTGTTACAGGAATTGGCCCAGCAGCAGGGCCAGGAGCCGGCTGAGAATCCGGTATAAGATCAAAACAAGATGGGCCCGAACGGGGGTCCGTATGGCTATCGCTCGAGGGAAGGGCCCCATCAAGCGACTCACCTAGAGAGAGACGGGCTGAAGTCCTCGAGCCCTTAGGTGGCATACCCTACATACAACAGAGGGTGTAACCAGTGAGATTTAACATTCACCACAGTCCATCCACGCAGCATTCACTTCACAAGCCAAGGAAACAACATGCATTTCATTTAACAAAATTGTCATAATACATGATATGCATCATTACATGAAGGTGTGACAGGAGGCACCACAGAAGGTGTTACAGGAATTGGCCCAGCAGCAGGGCCAGGAGCCGGCTGAGAATCCGGTATAAGATCAAAACAAGATGGGCCCGAACGGGGGTCCGTATGGCTATCGCTCGAGGGAAGGGCCCCATCAAGCGACTCACCTAGAGAGAGACAGGCTGAAGTCCTCGAGCCCTTAGGTGGCATACCCTACATACAACAGAGGGTGTAACCAGTGAGATTTAACATTCACCACAGTCCATCCACGCAGCATTCACTTCACAAGCCAAGGAAACAACATGCATTTCATTTAACAAAATTGTCATAATACATGATATGCATCATTACATGAATCGTGACAGAGAAAGTATAAGAGCAAAATAACTAAGCTTCAAACACTAAACTTCAAACACTAAATAACTACCAAACTACCAAATAACTACCAAACCACACATAAGAACAAGCAACAATAAACAAACATCGACTACATAAAGGACTATTCATCAGAATCTGGCGATGGAGGAGGGGCACCCTTATCCCTCAGATAACACAGGATCATCTTCAAAGTGCGGGTTACTTTCTTAAACTTGTGCTTCACATAGCCCCACAGATCCATAATATCCTGCCGTACGGTGGCCTAGCCCTCCTCAAGACTAACCAAACGGGTTTCTCTATCAGCCCTATCAGGATCATGCTCCTGAGTAGCAGAAGGAGAACTCTCATCAGTATCTTGAGCCTCCTCTTCTTCTTCGCCTTTCTCTTCTTCTTCTTCTCTCTCTTCCTCTTCACTTTCTGACTCATCTTCACTCTCCTCAAGTAGGGCTTGTCGTTGCCGAGGCCCGATCTCCATCTGATTGAGAGTAGTCTCGGTGATGTAATGGATGGGCGCCGAAAATTCCACCCCGAGTCTGTAGCCAAACTCAAGTGTAATCCTGCATATGAGTCGGCCAAACGGGAGAGATTCAGTCCTTCTATTATAACGTGCAATAAGAACTATTTGTTGCAAGACATACGTAGGCATACAAAGCTTCTCTCTCTGTCCCACCTAATACAAGAAATCTACCATCAGGCGCGTGCACTCACTGCGGTTGCTCCACCTGAGATAAACGTTGAACGTACAGATGTGGTGAAGCAAACGGAAGTCGTTTGTCATATTTGTCGCTAAGAGGCTTTTGTTAGGCTGCCGTTCAACCAGACGACCACAAAGGAACTGTGTGCAATGATCCCTCTCACGTGCACTATTCAAATTCTTCTCACTTGCATGAACCTCGCCAAGTGGCACATTCAGAAGATGAGATATCAAAGCAACGTCAACTGTAGCCACCCAACCTCTTCGAACTGGAATTCTAAACTACAAGGGCTCCAACGTCGGCTCTTGGATGTGGGCGTAGAAAGCTCGGACGGTACCCACATTAGCACGACACTCACCCTCAAATAGCGGACCCCACTGGGCTTCAACTAGGCGCTCGAACAACAAGAACTCTCCAAATAACCGCGCATCAACATGAGCTTTAAAAAGGACCATCCTTCAAAAACACCATGGGACAACTTTGCCAACAAGGTTCTTCCTATGGGAGCATGGGGATCTAGATCCCACTTCGTCTACAACTCATGAGTGGTGCTTGAACTAGCGGCGGCACCTCTCGTTCTTCTAGAATGGGTTGGGCGACTAGGCCCGGCTTCATCTACGGGAGCTCTCTTCTTCTCCATGAAAGAGAGGATGCAGGAAATGGAGAATATAGCCATAATAAGCTTGAATAGGACCATGAAAAATGGAAGAAATGAAAAGAATAGGATGGGTATTGGGGTTTCCACGAAGTTGGGACTCAAAGTAGGGAATTGGGTGCACAAATGGGAAGAAAGGAAAGAGAAATCAGCAATGGAGGTGGGTTTTGAGATGGGTAGAAAGGGGATGCATGAAAAATGGAGGAAGGAGTTTAGGGAGGGATTTTATGGATATTGGAGAAGTATTTCAAGAAAAGGAAAGTTTAGAGGTGGGTTTTATGAAGGAAGGACGAGCTAGGGAGGGTTTTAATCACAAAACCATGGAGAAGTGGGCCACACTAGGCCCCAAATGCTTCGGCCCGACTGGCCCGACCAACCCAGCCGACGACGAGGCCTAGCTGAACCGGCGAGGTCCTCCCCCCCTTGGGTCAAAAATGATATGGGTCCCACTCTGGGTCCCCCTAAAACTGCCCCGATTGGGCCCGTACTCTGATTCGACTCGTTTTAGATCGTTTCGAAACAAAACTGATACATAGACATATTTACTAATTTCTAACAACTGGAATGGAATGAAATATGGTCTAAACCCTTTAATTAATGGTCTAGAAGTAGTTTGGGGTCATCGTGTGTGATCAAAAGTGTGCACGGACTCGATCTCGGTGATCATTTTCAGTAAACTTTCACCAATTGACAAAACTGGGAGTCCTAAACCTGTTTCTAGATTTTTCTCACATCCCCCTACGCTAAAGTGGTGTCATCGTGCATCATATGACTATAACCCAGGTCCAGTTTAATCCAGATCATGCTCTGATACCAACTTATATCGCCCTAAAAATTGGGGGTCGAGCATAACTTAGCTCCCGAGTTCTAAAACATTACTTATGCAACATATTTAAAGATGGATGTATGTTGTCTGCATTAGTGCATAAAACATGAAATAGATTAAGCCAAAATAGCAAACATAGTTCAGGGACAGTCTTAGAATGCAAACAGAAGACTGAAATATATATATAAATCGACATGAGTCCCCAAGGTATGTATGCTCAGCCAGGTCATAATTATAAGTCGTGTCTCAAAATACATATAACAAAATGTGATAAATCGCTACAATCATAGCCTAGAATCCTCGCCAACCAGGACATGGCTCACATGAACCCTCCTGAGAACTGCATGAATGAGAATGCCTCCTCGTCCTCATCGAACTCCGGCTCCGCCTCGCAGGAATCACCATTACCCGTAGCTAAGTCAGAGTCTAGTTAGTGTTTAAGCACCATCCCAGAATGTGGGAGTGAGTGATCAACTCAATGGAACTATATAACAAAGGTTAACATGTTATCGATTTAATCAAGTAGTAATGATAAAACAGTACAATCAAACATATCCTAGATACTCTTGTTAATGCAAGAATGATATGAGGAAATGATGCATGCCCTCACCACAAAATCCCTCTTGCGACATCATCTAACGATCGCAGCATGAATCACTACCACTGTGCTCTACATTAACGCCAACGGCACATGCAGTGCAATGTTATGAGCATGATTATCAAGTTCTTATTAGTCCTTTTTCATACAGCAGGATTGGGAAGCTAAGGTACCTCCCTTATATCAATTTCTAAACAATGATCCATTCTAGGGTCGTCAGTCCTAGTAAATCTCATACGATATTACTGTTCTAGGTCGCTGTAAAGGGCTCGTCACCAATCAATACAGGCCTAGTATACCTTAGATACTGCAAAAAGGCTCATTGCCTATCCGCAGTGTCAAGATATGCTCGAGGTCACTACAGAGGGCTCGTCACCAATCAGTATAGGCTGACAGCATGAATATAGTGTCCCATACCACCATAATCAGCTCACGAGTCTAGGTTGCTCACTGGTCATTACGGGAAGGCTCGTCGCCCCAACATAGGCTGACAGTACGACCACGGTGTCCCATACCACCATGTCCAGCTCATGAGTCTTAGGGGATCGAGGTACCAAGGTTAACAGGATTTCACTGGTAAGTTTGGTACCCTAGATTCAAACAATAGCATCTAAACATGGTGAACATGCATCGGTCAATTGAGTTATTTGATGAGCTCAACTAGAACAAGCGCACGTTGAGTTGATCGACATGGAATGCATAAGCACTCCATGTGGCCTAACCACTATCGAACATCCCAAATACGACTTGCATTTGTCGAACACATCCTGTGTGGCGTAAATAATTCCAACCACCAGTTCGAGAACCATTACCGATTACCTAGATTGTAATATAGTCTCAATCACGTACAAGCTCAATAATAGACATTTGATTCATATTCTACTTTCAAATGAACATGTTATGAAATATAACTTAAACATAAATACTGTATATGAAGGAAATCATACACACAGTTAACATGAATAATTAAACAATTCATGGAGAAAATAATATACACAAGTAGGGTAATTGAGATTCATAACTCACAACCTTAAAAATCACACTTTACTGAATACTAACACATTCAGGCATTTATACAAACACTTAACTACACTATTCAACATACATCGCGTATGTCGGCCATATTACATATTAAGGCAAATCCTTTCGACAAGGACTTGTTGCATACATAACAATCATGTACTAATGACAAATAATCCTGGCAATCACAACATCAGATTCCATACGCATACAGACATTCTAACATATACATGAAATACTTTATTTACAGCATAGGTTATACATATATGTAAATCAAAATAGATAGCGCATTTAACATGTGTAATAGCATCCACGTCAAGAATAAATCATTATCTAACATTGAAAGTCTTCAAAACCATAACCTAAACATATATAGTCCGCACCTTAAGCCGAAAAATGCGAAACGAATATGATTTAGACAATAAGTCTTCATCAACGGCGGATAGGCAACCTAAGGCATGAAATAGGTTAGCTACATCAACACTTAAACTATCCTAAGTTCCAAAATAGGTTAGGGTTTGATTGACTTACCCAAAAATGGAATTAGAATCACCGGAATAATGATTCAGATAAGATGGATTGATGTGTAGAGGAACTGAGATGAATCCCAAGATGAAACACCAACTTCACACTCACTTTCTCTCTCTTTTCTCTCTTATATTAGTTAGGGTTTAAAATTCATATGGGACTTGTGAGAGAGGGTTTAAGGCCTTTATATAAGCCCAAAATTAACAGAAATAGCCCTAGGGCCAAGGTATAGTTAGGTTATAACCAAATTGGGCTCTTTCTGATCTAACGGAACACTTCTGGAGGTCCTCTTATTAAATGCGATCGGACTTAAGCTCACAAATATTGGATCTTAAGCAAGTTAAGTTTTCAGTTCGATCGAGTTTCCAAATCGACCGTGGTGGACCAGCTTTAGTTCAACGGTCACCGAAACTTGATCAGGGTTAGGTGTACTTAGGCATGTGTGGGCCACCTTCCCTGATCCGAGGGTGAATTTAGGTCAAAAACCAATGGTCAGAACGCTTATAAATGACGTGCAAGAGACACGACTCAGATTACTAAAATTCATATTTAATTTCTTAAAAATCTTCACTTTCTCACACTCTTCACTCCGGACTCAAGAAAATGGTGTCAGGACATCATTTTGGCTTGATTTACAAGGTGATAGTCAAGTCCAACTAGACATTTATAACTGTCTAAGTTCATCGCTATCAGACTTTCGACGTGCGGTCGAAGTCCGATATGAAGTTTTCGAATGTTCTCGAGAGCAATTTGGTCTAGAGTTGGATCCTAGATTTCAGGGTAATGTAGCATTAACAATTCTATAAGTTTTGAGTTTTATATAACATATTTAAAGTGGTTGGTGCTAAATTCACAAGTAATCTAGTTTAGTGCTAGTTAATTCATGTTAAATTTCTAAAGGATTTGGTTCTAAATGATTTCTGTGAAAGGTGATACTCGAGTCTATGTACAGATTTTTCCAAGATGTTATAAGGAACTCCTCCTTATGCCATTTCATGTGGAGTATGTCTTAAAGAAACTCCTCCTTGCACCACTTCCTGTGGAAGTATGTCCCGAAGATGGCCTTTTATGCCACTTCATGAGGAAAGATGTCTTGAAGATGGCCTTTTGCGCCACTTTGAAAGGAAAGATGTCATGAAGATGGTCTTTTGTGCCACTTATCATGCATCCATGTCCTGAAGCTTGCCTTTTGCGCCATTCTCCGTGAAAACTTGTCCTAATGCTAGACTTTTATCCTAATACAAGACTTGTGCACTCCACATTCCCTGTCTAAGCTTGTGCACTTCTATCTTTAGATAGATGACCTCTACACCTGTTTGGATGTCTATAAATACTCTCTTATCTCCATTTGGAGGGAGCAGTGAAAGAGAAAAGCCAGAAGGAGAAGTGAGAGAAGATAGAAATTGAAGAGCTTCGAGGAGCTCACAGAGGAGAGAAAGAAAGGTGAAGTATGATGGAAGATTTTCACAATAGAAATATGTTACTACTCAAGTCTGAGAAGTCTCCATCGTTTCCTCATGCGTCAGTTGCTGGATTCGTAAAAGGAAAGAAAAGAAAATGTGAAGCACAGAAAAAGAGAGAGCTCCAGGAGAAAGAAGAGTGTCTAGATGACTGAAAGGATGAATGGAAGGATGATCAATATGTACCGCACAACCCATCCACCTATGTGATGAACATCAAAAGCGTCAAAATGCTACTAAAATTTCTATTAGACTGCCTTCTTTCATTCATTGTGTTGATTGATTGTACTCTATTTTCAGAATCAAGGGAATGAGAGGATGTTAATGAACTCAAAATAAATAAGATATCTTGTGATCAATGTTCTCTCATTCTTTCTTTGTTATCATTGAATAAATTCCCTCAAATCGAATGCATTTGTTTCTTGTCAAAACAACATTGGTAGGCATTCATGGCATTTACTTAAGCGTACAACACGTCCTGAAAAGCTGGGATTGTCTGGCAATCCTTCATAAGGTGTGCATCACTTTCGCACATGCCATAAGCACTCTCAATAGCCACATTGGTGGGTTGGATTGCTTCCACCTTCCTTAATTTCATGGCCTCAACTGTTTGAGTGAGACTCATAAAACTTGGCATTCACATCGTCTTACTCCTTAAGGATGTATATTCCCCCTTTCTCTTTAGGAGTAGGCTTAGAATCACTTAATTTGTTGGTGGTGTTTCATGATTGTGCATTTTCAGCTAACCTATTAAAGTAATCCCATTCCTTTTCTAGATCATTGGTCATGAACTCGCAATTGCATATCGTCTCAATAAATTGGGGCATATTCGAGTTCAATTCATCATAGAATAAACTGGTTAGTCACCAAATTTCATAACGGTGGTATGAACATGCAAGTAGAATGTCCTTGAATCTCTTCAAACATTAGAAGAATGTCTTATCTTCCTTTTGGAAGAAATCCATGATGGTGCACCTCAAGGTGTCAGTTTTATGCACCAAAAGGAACTTTTTAAGGAGCTCCCAGGTCATCTCAACTCGTGTGCTTATTGAGAGTGGTCTTAGCAAGTGGAGCTATGACTTAGTTCTCTTCTTTAGAGAGAAGGGAAATAACTAAAGTCTAATGACATCTTGAGAGACATTATTATAATGCAAGGTTACTATAATCTCATCGAATTCCTTGAGATGTATGTATGAACTTTCAGAGTCAAGTCCATGAAATTTGTAGAGGAGTTAGATCACACCCAGTTTGAAATTTAAATTACATACATTAACTAAGAAAATCATATAAGATGGTGTGGTTGTTCTTGTCGGTTGTAGGTAATCTCTTAAGATTCTGACTACGGGATGTAATGTGCCTTGTTCTCATAACACACCATCCTAGCTGGTGGCGTACTCCGCATAGGAATCTCATTAAAATTCGATCAAGTTTCAGCCATATTCTCCTCAAAGTGTGGTTCTTGTCCATGCATGTCTAGAGCATTCGCAACCATGGTTTAAGACAATTTTATCGTACTTAGATATTTTCTAATTCGATGGTGGATGGAAAGCCCGTCAACTAAACCTCCTTCACTTAAAAATCGTTAGTTCGAATCATAAAAATTAAACCATAAAAACTATTCTAAGGAAATTGAAGTAACTAGGAAGCAATAAAGAGATCTAGAAAACAACTAGAAGAAGTGGGGAATGAGGTTACCAATTTAGAAGAACAAGTGTTAGAGACTTCTACAAAATTGAAATAAGGAAAACTGTTAGTATCTAATGAATAAAAATTCAGCAAAAACCATAACCTAGAAACTCAAAATCAAACCCTAAAATTTAAAAACTAGGTTAGAACTAGAAACATGACTTAATATAAACCTTAGTATTCTTAGCACAATTGGTTGTAACACCTCATACTTTTCAGTACTCGGGTGTTACCATGTAACCTAACTTACTCACACATTCACATTCATCCTAGTATAAATCTGACTGTTGAAAGAAATCCCCACCCATGGATCAAGCCATCCATCTAATAGTTTTCAAGATGGACCACCACATCATCAGGCCCACCAAGTATTGGGCCGCAATACTTAACTTAGTTGACAATAATCAAGCCATCAAAGTTTGAAAATAATTATCAAAATTCATTTAGATTGAATCAGAAACCCTTGGGGACCCTGATGTTTGGGTATGGCTCCGATCAGACTGTTGAAGTAAAAGTCAGTTATTGAATTCGAGATTAGTCAATAGATTGAGACCCTTACATCATCTAAACAAGCATCTAACCAACAAAATTAGTTATTAGATTCATCTAGATATGCTAGAGCACATTGCACTCTTGATAATCTATTCTGAAATAATTCAACCATTCAAATTCACGATCATTCATTTACTTGAGATGTAGGTTTGTCTAAATTACAGAAATAGTGGTTAGTTTTCCTCTAAATTGGATTGAAAATTTTATAACCTTTGGCGATCAATACAATTAGGAACATCAATCGACAACTCAAAATAATTTAGCCATTAGACCTTAAAATCATCCATTAATCAGCTATTAGTTCATATTACGAACTCGTTTAGCCATAAAAATTGGCCATCTAACTGTTCATTATGAGCCATGAAGTGTCTTGACCATATGAGAAACTTCTAGAGACTTTTAACCATTGAAGTTTGTATCGAAACCAATTTGGCCATTTGATCGATATGAATAAATGAAATAAGATAAGGAAATAATGGGTTTGCCCCACCTAAACTTTGAACCCACCTAATCTTTGGTCGAAGTCTTTGATTAGGCCCACCAAGTGGAATGGACAGACTTGATTTGCCAAACACATCACGGCGGGCCTCACACTTGCAATGTGTGTACACCAGGGTGTGGTACACCTACTGTGCACCAGACCTGTCAGCCCAGTCAAACATGGTTGACCCAACGGATCTCAAAATAGAGAGGTTTCTCTCTCTTTTCCAACCCGGTTTAGCTTCAAATGGACAAACATCTATCATTTCGATTGTAGTAAATTCTAACCAAACCCCACCTAATCCCACACCTAGGAGCACATGTGCTTGCACATGATTCTTGATGCAAATAGGACTTGCATACACAGTATTTCCAAGGAAACTTTGAACCACTGTTGTTATGCTGGCAATCCGTGTCACAGGAGATTCTTGAAATCTTGACCATCCAAACAAGCAAATATCAGCCGTCCATTCTCCCTCACACAGTTTAGGGTTTCCCATAGAAAGCCTGCTCTAAGACCATTATTTTGCATAGATGTTTCTCAACATCAGACAGTGAGATCTAATCCTGGCTGCTCATTACCCATCTAAAGGTTGTGAGAGAGTTAGGATATGCATAAAAGGCCTCAAGATTGAGCAACAAGAGTTCACCCTCCATTTTTGCAGTTTCACTCGAAAAATGACCATTTCTTCCCAAACTCAAACCCACCACCCAAACCTCCCCCAAGCTCTAAAAAACCTCTTCTAGAAGCTTCCCAGAGTTCATTAGGACTGTTTGCAAGAAGTTTGTAAGAAGTAGAATGTAAGAATGAGCGGTGATATTAAAGACGCCATTAATGGCTGTCTTCTTCTCCACCGGGAAACAGTTCGAGCGCTGGTGGTTTCGGCTCTTGTTTGGCCTCATCCAGGCCTTGTTGAGCACATCCAAAAAAAGGGAGGGAGAAAGAGAAGAGGAGAAGAAATGAGATAAGGAGGACTGCCCTTGCACCTATCGAGTCAATGCTGCACTAGGCTCGACTCGAACTGAGACATTGACTTGCTAAACCAAGTCCATTTGGACAAAACTTGGTTTGAGTCTGGCTCAAGTTTGGGGATTAGCCGGGCCTGCAGAGAAGTAAAAAAATAGAAAAAAAGGGAAGAAGAGAAAGGAAGATAGAATATTGAGAAGGGGAGAGTCAGGTGCGAGACTCGAACCTGAGCTGCACTGAGTCGTTAGTGAGACTGCTCCAGTTGCTAGGTCGAGCTGTGTGATTTGGACCATGGTCAATCCGAACCTGGTGCTAGTCTAGTCTAGTGCAAGCTTTGTAGAGGTCCAAAGAGAGGAGGAGGTAACGAGAGAGTAAGGGATGTCTGCTGGTGACTCGGTCCAGTGAGATGACGAGTTCCAGTGAGTTGGGCCTATTCTCATCAGGTCGGGTTTGGTTTAGCCCAGCAGCTTGCTGGTGTATGGTTCTGAGAGAAAGAAGAGAGAGAGAGAGATTGGGTGGTGCAACTGCACCCTGTTATTATACAACCATCGAGTTATTGACTCAGTCAAGTCACTGACTAAGTGTCATGTCCTGAAAATCAAGGGTCGAGCAGAAGCTCAACTCCCGAGTTTCAACACATCATTTATGCAACATAGATAATGATGTTTAAATGTTGTCCATATTAGTGCATTAAACATGAGTGTGATTACACTAAAATAACATATCATACTCCAGAGATAATTAAATTACCCAAGAGGAAGTTTGTGATAAATATATAAAGCACATAAGTGATTGTAAGTCCCCAGAGTATGAACATGTCACCGGGTTAAATAATTACATATATAGTTTCAAAATTTACAAAATGATAAAATGTAATGATCATTTAATCCGTATCCCTGTAATCCCCGCCGCATAACTCTAAGTCTATATAGACCCACCAAAGAGTTACATGTAGGAGAAGTCCTCCTCATCGTCATAAAAGTCAGGCTTCATCTCGTAAGCCTCGCCATCACCTGTAGCTACAACAGAGTCTGGTTGGTATTTTAAAACACCATCCCAGAGTGGGAGTGAGTGATCAACTCCGTGGAGCTATAAGGAAAAGGTTAACATGTTATTAATTAAGTCAGGTAGTAATGATAAGGCAATACAACAATCATATCCTAAGTACTCTTATTAATGCAATAATGGTATGCGATAATGATGCATGCCCTTGCCTGCACTCCCTCAGCGACATCATCTCACGATTGTGCATGCACCACTCTGGACACGTACGCTTCCTTGCCAAAGCATATGCAATGCGGTGCATGGTCATGTTAGCCAATATTTAATTAAGCTTATTCATACAACAGATTCATGAAGCTAAGGTACCTCCCTTTATATCATTTACTCAAATAATGATCCATCTACGGTCGTCAATCCTAGCTAATCACATACGATAGGCAAGTTATAGGGCAACATCACCCCGGATTGAAAAATAGTGGATTGAAAAGTTCAGGTCGCTACGGGAGGCTCATCACCTTAGCGTAGGCCTAGTTTATAGTTGGGGTTACTATGGAAAGGCTCGTCACCTTAACATAAGCCGACATCTCGAATACAATGTCCTATACCACCATATTCGGCTCACTAGTTTGGATTACTCAATGGACACTATAGGGAAGCTCGTCACCCCAGCGTAGGCTGACAGCTCGATCACGGTGTCCCATACCATCATGCCCGACTCATGAGTCTTAGTGGATCGTGGTACTAAGGTTAAACGAGCTTTTCACTGGTAAGTGGTACCTTAGATTCAAGTAATAGCATCCATACATGGTGAACATAAATTAAGCCAATTGGGTTACTTGACAAGCTCGACTGGTACAAGTGCACGTTAAATTAATCGACATGGAATGCATATACACTCCTCATGGCCTAACCATTGTTGATAATCACCATACAACTCAGATACATCGAACGTATTTGTTGTGGTGAAATTAGTTTAGCCACTGATCATAAACCGTTACGAATTGTCTGGACTATGTATTAGTCTCAATCATACTTAAATACAATAAGCATTCATATGTGATTGTCAAAATAGCATGTGACAACCAATTCAAATATAAATCTTATTTGAGCATTTTAACAAACACATAGTGCACATGTTATCATACATATGTATTTCATTCATAAATCACGTAGTAGCGAGATAGGTTACATGAAAGAAACTGTAACTATAGATATGGTAATTGAGAACCCTATATCAATGCCCTTATTAAATACAATTCGACAAGCAACTTCTAATTCAGACATTTTATCAAATACTTAGATTACCAATATTAACATACATGTAATAAATTAGTTAAAACATATATTATAGCAAATCCTTTCATAAAGGAGTTGTCACACATACAAAAATCATATATTCTCAATCAATAATCATGGCAAGTACAAATCATAATTTCATATTCATTCAAACATTTCAACAAACACATGGAATGCATTATATTCAACATAGTTCATATATATATGTAATACATGGAAAACATCATATCTTAGTACATGTGACAGCAATCAAGTCAGTCATAAATCATTAACTGACATTAAAAGCCTTAAAAACCATAACCTAAACATTTATAGTCCACACCTTTTATCGGTTTACTCGTGACAAACTCAGTTCGTACACGACGTCTTTGTTTATGACACAATGGCTACCTAAACATTGAAATATGTTAGCTATTTCTCTGATTCATCTATTTGGATTCCAAAAATGAGATTAGAGTTAGGATTTTTTTACCTAAAAATGGAGTTGAAATCGACGGTGTAGCAATACGGGAGAGATGATTCGGCATGTGGAGTGGTGGGAGTGAATTCTAGCAACAAACCACAAGTCTCTCACACTTCTCTCACTCTTTTCCCCTCTTTTCTCTCTTCTCTCTCATAAGGTTAAGAAAATTCGTATGGAATGACAGAGGGGTGGGTTAAGGGTCTTATATAGGCCCAGAACTGGTTCAAATGGCCCCATGGCCATGGTATACTTAGGTTATAGCCAAAGAGCATCTGTTTCGGGCCAACGAAGCTCATATAGAGGTCTATCACCTGCATACAGTCCAGAGAAAGTTCCCTGATAATGGATCTATGTCAGGTTAAGATTTTAGTCTGATCGAATTTGTGGATCGACCGTGGAGGACCAGTTTCAGTTCAACAGCCTTCGTCACTCGATCAGGGCCATAAGTATACTGACATGTGTAAGAAAATTTTCCTTATCTAAGGGTGTAGTTAGGTCAGAATCTGACGGTCTAAACCTTAAATTTGGCCTGCAAGTGAACGACCCAAATCACTTAAGTTTGAGTTCATTTTCTAAAGATATTCGCATTTCTCACACTCTTCACTACTGGCTCAAGTTGTACATTTCTGGATACTATTTGGAGTCGATTCCTACTATGGTTATCAAGCCCAGTAAGGTGGTCAGAACCTTATAGTTTCGCGATCATCGGACTTTCGACGCGCGGTTCAGATCCGATACGGAGTTTCAATGTGCTCCCAAGAGCAACTAGGTTTTGAGATTTCTCCTAAGTTTTTAGGTAATGTAGAGTTAGTGATTCTACTGGTTTGGGTCTTGCAGTTCATATAGAAAATGGTTCAATCTAATTTACTAATTAATTCAATTTAGTACTTGATTAATTTTTATCTAATTTCTACATAATTTGATCCTTAACGATTTCTGCCTGAGATGGTATTTGGGTCTTTGTATGAATTTTTCTGAGACGTTACAATCCACCCCCTTAAAGAAAAATTTTATCCTCGAAATTAGTACCTTTTCGTACTCCTCGAGAACCTGAGGGTAGTTCTTACAGACCTCAGCTTCTGTTTCCCAAGTAGCCTTTTCCTCGGTGTCCTGTGTCCACAATACCTTCATAAGTAGGATAACTTTACTACGCAGCACATGTTCCTTCCTGTCTAGGATACGCGTCGGTCACAGTACATAAGTAGCATCTTCACTCAACTGTACATGCTCCTATTTGATAATGTGGGAAGGATCATGAGTGTATTTCTTTAGCATCAATACATAAAATACGTTGTGTACGCCTATGAGTGGTGTGGGCAAAGAAAGGCGGTACGCTACTACACCCACTCGGTATAGAATCTAGAATGGACCAATAAATCGTGGCGTAATTTTTCCCTTCATACCAAATCGAAGGACTCCCTTCATTGGGAAAACTTTCAAGAATAAATGGTCCCCAACCTCAAACTCTAGCTGTCGTCGCCTCGTATCGGCGTAACTCTTTTGTCTGCTTTGTGCTCAACATGGGCGTCCATACAGTGCTTCATAGGGAGTCATGCTAATGCTCGCTTGAAAGCTATTGTTATAAGCGAACTCAGTATAGGGAAGAAAATCATCCCAACTGTCCTTGAAGTCAAGCACACATGCCCGTAACATGTCTTCTAACACCTACTTTACCCGTTTCGTCTGCCTATCAGTCTATGGGTGGAACACGGTACTAAACTTTAATTTCACCCCCATTGTTTCCTGGATATGAGTCCAGAAGATAAACATGAATTGCGTGTCTTGATCCGACACAATCTCCATAGGCACTCCATGCAAACGTACTATCTCCTTGATGTACAGCCTGACCAAATCATCTGCTGAGTTTGAGACTCTAATCAGGAGGAAATGAGCCGATTTCGTCAACTGGTCCACAATCACCCAAATGGAGTCATGTCCCTTCCTCGTCTTTGGCAACCTTGAAATGAAATCCATAGAGATGAAATTCCATTTCCATTCAGCTATAGGCATAGGCTGAAGTAAACCAGGAGGTCGCGATGTTCGGCCTTGACTTGCTGGCACGTGAGGCAACGGAACACAAAGTCTGCTATGTGGTCCTTCATGTTGTCCCACCAGTAGGAACACTTCATATCCCAATACATCTTTGTACTACAAGGATGCATCACCATCTTCGAATTGTGAGCAGCTTTGAGAACATCCCTTCTCAAGTCATGAAGGTTTGGTACACATAGGCGGCCACAATAATGTAAACCTCCATCCGAACTAACTCTCCATTTAGACTCTTTATTGTCAATTTCTTGCTCTCTCATTTTCATCAACCATGTATCTTCTCTCTGAGCCACAATAATTTGGTCATCAATAAGTGGCTGCAAGTGGATGTGTGCGACGCTCTCGAATGACTCCTCTACCGTAAGTTTCTATTCAAAGTCTCGCACGAATTCCACCATGTTCCATTCTTCTATCATTAGCGGAGCTACAAATGTTATCATCTTCTTGCGGCTTAATGTGTCTGTCACAAGGTTGACCTTGCCAGGATGGTAGGAAACCTCAAACTTGAAGTCTTTCAAGGTTTCCATCCATTGTCGTTACTTAATATTCAAGTCTCTCTGTGTGAATATGTATCTGAGGCTTCTGTAGTCGCAAAAGAGCTCGAACTCCTCTCCATAGAGGTAATGTCTCTAAAGCTTTAATGCAAAGATGATGACTGCTAACTCCAGGTCATGTGTAGGGTAGTTCTCCTCATGTTTCCTCAACTGTCGCAATGCATAGACAATCTCTCTGTTCTTCTTCATAAGAATACAACCCAAACCAACACGAGAGTTGTCGGTGTAAATCGTATATCTGACCCCCTGCTCTGACAATACTAGCATGGGTGCGGATGTTAACTTGTCATTCAGTTCCTGAAAGGTTGCTTCTGCCTTCTCATTCCAGGAAAACTTGAGATCCTTCTGAGTGAGCTGAGATAATGATCTGGCTATTTTGGAAAAGTCCATAATGAATTGACGATAGTAACCTACTAAGCCAAGGAAACTCCTCACTTCAGTAACCGAACCGGGCTTCTCCCAGTCTTGAACTGCAGTCACCTTAGCAAGGTCCACAGCTATTCCTTCTTTAAACACCACATGTCTTAGGAACTTAACTTCTTCTCTCTAGAAGTCGCACTTCTTGTACTGAACAAACAACTGGTTCTCCTGAACGTATCAAAGACTACTCGCAGGTGTTCCTCATGATCCTTCCGACTCTTGGAGTTTATTAGGATGTCATCTATGAATACGATGATGAATTGGTACAGATATGGATGAAACACCCGGTTCATAAGGTCCATGAATACAGCGGGTGCGTTTGTGAGTCTAAATGACATCACAAGGAACTCATAGTGCCCAAAGCTGGTTCTGAATGTTGTCTTTTACACATCTTTATCCCTGACGTGCAGCTGGTGATACTCTGACTGTAAGTCGATCTTTGAAAAATACTGTGTCCCTTTCAATTAATTGAATAGATCATCTATCATGGGCAAAGGATATTTGTTCTTTACTGTCACTTGGTTTAACTTGCGATAATCAATGCACAATTGCAGTGATCCATCCTTCTTCTTCACGAACAACACGGGTGCTCCCCAAGGAATATACTTGGTCGTATGAAGGTTACATCCAACAGATCATCAATCTGTCTCCTCAGTTCCCCCATCTCACACGGAGGCATACGATACGTAGGTAGAGATATAGGTGTCACACCTGGCGTTAGGTCGATAGTAAAATCGATCTTGCGCTGAGGAGGTAGTCCAGGTATCATCTTGAACACATCCATGAAATCTCAAACTACAGGCATGCTCTCAAGTGTCAGACCATCAACATGCTCTAACATGGTAGCATAACAACTAACATAGTAATACCAACTGACCTGAACTGGGAAAGTAAAGGTCATGCCCTAAGATCCATGGGCTGTCACTACTCTAGTATTGCAATTGATCTCTGCCTTCATTTTGGTGAGCCAATCCGTACCATGAATGATATCATAATGACATAATAGGGCGACCATCAGGTCAACGAGCACTTTTTTACTCCCTAAGTCTATCAAGCAACCTCTACAAGTCTTGGTGGAGTCTGAGAAGGTCCCTGTGGCGGTAAGGAGTCTAACCCCGACCATAGCAGCAGTTTTCAACATTAGTTTGAGAAAGTCCCTGTTGCGCATGATATGATCGAGATAATGGACCCAGTGCTATCAACAGAAACACGGGTGTACCTTAGAGTGTGCCATGAATTTGAAAGCTAATGGTGCTGTAGTTGCTGTCTCGGACGCCTCATCTGCAAGTGAGTGCACACGAGCTTGTTGAGGACGATTTGGCTGTGGTACCATAGGTTATTGAGGCGGCCTACTACAAGGGACATTAGGCCTATAAAAAGGTTGTGCTGGTCATACTGAACGTAAAGGTGGAGCCAAGATAGCTTGGGGAATCTGGCAATTGATCTTCTGAGGCAGCTAGAAACCGTTATCCCTCATCTTGGTGAAACAATAAGTATCTGCATGGCCCGACCTCTTGCAGTAAGTGCATCACAAATCTGATCGCCTCAGCTGGGTCGGTGGAGCTATAAGCCAAGGAGGCGAATCTGCTCGTGGCCTCTTGCCGAGGAACGGTCTACTTGACAAATCTGGTCGAGGCCTTGGACCCATGGGTACGTGTGTACGGGATAGTCTGTCCCCATCCTACTCAGCTCACAGAGTCTTGTTCACTAGCTCAACATAGTTGGGAATGCTAGCGCAACACATCTTCGTACGTATCTCAAGCCGCAGACCCTTAGAAAATCGTCGCATTCGCATCAGCTCGTTTGCTAATATCAACGGAGCGTATCTGACCAGCTTCGTGAACCTGTAACACCCCGGTTCTTGAAACCCAAGTATACTACTCATTTTTCAAGAACCCGAACGATAACCTTTAAATATCCCAAATTTCACGTACATTTTTTTTCCTTCTTTTATTATCAGAGTAAATGAACTAGCGGGACAAAAGTAAATCAAGCATAAGAGGGAGTCCAATATTCAAAACCAATATTTTAGGTGGTTACCCAAGAACTTATACAAACCAATGTCTTAACCTTTACAAACATAATAGTATAAATTAAAACGCAAATAAAGTTGGAAATGGAGAGTTGCAAGGTCATTTGGCTCCTCCCATTCCACCTGAGCACCAGCGTACGCATCATCTGCATCTCCTGCATACTGAATACAGTTCAATAGCGTCAATGGCTATCCAGTGAGTTATACCCCCCAAGATTTATTGCATCATCAAGATAATTAAGCGTAGTTATCAGAAGCAGTATATAACAAATATTACACAATGATTTTCATGGGAATCAGATAAGGTTCATCAGATATCCATTCATTAAATAAATCACACAAAATAATCTTGTTTAAATGCATGGACGCATGCACATGCTCATAGACCTGAGGATGCATATCGAGTTGGTAAAAAGTCACCCAAGGAGAACCAACCACCCAAAAAAGTACTCAAGGTACGCCCAAGGATAACTAGTCTCTCGAAAAAGACTATGCAACAAAGTCACCCAAGGAGGATTTGTCTCCTGGAAAAGACTATATAACGAAGTCGCCCAAAGAGAATTTATCTCCCGAAAAAGACTATATAACGAAGTCACTCAAGGAGAATTAGTCGCCCGAAAAAGTACATAAAGGTACGCCCAAGGATAACTAGTCTTCCGAAAAAGACTATATAGATCGCCCGCGGTAGATTAACTATCTGAAAAAGGCCATAATATTATATAGATCGCCCAAGGATAGTGTCCCATTCCACCATCCCTGGCCCATGAGACTAACAGTTAAGGTGTTTAAAGGTAACCTACTCAACTAGTGGCCAATTATAGTTGTACAAGTGGGACTTACCATCACAAAGTTATACATAGCCAATCAATTAAAACCGCATGAGGCAATTGTTCTTGAAATGCCGCAAGGGCCAAATATTCCATTTAATAGTGCGATAAGAAGAGATTATTCTCCCAAAAGCCACATAGGCACAAACGGTCCACAAGATGATAAGTCCACAATATAAATTTGTTTAATCCATAATACATGTGGCCACTAGTTCGATAATTTCCTAGAAACACTATCAAGTAATTATGGTTGATAAACTAGATCATGTATAATAATATCAGGAAATCACGTGCATTTAAAGTATACATTTCACATTAGATTAGAGGCATTTAATTCACATTGAATCCAATTCACTAATTATTTTAAGGAATCAAAATTCATAAAAGCAATTCATTACATTAACCAAATAATGAGATAAATGAGTAAAGAAAAATACCAGAGCTAATTATTAAGATGTGGAAAAAGCTTGAAGGGTGATCCTCACCTTAAGATGTGAATTTATTCCTTGCTTGATTAGAGATCACTAAGGATCACTAAATGTCCATTCTAGCCTAAAACACCGTACACGAATTGTTAGGATTTAATGGATTCAAATGTACTCCAACAGTTCTGGATTAAAATGTGAAAATTTGGGAAACCCATAATCCACATTTTAATCAGCCATTTAACATGTATATTTGGCTACCAAAAGTTTAGTTGAATAGTTCTAAAGGTCCTTTACCTTATTAATTTGAGATGACCCCAAAAATGCCCTCAAACTAGATTCCAAGCTAGATATGTATTGAGAATTTTGACATCATTCATTCAATTCAAAGAGGGCTTAATAATTTCGTTTAAACTATATTTGATATTCAAATTAGGAGATATATGGTTAACTCACCTTCACATGACGACCATTTGATGATTGAAAGAGGTGAATTCCAAAAAGGGTTATATGATTTTTCCTACTGTTAAAATATCAAAAACTGAAAATAGCTCCAATCTGGCCCTAAATTTATCTCGGAAAAGTTTGAAAGAAAGGAGTTACCTCGCTGAGTCGACAACTCAGCCCTGGACGTGGTGAACTCAACCGAGTCAACTCAGCAAAATTGAACATACTACAATCTCCTCCTTCCTCCTCCTTTAGCTTTCTCTTTCTTTCTCTTATTGGCAGCCAAACCTGACCTAAACTCAGTCCAAATTTGAGTCCGACCACATGACTCACATTAAGTCACGGCCCAAATTGGGCTGAACTCGGTCCTGAATCGGTGAACTCAAGTCCGAGTTTGGCTCTCTCACCCCCTGATCTTCTTCCCATTCTTCCTCTCCTCTACTATCTTCCTTCTCTTACCTCTCTTACTGGATGGGATTCCAACAACATCCAGACCGAACCCAGCATTAGACTCGGTCCTTGACTCAGCAGCTCGAACTATGACTCAAACCGAGTTAAGAAAGCCTGACTCAGCAGCAACCAAACCTGAATCCTCCCTGGTTCTTCTCCCTTTGTTCTTTCTTTCCTTTCTCCTTTTCCTTTTTCTTCCTTCCTCACTTTCCCTTGGAAGCTCACCCATGTCTTCCACTTGAACCAGACCGAGTCGCGCCAGTAAGTCCCGACTCGGCAGTAACCCATTCGGCATCTCTCTCTCTTGCCTCTTCTTCTTTCTTCTTCTCTTCTTCTCTGCTTCCCCTCTGCTTCTCCTCCTTTCCTTCTCTCCTCTTTGGATGAGCGGGAGTGGACCAGGACTCGCCTGACCGTGTAGCGATTTGAACCGAGTCGACTCGTCTAGATGCGGCACCGAAACGACGCCCCTTCTCTCAAATCTCATTCTCTTTCTATCTTTCGAAGGGTTGCCCTAAATGGTAACCTTTTATACGGTTCTACTAACCTAATTCTAGAAATTTTGAATGCTAACTAATCACCGGATTAGTTAGCCGTGTCATTCATAAATGCAAGTGTAATACGGTGGCATTCGGATGATTTGGGTCCAAAGTATCTTGCTTGACTCGGATCAGCCCTACAAGATTGGTTTCTCGGACCTTGGTCTACGCATCTAACGTCTCAGATCAGGTGATGAGACTCACTTAATGGAAATGGGTTTCTCAAATGGATGGGGAAGATGAGTTGAGCTTCCATGGCAGTTTCTCAATGGGTGGCTGATCCGAGGATCTAATGCCTATGAATGGTGTGGATTTGATCATTGATCATTGTGGGACCCGCGTTTTGGCCAACCAGAAAGGATACCCAATGGTCCATGATATTTTCAATTGCACAAGGTATAACTCGTGTTGACGAGATCACACACGAGAACTCGTTATTGTAGCGAGATATGCTCCTTGACGCCCTAAACTAGACGATGTAGATTCAATGAGAAGGCTTCTAGAAACTAGGGAGCGGTTGAGATCATGCCAGCGCATGAGACTCTACACGTAGGCGAGATTCTTTCCGCCACACACTCTCTCTCTCTCTCTCTCTCTCTCTCTCTCTCTCTTCTATAAAGACCTAGCTTCAAAGGCTAGGATTTGCTAAAACGGACGATGAAGATGGTTGGAAGAATCCCACTTAGGGTTGCCAAGCCGGCAGCAAAAAGGCAGATTTCTATTTTCAGAAATCACCGTACACAGCAGATTGCTCCTGATACCGTGTACATACACACGTGTTTCAACATGTGGGAGAGGCTAGGGTTTGGTCGATGACATCATCTAATTGCGATGGATGGTCCCGATTATTGTGATGATCACTCGTGATGGCCATAATTCAAAACAGTGGGCCCCTTCTTTTCGGCAGGAAAGAAGGAAAATGAGAGGAAAAATCCTCTTTTTCGTTTAGAAATCAGCTCTCTTTGACTGAGCTGACTGGTTCGGTGTTGCGCGAGAGCACACGCACTTTGTGTACATGCATCCAAGGTGGGGTCCACACTGGTGTTCCTGATGGGATCTACTCCATTCATTCTGTTCTACTACTCCTGATAGGTCATTATGCCAGTTTTCCATTAGGTCTAGCAGTTAAATGGGCCATAAATCCATATTTTGGTTATTTAGTTATATTTTTTGCTGTTCTGACGGTCAGATATTTCTAAATCTTCATATCAATGGTTAAAAAAAATCCAAGGGTCCACTTAGCTACGAATTAACTGGTGGATTAGGGTTTAGATATCCTAATTCCCATTCTTTATATTACTTATCATTATAAAAGTCTCATTATCATTATCATTACCATTATTATTATTTTAAAATTGTAGAGTCTACTTTTAACCAGAGTTGCCCTTGTAGTAGATCAAGGTCTATGGGCCATGAGCTTAGTTTTTAAAGTATTTTAACTGGTTAGTGGACCATAACATATGAACGTTTGGTTACTAAATCTCGACTTCTTGACAATTCAAATGATCCAGCGGTTGGATTTACTAGAAAATGCACTAACGATAATATTTAATGGTTGACTTGTCTAATGGGGTTATGTGGACGGATCTGGTCATGGAACTAACAATGTATGGTTCACTTGATATAATAGAGCATTATTGAAACTTCAGTATGATTTAATTGCCATCATTTAGTTCTTTGATGGTTTAGTGTTGGTTACTTTGCAATTTGGTAGATGAATGGCAAATCTTGTGGTCGATTGAGCGAATGGTCTCATTTCATGGTCAAGATGGATCTTTATAGTAACACCCGAGTAAAGAAAATTATGGGGTGCTACAGAACCTATTCTCATACTCGGCCACAGTCATTCCTCCCTGACCGAGGCAAAGGAATTCACCCTCCTCGTTACAGTAGGTGAGGGGGAAATACTTTCCGTGGAAGAGGGTCTCAAAAGCATCCCATGTCTACACATACCCCTTGGGAACGGTCCGAAGGATGATGTCCCACCAGAGACTGACTTCCTTCTCAAATATATATGTGACCATCTGGCATTCAAGTTTTCAATAGGGTGCATAGGTGGTGCAGGCGGAACCACATTCATGTTCTGGGTAAGGGCCCCAGTGATGGTGGTCCAAATCTGTTACTGCTGCTGCATAAGGAGCATCATCTACTCCAACCTATCAGGAGGAGAAGCCTCCTGAGGCATATGTGGCGTCGACATAGATGCGCGGTCTGTTTTGGAACTGGTGGGTAGTGGCCGGCTGTGAATCCGGCGTAGTCTCGTGATTTGGGCCCAAACCGGGGTGCGTATGGCTATCGCTTAGGAGAGGTGCCTTGTCACTTGATCTGCCAAGTGAAAGACATGTCGTACTCCAAGTGGCCTTAGGTGGTATTCTCTATATACAACATAGGGTGCAACATGTGTGAGATTCAGCATAAGAACTCACACTCATCCAAACATCATTTACATTCCAAATCAAAAGAAGCTTCGTGCATTTCATTTAACCAAAATCATCACAATACATGTGATGTAGTCTTACATGGATCATGACAGAAGATGTATGCGAGCTAATCTAAATAAAGTTTTAAACACTTAAACATACCAACCACTCTACCATTCTACTAAGCCTATTAAGGATATAACATAGAAAATAAGAAAACAAAGAAAACCCAAAGGCAGCTATAACATATGACTAGTCGTCCGACTTTGGTGATGGAGGAGGAGTACCCTTGTCCTGCATACAGCATAAGAGAACCTTCAAGGTGCGAGACACCTTCTTAAATTTATGTTTCATGTAGGCCCTATTCTCTTCAAGTTCGTCCTGGGTCTCTCTGAACTCCTGCCCCAGGGTGACTTGGCCCTCCTCAATCTGAGCCAAGAGGGCTTCTAAAGGAGCTCAATCATGGTGGCGCTCATGTGTAGTAAGAGGAGAGCCCCCATCAGAGTCTTGGGCCTCCTCTTCTTCCTCTTCCTGCTCTCCCACTTCCTCATTTCCTTCCTCTTTAATTTTCGTCCTCTTCTTCATTACTTTCTTCCTCTTCACTTCCCGTCTCATCCCCACTCTCATCGAGTTGGGCTTGACATTGTCGAGGGTCAATTCCCATGTTGTTGAGCGTAGTGTCATTAATATAGTGGATCGGCACAAACTCCATGTCAAGTCGGTAGCTGAACTCTCGAGCATGTTTGCATATGAGTCGGCCAAATGAGAGTGAAATATCTCCCCTAACAGAGCGTGCGGTCTATACTATTTGTAGTAAGACAAATGTAGACAGGCACAACTTATCTCCCTGCCCAGCTCTGTATATGAAGTCCACCATTAAACGCGTGCATTCGGAGCAATTACTCACCTAGGATACACATTATGTGTGAATATGTGGTGGAGTAGGTGAAAGTCATGAGTCATCTTGGTCACTGGGAGGTAGTTACCTCGATTCCAGTGGATCAGTCGACTGCAAAGAAATCACGTGCGATGATCTCTTTTACACACACTCTTGAGATTCTTCTCACTAGCATGAACTTCACCATGCTCCATCCCCATAATTCAAGCTATCACACCAACATCAACTGTGGCTTCCCGCTGTCAAGCCCTAAACTCAAAAACTGGGCTCACAAAATTTTCAATTGTCGAATCTAGCACCGACAGCCTCCGTATAACCCCATTCTTGGCTCCCAGTGCCCATTCGCCAGGTTCCGATCCTGGGATGCTACGATGAGGATTTTCAACATCAGTTTGATCTGTAATAAGCATAACTAAAGGCATAACCCACAAACAATAACTAAAAACTCCATCACATTTCTACTACGATCAAAAACTTTATAAGTACAATGAGCATAAAGGGAAATACAAATGATGATAAACAAAAAGCTCCAAGATGATCTGCAAAGCACTCCTGCCTCAGCGCTGCCGCGCTCCAACATCACCTGCACGCAATGGTCGTGCATAAGCTTATGGAAAGCTTAGAGGGTGGTGAAAGTGTGTGTGCAAGGTTGTAATAAGATTATGTAATATCAGAGTAATGCAGAATATGCTGATGGATCCATAAATACTATTGGTCATACCAAGGCCATGCGATGCAAGGCATGAATGATGTCGGCCATACCAAGGCCATGCGATGTGAAATATAACTCAAGCATACAAATTCTCATCTAAGTCTACATATCAATACAACTCAAATATGGAATATAACCGGGGTCTAGTACATTCCAAGGCAGATCGTCGCCCCATCGTGCGCAACAAGGTAAGTGGAAAAGACCTCACTACCCGCCTACCAATATTGGGCTCGGCTCATCGATAGCAGAACCATTCCTCAAGCTGGTCAAACTCAGCTTAGCTTTACCCCTCCTCTCGGGCAGGTAAGGCCGTACCCCCTTCCAACCGACCATGACACAGTGGAAAGTGCGGCCTTATGGTAATCGGCACTCAATGCTCATGCACCCACTCGGTCTAGACATTGGAGCAACCTCTTGGTACCATAAGGGTTTAGGGACTTTCACCTAGGGATATCTATAGCACCCTATGTAGAACAAGATTTCTGATATCTAATCTTACCAACAATGATACGCCTGTGGAGGCTACAGCCCTGATGTCGCTAGGGCGTACAATACCATATCATATAATGCGAATGCATGAGTCATGCTATCCAGTCACGCAACAATCCTGCGTGCATCATACACTCATGTAAGGTAACACTGCCTATTCGGGAGCCCCTAAACAATCTGTCCGAAGGCATATGCTATGATCAGTCACTCCTCATATCAAGCATACATATGATGCGTATGATCATGAGCCATGGAACTATACTAAACATGTTATAAAGTAATGAACTATCCTTACAATGCAGATGAGCTTAGACGGCCTACACACAACAAGTACGGCCTATCAATGAGTCCTAGGGAGAGTCGTAATGTGGACATTTAACCAACATTATACTTACATTGTGGACGTCAAACCATCATTGTTCCTAAGGCATAGCCCATCATAAACATCATTACATAATCCATGTTAGGATTACACATTGCAATGGACCTTAGGTACATCCTATTGGGCCTTAAATACATCAAATGCGTCATATCATATGGGCCTTATATTCACCAAGTGGGCCACATCAATGGGCCACACCAATGGGCCTTATGTACATTGCAATGGGACATAATCCGTGTGCCTTGAATACATCAAATGGGCCTAATCACATGGGTCTTATGTGTATCAAATGGGCCACACCAATTGGGCCCCATATGTACATCAAATGGGCCTCAACCCATAGGCCCTAATACATCTCAATGGGCCTTAACCCATGGGCCCCTAATACATCAAATGGGCCTTACATATAACAAGGTGGGCCTCATACATATATCAATGTGGGGTCTCAATGGATGGCCACAAATAACTCAAAAGGGGCCCCATACATATACTAAAGTGGGGTCCACTTGAACTATAGATCTGACTCATTCTTTA
The DNA here is from genome assembly GCA_037074715.1 of Magnolia kwangsiensis. Classification (NCBI taxonomy): domain Eukaryota; kingdom Viridiplantae; phylum Streptophyta; class Magnoliopsida; order Magnoliales; family Magnoliaceae; genus Magnolia; species Magnolia kwangsiensis. The sequence continues at coordinate 110,227,318 of CM073576.1, read as the reverse complement.
GCTTATACCAAAGAAATGAGCTTCTAAAATGGTTGGACGGATTGGATGCAACCCATGCATCATGGTGGGTCCCATAAGAATGGACAGCGAGGGTGGAACAGGTGGAGCCCACATAACTTGGTGACGTCACATACCTCATTTGGGTTCCACCGTCCACCACTAAACAGTGTAGATAAAACACATACGTTAATTGGTGGGGTCCACTATTTGTACTGGTAGCCAGCAAAGTGGCTGGACAGCATGATACAACACTTACACTAGGTGGGTTCCACTGTTCACGGCTGTGGACGGTGCAAATAAAATATATACATCACTGTGGATCCCACATGGGGCCCACTATAATGTTTATTTATCATCCAACCGTTGATAAGGTCACACGGTCCTGGGTGAACAGGAAAAATAAATTTCATATTGACCTAAAGCTTCTGTGAACCCAAAAAGGCTTCAAGGGCAAAAGTTCCATCCCATTGTTTCCCATGATGTGGGCCATCTGAAACTCAGATCAGCCTAATATTTGGAGGGGGCCCACCTCAGGAGGTGGCCCACCATATGAACGTGTGGATATTAAACATACATCATGGTGGGGCCCACGGATGGGACCGTGGGTCCCTGTCCATTTTCTGTCCACGGCGCTGATAGCAGTGCCTGCACTGACAGTAGCAGCGTCTGCTGCAGCAACCTCCTTTCCTTTTTAAAAAAAAAACCAATTTCCTTATGGTTTTCATAGGTGGGGCCCATATCCAGAAAATCCATCCCAACCATGAGATTCTACGGCTCATGACAGGCTAAATGAGTCCAATGTTCGAGATTTTTGGGTGTATAGAAACATCAGGGGAGATTTCAAGGGTAGAAAACACTATTTTCTATGCTATGGCCCACCGAATAATCGGGTTGACCCCATCTTTCGGCTCAATGCCTAAAATGAGCTTGAGAAAGGAATGGATGGCGTGGATTGAATACATATATCAAGGTGGGGCCTATATAAGTGGGCCACCCCATAAGCTTGGAAACAAGTAAATATTTATGTTTTCCATTTAATCGTGGGCCACCAAATGATGGGTGGTGTGGATTCATTGCTTATAACGTGGGCCCCACCTATAGATGACTTGAATCAAATACATGCCTTATGGTGGGGTCCATCTGGGTGGGCCACACGGCCAAATCATCACATGAAAACATGAAATAGATGGGGGAGAGAGAGAGAGATCGAGGGACACACGTGCATGGAGGGCTCCACCACTATGAGCCCTCCCTTCCATACATCCGATCATACATTAAGCAGGTCCCATTGCATGTGGGCCTACCAAATCAAAGATCAATGGTGGAGATTCCTTCTCCACCAAAATGGAAGGTCTAGATAACCCTTATCAACTAGAAAGTAAACATCATGATAGGGTCCATGGAGATTGGCCCCATCATGGAATGATCATGATGATCAAAGTGGGCCATCGACCACATCTTAGGGTCCCAAGTGAGATCCAAACCATTGATCGGTATGCCTCACTTGGCCCATCATGAAAACATGAAAACTAGCTTATACAAGCACCCACCGTTTGATCTTCTTTCTCCCTTGGCTTCCTTAGCTCCTTAGCTTCGATTTCAATGGAGGAGATGAGGTTTGGATAGTTGAGATGGGAGATGAAAGGGTAGGAAAGGTGGGCCACACTTGTTGCTTGGGAGAGTTGGAGAGGCTTGGACGTGTGAAGCTCTCTTGCTTGGGAAAGTTATTTGAAAATGAAGGAGAGAGAGAGTTGTAAAGGGAGAGAGAGAGAGAGTGATGGGTGATGGAGTGATGGATGTGGTGAGTGATGGGTGTGTAAGAGATTTTTGACTTTTGTGGCAAATGGTGTAAGAAAAGAATGGGCTATGTAAGAGCTTTTTGACTTTTGTAGTTGTTTGGGAATGGGTGAAAGGTGATGTGTACTAACATGTACTTGACATGATGGGATTGATTGATTGATTGATTGATGTGACAAGTTGTAGAGATTCTCTCAGAATTCATACGCGCGGTGTTTTCCTCGCACCGAACGTGGGCCCACATCTCCTGACCAGGGTATCGGATCGGTGTGCGAGTCGCGACATTGGAACCGTGGCGACGGCGCGGTCGCTATGGTACAAGTCTCAGGTTGAGTCGACTCGGGTTGAGACGTGTGAATCAGGGTCATGCGTAAATACCGGTTAAGGGTTGAAGGTTACCGAAATTCAATCGGAAAGACCGCGGAAGTCTATGGAATGGTACAGTCTAGGATACAGGGCTTATACTCGCCTTCTCACGGGAATAATAAACTATAGAGGCTCCATCAATGGGTCCTATATATGAGTATAGAAGGCTTGAACAGTGCTCGCACATGCACGTGACTTTCCTTCAAATATGAGACCCCATCCGGCATCCAACAGGAGGTCCATCACTGGATATAACCTAAATAGCTTTTCGTCCACGTGTGCTTCACGGAGAACTCTACGACCCTGGATCCTACCATGTGTGATGCCCGGTGGCGCTTGTACTTACTTCAACGCCCAATTTCTTCCTTGAACGGGTTGGGCGGCTAGGCCCATCTTCATCTGTGGAAGCCCTCTTCTTTCCCATGAGGGAAAGAAGTTTGTAGAGATAGAAGATCACAGCCACTAGCTCAAAAAGAGCCATGGAAGTCGAAAAAGCTTGGAAATAGGGTGGATTGTGAGGCTTGTGTGTAATGAGACACAAAGGTGTAGGCTTTGTGCTCGAATAGGTAGGAAATAGGGAAAATGGGGAGTTGTATGAGATGGGTTTGAGGAATATGATGGAGGGTGGGTATGTAATGAAGAAGAAGAAGAAGAAGAAGAAGATATGGGAATGGTATGGAGATTTAAGAAGAAAAGTGAGATTTTCGAGAGGTTTGAAGGGTGTAGAAGCTAGGTGGGGGTTGAAATGAAGTAAAAAGGGCCAAATAGAGGGTCCCACATGATTTTGTGGCCCCACACGAGTGCAGAAGTTCAGCCCACCACAGTATGCCTGGCCTGCTGGACGTGAACAGCGAGGCCTCGTGGTAAGCGCAATGCCATCGCAGTCCGCTAGACCCTTGGGCGATGGATCATCCTGGGGACGATGGCATCCCCCTCCCGGGGTGTTGGAAATGCATGAAGACTACATTGTTTTCCCCCAATTTATGTCGTTTGGACGCCCGAGTTCATTTGAGACGTTTTTGAAGTCCATCTTGCACATATTCACACTTTTCAGGTCATTTGAGTGTGGAATACGCCAAATCATTGTCTAAACCCGTCGATTGACGGTCTAGAAAGGAATTGGGATCATCTCACATGATCATGGATGTATACGGGTCATATTTCAACAGTTAGTTTCACTCGTCGGTAAAACTTGGAATCCTACGTTCGTTTCTACATTTTTATCGCCCCCTCTTAAGTTAAAGTACGTTAGTGTGTGTCGTGTTACCATAACCCAGGTCCATTTTAATCTAAATCATGCTTTGATACTAACTTGTCACGCTCCGAAAATCAAGGGTCAAGCAGAAGCTCAACTCCTGAGTTTCAATGCATCACTTATGCAACATAGATAATGATGTTTAAATGTTGTCCATATTAGTGCATTAAACATGAGTGGGATTATACTAAAACAACATATCATACTCCAAAGACAATTAGATTACGCAAGCAGAAGACCGTGATAAATAAATAAAGCACGTAAGTGGTTGTAAGTCCCAGAGTATGAACATGTCACTAGGCTAAATAATTACATGTATAGTTTTAAAATTTACAAAATGATAAAATGTAATGGTTGTCTAATACGTATCCCTATAATCCCGGTGATGCAAATCCAGGTCTACATAGACCCGTCAGAGAGTTGCATGTAGGAGAACTCCTCCTCGTCGTCATAAAAGTCAAGCTTCATCTCGTAAGCCTCACATCACCTGCAGGTACAAGAGAGTCTGGTTGGTGTTTTAAAACATCGTCCCAGAGTGGGAGTGAGTGATCAACTCAGTGGAGCTATAAGGCAAAGGTTAACATGTTATCAATTCAGTCAAACAGTAATGATAAGCAATACAACAATCATATCCTAAGTACTCTTATTAATGCAAGAATGGTACGCAATAATGATGCATGCCCTCCCCTGCACTCCCTCAGTGACATTATCTCACAATCGCGCATGCACCACTCTAGATACATGCGCTTCCTCGCCAAAGCACATGCAATGCGGTGCATGGTCGTGTTAGCCAATATTTAATTTCATATAGCAGATTCGGGACGTTAACATACCTCACTTTATATCATTTACCCAAACAATGATCCATTTAGGGTTATCAATCCCAGTTAATCACATACGATAGGAAAGTTATAGGGCAATATCACCCCTGATTGAAAAGTAGTGAGTAGGCAAGTTCAGGTCACTATAGGGAGGCTTATCACCTCAGTGTGAAATTACGGTAAAGACCGCTTTAGTTGAAGTAGGAATATGCCAATATGTCCTAGAGGGGGGTGAATAGGACTTTTAAATAATTTTATGATAATTTAAAATCCTATTATAGTAATCCTAACACTAAGCCTATATTAGGATTACTTAAGAGTAACTTTACTAGCTTCCAAGCCCGGTAGAAGATCCAATCACAAACTATTTGAGAGATGAAAAATATGTAAACTAGTTTATAATGGATATGAATGTGTATGTGTGTGAGGTGTGATCTCAGATATTTAGATATGAAAATATTAAAGAAAATCACACCGACTAAAGAATAGTAATCTCAAACACAGTCATTTTTATAGTGGTTCGACTACTTATCTATTCTACTCCCAGTAACCGCACTCAACCCTTGAGTGTACCGGATTTCACTTAGGTTTCATAGCGGTTCACCTCAAACCTAAAATTTTAAATCAGGCTCACCTTCAACCTTTACAACCTACACCCAGGCTGATTGTTTATGCCCCTTGAGCAAGGGTTAACACATTGCACCCGGTTTTAGGCACACTGGCCAAGGATCCACACAAGGAACCTCACTATTTATGCTCTCACGAGCAAGGGTTAACATAATGCACCCACTTTTAAGCACACTAGTCAAGGATCTTCCATAAGACCCTAACTATTTATGCTCTCCACAGAGCAAGGGTCAATATAATGCACCCACTATGTACACTCCCACCGGATGCCTCCTTGAGGACTTGCAAGGGGTGAGAAACACCTTAGACCCAATCCTACAAAGGAATGATCACAAGGGTCCTCTGGACTCTAGTAACTTATAATAAGTAAACAAGTCCCATTCAGCGTGTTGTCGAAGATCTCCTTCTTTGTTGATGAAGAATCTTCTGCTTCCTTGATTCATAACACAGATGATGTACCAATATACGGCGTCGGGTTGAGTCAAGGCTATGATGGAATCATACTCTCAAATATTTTTCTATAAAGGAGATAGAGTGATTCCAATCATTTATGCATTCAAGGCATCCCAGCTTAAAGATTTGCCATTAAGGTAGTAGTCAGAGGATCCTTGAATGTGGAAGTTCATTTCCCAATCCACTCTATTGAATATCAATGATGAGGATGGATTAAGGGATGAACTCCCATGAGCGAAAGGGCTTTGGGTATATGATCTAAGGTAAAACACTCAAAAGCACTCTCTTCTTTCTCTACTAGCAATAATAGACAAGTCCTCTTTATGTAGGAAAAAGGTTCCAATGGATATAAAATGGTCACATTTATGAAAGAGTTCGATATCATCGAGCGGGGTCGATATTGTCAAGCGTATAATCTCGGTAGCATCAACGGTCCGTTCGATGACACAAACTTAAATGTCATACACTTTTGAAACCTATTGCCAGCTGGTCGAGGGAATTGAACAGGTGTCGATATCATCAGATTTCTTACTCCGATTTCATTAATGTGAGGCTCGATTCCTCAACATTTGAAAATGAGAGAGACTTTGAAATATTTCTAGTTTATAAGAATGATCGAGGGACCTTCAACATCATCGGAATTCGAATGTGGAGGCATCGATAAATCCAAGGGATTTTCGTTTAAGTTTGCTGGATAGTTTTTTTCCCTGTTCAATGCCATCGGGACTGTACCGATATCATCGATATTTGAATATCGATTCTATTGAGTGACCCTCGATCATAGAAAAACTATCCTGAAATATTTTGTTGAAAATATTGTGTCCAAGACCAATATCATCGAAGACCTTCTGATATCATCGAGATTTGAATTCCGATGATATCGATGGGGCTTCGATATGTCAAAGGTTTTCATGATTTTCCTATAAAAAATAGGGACACAAATACTTTATTGTCGATTATATCGAGTCTAGTTTGATAAACTCGATTTTCAAATATCGATGATATCGATAGGTGTATTGATACATCGATATTCCTTCCAGATGAATATGTGGTTGCTCGACACTTTATGTCCTTATTCGATTTTATCAATTGAGCTTTCGAGGACATTGACAACACACATCAATTTTATTGAACCTGATATCGATAAATCGACAGATCTAGAAAACTTAGAGATTTTCTGATTTCGTAGAAAAGTTTTCTAACCCAAAAACCCTATAATATTCTAATAGATTTTAAGGGTTTTGTATACTTGGTGTTTTGGGACATGAGATGTGAGGCTTAAATTTACCTGTGGCGAGTTCGTTACACACCGGTTGAGGCTGACAGCTGATTGATCTTCCTATGGAGCTTTTCTATCAAGTTGACTCAACACTCATGCTAATTGACAAACCAGGGCACTTTTAATCTCCCCCTTTGTCAATTACGTGACAAAATACTAAAACACCTTAGAACAACTTCTATACTGACATCCTAAATTGTGCATACATGTTCTTTACACAATTGTACAATGCTAACAATGTCATATACACAACACATTCAGAAGCTACTCCCCCTGACTACAAACTCCCCCTTGCTTGGTGCAACTGCTCCCCCTAACACCTGCAATGCCATACGCAAGCAGATATACATTTCCTGATGGGGTGTTTGAATTGTTCTCCCCCTTTTTGTTAGTCATTGGCAAAGGTATATCAGTTGATAGTGACTGAAGTTAAAGCAACTTGGGAGACCCAACATTTAGTGAGCATACATATATAGATAGATAATGATTAAATCAGTTTAAGAATACATCATTTTCAGAAAGTATGGATGCATATCAAATCAAATAAAGCGTGGATTGGACCCATACATTAAGAGGGGGCCTGCATGAGTAGCCCTTCCCAAAAGCATTAAACTAAAGATAATATTTGTGGTTTCAGTTGACGTCCAGCGTCCCTGGATGATAGACAGTTTGGACTCACCACACCTATAAGGTGGGCCTGACTCAGGTGGACCACCAAATGATGGATGGTGTGGATACAACACATATGTAAAGTGGGCTCCACCTATATATGGCTTGGATAAAATACGTGCCTCATGGTGGGGTCCATCCGGGTGGGCCACACGGCCACAACACCACACACAATAGGAAAAAATAAAAGAGAGAGAGAGAGAGAGAGAGAGAGAGAGAGAGAGAGAGAGAGAGAGAGAGAGAGAGAAGAGGGACACGTGTGATGGAGGGACCTCGAAACTATGGGCCCTCCCTTGCATTCAATCATACATCAAGTGGGTCCCAATAAATTTGGGCCCACCAAATCAAAGATCAACGGTGGAGATTCCTTCTCCACAAAAATGGAAGATCTAGGTGACCTCTATCCATGCAAAGAAAATAAACATCATAATGGGGTCTATGAAGAATGGCCCCATCATGGAATGATCATGAGAATTTAGGTGAGCCATCAGCCACACCTAGGGTCCAAAGTGAGATCCATACCATCAATTGGTAGGCCTCACTTGACTCTTCATAAGAAAAAGAAATCTAGGCCTATAAAAGCACCCATCGTTCGATCTCTTGGTCCATTGGAATGTCAGTCTCCTTGTGCTTCACTTTGATGGTGGAAGATGAGAAGTGAATGGCTAGGATGAAGGATTTTAGGTGGAAAGTAGGCCACACATGCACTCTTTTCTCACATGAAAAACCATGGACGTCCACACTCTTTTACTTCTTTAGTATTGCTTGAAAAGTGTGTTGAGAAATGAGAGAGAGAGGATTGTAAGGAGAGAGAGTGATGGATGATGGATGTGAGGTGAGTGACGGGTGAGGTGAGAGACTTGTTGACTTTTATAGTTTGCTTGACTTGTGGAGAAAAAAAGCATGGGTGTGTATTTTGATTGATTGATTGATTGATTGATTGATGGGACATGTTGTAGAGATTCTCTTGGGATTGTAAACACGCAGCGTTTCTTCAAAATAAATGTCGTCCTACATCTTCCGACTTGGGTATTAGATCGGTGTGCGAGTCCCGTGTTGGAACCGCAGTGACGGTGCGGTTGCAATGGTACAAGTCTTAGATTAAGCTGACTCAAATCTATATGATACGACTTAGGGTCGCGAGCAAATATTAATTATAGGTTGCGGATTGCCGGACTTCGATGGGAAGGATCGCATGAGTCAATGAAATAGTATGAACGAGGATACGGGCCTTACAGCTCTCCCCACCTAATAAAAATTTCATCCTCGAAATTTAAAACATGACACAACCAATACAGAGCTCACCAATGGAGGAAAATCCTATCAGAACACAATATCTCAACATAATCAAACATCTAAGAGATGGGGACAACGCCCACAAATCTCAGCCTCCTGCTCCCAAGACGCTTCATCAAAACTACGATGACCTTACTAAACATCTAATCCTGGATCAGAAACGATCGAAATAGGGACACCATATAGCCTCAATCTCAACGGTAAAGAGCTATATCAGAAAATCTCTAAGTTATTCAAACTCAAGGATCTAATCATTCTAAGTTCTCAACAATCGTAGTGTAGGGTAGCTATCAGTAGATATGTGATGTTATCTTCAGGTACTCCTAAGTTATGTTTTGATACCAACTTCTTTCACGCTCCAAACCCAGAAATTAGATTCATAGAAATTTCGATCACCGAGTCTGGTACCGATAGCCTCCGTAGTACCCCATTCTCAGCTCCCAGTGTTCGTACGCCAGATTCTGATCCTGGAATCCTACAAGGAGGATTTTCAGAATGATTATTTTTTTGTAATGGAGCATAACCACAAGTATACCCAATTCTCAAAGGCAACATCACCATCACATATCCACTAATATAATCAATTGAATATAATGCTGAAAGGGAAATACATATATCAAAGCTCCAGAAGACAGCTGCACGCTCTAAGCTCAACGGTGCTGCAACCTAACACCACCTGCACACATCTATCGTGTATAAGCTTATAGAAAGCTTAGATGGTAGTGAAAGTGTGTGTAGGGTAAGTGCTAAGTATACAATAAAGCTCATAAATCATACATCATCAGGATAAGCAAAAATATCACTACGTGAAAAATGAAAAAAAAAGGATGAATTTTGAGACAGTTGTGGACCGTCTCTAAAATTCCTAGGTTTAAAGACGCCTTAGAGACAGCTGTAAACTGTCTCTAAATTTTAGACAGCTCTCGACCATCCTTAATATTGTTTTAAAATGTTCAACGTCCAAAATCATTTAAGATGGTCAGAATCTGTCGTTTAACTGTGGAGAAAAGACGGTCTTTGACCGTCTTATATGCGGTCATCTAAGACGGTCAAAGATTATTCACATTAGAGACGGTCATTGGTCGTCTTTTACTAGTAATCTTAGACTATCAAGGATTGATTGTCTGCGTTAGAGACGGTCACTGGCCGTCTTTTACTGGTAATCTAAGACAGTCAAAGATCCTCTCCATTAGAGACGGTCCTTAGCCGTCTTAAATCGGTCATATGAGACGGTCAAAGACTGTCCCCATTAGAGATGGTCCTTCGCCATCTCAAAGCGGTTGTATGAGACGGTCAATGACTGTCTGTATTATAGATGGTCCTTAGCCGTCTTAAAGCGGTCATATGAGACGGTCAACGAATATTTGTATTAGAGACGGCCCTTAGCCGTCTTAAAGCGGTCATATGAGACGATCAAAGATCGTCTGTATTAGAGATGATCCTTAGCTGTCTTAAATCGGTCTTATGAGAAATTTTTTTAAAAATAAATTAACAATAATTAACAATGTATAAGAAAAACTAATTAACAATGTTTAACAATAAAAATTAATAATGTTTAAGAAAAAAATTAACAATGTTTAAGGAAAAAATAATTAACAATGTTTAACAATAAAAATTAACAATGTTTAAGAATAAAAAAATAATTAACAATAATTAAAAATAAAAATTTGAATAGATTAACAATAATTAACAATGTTTAACTAAAAAAATAATTAACAATATTTAAGAGAAAAAATTTAACAATGTTTAAGAAAAAAATAATTAACAATGTTTAATAAAAAAAATTAACAATGTTTAAGAATTAAAAATAATTAACAATAATTAACAATAAAAATTTGAATAGATTAACAATAATTAATAATGTTTAACTAAAAAAATAATTAACAATGTTTAAGAAAAAAATTAACAATGTTTAATAAAAAAATAATTCACAATGTTTAACAATAAAAATTAACAATGTTTAAGAAAAAAAAAGCAAATTAATGTTTAAGAAAAAAATAATTTACAATGGTTAACAATAAAAATTAACAATGTTTAAGAAAAAAATTAACAATGTTTAAGAAAAAAAGAAAATTAATGTTTAAGAAAAAAATAATTTACAATGTTTAAGAAAAGAAATAATTAACAATGTTTAAGAAAAAAATAGTTGAGAAGCTTAGAAAAATAATTAACAATGTTTAAGAAAATTTAGATTTTGAAAAAAAAAGCTGTAATTTTATAAAAACTAGATTTTGAAACAAAAAAATTAATAATGTTGATAATTTTGAAAAAAAAAGATTTCTATATATATATATATATATATATATATATATATATATATATATATATATATATATATATATATATATATATAAAAGATATTTTGAAAACGAAAATTAAAAAAATCAAACAAAATTATGAAAAAATTGTAAATTTGAAAAAAATATATATTTTAAAAAAGAAAACTAGATTTTGTATTTTGACAAGAAAAATTGAAAAGTTAGATAACAAAAATGAGATGTTGATGATGTGTTGTATATCCTTGCTGCCCATATATTTCTCCAACTCATTTTTAGGCCAGGCATAAAAAATTGTATAGATTTAAATCTTAAGTGGACCACGCCACTGGAAAGAATGATAATATATATAGTACCTCGCCATTAAAAATTATAAAGAGCCCATCGTAAGGTTTTAGTAATGTTTATTTACAATCTAACTTGTTGATAATGTAAAGAAGATCTAGATGAAGGTAAACTACAAAGATCAAATTGATCCAAAATGTTTGTGGCCTTTAAAAGGTTTTTAATGGTTATTCATGATTGTTTTGATTGGTATGGCCCACCTGAGATTATTTAGTTCTTATGATTCGAAATCACATCCTAGAATATGATGAAAAAATATATGGATGGAGTTGATATACATAAAATATATCAAGGTGGACCCTACACGGTTAGAGTAACACCCATGAAGGAGTTACCTAAATAGTGAAATGGTACTATAAGGTCACCTCATGGGAACTTCCCATGAGGTTAATCTGTGTGGGCCCCACATGATGTGTGTAGAATATCAATGTCATGCATTTGATGTGTCCCCTTTAAGTCAAAAAATCAGTCATATATATATATGAAACTGAGGTGGGCCATAGCATCTAAAACTATGTGAAGACATCCCTAAAACATATAAAAGCATTTGGTGGGGCCCACATGAGTTTTGAATGTGTATGAAACTTGGTCTGACTCCTCATCCAAGTGGGACACACATAATGAATGGGTTGTATCTATGAACCACATCTAGGTGGGCCTAATAAATGATTAAGAATGTTTTAATGGGAGGGTAACCCTCTCAACTATAGTATGTGGTGTGGCCCACCCAAGTCATGGATTGACTTTATTTCTAAGCTCATGGCCCACCATGGAATGGTGCATCTGATTGACGGGGCAGATCCAAAGTTCAAGTGGATCCACCATAGAAAAGAGTGGGATAGTGATACCCACTATTGAAACTTCGAAGGGCCCGCCACAATGTTTTTTAAAGATCCAATCTATTTATAAGTTAATACAGACATGGATGCGGTTGAAACTTGGTCTGATATCCCTCATCCAAGTGGGACACACATAATGAGTGGGTTGGATATGTGAATTACATTTAGGTAGGGCCAATATATGATTATGAATGTTTTAAAGAAACCCTTCTCTACTACATTTAGGTGAGTTACTCGTTACTTTTACCAGAGTAAACTCTATGGGGTCCACTGTTATTTATTTATTTTATCCACTCCATTTATCCATGTTAACAGATAATTTGAGGTCTAAAGAACAAAAAGGATGCATATCCAAAGTTCAAGTGGACCACACCACAGGAAATAGTGTGATTGAACCTCTACCATTTAAAATTTCTTGGAGGCCATAGAAGTTTTGGATCAAGCTGATGTTTGTGATTTCCATTCATTCATATATTTTTGATATTATGAACAACCTTTAACCATTTTTGGACAATCTAATCAGTCCAGATTGAAAAGTAAATAACTTCAGATGTTTAAATCAAAATTCACTCAAATTGTTGATCAATCATGTTTGCCCAATATTTCTCTCATATGTAACATGATCAGGGCGAGTAACTAGTCAATTTGAGGGTAATGATTAGTAAAATAGAGTGAATGGATCAGACATGTAAAATGGGCCAAATATTTTGATCAAAATTGTGACCCAACTTATTGACCTCGTGAGAACCTAAGAATTGATGTTAGTTAGTTTTGTGGGCCCCATCATGATATGTGTCGAACATCAACACCGTGGATTTGTTGTGTCCCCTTTAGGTCATGAGATATCTCAAAAATCATCTATATAAGAAACTCAAGTGCGCCCCACCATGATGGTTGGTGCTGTGTGGAGCCCACCATGATGTATGTGTTTAATCCATGTCGTCCATCTATTTTTAAAGATCATCTTATGGCATGAGACCAAAAAAGAGGGATATCCCAATTTGAAATGGACCACATTATGAGAAATAGTGTTGAATGAGCGTCAACCATTTAAAACATTTTGGGGGCCATAAAAGTTTTAAATTGAGATGATTTTTTTCCCCTCTTCATCTAAGCCTATATGACCTAATAAAAAGATTGGATGCCAATTAAAGAGTATAGTGGGCCTTACATAGGATTTTAATGATGGAAATCCAATCACTATTGTTTTCATGTGGTGTGGTCCACCGATATTTATATACCTCTCTATTTTGGGCCCCAACATGATGTATGTTTTATATCCACACCTTTCATTCATTTGGAGAGATCATTTTAGGGTAATATCTAAAGATAAATCCAACCTGTATCTAATCTGCATCTGGCAGCTCTCTCTCGCCCTAATCCTGTGGAAGCAGATTGCGTACTGAGTAACTCAGTACCCTTAGCGTAGTGAGTAAACCATTTGGGGTCCACTATTATTTATTTATTTTATCCACTCCGTTAATCTATGTTAACGGATAATTTTAGGGCGTGATCCCAAAAATGAAGAAAATTAAAATCTCAAGTGGACTACAACACAGGAAACATTTTGATTGAACATCTACCATTGAAAATTTTTTGGGGGCCAAAGAAGTTTTGGATCAAGCTGATGTTTGTGCTTTCTCTTCATCCAAATCGTCCATCTATTTTTTAAGATAATTTTAGTGGTTGAGTCTAAAATAAAAGTATTCCCAAAGCTCAAATGGACCACACGGTAAGAAACAATGCGAATAATGACTTCCACCGTTGAAACCATGCTAGGGCCCATAGTGATTTTTATTTGTCATCCAACCTGTTCATAAGATTACACAGAGATGGATGAAGGTAAACAAAAAATAAATATCAGCTTATCCAAAACTTCAGTGGGCCCCAAGATAATTTCAATGGTATAATTTCGATTCAGATTATTTCCCGTGGTGAGGTCCACTTGAGATTTGGATATATCTAAATTTTGGGATCAAGCCATACAATTATCTATTAAAATGGATGGATGGAGTGCATAAAATATACAAATCATGGTGGACCCCACAGAGTTTACTCAGTACGCAATCCGCTTCCCTCTCTCTCAGTATGCAATTCGCTCTCCCTCCACTTCCCTCTCTCTCTGTACGCAATCCGCTCTCCCTCCCTCCCTCTCTGGTCAGTAGCAAATCCTTGTCCCCCTCTCCTCTCTCTCTCTCTCGCCCTCCTCTTCTCCGTCTCTCTCTCTCTCAACCCGTCAGTAGCTAATCCGCATCCCCCTCTCCACTCTCATTCTCTCTTGCCCTCCTCTTTCTACTCGAAACCCTAACCCATCATCCACCAACAATGTCCATAGTCTTCCCCATCTGAGGTAGTAGCAGATCTCGTCCCAATGCATGGCCGTCCAACCTCCATCAACAACAGCTACCATCACAAGAGGCTGCTCATCCCTCATTGTCAACAACAGCCACCATCAAATTGAAGGTACTCTCTCGATCTCTCTTCCTTCATCTCTTTCTATCTCACTTCCCCTTTCGATTTGCAGATTTTAGGGCTTACAGATTTGAGGATTTTAGGGCTTACAGATTTGGGGATTTTAGGGCTTACAGATTTTGGGGATTTTAGGGCTTACAGATTTTAGGGATTTTAGGGCTTACATATTTTAGGGATTTTAGGGCTTATAGATTTTGGGGATTTTAGGGCTTGCATATTTAGGGATTTTAGGGACCCAAGAATGTTATGTGTAGATAAAAGCCCCTATTATATCATATATTAGTTGTTATTGGGAAAAAAAATGATGGTCTTTTGAAAATAGAGGCTATTGTTTCACATGCATTTTTCATGACATATCAAATGTAGAGTGACCCTCTTGTCTAAATTGGCTATTACCACTAGTGTTTTCTAAACCTTCACTTTTTTTTTGGTATTTATTAAATACATTTTAAATCAAGTTTTGAACCAGTATTAGTTGTCCATTTGTCTCATGAACTATAATATACCTGATGAGCAGAGTGATCTGAGTTTTTTTGGCTAGGATGTCTACTAGGAGAACGAAAAGAAATTACATATATACTCTGTTCCCAAATTTAGCTGGATTTGACCTTTTGATATATCAGTTGGTATTCCTCAATGCCTTAACTAAATATGATTTCTTATGTCATATATCAATTTAAATAGTGTTTGGATGGCTCGCTGTATAATAACTGGCTTGCTGCTGTAAATTATCATGGCCATTTGACTAGCTGGAACTATAATGACTAGCCTCTTGTTTGGATCAAGATTTAAACTAAATTGAGAGAGGAAGAGAATGTAAATTCAAACCCTTTGTGTGTGTGTGGGGGGGGGGGGGGGGGGGGGGGCAAGAGAATGCATTTCTTTCTATCTTTTTGGTTTTGTTTTGTGTTTGTGTTTGCGTTTGTGTTTGTTTTTTTAAAGAATTTTGGCAAGAGTGTAGAATTTGGGCAAGAGAATGCATTTCTTTCTATCTTTTTTTTTTTTTTTTTTTTTTTTTTTTTTTTTTTTTTGTGTTTGTGTTTGCGTTTGTTTTTTTAAAGAATTTTGGCAAGAGTGTAGAATTTGGGCAAGCATTTTCTATGTTTTTTTTTTTTTTTTTTTTCTTGGGTGAAATGTGTCATTTCTTTCTATCTTTTTTTTTTTTTTTTTTTTTTTTTTTTTTTTTTTTTTTTTTTTTGTTTTGTGTTTGCGTTTGCATTTGTGTTTGTTTTTTAAAGAATTTTGGCAAGAGTGTAGAATTTAGGCAAGCATTTTCTATGTTTTTTTTTTTTCTTAGGTGAAATGTGTCTTCTTGGATGATAGTTCATACAATGAACATTCATGAGTTCTCTTGGAGAATGGGCACCCATTCCTGCTTGTCTTCACTATAAACATTTAAATATCCTCTTGAAAATGCATCAGCTCCTTAACGCTACTTCTTATATCCAGTTAGATTATCTATAACCCATTTATCAAGGATGTCTTATGAAGTAAATTTCTTCTATACTTATATTTTGCAAGATAAAAGGGAAGACAAAAAATTTGAGAAATAAAATTGTGTTGTTTTTCTAACAGGGCTGTACGATATAGTATTTGATGTCGAACATGATAAAGAAAGAGCTCAAGCCATAGGTATTGAACCAAATGGATTCAGCTTTGACGGGGATGATTCCTCAGGTGTTGATTGTGCTCTCAACAGGTAAGTGTGGTTAACACATTTCTTACTTAGATATTTGTAACATCCCAAAAATCGGGGGTCAAGCATAAACTCCACTCCTGAGTTCCAGAACATCACTTATGCAAAATTTCAATGATGGATGAATGTTGTTCATATTAGTGAAGAAAACATGAGTGGGAGTAGACCAAAATAGCATATCATACTCCAGAGACAGTTAAGCGAAAGATTGTGATAAATATATAAAATGTTTGATTGTAAGTCTCCAGAGTGTGAACATGTTACCAGGTTAACTAAATACATGTATACTCCAAAAATGAAAAGAAAAGAATATACATGGGTGTTTAAATAAAAGGTAAAATACCAAGTGTATTGGCATTAATCAGTAACCCTGTAACCCCATCGATCAGAACCTGCATATAGGAGAAATTCTCCTCATCATCATAAAGTCTGGCTCTGCTTCACAAGCATCGCCATCATCTGAAACTAAAACAGGGACTGGTTGGTGTAGCCAACACCGTCCCGTAACGTGGGAGTGAGTGATCAACTCAGTGAAAACTATATACAGCAAAGGTTAACATGTTATCAATTCAATCAAGGAGTAATGATAAAGCAGTACAATCAAACATGTCCTAGATACTCTTATTAATGTAAGAATGATATGAGGTAATGATGCATGCCCTCACCACAAACTCCCTCATGCGACATCATCTAATGATCGCAGCATGAATCACTACCACTGTGTTCTCACACCAACGCCAATGGCACATGCAGTGCAATGTCATGAGTATGATTACCAAGTTCTTATTAGTCCTTTTCATACAACAGGATTGAGAAGCTAAGGTACCTCCCTTGTATCATTACCCAAACGGTGATCCATTCTTAAGTCATCAGTCTGAGATAATCTCATATGATGTTACGGTTTTAGGTCGCTGCAAGGGCTGCTGCGCGCAATCGTTACACCACTCTCCCATCACCAAATCAATACAGGCCTAATATATCCCAAATACTGCAACAAGACTCGTCGCCCTTATGCACTATCAGGATATACTCGAGGTCACTACAGAAGGCTCGTCATCAATTAATGTAGGCCGACAGCTCGAATATAGTGTCCCATACCACTATAATCGGCTCACGAGTATAGGTGCTCACTGGTCACTACAAAGGGCTCGTCACCAATTAGAGTAGGCTGAAAGCACGAATATAGTGTCCCATAACACCATAATCAGCTCATGAGTCTTAGCGGATCGAGGTACCAAGGTTAGAGGGGCTTTCCACTGGTAAGTTTGGTACCTTAGGTTCAAACAGTAGCGTCCAAACATGGTGAACAAACATCGGTCAATCGGGTTAGTTGATAAGCTCAACTAGGCCAAGATCACGTTAAGTTGATCGACATGGAATGCATAAGCACTCCGTGTGGCCTAACCACTGTCGAACATCCCACGTACAACTCAGGTTCGTCGAACACATCTTGTGTGGAGAAACATCCTCAACTACCACTTGGAGAATAGTTATCGATTACCTGGACTATAAAATAGCCCCAATCACATTCAATTACAATGATCTAGCATATGAGATACTCAAGGCAGTAATGGAGCAATGATTCAAATCATACAATCAATTGAGCATGTTATGAAGTACAACATAAACATGAATCCATACTTATGCATTTCTAAGTAAAAGCAATGAGTATGAAACAAAGTATATGGAGGAAATCATATACATTATTAGAGTGGCTAAGAATCCTATCTCAACACCCATTTAAAGAATATTTTACAAGTATTTATTCATACAAACATATTTACAAACTCTTAGCATCCACGTTATATCATACATGGTATTTATTAGTTAGCATACGTATTAGGGCAAGTCCTTTCATCAAAGGATTGTTGCCTACACAATAATCACATAGCTACGATGGTTATTCATGGCATACACTAACGCAAGGTTTATACTCATTTAGTCATTTTTATAAACACTTAGGCTACGCATTGTAACATACACGACGTATGTTAATATAACATGTATTAGGAAAATCCGTTCTCACAGAAGTTGATACACATGCATCTAGCATATATAGATAGTAATTAATCATGGAAAGCACAATCTGAATTTCATACGTATACGGTATTTTCTACAAATATGAGGAATACAGTATATTCAACATAATTAACATATAACTGAAAATTAAAACAGACAACACTTTGTACATATGAAATAGCATCCTAGGCAAGAATAAATCATTATCTAACATTGAAAGTGTTGAAAACCATAACCTAAACATATATAGTCCGCACCTTAAACCAGAAAATGCATAACGGATGTGATTCAGACGATAAGTCTTTGTCAACGGTGAATTGGTTACCTAAGGCATGAAACAGGTTAGCTACAACATCACTTAGACTATTCTAAGCTTCAAAACAGGTTTCGGTTTGGGTTTTCTTACCTAGGAATGAAGCCGGAGTCACCAAAAAAGCGATTAGATCGTGATGATTAAGCACGTAGGATAGTAGGAAGATCCTCCCATTTCTCTCACACTTTCTCTCTCTTTTCTCTCTTCTCTCTCCTAGGTTTTCCCAAATTCGTATGGGATGAGAGAGTGAGGGTTTAAGGTCCTTATATAGGCCCAAAACTCTCCAAATTAGACTCAAGGCCATGGTATACTTAGGTTATGTCCAAATACGGACTGTTCCGTCTCAATGGAGCACTTCTGGAGGTCCTGTTACTAAATGCGGTCGGACTTAAGTTCTCTAATATTGGATCTAGGTCAAGTTAAGTTTTCAGTCCGATCGGATTTCCAGATCGACCGTGGCAGACCAGTTTCAGTTCAGTGGTTACGGGAACTCGATCAGAGCTACAAGTACTATGACATGTAAGGGCCACATATCCTGATCCGAGGGTGAATTTGGGTCAAAATCTAACTGTCATAATGCTTAAAAATAACGCGCAAGTGAACCGTTCCAGATTACTTAAAAATATATTTAATTTTCTAAAAATCTTCGCTTTCTTACTCTCTTCACTCCGGACTCAAGGAAACAGTCCCAGGACATCGTTTAGCCTTGATTTTTGAGGTGATAGTCAAGTCCAACTAGGCGGTCATAATGGTTTAAGTTCATCGCTATCGAACTTTCGACGTGCAGTACAGATCCAATACGAAGTTTCATGATGCTCCCAAGAGCAACTGGGTTTAGAGATTGATCTTAGGTTTCTAGGTAACATAGCATTAGCAGTCTTACTCATTTTGGGTCTTATAGTTTATATTAAAAGTGTTTCAAGTTAATTCTACTGAGTATTCAGTTTGGTACTTAACCAAATTCTACCCTAATGATGGAAGAATACGGTCCTAGGGCCATTATATGCCCCATTTTGGGTTCTTCTAGTTATCATATTATTTTAATTATTTTTTTAATGATTCATCATCAAGTTTATCCTATCTCCACCAAATTTCATAAGATTTTAAGTTGTAAAAAAATTCTAAAAATTCCTGAAGCAGCAGCTGTCCAACAAGTACTTTTCAAACAGTTGTCACAATGTCCTACTTTAAACTATATTACATATTTTATCATATTTTTCATATATTTTTATATAAAACTATACTCATTTATCTTCAATATGGTTTTTGAATCACCTAAATCGGAGTTATAACGAAGGAGATATGAGTTTTCACAGTGGGGAAAAATGCACAAAAAATGCAGAACATGGGCTACCTGACTGCTGTACGGACGAGATCAAAGAGGGCTCGCCGAATCGGCGAGGTCCTCGCTGGCCACTGACTAAATTGGCATGGGATCAGCTTAGGGGCGAGGTCCTCACCCCCCGGGGATGCCGGAAACATGTGAGACCCACCTTGGATCCCCCCTAATTGAGCCGTTTGGGCCCACGAGTCCGTTGAGGCGTTTATTGAGTCTCATTTGAAAACTGGAATGAGTTACATGATATACAATATATGTTTTTGGGGTATAAGAAGCTAATCCATCCAAATAACCTATCTACATCATGATATTCCAAGAATTCCATATTCAAAATCCTATTTTATGCGTGTAAGTACCATTTACCATAAGTTTTAGTTTAAGTATAGTTCTTCACCTTTTAAACTTTAGGATTGTGTCTAATATGAAAGTAATTGGAGAAATTTGAAGAATGAAGTGGTGAAAGGTGAGATTTTGAAGGAAATGGGTTGAAAAGCGATTTCTAGACTTTAGAATTGATCTTTGAGAGTGATATGGTTGACCCATTGCCTAAGAACGTCTAACTCTAGGTTGACAAAAATCCGGAGTGTTACTTGTAATCTGCAACTACTTTATTGTTGCATCTCTTTTAAATGGAAACATTGTAAAAGTAGTACTTCTTAACAATGATGGTAATGTTTTGCAATTCATTGGTATGTAACCACAATGCTAGTACTTCTTAACAATGATGGTAATGTTTATAAACCTTCAACAGGTGGTAATTTTGGGATCATGTTTTTATACATTACTATGAATAATTGCACATGGTTAACACATTTCTTACTTGGAATTACTTTACTATGAATAATTTTGGATCATAGTTAACATATTACTTACTTAGAATTACTTTACTATGAATAATTGCACATCATTTTTAGGCTTTAACTAAATATTTAATTTGTACTCTCTAGATTTTATAGGTGATGCTGCTTGCACATTTCAGGCGATTGATGAGAGAGTTTACACATATGCATGACAAAAGCTGTTCATCCAAGTTGCTTAAACTATATCTAAGCTGTGTAAGCTAACAATTTTTTTTTTTTTTTTTTTTTGAGATTCCATTTAGCTTAAACTATATTCCAGTTCCTTTTTAACAAGTAGCTTAAACTATACCTAAGCTGTGCAAGTTTACATCTCATTGGTTTGGAGATGAGTTAATAGCCGAAAAATGATAACATGAGAATGACCTATACTGCTGTATCCATTTGGCACCAATTCTTAATGTTGCAACTCACCCACCCTGCACCTGGCATACCTGTACCTCTCCAAAGGTCACACTGATTGGATGATCTTAACTGTCTGAAATTGCTGTTGGATTTGGACCATTTTCTTTTTGACTATCCCGAGGAACTTTGAGTTGTGCTATTCTTTTTAAACATCTGTATGCTTCAATCTCCTTTGATCTGCACTCAAACCTATTGTGTTGAAGGGCACATCTATTCTATTGGGTAGAACACTTATTTTAATATCACAATGATTGGATAATCTCAACCATCTGATATTACTGTTGAATTTGGACCATTTTCTTTTTGACCAAGGTATTGAGGAACTTTGAGTTGCACTCCTCTTTCTTAACACATGTACATTTTTTCTTAACCTCGAGTTACACTCTTCTTCTTCTTCTTCTTCTTCTTCTTCTTCTTCTTTTTCTTCTTCTTTTTCATGTTGGCATGTTTTAATCCCACCTTGTGTATTGTAGGCCACATCCATTCAATTTGGTATAGATCCCTTTTGTTAATTTTGCACAAGTACACATTTGCTAAAATACCATTGTAAAGCCTTTTCTTGTAAAAAAACTCATTCTGAGAAGGCAACATTCACTGTGATGGCACTTCATAGCATGCTTTTTATCATATAATTTCATTATGAACAGGGAACTATAGTGAGAGTAGAATTTAGTCATTCCACCACTGCTGCAGATCCTTCTGATGCCCACATGATTAGCCAGTCCTTTCCCCATACATATGGTCAACTGTTGGCTCACTTCCTAAGAGCAACTGCCAAGGTCTCTGAGGCTCAAATCGTCACCAACTTGACAGAAAGACAAATAGCATCAGTGGCCACAGATTGCAACCTAGATTTAAACAAGGTTCGAGGTGCCATGAACAAGACTAATAGAATCCTCTAGGTTAGATTGTTGATTGGACCTGATTTTATTTAAATGATCTTGATAATGCATTTTATTTAAATGAGCGGACCCGGATGTGCATCGGCGCTATTTAGATGGATGATGAATGTATTTGTGAATGTAAATGAAAATAAAAAACTTATAATATATATATATATATATGTTATCAATGGAGGATACCTTGTTTAGGGGGACAAGAAATTCTTATAGCTTATGGTATTGTGCCCCAATATTGGTTGTATATTACTAGTATGTAGTAGATAATACTACGTTCAATAGTAGATAATACTAAAGAATACCGAAACCTAAACCTACACTTACAACCTATAACCTAAACCTAAACCTAAACCTAAAACCCAAATGTAAACCCGATCTCGAACCTGAACCCAATTTCCTAAACCTAAACCTTGACGTACTCTCAATTCCCTAAACCGTAACCAACACTTAATCCTAATCTCAACTCCTTAACCTAAACCTAAACCTAAACTTGAAAGCCCAAACCTAAACCCGAACCCGAACCTGATCCCTATTTCCAAAACCTAAACTTATGACCTTAACCTAAACCTATACTCAAATCCCAAAACCTATAACTTAAACCTTAACCAAAAACCTATGATCTAAACTCAATTCCCTAAACCTTAACCTGTTACCTAACCTAAACCTAAACCAAAACCTATAACCTTAACCAAAACATAAAACCTATACTTATAACCTAAACCTATTCTCAAATCCTAAAACCTATAACCTAAACCTAAACCTTAACCTAAACTTAAACCTAAACCTACACTTATAACCTATAACCTAAACCTAAACCTAAACCTAAAACCCAAATGTAAAACTGATCTTGAACCCGAACCCAATTTCCTAAACCTAAACCTTAACGTATTCTCAAATCCCTAAACCTAAACCTACACTTAATCCTAATCTCAACTCCCTAACCTAAAACTAAACATAAACTTGAAAATCCAAACCTAAACTCGAACGTGAACCCAAACCCAATTTCCTAAACCTAAACTTATAACCTTAACCTAAACCTATTCTCAAATCCCAAAACCTATAACCTAAACCTAAACCTAAACCTTAACCTAAGCCTAAACCTTAACCTATAACCTTGACCTATAACCTAAACCTATAACTTAAACTCAATTCCCTAAACCTTAACCTATAACCTAACCTAAACCTAAACCTAAAACCTACACTTATAACCTAAACTTATAACTTAAACCCTAAACCTAAACTTAAAACCTAAATGTATTCTCAAATCCTTAAACCTAAACCTACACCTAATCTTAATCTCAACTCCTTAACCTAAAACTAAAATTGAAAACCCAAACCATAAACCTGATCCCGATTTCCTAAACCTATACCTTAACCTATTCTCAATTCCCTAAAGTTATAACCTATAACCTAAACCTAAATTTAAACTTAACACCTAAATGTATTCTCAAATACCTAAACCTAAACCTACACCTTATCCTAATCTCAACTCCTTAACCTAAAACTAAACTTGAAAACGTAAACCAAAACCCGAACCCAATTTCCTAAACCTAAACCTATTCTCAATTCCCTAAACCGTAACCTAACTAAACCTAAACCTATAACCTACACTTATAGCCTAAACCTAAACCTATAACCTAAACATGTAACCTTAATCTAAACGTAAAACCTAAACCTAAACCTAAACCAATCCCGAATCCAAATCTGAATCCTTAAACCCTTAGCCTAAACTTAAAACCCAAACATAAACCCGATCTCGAACTCGAACTTGATTTCCTATACTTAAACCTTAAGGTATTGTCAAATCCCTAAACTTAAACTTACACCTAATCCTAATCTCAACTTCCTAACCTAAACCTAAACCTAAACTTAAACCCGATCCCAAACCCGAATCTGAATCCCTAAACCCTTAGCCTAAACCTAAAACCTAAACGTAAACCCGATCTTGAACCCGAACCCAATTTCCTATACCTAAACCTTAACGTATTCTCAAATCCCTAAATTTAAGCCTACACCTAATCCTAATATCAACTCCCTAACCTAAACCTAAACCTAAACTTAAAAACCCAAACCTAAACCCGAACCCGAACCCGATTTCCTAAACCTAAACTTATAACCTTAACCTAAACCTATTCATAAATCCCAAAACCTTAACTTAAACCTAAACCTTAACCTATAATCTAATCTTAACCTGTAACCTAAACCTATAACCTACACTTATAACCTAAACCTAAACCTATAACCTTAACCTAAACATAAAATCTAAACCTAAACCTATACTTATAACCTAAACCTATTCTCAAATCCCAACACCTATATAATAAACTAAAACCTTAACCTAAACATAAACTTATAACCTAAACCTAAAACCTAAACCTAAACCTACACTTATAACCTATAACCTAAACGTATAACCTAAACCTAAACCTTAACCTAAACCTAAGCCTATAACCTAAACTTAAAACCTAAACCTAAACCTACACTTATAACCTATAACCTAAACCTAAATCTAAACCTATACTTATAACCTAAACCTATTTATATAACCTAAACCTATTCTCAAATCCCAAAACCTATAACCTAAACCTAAACCTTAACCTAAACCTAAACCTATTTTTATAACCTAAACCTATTCTCAAATCCCAAAACCTATAACTAAAATCTATAACCTAAACCTAAACCTTAACCTAAACCTAAACCTACACTTATAACTGTAAGTGCTATAGTGAATGGCCCCTTGTGATTGTCAAATTTGTGATGACAAAGACACTACTTTGAAACTTGTTTATATGATGAACAAAAGATCTATTCAAGACACAAGATTGGCTTTGAGTAGACAAGCATCGCTATTCAAGTTAAAGATCTCGAAGGTGAAGATTTCAGAAGCTTTCAAGTTCTCGTAAACTATTCAAGTTGAAGATCTCAGAAGTTTTTAAGGTCAAGTTCTCTGAAGTTTTTCAAGCTGAAGATATCAAGGTCAAGAACTCAATCTTCATGATTGTCAAGGTCACTGGTATTCAAGTTTCAATGTCCTTACTTCACTATTGAGGTATGACTGACCTTAGGTTGACCTTTAAAGTAGGTCACTTTGGATACATAATCCATATATCTTTTATAAGTGTCTTTGTTCTGTTCTAAGGCTAGTCCTAAACCTTGTTCGACTAGTCATAGCACTGGTTCGACTAGTCTAAGAAATTCCTCGACCAGTCTTAAGTTGTTGAGAATTTTTAGAATTTTCTAGTTATTCTTCGACTAGTCCTGTGAACAGGGTCAACTGATTCTTTGACTGGTAGTGGTTATTTGACTCAAAGTACATCGTTGAGATTGGGCCATCTTCGACCAGTCGTATGGAACCTACGACCAGTCAAAGGGGACCTTCGACCAGTCATAGGGTACCCACGACTGGTCGTGCAACTGAAAATCTTATCGCGCCCGATTTTTTCAAAATTCTGTTGGTTTTTCGACCAGTCGTAGAAGTCTTAAGACCAGTTGAAGACGTGTTTTGCTCAGCTATAAATAGAGCATGAATCTTAGAATAAAATATAGAATTTAAGCTAATTAATCTGATCTTCTGAGAGATAAGTCTATGCTCCATTTTAAGCTAAGTGTGCTTATTTAATATTCTCTTTCTTTAGCTTTATTTAATTGATTTTGTTTCTTGTATTCCAATCTAATATGAAAAGATGAATTACTATTTTCCTTTCTTTGGAATCAAAATCAATTAAGGCTAGCCCTATGTTGGTTTAATTTTAAAATCAATTAGAACTAGAACCTTTGTAATCGAGTACTGGACATTGAACTTGGACATTCAATCATCTACTCTAACTTGGTTCTTCCAGGCTGCTCCATCGAAGGAGAAAATCAGGTATTTTACATTTATTTATAAATTTCTTTCTGTTTTGGTTTCTTTCAGGATTTTTCAGAAAAATCTCGTTGCTTTGGTTATCTTAGGAGAGCCAGCAAAACTCAGAAGTGGGGTTTTTTTAATTGTGTAAGCCCACAGACAAAAATACAATTGTAAAGGTTTTTGGTGAACCTGTGAAAACCTACATTGTTAGTGAAAGCTAATATCCCCTATGTGAGGATATTAGGAGTGGAGTAGCATTCTGTGTGGCTGTTGTATAACAGTTGGTGAACACACAGGTGAACCACTATAATCCCTTGTGTTGTGGTTGAATGGTTTTTTATTTCATATCTTTATTTATTCATTTGAGGGATGTACGTGTGGTTGTGAATGTTGTAATCTTTTATTTCAAGCATTGTGGGGAATGTTGTAATAGTTTAGCATTTATGTCTTATTATTCATTTATCAGCTTGATATTGGATTGTTCCAGTAAGGTTGCCCTGTCATTCTTATGGTGCATGGTTGTCCCTAGAACAATACATATTTATGATTACAAGTTATTCTTCAGTGCAATTTGTATTTATTTTTTTATTCCTCTTCGGTTTGAGACTTGATACAAAGACCTTTCTAGAAATCAGGTTGTCCTACCATAAACTGTGGTTTTTGGTGTAAGGTTGTCCTTAGAACAACATTTGTATTAACCTCTCAAGATCTGAATTTTGAGGTTGCTTTACAATCTTGCATTGTGGTTTATTTAGTTATCTTATTGGCTATCATATTCCTTTAATTTCTGCTATTATAAATTTTTATTTGGCATAATCCTATTCACCCCCCCCCCCCCCCCCCCCCCCCCCCACCCTCCCCTCTCTAAGACATATAGCTAGGCCTTTTCAAGTGGTATCAGAGCCTAATAGCTCATTTTTTCTTAATTCTTGTATTTAATTCCTGAGCTAACGATTTAAGCTATTTAAGATGTCAAATTTTGATAGCCTATCAGTCACTAGGCCTCCACCCTTTGATGGCTCCAATTATGCCTACTGGAAAGTCAGGATGATGATCTTCCTTAAATCAATGGATGAGAGTGTGTGACAAGCCACAGTGACTGAATGGAAACCTCCTATCACTGAAGTGACTGGAGTCGATGGTTCAAAATCAATGAGAGTAACTCCTTATTTCTCTTGGACCACCCTTCAGAAAAATGAGAGTAGTGCCAATGCAAAGGCACTAAATGCAATCACTTGCGCACTATCACCGGATGAGTTCTAGAATCATATCCTCTAATACTCCAAAGCAAGCTTGGGATATATTAGAAATGACACACGAGGGTACTACAATTGTAAAAAAATTTAAAGTCCAACTCCTCATAACCAAATTTGAAGAAATTTATATGGAGGAAAATAAAACATTTATGGACTTTTATACAAGATTAAATGACATTGTAAACTCTATGTGGGGTCTTGGCGAAACAATCCCAGAAAGTAAAGTGTGTACAAAGATACTACGCTCTCTTCCTGAACGGTTCAACTCCAAAGTAACCGCGATCCAGGAACTTCGTGATACGATAATATGAGGGTAGAAGAACTAGTTGGTTCTTTACAAACCTATGAGTGAAACTTTAAAGCTCCTAAAGGTAAATATATCGCTCTAAAATCTTCTAAATGTAATTCTGATTCTGAAGATGATATGGATCTTTTAGTAAAAAAGTTTTATAAAATATTTAAAAGCAAGAAAATGGTAGACTTTCAAAAATTAAATGAGAAGAAAAGATCTAAACCTAAATCTAAAACTTGAAAGTCTTTAAAAGATATTCAATGTTACAACTGCTAAGAATATGGGCATTTAGTAAACAAATGTCCTAAAAAGGACAAACCCAGGAAGAAGGGTATGTTGGCTACATGGGATGAATCATCTGATTTTGAAGCTTCTCTTAAATCAGAAGATTTTGAAACCGAGTCGGGTAATGAAACAAAAGCTCTTATGACTCTAGCCAAGTTCACTTTTTCAGATCATGATGATTCAACTAGTGAGGAAAATTTGAATAGTGAATGTGAAAATGAAGATGATCTTTAAGATGCTTACAATGCCCTATACAAGGAAAGTTATAAGATTGTTGTCAAACTTAAACTTCAAAAAGAAAAGTTTTTTAAACTCAAAGAATGTTTTGAGTCACTTGTTTTAGAAAAATCTCAAATTTCAGATTATTTTGAAAAATCAAAATGCGATTTAGAATTCAAAATGTCCCAGATTGAAAATCTGAAATCTGAAAATGAGAAACTTAAAAATGAAGTATTTTCTCTTCTGAGTTTAAAGGACACATGGAGATATGCCCAAGGTGATCCTAAGTTAGAGAAACTTTTATCCGAATCAAGAAAATGTGGTGACAGAACGAAATCCACTAGCTGAAAAGATAGTTGATTTACTCAAGGAGCTCTTAAAATCTAACTCTATAGGTCATTCTTACAACAACAAATATAAGAAGACCAACTATCGTCCTAAACCCAAAACAGTACTGAAATGGGTTCCTAAGGTTACCTACTTGGTTGCCCACACCACTTTCAAAGCTTCAAGACATTCAAAGTGGTACCTAGATAGTGGATGCTCCAGGCACATGACAGGCAACAAGGCTTTATTCACCGATCTAAAAGATATGACTGATGGGTTAGGCACTTTTGGTGATGGCAGTAACTGCAAGATTATAGGCCAAGGTACGGTTCAACTTTATAACCTTCTTGTGTTTAAAAATGTCTTATATGTTGAAGGTTTAAAACATAACCTACTTAGCATATCTCAAATATGCGATAATAACCATAGTGTACGATTTTCTAAATAATGTTGTGAGATTCTAAACAATAAGGGTTCTGTAATACTAACTGGACGTAGAATGTCTGAAAACTGCTATATTGTTAGCGAATCCAACTCATCTAATCAAACATGTTACATGGTCCATACAGACGAGATTGATTTGTGGCACAAACGTCTTGGACATGTACATTACGAAATTTATATAGATTGAGTAAACAGGAACTTATAAGAGGTCTACCCAAGCTTCGAAAACTAGATAAAATATATGGTGAATGCCAGATAGGCAAATAAACAAGAACCTCACACAAAAAGGTGAATTCAAATATCACATTAAGACCACTCGAACTCCTCCACATGGATTTGATAGGACCTACTTGAATAGAGAGTCGAGGTGGCAAAAGGTATATCTTGGTAATAGTGGATGACTTTACCAGATATACATGGATAGTCTTCTTAAGGGACAAATCAGAAACCCTTGAAGAAGTAAGAAAAGTTCTCAAAAGGATTCAAATGAAAAAAGGTTCTCAAATCAGTAAGATTCGCAGTGATCATGGATCTGAATTTGAGAATAACGGTTTTGAGAAGTTCTGGAGCGACTAAGGAATATTACATGAGTTCTCAGCGGCCAAAACTCTACAAAAAAATGGTATAGTGGAAAGGAAGAATAGAGTGCTTCAAGAAATGACTAATGACATGTTGAATAACATGAATCTCTCTAAGAATCTTTGGGATGAAGTGGTTAATACAGCTTGCTATATTATTAATTGAGTCTACACTAGCAAAGATAATAATAAAACGGCTTATGAAATGTAGTTCGATAAAAAGCCTACTGTCAAATACTTTTGAGTTTTTGGCAGCAAGTGCTATATTTTATGAGATCGTGAAAATTTGAGAAAGTTTGATACGAAGAGTAATGAAGGAATTTTTCTAGGAATTTCCTTAAACAGTCGAGCTTATAGGATTCTAAACAAAAGAACCGGTGTGATTCAAGAGTCCATCAATGTTGTTATTGATGATCACTTAAACACACAAGTCTCAAATTCAGATAATGATGAAGTTCTAGTAATTGATAAATCTGATACTTCATCTAATCAGAATAATTCTGAATTAAGGACTATTAAAGATCATCCAACCATAAAAATTCTTGAAAACCCTCTCATTGGTGTTCGCACCCGTAGACAACTTGAGGATATATGTAATTATGTGTGTTTTACATCCTAAATAGAACCATCTAACGCAAAAGAAGCTCTTGCCGATGAAAACTAGATAGTTGCGATGCATGAAGAACTTAACCAATTCGTAAGAAATGATGTTTGGTATCTCGTACCAAGACCTAAAGATAAACACATCATTGGAACAAAATGGATCTTCAAAAATAAGTCTGATGAGCTTGGAAATATAATTAGAAACAAGGCCAGACTAGTGGTATAAGGTTATACTCAAATTGAAGGTATTAATTTTGATGAAACCTTTGCACCAGTAGCACGTCTTGAATCAATCAGACTGTTTATATCCAATGCGTGTTTTAGAAAGATTAAGATTTATCAAATGGATGTGAAGAGTGCATTTCTAAATGGAGATTTGCATGAGGAAGCTTATGTAGAACAACCGATGGGTTTTGAAGATCCCAAGAATACTGCTCATGTGTATAGGATTAAAAATGCACTTTATGGATAAAAACAAGCTCCTAGGGCATGGTATGAGAAACTAACAAAATTTCTGTTTAGCCATAATTTTTGAATGAGATCTGTTGATAAAACTCTGTTCGTTAAAAAACATAATGATCATATTTTGATAGTACAAATTTATGTTGATGATATCATTTATGGATCTACTTGTACTAACATGACTATTGAGTTTGCAGATTTGATGAAATCATAGATTGAAATGAGCATGGTTGGGGAATTGAATTATTTCCTAAGGTTGCAAGTAAAGCAACAACCTAATGGAATATTCATTTCTCAATCTAAATATGCCTTGAATTTAATTAAGATATTTGGATTTGAGAAAAGTTAGAACTTCGATACTCCTATGAGTACTACCCTGAAACTCTCAAAAGACTCTGAAGGTAAAAATGTTGATTTAAAAATTTATTGGAGTATGATTGGTAGTTTATTGTATTTAATTGCTAGTAGACCTGATATCACGCTAAGTGTTGGTATTTGCGCTAGATATCAGTCTAATCCTAAAGAATGACACTTGATTACTGTCAAGTGGATTATGCGATATGTCGTAAGTACTATGAATCTCGGTCTCTGATATCCTCATGAGACTAGCGTTCAGTTAGCTAGGTACCCGGATGCTGACTAGGCTGGTAATCTTGATGATAGGAAATCAACCAGTGGTGGTTGCTTTTATATCGAAAACTGTTTAGTTTCTTGCTTTAACAAGAAACAAAGTTCTATATCACTTTCAACAGCTGAAGCTGAATACATCGCAGTTGATAATGCGTGTACGCAACTTGTTTGGATGAAGCGAATGCTAAGTGACTATGGAATTAAACAGGATCCTATGTTGTTATAATGTGATAATTCCAGTGCCATTAATATTTTAAAAAATCCTATACAACATTCTCGTACTAAGCACATTGACATTAGATTTCATTATATCTGTGAATTAGTAGAAGAAAAGGTTATATCTCTAAAAAATATACCTACTGGGAATCAACGTGTTGATATTTTCACAAA
This sequence comes from Magnolia kwangsiensis, assembly GCA_037074715.1. Taxonomy (NCBI): domain Eukaryota; kingdom Viridiplantae; phylum Streptophyta; class Magnoliopsida; order Magnoliales; family Magnoliaceae; genus Magnolia; species Magnolia kwangsiensis. The sequence goes on along the minus strand of CM073576.1, from coordinate 110,195,962 downwards.
ATCGCTTGACAAAAGTCAGTTTAATCAAATGAAATTTGATCTTGGCATGTTCATTATAAGATGATGTTTTATGCATTTTTGTATCATATTGTATATGCTTGATAGGTTAGATTTCAATTTTTGTAAAATATTTTGAAAAATATTGAATTTTTTTAATGAAAATGCATTTTGGCTTGTACTCGACCGATCGTAGAAATACATGACCAGTCGTGTACATCCACGACCAGTCGAGGAACTCGTGAAACCCTTTTAATTTGGGGAAATCCTTCATCTTCCTCATTTCTATTTCTTCCTCTAACCGGCCGAACCTTGACTAGTCGAAGCTAACTCCCAAAATCTTCATTGTAAGTGCTCCATTTACATTTTTCTTCTAGATTCGAGTCTAAAATACTTCTCTTTTACTCTTATAGCTATTTATTTCGAGTTTCATCGTGATTTGGGGAAGTAATTCTGAAAAATCTGATATTAGAAAAACCCATTTTCTTTCGTTTGTAACTCCTTTTATTCTTGAACTCTTTGTTGTAAATGGCTTATTGAGGAAGGAAATCGACTTCTCGTGGTCCATCATCTTCCTCCAGATCAGCCCCTCTCACTAAACGTCATCTTAGGGATTTTGAGGATGATCCATCATATGTTCGTGACATCCGTATGTGAAATATAATCGTTGAACACCTTGTTGATCTTAATCATACAGCTCCGTTTGATATCTTTCCCATGCTACAAGCTATAGGTTGGGATAACTTATTACATTGGGGTGGGCCTGCATACCGGTCCATTGCTCAATCCATGTTTGCATGTATATGTGATTATTCACTTAAAAATCTGACATTTAAAATTGCCACAAGAGAAGGACCATTTGATGTTGATCGTCACTTGATTTCTGCTCTTATGAAAATTTTAGTTAATGATGAGGGAGTTCTCATCCATACATTGACTGAAAAACCCTCTCAAACTGAAAAACGCATGCTTTCTAAGGATTTATGCAATTTGGATGCTCTATGGATGCCTAAGGAAATGCACTCCCCTTAAGGTATCTGTTACCCAAATACAGAGTGTTGCACAGGATTTTTGTGTCTAATCTGTATCCTCGGTCGGGCAATAAGACTTAGTTAACGACTTTTATGGTTCGTATTCTTCATAATGTAGCCCGAGGTGCTCATCTTTACCTACCTTCCTTGATTTGTCATTCTATCATTCAGTTTCGACTCCATCCTAGTCATAGTGATATTCCCTTTGGATATTTGATGACCGTATTGGCTTCTCATATGTTAGTCGATATGCCGGTCGGAGAGGCCCCTATCCATCACTTGATATTTAATAATTCTAATCTCAACAAGATGAAGCTGGAATTTTTTCCTGGCCAAGTTGATGGTGGTGGTGCAGCTGAAGCTGTACATGAGGAAGAAGCTAGTGATCTTCCTCCAGATGATATTAACATGAACGATATCTTTGAAGAGCTTGATTTTGACTCAACAGATGATCCAGATTATCCTCCTTCTGCTTTCGATGCACGCTTTGTTGCATTGGAAACTAAGGTTGAATCTTTAAATGCTAAGATGGAAAACATGTCTGTTGCCAATGATTTACAATTCAAGTATAAGCACAAATATCTTAAGCGCCTGAAAAAGGGCATGCACAAACTTGATCCCTCCATCCCTACTCCTTCATCTGGGTCAGATTAGTTTATTTTTTATTTTTTGGTCTGTAATAACTTTCTTTATATTATGTTCACTTGACTGGATTTGCTATTGTCACTATCACTATTTATGGCTCAGTTTATCTATTATATGTGTTGCTTATGTCATGGGTTCAATTCTTATTTGTTAACCTCTTCTTTCCCTCCTTGATTATTACTCCTTTCCGATCTACTTTGTTCTTCCTTTGTCATATTGTGACAAAAAGGGGGAGTAGATATATATAATACTTTGCTTCTTAAAAGTTGGCTTGGTGAAATATGTTACTCAAGGGGAGTATGCACAGTGGTGGTCTGTATGCACATGTGTATATTGGTTGAATATTGATTTGCAAGTTCATGAATGTGTGTCGGTTTAACAACTGGTGCATGATTCTTTAATCAAATATTCTGTGATATGTATCCTATCTCGGAAGTGTGTTTTGTAACTAATTTGACAAAGGGGGAGATTGTAAGTGCTATAGTGAATACCCCCTTGTGATTGTCAAATTTGTGGTGACAAAGATACTGCTTTGAAACTTGTTTATGTGATGAATAAAAGATCTATTTAAGACACAAGATTGGCTTCGAGTAGACAAGCATAGCTATTCAAGTTGAAGATCTCGAAGGTGAAGATTTTCAGAAGCTTTCAAGTTCTCGTAAACTATTCAAGTTGAAGGTCTCAGAAGCTTTTAAGTTCAAGTTCTTAGAAGTTTTTCAAGATAAAGATCTCAAGGTCAAGAACTCAATCTTCATGATTCTCAAGGTCACTGGTATTCAAATTTCAATGTCCTTACTTCACTATTGAGGTATGACTGACCTTAGGTTGACCTTTAGAGTAGGTCACTTTGGATACATAATCCATATATCTTTTATAAGTGTATTTGTTTTGTTTAAGGCTAGTCCTAGACCTTGTTCGACTAGTCCTAGCACTGGTTCGACTAGTCCAAGAAATTCCTCGACTAGTCCTAAGTTGTTGAGGATTTTCAGAATTTTTTGATTATTCTTCGACCAGTCCTGCAGACTGTTCGACTAGTCCTGTGAACAGTGTCAACTGGTTCTTCGACCGGTCGTGGTTATTCATCTCAAAGTACAGCATTGAGATTGGACCATCTTCGACCAGTCGTATGGAACCTACGACCAGTCGAAGGGGACCTTTGACCAGTCGTAGGGTACCTGACGACTAGTCGTGCAACTGAAAATCTTATCGCGCCTGATTTTTTCAAAATTCTGTTGGTTCTTCGACCAGTCGTAGAAGTCTTAAGACCAGTCAAAGACGTGTTTTGTTCAGTTATAAATAGAGCACGAATCACATAATAAAATATAGAATTTAAGCTAATTAATCTAGCCTTCTGAGAGATAAGTTTATGCTCCATTTTAAGCTAAGTGTGCTTATTTAATATTCTCTTTCTTTAGCTTTATTTAATTAATTTTTTTTCTTGTATTCCAATCTAATCTGAAAAGAGGAATTGCTATTTCCCTTTCTTTGGAATCAAAATCAATTAAGGCTAGCCCTATGTTGGTTTAATTTTAAAATCAATTAGAACTAGAACCTATATAATCGAGTACTGGACATTGAACTTGGACATTCAATCATCTACTCTGACCTGGTTCTTCCAGGCTGCTACATCGAAGGAGAAAATCTGGTATTTTACATTTATTTGTAAATTCCTTTCTATTTTAGTTTCTTTCGAGATTTGCCATAAAAATCTCATTGCTTTGGTTATCTTAGGAGAGCCAGCAAAACTCAAAAGTGGAGTTTTTTTAATTGTGTAAGCCCATAGACAAAAACACAATTGTAAAGGTTTTTGGTGAACCTGTGAAAACCTACATTGTTAGTGAACGGTAATATCCCCTGTGTGAGGATATTAGGAGTGGAGTAGCATTCTGTGTGGCTGTTGTATAACAGTTGGTGAACACACAGGCGAACCACTATAATCCCTTGTGTTGTGGTTGAATGGTTTTTATTTCATATCTTTATTTATTCATTTGAGGGATGTACATGTGGTTGTGAATGTTGTAATTTTTTATTTTAAGCATTGTGGGGAATGTTGTAATAGTTTAGATTTTATTTCTTATTATTCATTTATCAGCTCGTTATTGGATTGTTCCAGTAAGGTTGCCCTTCCATTCTTATGGTGCATGGTTGTCCCTAGAACAATACATATTTGTGATTACAAGTTATTCTTCAGTACAGTTTGTATTTATTTTTTTATTCCTCTTCGGTTTGAGACTTGATACAAAGACCTTTCTAGAAATTAGGTTGTCCTACCATAAACTGTAGTTTTTGGTGTAAGGTTGTCCTTAGAACAACATTTGTATCAACCTCTCAAGATCTGAATTTTGAGGTTGCTTTACAATCTTGCATTGTGGTTCATTTAGTTATCTTATTGGCTATCATATTCCTTTAATTTCTACTGTTATAAATTTTTATTTGGCATAGTCCTATTCACCCCTCCCTCTAGGACATATACCTAGGCCTTTTCAATAACTTATGACCTAAACTTAAACCTATACCTAAAACCCAAACGTAAACCCGATCTCGAACCTAAACCTGATTTCCAAAGCCTAAACCTTAACGTATTCTCAAATCCCTAAACCTAAACCTACACCTAATCCTAATCTCAAGTCCCTAACCTAAACTTGAAAACCAAACCTAAACCCGAACCCGAACCCAATCCTGATTTCCTAAAGCTAAACTTATGACCTTAACCTAATCCTATTCTCAAATCCCAAAACCTATAACCAAAACCTAAACCTTAAACTTAACCTTAACCTAAACATAAAACCTAAACTTAAACCTAAACCTATACTTATAACCCAAGGCTATTCTCAAATACCAAAACATGTAACCTAACCTAAAGATAAACCTAAACCTAAACATATAACCTTAACCTAAACATTAAACCTAAATCTAAACCTATACTCATAATCTAAACCTATTCTCAAATCCCAAAAACTATAACCTAAACCTATAACCTATAACCTAAACCTTAACCGAAACCTAAACCTAAACCTAAACCTACACTTATAACCTATAACCTATAACCTAAACCTTAACCAAAACCTAAACCTAAACCTAAACCTAAACCTATAACCCAAATGTAAACCCGATCTTAAACCCAAACCTAATTTCTTAAACCTAAACCTTAACTTATTCTCAAATCCCTAAACCTAAACCTACACCTAATCCTAATCTCAACTCCCTAACCTAAACCTAAACCTAAACTTGAAAACCCAAACCTAAACCCGAACCTGAACTCAATCCTGATTTCCTGAACCTAAACTTATGACCTTAACCTAAACCTATTCTCAAATCCCAAAACCTATAACCTAAACCTAAACCTAAACTATAACCTTAACCTAAACCTTAACCTAAACCTAAACCTATAACCTAAACCTAAAATCTAAACCCAAAACCTACACTTATTATCTATAACCTAAACCTATGACCTAAACCTAAATCTAAACCTATACTTATAACATAAACCTATTTTTATAACCTAAACCTATTCTCAAATCCCAAAACCTATAACATAAACCTATAACCTAAACCTAAACCTTAACCTAAACCTAAACCTACACTTATAACCTATAACCTAAACCTAAAACCTAAACCTAAACCTAAACCTAAAACCCAAACGTAAACCCAATCTCGAACCCGAACCCGATTTCGTAAACCTAAACCTTAATGTATTCTCAAATCCCTAAACCTAAACCTACACCTAATCCTAATCTCAACTACCTAACTTAAACCTAAACCTAAACTTGAAAACCCAAACCAAAACACGAACCCGAACCTAATCCTGATTTCCTAAATCTAAACTTATGACCTTAACCTAAACCTATTCTCAAATCCCAAAACCTATAACCTAAACCTAAACCTTAAACTTAACCTCTCAAATCCCTAAACCTAAACCTACACCTAATCCTAATCTCAACTCCCTAACCTAAACCTAAACCTAAACTTGAAAACCCAAACCTAAACCTGAACCTGAACTCGATCCTGATTTCCTAAACCTAAACTTATGACCTTAACCTAAACCTATTCTCAAATCCAAAAACCTATAACCTAAACCTAAACCTAAATCATAACCTAAACCTAAACCTTAACCTAAACCTAAACCTATAACCTAAACCTAAAATATAAACCCAAAACCTATACTTATAATCTATAACCTAAACCTATGACCTAAACCTAAATCTAAACCTATACTTATAACATAAACCTATTTTTATAACCTAAACCTATTCTCAAATCCCAAAAACTATAACATAAACCTATAACCTAAACCTAAACCTTAACCTAAACCTAAACCTACACTTATAACCTATAACCTAAACCTAAAACCTAAACCTAAACCTAAACCTAAACCTAAAACCCAAACGTAAACCCAATCTTGAACCCGAACCCGATTTCGTAAACCTAAACCTTAATGTATTCTCAAATCCCTAAACGTAAACCTACACCTAATCCTAATCTCAACTACCTAACTTAAACCTAAACCTAAACTTGAAAACCCAAACCAAAACCTGAACCCGAACCCGAACCTAATCCCGATTTCCTAAACCTAAACTTAAGACCTTAACCTAAACCTATTCTTAAATCCCAAAACCTATAACCTAAACCTAAACCTTAAACTTAACCTTAACCTAAACATAAAACCTAAACCTAAACCTAAACCTATATTTAAAACCTAAACCTATTCTTATAAACTAAACTTATTCTGCAAAATCTATTCTTATAACCTAAACCTATTCTCAAATCCCAAAACCTGTAACCTAACCTAAACCTAAACCTAAACCTAAACATATAACCTTAACCTAAACATAAAACCTAAATCTAAACCTATACTTATAACATAAACCTATTCTCAAATCCCAAAACCTTTAACCTATAACCTAAACCTTAACCTAAACCTAAACCTACACTTATAACCTAAACCTGAAACCTAAACCTAAACCTACACTTATAACCTAAACCTAAACCTATAACTTAAACCTAAACCTAAAACCCAAACGTAAACCCGATCTCGAACCCGAACCTGATTTCCTAAGCCTAAACCTTAATGTATTCTCAAATACCTAAACCTAAACCTATACCGAATCCTAATCTCAACTCCCTAACCTATACCTAAACCTAAACTTGAAAACCCAAAACTAAACCCGAACCTGAACCCGATCCCAATTTCCTAAACCAAAACTTATGACCTTAACCTAAACCTATTCTCAAATTCCAAAATCTATAACATAAACCTACACGTAAACCTTAACCTAAACCTAAACCATAAGCTAAACCTAAACCTATACCCTAAACCTAAAACCTAAACCTAAACCTGCAATTATAACCTAAACCTAAACCTATAACCTAAACTTAAACCTAAAACCCAAACATAAACCCGATCTCGAACCCAAACCTGATTTCCTAAACCTAAACCTTCATGTATTCTCAAATCCCTAAACCTAAACCTACACCTAATCCTAATCTCAACTCCCTAACCTATACCTAAACCTAAACTTAAAAACCCAAAACTAAACCCGAACCTGAACCTGATCCTGATTTCCTAAACCAAAACTTATGACCTTAACCTAAACCTATTCTCAAATCCCAAAACCTATAACCTAAACCTAAACCTTAACCTATAACCTATAACCTAAACTCAATTCTCAAAACCTTAACCGTAACCTAACCTAAACCTAAACCTATAACCTTAACCTAAACATTAAAACTAAAACTAAACCTATACATATAACCTAAACCTATTCTCAAATCCCAAAACCTATAACTTAAACCTAAACCTAAACCTTAACCTAAAACTTAACCTATAACCTATAACCTAAACTCAATTCCCTAAACCTTAACCATAACCTAAGCTAAACTTAAACCTATAACCTTAACCTAAACATAAAACCTAAAACTAAACCTATACATATAACCTAAACCTATTCTTAAATCCCAAAACGTATAACCTTAACCTAAACCTTAACCTAAACCTAAACCTATAACCTAAACCTAAAACCTAAACCTAAACCTAAACCTATAACCTAAACCTAAAACCTAAGCCTAAACCTACCCTTATAACCTATAACCTAAACCTATAACCAAATCCTAAACGTAAACTTGAAAACCCAAACCATAAACTCAATCCCGATTTCATAAACCTAAACCTTAACTATTCTCAATTCCCTAAATCTATAACCTATAACCTAAACCTAAACCTATAACCTAAACCTAAAATCTAAACCTAAACCTAACACCTAAATGTATTCTCAAATCCCTAAACCTAAACCTACACCTAATCCTAATCTCAACTCCTTAACCTAAACCTAAACTTGAAAACCAAAACCAAACCCGAACCCAATTTCCTAAACTTAAAACTTAACCTATTCTCAATTCCCTAAACTGTAACTTATAACCTAACCTAAACCTAAACCTATAACCTACACTTATAAGCTAAACTTAAACCTATAACCTAAACCTGTAACCTTAACCTAAACGTAAAACCTAAACCTAAACCTAAACCCGATCCAGAATCTGAATCCATAAACCCTTAGCCTAAACTTAAAACCCAAACGTAAACCCATTCTCGAACCCAAACCTGATTTTCTATACATAAACCTTAACGCATTCTCAAATCCCTAAACTTAAACCTACACCTAATCCTAATCTTAACTCCCTAACCTGAACCTAAACCTAAACTTGAAAACCCAAACCTAAACCCGATCTCGAACCCAAATCTGAATCCCTAAACCCTTAGCCTAAACCTAAAACCCAAACATAAACCGGATCTCGAACCCGAACTCAATTTCCTATACCTAAACCTTAACGTATTCTCAAATCCCTAAATTTAAACCTACACCTAATCTTAATCTCAACTCCCTAACTTAAACCTAAACCTAAACTTGAAAACCCAAACCTAAACCTAATCCCGAACCTGAACCTGATTTTCCAAACCTAAACTTATAACCTTAACTTAAACCTATTCTCAAATCCTAAAACCTATAACCTAAACCTAAACCTTAACCTAAAATTAAACCTTAACCTATAACCTATAACATAACCTTAACCTATAACCTAAACATAATTCCCTAAACCTTAACCTAAAATTAAACCTTAACCTATAACCTATAACATAACCTTAACCTATAACCTAAACACAATTCCCTAAACCTTAACCTATGACCTAACTTAAACTTAAACCTATAACCTACACTTATAACCTAAACCTAAACCTATAACTTTAACCTAAACATAAAACCTAAACCTAATCCTAAACTTATACTTATAACCTAAACCTATTCTCAAATCCTAAAACCTATAACATAAACCTAAACCTAAACCTACACTTATAACCTGTAACCTAAACCTAAACCTAAACCTAAAACCTAAACTTAAACCTACACTTATAACCTATAACCTAAACCTTAACCTAAAACCTAAATGTAAAACCGATTTCCTAAACCTAAACCTTAACGTATTCTCAAATCCCTAAACCTAGACCTACACCTAATCCTAATCTTAACTCCCTAACCTAAACCTAAACCCGAACCCGATTTCCTAAACCTAAACTTATAACCTAAACTCAAACGTTAACCTATAACCTAAACCTTAACCTATAACCTAAAACTTAATTCCCTAAACCTTAACCTATAACCTAACCTAAATCTAAACCTAAAACTAAAGCCTAAATGTATTCTGAAATCTTAAACATAAACCTACACCTAATCCTAATCTCAACTCCTTAACCTAAACCTAAACTTAAAAACCTAAACCTAAACCCGAATGAACTTTCTACAATTCTTTATGATTATTTATTGGTTGAATTTTTTTTATTAGATGAAAGATAAAAAGAAAATTATTACTAATTTTTTTCTTTTACTTTAATTTTTAATGCAACAAATTTTCTGACGAGTTTTAGGCTGTCCATATTTTCCTAAATATTCAAATCTGAGACAGTTCATAACCGTCCTTTTCAGGTTCAATAGAGATGGCTTATAATAGTCCTTAAAAAGGATAGTCCAAAATAGTCCTTTTTAAGGACGGTCTAAGACCATCCTTTTTAAGTTCATCAAAGACTGCTCATAACTATCCTTTGTAAGGACGGTCCATGACCGTCGTTTTATGGTTCATTAGAGACTGCCTGTAACAGTCTTTTTAACGGACGGTCATGGACCGTACTCTTTACAGACAGTCCAGGACCGTCCTTTTTACAGATGGTCCACGACCGTCCGTTTTAAGGACGGTCCAGGACCATCCTTTTAAGCTTTATAACTTACCTCTAATGTCTACCTTTATAGACGGTCCATGCCCATCCTTCTTTAAAGACGGTCCATGACCGTTCTTCTTTAGAGATGGTTTATGGCCGTCCTTTAAGTAATACGACGCCCCAAAATACGACAGCCCTTGCGACGCTCTAAGACCGTCCTTTATGGTCTTTTGAGATGGTTTTCGACTGTCCTCTTTTCGTTGTTTTGGCATAGTGTATTGATAAGATCAGGAATCATACGATATCAGAGTAAGCGAAAATATACTAGTAAGTCCATGAATCATTCAATAACAGAATATGCAATGCAGATCGGTTATGCAAATGTGGAAGCTAAATATCAGATGTCAATGATGCAATGCAATGCAATATGTAAATCCTACTAAGTCCGTCTAGGCCATGTAAGTGTAAAAACAAAGTAACCCAAAATGATAAGTACTGCAAATTCAATGTAATATGTGGTGCAAATGAAATGACCATGCTGGAATGCGAAGTCGGGATGATAGTACGTAATATCGCAGGTGATGGGCTCCACTACAAGGGACTTCTATCCAAACTAGTCCCATACCTAAATTTAGATAGTCAAACACAATGTAGTAAACTCTTGATCTCAGGTTAGTTGTGCACCCAACCAAAATCCTGGCCATGCGAAGGTACACGTAACAAATAGTTATGCACCACCAGCCCAAGTAGATTATGAATGAATGAATGAATGGATGGATATACAATTCTTGCTCAATAAGTTCACATATCAGTATGGTTGCTCTCTGGGGAAATCACCGGGGTCTATTACACTCCACACTGACCGCCTCCATCCTAGTTGCACGGCCCAACGAGTGGAAGAGACCTCATTATCTGCCTAGCCAGTAGTCTGCCAATACCCACTTGGCTCATCGATAGCGGACCATTTACGAGCTGGTCATACTCAGCCTAGCCTATAGCCCCCTCGCTCAGGCGGATAAGGCCACACCCCCTCCCGACTGACCACGACACAGTGGGAGACGTGGCCTACTAGTATTCGGCACTCAGGCGCTCATGTTCCACTCGGTCTAGACGTTGGGGCACCTTTTAGCCTTAAAGATTTTAGAATTTTTACCTAATGAAATCTTAAGTCCCCACAATGCTAGAACTAAGTATTTTTGGTGTCCCATTTAGCCATCCACGATGTTCCTGTGGAGGCCATGGCCTTGATGTCACTAGGGCATATAATGATCAAGTGACATATATGCAAGATGTATGAGTCACACCATCTAGTCATGCAGCAATCCTGCATGTACCATGCGATAATGTGGGCACTCTGTCTCATGAGTCCCGTAAATAGTCTTCCCAATGGCGTATGCTATGATCAAACATTCCTCATATAAAGCATACATATGATGCGTATGGGCATGAATCATGGAGTTATACTAAGCATTTTATATGGTGATGAACTATCCTCACAACGAAGGTGGGCCTTGATGGCCTACACACAACAAGTATGGGCCTATCAATGGGCCCTAGGGAGAGTCATAATGCAGACATTTAACTAACATTATTCTTACCATGTGGACGTCAAACCAACATTACTCCTAAGGCATGGCCTGCCATAAATGTCATTACATAACCCATGGTGGAATCACACAATGCAATAGACCTTGTATACATCCCATTGGGCCTCGACCCATGGGCCTTAAATACATCAAATGGGCCTCAACCCATGGGCTCTAATACATCACAATGGGCCTTAACCCATGAGCTCCAAATACAACACAATGAGCCTTAACCCACGGGCCCTAATACATCACAATGAGCCTAAACACTTGGGCCTTATATATATACCAAGGTGGGCCTCAATAGATGGCCATAAATAAATCAAGATGTATATATATTATATTTATAAATGAATCATATTAGAAGATAAACTAGACCGCACATAGTAGTGGTGACAATGATTTCCACCATTAAAATCCTACGGGGCCCACCATTATGTATTTTTTTAGGATCCGACCCATTCATAAGTTAACATGGAGATAGATGAAGTGAAAGAAAAAACATCGGCTTGATTGGAACTACCGTGGCCCTTAAGAAGTTTTTGAATGGTGAATGTCACTGTCCCCATTAGTGCAAGGGTGGGGGTCCACTTGAACTATGGATCTGACTCATTCTTTAGCTCATGCCATCAAATGGGCTTTTAAAAGGGTTGGACGGTTTGGATGCAACAGATGCATCATGGTGAACCCCATCATCTAAATAATGGACGGATGACGTGGATGGAACCCACACAGCAGCTGGGTCCCACATGCCCTACTGATGTCAGTACATCAGCTATAGAGCTGTTGTACGGTGCAACATCAACTGCTTCAAATGGTAAAGGTGGGTCCCATGTGGGGCCACCATAATGTTTATCTACCATCCAAGCCATTGATAAGGTCACACAGACCATAAATGAAAAGGAAAATAAATTTCCTAATGATCCAAAACTGTTGGGAATCCCAAAAGGGTTGCAATGGCAGAAGTTCAATACCTCTGTTCCTGATGACGTGGGCCACCTAAGTGTTGTATATGGCTGATTTTTGGGGTGGCCCACTGAGTAGAGGGGACCCAACAAATGCACGGTGTTGATGATCATAACACATCATTGTGGGGCCCACGGCTGGGACCACGGTCAGCCCGTGTACGTAGCAAGACGCTATTGACATCTGTTAGATCAGCAGCAGCAGCAGCGCTGCTACCTTATCTTTTCTTTTTATTTTATTTTATTAAAAAGGAGTTTTTTTGAGGTTTTTCCCATGTGGGGTCCGCGTCAGGTGAATCCAACCCAGCCGTTGGATTCCATGACTCAAGACAGCCTGAATGAGCCCAATATTCGATGTGTTTCGGCGTATAAAAATATCAGGGTGCCTTTCAATGGTAAGAATACTGTTCTTTATGCTATGGCTCACCAGAAAGTCGGATTAGCTTCATTTTTTGGTTCAATGCCTAAAATGAGTTGGTGAACGGGATAGACGGCGTGGATTGGACCCATACATTAAGAGGGGGCCTGCATGAGTAGCCCTTCCCAAAAGCATTAAACCAAAGCTAATATTTATGGTTTCAGTTGACGTCCAGTGTCCCCGGACGTTGGATGGTTTGGGCTCACCACGCTTATAAGGTGGGCCCTGCTCAGGTGGGCCACTAAATGATGGATGGTGTGGATGCAACACATATGTAAACCTATAGATGGCTTGGATAAAATACATGGCTCATGGTGGGGTCCATCCGGGTGGGCCACATGGCCACATCACCACACACAATAGGAAAAAATGAAAGAGGGAGAGAGAGAGAGAGAAAGAAGAGGGACACGTGTGATGGAGGGACCCCGACACTATGGGCCCTCCCATGCATTCAATCATACATCAAGTGGGCCCACCAAATCAAAGATCAACGGTGGATATTCCTTCTCCACCAAAACGGAAGGTCTAGATGACCTCTATCCATGTAAAGAAAATAAACATCATGATGGGGTCCATAGAGAATGGCCCCATCATGGAATGATCATGAGAATCAAGGTGGCCCATCGGCCACACCTAGGGTCCAAAGTGAGATCCATACCATCATTCGGTAAGCCTCACTTGGCCCTTCATAAAAAAAAGAAAATCTGGGCCTATAGAAGCACCCACCGTTCAATCTTCTTGGTCCATTAAAATGTCGTTTCTTTGTTCTTCACTTTGATGGTGGAAGATGAGAAGTGAATGGCTAAGATGAAGGATTTGGGGTGGAAAGTAGGTCACACATGCACTCTTTTCTCTCATGAAAAACCATGGACATCCACACTCTTTTACTTCTTTGGTGTTGCTTGGAAAGTATGTTGAGAATTGAGAGAGAGAGAGAGAGAAGGTTGTAAGGAGAGAGAGTGATGGGTGAGGTGAGAGACTTATTGACTTTTGGGGTTTGCTTAACTTGTGGAGAAAGAAAGCATGGGTGTGTACTTTGATTGATTGATGGGACATGTTGTAGAGATTCTCTTAGGATTACAAACGCGCGGCGTTTCTTTGAAATAAACGTCGGCCCACATCTTCTAGCTTGGGTATCGGATCGGTGCACGAGTCGCGGCGTTGGAACCATAGTGACGGTGCGGTCGTAATGGTACAAGCACTACCAGAAAAATGGGCAAAGGCTACAGATAAAATCTGTAGCCATAGACCTATGGCTACGTTTTTAGTCCGTAGCTAGTCCGTGGCACGACCGTAGTCATAGGTGCCGTAACAATAGGTCTGGAACCTATAGCTACGAATTTAATCTGTAACTATAGGTTACAATAGCTACGGATATAATTCGTAGCAATTATATCTGTAGCGATAAGCATAAACAGCTACGGATATTATTTACAGCTAAAAGTCCGTAGCAATATGCCAAATTTGATAATGGCTATAGCTGTCAGATTATCGGCTACGGTCAATATCCGTATCTATTTTGTACATTAAAAAATATAATCATTTATTTATTCAATTACCACCTGGATAATCATTCATTCATTCCATTACAAGCATTTATTCATTCCATTACAATCATTCATTCATTCAATTAGAATTAATTACAATCCTTCATTCAATCAGTTATAATTACAATTACAATTACAATAATGCTGAAAATACAAATCTTTGGCTTCATTAGAGAAATTTGCTCGACTTTACCCTGAAATTTCAATGATAAAGAATTGAAAGAGAAGATATATTTTGATGGTATGATATTTTTTTCACAAGTAAATAGGCCCTTTTCAGCCATTAACCCATCACCCACCCGAAGAATTAAAAACTGATTATTGTCCAAGTCCACTCCTTTTCCTTTCAATTTCTTAATGACCTTTGTAAAATTACTTCCACGGTCATTTATATAGACATTTGAAGAGCTGTCTCGAAATGCAACTCTGGTAATGACAAAGTCACTTCCTGTAACAGCTTTGTATATTCCATCATCCTACAAATAGTTATGGCATTCATAAATCAGAGTGACCATTATGAGAAAGAAAGACAAAGTGAAAGAAGTGCATCATGTATAAACTTTTTTATTCTTAATGAATTAATAAAAAATCAAAGAGGAATGAAATTGACACAAAAGGAATAGTCTCACCATATGGTTTGTAGGGCCAAAATAAATGTCTGGACGATTTCCACAAGAAGGACCATCGGTAGTCATAAGTACCCACTTTCCAAGTGGAATAGATACTAACCACGAGTATCTATGACCTGAAAAATGTGCAAGCAGAGCTGACCATTATGAAAAGAAAATCTGCATTTTCTTGTCAATTACAAGTAGGACATGTTAGTGCTAAGTGGCAATATCTCGAGTTAAAAATAATTTATAGGTTTTGGGATTTGAGAATAGGTTTAGGTTATAAGTATAGGTTCAGGTTAATGTTATAGGTTATAGGTTTAGGTTATAAGTTTATGTTAATGTTGTAAATTATAGGTTTAGGTTTAGGGATTTGAGGATACATTTACGTTTTAGGTTTAGTTTTAGGTTTTGTGTTTAGGTTAAAGTTATAGGTTTAGGTTTAGGTTATAAGTGTAGGTTATGAAATAGTGGTGAAGACCGCTTGAGTCGAAATAGGAATATACCAATATGTCCTAGAGGGGGGTGAATAAGACTTTGTAAAATTTCATGAGATATTTAAAATCCTATTGCACTAATCCTATCAGATATACAATTATCAAGATTACTCAAATGTAACTCTACTGCCTTCCAAGCCTTGTAGAGGATCCAATCACAAACTGTTTGAAAGATAACCAAGTTGCATTCAAGATTGTGATGGATAGGACTGTGTGTGTATATGAGGTATGATCTTAGACAATCAAATATAAAAATATGTAAAGAATATCACACAATGAAAAATAATAACAAACTCAAACACAGTCATTTTTATAGTGGTTTGACTACTTGTCTACTCCACTCCCGGCTGTCGCACTCAACCCTTGAGTGTACCGAATTTCACTAAGGAGGTTTCCCAGGGTTCACCTCAAACCTAAGGTTTTAAATCAAGTTCACCTTCAACCTTTACATGAAGGTTTCTACTCGGTTCACCTCTAACCCTAGAGTTTTATTGGTGCAATCCTAATCAGAAGTTTATGCCCACACAGAGCAAGGGTCCACACAACGCACCCGGATGTTTATGCCCACATAGAGTAAGGGCTCACACAACGCACCCAGATGTTTATGCCCACATAGAGCAAAGGTCCACACAACGCACCCACAGTTTACACTCCCGTCGGAGGCCTTCTATGAGGACTTCAAAGGGTGAGCAATACTTAAGACCCAATCCTAGAAAGGAATGATCACAAGTGTCCTCTAGACTCTAGGTACTTATAGATAAGTTGATGAGTCTCATTTAGCACAGTGATGAAGATCTCCTTCTTGTTGTTGAAGTCTTCAGCTCCCTTGATCCGCAACACAAAAGATATACCAGTACTTGGCTTCGGGTTAGGTTAAGGTTAGGACAAAAATCTACTCTCTTAGAATTTTTGTATAAGGAAGATAGAGTAATTCCCATCATTTATTCATTCAAGGCATCCCAGCTTAATGATATGCCGTTAAGATAGTTGTTGAAGGATCCTTGAATGCAGAAGTTCATTTCCTAATCCACTCTATTGAATGTCAATGAATGAGAGTGGATTGGAAGATGAACTCCCGTGGGAGAAAGGGCTTTGGGTATATGATCTAAAGGTAAAACACACAAAAGAACTCTCTTCTTTCTCTACCAGCAATATGGACAGGTCTCTCTATATATAGGTAAAAAGTCCTAACGGATATAAAACAGTCATATTTATGACAGAGTTCGATATCATCGAGTGTACTGTCCGCTTGATAACACAAACTCAACTGTCATATGCTTTTGAAACCTATTGCCAGTTGGTTAATGAGATCGATACTGGTGTCGATGTCATCAGATTTCGAACTCTGATTCCATTGATACTGGGATCGATCTATCGACATTTGAAAAATGAGAAAGACTAGCCTAAAATATTTTAGGTTTTTTAGGATATGATCGAGGGTCAACCGATGTCATCGGAATTTGAATATCGATGATATCAAGGCCGTGTCGATTGAATCGATAAATCGTATAGATTTACTTATAAGTACATTGGACAGTTTGTGTCCATTTTTCAACCCAATCGACCAGAGCTCGATAGCATCAACATTAGAATATTTATTTCCTCGCGTGGCCCCCGATCAAAGTTAAAAACATCCTGAAATATTTGCTGGAAGAAATGCGCGTCCACTGACGATATGATCGATTGACTTCCAATATGATCGATATTTGAATTTAGATTGAATCGGAACAATCATCGATATATCGAAGCTCATAGTAGTTTTCTTTAGAAAAACAAGGGTGCCAGAAATTTACCTATCGATATTATCGACTCACTTCCGATGGGCTCGATATTTGAATATCGATGATATCGATTAATACTTCAATATATTGATAAATCCTCCAGATGAGTATGTGGCTGCTGGACGCTTTTTGTCCTCACTCGATTGTATCGATTGAGATTCCGAGGACATCGACAGAGCAGGTCGATCACATCGAGAAGTGTTCCGATATAATCGACAGAGTAAGAAAACTTCCAGATTTTCCTGTTTGATAAAAAGTTTTCTTACTATAAAATCCTAAGATGTTTTACTTAGTTTTAAGGGTTTTATTCACCTAGTATTTTGGGACATGGGATTTGAGGATATGTTTACATATGACGAGCTTTCACACATCCGGTTGAGGCAGACGCTTGAATTGTTCTTCCTGTTAGGCTCGTAGTTCAACTGACTCAACCTACATGGTAATTGACAAACCAGGGCACTAGTAGGTGCACTTTTAATCTCCCCCTTTGTCAAACGTGACAAAATACTCAAAACACCATATGAAAATATCTAGATAGATACATCCTAAATTGTGTGTACATGTGTTTACACAATTTTATAAATTCTAACACACTCATGTACACAACCAGAATTTGCTCCCCCTTACTATAAAAAGATCCCTTTCTTGGTGCAACTACTCCCCCTTACACGTGTAACATATAAGAGAACACATATCCAATTTTCCACATGGGTGTTTTTAACTTTTCTCCCCATTTTTTTCAGTCATTGGAAAAGGCATAAAAAGTGATATTGACTGAAGATTTCAAGCATATAGGAGAACTACAGATAGATAGATGTATACAGATTTTCAACAGTGATAAGCATACATCAATTAAGGCAGGAAACAAATAGATGAAGCAATCAGCACAGTAATTCCACAAGCAAGGAGATACGAGAAGCATAGAACCTTGCATTTTAGAATGGCAACGAAATAAGAATTGAATTCAGCCATATCATAAAAAAGTTTCATCATCCAGAAATATTTAACCCCAAAAAATATATACTGCCCCTGACAGCAGTATTTTAAACCATTATCCAAAAACAAAACAAAGCCCATTTGAGGGCACCCAAATATTATAAGCAGTATTTTAGCCCATCAGTCGGCATATATAAAAAAACTTTCAGCCTGTGCAGAATAGAGAGCTGTCACATGCACTCAAAGAAGCGTAGAACTTTCAAAAAGATACTACAGTTCATACGCTGAGTTAAAGAGTGAGTGTGTGTGACAACATTTAGAAATCAATGCTAGGGAGCAGAGTGAGATAGAGCAGTGTCGTCTCGGTGACAAGTCATCAGGTCGACCAATTGTTGCATAGACTGTTGTACCTTATGGACAACGCGCTCCAAGACTGTAAGTCGTTCTTGCATTGATTGAATGTCCCGCTGAATTGCCCCAATCCTGTCCAGCTTGTATCGTTTGGTATGTCCAGGGATTGACATAGATGGGGCTAGATCATTTCTGGCGGATTCACCACCTTTCATCTCCGTTTCCTCCGCATGAGGGTCACCAACACCTTCGCCTCCTTGAATGCCTCCTTCTTTGTACTCATGGTAGATTAGATCCATTTTGCTAATATTTTTGAAATTAAAAACTTAAAGTGGAAGTACAAGATCATTTATAGAAGGAAAACCAATGTTTTGACATATTCTGCTTATGATCTAAGGCTACAGTAAAAGAAAATCTCTGGATGTATGTATAGCATTTACCAACTGATTGACAATCAATGTTAGAAGGCAAACCTTTGTCCCATTTGTAGTAGAGTATACTATCATGACCATAAGACTCGTGAGATCTGTCACGCCCTAAACTCAGAAATCGGGCTCATAAAATTCTTGATCACCGAATCTGGCGCTGACGGCCTCCGTAGAACCCCATTCTAGCCTCCCAACGCCCATTAGTCAGGTTCCGTTCCTGGGATGCTACGAGGAGGATTTTCAACGTCAGTTTGATTTGTAATAATCATAACCAAAGACATAACCCATAAACAACAACCAAAAACTCTATTACATTTCCACTATGATCAAAAACTTTACAAGTACAATGAGCATAAAGGGAAATACAATGATGATAGGCTAAAAGCTCCAAAGTAATCTGTCACGCGCTCGAGCCTCAGCGCTGCTGCGATCCAACATCACCTGCACGCAACGGTCATGCATAAGCTTATAGAAAGCTTAGAGGGTGGTGAAAGTGTGTGCGCAAGGTAGTAATATGATCATGCAATATCAGAGTAATATGGAATATGCAGGTGGATCCATAAATACCATAAGTCATACCAAGGCCATGCGGTGCAAAGCATGAATGATGTCGGCCATACCAAGGCCATGTGATCGAAGTGTAACTCAAGCATGCAAATCCTCATCTAAGTCCACATATCAATACAGCGCAAATCTGGGATATCATCGAGGTCTAGTACACTCTAAACCAGATCGTCGCCCCATCACACGTAATAAGGTAAGTGGAAGAGACCTCACTATCCGCCTGCCAATATTGGGCTCGTCTCGCCGATAGTGGACCCATTCCTGGAGCTGATCAAACTCAACCTAGCTTTACCCCCTACTCTCAGGCGAGTAAGGCCGCACCCCCTTCCAACTGATCATGACACAGTGAAAAGTACAACCGTCTGGTAATCGGCACTCGACACTCCTGTACCCACCCGGTCTAGACGTTGGAGCAACCTCTTGGTACCATAAGGGTTTAGGGACTTTCACCCAGGGATATCTATAGCACCCCATGTAGAATAAAATTTTTGGTATCCAATCCTGCTAACCAGATACATCTGTGGAGGCTACAACCTTGATGTCACTAGGGCATAAAGTAACCATATCACATAATGCGAAATGCATGAATCACGTTATCCAGTCATGCAGTAAATTCTGTGCATATCGTGCGTTCATGTAGGGCAACACCGCCTAATCGGGAGCCCATAAACAACCTGCTTGAAGGCATATGCTATGATCAGTCACCTCTCATATCAAGCATACATATGATGCGTATGATCATGAGTCATGGAACTATACTAAACATGTAATAAAGTAATAAAATATCCTTACAATGCAGGTGGCCTAGACGGCTAACACACAACCAGTACTACCTATCAATGGGCCCTAGGGAGAGTCGTAATGTGGACATCCAACCAACATTATACTCGCAATGTGGACTTCAAACCAACATTGCTCCTAAGGCGCGATCGTTGTGAACATCATTAGATAATCCGTGTTGGGATCACACATTGCAATGCACCTTAGGTACATCCCATTGGGCCTTAAATATATCAGATGGGCCACATCCCATGAGCCTTATATTCATCAAGTGGGCCACACCAATGGGCCGCATCAATGGGCCTTAAGTGCAATTTCCATTAGGCCTTAAATATATCAAATGGGCCACATCTTACGAGCCTTATATTCATTAAGTGGGCCACATCAATGGGCCGCACCAATGGGCCTTAAGTGCATTGCAATGGGTCATAACCCGTGGGCTTTAGATTGCATCGAATGAGCCTAATCTCGTGGGTCTTATATGTAACAAATGGGCCACACCAATTGGGCCCCATATGTACATCAAATGGGCCTCAACCTATAGGCCCTAGTACATCTCAATGGGCCTTAGCCCATGGGCCCCTTAAACATCAAATGGGCCCAATTCCATGGGCCTTAAAATACATCAAATGGCCCCATTCCATGGGCCTTAGATCCGCATCAAAGTGGGCCCTAATGGACTACCACAAATATCTTAAGATGGGCCTCAAAACATGCCAAGGTGGGGTCCACTTGGACTTTGGATCTGGCTCATCCTTAAGCTCATGCGTAAAATGAGCTTCCCAAATGGATGGATGGATTAGACACAACCTATACATCATGGTGGGGCCCACAAAAGCCCACCACCAGGTGTATTACATAATATAATATATATATATATATATATAGTATATACAATAATATATATATATATAATATAATAATATATATACATATATATATACACATGTACAACCCCACACATGGAGGGGGGGGGGGGGGGGGGTGGATAGGTCCCACCATCCAGCCCTGGACGGTGTGAATAGAACACTTAAATCATGGTGGGCCCATCGTCCAGCCCTGGACGGTGTGAGTGAAACACATGCATCATTGTGTGTCCTACGTGGGGCCCACCATAATATTTATTTTCCATGCAATCCGTCCATACAGTCACAGAGACCTGGACGAAGAGGAAAAATAAATTTCATATTAATCTAAAACTTCAGTGGACCCAAGAATGGGTTTCAATGGCAGATGTTCATCCCCACTGTTACCTGTAGTGTGGACCACCCAAGCCATGGATGGGGTTGAAATTTGGAGGGGGCCCACTACTTGGGGTGGCCCACCACATGAACGGCGTGGATGTAAAATATACATCAAGGTGGGGCCCACGGCTGGAGCTGTGGGTGACTACTGTCCACCTGCCCGAGCGCAGGCAGCGCCTGCTGCCTTCTGACAGCAGTAGTGCAGCTGCTTCCTTTCTTCTTCTCTCTCTTTTTTTTTTTATTTTTTTGAGAAATTTTGACATGTGGGGCCCACTCATTGAAAATCTACTCCGTCCAATGTAATCTAGGGCTCAAAATACACTGAACAAGTCTAATGTTCGGTATTTTTAGCACGTAGATACAGCAAGGTGGGTCCTAATAGCTTTGAATGGTAAGAAACACAACTTTCTATGGTATGGCCCACCTGATTAACAGATCAGTCTCATTTTTCGGCTCAACGCCTAAAATGAGTTGGAAAAGGGGATGAACGACATGGATTGAACACATATATCAAGGTGGGACCTGTATGAGCGGCCCATCTAAAACCATTTCCTTTCTTTTTCTTCTATTGGTGTGAGTACGTCCACGTCAGTACACATACTTCATGTTATCCACCCCTGCTGTCTCACGTCCAACGTCCAGAGACACTGGATGGCATGGCAATACACAACATCATGGTGGGTCCCATATGTACATGGCCCACCTGATTTGATGATTTTTTTTTTGAATGAAGCTGATACTTGTGCCTTTCCTTCCGTCTAGGCCCACTAATGGGATGGATGGTGTAGATCCAACACATTCTACTAAAGGGCCCCACATGAAGTATATGATTCATGGTGAGCCACACTCACCCCTTCTTCATCATCACCATTCAAAGAGAGAGAGAGAACATCAGTAAGGATGGAATGGTCCTGCCACTATGGACCCCTCTTGCATACAACATACATCAAGGTGGGTCCCACATATATGGACCTATAATCAAACAAAATAAATGAAAAATAAAGATCTAAGATCACCCACCGCTTGATCTTCTTGCTCTTATGGGTTCATTAGCTCCTTAGCTTCGATTCCAACGGAGGAGATGAGAAATGGATGGCTAGGATGAGAGATCTTTGGATGGAAAGGTGGGCCACACTTGGAGTTTTGAAAGAGAGGGAGAGGCTCGTACGTTCGAAGTTTTGGTTGCTTGGAATGAGTTTAAAAATGAGAGAGAGAGAGACTTGTAAAGGGAGAGAGAGAGAGTATGATAGGTGATGGAGTGATGGATGTGGTGGTGATGGGTGTGTAAGAACTTTTTGACTTTTGTGGCCTTTTATGTAAGAAAGGCATGGGCTTTGTAAGAAACTTTTGACTTATGAGGCTTGCTTGGGAATGGGTGAAAGGTGATGTGTACTTGATATGAGATGTGATGGGATTTGATTGATTGATGGGATTGATGTGACAAGTCGTACAGATTCCCTTGGATTTTGCAACGCGAGGCATTTTCCTTGCACCGAATGTTGGCCCACACCTCCTGACCAGGGTATCGCCTCGACGCGCGAGTTGCGGCATCAGAACCACAGCGACGGAGATGGCGTAGTCGCTATGGTAAAGGTCTTGGGTTGAGTCGATACGGGTTGACAGCATACGAATCAGGGTCACACGCAAATATCGCTTAAGGGTCGAAGGTTGCTGAAATTCGATCGGTAAGACTGCGGAAGTCTATGAAACGGTACAGACTAAGACACGGGTCTTACAAGATCTGATCAATTTGTACTCGGATACAAATTTGTAGTAAAGATTCCATGCATAATCTGAAAGTGGGGTTCCATGTACCTAGATTTTAAGGCATTCCCTTGATGCCAGGGAATATCTCTATTATGGCATAGGTACTTAGTTATCATAGATCGGACATCAGGAAGATCAAGATCCAAATTTGGAAGACCTTCTGGAGCCATCTGTAAATTGAGAATATGAGCTATTATGGCAGGAGTGATAAACACATCATCACTGTAACACCCCGGATTTTGGCCAATCTGGGATTTGACGTCCTTAAGCAATGGGTCAACTAAAACACCTGGGAAATTGCTCAGAACCCAATTCCATAGCCAAAGAAATCACTTAGGATTAATTCCTTTAGAAAATAAGAGTAAGTTAGCTAGCACAATGCTAGAGTAGCTGGAAATAGTCCCTGATCACTTTAAATATGTTCTACAAGACCCAAATCGAGTAGAACCAATGAAGCTATAATACTCTAAAACCTCGGGTCAAACTCTAAGCAGGTTTGTTCTCTGGACCACTTTGAAATTTTGTATTGGATCTAGACCACGCGTCGAAAGTCCGATACCTACTATCTTAGACCGTTAGAACCGCCTAACTGGACTTGACAATCATTTCGAAAATCAAGTCCAACCGATAATCACAGGCTATTTCATTGAGCCCGGACTGAAGAGAGTGCGAATAGGGACAGATTTGAAATTTAAAATTCAAATCTGGCACACGACTTGACGCGTCAGTATTAAGCGTTCTGACCGTCAGAATTCAGCCAAATTACACCCAGAAAAATTTCTATTTCATACCATGAGATTTACAGACCTGATCTACGTGCGGTGACCGCTGAACTGAAACTGGACTGCCAAGGGCGATCTATGAACCCTGCCGGACTAAAAACTTAATGCGTGCTAGATCCTGTAAGCATGAACTTAAGTCCGATCGCGTTCGGCTAGGGGACCACTAAAAATGATCTTTTGGACCGAAACAACCCCGATTTGGATATACCTCAAGTATATTTTGTTCCTGAGCCTATTTTGGGCACTTTTGGGCTTATAAAAGGGGTTGAAACCCTCATTCCTCTCTCCCATCCGAATTTGAGAAAACCCTAGATTAGGAGAGAGAAAAGCTGAGAGTTTGTGAGAGAAGGTGGGAGAGAATTCCCTGCTGCTTGTGCCACGTGCTGCAAGTGGTTAAGCCAGGCACTCCGATCACTTTCCCGACGATTCCTCCGCGTTTTCAGGTAAGAAAAACCCTAATTAGTTGCTGATTTAGGATTCTTTCCGTACCATAGCTTGTAAACTGATAGAATTCGTAAATTAGGTTCTCTATTCGCCGTAGACGAAGCGTATACGCTCCGTTCGAAACGACACGTTTATAAGAGACAAGGTGCGGATTTTAGACTTTTTGATTGACTGTTTCCAACGCTTTCAATGTCGTTTAATAGTAGATTATCGACGGTAACGCCGTTTGACATGTACAACATGCTGTCCGTTTCCTGTTTCGTAAACCGACGAAGAATATGAGATTTAGGGCATTTTAGTCATTTGTAGGAAGTACTGTTTTCATTCATATTTTGCTGATGTGATTGACATGGTTTATTATCGCATTAGAATGTTAGGAATACGTGCATAATTAGTTTGGCAAAGAGATTCGCCTGAATGCGCACTTCGGGTCGATATACTATATGTAGACTTAAGTGTGTAGTGTAAGTGTTTGTATAAATGCTTGTATTAGTATGTATTGAATTAAATGGTGTTATGAATTAGTTTGAGATTGATTTCTCAATTAATATGCTGGTATAAATGGTTTCCTACATGTTAGCCATATGCATGATTTCATTATATGAATGAAATGCATGTGCTTGATGATTCACTTAAGTTGTATGTTATGACATGTGTTTGATGATTTCATTATGATTTAGTTTGAGATTGAATTCTCAATTAATATGCTGATGGAAATGATTTTCTATATGTTGGCGATATGTATAATTTCATTATATGTATGAAAGGCATGTGTCAGATGATTTACTTAAGTTGTACGATATAACATGTGTTAACATGCTCACATGGTTGTATTTCATTTCCAATACTCTCACATGATTGCTGATGTGGATTCATATGTGTTTGGGACTATACTTAGTCCAGGCAGTCGGTAACCGAGCAAATTCGTGATTGGCTTATTTTTACCACGAACGACGCGTCGATGAACGCGAGTCGTGTTTGGAGTTGGCGGCAGTGGTTAGGCCACGTGAAGTGTTTTACGCACTTCATGTCGTTCGACTTGAGATGCGATCGTGCTAGTCGAGCCCGTCAAGTAACCCGACTAGCCGTTGTATGTTCACCCTGCATGAGTCATAATTGCTTGAACCTAGGGTACTGAACTTACTATTGTAAATCCTGTTAACCATGGTACCTTGATCCACAAAGACTCATGAGCCGGGCATGGTGGTATGGGACACCGTGGTCGAGCTGTCGGCCTACGCTGGGGCCACAAACCTCCCCGTAGTGACCAGTGAGCACCTAGTCTCGTGAGCAGATTATGGTGGTATGGGACACTATATTCTTGCTGTCGGCCTACACTGATCAGACGACGAGTCCTTTGTAGTGACCGCGAGCGTATTCTGAGTCTACGGGAGGCGACGACCCTTCAGTAGCAGTAGAGTACAGTAGGCCTGTATTGATAAGGGGATGGGGGAGCGGTGCAACGAGTGCAAGCAACAGCCCTGGAAGCCCTTGCAGCGACCTACAAAATATACATCGTATGAGATTACTAGGAGTGACGACCCTAGACAGGATCTGTGTTGGGATTGATATAAGGGAAGTACCTTAGTTTCCCAATCCTGCTGTTTGAATGGACTAATAACAACTCGAAAATCATATCACCATACCATTGCATGTGCCTGGAAGATGTGGAGCACTTAAGGGTCGATTGCATGCCGCGGTCGTAAGATGGTGCCGTATGAGGGAGTTCGTCGGTGAGGGCATACATCACGTCATGTCATATTTCATTAACAGCAGTATTAGGAATGTTTGAATTACTACTTTACTATTATCGCATGATTGATTTGATAACATGTTAATCTCTGCTCTCTTATCCCACTGAGTTGATCACTTACTCCCACGTTATGGGATGGTGTTTCCAGACACCCACCAGTCCCTTTTTGTGATTGCAGATGATGGCGCTGCTTGAGAAGCGGAGCTGGACTTGATGATGAGGAGGAGGATTCCTCCTTTATGCGTGTTCTGATCGACGGGATTACAGGGAGATTGATTAGATACCTTGACACTTGTCATTTTATATTTTTAACACACTCATGTATATTCGTTTTGTTTATTTTTGGAGTATACATGTATGTATATAACCTGGTAACATATTCACACTCTGGAGACATACAACAGTTTATATATGTTATACCTACTATCACAGTCTTCCGCTTGTTAATTTAACTGTCTTTGGAGTATGATAAGTTGTTCTAGCTTAATCTCACTCATGTTTAATACATTATCACAGACAACATTCAATCATACATATCTATGTTGCATAAATAACATTTTGGAACTCGGGAGTTGGGTTTTTGCTCAACCCCCCGATTTTTGGGATGTTACAATCACCATCCAGAGAGACCATGAATGAAGGAGGGTTAGATATCGGAGAATGACACACTGCAAGGAAGTTGCGTGTTTGGTCGAGTTGATAAGGCCCTCCAAAATCTAGGATAGGCAGCCACCCGATTGCAGCGAATAGGGGTTCTAGATTATAAGGTGCTAAACAATCCCTGTCAACTTTTCTCTCATGGATCAGCTTCCAACCGGAGTATTTTGCTGGGCGTTGGATAGTCAGAGGAGATGGTGCTGGTTGAGGAGGTGTAAGAACTTTGCTCTGGGACCCATCATGTGAGGTCAGTCATGATCTTTGCCGTGTGGGGGTCCCACGGTCCAGGATCCTCACCCTTTCTCTTGAGGCTAGGACTTTTTATCGGGTAGTTCTTGAGGACTCTCCCGGACTGGATGCTACACCTTTGTCTTTTCCCATGTAGACCACTAGGCTTTTTGAAGAATTTTGGAAAAAATGACAATGCCTGACAATCCAAAAATATTCAAAAAGAATTCTGACATTTTTAGAAGGATATTACCCAATTTGTGGAAGGATTTGGGTAGTCCAACGTGGCTCCTAGTGATTGGCTGAGAGGATCGAGCAGAGAAGATGACCAAGAAGCCCTTAGAAAATAAATCCCTTTTTTTTTCTGCCCTGCTGACTTTTATCAAGCGCCATCTGTCGATCATATCGACCATTGTCTTGATGATATCGAGATGTCAATCAATTCTATCGAATCTATCCATGATGTCATCCATGGTCATACGACTTTTCACATTCTGAAGAGCCGTCGATTGTATCAACCCTTGGTCGATAAAATTAAAAAAGATCGACACTTGTATCGAAAGTAGGTTTTTTTCAAGTTTTTCAAAATTTTGACACACTATTATGTATATCCTGATTTGATCAGTATATATCACAAAATTTTGTACAATAAAAAAAATTATAAACATGATAATGTTTATATACAAAAAGTTCGAGGTGTGCAACCTCAGATGTAACATTGAACGCTCAGCAAAATTGCATCATTTCAGCAAAAATCCAGCATCTAGATGCATGATCTGGACTTGTTCCATTTTTTGCTTAATATTTCAGGGTATATGAAAGTTAATCTTCAGACAGTTCAGTTTTTCTTTTACTACCCATTGTGAGACAGATTTCTTCATTCTGTTCTTTTCTTCAGGTAGTGATGGATGGATGTTTCTCCTAGATGGACTTTTAATATTCTGAGTTTCCCTGATTGGTTTGAATTTTCCAATGTGATTTCGATCAGAGTTATATAGAGTCCATCTAGGTGCTAAACATTCAAATTTATAATGAGCAACATCACCACATAAATGACAAACTGGAGAAATTCCCATATTGCTACTTGAAGTAGCCAGTTTTTTTTAGACTTTATTTCCAGTTTTCTTTTTACTTTTCTCATATCCTAGTCCACTCTTATCTCTTCCTAGTCTTCCCATCCGTAACAATTTTTCTAATTTTTCACCACTCTGAGAAAATTTGTAGTTTATCTTGGAAAATTTTCTGGAGTTTTCTAAGTCAATACAAAGTGAGTGGTTCTCATTTATGAGTTTCGCATTATCATCTCTTAACAATTCAGCCTGGTTCATAAGTTTTGATAATTCTATTTTTAGGGATAGGTTTTCTCTTTCTAATTCATCATTGTCTGAATGATATTATTGCAAATCATTGGCCAAATGTGTGTTAATCTCTAAGGTTCTGTCCAAGTCTTTCTGTAGCAATTCCTTTTTGTTTTCAGACATACCAAGTCTTTTAAGGATATGGATGCTGTGAATGTATAGTTGATTATAAGCATCCTGTAGTTTATCCTTTTCAATTTCTTCCTCTTCTCCAGTCTTTTCATCATCAGACGGAAATGATACAGTAGCTTGCTGTTCAACCTCAGATTCAGTTGGAATGATCGAAGCTGTGGAGATCATAAGTATTTTCAAAAATTTTTGGTCCCCATCGCTCCCTAAGTCGCTTGATTCTGAATTTGACTCCTCTGTATCATCCCATGTGGCTGCCATTGCCTTGCCCCTGGTTTTTCTATTTGGGCATTCAGTAGATAGGTGTTCATACTCTTGATAGGCATAACATTGTGGTTCTTTGGTTCTTTTTCCAAATTTGCCTGCAAAAGGTTTGTCATCCACCTTTCTACCTCTAGAGGGACGGCCGCGATTCTTTTGAAAGAATCTTCTGAATCTTTGTACCAGCAAAGCCACTTCCTCATCTTCATCTTCTTTTTCACTCTCACTGTCCTCATGTTTTATTTTCTTAGATGTTTTCAGGACAATGTTTTTGGAATTTTGGGATTGAGTGAAGTTTAGTTCAAAGGTTTGTAGGGAACCTACCAGTTCTTCTACTTTCATTTCATCAATATTTCTACACTCCTCAATTGTTGTAACCTTGGGATTAAACCGTTCTGGTAGGGATCTTAAAATTTTCATACATATTTTAGGTATCGAAACTTTTTCTCCCAATCCACCCATGGAGTTACAAATAATATTTAATTTGGTGAAAAAATCCATAAATATTTCATGCTCTTCCATCCTGAGATTTTCGAATTGTGAAGTCAGAAGTTGTAGTTTAGACTTCTTCACCGTTCATGTGCCTTCATGGGTTGTTTCCAGTAGATCCCATGCTTTCTTGGATGTCTCACATATACTGATTTGATAGAATATATCCTGAGACATGGCATAGTAGATGGCATTCATTGCTTTTACTTCAGCAATTCGTTATTCTTTGTCGAACACCGTCCACTTTTCTTTGGGTTTGGGTTAAGTGATGGTAGTTTTATCTTCAAGTACGATTTGTTCAGATGGTACCACATATCCCTTTTCAACTATATCCCAAACATCATGATCCAAAGATCTCAGGAAGTAGTGCATTCTAGCCTTCCAGTATGCATAATTTGAACCATCAAATACTAGAGGTCTAGTAATTGATGAGCCCTCTCCTTTGGCCATATTCCTCAACTTCTGTCAAGATCACTCTTTAGGCGGTGAAGCCCTTATAGAGAGACCTGCTCTGATACCAATTGAAATAGCGGTAAAGACCGCTTGAGTCGAAGTAGGAATATGCCAATATGTCCTAGAGGGGGGTGAATAGGACTTTTTAAATTTTCATGAGACATTTAAAATCCTATTGCACTAATCCTATAAGATATATAATTATCAGGATTACTCAAATGTAACTCTACTGGCTTTCAAGCCTTGTAGAGGATCCAATCACAAACTGTTTGAAAGATAAACAAGTTGCATTCAAGATTGTGATGGATGGGACTGTGTGTGTATATGAGGTGTGATCTTAGACAATCAAATATAAAAACATGTAAAGAATATCACATAATGAAAAATAATAACAAACTCAAACACAGTCATTTTTATAGTGGTTCGAATACTTCTCTACTCCAATTCCGGTTGTCGCACTCAACCCTTGAGTGTACCGAATTTCACTAAGGAGGTTTCCTAGGTTTCACCTCAAACCTAAGATTTTAAATCAGGTTCACCTTCAACCTTTACACGAAGGTTTCTACTCGGTTCACCTCTAACCTTGGAGTTTTACTGGTGCACTCCTAACCAGATGTTTATGCCCACACAGAGCAAGGGTCCACACAACGCACCCGAATGTTTATTCTCACACAGAGCAAGGGTCCACACAACGCACCCACAGCGTACACTCCTGCCGAAGGCCTCCTATGAGGACTTCAAAGGGTAAGCAATACTTAAGACCCAATCCTAGAAAGGAATCATCATAAGTGTCCTCTGGACTCTAGGTACTTATAGATAAGTTGATGAGTCTCATTTAGTACAGTGATGAAGATCTCCTTCTTATTGTTGAAGAGTCTTCATCTCCCTTGATCCGCAACACAAAAGATATACCAATACTTGGCTTTAGATTGGGTCAAGGTTAGGACAAAAATCTACTCTTTTAGAATTTTCCTATAAGGAAGATAGAGTAATTTTCATCATTTATTCATTCAAGGCATCCCAGCTTAATGATATACCGTTAAGATAGTTGCTAAAGGATCCTTGAATGCGGAAGTTCATTTTCCAATCCACTCTATTGAATGTCAATGAATGAGAGTGGATTGGAAGATGAACTCCCGTGAGAGAAAGAGCTTTGGGTATATGATCTAAAGGTAAAACACACAAAAGCACTCTCTTCTTTCTCTACCAGCAATATGGACAGGTCTCTCTATATATAGGTAAAAAGTTTCAACGGATATAAAATGGTCATATTTATGACAGAGTTCGATATCATCGAGTGGGGTCAATATCATCGAGCGTATACTCTCGATGGGATCAACTAACCGCTCGATAACATAAACTCAAATGTCATGCACTTTTGAAACCTATTGTCAGCTAGTCGATGGGATCGATACTGGTGTTGATGTCATCAAATTTTGAACTCTGATTCCATCAATACTGAGATCGATCTATCGACATTCAAAAATGAGAGAGACTAGTCTAAAATATTTCAAGTTTTTTAGGATATGACCAAGGGTCAACCGATGTCATGAAAAATTGAATATCGAGATATCGAGGCCGTGTCAATGGAATCGATAAATAGTATAGATTTACCTATAAGCAAGCTGGACAGTTTGCGTCCATTTTTTAACCCAATCGACAAGGGCTCGATAACATCGACATAAGAATATCAATTTTCTCGAGTGGCCCCCAATCAAAGTTAAAAATATCCTGAAATATTTGCTGGAAGAAATGCACGCCCACTGACGATATGATCGATTGACTTCCGATATGATCGATATTTGAATTCAGATTGGATCGGAACAGTCATCGATATATCAAAGCTCATAGTAGTTTTTTTAGAAAAATAGGGGCGCCAAAAATTTACCTGTCGATATTATCGACCCACTTCCAATGGGCTCGATATTTGAATATCGATGATATCGATTGATACTTCGATATATCGATAAATCGTACAAATGAGTATGTGGTTGCTAGACGCTTTTTGTCCTCACTCAATTGTATCGATTGAGATTCTGAGGACATCGACAGAGTAGGTCGATCACATCGAGAAGTGTTCCGATATAATCGACAGAGGAAGAAAACTTGAAGATTTTCCTATTTGATAAAAATTTTTCTTACTATAAAACCCTAAGATGTTCTACTTAGTTTTAAGAGTTTTATTCACCTCATGTTTTGGAATATGGGATGTGAGGCTATTATTTACCTATGGCGAGCTTTCACACATCCGGTTGAGGCAGACGCTTGAATTGTTCTTCCTGTTAGGCTCTGTAGTTCGACTGACTCAACTCACACGGTAATTAACAAACCAGGGCACTAGTAGGTGCACTTTCAGGTTATTGGCTTAGGTTTAGGTTAGGTTATAGGTTAAGGTTTAGGGAATTGAGTTTAGGTTATAGGTTATAGGTTTAGGTTATAGGTTATAGGTTATAGGTTAAGGTTTAGCTTTAGGTTATAGGTTTTGGGATTTGAGAATAGGTTTAGGTTATAGGTATAGGTTTAGGTTAATGTTGTAGGTTATAAGTTTATGTTAATGTTGTAGGATATAGGTTTAGGCTTAGGTTTAAAGATTTGAGAATACATTTAGGTTTTAGGTTTATGTTTAGGTTTTAGGTTTAGGTTTAGGTTTAGGTTTAGCTTACAGGTTATAGCTTTAGGAAATTGAGAATAGGTTAAGGTTTAGGTTTAGGAAATCGGGTTCGAGTTCGGGATCGGGTTTAGGTTTGGGTTTTCAAGTTTAGGTTTAGGTTAAGGAGTTGAGATTAAGATTAGGTGTAGGTTTAGGTCTAAGGATTTGAGAATACATTTAGGTTTTAGGTTTAGGTTTAGGTTATAGGTTTAGGTTAGGTTTAGGTTTAGGTTTAGGTTATAGGTTATAGGTTATAGCTTTAAGGAATTGAGAATAGGTTAAGGTTTAGGAAATCGGGTTTAGGTTTGGGATTGGGTTTAAGTTTTGGTTTCCAAGTTTAGCTTTAGGTTTAGGTTAGGGAGTTGAGATTAGGATTAGGCATAGGTTTAGGTTTAGGGATTAGAGAATACATTTAGGTTTTAGGTTTAGGTTTAGGTTTTAGGTTTAGGTTTAGGTTTAGGTTATAAGTTATAGGTTATAGCTTTAGGGAATTGAGAATATGTTAAGGTTTAGGTTTAGAAAATCAGTTTCGGGTTCGGGATCAGGTTTAGGTTTGGGTTTTCAATTTTAGGTTTAGGTTAAGGAGTTGAGATTAGGATTAGGTATAGGTTTAGGTTTAAGGATTTGAGAATACATTTAGGTTTTAGGTTTAGGTTAAGGTTATAGGTTTAGGTTTAGGTTATAAGTTATAGGTTTAGAGAATTGAGAATAGGTTAAGGTTTAGGTTTAGAAAATCGGGTTCAGGTTTGGGATTGGGTTTAAGTTTAGGTTTTCAAGTTTAGCTTTAGGTTTAGGTTAGGGAGTTGAGATTAGGATTAGGTGTAGGTTTAGGTTTAGGGATTTGAGAATACATTTAGGTTTTAGGTTATAGGTTTAGGTTTAGGTTAAGGTTAGGTTATAGGTTATAGGTTATAGGTTACGGTTTAGGTTATAGGTTTTGGTTTAGGTTAAGGTTATAGGTTTAAGTTTTGGTTAAGGTTTAGGTTTAGGTTATAGGTTTAGGTTTAGATTATAGGTTATATGCTATAGGTTATAGCTTTTGGGAATTGAGAATAGGTTAAGGTTTAGGTTTAAGAAATCGGGTTCAGGATCGGGTTTAGGTTTGGGTTTTCAAGTTTAGGTTTCGGTTAAAGAGGTGAGATTAGGATTAGGTGTAGGTTTAGGTTTAAGGATTTAAGAATACAGTTAGGTTTTAGGTTTAGGTTAAGGTTATAGGTTTAGGTTTAGGTTATAGGTTATAGCTTTAGGGAATTGAGAATAGGTTAAGGTTTAGGTTTAGGAAATCAGGTTCAGGTTTGGGATTGGGTTTAAGTTTGGATTTTTAAGTTTAGCTTTAGGTTTAGGTTAGGGAGTTGAGATTAGGATTAGGTGTAGGCTTAGCTTTAGGGATTTGAGAATACATTTAGGTTTTAGGTTTAAGTTATAAGTTTAGGTTTAGGTTTAGGTTTAGGTTATAGGTTTAGGTTAAGGTTATAGGTTATAGGTTTAGGTTTAAGTTATAGGTTTAGGTTTAGGTTTAGGTTTAGGTATAAGGTTAGGTTATA
Organism: Magnolia kwangsiensis; assembly: GCA_037074715.1. Taxonomy (NCBI): domain Eukaryota; kingdom Viridiplantae; phylum Streptophyta; class Magnoliopsida; order Magnoliales; family Magnoliaceae; genus Magnolia; species Magnolia kwangsiensis. The sequence goes on along the minus strand of CM073576.1, from coordinate 110,161,860 downwards.
GGTTATAGGTTATAGGTTATATGTTTAGGTTAAGGTTTAGGGATTCAGGTTCAGGTTTGGGTTTGGATTCAGGTTTAGGTTATAGGTTTTGGTTTGGGTTATAGGTTATAGGTTTAGGTTTAGGTTTAAGAATAGGCTTAGGTTATTAGTATAGGTTTAGGTTGGGTTATAGGTTAAGGTTTAGGTTTAGGTTATAGGTTTTGGGATTTGAGAATAGGTTTAGGTTGGATCATAGGTTAAGGTTTAGGTTTAGGTTATAGGTTTTGGGATTTGAGAATAGGTTTAGGTTGGGTTATAGGTTAAGGTTTAGGTTTAGGTCATAGGTTTTGGGATTTGAGAATAGGTTTAGGTTGGGTTATAGGTTAAGGTTTAGGTTAAGGTTATAGGTTTTGGGATTTGAGAATAGGTTTAGGCTGGGTTAGAGGTTAAGGTTTAGGTTTAGGTTATAGGTTTTGGGATTTGAGAATAGATTTAGGTTGGGTTATAGGTTAAGTTTTAGGTTTAGGTTATAGGTTTTGGGATTTTAGTTAAGGTTTAGGTTTAGGTTATAGGTTTTGGGATTTAAGAATAGGTTTAGGTTGGGTTATAGGTTAAGGTTTAGGTTTAGGTTATAGGTTTTAGGATTTGAGAATAGGTTTAGGTTATAAGTTTAGGTTTAGGTTTAGGTTATAAGTTTAGGTTAAGGTTTAGGTTAAGGTTATAGGTTTAGGTTATAGGTTTATGTTTAGGTTTAGGTTTAGGTATAGGCTTAGGTTATAGGTTATAGGTTATATGTTTAAGTTAAGGTTTAGGGATTCTGGTTCGGGTTCAGGTTTGGGTTATAGGTTTTGGTTTTGATTATAGGTTATAGGTTTAGGTTTAGGTTATGGGTTTTGGGATTTGAGAATAGATTTAGGTTATAAGTATAGGTTTAGTTTATAGATTTTGGGATTTGAGAATAGGTGTAGGTTATAAGTTTAGGTTTAGGTTGGGTTATAGGTTAAAGTTTAGGTTTAGGTTATAGGTTTTGGGATTTGAGAATAGGTTTAGGTTATAAGTTTAGGTCTAGGTTGGGTTATAGGTTAAGGTTAAGGTTTAGGTTTAGGTTATTGGTTTTGAGATTTGAGAATAAGTTTAGGTTATAAGTTTAGGTTTTGGTTTAGGTTATAGGTTTAGGTTAAGGTTATAGGGTTTTAGGTTTAAGTTGTAGATTTAGGTTTAGGTTTAGGTTTTAGGTTTAGGTATAGGCTTAGGTTATAGGTTATATGTTTAGGTTAAGGTTTAGGGATTCGGGTTCGGGTTTAGGTTATAGGTATTGGTTTAGGTTAAGCATAGGTTTCAGTTTTAGGTTATAGGTTTAGTTTATAGGTTAAGATTTAGGTTATAAGTTAAGGTTTAGGTTATAGGTTATAGGTTATAAGTATAGGTTTAGGTTTAGGTTAAGGTCTAGGTTTAGGTTATAATTATAGGTTTTGGGATTTGAGAATAGATTTAGGCTAAGGTTATATGTTTAAGTTAAGGTTATAAGTATAGGTTATAGGTTAAGGTTATAAGTATAGGTTATAGGTTTTGCTTTAGGTTTATGTTTAGGTTAAGGTTTAGGTTATAAGTTTTGGTTATAGGTTATAGGTTATAGCTTTAGGAAATTGAGAATAGGTTTAGGTTATAGGTTTAGGGTATGGTTTAGGTTAAGGGTGTGGTACCTGCAAATACAGATATAAACATGGCCTATCCAAATGGCCAGACCCCTCTAATGTGGTCTATAGGAAATGGACAGCTTCATCATGGTCATAACAGCAGTTCTCACCTTCCACGGATCCCCGCTCATCTGGATAGCTCCGATGCACATTCGGGTCTGCTCCATTAATTTCGAGCAAATACATAAACATGGCTTGTCCAAATGGTCAGGCCCCTCCAATGTTGTCCATAGGAAATGAACAGCTTCATCATGGTCATAACAGCGGTTTCCACCTTCCTGGGACCCCCGCTCATCCAGATAGATCTGACTCACGTCCAGGTCTACTCCATTAATTTCAAGAAAATACATAAACATGGCCTGTCCAAATGGCCAGGCCCCTCTAATGCTGTCCATAGGAAATAGACAGCTTCATCATGGTCATAACAGTGGTTCTCACCTTCCAGGCACCCCCGCTCATCCTAATAGCTCCGACGAACATCCGGGTCTGTTTCATTAATTTCGAGAAAATACATAAACACAGCTTATCTAAATGGTCAGGCCACTCCAATGTTGTCCATAAGAAATGGACAGCTTCATCATGATCATAATAGAGATTCTCACCTTCCGAGGACCCCCGCTCAACATCCAGATAGCTCTGACGCACATCCGGGTCTGCTTCATCAATTTCGAGCAAATACAAATATAAACATGGCCTGTCCAAATGGCCAGACCACTCCAATATTGTCCATAGAAAATGGATAGCTTCATCATGGTCATAACAATAATTCCCATATTCCACGGAACCCCACTCAACATCCGGATAGCTCCGATGCACATCCAGGTCTGCTCATTTAAATAAAATGGATTATCAAGATCAATTAAATAAAATCAGGTCCAATCAACAATCTGACCTGGAGGATTTTGTTAGCATTATTGACAACACCTCGAATCTTGTTTTAGGGCTTAGAAATTCAAAATTAGATACAAAAATTAGAAAAACCAAAGAATTTAAGAAAGATAGTCAAAGTCCATGTGAATGAGCACAAGTATGCACTTATATATGAATTCTGAAAAGCTATTGCATATCACAAATAATAATAATAATAATAATAAATAAATAATAATAAATCCTTGCGTTTGGATATTCAACAAAATGGGTTAGAATGAATTCATTTGCCTAATTCATGGAAACCTTGCGTTTAGATATTTAATTAAATTGAATTGTAATAATTCAATTCAGTTCAATAAACTTAGATTTCTGAGAAGGATTTAATGGTTTTAAATCCATGGTTTTCTGGAAAAGGTCAATTTCCTGGTCGACAAATTCAACGGGAAAAGTAAAATGGTTAATATTACTTTTCACAGTGTAAAGTTTCAGTTATGTCTCTTCTTTACCTTCCATTTTCTTCTTAACAAGAAAATCCATATTTACTAATATTCCCATTTTTCTATTTTTCAAAAGAATGAGTTCAGACTTTGAAAGCATCGACTCTAGCACTCGTACTTTCAGTCCAAACCCTAACCAAGGACTCCAAAATTACTAAGTACTCATAAACATTCATTATAAGCATTTTCTGTCTATGTGCATGACAATCATGCTGTTAAGATCAATCCTCTTATTTTCATTTATAGAAACTACTGGATGACAAATTATGTGTAACATACAGAGATGGTTCAGCCACTTGTGTAATTAAGGAAGGTTCAAAAGGACATACATATTTGAAAGTTGGTCAAATCATAAATAGACGTATTATGGACGGAGACATTGTTTTCATTAATAGGGTACCTAGTATCCCATGAGAAAGAAACTGATTTTTTTGGCTACAGACCTATATATTTGAGATGTATCACCATCTTCTATCTTCTTGAGAAATAATCCTATATAGATTACAAACAAAAGGCCATGAAATTAATTGACGTAAGACACAAGAGTCCATTTTGCAGAAAATAATCCTATAAAAAGTTCTTTTCTGAAAGGGCCATCATACTTCCAATTGCATCGCATTCAACCTAGCTGGTTTATGCAAAAAAATTAGTTCAAGTCATTTCCTTATTTTATCCATATTAGAAGGATAGCAAACAAACCAAATACTCATGAACAAGATACGCTAAACCGGTCCATAAATGATTTAAATATCTTCTCCAACAGTAACAACACTTTTTGAAACAAGATAGCTCATAAGAAATGAGAATACACACAACAATATAATAGGTGGGGTGCATACCTCACATATCAGTGGAACCATAACGTGTACATGTAAAAAGATGACAACATCAGCCCCTTGTCATGTACATGTAAAAAGTTTCCAGGACAACAAGATGTAGTCTTACACTCATACTCAGCATAAATATCAACACTAGCAGCAGACTGTTCTGCTTTTCCATATGCAAATAAAATAGAACTGATATATTTCTGCTTCTATATCTTACATGGAGCCACAATCCAATGTCTGGTACAAGCAGGCAACAAAATGCAAGATGCATGATATGGACTACAAGGCCAATTTGAGTGCCATTACCACAAGGTAGCTCTATATAAATCGAACGAATCTGAATGAGGAAAGAACACTTATGAAGGTTTCTAGTTTCATGACTTTGTAGTCACAGAAGCTACAAGGATAACTGTGCTCATATATGACCTTAGTGCAGTACTGAAACTCACTTTCCTAACACTCACAACTTTCATGAATCTGATCATCCAAGTTATTCCCAACTGTATGCAATTCTATGCTGAGCAACACAAAACTAAAATGGTTGTGACACAACATACCTAAGATATAATATTTTCCATTAGCTTTCTTTGTATTTTCATCATTATCTTATAAAAAAAAGCATGTCAAAGCCACCTGAAATATCACATTTTCCCTTAGCTTTCTTTGTATTTTCATCATTATCCTGTAAAAAGAGCATATCAAAGCCATGATGAAATTACCTCTCTATTCTAACAAAAAAGGAAATAAAACAAATAACAACTAGAAAGATTGTTGTAACCATCAACTGACTTGTATATTTTGGTCCATTTGAGGATGAGACTACCTGATTTTTGAGGTAGAGATTTAAGCATTATTACCAACCAAATGGAAACATTGACTCTTGCGAAGGGTTTGCATGTGGTATCTCCTTTGGATGATTGAATAGGACTCAATAATGTAACATGTGACAATAAGTGAGCTATGAAAACAAAAATTCCCTAGAGGAAAATGCTGTTAGGATAATGGTCCATGCAGAACAATAAATAGTAGTATCCATCTCCCTCACACAAAAAGTAACAGACATAAATTGAAGGGAAAAGGAAAAACAAGTAAACTAATTCTCACAAATTCGAGTAGTCCAAATTCAGAGGGAAGAATCAGATGATTAATAGAATTAATTGAGATTACCTGGTCATGAAAGCCAAGTTGACTCAACTCAATCATGACACTATTTAAGGTCTTCTCCTTTTCTTAACCAATAATATTTAGGTAAAGCTAATAGGGAAATTGGTTTAGCTGACACCATAAAAGAGACGTACGAACTTGAAAAGTTAATCCATGGCTTCATAAGTTGATAAATCAGACTAAGTCTTCCTTTCTTTCTGATGGGTAGGAAAGAAGATTGCACCTTCATAAACTTGAGGCCATCAGCCGTGGAACAATGGCTTTAACTTCAAGAAAATCATAGTCCATAGCTAGTTATTTAGACTCAATTTAAAACTTGAGCAAGTATGAACTAGACATGGCTCTAACTTCAAGAAAATCATAGTCCATATTTAATATGGAATTTAAAGATTGATAGAAATGAAATAGACAGTTGCATTGTTATGATTGCAGAACTCATCAAAAATACGTTAATTTTTAGAAGGAAAGCTACAGGCATTAGGGCATTTGGAAATGCCACCAAAGTTACCTCAGAAGCAAATTTGTTAATACCATGCCTAGCGATACTGTATATACTCCAACCTTGGATCTCTTGCACTCCTTTAAATGCTTAGAGTTGCCTTAGACTACACTTGGTCAAACCATAGCTACAAATTCAAAGAATATAAAGAACAAATTAAATATATAGATCGGAATAAAGATAAAGGATAGCTAACCAAGCCTAACCTCAAAGAATGCATCAATCTTTCTAATTGCATTACCCAAGCCACCCTGAAGGTTTTGAAGAACCTCACCCAAATGGGCCAAGAGAACTTGCAATCCACCCTGACGGCTTACAATTTTCATGTTTCAAAGACAGATAATGCAATCATGCAAACCTTAGTTACATGAAAGTCCAAAGGTAAATTCACTTATTGTCACCATCATCATAATCATAGCCTTTTGGTCCCATATGTCTAATATTGGATCCCTAGTATATAACAATTAGAGGTAAATGAAGGTACAACATACATAAAAGCTAAAAAGATGGTGGGAAGCGAATGGTTACCAAAAATACACCACCTGCAAAGAGGCTATCTGTTGGTCCCATAATTGTTGCTTGCCAGTGGAACATGTCACCAGCAACACAACCTATAATCATATAAAATATCTAATTCAGAAAAGCTGAAAATAAACCATAAAAGACCTTAGAGCTAAATAGGAAGCCAAACCCAACTATAAATTAAAAACAACTAGAAAATGGACTGTGGAAGTAATTTCCAGCAGTCTGCTCCTAAACCAAATAAAGTTTGAGACTGATATGGCTCCCTTCAATGAAGAGTTTCTTTTCTACATGATCTCATTACATACCATATGTTTTGATAGAATGCAGGCCGTATATATAAGAGCTATCATGCAAAGGCTCATCGCCATCGTTGGATGGCATGCATGTCAGACATCCGGACCATTCATTAGGTAGCCCACACTATATATGAACATGACTTGGACCAATACATAAAAGATCACTCTTCTATGAGAAAAAGAAGCCCATTTCTCCATACTCAATGTGCATGCCTTACTTTTCACTGCATGGTTTCCATTTTGATTATGCGCACATTACATACGATGTTCATCAAATTCAAGAACAAGGTTTATTATCTGATCAAGCTCAGTAACTTCAAGTGTCGATAACAAAATATGTGCAGAGGATGAGCATTTGAAGCAAGAGTATGCTACTCAAATTTCAACTAGTGAGACTAAGAACAATAAAGCATGGAATTAGAATTGACAATCTTAAAACTATTTAAACATGAATACCAAAGATGTGTGTGTCTTATGTAGACATGTATCATGTTGATGTGTGTGCCTACGTAGCTGAAGTACTATTCTTTTGACCAATCCATGAGATTCCTTAAAATCCGTGGCTCCTAAAAAAGGAAAAAGTAAAATAATGAAATCTAAAAGGAGGTTGAGAAAGGGTTACCACGTAGGTGGTTCTTAAAATGTCAAGACTGTTTGGACTAGTGGAAGGAATCCCAAAAAGTAGATCTGGAAAGAAAGATGTCACGTTGGAGCAAATGTGTGGAAAAGAATCATAAATAACATTTTTGTTTTAGCGTATGTGATTTCCATGGAAATACATAAAGGTCACTTCTAATGAGGTCCGACTGGGACCTAGACTCCTTACATGACCATGGTATTGAAGTGCCAGAACGAAGAGTTCAATAGAGAAGAGAGCTTCACACATCCGAAAGAAAGTCGAGAAGCACATCTTGTGAACATGTTGACTACGCCCATTAGAGACAGAACTGTAAATGGTGTAAGCAAAGTAAAGCACTCGAATTCAAGAGGTTAGGAGTTTTGCATTACCCATGAACCATGGAAGGAGAAAGAAGAAAGTAGTCGTAGAATTCAAAATTTTTTCAATGGACCAATGATGAATTATGGTCTTGGAAATGTGGCCCCAAGGTTGATATGCTCTGCTCTTGAATTACCAAAGCCACCATTGTCTAATTCCCATTTACATCAATATTCCAATCTGAAATTCGCATCTCAGAAATATCCTTGATGTAAAATCATCTTTTTTTGCATTGTGTTTGCTTGCAGTTCATGTCATATTTAAACAAAAATCAATATAAGCATTTGGATTAATTTGTAGATCAAAGAAACAATTCAAGAAATGAAGATTCATGAATTTCGACAAAAGAAGCCATCATCGATATCAAAAAATAAAAATAAAAACAACAAAACCATTCAAACACAAGTCTATAGATTCCAAGATATCAAGTAGATTTCTCAAGCAAGATTCACATAACAACAATCAAACAGACTAAAAAAAAAAAAAAAAACTTCAGACCACTGCCCCCACTTCACCTACACCCATTTTACCGTTTATATCCATCTCCATTTCTTCCCTTTCAGTGTGTGATCATTACCTATCTTATTTATAAAATTGTACTAAGTCTCCTTGCATTGCATAGGACTGTTCAAATAAGGGGAAAATGGTGGATAGTAGTGGAGGAAACGATGTGGTTACAGGCAGAATGCTAGGGGAGGTAATGGAAGAATCGATGAGGATTTTTTTGGGAATTCATCAAGGATGAAAGAGATGAAGCTCATGTCATTTTGAAGGGGCTGTTGAGCTCTCAAGCAGAGGTTCAAGACCCTTCAGACCCTCAGCTCTTGGCCAACATCCAAGCAGATCTTCAAAAGGTTATGTGGGAATAACCACCTTTCCTTTTCACCAATCCAGAAAGTTATTCCAATATTTTTAAAGGGTCAAAGAAAGAATATAAATTTAGATTGGGGCTACATGTAACTGGTTGTAGGTGATCATTTCTCCTGTCAAGTATTCATCCCAAGATTTAAATAGATTTTTATGATGTTCTGTAACCCTACATGTGTGTGTGCATGTACCTCATGAATCATGTTCTGTAGCAGCCTTAGCCCAAAAATCGGATCTGTCAATAGGTTCCCAAAACAAATGGATGACTGAATAAAATCTACAAACATTCTGTCCCATTCAATGAGCGAATCACTTAAATATTGGACCAGGGCATCTACAAAGTGGGACCTGCACAATTTAGTGCTTGGAACCTCACAAGTGTGCCACATGGGCACATGTGGTTTCTAGATGGCCCACCTTAATGTTGCGTGCCAGATCAGCATATCTCATAATTTTTTCCTACATTTACATGAAAATACGAACAGAATTCAATAGAAAAAATAGTGCTTAAGCTCCTTTTTGTTATTATGTTGTTGAAACATTTTGAAACCATCATTTAATTGTCTTGCATTGCAGAAGGAGAAGAAACTGAAAGACATACAGAGAAGTGGAAACTGCATAGTAAAGAAGTTCCATAAGCCAAAAGGAGATTGTTCAGATGATACCCTGTAACATCCTGAAAATCAGGGGTCGAGCATAAACTCCACTCTCAAGTTCCAGAACATCACTTATGCAACATTTTCAATGATGGATGAATGTCGGCGGTAATAGTACATAAAACATGAGGTGGATTAAGCCAAAACAACATATCATACTCCAGAGACAGTTAAATTTCTCAAGCGGAAGACAGTAATAAATATATAAAATGTATAAATGATTGTAAGTCTTCAGAGTGTGAACATGTTACCAGGTTAACTAAATACATGTATACTCCAAAATAGAAAGAAAAGAATATACATGGGTATGTAAATAAAAGGCAAAATACCAAGTGTATTGGCATCTAATCAGTAACCTTGTAACCCCGTCAATCAGAACCTGCATATAGGAGGGATCCTCCTCATCATCATCAAGTTCGGCTCTGCTTCGCAAGCATCGCCATCATCTGAAACTAAAATAGGGACTGGTTGGTGTGTACAACACTGTCCCGTAATGTGGGAATGAGTAGCTAACTCAGTGGAATCATAGAGTAAAGATTAACATGTTATCAAATCAATCAAGTGATAATGGTAAAGCAAGCAAATCAAACATTCCTAAATACTATAATTAATGCAAGAATTAAATGACATGATGGATTCCCTCGCTAACATACTCCCTCATACGACACCATCTTACGTCCGCGGCATGCTTTCTTCCCTCAATGCTCCATATCTTTCAGGCATATGCAGTGCGATATGAATATGATTACCGAGTTGTTATTAGTCCTTTTCATACAATTGGATTGGGAAACTAGGGTACCTCTCATATATGATTCCCAAACAAGGATCCTGTCTAGGGTCGTCACTCCTAGTAATCTCATACGATGATATATTTCTAGGTCACTGCAAGGGCTGTTGCACACACTCGTTGCACCGCTCCCCCATCACCTTATCAATACAGGCCTAGTTGTACTCTTGTTGCTACGGAAGGGTCGTCACCTCACGTAGACTCAGAGTACACTCGAGGTCACTACAAAGGGCTGTCAGGGCTGTTGCACGCACTCGTTGAACCGCTCCCCCATCACCTTATCAGTGTAGGCCGACAGCTCGAATGTAGTGTCCCATACCACCACAATCGGCTCACGAGTCTAAAGTGCTCACTAGTTACTACGGGGAGGTTTGTGGCCCCAGCGTAGGCCGACAGCTTGACCACAGTGTCCCATACCACCATGCCCGGCTCATGAGTCTTAGTGGATCAAGGTACCACGGTTATCAGGGGTTAACACTGGTAAGTTTAGTACCCTAGGTTCAAGCAGTTATGACGAATACAAGGTGAACATACAACGGTCAATCAAGTTACTTGATGAGTCCGACTAACACGAGCGCACGTTGAATCGACCGACATGAAGTGCACAAGCACTTCGTGTGGCCTAACCACTGCCGACAACTCTAGTACGACTCGAGTTCGTCATACACATCCTTCGTGGTGAATAGAATCCAACCACAAATCCTAATCTGTTACCGACTGCCTGGACTAGAGTATAGCCCCAAGCACATGTTATTTAAATCAATAATCATATGAGAGAGACAAAATTGGAATACAAGTAATTCCAGTATGTTATCAGCATGTTATAATGTACATCATAAGTAGTTAACCATACACGAGTAATTCAAACATAAGCTAATCAATTGAAATACAACAAGCATGGAGGAAATCATGTACATCATCAAATTAGTTGAGAATCCAGTCTCAACGCTAATCTACAACACCATTTACTCAATACTTACTAATACATACATTTATACAAACACTTAGTCTACACACATTAGTCTACATAGCATATGTCGGCCAATAATGTGCATTAGGGTGAATCTCTTTGCCAAACAGATCATACACGCATAACTAGTATAGGTACACGGCAAATACTCATGGAAATCATATTAGCAAAATACGTACATATACAGTATTTCCTACAAATACCCAAAATATCCTAAATCTCATATTCTTCGTACGTATTCGAAATGAAAAACAGACAGCATGTTCTACATGTCAAATAACATTCTTGTCAACAATCTACCATTAAATGACATTGAAAGCTTTGAAAATAGGTAATGTAAGCATCTAAAATCCGCACCTTACACCGTAGAAGCGTAAAGAAGTCGATGGAATCTCTAAGTTTTCGTATACATGGAATATTAACCTGTAATACAATCTAGGTTAGCTATCTGGCTACTAGCATCAATGGAAACCCTAAAACAAGTTAGGGCTAGGCTTTTCTTACCTAAGAATGATGCTAGAATCACCGGTATAGTGATTGTAAAGCGATGGGTAAGCACGTAGATCAGCAGGAAGGTTCTCCCACTTCTCTCACACTTTCTCTCTCTCTTCTCTCTTCTCTCTCCTAGGGTTTCTCTCAAATTCGTATGGGCTGAATGAGAGAGGGTTTAAGGTCCTTTTATAAGCCCAAACATAACGAAAATGGACTTGAGGTCAAGGTATACTTAAGCTATAACCAAATCGGGTCTGTTCCGATCCAACGGAGCACTTCTGGAGGTCCTGTTACTAAATGTGGTCGGACTTAAGCTCTCTAATATTGGATCTAAGTCAAGCTAAGTTTTCAGTCCGGTTAGGTTTCCAGATCGACCGTGGCGGACCAGTTTCAGTTCAGCGATCACCGAAACTCGATCAGGACCATAAGTGCTATGACATGTAAGGGCCAACTTTCCTGATCCGAGGGTGAAATTTGGTGGAATTACAACGGTCAGAATGCTTAAAAATGTTGCTCAAGATACACGTGTCAGATTTATTAAAAATTAAATTAATTTTTTAAATATTTTCCTTTTCTCACTCTCTTTACTTCGGACTCAAGGAAATCGCCCCAGAGCATCGTTTGGGCTTGATTTTCGCTATTGGACTTTCGACGCGCGGTCTAGGTCTGATACGAAGTTTCCAAATGGTCCCGAGGTCAACTGGGCTTAGAGATTGATCCTAGATTTTAGGGTAATGTAGCGGTAACAATTCTAGAGGTTTTGGGTCTTACAGATCGTATTTAAAGTTATTGGTGCTAATTTTGCAGGAAATCTAGTGTAGCGCTAGCTAATTCATGTTAAATTTCTAAAGAATTTAGTCCTAAATGATTTCTTTGGCTTTGGAGTTGAGTTCTGAGAGTGATATGGTTGACCCATTGCCTAAGGACGTCTAACCCAGGTTGGTAAAAAATTCGAGGTGTTACATACCCTCATCTTCTCAAAGGTAGACTTGACATTAGTATCAAGGGTGCTGAGAATGTCAAGAATAACAAATGATTAGCTACTATGGTGTGACAAAAAATTGAGTATGATGTTTAGAGTCAAGGCATCTAACAAAAAAATAACCATCCTAACCATCAAAATGGAGCCTTGGTTGATGTTTAGAGTCAAGGCATCTAACAGAGCCTAGGTTGATGTCTAGAGTTGAGAAACTAGTAGTATGTATGAATCCATATATGATGTATGTATTTATCGGTTGATGTGCATGATTCAAGGTTGATGTTTAGAGTTAAGAAACTAGTAGTATGTATGAATCCTACAGTCATGCATAGTGCTCAAACCTCATGTCAATGGATGGGTCCTGATTCAATGAGGTAGTGAATGTAGACTGCCTCTATCAAGAATTTAAGTGCAAGCTCTAGGATGAAATTAATGGTTTTTGTGTGGAACGCTTTTCCTCTATCAAGAGCTTCTAGCCTACAACATGAATTCAATACACTGGTGAAAGGACAGGTTGGGCTCTATCCTGACCTTTGTTATGTTAAAAAAAACTTCTAATGCACTTTCATGTTTATCGTTTGAGACATAACCAGTTAAAAGAGTTGTCCATACAACCACATTTCTGTTCTTGTTTTCTTCAAAAAGCTTGTAGGAAGAAAAAAAGATTTAACAAAATAGTTAAATGTTTGCTCAGCTGCCTTTTTCCCTACTGAAAAGTTTTAGCTATACAAACAGGACCTTCTTTATGGAAAATTCATCATTTCTTCTAGTAAACGACACAGTGTCCTGTTTCATTCGTCCTTCACTTCTTACCACAGGTAATAGTGGAAATAATGGTAACAGTGGATTTCATGATGTAAGAGAAGAATCCTTACTCAAGAATTTAAAACAAGCTTTACTGGTAATATATGATCATAGCCAACATATATGCAAAGCCCAACTATTGCAAACAAGTCCAGAATGAAATTAAAGAAAAAGCTCAGCATAATACCAATACATTAACATCCATTAACAGAATTAAACATGAATAGCAATTGTAATTAATCGGACAAAAATAAAGTAAGTTGAAAGGACCATACCAGAGATCCTTATCAAATGCAAGGTTGGAGATCAATGACCTTCTATTCAGTAAAACTAGGTTGCGAGTTAGCAATAAATTTACAAAAAAAAAAAAAAAGAAAAAAAAAAAACTCAAAGCATTAGGCATCAAAAGACACTATGTAGTTGAAGGAATCCAATTGTGTATATGTAGTTGGAATCCAATAGTATTGAAGAACTGAAAATGCTACAGGCTATAGATAAATTCATTGATGGACATGGAGGATAATGTAGACTCCATGGACTAAAAAATCTGTGCAATCCCAGGTTGCTCATCTTTACCCATGCTTTAGTTGAAATCTATAAGTTTTACAGAAAAAATAACACACGACTCCTAAAATCTAGATACCCCCATTTTCATGGTAATTCATGGTTTGAGACATTGATAGTCCAAAACCCCCAAAATCCCAAAGCCATGAGTAGTGTCAAAATGAAATTTCTAAAAATTTTGTGCTAACCATAGCAGGATTAATGCAGAATCGAAGTAAACACAGGAAAATGATTGCAGATTACCCAACAGTCCCATTTTTTGGGGGAGTAAATGGATTGAGAACGCAACACAACGAAAAGCCCCAAAATCCAGTAATATTAGGAGAAAAATTTGAGATAATCCAATTTATTCTGTGACCCAAGCAAGATTAAAGGAGAAAAAGAGTAAATATAATAGTGTATTTATCAGTTCCATGGCTGAAATCAAACATGCACAGTAAAAATCCTCTAACCGGAAGCCATGGCAGAAAGCAGACAATAGCCATGCATCTCGAAGGGCCATCTTACAGGCCGCACATGAGGGTTTGACATGCATGAGGGTTTCGAGAGGGAGGAAGAAGTTGTACCTCTGCCCTCAGCCCAGCCGTCAGATGACAACGATGATGGAGGAACTCATGGCCATTGCGATCCACACAATACATGGATTTATAGCCTCATTTGGCTCAAGAAATCACCTCCCGCCATCACTCCCTCCCTGGCTCCCCAATCCCATCCTGTAGTCCCAATGGTTGACTGCATGTGGAGGGACTGGGATGAGCTCGAGACGTAGTCCACCTCCAGAGTCGCCAATTCGAAGGGATTACCTAATCCCATAGAGAATCCCTCGCAATGGGCTGCGTTCTTATCCGAACACTATCCCTAACGCGTCGTCTATCGTACGTAGTGGGATTTGAGAATACAATCCATCTTAAGCCATCCGTTACCGTTCGAATCCACCAATCCAAACAGGCCCTAAGGGATGTGGGATGTGGGACGTGGGTTACTGGAAGACAAAGGATTTAACGGGAGAGAGAGAGAGAGAGAGAGAGAGAGAGAGAGAGAGAGAGGGAAAAGGGTAGGGAGAGAGACAGAGAGAGAAAAAAGGGTAGGGTTTTTTTTATTTGGGCACAGGATCTTTTTGGGCGTGTGGGGGGTTTTTTCAGGTGCGTGACAGAGCAGAAACAGATGGTCCTGTTAGGTGCTCTGTGGGCCCCATTGTGATGTATGTGGTCTATCCACACCGTCCATTCATTTTGAGAGCTATTTTTATGGCATCATCCAAAAAATGAGGGAGATCGAAATCCCAAGTGGACCACACCACAAATCAATGGTAGGCGCTTAATCTATACTATTTCTTATGATGTGGTTAACTTGAGCCTTCGATCTACCTCCTTTTTTACATGCATGCCTGAAACGAAGTATCAAAATGGATGGACGGCTTAGATAAAACATACACACTGTAGTGAACCCTATAGAGCCTCTATAAACGTTAGTCTCTAGTTATGAGGTTGTAGCTTTTAGTTGTGGATTAAAACCATAGAAATATAGCTACGGTTTATATTTGTAGCAAAAAACTTTCAAAGTCTGTAGCCTTTACTCAATTTTTTGGTAGTGAAGTCTCGATTAAGCTGACTCAAATTTACAGGATATGACTTAGGGTCATGCGTAAATATCGATTATAGGTCGCAGATTGCTGAAATTCGACGGGAGGGATTATGGGAGTCGACGGAATAGTACGGACTAGGATACGGGCCTTACAGCCTCCCATTTACAGCAGATGTTGAAAGCTGTGATGGCTGCCCTTCAGGGGTAGGGTAGGCACCCCATTATTTCGCTAACCCAGGCAGAGCAGGAGAGCACGAGCACCCTTCTTTGGGAATTTTGACATCTTGATCCCCCACATTTTTAAGGTGAGCTAGATCTGAAAGCAGCCAAGAAGTGGTGCTTTGATATGGAGAAAATTTTTGATACAATGGAATGTACGATCCAACAACGAGTCTGGTTGGCAGTATTTCTTCTCCAGGGTGAGGCCGAGCACTGGTAGACCTCCATTACCTGTGTTCAAGGGCCTAATTATGTCTAGACATGAGAGGATTTCATTGACCGATTCGAGCAGCAGTACTTCCCTGACCACATTCGTCGTCAAAGAGCGTTAGAGTTCGAGTCTCTAGTGTAGGGGGACATGTCCGTGGTCCAGTATGTGGCCAGTTTTGTGGCACTATCGAGGTTCACGCCATATTTGGTTGATGATGAGGGGTGGAAGGCCCGCCGTTTCGAGAACGACTTACGTTATGGTCTCCAAGGCCATGTTGTTGGGCATGAGCTCCTGACTTTCGAGAAGGTAGTGCAGAGGGCCCAGATCTATGAGGATGAGTGAGTCAGTTCGTAGATGGATCATGACCAAAGAAGAGACCGAAAGAGGCAAGCCCCCTCCGGTAACTCCTAGTAGCAACAACATCGACGGCTGCAGAGGCATAGGAATCGCTCATCTATCTGAGCATCGACAGTACCCTTAGCACCACCTATGAGGTAGTTCACCGATGTCTACCATGGGTGCGGTGAGTCGAGACATCATTGGCGAGAGTGTCCCCGCCTTCAGCACCAACAGCAGTGACAACAACTCCTACCATATGGACCCCAACAGTAGCCACGGGAGCGACAGCTATAGAGATGACACACACCTCCCCAATAGGCACAGGACAAACTTTATGCAGCCCAACAGGACGCTCAATTGTCAGGAGTTGCCAACGATTCACATGACCAATTTATAGGACCGTCTTGTTAAATTAGTCATTAATAAAATTTTGAGTCTGCAAGGTATCCTAGTTCAATCGTTTCTAATCTAGAATCTAAAGTTCAGTAGGGGCCACCATAATGTTGATGAGGCATCTTGGGAGTATGAGGCAGAGATACGAGAGCACTATCCTCATCTCTTTGATGATTGATTATATATTGTACCTTGTATGCTGTCTCCTATTTTATATGAAGATGCCTTGTTTCCTTTTTTTTATGAGTTATATTTATTGGCAATGATTGTGTAAATTTTGAGGATAAAATTTTTATTTGAAGGGGAGAGTTGTAAGACCCGTACTCTAGTCCGTACCATTCCGTAGGCTTTCGCGGTCCTCTCTGTTGAATTTCGGCAACCCTCAACCTGTATTAGATGTTTGTGCACGATCCTAAGCTGAGTCCTGCATACCGAAGTTATCTCGATTCGAAACTTGTACCCTAATGACCATGCCATCACCGCGGTTCTATCGCCGTGACTCGCGCACCGAACCGATACCCAGGCTAAGAGATGTGGGTCCACGTTCATTCAGAAGAAATGTCGAGCATTAAAAATTTCGAGGGAATCTCTACAACATGTTGCACCAAATCAAGTCGAGTACACCACCTTACCTCAATACCACCTCAACCTACAACAAGTAGAAATGATCACTCCCTCTTTTTCCATAGGTCAAACCTCTCTCTCCCCTAACCATCCATCTTTTTATAAAAATTCAAACTCACCCATGCCTCCCCATTCTCTTTCCTTATAACCACCATTCCACCCACCCCTTTTATCCTTTATTTTCCTCTTTCTTTAAATTCTAAAACCTCCCAAGCAACACCCCACGTTTAAGCCTTCCCAACTCTCCCAAATCAACAAGTGTGGCCCACCCTCTCATCTCTCATCCCCACCATCAAAACTCCATCATCCGTTGTCAAAAGTTGGACATATGAGCTAATGAGGCTAAGGGACCAAGAAGAAGGCTGACAGGTGGGTGATCTACCGTTGTTTTTGACTTTAAAGGCCCAATTGTTGTGGGACCCACATGATGTATGCATTGTATATGGGAGGGCCCGTAGTGCCGGGGTCCCTCTATCACCCGATCTTTCTCTCTTTCTCTCTTTCATTGTGTGTGATGATGTGATTGTGTGGCCCAATCGGATAGACCCCACCTTGGTGTATATCTTATCCACACCCTTCAGCCATTTGGTGGCCCATCTGAGCAAGGCCCACCTCATATATGTGTTATGCCCAAACCGGCCAGCATCCAGGGATGCTGGACGTGGTCTAAGAACAAAAATATTAGCTTGATTTCAAGCTTTATGGGTGAACCACTCCTACAGGTCCCACCTTGATATATGTCTTTAATCCACACTATCTATCCCGTTCCCCAGCTCATTTTAGGCGTTGAGCCAAAAAATGATGCTAATCCGACTTTCTGGAGGGTTATAGCATAGAGAATAGTATTTTTTACCGTTGAAATACACCCTAATGTTTCTGTACACCAAAACCCATCGAATATTAGGCTTGATGACTTTGTATTAAGCCATAGAAACTAATGGCTGGGTTGGATTTTTTTGAGACGGGCCCCACCTAGGAAAAACCTCAAGAAAACTCATTTTTTAAAAAAAATAAAAAATAAGAAAAATTAGGTAGCAGTGCTTACTGCTCTACTGACACCAGAGGATGTAGTAGCGTCCTACTACTGTGTGGATGCCAGATGGACAAGGACCATGGGTCCTAGCTGTGGGCCCCACCATGTGTGTGAGAACATCAACACCGTGCATTTTTCTGGGCCCCCTTCTGGCTGTGGGCCACCCCTAAAATCAGCCATGTTTGGAACTCAGGTGGCCCACATCACAGAAAACAGTTGGATTGAACATCTGCCATTGAAACCCTTTTTGGGTGTCATAGGAGTTTTGGATCATTACAAAATTTATTTTTCCTCTTCATCTAGGGTCTATGTGACCTTGTCAACGATTTAGATAGCAGATAAACATTATGGCGGGCCCCATGTGGGACCCACTGATGTAAGTGTTGTACCTGTATCATCCATGGGAGTGGGACGACTGGTGTACCTCACTCCAGCTACGTGGCAGCTGCTGTTGCGGCGCCACCAAGTTCTGTGGGTCTCATCTACATCATCCACGCCGTCCATCCTTTTGGCAAGCTCATTTTATGGCTTGAGCCAAAAATGAGTCAGATCTACTTATTAGGTGGGCCACTCACTAAAAATAGTGGAGCATTGAACATCTACCATTGAAATCCTCTTGGTATCATAGAAAATCTGGATCAACTTGAAATTTGTTTTCTTTATAGAGGTCTGTGTTACCTTATGATCAGATTGGATGAAAAATAGATGTTATGGTGGTCCTTGGGGATTTTAATGGTGGAGATCATTATCACCACTTATATTTGGAACGTAGTTTAGAGGACCTTTCGATATGATTTATTTTCTTTATGCTCTAAATTGATCTTAAGCATATGGACGAATGGTGTGGTTGGTGCGGCCCATGTATTGTAAGCCACTTGCCATACGAGGGCCCATTTGATGTACTTGTGGCCCATCCGTTGAAGCCCATCTTAATGTATTTATGGCCCGTTGATTGATGCTTACAGCCACACATGTGGGGTCCCACCTTAATTCATGTGTTTAGCAATCCATCTGGATGATTTATGTGGTGGACCCACCTTTGATGTGTTTTGATCTAAGCTGATCACCCATTGGCAAGCTCTTCTTTAGGCTTGAGATAAAATGAAGAAGATTCAATTCTCTGGTGGCCCACGTGTGTGGACCCCACCCTAATGTAAGTGTTTTGTCCACGTCATTCGTGGACCACATCATGATGTAAATGTTGTATCCTCATCGTCCAATGCAAGGACAGTGGGATTCCACCATGATGTATGCATTTCTCCACCCCGTCCATTCATTGGACGTGGCCCCACCATGGTAGCGTGTGGGGCCCACCTTGATTTAATGTATTGCATCCACACCGTCCAATCCATGGATGGTGGATGTGGATTGACTGGATTACCTCACACCAACTTAATAGCTGAGGTATTGACGTTAGAAAGTTTTGTGGGGCCCACTTGAATTATGTGGTGTATTCCACGCCATCCACCTGTTTGCGTCCATCTGTGAGACCTTCTGTGATGTATGTATCGTATATCTATGCCGTCCATCTAGTTTTCCAGGATCATTTTAAGATGGGCTCACCTTGATTGCATGTATTCTATAGCCACATCGTCTGTCCATTTTGATGGACATATGACCCACCTTGATGCGTGTGTTTTAACCATGCCCTCCTGTCCAACTAGGATGTGGACCCCACCACTATGATGCATGTGGTTTATATCCGTACCATCCATCTATTTTGGCAGCGGATGGGGCCCACCATGTTGTAAGTATTTCATCCATGCTGTCCACTTATGCAGCCCACCTTGATGAGTGTATAGCAGGCACATTATCCATCTATTGGGGCCCATTTGACATGTGTGCAGAGCCCACCCGTTATGTATATTAGACCTATGTGTAGGGCTCACCTATTATGTATATCAGACCCTTGTGTAGCGCCCACCTATTATGTATTTAAAGCCCATGGATGAGGCCCATTGTGATGTATTTCTAGCCCATATGCTGAGGGCTATTGTGATGTATTCAAGGCCCATGGACGAGGCCCATTGTGATGTATTTTTGACCCATATGATGAGGCCCATTGTGATGTATTCGAGGCTCATCGTGATGTGTTTTCGGCTCATGTATATGGCCCATTGCGATGTGTATGGTGATGAATATAAATAGCTTATTGTGATGTATTTCCGGCCCATATGATGAGGCCCATTGTGATGTGTTTCCAGCCCATGTATGTGGCCCATTGTGATGTGTATGGTGATGAATATAAATGGACTATTGTGATGTATTTCTGGCCCATATGATGAGGTCCATTATGATGTATTCAAGGCCCATGGTTGAGGCCCAATGCGATGTATGTATGTATGACCCGTTACGTTATGTATGAATCCCTTGTATGGGCTACTCCTTAGGAGCAATGTTGGTTAAATGTCCACATCGATGGGCAATGATGGTTGAAAGTCCTCATTGTGACCTTCCCTTAAGCCATTTGTTAGGCCGATTATTGATGTTAATTATCGATGTTGGTTATCAATACCGATTATGAGTATGTGATGGCATAGCATCATGATACATGCCCATACGCATCATCTGCATGTCTGATATGAAATGTGGTTGACCATTGCATATATCATTGAGTAGGTTGTTATGAGACTCCCTGATAGGCGGAGGTCATCTCACATGAGCACACGGTATGTGCAGGATTGATGCATGACTAGACTGTATGACTCAAGCATTTTGCATTAGGATTACTATACGCCCTAGCGACATCAGGGCCGTAGCCTTCATAGGCATATCATGGATGGCCAGATGGGACATCAAAAATCTATTATTAGCATCTGGCTACCATAGATGGCCCTAGGTGAAAATTCCTAAACTCTCTTAGTACTAGAGGACGCCCCAATGTCGAGATCGAGTGGATATGTATGAGCGCATGAGGGTTATATACCAGTTGACCGCGTCTCCCACTGTGTCATTGTCAGTTGCGAGGGGGTGTGGCCTTACCCTTCTGAGGGAGTAGGCATAGCTAGGCTGAGTTTGACCAGCTCATAAATGGGTCCGCATCCAACATGCCGAGCAGATATTAGCTGACTACTAGTTAGGCGGATAGTGAGGTCTCTTTCACTTACCTAGTTGTGTGCTTGATGGGGCTGCAAGATGGTGTAGAGTGTACTAGAACCCGGTGATGATCCCAGAGATGAACTGTATTGATATGTCGACTTATTGAGTAGGAGTTGTATAATCATTCATTCATTCATTCACTATCCACTCAGGCTGGTGGTGCACAACTATATGTTACGTGTGCCTTTGTAATGGCTAGGATTTCGGTTGGGGCGCGCAACTAACCTAAGATCAGGAGTTTACCACATTGAGTTTGATTATCCAAATTAGGTATGAGACTAGTTTGGATAGAAGTCCCTTGTGATGGACCCCATAGCTTACGATTCTATGTACTATCATCCCGACTTCACACTCCAGCATGGTCATTCCATTCGCACCGCAACTTTCATTACATTCGTGACATATGACATTTTGGGTTATTGTGTTTATGCTTTTATATAATCTAGATACAGTTGAATTTATTTGTGACCTCATCAGGAATTTATGTATTGCATTGCATCTTCAGCATCTAATATTTTGGCTCATTATGACTCCTCATTTGTGTATTTGATTTGTATTGCGTACTCTAATATTGATTAACTCATGGACTTGTCAGTATTTCTTCTTACTTTGATATCATATGATTTATGATCTTACTAGTATTTTCGATGTTATATGATTATGACATTGTATTGAATACTTGGAACTTAACTTGTGCACACTCTTACACCACCCTCTAAGCTTTCTAGAAGCTTATGCACGATAGATGGGTGCAGGTGATGTTAGGTTGTAGTAGCGTGGAGCTTGGAGCATGTAGCTAACTTCTGGGGCTTTGATTTCGATATTTGTATTTCCCTTTTAGCATTGTATTCAGATGTTTATATTAGTGGGTATGTGATAATGATGTTGGCTTTGTGATTTAGGTAAACTTGTGGTTATGCCTCTTACGAGATAAATGACGCTGAAAAATCCTCCATGTACGATCTCAGGATTGGAACCTGGTATATAGGCACTGAGAGCTGAGAATGGGGCACTACAGAGGATGTCGGTACCAGATTCGGCAATCGGGATTCTTGTGAATCCGATTTCTGAGTTTGGGGCATGACAATTTATGCATTCAAGGCATCCCAGCTTAATGATTTGCCATTAAGGTAGTAGATGGAGGATCCTTGAATGTGGAAGTTCATTCCCCAATCCACTCTATTGAATATCAATGATGAGAGTGGATTGGAGGATGTACTCACATGAGAGAAAGAGCTTTGGGTATATGATCTAAGGTAAAACACTCAAAAGCACTCTCTTCTTTTTCTACCAGCAATAATAGACAAGTCTTCTTTATATAGGCAAAAGGTTCCAACAGATACAAAACGGTCACATTTATGACAGAGTTCGATATCATCGAGCGGGGTCGATATCATCGAGCATATACTCTCGATAGCATTTACGGTCCGCTTAATGACACAAACTTAAATGTCATACGCTTTTGAAACCTATTGTCAGCTGGTCGAGGGAATTGAAATAGGTGTCGATGTCATTAGATTTCAAACTCCAATTTCATCAATGTGAGGTTCGATTCCTCGATATTTGAAAATGAGAGAGACTTTCTTTGAAATATTTTAGGTTTACAAGAATGATCAAGGGACCTTCAATATCATCAAAATTTGAATGTTGATGATATCAATAGCTGTGTCGAGGTATCGATAATCAAAGGGATTTTCATTTAAGCTTGTTGGACAGTTTCTGTCCGTGTTCGATGCCATCGAGATTATACCGATATCATTGATATTTTAATATCGATTCTATCGAGTGACCCTCAATCATAGATAAACTATCCTGAAATATTTTGTTAAAAATATTGTGTCGAAGACCGATATCATCGAAGACCTTCCAATATCATCGAGATTTGAATTCCGATGATATCGATGGGGTTTCGATATATCGAAGGTCTTCATGATTTTCCTCTAAAAAATAGGAACACAAATACTCTGCTGTCGATCATATCGAGTCTAGTTCGTTAAACTCGATTTTCAAATATCGATGATATTAATAGGTGTATCGATACATCGATAATTCCATCCAGATGATATATGTGGTTGTTGGACACTTTATGTCCTCATTCGATTTTATCGATTGAGCTTTCAAGGACATCAACCACACATCGATTTTATTGAACCTGATATCGATAAATCGATAGAGCTAGAAAACTTAGAGATTTTCTGATTTTATAGAAAAGTTTTCTAACCCAAAAACCCTATGATATTCTAATAGATTTTAAGGGTTTTGTATACTTGATGTTTTGAGATATGGGATGTGAGGCTTAGATTTATCTGTGTCGAGTTTGACACACTCCCGGTTGAGGCAGACAACTGATTGATCTTCCTATGGAGCTTTTCTGTCAAGTTGACTCAACACTCACTCTAAGTGCACATGTTATCATACATATGCATTTCATCCATAAATCATGTAGTAGCAAGATAGGTTATGTGAAGAAAACTGTAACTATAGATACGGTAATTGAGAACCCTATCTCAATGCCCTTATTAAACACATTTCAACAAGCAACTTTTAATTTAAAAATTTTATCAAACACTTAGACTACACATATTAATATACATATAATAAATTAGTTATAAAATATATTATAGCAAATCCTTTTACAAAGTAGTTGTGACACATACAACAATCATGTATTCTCAATCAATAATCATGACAAGTACAAATCATAATTCCATATTCATTCAAACATTTTAACAAACACATGGAATGCATTATATTCAACATAGTTCATATATATATGTAATACATAGAAATCATCACATCTTAGTACATGTGACAACAATCAAGTCAGTCATAAATCATTAACTAACATTGAAAGCCTTGAAAACCATAACCTAAATATTATAGTCCTCACTTTCCGTTGGTTCACTAGTTACGAACTTGGTTCTTACACTACATCTTTGTCTACGGCACAACGGCTACCTAAACATTGAAATAGGTTAGCTATTTCATTGATTCCTCTATTTGAAATCCAAGAACGAGATTAAGGTTAGGATTTCTTACTCAAAAACAGAGTTAAAATCGACGATGTAGCAATACGGGAGAGATGATTCAGCATGTGGAGTGGTGGGAGTGGATCCCAGCAATAAACCACAGGTCTCTCACACTTCTCCCACTTTTTTCTCTTCCTTCTCTCTTCTCTCTCCTAGGGTTAGGAAAATTTGTATAGAATGAGAGGGGGGTGGCATAAGGCTCTTATATAGGCCTAGAACTGGTTCAAATGGCCCCATGGCCATCGTATACTTAGGTTATAGCCAAAAAGCATCTGTTTCGGGCCAACGAAGCTCATCTGGAGGTCCATCACCAGCATACGGTTCGAGAAAAGTTCCCTGACAATGGATCTATGTTAGGTTAAGATTTCAGTCCAATCGGATTTGTGGATCGACCGTGGAGGACCAGTTTCAGTTCAACGACCATCGTCACTCAATCGGGGTCACAAGTACACTGACATGTGTAGGAAAATTTCCCTGATCCAAGAGTGTAGTTGGGTTACAATCTAATGGTCTGAAACCTTAAATTTGGCCTGCAAGTGAACAACTCAAATCACTTAAGTTTAAGTTCTTTTTCTAAAGATATTCGCGTTTCTCACACTCTTCGCTACGGGCTTAAGTTGTGTGTTTCTGAATACTATTTGGACTCGATTCCCGATGATTGTCAAGCCCAGTAAGGTGATCATAAACTTATAGTTTCACTGTCATTGGACTTTCAACGCGTGGTCCAGGTCCGATACGGAGTTTCAATGTGCTCCTGAAAGCAACTGGATTTTGAGATTTCTCCTAGGTTTTTAGGTAATGTAGAGTTATCGATTCTACTGGTTTTAGGTCTTACAGTTCGTATAGAAAGCGGTTCAAGCTAATCTACTAATTAATTCAGTTTAATACTTAATTAATTTTTGTCTAATTTCTATATAATTTAATCCTTAGATATAGATTTTTCTGAGATGTTACACTAAGTTGGAACTCGGTTAAGCCAAGTTCAATGAAAGTTTAGTCCAGGAAGAGGGGAAAGAGAATGAAAGAAGAAAGTAAAAAAAGGAAGGGAATAGAGGTAGAGGGGAGTCACTGAGTCGACTTGGTTGAACCAAGCCATTCCCTTTACTCGTCCTCCCAAGATAACTCACTAGATATTGAATTGGGCCACATCCAACTTCTACTAAGGTATAAACTCTCTACCCTCCTATGAGGAAAGTTAGATTTAATTATCTACTTAGACGTTATAACTATGAATATTATATTTTCCAAAATTCAAACCATAGGTTGGATGGTAGGTAAAAGTCACTAAACAACATAATTAAGATCTTAACATTAAACGTAATCGTAGATAGTTTGTAAACTTTGAACTAACCATGCGGTTTGCAATTCATGGTAGGACTTGATTCTTAATGTGCGTGCGCTCCCTAGTAATATTAGTTAGCGAACCAGAGCATAAGGTGATGATTTCTTCCCCTTGAGTTTTTCATTTCCAAATTAGTCTAAGGAATAGTTTTTGTTGAATTATAGTTGTTACCTTAGAACTTATAATTACTTATACTTATTATTGAATCTTAAGGGATGGCTTACATTTGAATTATAGTTGATGGCTTGTAAACCATAATCACATGCAATAGTTATTAGATCTTACATGTTAGTTTCCTTCATCTCCTTGTCCAATAGTAACCCACATAACCCTCTCTTCAGTGGTTGAATTTAGACTATTTTAAGCTCATTAGAATGAAAACTTGACAAGCTTCCAAATGAGACTAGAATTGGCTAATTACGAGACCGTTCAATATCCTAAAAGCACGTTGGAACTCTTCGATCATCATTTTGCAATTTGGATTATTAATCTTTCCACATCGCACGATCCAATGGAGACGCTCATAACTCCCTCATTTGATTTCATAACTCTCTCTTCAGTGGTCGAATTTAGGCTATTTTGAGCTCATTAGAATGATAACTTAACAAGCTTCCAAATGGGACCGAAATTTGCTAATTTTGAGACCGTTTGATATCCCAAAAGAACGTTGGAACTTTTCGATCGTCATTTTGCAATTTAAATTGTTAATCTTTCTAAATCGCGTGATCCAATGGAGATGCTTATAACTCCCTTGGTTGATGTCGATTGGGTCAATTTTTGGTCATCTGAAAGGTACATTAGTGCCCTTTCAGTCCAGACTGAAATTGTCATATTCCGAGACCATTTGGGCATCCGTAAGTGGGATCGTAGTCGTCGATCCTGAATTTTTCGTTCATCTCCTTGTCCAGTAGTAACCCTTATAACTCTCTCTTCAGAGGTTGAATTTAAACTATTTCAAGCTTAGTGGAATGGTAACTTGCGATGCTCCTAAATGTGATAAGAATTGCCTAATTTTGAGACTGTTCAATATCTCCAAAGCATGTTGGAACACTTCGATCGTCATTTTTCAATTTGGATTGGTAATCTTTAAAAATCGTGAGATCCAACGGAGATGCTCATAAATCCCTTGTTTAATGTCAGATTGGGTCAATTTTTGGTCAACTGAAAGGTACTTTTTTGCTCTTTCATTCCTGATGGAATCATCATAGTCCGAGACCATTTGGGCATCCGTAAGGGGGATCACAGTCGTCGGTCCTAAATTTTTACTTCATCTCTTTGTCCAATAGTAACCCTCATAACCCTCCCTTTAGGGCTCAAATTTAGACTATTATGAGCTCATTAGAATGGTAACTTGACAAGCTTCCAAATGGGACCAGAATTGGCTAATTCCGAGACCATTCGATATCCCAAAAGAACGTTAGAACTCTTCGATCATCATTTTGCAATTTGTATCGTTTATCTTTCCACATCACGCGATCCAATAAAGATGCTCATAACTCCCATATTTGATGTCGGATTGGTTCAAATTTTGGTCATCTGAAAGATGCTTTAGTGTTCTTTCATTCCTAATTGGAATCGTCATTTTCTGAGACCATTTGGGCATCCATAAGTGGGATCACAGTCGTCGGTCCTGAATTTTTCCATCATCTCCTTGTCTAATAGTAAACCTCATAATTTGGATTGTGATTTTTCCATTTGGATTGTTAATATTTCAAATCGTGGGATCCAACGTACATGCTCATAACTCCCTCGTTTGATGTCGGATTGGGTCAATTTTTGGTCACCTGAAAAGTACTTTAGTGCTCTTTCATTCCTGATTGGAATCGTCATATTCCGGGACCATTTGGGCATCCGTAAGTGGGATCGCAATCATCGGTCCTAAATTTCACTTTCATCTCCTTGTCCAATTGTAACCTTCATAACTCTCTCTTCAGTGGCCAAATTTAGACTATTTTGAGCTTATTGGAATGGTAACTTAACAAGCTTCCTAATGGGATCGAAATTGGCTAATTCTGAGACCCTTCAATATCCCAAAAGCATGATTGAACTCTTCAATCGTCATTCTGCAATTTGAATTGTTAATCTTTCCAAATCACACGATCCAACAGTGACACTCATAACTCCCTCGTTTGATGTTGGATTGGGTCAATTTTTGGTCATCGGAAAGGTACTTTTGAGCTCTTTCAATCCTAACTTGAATTGTCGTATTCCGAGACGATTTGGGAATCCGTAAGTGGGATCGCAGTTTTCGGTCCTGAATTTTTCCTTCATCTCCTTATACAATAATAAACTTCATAACTCTCTCTTCAGAGGTCGAATTTAAACTATTTCAAGCTTAGTGGAATGGTAACTTGCGAAGCTCCTAAATGTGACAAGAATTGCATAATTTTGAGACCGTTCGATATCTCAAAAGCATGTTGGAACACTTCGATCGTTGTTTTTCAATTTGGATTGTTAATCTTTAAAAATCGCGAGATCTAATGGAGATGCTCATAACTCCCTTGTCTGATGTCGGATTGGGTCGATTTTTGGTCATCTAAAAGGTACTTTTGTGCTCTTTCATTTCTGAATGGAATCATCATATTCTAGGACCATTTGGGCATCCGTAAAGGGGATCGTAGTCGTTGGTCCTAAATTTTTACTTTATCTCCTTGTCCAATAGTAACCCTCATAACCCTCCCTTCAGGGGTCGAATTTAGACTATTATGAGCTCATTAGAACGGTAACTTGACAAGCTTCCAAATGGGACCAGAATTGGCTAATTCTGAGATCGTTCGATATCTGCAAAGCACGTTGGAACTCTTCGATCATCATTTTGTAATTTGGACTATAATATCTACACAACGCACAATCCAACGGAGATACTTATAACTTCCTCATTTGATGTCATATTGGGTCAATATCTGGTCATCAGAAAGGTACATTAGTGCTCTTTCATTCATAACTAGAATTTTTGTATTTGGAGACTATTTGGGCCTCCATAAGTGGTATCACAATCGTCAATCCTGAATTTTTCCTTCATATCCTTGTCCAATACTAACCCTCATAACTCTCTCTTCAGAGGTCGAATTTAAACTATTTCAATCTCATTGGAATGGTGACTTGCGAAGCTTCCAAATGAGACATGAATTGCCTAATTTTGAGACCGTTCGATATCTCAAAAGCATGTTGGAACTCTTCGATCGTCATTTTTCAATTTGGATTGTTAATCTTTTTAAATCGCAAGATCCAATGGACATGCTCATAACTCCCTTGTTTTATGTCAAATTGGGTTGATTTTTGGTCATCCGAAAGCTACTTTTGTGCTCTTTCATTCCTGACTGGAATCATCATATTCCAGGACCATTTGTGCATCCGTAAGTGGGATTGCAGTCGTTGGTCCTAAATTTTTCCTTCATCACCTTGTCCAATAGCAACCTTCATAACTCTCTCTTCAATGGTCAAATTTATACTATTTTGAGCTCATTAGAATGGTAGCTTGACAAGCTCGAAATAGTACCAGAATTGGATAAGTCTAAGACTGTTCAATATCCCAAAAGGATGCTAGAACTTTTCAATCGTCATTTTGCAATTTCGATTGTTAATCTTTCCATATCTCGCGATCTAACGGAGATGCTCAACACTCCCTCATTTGATGTTGGATTGGGTAGATTTTTGGTCATCTGAAAGGTACTTTAGAGCTCTTTCATTCCTGTCTGGAATCACCTTATTCCGAGATCATTTGGGCATCCGTAAGTGGGATCGCAGTCTTCGGTCCTGAATTTTTCCTTCATCTCCTTGTCCAATAGTAACCTTCATAACTCTCTCTTCAGTGGTCGAATTTAGACAATTATGAGCTGATTGGAATGGTAAGTTGACTAGCTTCCAAATGGGATTGGAATTAGCTATTTCTAAGACCGTTCGATATCCAAAAAGCACGTTGGAACTGTTCAATCGTCATTTTGCAATTTGAATTGTTAATCTTTCCAAATTGCACAATCCAACAGAGACGCTCATAACTCCCTTGTTTGATGTCGGATTGGGTCGATTTTTAGTCTTCTGAAAGGTAATTTGGTGCTCTTTCATTCCTGACAGGAATCGTCGTATTTTGAGACCATTTGGGCCTTCGTAAGTGGGATCATAGTCGTCGGTCCTGAATTTTTTGTTCATCTCCTTGTCCAATAGTAACCCTCATAACTCTCTCTTCATAGGTCGAATTTAAACTATTTCAAGCTCAGTGGAATAGTAACTTGCGATGGTTCCGAATGAGATAAGAATTGCCTAATTTTGAGACTGTTCGATGTCTCAAAAGCGTGTTGGAAAACTACAAACATCATTTTTCAATTTAGATTGCTAATCTTTCCAAATCACGAGAACTAATAAAGATAGTCATTACTCCCTCGTTTGATGTCGGATTGGGTAGATTTTTGGTGCTTTAGCGCTCTTCCATTCATGTCTGGAATCGTCATATTTCGGGACCATTTGGGCATCCGTAAGTGGGATCGCAGTCGTCGTTCCTGAATTTTTCATTCATCTCCTTGTCCAATGGTAACCCGCATAACCGTCCCTTCATTGGTTGAATATAGACTATTTTAAGCTCATTAGAATGGTAACTTGACAAGCTTCCAAATGGGACTAGAATTGGCTAATTCCAAGACCGTTCGATAACCCAAAAGCACGTTGGAACTCTTCGATCAACATTCTGCAATTTGGATTGGTAATCTTTCCATATCGCGCAATCCAACGAAAATGCTCATAACTCCCTCGTTTGATGTCAGATTGGATCGATTTCTAGTCATCTAAAAGGTACTTTAGTACTCTTTCATTCTTGACTGGAATCATCGTATTTCGAGACCATTTGGGTATCTATAAGTGGGTTCGCAATTGTTGGTCCTAAATTTTTCCTTCATATCCTTGTCCAATAGTAACCCTCATAATGCTCTCTTTAGATGCCGAATTTAAACTATTTTAAGCTCATTGGAATGGTAACTTGCGAAGCTTCAAAATGAGATAAGAATTGCCTAATTTTGAGACCGTTCGCTATCTCAAAAGCATGTTGGAACTCTTCGATCGCCATTTTTCTATTTGGATTGTTAATCTTGTCAAATCGCGAGATCCAACGGACATGCTCATAACTCCCTTGTTTTAGATCAGATTGTTCTTTCATTCCTGACTGGAATCATCATATTCTAAGACCATTTGGGCATCCGTAAATGAGATGGCAGTCGTCGATTCTAAATTTTTCCTTCATCACCTTGTCCAATAGTAACCTTCATAACTCTCTGTTCAGTGGTCACATTTATACTATTTTGAGCTCATTGGAATGGTAGCCTGAGAAGCTTCGAAATGGTACTGGAATTGGCTAATTCTGAGACAGATCGATATCCCAAAAGGACCCTGGAACATTTCGATTGTCATTTTGCAATTTGGATTGTTAATCTTTTCAAATCTTGAGATCTAACGGAGATGCTCACAACTCCCCCGTTTGATGTTGGATTGGGTCAATTTTTGGTCATCTGAATGGTACTTTACAGTACTTTTATTCCTAACTAGAATCGCCTTATTCCGAGACGATTTCGGCATCCTTAAATAAGATCACAGTTGTCGGTCAAGAATTTTTCTTTCATCTCCTTGTCCAGTAGTAACCTTCACAACTCTCTCTTTAGTAGTCGAATTTAGACTATTTTGAGCTAATTGGAATGGTAAGTTGATTAGCTTCCAAATGGGATCGGAATTGGCTATTTCTGAGACCGTTCGATATCCCGAAAGCACGTTGGAACTGTTCGATCGTCATTTTACAATTTGAATTGTTAATCATTCCAAATCGCACGATCTAATAGAGACGCTCATAACTCCCTTGTTTAATGTCAGATTGGGTCAATTTTTGGTCTTCCGAAAGGTAATTTTGTGCTCTTTCATTCTTGACAGGAATCGTCATATTTCGAGACCATTTGGACATTGGTAAGTTGGATCATCGTCATTGGTCTTGAATTTTTCCTTCATCTCCTTGTCCAATAATAACCTTCATAACTCTCTCTTCAGAGGCCGAATTTAAACTTTTTCAAGCTCAGTGGAATAGTAACTTGCGATGGTTCCGAATGAGATAAGAATTGCCTAATTTTGAGACCGTTCAATGTCTCAAACGCATGTTGGAACACTACGAATGTCGTTGTTCAATTTGGATTGTTAATCTTTCCAAATCACGAGAACCAACAAAGACGGTTATAACTCCCTTGTTTGATGTCGGATTGGGTCAATTTTTGGTCATCTGAAAGGTACTTTTATGTTCTTTCATTCATGTCTGGAATTGTCATATTTCAGGACCATTTGGGCATCCGTAAATGGGATCACAGTCGTCGTTCTTGAATTTTTCATTCATCTCCTTGTCCAATGGTAACCCTTATAACGGTCCCTTCAATGGTTGAATATAGAATATTTTGAGCTCATTATAATGGTAACTTGACAAGCTTCCAAATGGGACCAGAATTGGCTAATTCCGAGAGCGTTCGATAACCCAAAAGCACGTTAGAACTCTTCAATCATCATTTTGCAATTTGGATTGTTAACCTTTCCGCATTGCGCGATCCAACGGAGATGCTCATAACTCTCTTGTTAGATGTCAGATTAGTACAATTTTTGGTCATCTGAATGGTACTTTAGTGCTCTTTCATTCCTGACTGGAATCATTATATTTTGAGACCATTTGGGCATCCGTAAGTGGTATTACAGTCGTCAGTCCTGCATTTTTCCTTCATCTCCTTGTCTAATAGTAACCCTCAAAACTCTCTCTTCAGAGGTCGAATTTAAACTATTTCAAGCTCAATGGAATGGTAACTTGTGAAGCTTCCACATTAGATAAGGATTGCCTAATTTTGAGATCGTTTGATATCTCAAAAGCATGTTGTAACTCTTCGATCGTCATTTTTCAATTTGGATTATTAATCTTTCCAAATTGCGGGATCCAATGAACACGCTCATAGCTCTCTCTTCAGAGGTCAAATCTAAACTATTTCAAGCTCATTAGAATGGTAACTTGCGAAGCTTCCAAATGAGACAAGAATTGCCTAATTTTGAGACCGTTCAATATCTCGAAAGCATGTTGGTACTCTTCGATCATCATTTTTCAATTTAGAGAGTTAATCTGTCAAAATCACAGGATCCAACAGACACGCTCATAACTCCTTCGTTTGATGTCGAATTGGGTCAATTTTTGGTCATATAAAAGGTACTTTAATGCTCTTTCATTCCTGACTAGAATCATCATTTTTCGAGACCATTTAGCATGCGTACGTGGTATTGCAGTCATTGGTCATGAATTTTACCTTCATCTCCTTGTCCAATAGTAACCTTCATAACTTTATCTTCAGTGGTCAAATTTTGACTATTTTGAGCTCATTGGAATGGTAACTTGACAAGCTTCCAAATGGGACTAGAATTGGCTAACTCTGAGACCGTTCGATAGCCCAAAAGCATGTTGGAACTCTTCGATCGTCATTTTTCTATTAGTATTGTAAATCTTTTCAAATCACACGATCCAACGGAGACGCTCATAACTCTGTTGTTTGAAGTCAGATTGGGTCAATTTTTGGTCATCTGAAAGGTACTTTATTGCTCTTTCATTTCTAACCCAAATCGTCGTATTCCAAGACCATTTTCGCATCTGTAAGTGGCATCACAGTCGTCAGTCTTGAATTTTTCCTTCATCTCCTTGTCCAATAGTTACCCTCATAACTCTCTCTTTAGAGGTCAATTTTTTGTCATCTTAAAGGTACTTTAGTGCTCTTTCATTCTTGACTGGAATCGTCATATTCCGATTCCATTTGGTCATCTGTAAGTGGGATCGTTGTCATTGGTCATGAATTTTTTCTTCATCACCTTATCCAATAGTAACCCTCATAACCCTCCCTTTAGTGGTCGAATTTAGACTATTTTAAGCTCATTAGAATGTTAACTGCACAAGTTCCCAATTGGGTCTAGAATTGTCTATTTTTGAGACCGTTCGATATCCCAAAAGCACGTTGGAACTCTTCGATCATTATTTTACAATTTGGATTGTTAATCTTTCCACATCGCGCGATCCAATGAAGACGCTCATAACCCCCTCGTTTGATGTCAGATTGTGTTGATTTTGGTCATATGAAAGGTACTTTAGTGCTCATTCATTCCTGACTGGAATCATCATATTCTGAGGCCATTTGGGCATCCTAAGTGGGATTGTAGTTGTCGGTCCTGAATTTTTCCTTCATCTCCTTGTCCAATAATCACCCTCATAACAATCTCTTCAAGGGTCAAATTTAAACTATTTCAAGCTCATTGGAATGGTAACTTTTGAAGCTTCCAAATGAGACAAGAATTGCCTAATTTTGACCATTTGATATCTCAAAAGCGCATTGGAATTCTTCGATCGTTAGTTTTCAATTTGGATTGTTAATCTTTCTAAATCACAGGATCCAACAGAGATGCTTATAACTCCTTTTGAAGTTGAATTGGGTCAAATTTTGGTTATCTGAAAGGTACTTTAGTATTCTTTCATCTTGATAGGAATCGTCATATTCTGAAACCATTTGGGCATCCATAAGTGGGATCGCAATCGTCGGTCCTAAATTTTTCCTTCATATCCTTGTCAAAAAGTAACCCTCATAACCCTCCCTTTAGTTGTCAAATTTAGACTATTTTAAGCTCATTAGAATGGTAATTGAACAAGCATGCAAATGGGACAAGAATTGGCTAATTTAGAGACCGTTCGATATCTCAAAAAAACGTTGGAAGTCTTCGGTTGTCATTTTGCAATTTAGATTGTTAATCTTTCCACATCTCCTAATCCAACGGAGACGTTCATAACTGCCTGGTTTAATGTCGGAATGGGTTGAGTTTTGGTCATCTGAAAGGTACTTTAGGTGCTCTTTCATTCCCAACTAGAATCGTCATATTTCGAGACCATTTGGGCATCCGTTAGTGGGATTATAGTCATCGGTCCTGAATTTTTCCTTCATCTCCTTGTGCAATAATAACCCTCATAAATCTCTCTCTTCAGAGGTCGAATTTAAACTATTTCAAACTCAGTGGAATGGTAACTTGCGATGGTTCCGAATGAGACAAGAATTGCCTAATTTTAAGACCGTTCAATGTATCAAAAGCATGTTGGAACACTTCGATCATCATCAAATGACACATTTGGGCATCCGAAAGTGGGATCACCGTCATCGGTCTTGAATTTTTACTTCATCTCCTTGTCTAATAGTAACCCTTATAACACTCCCTTCAGGGGTCGAATTTAGACTATTTTGAGCTCATTATAATGGTAACTTGACAAGCTTCCAAATGGGACCAGAATTAGCTAATTACGAGACCGTTTGATATCCCAAAAGAACCTTAGAACTCTTTGATCATCATTTTGCAATTTGGATTGTTAATCTTTTCACATCGCGTGATCCAACGGAGACGCTCATAACTCCCTCGTTTGATGTTAGATTGGTTCAATTTTTGGTCATCTAAAAGGTACTTTAGTACTCATTCATTCTTGACTGGAATCGTTGCATTCCGAGACCACTTGGGCATCCGTAAGTGGGATCGTAGTCGTCGGTCCTGAATTTTTCCCTCATCTCCTTGTCCAATAGTAACCCTCATAATTCTCTCTTCAGAGGTCGAATTTAAACTATTTCAAGCTCATTGGAATGGTAACTTGCGAAGCTTCCAAATGACACAAGAATTGCCTAATTTTGAGATTGTTCAATAACTCAAAAGCCTATTGGAAATCTTCGATCATCATTTTTCAATTGGGATTGTTAATCTTTCTAAATCACGGGATCCAACGGACACACTCATAACTCCCTCTCTTGATGTTAGATTGGGTCAATTTTTGGTCATCTGAAAGGTACTTTTGTGCTCTTTCATTCCTAACTAGAATCGTCGTATTTTGGGACCATTTGGGCATCCGTAATGGGATTGCAGTCGTCGGTCCAGAATTTTTACTTCATCTCCTTGTCCAATTGTAACTTGCATAACCCTCCCTCTAGGGGTCGAATTTAGACTATTTTGAGCTCATTAGAATAGTAACTTGAGAAGCTTCCAAATGGGACTAGAATTAGCTAATTCTAAGACCGTTCGGTATCCTAAAAGCACGTTGAACTCTTCAATCATCATTTTGCAATTTGGATTGTTATTCTTTCCACATCGAGCGATCCAACGGATACGCTCATAACTCCCTCATTTGAGGTCAGATTGGTTCAATTTTTGGTCATCTGAAAGGTAATTTAGTGCTCTTTCATTCTTGACTTGATTCATTGTATTCCAAGACAATTTGGGCATCAATGAGTGGGATAGTAGCCGTCTGTCCTAAATTTTTCCTACATCTCCTTGTCCAATAATAACCCTCAAAACTTTCTTTGGTTTGATGTCAGAATGGGTTGATTTTTGGTCATCTGAAAGGTACTTTAGTGCTCTTTCATTCCCAACTAGAATCGTCATATTCCGAGACCATTTGGGCATCCGTAAGTAGGATCGTAGTCATCAATCCTGAATTTTTTCTTCATCTCCTTGTGCAATAGTAACCCTCATAAATCTCTCTTTTCATAGGTCGAATTTAAACTATTTTAAGCTCAGTGGAATGGTAATTTGCGATGGTTACGAACGAGATAAGAATCACCTAATTTTGAGACCGCTCGATGTCTCAAAAGCATGTTGGAACACTTCGAGCGTCATTTTTCAATTTGGATTGTTCATCTTTCCAAATTGTATGATCCAATGTAGACATTCATAACTCCCGCATATGATGTCGGATTGGGTCAATTTTTGGTCTTTGTGGTCTTTCATTCTTGACTGAAATCGTCATATTCTGGGTCCCTTTGGGCATTCGAATGGGGATCGTAGTCGTCAGTCCTAAATTTTACTTCATCTCCTTGTCCAATAGTTACCCTTATAACCCTCTTTTTAGGGGTCGAATTTAGACTATTTTGAGGTCATTAAATTGGTAGCTTGACAAGCTTCCAAATGAGATAAGAATTACCTAATTTTGAGACCATTCAATATCTCAAAAGCATGTTGGAACTCTTCGATCGTCATTTTTCAATTTGGATTGTTAATCTTTCCAAATCGTGGGATCCAACATACATGCTCATAACTCCCTCGTTTGATGTCGGATTGGGTCAATTTTTGGTCACCTGAAAAGTACTTTAGTGCTCTTTCAGTCCTGACTGGAATCATCATATTCTGAGACCATTTGGGCATCCATAAGTGGGATCGAATTCATCGGTCCTAAAATTTTCCTTCATCTCCTTGTCCAATAGTAACCTTCATTACTCTCTCTTCATGTAACACCCTGAAAATCGGGGGTCGTGTATAAACTCAACTCCCGAGTTCCAGACCGTCACTTATGCAACAAAAATGGTTATGATTCAATGTTGTCTGATTTAAAGTATTCACATGAGTAAAAGTATACCAAAACTGCAATTCATACTTCAGATCCAGTGATAAAAGCAAGCGGAAGACTAAACAATGTATATATCACTGTATGGAAAAACAAAGTAATCTCATCTGTCTCCGAAGTATGACTACATCTCTGAGTCTCATATACATGTAAATAAACAAAAGAATAAAGTTCAAAATAGTCCCACTGAAGTCCCCTCGATCCAGGTCACCTACGGGAAGCCGTCGTGATACTGTATATACGAGAACTCATCCTGGTCCTCGTCAATCTCCGGCTCTACCTCCTGGATCTCGTCCTCACCTGCAGCTACAACAGGGTCTGGTGGGTGTTGCATACACCATCCCGTAACGTGGGAATGAGTGATCAACTCAGTGGAATCATAGAGCAAAGATTAGCATGTTCACAATTCAATCACGCGATAATAGTAAAGCAGTAAATCAGACAATCCTAATACTGTTATTAATGCAAGATGATATGACGTGATGTATGCCCTTACCGACGATCACCCTCATGCGGCAACATCTTACGACCGCGGCATGCCACACTCCCTAGAGTGCTCCACATCTTCCAGGCACATGCAATGCTATGGTGATATGATTTCCAAGTTGTTATTAGTCCATTCAAACAGCAGGATTGGGAAACTAAGGTACTTCCCTTGTATCAATCCCAACACAGATCCTGTCTAGGGTCGTCACTCCTAGTAATCTCATACGATAGTGTATTTCGTAGGTCACTCCAAGGGCTGTCAGGGCTGTTGCTCGCACTCGTTGCACCGCTCCCCCATCACCTTATCAATACAGGCCTACTGTACTCTACTGCACGGAAGGGTCGTCGCCTCCCGTGGACTCAGAATACGCTCGCGGTCACTACAAAGGGCTCGTCTCCTGATCAGTGTAGGCCGACAGCTAGAATATAGTGTCCCATACCACCATAATCTGCTCACGAGTTTAGGTGCTCACTGGTCACTACGGGGAGGTTTGTGGCCCCAGCGTAGGCCGACAGCTCGACCACGGTGTCCCATACCACCATGCCCGGCTCATGAGTCTTCGTGGATCATGGTACCACGGTTAATAGGGTTTACAATGGTAAGTTCAGTACCCTAGGTTCAAGCAGTTATGATACATACAAGGTAAACAAACATCGGCCAGTCGGGTTACTTGACGGGCTCGACTAGCGCGATCGCATCTCAAGTTAAACGACATGAAGTGCGTAAAACACTTCGCGTGGCCTAACCACTGCCGCCGACTCTCAACACGAATCACGTTCATCGACGCGTCGTTCGTGGCTATAACCAGTCAGCCACGAATTCGCTCGGTTACCGACTGCCTGGACTAAGTCAAGTCCCACACATCTATGGAATTTCATTAACACTATATACAAAGGTATTGGAATTGAAATACATCATGTGAGTATGTTAGCACATGTTATAACATTCAACTTAAGCAAATCTTCAAGGCATACTTTCCATGCATATTCAACTTAAGAAAATCTTCAAGGCATACTTTCTATGCATGTAATGCAATCATGCATAAGGTCAACATGTAGGAAATCATTTAGGTCAGCATATTAATCATGAAATCAATCTCAAACTACTACATAACATCATTCAATTCAATACATACTAATACAAGCATTTATACAAACACATACACTACACACTTAAGTCCACATATAGTATGTCGACCCAAAGTGCGTAACTTGGCGAATCTCTTCGCCATAATGATTATGCAAGCATTCCTAACTCTCTAATGCGACAACAAACCATGTCAATCACGTCAGAAAAATATGCACGTAGACCGTACTTCCTACAAATAACTAAAATGCCCTAAATCTCATATTCTTCGTTAATTTACGAAACAGGAAACGGAGAGCATGTTGTACATGTCAAACGGCGATGCCGTCGATAATCTACTATTAAACGACATTGAAAGCGTTGTAAACCATCAATCAAAGCGTCTAAAATCCTCACCTAATCTCTTACGGTCGCGGGATTTTGAACGGAGCGTGTACGCTTCGTCTACGGCTGTAAGAGAACCTGATTTATGGATTACGTTAGCTAACATGCCATGAATCTACATAAACCCTAAATCAGCAAGTTTTTGAGGTTATTTTATACCTGAAAAGGTGGAGAAATCACCAGCCAGGTGATTGGAATGAAGTGTTGAAGCAGCAACTGTCAGGGGCTCGGAAGCGGGAAAAATCTCCTCTTCCCTTTCTCTAAAACTCTCTCTCTTTTTCTCTAGGGTTTGTGAATTTCGGATGGGGAGGAGAAATGAGGGTTTCAACCCCTTTTATAAGCCTGAAATTGCCGGAATTAGGCTCCGGGACGAAGTTTACTTGATGCCTATCCATTTCGGGGCTGTTTCGGTCCAAAAACTGCTTTCTGGTGGTCCCCTGGTCGATTGCGATCAGACTTAAGCTCATGGGTACCAGATGTACCTCGTATTAAGTTTTCAGTCTGGCAGGGTTCGCAGATCGCACGTGGCGGACCAGTTTCAGTTCAGCGGTCACCGCACATAGATCAGGGCTGAAAGTCTCATAATAATAAATAGAAATTTTTCCTGATCCGAGGGTGTAATCTGGATGAATTTTGACGGTCAGAACGCTTAATACTGACGCGTCAAGTCGTGTGCCAGATTTGAATTTGAAATTCCAAATTCGTCCCTATTCGCGGTCGCTTCAGTCCGGGTTCAACGAAATAGTCTGTGATTATCGGTTTGACTTGATTTTCGAGATGATTGTCAAGTCCAGCTGGGCGGTTCTAACGGTCTAGGATAGGAGGTATCAGACCTTCGACGCGCGGTCTAAATCCAATACAAAAGTTCAATGTGGTCCAGAGGACAAACCTGCTTAGAGTTTGATTCAAGGTTATAGAGTATTGTAGAGTTGTCTGTTCTACTCGATTTGGGTCTTGTAGAACGTATTTAAAGTGATCAGGGACTATTTCCCAGCTACTCTAGCGTTGCGCTAGCTAACTTACGTTTAATTTCCATGGAAAATATTTCTACGCGATTTCGGGTCAAATCGGTACTCGAACCCAAGTACGGATTTTTCACGGGCGTTACACTTCAGTGGTCAAATTTAGACTATTTTGAGCTGATTGGAATGGTAACTTGACAAGCTTCCTAATGGGACCGGAATTGGCTAATTCTCAGACCGTTCAATATCTCAAAAGCACGATTGAACTCTTCGATCGTCATTTTACAATTTGGGTTGTTAATCTTTCCAAATTGTACGATCCAATAGAGACGATCATAACTCCCTTATTTAAGGTTGGATTGGGTCAATTTTTGGTCATCTGAAAGGTACTTTACAGTACTTTCATTCCTGACTTGAATCGTCGTATTCTGAGATGATTGGGGCATCCGTAAGTGGGATCGCAATCATCGGTCCTTAATTTTTCCTTCATCTCCTTGTGCAATGGAAAACCTCATAACTCTCTCTTCAGAGGTCAAATTTAAACTATTTCAAGCTTAGTGGAATGGTAACTTACGATGCTCCCAAATGTGATAAGAATTGTCTCATTTTGAGGCTGTTCGATAACTCAAAAGCATGTTGGAACTCTTCAATCGTCATTTTTCAATTTGGATTGTTAATCTTAAAAAATCGTGGGATCTAACGGATACGCTCAT
Organism: Magnolia kwangsiensis; assembly: GCA_037074715.1. Classification (NCBI taxonomy): domain Eukaryota; kingdom Viridiplantae; phylum Streptophyta; class Magnoliopsida; order Magnoliales; family Magnoliaceae; genus Magnolia; species Magnolia kwangsiensis. The sequence continues at coordinate 110,121,481 of CM073576.1, read as the reverse complement.
AACTCCTTCACTTGATGTCAGATTGGGTCAATTTTTGGTCATTTGAAAGGTACTTTTGTGTCTTTCATTCCTGACTGGAATCGTCATATTTTGGGACCATTTGGGCATCCGTAAGTGGGATCACAGTCATCGATCCTGATTTTTTACTTCATCTCCTTGTCCAATTGTAACCCTCATAACCCTCCCTTTAGGGATCGAATTTAGATTATTTTAAGCTCAATAGAATGATAACTTGAGAAGCTTCTGAATGGGACCAGAATTAGCTAATTCTAAGACTGTTCCATATCCCAAAAGCACGTTGGAACTCTTCAATCATCATTTTGTAATTAGGATTGTTAATCTTTTCACATCGAGTGATCCAACGGAGATGCTCATAACTCCCTCGTTTGATGTCAGATTGGTTCAATTTTTTGTCATCTGAAAGGTAATTCAGTGCTATTTCATTCCTGACTTGATTCATCATATTCCAAGATAATTTGGGCATCCGTAAGTGGGATCACAGTCGTCGGTCCTGAATTTTTCCTTCATCTCCTTATCCAATGGTAACCCTCAAAACTCTCTCTTTATAGGTTGAATTTAAACTATTTCAAGCTCAGTGGAGTGGTAACTTGTGATGGTTATGATGAGGCAAGAGTTGCCTAATTTTGAGACCGCTCGATGTCTAAAAAGCATGTTGGAACACTTCGATCGTCATTTTTCAATTTGGATTGTTCATCTTTCCAAATTGTAAGATCCAACGTAGACGCTCATAACACCCTCGTTTAATGTCAAATTAGGTTAATTTTTGGTCATTTAAAAGGTACTTTTGTGGTCTTTCATTCCTGACTGGAATCGTTATATTTTGGGACCATTTGGGCATCCGTAAGGGGATCACAGTCATCGGTCCTGAATTTTTACTTCGTCTCCTTGTCCAATAGTAACCCTCGTAACTCTCTTTTTAGGGGGTCGAAGTTAGACTATTTTGAGGTCATTAGATTGTTAACTTGAAAAGCTTCCAAATGAGACAAGAATTGCCTAATTTTGAGACCATTCAATATCTCGAAAGTATGTTGGAACTCTTTGATCGTCATTTTTTAATTCGGACTGTTAATCTTTCAAATCGTGGGATCTAATGTACGTACTCATAACTCCCTCGTTTGATGTTGGATTGGGTTGATTTTTGGTCACTTGAAAAGTACTTTAGTGCTCTTTCATTCCTGACTGGAATCATCATATTCCGAGACCATTTGGGCATCCGTAAGTGGGATCACAGTCATCGGTTCTAAATTTTTCCTTAATTTCCTTGTCCAATAGTAACCTTCATAACTCTCTCTTCAGTTGTCCAATTTAGACAATTTTGAGCTGATTGGAATGGTAACTTGACAAGCTTCCTAATGGGACCAGAATTGGCTAATTCTGAAACTGTTCAATATCCTAAAAGGACAATTGATCTCTTCGATCGTCATTTTACAATTTGGATTTTTAATATTTCCAAATCACGTGATCCAACAGAGATGCTCATAACTCTTGATGTTAGATTGGGTCGAGTTTTGGTTATCTGAAAGGTACTTTAGGGCTCTTTCATTCCTAACTTAAATCGTCATATTCTGAGATGATTTGGGCATCCGTAAGTGGGATTACAGTCGTCGGTCCTGAATTTTTTCTTCATCTCCTTGTCCAATAGTAACCTTCATAACCTTCATAAGCCTCTCTTCAGTGGTCGAATTTACGCTATTTCGAGCTCATTGGAATGATAAGTAGACAAGCTTCCAAATTGGACTGGAATTAACTATTTTTGAGACTGTTCGATATCCCAAAAGCATGTTAGAACTCTTCGATCGTCATTTTAAAATTTAGATTGTTAATATTTTCAAATTGCACAATCCAAACGAGATGCTCATAACTCCCTTGTTTGATGTCCGATTGGGTCTATTTTTCGTCTTCTAAAAGGTAATTTAGTGCTCTTTCATTTCTGACAGGAATCATCGTATTCTGAGACCATTTGGGCATCCGTAAGTGGGATTACAGTTGTTGGTCCTAAATTTTTCCTTCATCCCCATGTGCAATAGCAAACCTCATAACTCTCTCTTCAGAGGTTGAATTTGAACTATTTCAAGCTTAGTGGAATGGTAACCTGGGTTGCTCCCAAATGTGACAAGAATTGCATAATTTTGAGACTGTTCGATATCTCAAAAGCTTGTTGGAATACTTTGATCGTCATTTTTCAATTTGGATTGTTAATCTTTAGAATTCGTGAGATCCAATGGAGATGCTCATAACTCCCTCGTTTGATGTCGGATTGGGTCGATTTTTGGTCATCTGAAAGGTACTTTTGTGCTCTTTCATTCCTGAATGGAATCATCATATTTCGGGACCATTTGGGCATCCGTAAGGGGGATAGCAGTCGTTGGTCCTGAATTTTTTACTTTATCTCCTTGTCTAATAGTAACCCTGATAACCCTCCCTTCATGGGTCAAATTTAGACTATTATGAGCTCATTAGTATGGTAAATTGACAAGCTTCTAAATGGGACGAGAATTGGCTAATTTTGAGACCGTTCGATATCTGAAAAGCACATTGGAACTCTTCGATCATCATTTTATAATTTGGATTGTTAAACTCTACACATTACATGATCCAATGGAGATACTTATAACTCCCTCGTTTGATGTTAGATTGGGTCAATTTTTGGTCATCAGAAAGGTAGTTAGTGCTCTTTCATTCCTGACTGGAATCATCATATTTGGTGACCAATAGGGCATCCGTAAGTGGTATTGCAGTCGTCAGTCCTGAATTTTTCCTTCATCTCCTTGTCCAATAGTAACCCTCATAAATCTCTCTTCAGAGGTCGAATTTAAACTATTTCAAGCTCATTGGAATGGTAACTTGTGAAGCTTCTAAATGAGATAAGAATTGCCTAATTTTGAGACTGTTTGATATCTTAAAAGCACGTTAGAACTCTTCGATCGTCATTTTTCAATTTGGATTGTTAATTTGTAAGTCCTATAGTTCATAGCCCCTTATTATTGTCAAATTTGTGGTGACAAAGACACTACTTTGAAGCTTTCAAGATCTCAGAAGTGTTCAAGTTTAAGAAGCTTTTAAGATCTCAGAAGTGTTCAAGTTTAAGAAGCTTTCAAGATCTCAGAATCTCAGAAATGTTTAAGTTCAAGAAGCCTTCAAGTTCAAAGATCTCAGGCTTTGTTATACTCAAAGGTTATTTATCTTCAAGTCTCAGTGTCCTTGCTTCACTATTAAGGTAAGAATGACCTTAGGTTGTCCTTTTGAGTAGGACATTTTGGATATATAATCCATATATTGTGTACATAAATTTGATCGATTCTAAGACTAGTCCTAGACCTTGTTCGACTAGTCCTAACACTGGTTCGACCAGTCCAAGAAATTCCACAACCAGTCCTAAGTTATTGAGGATTTTTAGAATTTTTTGGTTACTGTTCAAACTAGTCCTGGTGATTGTTCGACCGGTCGTAAGAACAGTGTCGACTGGTTCTTCGACTAGTTGTAGACCTTCAACTCAAAGTCTAGTAATGAAATTCATAGGTCTACGACTAGTTGTGTGGAACCTACGAACAGTCGAAGGTGACCTACGACCAGTCGTAGGGTACCCACGACTAGTCGTGAAATTGTCTTATCTTATCCCGCTTGAAATTTCAAATGTCTGTTGGTTCTAAGACCAGTCGTAGGGGTCTTAAGACCAGTCAAAGACATGATTTACTCGCCTATAAATTGAACGCGAATTTCAGAGGTTTGACATGTAATTCAAGTATATTCAAAGCTCCACTCTAAGATAAGTTAGTGTTCATTTTAAGCTACATTGTGCATAATTTCTATTCTCTTTTATTAGCTTTCATTATTTGATTTTGTTCCTGAATTCCAATCTAATTTGAAAAGAGGAATTGTTGTATTCCTTCTTCTTGGAATTAAAATCAAATAGAGCTACGCCCAATTTGGTTTAATTTAAAATCAATTAGAACTAAAACTATTGTAATGTGAGTCTGGACATTGAACTTGGACATTCAATCATCTACTCTAGCTTGGTTCTTCTGGGCTGCTACAACGAAGGAGATATTCAGGTATTTTACATGTAATTATAAATTCCCTTTTGTTTTGGTTTTGTTTGGGATTTGCCAGAAAAATCTCATTATATTGGTTATCTGAGGAAAGTCAAGAAAACTCAGAAGTGGGTTTTTTTAATTGTGTAATCCCACATAGAAAGACACAATTGTAAGGTTTTATGTGAACCTGTAAAAACCTAATTTGATAGTGAAAGCTAATATCCCCTGTGTGAGGATATTAAGAGTGGAGTAACATTCTGTGTGGCTGTTATTAAATAGTTGGTGAACACACAGGTGAACAACTATAATCCCTAGTGTCTCGTGGTTGAATGGTTTATATTTCATATCTTTTATTATTCATTTGTGGGATGTATTTGTGGATGTAAATGCGGTAATCATTTATTTCAAGCATTGTGGGAATGTTGTAATAATTTAGTAATTATTTCTTTTGATTCCTTTATCTCCATTATTATTTGTTCTAGTAAGGTTGCCCTACCATTTCTATGGTGCATGGTTGTCCTTAGAACAGTATATAATTGATTGCAGTTTATTCTTCTATACGGTTTACATTTAATTTTCTTTTCCTCTTCAATTTCAGTTTTGATACAAAAACCTTTCTAGAAATAAGGTTGTCCTACCATAAACTCTAGTTTTTGGTGTAAGGTTGTCCTTAGAATAATATTTGTATTAACCTCTCAAGATCTAAATTTTGAGGTTGCTTTATATTCTTTACATTCCTGCATTGGGATTGGTTTACTTTAATTGTTGGCTATTAAATTTATTTAATTTTCGCTGTTACAAGTTTTATTTGGCATTGCCCTATTCACCCCCCCCCCCCCCCCCCCCCCTTCTAGGACTTATAGCTAGGCCTTTTCAAGTGGTATCAGAGCCTAATAGCTCTTTTTTCTTAATTCTTGGATTTATTTCCTGAGCTAACGATTTAAGCTATTTAAGATGTCAAATTCTGATAGCCTACTAGTCACTAGGCCACCACCCTTTGATGGCTCCAACTATGCTTATTGGAAAGCCAGGATGAGAATATTCTTAAAATCTATAGATGAAAGTATGTGGCTGGCCATTATGAATGGTTGGAACCCACCTACCACTGAAGTAACTGGAGTTGATGGTTCAAAATCTATGAGAATAATACCTTATTTCTCATGGACCACACTATAAAAAAGTGAGAGTAGTGCAAATGCTTAAGCACTAAATGCAATCACTTGCGCACTATCACCAGATGAATTCAAAAGAATTATATCCAGTGATTCTACAAAGCAAGTTTGGGATATATTAGAAATAACACACAAGGGTACCTCAATTGTCAAGATATCAAAAGTTCAACTCCTTACAACTAAATTTGAAAAAATTCATATGGAGGAAAATGAAACATTTGTGGACTTTTATACTCGATTAAATGACATTGTAAACTCTATGTGGGGTCTTGGTGATAGAATCCCAGAAAGTAAAGTGTGTTCAAAAATATTATGCTCACTTCCTGAACAGTTCAACTCTAAAGTAACCGCGATCCAAGAACTTCGTGATACGGATAATATGAGGGTTGAGGAGTTAGTTGGTTCTTTATAAACCTACGAGTTAACTTTTAAAGCTCTAAAAGGAAAATCAATTGCTCTCAAAACTTTTAAAAATAGTTTTTAAGAAAATTCTGATGTTGATAACTCTGAAGATGAAATGGCTCTTTTGGTAAAAAAGTTTTATAAAATCTTCAAAAGTAATAAGAGAGTTGATTTTTAAAAAAGAAATGATAAGAAAAAATTAAAATCTAAAACTAGAAAATCTTTGAAAGATAGTCAATGTTACAATTGCCAAGAATATGGGCATTTGGTAACAAGTGTCCTAAAAAGGATAAACCCAAGAAGAAAGGTATGTTGACTACTTGGGATGAATCCTCTGATTCTGAAGCTTCTTCTGAATCTGAAGATTTTGAAACTGAGTCAGGGAATGAAGTGAAAGCCCTTATGACTCTAGCCAAATTCACATTTTCAGATAATGATTCAACAAGTGAAGAAAATATGAATAGTGAATGTGAAAATAAAGATGATCTTTAAGATGCCTATAATGCCCTATACAAGGAGAGTTGTAAAATTACGGTAAAATTGAAACTTCAAAAAGAGAAATTTTCTAAACTCAAAGAAATTTATGAATATCTTGTTTTAGAAAAGTCCCATATTTCAGACTGTTTTGAAAAAACAAAATGCGTTTTGGATTTTAAGACTGCCCAAGTTAAAACTCTTAAATCTGAAAATGACTAATTAAAACATGAAGTCTCTTTTCTCTTAAGTTTAAAGGAAACTTGAAAATATGCCCAAGGTGATTCTAAATTAGAAAAACTCTTATCAGGATCGGGAAAATATGTTAATCGATCCGGTCTAGGTTATGATAAGAATGTTTCTCCTAAACTGAAGAATGCACCTCTTTAGTTTGTAAAAGGAGAGACATTAAACTCAAAAGGAAAAGGACAAGTGTTTTCTAACGATCCTAAGTCTGTTAAAAAACTTGAAGGAAATTATTTCAACTATAGGATGCATAACTAAAACCCTTTGGCTGAAAAGATAGTTGATTTACTTAAGGAGCTTCTAAAGTCTAACTCAATAGGTCCTACTTATAATTCTTACAATTGGAAGAAAACCAACTATCCACCCAAACCCAAAATGGTTATGAAATGGATTCTAAAGGTCACTTGCTTGGTTGCCCACACTGCGTTCAAAGCTACAAGCCATTCAAAGTGGTACCTAGATAGTGGATGCTCCAGGCATATGACAGGCGACAAGGCTTTATTCACCGATCTAAAAGATATGACTGATAGATCAATCACATTTAGTGATGACAGTAACTGTAAAATTATGGGCCAAGGTACAGTTCAACTCTATAACCTTCCATTATTTAAGAATATCTTATATGTTGAAGGATTAAAACATAATTTGCTAAACATATCTCAAATATGCGATAATAACCATAGTGTGTGGCTTTCTAATCAAAGTTGTGAGATTCTAAACAATAAGGGTTCAGTAATACTAACTGGACGTAGAACGTCTGATAACTGCTATATTGTTAGTGAATCCGACTCATCTAATCAAACATGTTACATGGTCCATATAGACGAGACTGAATTATGGCACAAACATCTAAGACATGTACACTACTGAAACTTATTTAGATTGAGCAAAAAGGAACTTATAAGAGGTCTATCCAAACTTCAAAAATTAGATAAGATATGTGGTGAATGCCAGTTTGACAAATAAACATGGAACTCACACAAAAAGGTGATTTCCAATACCACATCAAGACCACTCGAACTTCTCTACATGGATCTGATAGGATCTACCAGAACGGAGAGTCGAGGAGGCAAAAGGTTTATCTTGGTAATAGTAGATGACTTTACTAGATATACATGGGTAGTCTTCTTTAGGGACAAATCAGAAACCCTTGAAGAACTAAGAAAAGTTATTAAAAGGATTCAAATTGAAAAAGGTTCTCAAATCAGTAAGATTCATAGTGATCATGGATCTAAATTTGAGAATAGTGGTTTTAAGAAGTTCTGTAGTGACCAAGGAATATTACATGAATTTTCAGCGCCCAAAACTCTACAACAAAATGGGATAATGGAAAGAAAAAATTGAGTGCTACAAGAAATGGCTAATGTCATGTTGAATAGCATGAAGCTCTCTAAGAATCTTTGGGCTGAAGCAGTCAATACAGCTTGCTATATTATTAACTGGGTTTACACTACTAAAGGCAATAATAAAATGGCTTATGAAATGTGGTTTGATAAAAAGCCTACTGTCAAATACTTTCGGGTTTTTGGCAGCAAGTGCTATATTTTACGAGATCGTGAAAATTTGAAAAAATTTGATACGAAAAGTGATGAAGGGATCTTTCTAGGGTATTCTTTAAATAGTCATTCTTATAGGGTTCCGAACAAAAGGTCCAGTGTGATTCAAGAGTCTATCAATGTGGTCATTGATGATCACTTAAATACACCAGTCTCAAGTTCAGATAATGATGAAGTTTTTGTAGTTGATAAACATGATACTTCATCTAATCAGACTGATTCTAAACTAAGGACTATTAAAAATCATCCAACTGCTCAAATTCTTGGAAACCCTCTCACTGGTGTGCGTACTCGTAGACAACTTGAGGATGTATGTAATTACGTATGTTTTACATCCTAGATAGAACCATCTAGCATAAAAGAAGCTCTTGCTGATGAAAACTGGATTGTTGCGATGTAAGAAGAACTTAACCAATTCGTATGAAATGATGTTTGGTACTCATACCTAGACCCAAAGATAAACACATCATTGGAACAAAATAGATTTTTAAAAATAAGTCTGATGAGCTTGGAAATATAATTAGGAATAAGGCTAGGCTAGTGGTACAAGGTTACACTCAAATTGAAGATATTGATTTTGATGAAACCTTTACTCCTGTAGCATGCCTCAAATCAATCAGACTATTTATATCCATTACATGTTTTAGAAAAATCAAAATTTATCAAATGGATGTGAAAAGTTCTTTCTTAAATAGTGATTTGCATGAGGAAGTCTATGTTGAAAAACCAATGGGCTTTGAAGATTCCAAAAATACTGATCATGTGTATCCTCTTGAAAAAGCACTTTACGAATTAAAGCAAGCTCCCAGGGCATAGTATGAGAAACTAACAAATTTTCTGTTAAGCCATAATTTTTAAATGGGATCTGTTGATAAAACTCTGTTTGTTAAAAAATATAATGATCATATTTTAATGGTACAAATTTTTGTTGATGATATCATTTATGGATCTACCTGTACTGACATGGCTACTGAGTTTACAGATTTGATGAAGTCACAGTTTGAAATGAGCATGGTTGGGGAATTGAATTATTTCTTAGGGTTGCAAGTAAAGCAACAACTTGATGGAATATTTATTTCTCAAACTAAATATGCCTTGAATCTAATTAAAAGATTTGGATTTGAGAATGGTAAGAACTTTGATACTCCTATGAGTACTACATTGAAACTCTCAAAAGATTCTAAAAGTAAAAATGTTGATCCGAAATTATATCAGAGTATGATTGGTAGCCTATTATATTTAACTGCTAGTAGACCTGATATCGCACTAAGTGTTGGTATTTGTACCAAATATCAATCTGATCCTAAAGAATCGCATTTGATCGCTGTCAAGCAGATTATCTCTGGTATCCACATGAGACTAGTGTTCAACTAGCTGGGTACTCGGATGCTGAATGGGCTGGTAATCTAAATGATAGAAAATCAACCAGTGGTGGTTGCTTTTATATCAGAAACTGTTTAGTTTCTTGGTTTAGCAAGAAAAAAGTTCTGTATCACTTTCAACAGCTGAAGCTAAATACATCGTAGCTGGTAATGCGTGTATGTAGCTTGTTTGGATGAATCGAATGTTGTTAAGTCATTATGGAATTAAATAGGATTCTATATTATTATATTGTGATAATTTCAGTGCCATAAATGTTTTAAAAAATCCTATTCAGCATTCTCATACTAAGCACATTGACATTAGATTTCATTATATCCGAGAGTTAGTAGAAGAAAAGGTTATATCTTTGGAATATATACCTACCGAGAATTAACGTGCTGATATTTTCACTAAACCTCTCAATAAAAGTAGGTTTAATCAAATGAAATTTGATCTTGGCATATGCATTTTAAGATGATAATTTATACCTTTTTGTATTATATTGTATATTCTTGCTAGTTTAGACTTTAATCTTTGTAATTCATACTAAAAAAATTGTCTAAAACTTAATGGAATACTGCATTTTTGGCTGGTACTCGACCGGTTGTGAATATACACAACCAGTCGTGATATGACCGGTCGTGTACATCCACGACCAGTCGTAAATCGTGTGGATACCTTTTATTTGAGGAAAATCCATCATCTTCCTCATTTTTATTTTACTCTCCAAGAGGCCGAACCTTAACTAGTCGAAGCTGTAACGCCCGTGAAAAATCCGTACTTGGATTCGAGTATCGATTTGACCCGAAATCGCGTAGGAATATTTTCCATGGAAATTAAACGTAAGTTAGCTAGCGCAACGCTAGAGTAGCTGGGAAATCATCCCTGATCACTTTAAATACGTTCTACAAGACCCAAATCGAGTAGAACAGACAACTCTACAATACTCTATAACCTTGGATCAAACTCTAAGCAGGTTTGTCCTCTGGACCATATTGAACTTTTGTATTGGATTTAGACCGCGCGTCGAAGGTCCGATACCTCCTATCTTAGACCGTTAGAACCGCCCAGCTGGACTTGACAATCATCTCGAAAATCAAGTCAAACCGATAATCACAGAGTATTTCGTTGAACCCGGACTGAAGCGACCGCGAATAGGGACGAATTGGGAATTTCAAATTCAAATCTGGCACACGACTTGACGCGTCAGTATTAAGCGTTCTGACCGTCAGAATTCATCCAGATTACACCCTCGGATCAGGAAAAATTTCTATTTATTATCATGAGACTTTCAGCCCTGATCTATCTGCGGTGACCGCTGAACTGAAACTGGTCCGCCACGTGCGATCTGCGAACCCTGCCAGACTGAAAACTTAATACGAGGTACATCTGGTACCCATGAGCTTAAGTCTGATCGCAATCGACCAGGGGACCACCAGAAAGCAGTTTTTGGACCGAAACAGCCCCGAAATGGATAGGCATTAAGTAAACTTCGTCCCGGAGCCTATTTTCGGCGTTTCCAAGCTTATAAAAGGGGTTGAAACCCTCATTCCTTCCTTGCATCCGAATTTCACAAACCCTAGAAAAGAGAGAGAGAGTTTGAGAGAGAGGGAAGAGGAGATTTTTTCCGCTTCCGAGCCCCTGACAGTGCTGCTTCAACACTTCATTCCAATCACCTGGCTGGTGATTTTTCCACTTTTTTCAGGTATAGAAAAACCCCAAAAACTTGCTGATTTAGGGTTTACATAGATTCTGAGCATGTTAGCTAACGTAATCCATGAATCAGGTTCTCTTACAGCCGTAGACGAAGCGTACACGCTCCGTTCAAAATCCCGCGACCGTAAGAGACTAGGTGAGGATTTTAGACGCTTTGATTGACGGTTTACAATGCTTTCAATGTCGTTTAATAGTAGATTATCGACGGCATCGCCGTTTGACATGTACAACATGCTCTCCGTTTCCTGTTTCGTAAATTAACGAAGAATATGAGATTTAGGGCATTTTAGTCATTTGTAGGAAGTACGGTCTCCATGCATATTTTGCTGACGTGATTGACATGATTTGTCGCCGCATTAGAGAGTTAGGAATGCTTGCATAATCAGTTTGGCGAAGAGATTCGCCAAGTTGCGCACTTTGGGTCGACATACTATATGTGGACTTAAGGGTGTAGTGTATGTGTTTGTATAAATGCTTGTATTAGCATGTATTGTATTGAATGATCTTATGTAGTAGTTTGAGATTGATTTCATGATTAATATGCTGACCTAAATGATTTCCTATATGTTGACCTTATGCATGATTGCATCACATGCATAGAAAGTATGCCTTGAAGATTTGCCTAAGTTAAATATGCATGGAAAGTATGCCTTGAAGATTTGCCTAAGTTGAATGTTATAACATGTGCTAACATGCTCACATGATGTGTTTCAATTCCAATACCCTGGTATATAGCGTTAATGTAATTCAATAGATGTGTGGGACTTGACTTAGTCCAGGCAGTCGGTAACCGAGCGAATTCGTGGCTGACTGGTCATAGCCACGAACGACGCGTCGATGAATGTGATTCGTGTTGAGAGTTGGCGGCAGTGGTTAGGCCACGCGAAGTGTTTTACGCACTTCATGTCATTCAATTCGAGATGCGATCGCGCTAGTCGAGCCCGTCAAGTAACCCGACTGGCCGATGTTTGTTCACCTTGTATGTATCATAACTGCTTGAACCTAGGGTACTGAACTTACCATTGTAAACCCTATTAACCGTGGTACCTTGATCCACGAAAACTCATGAGCCGGGCATGGTGGTATGGGACACCGTGGTCGAGCTGTCGGCCTACGCTGGGGCCACAAACCTCCCCGTAGTGACCAGTGAGCACCTAAACTCGTGAGCAGATTATGGTGGTATGGGACACTATATTTTAGCTGTCGGCCTACACTGATCAGGCGATGAGCCCTTTGTAATGACCGCGAGCGTATTCTGAGTCCACGGGAGGCGACGACCCTTCCGTTGCAGTAGAGTACGGTAGGCCTGTATTGATAAGGTGATGGGGGAGCGGTGCAACGAGTGCGAGCAACAGCCCTGGCAGCCCTTGCAGTGACCTACAAAATGTACATCGTATGAGATTACTAGGAGTGACGACCCTAGACAGGATCCGTGTTGGGATTGATACAAGGGAAGTACCTTAGTTTCCCAATCCTGCTGTTTGAATGGACTAATAACAACTTGGTAATCATATCACCATAGCATTGCATGTGCCTGGAAGATGTGGAGCACTCTAGGGAGTGTGGCATGCCGCGGTCGTAAGATGTTGCCGCATGAGGGTGATCGTCGGTGAGGGCATACATCACGTCATATCATCTTGCATTAACAACAGTATTAGGATTTGTCTGATTTACTGCTTTACTATTATCGCGTGATTGAATTGTGAACATGCTAATCTTTGCTCTATGATTCCACTGAGTTGATCACTCATTCCCACGTTACGGGATGGTGTTTGCAACACCCACTAGACCCTGTTGTAGCTGCAGGTGAGGACGAGATCCAGGAGGTGGAGCCGGAGATTGACGAGGACCAGGATGAGTTCTCGTATATGCAGTATCACGACGGCTTCCCGTAGGTGACCTGGATCGAGGGGGACTTCAGTGGGACTATTTTGAACTTATTCTTTTGTTTATTTACATGTATATGAGACTCAGAGATGTAGTCATACTTTGGAGACAGCTGAGATTACTTTGTTTTTCCATACAGTGATATATATATTGTTTAGTCTTCCGCTTGCTTTTATCACTGGATCTGAAGTATGAATTGCAGTTTTGGTATACTTTTACTCATGTGAATGCTTTAAATCAGACAACATTGAATCATAACCATTTTTGTTGCATAAGTGACGGTCTGGAACTCGGGAGTTGAGTTTATACACGACCCCCGATTTTCAGGGTGTTACAAGTTGGTATCAGAGCATGGATGAGAGTATACTGGGCCTGGGTTATGATCTTGCGACGTACGTTGTCGCTTCCTTTGACTTAGGTGGGTGCGAGAAGGGTCTAGAAACACTTCTAGGATCGCAGATTCGCCGATAGGCGAAGTCTATTAGGATCGATCGCAAGATCGAATCTGTAACGTATCTCGGGTCGCGTAAAGCAACCCGAATCACTTCTAAGCTGTAGGAAGTTGGGTTGAGACGTCCTATGAGCGGTTTTAAACCGCAAAAGTGAATCCTTGGGCCGTGAAATGACCACGACTCCAGTAATCAATCGCCAGGGCTTAAAAACCCCGTTTTGCCAAAAATTCTCAAAATTCCTCCTCTAAACACTTCAACCTTCAGTTTTTTCTTATCCATTTCATGTTAGGCATCAAACCTAATGTGAAAATAACACAAATTAGTACATTCACCAAATTTTACAGTGAATAGTAAAATCTCATGAAAAATGGCTATAAGGACATTCTAACTTCACTTTCTTTAGAAAATAAGGAGCTAGATAGGTTTACTGGCTCCTTCTACCCCAAATTCATATGCTGCATCATATGGTTTTCTATTCGGAATTGCGATGTGGACCCGGAAAGCCCCGAACACATGTTTGGGCTCATAGAGACCAAATTAGTATGAACCAGGGGGTGGGACCTAACTTTTTGGGACCCTGGGACCATGGGGGACCAGACCCATAGGGTCCCACCGGCCAACTTAAGATTTGACCGGCGATGCCATCGCCGGCCGGGCGATGCATCGCCGGCCGGCGAGCTCCGATGGGGCCGTCCTTCGGGCGCACCCCCTTAAACAGGCTCCACATCACCCCTAGGTACCTCCTACATCACGAAAACCCCCAAAACCCACCTCTCCTTCACAAACAGCCCCCTTACATAGCCCTAGATTCGATTTTCAGCAACCAATTCCAAACCCCGGCGTCCCAAACCACCTCTACAACCTTCCTTGGCCAAAACCGACTACCACCCATCATTTATTGGGTGTTGGCAGCCTCTTTCCTTGAAGATTTCACCATGTGGAGCTCCAAAATCCCCCAATAGAGCTGAAATCGTGAGGTGCTCCATCCCATCTTTTTGTTTATATTTTTCCCTGAAAGTACAGCCTTGGGAAGCTTGAAGCATCCCTCTACGACGCCTAGATTTCTTTTTTTCAGATTGGGCAGCCATTTCTCCGCATTTTCTGCATTTTTCATGGCTTTTGTGGAAGCCATTTTGGGCCTTTTGTCACTCTCATCCATCATATCTTTGATGGGTAAGAGGAAAACTGCGACAGACGAGGCTGGGCCGAGCCACCCTGCTCGATCGAGAAGACCGCGGGGTGGTGCTGTAAGTTCAAGCACCGCCTCAGGTCCAGCTGTAGTCCTGGAGTGCCGTACAAAGCGGGATTTGGATCCCCATGCACACCTTGGACGAACCATTCTATCAGAGATGCCTCATGGTGAATACACTGATCGTAGAGTGTTATTTGAGGTGGACGTAGATGGACGGTTGTTCGGCGAATATCTGTTGTTCGAACGCATTGAAGCTGCGCACTGGGGACCGATCTTTGAAGCTCGCGCTCGTGCTAATGTGAGCACTGTTCGTGCCTTCTATGCTAGCATCCAGAATCCTACCTTGGATCCTTTGCAGTTCAAAATCCCTTTTGGTAGAGATCGGATGGCTACATTCGACGTCCGGTTGATTGCGCGACTTCTCAATGTGCCTCTAGGTGATGTGCATCCAAGTGAGAAGAATTTGAGGACTAGACGTGAACGAGATCGCCGCACTAGGTTTCTGTGCGGTAAGTTGGTTCCATGGCAGCCTAATAATAGCCTCAAGGCGACGTACATGTCTGAGGATTTGCGTCTGCTGCATCATATCTGCACGTTCATTGTTTATCCTAGGTCGACGAACCGCATTGAATGCACACGTCTTATGGTCGATTTCTTATTTCTGGTGGCCCAGGGAGAGAACGTATGTATGGCCACTTTCATCTTACGGCAGATAGTTCTCATAGCCAGGTCGAGGAGAACATCCGAATCCCTTCCCTTTGGCCGACTCATTTGCAAGATTGCGCTTGAGTTTGCTTATAGACTTGGACCCGAATTGCCGGTATCGATTCACACCATCGATGAGTCGACAATGATTAAGATGAAGATTGGGTCGCAATACCGTGAAAATCAACTTGAAAGGGATAGTGGGGATGACTTTGATGAAGAGGAAGATCAAAGCGAAGAAGAACCTAGAGCAGAGGTTCAGGAAGAGGTTCAGGAAGAAGCAGAAGAGGAGGCTCAGGATACTGATGAGAGCCCTCCTCCTTCTGCGCAGACTACTATCGACGACCGCATTGCTCGGATGGAGGAGAGTCAGACCGCTTTGCGAAGGGAAGTCCAAGAACTTCGAGCGGAAGTCGCTGATGCCAAGGCTGTTACAAAGAAGAAGTTTGGCAAGGTGACTCGCACCTTGAAGGCAATCCTGTGTTGCTTACAGGATAAGGGTGCTCCTCCTCCGTCACCAGATTCCGACTAGCGATGCGATCCTTGATGTTGTTATTAGTAGTTAGCCATTTCCTGTTTTATGTGTGTAAAGCCTATTAAGGCTAGTGCTTGGCTTATATTGCTGTTGCTTAACTGTCTTAATTTCCATGTCATTCTAGCCATGATGCTTGTAAGGATATATCCCTTGTATTGTGACAATTTTGATTAATTGAAATGCATGGAATGCCTTTGACTCTTTAGTGAATGATTGTGGTATATTTGTGCAATTGAGACTGACAAGGTTGCGCCCTATTTTGAATATAGGGAATGCCACCTAAGACTACGAGGAGCGCGGTTCGGCTTTCATTGTCAGAGCAGATGGATCAGACTCCCTCTCAGTCTGGCACTCATCCGGACCCTGCTGTGGGCCCGATTCCTGAGACGGTTCGGTCGTCTCAGCCTGCTGTTGGTCCTACAGGTGGACCACCGCCATTTACAGCATCTGTTAGAGAGCCACAGCGCGCATCTACTTCCACACCTCATCCGCCACAGCCTGCTCCACCCCCTGATAGATTCGAGCAGATGATGGCTATGATGCTACAGCAGCAGCAGCTTCTGACCACCATAGTTGGGACTTTAGCCCAGGGTGGGGGTGCGACTACATCTACTCCACCTGCACCACCTGCGCATCCAGCTGAGGATGCCTATACTTATGCCCAGGATGAGGGCATAGCACATCCTGCGCAGCCTGCTTTCCCTGCGGGGAATCCTGCCGACACACGGGGCCTTCTGGAGCGATTTCAGCGCTTGCGGCCTCCTACTTTTTTGGGTTCTCACAGACCCGAGGAGGCTGAGTTCTGGCTCGACCGAGTGTCGAAGATTCTACGCATGTTGCACTGTACCGAGGCTGAGCAGGTAGAGCTGGCTACCTTCCTGTTTGAGAGAGAGGCCAGTATGTGGTGGGATAGTATATTGCGGACTGTTGCTGCAGATTTCGTATGGACATGGGCAGCATTCGAGTTCCGCTTCCATGAGAAGTATTATCCCCAGACCTACAGGCACGAGAGGGAGAATGAGTTTCTCCGTCTCAGGCAGGCAGCGATGACGGTTACCGAGTATGAGCATCGGTTCACAGAGTTGGGCAGGTACGTCCCGACGATTCTAGCTGATGAACAGATGCGCATACGGCGCTTTTTGGAGGGCTTGCGACCGGATATTCGGTCGAAGATGTGCTGTGTCAGTTTTCCCTCCTATACGGAGTTGGTTCACATGTCCATGCGGGCAGAGCAGGACGTGGATCGACTTGCGTGATCTCGAGGCCCGACTACTTCTAGGCCGCGACCGGATTTTCCAGACAGGCCCTTCACGGGCAAGAGGCCTCGCTTTGATCCTCCTACCAGGACCACGGCGCCTGTACCATCGTTTCGGCACCCTGATTTATCATGCACATACTGTGGGAGGACGGGCCATTTAGCGCAGAGTTGCTTTTCCAGGATGCGGGACAGTGGGTTCTTGCCGCCGCAGAAGATTGATCGTGTACGTCCGCAGGTGATATCAGCACCGCCTATACGGTCAGCTCCTGCGCATCCTTCTTTCCGACCTACGGTATCGCAGATTCGACAGCCTCCACGGCCCTTGACACAGCGGCCGAACCGGCCACAGCAGGCACGAGTTCATGCACTGACCGCTGAGGCAGCTACGACGCCGACTTTCCAGCATTCAGCCTTCGAGGTCACGGGCCATATCGGAGGTACTCCTGTTCTTGTCATGGTGGACACTGGTTCCAGGATTTCTTTGATATCGCGTGCCGTAGTCAGACGTCTTGGGTTGCAGACTATTACTATGATAGCGTGCGAGTCCTTGCAGCTCATGGGGATTATTCGGATGTCACCCAGATGTGTGAGGGTTGTTTAGTTGATCTGGGAGGCAGGACGATGACTCTTGATCTGGTCGTCGATCCCTCGCTCGTTTATCTCGACGTCATTCTTGGCATGGACTGGTTGACTGCAGCGAGAGCCGAGATTGACTGCGAGGCTCGTATGGTGACGGTGTACGAGCCTGAGGGCACGCCTTTCACATTTCCAGTGCGGGTAAATCTTCCTTTCCGCATTCTTAGTTACGCCACTCTATTGCGCGACGCTGGTGCCCAGGTACTTGAGCAGACGCCAGTTGTTTCTGAGTTCGGGGATCTGTTCAGGAAGATCCCTGGTTTGCCGCCCCGACGTGAGATCGATTTCACTATCGATCTGGTTCCTGGTTCTACACCCGTCTCACTGCCGACGTATCGCATGGCACCATGTGAGATGGAGGAGTTGAGGACGCAGATTGATGGCCTGCTAGATCTTGGCTTTATACGGCCTAGCGTGTCTCCTTGGGGAGCACCAGTCTTGTTCGTGAAGAAGAAGGATGATTCGCTGCGATTGTGTATTGATTATCGCAGGCTGAACCAGCTCACGGTGAAGAACAAGTACCCTTTGCCCAGGATCGATGACTTGTTTGATCAGTTGAGAGGAGCGCAGTACTTCTCGAAGATTGATCTTCAGTCAGGATATCATCAGCTGCGCGTCAGAGATGAGGACGTGTAGAAGACAGCATTCAGGACCAGTTTTGGCCACTACGAGTTCCTCGTGATGTCGTTCGGTCTCACGAACGCACCGGCCGTGTTCATGGATCTGATGAACCGGGTATTTCGGCCTTTCCTCTATCGATTCATCGTTGTCTTCATCGACGACATTTTGGTGTACTCTAGGAGTCGAGAGGAGCATGAGGAGCACTTGCGTTTGGTCCTTGATACGCTCAGACGACACCAGTTGTTCGCACAGTATAAGAAGTGCGACTTCTGGAAGCAGGAGGTGAAGTTTCTGGGACACGTGGTGTCCAAGGATGGCATGGCAGTTGACCTGTCTAAGGTAGCTGCGGTGCAGGACTGGGAGCAGCCTGGTTCTGTCACTGAGGTGAGGAGTTTCTTGGGTCTCGCTGGTTACTATCGGCGCTTCATTCAGGATTTCTCGAAGATCGCGAGACCCTTATCTCAGTTGACACGGAAGGACGTGAAGTTCGCCTGGAATGATAAGGCGGAGTCAGCTTTTCAGGAGCTGAAGGACAGACTCACGTCCGCCCCTGTGCTAGTATTGCCAGAGCAAGGGGTTAGATACACTATATACACTGACGCGTCTAGCGTTGGTTTGGGTTGTGTCCTTATGCAGAGGGACAGGGTAATTTCGTATGCCTCGAGACAATTAAGGAAGCACGAGGAGAATTACCCTACACACGACCTGGAGTTGGCAGCCGTTATATTCGCACTGAGACTCTGGAGACATTACCTCTACGGAGAGGAGTTCGAGCTCTTTTGCGACCACAAGAGCCTCAAGTACATATTCACGCAACGAGACTTGAATATGAGGCAGCGACGATGGATGGAGACGCTGAAGGACTTCAAGTTTGAAGTCTCTTACCATCCTGGGAAGGCGAACCTTGTGGCTGATGCGTTAAGCCGCAAGAAGGCGATAGAGTTTGCGGCTCCGCTGATGGTTGCCGAGTGGGATATGGTTGAGTTTTTGCGAGACTTTGAGCAGAAACTCACCGTAGAGGAGCCATTTGAGTTCATCGCACACGTACAGGTGCGATCTCAGATCGATGACCGAGTCATCGAGGCGCAGAGGGACGACGCGCATCTTACTGAGCTTCGAGAGCAGGCCAGTGATGATGATGACGCCGACTGGCGAGTTGGTATGGATGGGGGCTTACGTTACCGTGGCCGCCTATGCGTCCCAGATGTCCCTGACTTGAGACGAGAGATTCTCGAGGCTGCGCATTCTACTAGACTCGCGATGCATCCTGGCAGCACGAAGATGTATCGTGACGTGAAGAGGACGTATTGGTGGGAAGGTATGAAGACCCACATAGCTGAGTTCGTGTCCCGTTGTCTCACTTGTCAGCAGGTGAAGGCAGAGCATCGCCGACCACCTGGACTTTTGAAGCCTATGCCGATTGCAGAGTGGAAGTGGGATTTCATTTCCATGGATTTCATTTCTAGGTTGCCGAAGACGAGGAAGGGGCATGATTCCATTTGGGTGATCGTTGACCGATTGACGAAGTCGGCGCACTTCCTACCGATCAGAGTTACGAACTCTGCAGACGAGCTGGCTAGATTGTATATCCGAGAGATTGTGCGTCTGCATGGAGTTCCGTTGGAGATCGTGTCGGACAGAGACACGCGGTTCACTTCTATTTTCTGGACTCGCATTCAGGAGGCTATGGGTGTGAAGTTGAAGTTCAGTACTGCCTTCCACCCACAGACGGACGGACAGACGGAGCGAGTGAACCAGATCCTGGAGGACATGTTGCGGGCTTGCGCATTGGACTTCAAGGACAGTTGGGATGACTGTCTTGCATATGCGGAGTTTGCGTACAACAATAGCTTCCAGGCGAGTATCGGCATGACACCTTATGAGGCGCTGTATGGGCGACCTTGTCGCGCACCGCATTGCTGGTTAGAGGTCGGTGAGCGTACCTTGATCGGCCCAGAGTTGGTGCAGGCGACGTCAGAGAAGATTGATATTATTCGACGTCGACTTCTTACAGCGCAGAGCAGACAGAAGAGCTACGCCGATACGAGACGGAGACCACTAGAGTTCACAGTCGGGGATCATGTGTTTTTGTGAGTTTCCCCTATGAAGGGAGTCCTTCGGTTCGGGAAGAAGGGGAAGCTGGCACCGCGATTCATTGGTCCATTCCAGATCCTCGATCGTGTGGGAGCGGTGGCTTACCGATTGGCTTTACCCACGCCCCTCTCGAGCGTCCACAACGTATTTCATGTTTCTATGCTGAAGAAGTACGTTGCTGATCCTTCTCATATCATCAGATGGGAGCAGGTGCAGTTAGGAGAGGATGTTACTTATATCCTGCGACCGACACGCATCTTAGACCGGAAGGAGCAGGTACTGCGTAGCAAGGTGATTCCCCTTGTGAAGGTACTATGGACGCATCATACTGAGGAGGAGGCTACTTGGGAGACAGAAGCCGAGATCAGAAAGAACTACCCACAGCTTCTCGAGGAGTACGAACAGGTACAAATTTCGAGGATGAAATTATTTGTTAAGGGGGGTAGATTGTAACGCCCGTGAAAAATCCGTACTTAGATTCGAGTACCGATTTGACCCGAAATCGCGTAGGAATATTTTCCATGGAAATTAAACGTAAGTTAGCTAGCGCAACGCTAGAGTAGCTGGGAAATCATCCCTGATCACTTTAAATACGTTCTACAAGACCCAAATCGAGTAGAACAGACAACTCTACAATACTCTATAACCTTGGATCAAACTCTAAGCAGGTTTGTCCTCTGGACCATATTGAACTTTTGTATTGGATTTAGACCGCGCGTCGAAGGTCCGATACCTCCTATCTTAGACTGTTAGAACCGCCCAGCTGGACTTGACAATCATCTCGAAAATCAAGTCAAACCGATAATCACAGAGTATTTCGTTGAACCCGGACTGAAGCGACCGCGAATAGGGACGAATTGGGAATTTCAAATTCAAATCTGGCACACGACTTGACGCGTCAGTATTAAGCGTTCTGACCGTCAGAATTCATCCAGATTACACCCTCGGATCAGGAAAAATTTCTATTTATTATCATGAGACTTTCAGCCCTGATCTATCTGTGGTGACCGCTGAACTGAAACTGGTCCGCCACGTGCGATCTGCGAACCCTGCCAGACTGAAAACTTAATACGAGGTACATCTGGTACCCATGAGCTTAAGTCTGATCGCAATCGACCAGGGGACCACCAGAAAGCAGTTTTTGGACCGAAACAGCCCCGAAATGGATAGGCATTAAGTAAACTTCATCCCGGAGCCTATTTTCGGCGTTTCCAAGCTTATAAAAGGGGTTGAAACCCTCATTCCTTCCTTGCATCCTAATTTCACAAACCCTAGAAAAGAGAGAGAGAGTTTGAGAGAGAGGGAAGAGGAGATTTTTCCCGCTTCCGAGCCCCTGACAGTGCTGCTTCAACACTTCATTCCAATCACCTGGCTGGTGATTTTTCCACTTTTTTCAGGTATAGAAAAACCCCAAAAACTTGCTGATTTAGGGTTTACATAGATTCTGAGCATGTTAGCTAATGTAATCCATGAATCAGGTTCTCTTACAGCCGTAGACGAAGCGTACACGCTCCGTTCAAAATCCCGCGACCGTAAGAGACTAAGTGAGGATTTTAGACGCTTTGATTGACGGTTTACAATGCTTTCAATGTCGTTTAATAGTAGATTATCGATGGCATCGCCGTTTGACATGTACAACATGCTCTCCGTTTCCTGTTTCGTAAATTAACGAAGAATATGAGATTTAGGGCATTTTAGTCATTTGTAGGAAGTACGGTCTCCATGCATATTTTGCTGACATGATTGACATGATTTGTCGCCGCATTAGAGAGTTAGGAATGCTTGCATAATCAGTTTGGCGAAGAGATTCGCCAAGTTGCGCACTTTGGGTCGACATACTATATGTGGACTTAAGGGTGTAGTGTATGTGTTTGTATAAATGCTTGTATTAGTATGTATTGTATTGAATGATGTTATGTAGTAGTTTGAGATTGATTTCATGATTAATATGCTGACCTAAATGATTTCCTATATGTTGACCTTATGCATGATTGCATCACATGCATAGAAAGTATGCCTTGAAGATTTGCCTAAGTTAAATATGCATGGAAAGTATGCCTTGAAGATTTGCCTAAGTTGAATGTTATAACATGTGCTAACATGCTCACATGATGTGTTTCAATTCCAATACCCTGGTATATAGCGTTAATGTAATTCAATAGATGTGTGGGACTTGACTTAGTCCAGGCAGTCGGTAACCGAGCGAATTCGTGGCTGACTGGTCATAGCCACGAACGACGCGTCGATGAATGTGATTCGTGTTGAGAGTTGGCGGCAGTGGTTAGGCCACGCGAAGTGTTTTACGCACTTCATGTCGTTCAATTCGAGATGCGATCGCGCTAGTCGAGCCCGTCAAGTAACCCGACTGGCCGATGTTTGTTCACCTTGTATGTATCATAACTGCTTGAACCTAGGGTACTGAACTTACCATTGTAAACACTATTAACCGTGGTACCTTGATCCACGAAAACTCATGAGCCGGGCATGGTGGTATGGGACACCGTGGTCGAGCTGTCGGCCTACGCTGGGGCCACAAACCTCCCCGTAGTGACCAGTGAGCACCTAAACTCGTGAGCAGATTATGGTGGTATGGGACACTATATTCTAGCTGTCGGCCTACACTGATCAGGCGACGAGCCCTTTGTAGTGACTGCGAGCGTATTCTGAGTCCACGGGAGGCGACGACCCTTCCGTTGCAGTAGAGTACGGTAGGCCTGTATTGATAAGGTGATGGGGGAGCGGTGCAACGAGTGCGAGCAACAGCCCTGGCAGCCCTTGCAGTGACCTACAAAATGTACATCGTATGAGATTACTAGGAGTGACGACCCTAGACAGGATCTGTGTTGGGATTGATACAAGGGAAGTACCTTAGTTTCCCAATCCTGCTGTTTGAATGGACTAATAAAAACTTGGTAATCATATCACCATAGCATTGCATGTGCCTGGAAGATGTGGAGCACTCTAGGGAGTGTGGCATGCCGCGGTCGTAAGATGTTGCCGCATGAGGGTGATCGTCGGTGAGGGCATACATCACGTCATATCATCTTGCATTAACAACAGTATTAGGATTTGTCTGATTTACTGCTTTACTATTATCGCGTGATTGAATTGTGAACATGCTAATCTTTGCTCTATGATTCCACTGAGTTGATCACTCATTCCCACGTTACGGGATGGTGTTTGCAACACCCACTAGACCCTGTTGTAGCTGCAGGTGAGGACGAGATCCAGGAGGTGGAGCCGGAGATTGACGAGGACCAGGATGAGTTCTCGTATATGCAGTATCACGACGGCTTCCCGTA
The DNA here is from genome assembly GCA_037074715.1 of Magnolia kwangsiensis. Taxonomy (NCBI): domain Eukaryota; kingdom Viridiplantae; phylum Streptophyta; class Magnoliopsida; order Magnoliales; family Magnoliaceae; genus Magnolia; species Magnolia kwangsiensis. The sequence goes on along the minus strand of CM073576.1, from coordinate 110,097,816 downwards.
GGTGACCTGGATCGAGGGGGACTTCAGTGGGACTATTTTGAACTTATTCTTTTGTTTATTTACATGTATATGAGACTCAGAGATGTAGTCATACTTTGGAGACAGCTGAGATTACTTTGTTTTTCCATACAGTGATATATATATTGTTTAGTCTTCCGCTTGCTTTTATCACTGGATCTGAAGTATGAATTGCAGTTTTGGTATACTTTTACTCATGTGAATGCTTTAAATCAGACAACATTGAATCATAACCATTTTTGTTGCATAAGTGACGGTCTGGAACTCGGGAGTTGAGTTTATACACGACCCCCGATTTTCAGGGTGTTACAGAAGCCAACTTCCAAAATCTTCATGGTTAGTGTTACATTTTCATTTCTTCTTATAGTTTTGTATTTAGATTACTTCCATTTCTCTCTTGAAGTGATTTATTTCAAATTTTATTGAGATTTGGAGTTTTTCTTTTGAAAAATCTGATTTGAGAAAACCCACTTCTCAATCTTTTGTAACTCTTTAATTCTTTGAAATCCTTGTTACAAATGGCTTCTAGGGGAAGCAAAATAACTTCTCATGGTCCATCTTCTTCCAGATCGGCCACTATCTCTAAGCATCATCTTAGGGCTCTCGAGGATGATCCATCATTTGTTCGGGACATCCGATTGCGTAATGTTATTTTTGAACATCTTGTTGATGTTAATCATACTGCTCCTTTTGATATCCTTCCTATGCTCCAAACTGTAGGTTGGGATAACTTATTGCATTGGGGTGGACTTGCATACCGGTCCATTGCCCAATCCATGTTTGCTTGCATATCTGATTTTTCATTGGAAAATCTAATGTTAAGAATTGCCACAAGAGAAGGACCATTTGACGTAGATTGTCACTTAATTTCAGCTCTTATGGAAATTCTTGTGAATGATGAGGGAGTTTCCATTCATACACTATCTGAAAAACCCTCACAGACTGAAAAATATATGCTAACAAAGGACTTATGCAATTTGGATGCTCAATGAACACATAAAGGAAATGCGCTCCCCTCAATATTTTTGTTACCCAAATACAAAGTGCTTCATAGGATCTTTGTGTCAAATTTGTATCCTCGTTCGGGTAATAAAATTGAGTTAACGATATTCATGGTTCGTGTTCTTCATAATATTTCCAAAGGTGCTAATATTTGCATACCATCCTTAATTGTCACTCTATCATTCAGTTTTAACTCCATCTTGGTCATAGTGATATCCCTTTTGGTTATTTGATGACTGTTTTAGCCACCCATATGTTAATCGACATGCCGGTTGGTGAAGCCTCTGTCCATCATCTGATATTTAACAACTCTAATATCAATAAGATGAAGCTGAAATTTCTTCCTAGCCAAAGAGATGGTGTTGATACAGCTGAAGCTGAACATGAGGAAGAAGCTGGTGATCTTCCTCCTGATGATATTAATATGGATGATATTTTTGAAGAAATTGAATCTAACTCTGCAAATGATCCAGATTATGAGCCTTCTGTCTTTGATGCTTGATTGAGTGCATTGGAGGAGAAAGTCGAGAATATAAATGTTAAGATGAAAAACATTTGTTGCCCATGATTTACAATTCAAGTATATGTGCAAGTATCTTAGGCTTTTGAATAAGGGCATGCATAAACTTGATCCTTCCATCCCTACTCCTCCATCTGGTTCAGATTAGTTCATTTTCTATTTGCTGGTTTGTAATAACTATATTTTTACTATGTTCACTTGACTGGATTTGCTATTGTTGATTTAGCTCCATTCCTACATTATATATGTTACTTATGCTCTGCTCTCAATTCTTATCTGCTATCATCTTATTTATCTCCTTGATTATTACTCCTTACCACCCTGTTTTGTACTTCATTTGTCTTATTATGACAAAAAGGGGGAGTAGATCTGATTTCTAATTTTTATCTGATTTTTATGTGTTGGATTAATACTAAATTGGTGAGGATGTCATATTTTTGACATATATGTTACTCAGGGGGAGTATGTGAGGAGATAGATTGTATGAACATGAGTGTATGTGTGTCGATTGTATGAAGTGTATGAATATTGATTTGCAGGTACATGAAATGTGTGCTAGTTGATATCAACTGGTGCATGATTCTTTATTCAGATATTCGGTGTTATGTATCATATCTTGGATATGTGTTTTGTCACAAATTTGACAAAGAGAGAGATTGTAAATGCTATAGTTTATAGCCCCTTGTTATTGTCAAATTTATGGTGACAAAGACATTACTTTGAAGCTTTCAAGATCTCAGAAGTTTTCAAGTTCAAGAAGCTTTCAAGATCTCAGAAGTGTTCAAGTTCAAGAAGCTTTCAAGATCTCAGAATCTCAGAAATGTTCAAGTTCAAGAAGCCTTCAAGTTCAAAGATCTCAGGCTTTGTTATACTCAAAAGGTCACTTGTCTTCAAGTCTCAATGTCCTTGCTTCATTATTAAGGTAAGACTAACCTTACGTTGACCTTTAGAGTAGGACATTTTGGATACATAATCCATATATTTTGTGTACATAAATTTGATTTATTTTAAGACTAGTCTTGGACCTTGTTCGACTAGTCCTAGCACTAGTTCGACCGCTCCAAGAAATTCCATGACCAGTCATAAGTTGTTGAGGATTTATAGAATTTTTTAGTTACTCTTCGACTAGTCGTGGTGACTGTTCGACCAGTCATAAGAATAATGTCGACTGGTTCTTCGACCAATCGTAGACCTTCAACTCAAAGTCCAGTAATGAAATTCATAGGTCTACGACCAGTGGAACCTACGACCGGTCGAAGGTGACCTACGACCAGTCGTAGGGAACCTACGACCAGTCATGAAACCGTCTTATCTTATCCTGCTCAAAATTTTAAATGTTTGTTGGTTCTAAGACCAGTCGTAGGGGTCTTAAGACCAGTTAAAGACATAATTTGCTCGCCTATAAATTGAACACGAATTTCAGAGGTTTGACATGTAATTCAAGTATATTCAAAGATCCACTCTAAGATAAGTTAGTGTTCATTTTAAGCTACATTGTGCATAATTTCTATTCTATTTTTTTAGCTTTAATTATTTGATTTTGTTCCCGAATTCCAATCTAATTTGAAAAGAGGAATTACTGTATTTGTTCTTCTTGAAATTAAAATCAAATAGAGCTACATCCAATTTGGTTTAATTTAAAATTAATTAGAACTAGAACCATTGTAATGTGAGTTTGGACATTGAACTTGGACATTCAATCATTTACTCTGATTTGGTTCTTCCGGGCTGCTACAACGAAGGAGATATTCAGGTATTTTACATTTAATTATAAATTCCTTTTTATTTTTGTTTTGTTTGGAATTTTTTAGAAAAATCTCATTGTATTGGTTATCTGAGGAAAGCTAGCAAAACTCAGAAGTGAGTTTTTTAAATTGTGTAAGCCCACATAGAAAGACACAATTGTAAGGTTTTGGGTGAACCTGTAAAAACTTAACTTGATAGTGAACGCTAATATCCCCTGTGTGAGGATATTAGGAGTGGAGTAGCATTCTGTGTGGCTGTTATTAAATAGTTGGTGAACACACAGGCGAACCATTATAATCCCTTGTGTCTCGTGGTTGAATGGTTTATATTTCATATCTTTTATTATTCATTTGTGGGATGTATATGTGGATGTGAATGCTGTAATCATTTATTTCAAGCATTGTGGGAATGTTGTAATAATTTAGCAATTATTTCTTTTGATTCCTTTATCTGCATTCTTATTTGTTCTAGTAAGGTTGCCCTGCCATTTCTATGGTGCATGGTTGTCCTTAGAACCGTATATAATTGATTGCAGTTTATTCTTCTGTACAGTTTACATTTAATTTTCTTTTCCTCTTCGATTTGAGTTTTGATACAAAGACCTTTCTAGAAATAAGGTTGTCCTTAAAATAATATTTGTATCTACCTGTCAAGATTTGAATTTTGATATTGCTTTATATTCTTTACATTCCTGCATTGGGATTGATTTACTTTAATTTTTGGCTATCGTATTTGTTTAATTTTCGTTGTTACAAATTTTAGTTGGCATTGTCCTATTCACCCCCCCTCTAGGACTTATAGCTAAGCCTTTTCATAATCTTTCAAAATCGTGGGATCCAATGGAGACGCTCAAAACTCCTTCGTTTGATGTCGGATTGGGTCAATTTTTTATCATCTGAAAGGTACTTTAGTGCTCTTTCATTCTTAACTGGAATCGTCATATTCCGGGACCATTTAGGCATCCATAAGTGGGATCAGAGTCGTCGTTCCTAAATTTTTCATTCTTCTCCTTGTCCAATGGTAACCCTCATAACCATCCCTTCAGTGGTTGAATATAGAATATTTTGAGCTCATTAGAATCGTAACTTGACAAGCTTCCAAATGGGACTAGAATTGGCTAATTCTGAAACCGTTCGATAACCCAAAAGCATGTTGGAACTCTTTGATCATCATTTTGTAATTTGGATCGTTAATCTTTCCACTTCGCGCAATCCAATAGAGACGCTCATAACTCCCTTGTTTGATGTCAGATTGGGTCAATTTTTGGTCATCTAAAAGGTTCTTTAGAGCTCTTTCATTCTTAACTGGAATCGTCGTATTCCAAGACCATTTGGGCATCCATAAGTGGGATCGCGGTCGTTGGTCCTGAATTTTTCCTTCATATCCTTGTCCAATAGTAACCCTCGTAACGCTCTCCTTAGATGTCAAATTTAAACTATTTTAAGCTCATTGGAATGGTAACTTGTGAAGCTTCCAAATGAGATAAGAATTGCCTAATTTTCAGACCGTTCGACATCTCAAAAGCACATTGGAACTCTTCGATCATCATTTTTCAATTTGGATTGTTAATCTTATCAAATCGTGTGATCCAATGGACATGCTCATAACTCCCTTATTTTATGTCGGATTGGGTCAATTTTTGGTCATCCGAAAGGTACTTTTGTGCTCTTTCATTCCTAACTAGAATCGTCATATTCTGGGACTATTTGGGCATCTGTAAGTGGGATCGCTGTCGTCGGTCCTAAATTTTTCCTTCATCACCTTATCAAATAGTAACCTTCATAACTCTCTCTTCAATGGTCAAATTTATATTATTTTAAACTCATTGTAATGGTAGCTTGACAAGCTTCCAAATGGTACGGGAATTAGGTAATTCTAAGACCGTTTTATATCCCAAAAGGACGCTGAAACTTTTCGATTGTCATTTTACAATTTGGATTGTTAATCTTTCTAAATCTCGCGATCCAACGGAGATGCTCACAACTCCCTCGCTTGATGTTGGATTGGGTAGATTTTTGGTCATCTGAAAGGTATTTTAGAGCTCTTTCATTCCTGATTGGAATCGCCTTATTCCGAGACCATTTGGGCATCAGTAAGTGGGATCGCAGTCGTCGATCCTGAATTTTTCCTTCATCTCTTTGTCCAATAGTAACCTTCACAACTCTCTCTTCAGTGGTCGAATTTTGACTATTTTGAGCTGTTTGGAATGGTAAGTTGACTAACTTCCAAATGGGTTCAGAATTGGCTATTTTTGAGACCGTTCGATATCCCAAAAACACATTGGAACTGTTCGATCGTCATTTTGTAATTTGAATTGTTAATCTTTCAAAATCACACGATCCAACAGAGACGCTCATAACTCCCTTGTTTAATGTCGGATTGGGTCAATTTTTGGTCTTCTGAAAGGTAATTTGGTGCTCTTTCATTCCTAATAGGAATTGTCGTATTCCAAGACCATTTAGGTATTCGTAAGTGGGATCATAGTCGTTGGTCCTAAATTTTTCCTTCATCTCCTTGTGCAATAGTAACCCTCATAACTCTCTTCAGAGGTCAAATTTAAACTATTTCAAGCTCAGTGGAATAGTAACTTGTGATGGTTCCGAATGAGATAAGAATTACCTAATTTTGAGACTGTTCGATGTCACAAAAGCATGTTGGAACACTACGATCATCATTTTTCAATTTGATTTGTTAATCTTTCCAAATTGCGAGAACCAACAAAGACGGTTAAAACTTGTAACACCCCGGATTTTTGCCAACCTGGGATTAGACGTCCTTAGGCAATGGGTCAACCAAAACACCTGGGTAACCACTCAGAACCCTATTCTAAAGCCAAAGAAATCACTTAGGATTAATTCCTTTAGAAATTAAGAGTAAGTTAGCTAGCGCTACACTGGAGTAGCTGTGAAATTGTCCCTGATCGCTTTAAATACGTTTTGCAAGACCCAAAACTTGTAGAATCGTTGATGCTACGTTACCCTAAAATTCAGGATCAAACTCTAAACCGGTTTGTTCTCGGGAACCCTTTGAAACTTTGTATTAGATCTAGACCACGCGTCGAAAGTCCGATACCTACAATCTTAGACAATTATGACCGTCTTGTTGGACTTGACAATCGTTTCGAAAATCAAGGCTAACCGACGTTCAGAGGCTATTTCATTGAGCCTGGAGTGAAGAGAGTGAGAAAAGGGTTAGATTTGGAAATTTTAATTCAAATCTGGCACGTGACTTATCACGTTATTATTAAGCATTCTGACCATCAGAATTCAGCCAAATTACACCCTCGGATCAGGAAAAATTTCTCTTTCATATCATGAGACTTGTAGACCTGATCTAGGTGCGATGACCGCTGAACTGAAATTGGACTGCCACGTGCGATCTGCGAACTCTTTCGGTCTGAAAACTTGATGTGTGCTAGATCCAGTATGCATGAGCTTAAGTCCGACCGCGTTCGGCTAAGGGACCTCCAGAAATGCTCTTTTGGACCAGAACAGTCCCGAATTGGTTAGACCTCAAGTAAATATTGTTCCCAAGCCTAATTTGGGAAGAAATTAGGTTATATAAGGGCTTTAAACCCTCACTTCTCTCACTCATCCAAATTTGCTAGAAACCCTAGCAAGAGTGAGGGAAAAAGGGAGAGATTGTGAGAGAGTGTGGGAGGGATCTTCCTACCACCTGCACCAGCTGCTACACGTGCTAAAGCAACGTATCCCAATCGCTTTTCTGGTGATTCTGCCGCATTTTTAGGTAAGAAAAACCCTAACCATTTGCTGATTTAGCATTCCGTCGATTTCATTAGCGATTTAGCTTATGTAGCTTGTGTATTAGGTCGCCTGTTCGCCGTAAACGTAGCGTATACGCTCCGTTCGGAACGATACACATCTAAAGTGAAAGGTGCAGATTTTAGACACTTTGATTGACTGATTTCAAAGCTTTCAATGTCGTTTAATAGTAGATTATCGATAGCAACGCCGTTTGACATGTACAACATGCTGTCCGTTTCCTGTTTCGTAAGGAGACGAAAAATATGAGATTTAGGGCGTTTTAGTCATTTGTAGGAAATACTGTTTGCATCCATATTTTGCTGATATGATTGACATGGCTTTTCATCACCTTATGATATTCGAAATGCGTGCATAATCAGTTTGGCAAAGAGATTCACCCAAATGAGCACTTTGAGTCGACATACAATATGTAGACTTAAGTGTGTAGACTAAGTGTTTGTATAAATGTTTGTATTAGTATTTATTGAATTACATGGTGTTGTGAAATAGTTTTAAGATTGAATTCTCAAATAATATGCTGATGTAAATGATTTCCTTCATGCTGGCTATATGTATGATTTCATCATATGTAAGAAATGCATGTGCTAGAGGATTTACTTAAGTTGTATGTTATAACATGTGTTAACATGCTCACATTGTTGTAATGCATTTTCATTACCTTTATATGATTGCTGATGTGGATTCATAAATGTTTGGGACTATACTTAGTCCAGGCAGTCGATAACCGAGTAAATTCGTGGTTGGCTTTTCTTTACCACGAAGGACGCGTAGATGAACGCGAGTCGTGTTTGGAGTTGGCGGTAGTGGTTAGGCCATGCGAAGTGTTTCACGCACTTCATGTCGTTCGACTTGCGATGCGCTCGTGCTAGTCGAGCCCGGCAAGTAACTCGACTGGCCGTTGATTGTTCACCATGTATGAGTCATAACTGTTTGAACCTAGGTACTGAACTTACCATTGTAAACCCTGTTAACCATGGTACCTTGATCCATAAAGACTCATGAGCCGGGCATGGTGGTATGGGATACCGTGGTCGAGCTGTCGGCTTACGCTGGGGCCACAAACCTCCCCGTAGTGAGCAGTAAGCACCCTACTCTGAGCAGATTATGGTGGTATGGGACACTATATTCTTGCTGTTGGCCTACACTGATCAGCTGACGAGCCCTTTGTAGTGACTTTGAGTTTATCCTGACACCGCATGGGGGCGATGAGTCCTGATGCAGTTTTAAGGATAATTAGGCCTGTATTGATAAGGTGATGGGGGAGCGGTGCAACGAGTGCGAGCAACAGCCCTGGAAGCCCTTGCAGCGACCTACAAATATAACATCATATGAGATTACTAGGAGTGACGACCCTAGACAGGATCTGTGTTGGGATTGATATAAGGAAGGTACCTTAGTTTCCCAATCCTGCTGTATGAAAAGGACTAATAACTACTTAGTAATCATATCTACATCACATTGCATGTTCCTGGAAGATGTGGAGCACTATGGGAAGAAAGCATGCCGCGGGCGTAAGATGGTGCCATATGAGGGAGATCGTCATATGTCATGTCATATTGCATTAACAATAATATTTAGGAATGTTTGATTTATTGCTTTACTATTATCGCATGATTGATTTGATAACATGCTAATCTCTACTCTATTATTCCACTGAGTTGATCACTCACTCCCACGTTATGGGACGGTGTTTCTGGACACTCACCAGTCCCTATTTTGGTTGCAGATGATGGCGCTGCTTGAGAGGCGGAGCCAGACTTGATGATGATGAGGACCCCTCCTTTATGCATGTTCTGAACGACGGGATTACAGGGAGATTCATTAGATGCCATGAAATTTGTCATTTTATATTTTCAGAGTACTCATGTTTATTCTTTCTTTCTATTTTGAGGTATACATGTATATGTTTAACCTGGTAACATGTTCACACTCTGGAGACTTACAATCAATTATATATTATATGTATGTATCACAGTATTCCGCTTGTTAATTTAACTGTCTCTGGAGTATGATATGTTGTTCTGGCTTAATCCCACTCATGTTTAATACATTAACACAGACAACATTCAATCATACACATTCATGTTGCATAAGTGATGTTCTGGAACTCGGGAGTGAAGTTTTTACTCGACCCCCGATTTTCTGGATGTTACAGATGGCATCAGAGTATGATTGAGATTAAACTGGGCCTGGGTTATGGTCACGCGACGTACGCTGTCGCTCCTTTAACTTAAGTGGGTGCGAAATGAACCTAGAAACACTTATAGGATCGCAGTTTCGCCAATAGGCGAAGTCTACTTAAGTCGATCATTCGATCGAGTCCGTAATGATTAAACTGGGCCTGGGTTATGGTCACGCGACGTACGCTGTCGCTCCTTTAACTTAAGTGGGTGCGAAATGAACCTAGAAACACTTATAGGATCGCAGTTTCGCCAATAGGCGAAGTCTACTTAAGTCGATCATTCGATCGAGTCCGTAATGCATCTAGGGTCGCGTGAAGTGACCTAAGTAGCCTTTAAGTTGTTAGTAGTTGGGTTTGAGATGGTCCTAGGAGAATTCCAAACCCTGAAATGTAAATCATTGGACAGTGGGGCAACCACGACCCTTACATTCAACCGCTAGGGCTTAAAAACCCCGTTTCACCTAATTCCTTCAAAATTCTTCCTCTCACCACCCCATTCTTCAATTTTTTTTAGTATTTTCATGTTAGGCATTGATATTAATGTGAAAATGATATAAAATCATGCTTAGACAAAATTTTACAATGAATAGTAAAAATACATGAAAATTGGCCTTTTGCCCATTCCAACTTTGAAATATTTTGTAAATAATGGGTTAGTTGGATGGATTGGCTCCTCCTACCCCAAAATCATAGGTTACATGACCTATAAGTTCATTCAGGGTTGCATATTGGCCCTGGAATGCCCCGGAGGGAAGTTTGGGCCTCCCTAGACCAATCTATAATGGTCTGGGGTGGGGCCCATATATATTTGGGGTCCCTAGGGCAGGGGGGACCCAACCCATGTGGTCCCACCGGATGGATTGGTGGCCAGCCGTCGATGCCATCGTCGATCCGACGATGCATCGCCGTACAGTGGGGCCCACTTGCTGTAAAAATTGGGTGCACGCCCTTATGTGGCTAGTACACCCCTCCCACATAGCGCTCGTCCGTCGAAAACCCCTAAAAAGGGTACTTCCTTCACAAACAGCCCCCTCCCAGGCTCCCTTGCTCGATTTTCTTGCTGCCCTCTCTTAAACCGCAGCTCCTAATCCCTTCCATTGCTAAAAACGACGCCTTTCCATCCTTCCAAAGTGATTAGCAACCCTCTCCCTCTCCGATCTCGTCGTTTAAAGCTCCCACAACCTTCATGCAAGGCTGAAATCGTGTGGAGCTCCATTCCCCTTTATAGTTCTCTTTTCCCTTTGAAAATCCAGCCTTTGGGAGCTTGATGCATCCCTCTACTAGGCCTAGATTCATTTCAGTCCATTTGGGCAACCATTTCTCCACATTTTCTCCGCTTTTCATGGTTATTGTTAAGGCTGTTTTAGCCTTTTTTCTCTCTTTCCACCATTCTCCCTCTCATGTCCCTGTTATTTGAGCCTTTACACTCTTTTGGTATCAAAATCGTGCAACACTCAATCCTATTTCTCCATTTTCTTTGCTTAAGGAATATTGAAAATATATGGCCGAGAGAGCTATAGTGAGAAACAGACAGTATTAGACTTGACAGTGTTAAAGAAGGTAAGTCGGGACTGTGGTAGAGTCCTTTGGTAGAATTAGGCATCTGTGCCGTTGTCTTGTAGATTGTTTGATTACCGTTTTGAGATTTCTGTGTTTTGTTGTTGTTAGGTTTAGTGAAGTCAGAGGTAGAAAATGTGTTTCTGTTAGTGGTTTGGCCTTATCATAGCCGAATGCGTTCCTGTCATAATCCATGTGGACCTTTATTCCATGTATTGTGACAAATTTTGTTGAATGGAGTGCATGCCGTTTCGGTCGCTGTAAGGTATTGTCCCTAGATTGGGTGTATCCTATGGCTTCCACGACCATGTTGTAAATTTCGGTATTAAACCTATGAAATTAATTTTTATCCCAACCCACCCTCCTACCAAGCATGCCACTTCCAATCCCGACATGGGACTAGGAATGCAGTTCCATTTAACACAACTTAATGCTACTGGCCACATAGGCCCTTGGCATTTTGGACCTAGTGTTAGCACTCCTAAATTTGAAGGATCTAACGACATAGGAAATCCAATTCCATTTAGATAATCTTGACCCTAAACAATAGAACAATTCCCTGTATAAGAAATGGTATGAAACCATTTAGCGTATAAGCTTAGGCTGTAGATTACAAACTAGTCTACTAGTACCTTGAGTAGTGTAAAGCCTATATATGCTAAGGAATTGTAGGTTAGACTTGGTTGAAGTAGAACCTTATTCCTTCGATAGATCCCCTTATTACTTATAGACTCCTGTTTTAACCCATAGGAAAGTTATTTTAACTTAGAACCATTCACTCTCAGGGAAAATTTATAAATCCCTCAGATTGAACTTAGAATGAACTAGCACGTCCCTTAGAATTGCCTTCCCCAAGGGCTTATTGCATTCGAAAATGCGGAGTAAAGGAACTGTATATGTAAGCGATGTATTCGCGGTTTGAGTCGACTTCTTAATCCTAGTGGTTACCAATGAATCCAATGCTCTGATCAAGCAGAGGATCGACATCGACTCGGATTACGAACTAATACAACGCATTTTCTGTCCTGATTAGACAAAAGGTCAATGTATCCGGCTCAGACCCACTACATAACCTACAACCAAACGTGATCACATTGTCTTTGGGAAATGGCAGGGACTTAAAGCCAGTAGGGAATTAGACATCTTGCCACCAACTCATACATGCCCCAGAACTCAACCACAATAGAGATTAGGCTCATCTCTATCACTATAGATACCAATGCCATAGAACGCATCATTAGTAAAGGAAAACCACTATAATGAAAGGTTGTTTCCCATTTTATGTCAAGGATAGCCCCTAAGTTGCATCTCGTTCCGATATACGGAGCGATGCATAGATTCTTGAACTTTAAGTAGAACTAAGTTTTAAGGGGGGTAGAACGTATTGAGTCCAATCCAGTTAGGTCAGCCAATGCAATCATTCGATCAGAGTGGCACAGCGGAAGCGTGGTTAGCCTCTTCCTCACTGGCCCAGGATCGAAACATTTGATTTAGGTTATACGTACGTTTAGGTCATTAAATAGGATTGACCCTTCCTTAGAATGTCAATACTGAAGTCTTGCTAGATACTCCTTACCCTTCGCCAATTTTGGGGACGAAATTGTATTTTAAGGGGGGTAGATTGTAACACCCCGGATTTTTACCAACTTGGGATTTGACGTCCTTAGGCAATGGGTCAACCAAAACACCTGGGTAACCGCTCAGAACCCTATTCCAAAGCCAAAGAAATCACTTAGGATTAATTCCTTTAGAAATTAAGAGTAAGTTAGCTAGCGCGACGCTGGAGTAGCTGTGAAATTGTCCCTGATCGCTTTAAATACGTTCTGTAAGACCCAAAACTTATAAAATCGTTGATGCTACGTTACCCTAAAATCCAGGATCAAACTCTAAACCGGTTTGTTCTCGGGAACCCTTTGAAACTTTGTATTGGATCTAGACCACGCGTCAAAAGTCTGATACCTACAATCTTAGACAATTATGACCGTCTTGTTGGACTTGACAATCGTTTCGAAAATCAAGGCCAACCGACGTTCAGAGGCTATTTCATTGAGCCTGGAGTGAAGAGAGTGAGAAAAGGGTTAGATTTGGAAATTTTAATTCAAATCTGGCACGTGACTTAGCGCGTTATTATTAAGCATTCTGACCATCAAAATTCAGCCAAATTACACCCTCGGATCAGGAAAAATTTCTCTTTCATATCATGAGACTTGTAGACCTGATCTATGTGCGATGACCGCTGAACTAAAATTGGACCGCCACGTGCGATCTGCGAACTCTTTCGGTCTGAAAACTTGATGTGTGCTAGATCCAGTATGCATGAGCTTAAGTCCAACCGCTTTCGGCCAGGGGACCTGCAAAAATGCTCTTTTGGACCAGAACAGCCCCGAATTGGTTAGACCTCAAGTAAATATTGTTCCCAAGCCTAATTTTGGAAGAAATTAGGTTATATAAGGGCTTTAAACCCTCACTTCTCTCACCCATCCGAATTTGCTAGAAACCCTAGCAAGAGTGAGAGAAAAAGGGAGAGATTATGAGAGAGTGTGGGAGGGATCTTCCTACCACCTGCACCAGCTGCTACATGTGCTAAAGCAACGTATCCCAATAGCTTTCCCGGTGATTCTGTCGCATTTCTAAGTAAGGAAAACCCTAACCATTTGCTGATTTAGCATTCCGTCGATTCCATTAGCGAAGTAGCTTATGTAGCTTGTGTATTAGGTCGCCTGTTCGCCATAGACGAAGCGTATACGCTCCGTTTGGAACAATACACATCTAAAGTGAAAGGTGCGGATTTTAGACGCTTTGATTGACTGATTTCAAAGCTTTCAATGTCGTTTAATAGTAAATTATCTACGGCAACGCCGTTTGACATGTACAATATGCTGTCCGTTTCCTGTTTCGTAAGCAGACGAAAAATATGAGATTTAGGGTATTTTAGTCATTTGTAGGAAATACTGTTTGCATCCATATTTTGCTGATATGATTGACATGGCTTTTTGTCGCCTTAGGATATTAGGAATGCGTGCGTAATCATTTTGGCAAAGAGATTCGCCCAAATGCGCACTTTGAGTCGACATACAATATGTAGACTTAAGTGTGTAGACTAAGTGTTTGTATAAATGTTTGTATTAGTATTTATTGAATTACATGGTGTTGTGAAATAGTTTTGAGATTGAATTCTCAAATAATATGCTGATGTAAATGATTTCCTTCATGCTGGCTATATGTATGATTTCATCATATGTAAGAAATGCATGTGCTAGAGGATTTACTTAAGTTGTATGTTATAACATGTGTTAACATGCTCACATTGTTGTAATGCATTTCCATTACCTTTATATGATTGCTGATGTGGATTCATAAATGTTTGGGACTATACTTAGTCCAGGCAGTCGGTAACCGAGTAAATTCGGGTTTGGCTTTTCTTTACCATGAAGGACGCGTAGATGAACGCGAGTCGTGTTTGGAGTTGGCGGCAGTGGTTAGGCCACGCGAAGTGTTTCACGCACTTTATGTCGTTCGACTTGCGATGCGCTCGTGCTAGTCGAACCCGTCAAGTAACCCGACTGGCCGTTGATTGTTCACCATGTATGAGTCATAACTGTTTGAACCTAGGATACTGAATTTACCATTGTAAACCCTGTCAACCATGGTACGTTGATCCATAAAGACTCATGAGCCGGGCATGGTGGTATGGGACACCGTGGTCGAGCTGTCAGCCTACGCTGGGGCCACAAACCTCCCCGTAGTGACCAGTGAGCACCCTACTTTGAGCAGATTATGGTGGTATGGGACACTATATTCTTGCTGACGGCCTACACTGATCAGGTGACGAGCCCTTTGTAGTGACCTTGAGTTTATCCTGATACCGCGTGGGGGCGACGAGTCCTGATGTAGTCTTAAGGATAATTAGGCCTGTATTGATAAGGTGATGGGGGATCGGTGCAACGAGTGCGAGCAACAGCCCTGGCAGCCCTTGTAGCGACCTACAAATATAACATTGTATGAGATTACTAGGAGTGACGACCCTAGACAGGATCTGTGTTGGGATTGATATAAGGAAGGTACCTTAGTTTTCCAATCCTACTGTATGAAAAGGACTAATAACTACTTAGTAATCATATCTACATCACATTGCATGTGCTTGGAAGATGTGGAGCACTGTGGGAAGAAAGCATGCCGCGGGCGTAAGATGGTGCCGTATGAGGGAGATCGTCGGTGAGGGCATCCATCATGTCATGTCATATTGCATTAACAATAGTATTTAGGAATGTTTGATTTATTGCTTTACTATTATCGCATGATTAATTTGATAACATGCTAATCTCTACTCTATTATTCCACTGAGTTGATCACTCACTCCCACGTTATAGGACGGTGTTTCTGGACACCCACCAGTCCCTATTTTGGTTGCAGATGATGACGCTGCTTGAGAGGTGGAGCCAGACTTGATGATGATGAGGAGGACCCCTCCTTTATGCGTGTTCTGAACGACGGGATTACAGGGAGATTCATTAGATGCCATGACATTTGTCATTTTATATTTTCAGAACACTCATGTATATTCTTTCTTTCTATTTTGAGGTATACATGTATATGTTTAACTTGGTAACATGTTCACACTCTGGAGACTTACAATCAATTATATATTATATGTATGTATCACAGTCTTCCGCTTGTTAATTTAAATGTCTCTAGAGTATGATATGTTGTTCTGGCTTAATCCCACTCATGTTTAATACATTAACACAGACAACATTCAATCATACACATTCATGTTGCATAAGTGATGTTCTGGAACTCAGGAGTGGAGTTTTTACTCGACCCCCGATTTTTGGGATTTTACAAAACTCCCTTGTTTGATGTCAGATTAGGTCGATTTTTGGTCATCTGAAAGGTACCTTTGTGCTCTTTCATTCATGTCTGGAATCATCATATTTCGGGACCATTTGGGCATCTATAAGTGGGATCACAGTCTTCGGTCCTTAATTTTTACTTCATATCCTTGTCGAATAGTAACCCTCATTACCCTCCCTTATGGGGTCGAATTTAGACTATTTTGAGGTCATTAGAATGGTAACTTGACAAGCTTCCAACTGGGATGAGAATTAGCTAATTCCAAGACCATTCGTATCCCAAAAGCACGTTGGAACTCTTTAATCATCATTTTGCAATTTGGATTATTAATCTTTCGACATCACGCGATGCAACTGAGACACTCATAACTCCCTCGTTTGATGTCAGATTGGTTCAATTTTTGGTCATCTGAAAGGTACTTTAGTGCTCTTTCATTCCTGACTGGAATCGTCGTATTTCGAGACCATTTAGGCATCTGTAAGTGATATCGTAGTCGTCAGTCCTGAATTTTTCCTTCATCCCCTTATCCAATATTAACCCTCAAAACTCTCTCTTCAGAGATCAAATTTAAAATATTTCAAGCACATTGGAATGGTAACTTGTGAAGCTTTCTCAAAAGCATGGTATAACTCTTCAATCGTCATTTTTCAATTTGGATTGTTAATCTTTCCAAATCATGGGATCCAACAAACACGCTCATAACTTTCTCTTCATGGGTCAAATTTAAACTCTTTCAAGCACATTGGAATGGTAACTTGCGAAGCTTCCAAATGAGACAAGAATTGTCTAATTTTGAGGGCATTTGATATCTCAAAAGCTTGTTGGTACTCTTCAATTGTCATTTTTCAATTTAGATTGTTTATCTTTCCAAATCGCGGGATTCAACGGACACGCTCATAACTCCTTCGTTTGATGTCGAATTGGGTCAATTTTTGGTCATCTGAAAGGTACTTTAGTGCTCTTTCATTCCTGACTGGAATCGTTGTTTTCTGAGACCATTTGGGCATGCGTACGTGGGATCGCAGTCATCGGTCATGAATTTTATCTTCATCTCCTTGTCCAATAGTAACCTTCATAACTTTGTCTTCAGTGATCGAATTTTGACTATTTTGAGCTCATTGGAATGGTAACTTAACAAGTTTCGAAATAGGATGAGAATTGGCTAACTCCGAGATCATTCGATAGCCCAAAAGCATGTTGGAACTCTTTGATCATCATTTTGCTATTTATATTGTAAATCTTTCCAAATCACACGATCCAACGGAGACGCTTATAACTCCGTTGTTTGATGTCGGATTGGGTCAAATTTTGGTCATCTGAAAGGTACTTTATTGTTCTTTTATTTCTGACTCAAATCATCGTATTTTGAGATAATTTTTGCATCTATAAGTGGCATCGTAGTCATCGATCCTGAATTTTTCCTTCATCTCCTTGTCCAATAGTAACCCTCATAACTCTCTCTTTAGTGGTCGAATTTAAACTATTTCAAGCTCATTGGAATGGTAACTTATGAAGCTTCCAAATGATATAAGAATTTCTTAATTTTGAGCCCGTTCGATATCTCAAAAGCATGTTGGAACACTCCAATCGTCATTTTTCACTTTGGATTGGTAATCTTTCCAAATCGTGGGATCCAATGGAGACGCTCATA
This sequence comes from Magnolia kwangsiensis, assembly GCA_037074715.1. Classification (NCBI taxonomy): domain Eukaryota; kingdom Viridiplantae; phylum Streptophyta; class Magnoliopsida; order Magnoliales; family Magnoliaceae; genus Magnolia; species Magnolia kwangsiensis. The sequence goes on along the minus strand of CM073576.1, from coordinate 110,080,501 downwards.
ACTCCCTCGTTTGATGTCGGATTGGGTCAATTTCTAGTCATCTAATAGGTACTTTAGTGCTCTTTCATTCTTGACTGGAATCGTCATATTCTGGTTCCATTTGGGCATCTGTAAGTGGGATCGCGGTCATTGGTCATGAATTTTTCCTTCATCACCTTGTCAAATAGTAACCCTCATAACCCTCCCTTTAGTGGTTAAATTTAGACTATTTTGAGCTCATTAAAATGATAACTTCACAAGTTTCCAAATGGGACTAGAATTGTCTAATTTTGAGACCGTTCGATATCCTAAAAGCATGTTGGAACTCTTCGATCATTATTTTACAATTTGGATTGTTAATCTTTCCACATCGTGCGATCCAACGAAGACACTCATAACCCTCTCGTTTGATGTCGGATTGGGCTGATTTTGGTCATGTGAAAGGTACTTTAGTGCTCATTCATTCGTAACCGGAATCGTCATATTCTGAGGCCATTTGGGCATCCTAAGTGTGATTCTAGTTGTCGGTCCTAAATTTTTCCTTGATCTCCATGTCAATAGTCACCCTCATAATAATCTCTTTAGAGGTCAAATTTAAACTATTTCAAGCTCGTTAGAATGGTAACTTCTGAAGCTTCCAAATGAGATGATAATTGCCTAATTTTGAGACCATTTGATATTTCAAAAGCACATTGGAATTCTTCGATCGCCATTTTTCAATTTGGATTGTTAATCTTTCTAAATCGCGGGATGCAATAGAGACGCTCATAACTCCCTCGTTTGAAGTTGGATTGGGTCAATTTTTGGTCATCTAAAAGGTACTTTAGTGTTCTTTCATCCTGACTAGAATCGTAATATTCCGAAACCATTTAGGCATCCATAAGTGGGATCGTAGTCGTCGGTCCTGAATTTTTCCTTCATATCCTTATCAAATAGTAACCCTCATAACCCACCCTTAAGTGGTCGAATTTAGACTATTTTGAGCTCATTAGAATGGTAATTGAACAAGCTTGCAAATGGGACAGGAATTAACAAATTCTGAGACCATTCGATATCCCAGAATCACTTTAGAACTCTTCAGTCATCGCTTTCCACATCGCTTGATTCAATGGAGACGTTCATAACTCCCTGGTTTGATGTCAGAAGGGGTTGATTTTTGGTCATCTGAAAGGTACTTTAGTGCTCTTTCATTCTTGACTGGAATCATCATATTCCAAGACCATTTTGGCATTCGTAAGTGGGATCACAGTCGTCGGTCCTGAATTTTTCCATCATCTCCTTGTGCAATAGTACCCCTCATAACTCTCTCTCTTCAGAGGTTAAATTTAAAATATTTCAAGCTCAGTGGAATGGTAACTTGCGATGGTTCTGAATGAGATAAGAATTGCTTAATTTTAAGACCGTTTGATGTCTCAAAAGCATGTTAGAGCACTTCGATCATCATTTTTCAATTTGAATTGTTAATCTTACCAAATCGTGAGTTCCAACGGAGATGCTCATAACTCCCTCATTTGATGTTAGATTGAGTCAATTTTTGGTCATCTGAAAGGTATTTTTATGGTCTTTCATTCCTGGCTGGAATCGTCATATTTCGGGACCATTTGGGCACCATAAGTGGGATCGCCGTCGTTAGTCCTGAATTTTTACTTCATCTCCTTGTCCAATTGTAACCCTCATAACCCTCCCTTCAGGGGTCGAATTTAGACTATTTTGAGTTTATTAGAATGGTAACTTGACAAGCTTCCAAATGGGACCAAAATTAGCTAATTACGAGACCGTTCGATATCCCAAAAGAACATTAGAACTCTTCGATCATCATTTTGCAATTTGGATTGTTAATCTTTCCACATCGTGCGATCTAACGGAGATGCTCATAATTCCCTCGTTTGATGTCAGATTGGTTCAATTTTTGGTCATCTAAAAGGTACTTTAGTGCTTTTTCATTTGTGGCTGGAATCGTCGTATTCCGAGACCACATGGGTATCCATAAGTGGGATCGCAGTCTTTGGTCTTGAATTTTTCTTTCATCTCCTTGTCCAATAGTAACCCTCATAATTCTCTCTTCAAGGGTCAAATTTAAACTATTTTAAGCTCATTGGAATGGTAACTTGCGAAGCATCCTAATGAGACAAGAATTGCCTAATTTTGAGACCGATCGATAACTCAAAAGCCTGTTGGAAATCTTCGATCTTCATTTTTCAATTTGGATTGTTAATCTTTCCAAATCGCGGGATCCAATGGACACGCTCATAACTCCCTCACTTGATGTTGGATTGGGTCAATTTGTGGTCATCTGAAAGGTACTTTTGTGCTCTTTCATTCTTGACTGGAATCATCATATTTTGGGACCATTTGGGCATCCTTAAGTGGGATCGTAGTCATCGGTCCTGAATTTTTACTTTATCTCCTTGTCCAATAGTAACCCTCTTAACCATCCCTTCAGGGATCGAATTTAGACTATTATGAGCTCATTAGAATAGTAACTTGAGAAGCTTCCAAATGGGACCAGAATTAGCTAACTCCAAGACCGTTCAATATCCTAAAAGCACGTTGGAACTCTTCGATCATCATTTTGCAATTTCGATTGTTAATATTTCCACTTCAAGCGATCCAACAGAGACGCTAATAACTCCCTCATTTGAGGTTAGATTGGTTCAAATTTTGGTCATCAAAAAGGTAATTTAGTGCTCTTTCATTCCTGAATTGATTCGTCGTATTCCAAGACAATTTGGGTATCCATAAGTGGGATCGCAGTCGTCGGTCCTGAATTTTTCCTACATCTCCTTGTCCAATAGTAACCCTCAAAACTTTCTCTTCAGAGGTCGAATTTAAACTATTTCAAGCTCAGTGGAATGGTAATTTACGATGGTTACGAATGAGATAAGAATTTCCTAATTTTAAGACTGCTTGATGTCTCAAAAGCTTGTTGAAACACTTCGATCGTCATTTTTCAATTTGGATTGTTCATCTTTGAAAATTGCAAGATCCAACGTAGACGCTCATAAATACCTCATTAGATGTCAGATTGGGTCAATTTTTGGTCATCTAAAGGTACTTTTGTGGTCTTTCATTCTTGACAGGAATCATCATATTTTAGGAACATTTGGGCATCATAAGGAGGATCACAGTCGTCGTTCCTGAATTTTTACTTCTTGTCCTTGTCCAATAGTAACCCTCATAACCCACTTTTTCAGGGGTCGAATTTAGACTATTTTGAGGTCATTAGATTTATAACTTGACAAGCTTCCAAATGAGATAAGAATTGCCTAATTTTGAGACCTTTCAATATCTCGTAAGCATGTTGCAACTCTTAGATCGTCATTTTTCAATTTGGATTGTTAATCTTTCCAATCATGAGATCCAACGTACATGCTCAGAACTCCCTCATTTAATGTCAGAATGGTTCAATTTTTGATCACCTAAAAAGTACTATAATGCTCTTTCATTCCTGACTGGAATGGTTTAATTTTTGGTCACTTGAAAATTACTTTAGTGCTCTTTCATTCCTAACTGGAATCATCATATTCCGGGACCATTTGTGCATCTAGAAGTGGGATCGAAGTCATTGGTCCTAAATTTTTCCTTCATCTCCTTGTGTAATAGTAACCTTCATAACTCTCTCTTCAGTGGTCAAATTTAGACTATTTTGAGCTGATTGGAATGGTAACTTGACAAGCTTCCTAATAGGACCGGAATTGGCTAATTCTGAGACCGTTCAATAACCCCAAAGCACGATTGAACTCTTCGATCATCATTTTGCAATTTGGATTGTTAATCTTTCTAAATCGCATGATCCAACAGAGATGCTCATAACTCCCTCGTTTGATGTTTGATTGGGTCAATTTTTGGTCATCTAAAAGGTACTTTTCGTCATATTCCGAGACGATTGGGGCATCTGTAAGTGGGATCGCAATCGTCTGTCCTTAATTTTTCCTCCATCTCCTTGTGTAATAACAAACCTCATAACTCTCTCTTCAGAGATCGAATTTAAACTATTTCAAGCTTAGAGGAATGGTAACTTGCAATGCTCCCAAATGTGACAAGTATTGCCTATTTTTGATACCGTTCAATAACTCAAAAGCATGTTGGAATTCTTCGATCGTCATTTTTCAATTTGGATTGTTAATATAAAAAAAATCATGAGATCCAATGGACACGCTCATAACTCCCTCGCTTGATGTCGGATTGGGTCGATTTTTGGTTATCCGAAAGGTACTTTTGTGCTCTTTCATTCTTAACTAGAATCATCATATTTCAGGACCATTTGGGCATCTGTAAGTGGGATTGCAGTCATCGGTCCTAAATTTTTAATTCATCTCCTTGTCCAATTGTAACCCTCATTACCCTCCCTTTAGGGGACGAATTTAGATTATTTTGAGCTTAGTAGAATGGTAACTTGGGAAGATTCCAAATGGGACCAGAATTAGCTAATTTCGAGACCGTTCGATATCCTAAAAGCACATTGGAACTCTTTGATCATCATTTTGCAATTTGGATTGTTAATCTTTCCACATTGAGCAATCCAATGAGGATGCTCATAACTCCCTCGTATGATGTCAGATTTGTTCAATTTTTTATCATCTGAAAAGTAATTTAGTGCTCTTTAATTCTTGACTTGATTCATTGTATTCCGAGACAATTTGGGCATTCGTAAGTGGGATCGCAGTCGTCGGTCCTAAATTTTTCCTTCATCTCCTTGTCCAATAGTAACCCTCAAAACTCTCTCTTCAGTAGTCAAATTTAAACTATTTCAAGCTCAGTGAAATGGTAACTTGCGATGGTTACGAATGAGACAAGAATTGCCTAATTTTGAGACCGCTCGATGTCTTAAAAGAATGTTGGAACACTTCGATCGTCATTTTTCAATTTGGATTGTTCATCTTTCCAAATTGCAAGATCCAACGTAGACGCTCATAACTCCCTCGTTTGATGTCGGATTGGGTTGATTTTTTGTCATCTAAAAGGTACTTTTGTGTCTTTTATTCCTGACTGGAGTCGTCATATTTCAGGACCATTTGGGCATCCGTAAGGGGGATCGCAGTCATCAGTCCTAAATTTTTACTTCATCTCCTTATCCAATAGTAACTCTCGTAACTATCTTTTCAGGGGTCGAATTTAGACTATTTTGAGGTCATTAGATTGGTAACTTGACGAGCTTCCAAATGAGACTAGAATTTCCTAATTTTGAGACCATTCGATATCTCGAAAGCAGGTTGGAACTATTTAATCATCATTTTTCAATTTGGATTATTAATCTTTCCAAATTGTGGGATCCAACATACATGCCCATAACTCCCTCATTTGATGTCGGATTGGGTCAATTTTTGGTCACCAGAAAAGTACTTTATTAATCTTTCATTCCTGACTGGAATCGTCTTATTCCAGGACCATTTGGGCTACCATAAGTGGTATCATAGTCATCGGTCCTAAATTTTTCCTTCATCTCCTTATCTAATAGTAACCTATATAACTCTCTCTTCAGTTATCAAATTTAGACTATTTTGAGCTGATTGGAATGGTCAGTTGACAAGCTTCTAAATGGGACCGAAATTAACTAATTTTGAGACTATTCAGTATCCCAAAAGCACGTTAGAACTCTTTGATCGTCATTTTGAAATTTAGATTGTTAATCTTTTCAAATTGCACAATCGAATGGAGACGCTCATAACACCCTTATTTGATGTCAGATTAGGTTTATTTTTGGTGTTCTAAACGGTAATTTAGTGATCTTTCACTCCTGACTGGAATCGTCATATTCCGAGACCATTTGGGCATCCTTAAGTGGGATCACAGTCGTTGGTTCTGAATTTTTCCTTCATCTCCTTGTGCAATAGCAAACCTCATAACTCTCTCTTCAGAGGTCAAATTTAAACTATTTCAAGCTTGGTGGAATGGTAAGTTGTGATGCTCCCAAATGTGACAAGAATTCCCTAATTTTGAGACCATTCAATATCTCAAAAGCATGTTGGAACACTTCAATCATCATTTTTCAATTTGGATTGTTAATCTTTAAAAATTGTGAGATCCAATGGAGACGCTCCTAACTCCCTCGTTTGATGTTGGATTGGGTCGATTTTTGGTCATCTGAAGGGTACTTTTGTACACTTTCATTCTTGAATGGAATCATTATATTCCGGGACCATTTGGGCATCCGTAAGGGGAATCACAGTCGTCGGTCCAGAATTTTTACTTTATCTCCTTGTCCAATAGTAACCCTCATAACCCTCCCTTTAAGGGTCGAATTTAGACTATTATAAGCTCATTAGAATGGTAACTTCACAAGATTCCAAATGGGACCAGAATTGGCTAATTCCGAGACCGGTCAATATTTGAAAAGCACATTGGAACTGTTTGATCATCATTTTGTAATTTGGATTGTTAATCTCTACATATTGCACGATCCAACAGAGATACTTATAACTCCCATGTTTGATGTCAGATTGGATCAATTTCTAGTCATCAGAAAGGTACTTTAGTGCTCTTTTATTCTTGACTGGAATCGTCGTATTTGAAGATGATTTGGGCATCCGTAAGTGGTATCGCAGTCGTCTTTCCTGAATTTTTCCATCATCTCCTTGTCCAATAATAACCCTCATAACTCTCTCTTCAAAGGTCGAATTTAAACTATTTCAAGCTCGTTGGAATTCTAACTTGTGAAGCTTCCAAATGAGATAAGAATTGCCTAATTTCGAGACCGTTAATATCTCGAAAGCACGTTGGAACTCTTCGATTGTCATTTTTCAATTTAGAATGTTAATCTTTTCAAATCGCGAGATCCAACGGACATGCTCATAACTCCCTCGTTTGATGTTAGATTGGGTCAGTTTTTGGTCATCCAAAATGTACTTTAGTGCTCTTTCATTCCTGACAGGAATTGTCATATTCCAGGACCAGTTGGGCATCCGTAAGTGGGATCACAGTCGTCGGTCCTAAATTTTACCTTCATCACCTTGCCTAATAGTAACCTTCATAACTCACTCTTTAGTGGTCAAATTTAAACTATTTTAACTCATTAGAATGGTAACTTGACAAGCTTCGAAATGGACTTGGAATTGGCTAATTCTGAGACTGTTCTATATCCCAAAAGCACATTGGAACTTTTCGATCATCATTTTACAAATTGTATTGTTAATCTTTCCACATCGCGCGATCCAATGGAGACGCTCATAACTCCCTCGTTTGACATCCGATTGGTTCAATTTTTGATCATCTGAAAGGTAATTTAGTGCTCTTTCATTCCTGACTTGATTCATCGTATTCCAAGATAATTTGGGCATTTGTAAGTGAGATCACAGTCATCAGTCCTGAATTTTTTCTTCATCTCCATGTCCAATAGTAACCCTCATAACTCTCTCTTCAAAGGTCAAATGTAAACTATTTCAAGATCAGTGGAATGGTAACTCGCGATGGTTATGAATGAGAAAGAATTGCCTAATTTTGAGACCGTTCGGTGTCTCAAAAGTCTGTTGGAACACTTCAATCGTCATTTTTCAATTTGGATTTTTCATCTTTCCAATTTGCAAGATCCAATGTAGACGCTCGTAACTCCTTTGTTTGATGTTAGATTGGGTCGATTTTTTATCATCTGAAAGGTACTTTGTGGTCTTTCATTCTTGATTGAAATCATCATATTTTAGGACCATTTGGGCATCTGTAAAGGGGATCGCAGTCGTCAGTCTTGAATTTTTACTTCATCTCCTTGTAAAATAGTAACCCTCATAACCCTATTTTCAGGGGTCGAATTTAGACTATTTTGACGCCATTGGATTGGTAACTTGACAAGCTTCCAAATGAGACAAGAATTACCTAATTTTAAGACCATTCGATATCTCGAAAGCATGTTGGAACTCTTCGATCGTCCTTTTTCAATTTGGATTGTAATATTTCTAAATTATGGGATCCAATGTACACGCTCATAACCCCCTCGTGTGATGTCGGATTAGGTCAATTTTTCGTCACCTGAAAAGTACTTTAGTGCTCTCTCATTCCTGACTAAAACTCATATTCTGAGACCATTTTGGCATCCATAAGTGGGACCGCAGCCATCTATCCTAAACTTTTCCTTCATCTCCTTGTCCAATAGTAACCTTCATAACTCTCAGGGGTCAAATTTAGACTATTTTGAGCTAATTGGAATGTTAACTTGACAAGATTCCTAATGGGATAGGAATTGGCTGATTTGGACACTGTTCAATATCCCAAAAGCACGATTGAACTCTTTGATCATCATTTTATAATTTGTATTGTTAATCTTTCCAAATCACGTGATCCAATAGAGATGCACATAACTCCCTCGTTTGATGTCGGATTGGTTCAATTTTTGGTCATCTGAAAGGTACTTTAGTACTTTTTCATTCTTGATCAGAATCGTCGTATTCCGAGACCATTTGGGCATCCGTAAGTGGGATTGTAGTCGTCGGTCCTGAATTTTTCCTTCATCTCCTTGTACAATAGAAAACCTCATAACTCTCTCTTCAGAGGTCGAATTTAAACTATTTCAAGCTTAATTGAATGGTAACTTGCAATGCTCCCAAATATAACAAGAATTGCCTAATTTTGAGACCGTTCGAAATCTCCAAAGCATGTTAGAACACTTCGATCCTCACTTTTAGATTTGGATAGTTAATCTTTAAAAATCATGAGATCCAACGGAGACGCTCATAACTCCCTCATTTGATGTCGAATTGGGCAGTTTTTGGTAATCTAAAAGGTACTTTTATGCCCTTTCATTCCTAAATGGAATCATCATAGTTCAGGACCATTTAGGCTTCCGTAAGGCTGATCACAATCGTCAGTCCTAAATTTTTACTTCATCTCCTTGTCCAATAGTAACCCTCATAACCCTCCCATCAGGGGTCAAATTTAGACTATTATGAGCTCATTAGAATGGTAACTTGACAAGCTTCCAAATGGGACTAGAATTGGCTAATTCTGAGACCGTTCGATATCCCAAAAGAACATTGGAACTCTTTGATCATCATTTTATAATTTGTATTGTTAATCTTTCCAAATCACGTGATCCAATAGAGATGCACATAACTCCCTCGTTTGATGTCGGATTGGTTCAATTTTTGGTCATCTGAAAGGTACTTTAGTACTTTTTCATTCTTGATCAGAATCGTCGTATTCCGAGACCATTTGGGCATCCGTAAGTGGGATTGTAGTCGTCGGTCCTGAATTTTTCCTTCATCTCCTTATACAATAGGAAACCTCATAACTCTCTCTTCAGAGGTCGAATTTAAACTATTTCATGCTCAGTGGAATGGTAACTTACAATGCTCCCAAATATGACAAGAATTGCCTAATTTTGAGGCCGTTCAATATCTCAAAAGCATGATGGAACTCTTCGATCGTCATTTTTCTATTTGGATTGTTAATCTTTCCAAATCATGAGATGCAATGGTCATGCTCATAACTCCCTTGCTTGATGTCAGATTGGGTCGATTTTTGGTCATCTGAAAGGAACTTTTGTGCTCTTTCATTCCTGACTGGAATCATCATATTTCGGGACCATTTGGGCGTCCGTAAGTGGGATCACAGTCATAGTCTTGAATTTTTACTTCATCTCCTTATCCAATTCTAACCCTCATAACCCTCCCTTTAGGGATCGAATATAGATTATTTTAATCTCAATAGAATGATAACTTGACGCTCATAACTACCTCGTTTGATGATGGATTAGGTCAATTTTGGTCATCGGAAAGGTACTTTGAGCTCTTTCATTCCTGACTTGAATCATCGTATTTCGAGATGATTTAGGCATCCGTAAGTGGTATCGCAGTCGTTGGTCCTGAATTTTTCCTTCATCTCCTTGTCCAATAGTAACCTTCATAAGCTTCTCTTCAGTAGTTGAATTTAGGCTATTTTGAGCTCATTGGAATGGTAAGTTGACAAGCTTCCAAATGGGACAGGAATTAGCTATTTTTGAGACCATTCAATATCCCAAGAGCACGTTAGAACTCTTCGATTGTCATTTTGTAATTTGGATTGTTAATATTTCCAAATCGCATGATTCAACAGAGACGCTCATAACTCCCTTGTTTGATGTGGATTGGGTCTATTTTTATTCTTCTAAAAGGTAATTTAGTGCTCTTTCATTTCTGATTAGAATCGTTATATTCCGAGACCAGTTGGGAATCTGTAAATGGGATCACAGTCGTCGGTCCTAAATTTTTCTTTCATCTCCTTCTGCAATAGCAAACCTCATAACTCTCTCTCTTCAGAGGTCGAATTTAAACTATTTCAAGCTTAGTCGAATGGTAACTTTTTTTTTTACACACGCACACACACCCCACACACTCATGCTAGTGGAATTTCACCACCTATGGGTCCTCGAACCCTTGACCAGGAGTTGAAACTCATAAGAGTCTACCACCCGGGCAAGAGTAAGGACCCAGTCGAATAGTAACTTGCGATGCTCCCAAATGTGACAGAATTGCCTAATTTTGAGACTGTTCGATATGCCAAAAGCATGTTGGAACACTTTGATCATCATTTTATCAATTTAGATTGTTAATCTTTAAAAATCATGAGATCCAATGGAGATGCTCACAACTCCCTTGTTTGATATCAGATTGGGTCAATTTTTGGTCATTTGAAAAGTACTTTTGTGCTCTTTCATTCCTGAATGGAAGCATCATATTCCAAGACCATTTAGGCATCCGTAAGGGGGATCGTAGTTGTTGGTCGTAAATTTTTACTTCATCTCCTTATCCAATAGTAATCCTCATAACCCTCTTTTTAGGGGTCGAATTTAGACTATTTTGAGGTCATTGGATTGGTAAGTTGACAAGCTTCCAAATCAGACAAGAATTGCCTAATTTTTTGACCATTCGATATCTCAAAAGCATGTTGGAACTCTTCAATTGTCATTTTTGAATTTGGATTGTTAATATTTCTAAATCGTGGGATCCAATGTACATCCTCAAAACTCCCTTATTTGATGTCGGATTGGGTCAATTTTTGGTCACCTGAAAAGTACTTTAGTTCTCTTTCATTCCTAACTAGAATCGTCATATTCCAGGACCATTTGGGCATCCATAAGGGGGATCACAGTTGTCGGTCCTGAATTTTTACTTCATCTCCTTGTCCAATAGTAACCCTCATAACCCTCTTTTCAGGGGTTTAATTTAGACTATTTTGAGGTCATTGGATTGGTAAGTTGACAAGCTTCCAAATTAGACAAGAATTACCTAATTTTGAGACCATTCGATATCTCGAAAGCATGTTAGTACACTTCGATCATCATTTTTCAATTTGGATTGTTAATCTTTCCAAATCGTGGGATTCAATGTGCATACTTATAGCTCCCTCGTATGAAGTCGGATTGGGTCAATTTTTGGTCACCTGAAAAGTACTTTAGTGCTCTTTTATTCCTGACTAGAATCGTCATATTCCAGGACCATTTGGGCATCTGTAAGTGGGATCACAGTCCTCGGTTCTAAATTTTTCCTTCACCTCCTTGTCCAATAGTAAATTTCATAACTCTCTCATTAGTGGTCAAACTTAGATTATTTTGAGCTTATGGGAAGGGTAACTTGACAAGCTTCCTAATGGAACTGGAATTGGCTAATTTTGATACCGTTGAATATCCCAAAAGCATGATTGAACTCTTCGATCGTCATTTTGCAATTTGGATTGTTAATCTTTCCAAATCGCGCGATCCAACAGAGAAGCTCATAAGTCCCTCGTTTGATGTTGGATTAGGTCGATTTTTGGTCATCTAAAAGCTACTTAGAGCTCTTTCATTCCTGACTTGAATTGTCATATTCCGAGATGATTTTGGCATCCGTAAGTGGGATCGCAGTCGTTGGTCCTGAATTTTTCCTTCATCTCCTTGTCTAATAATAACCTTCTTAAGCCTATCTTCAGTGGTAGAATTTAGGCTATTTTGAGCTCATTGGAATGGTAAGTTGACAAGCTTCCAAATGGGATTGGAATTAGCTATTTCTGACACTGTTCAATATCCCAAAAGCACATTAGAACTCTTTGATCATCATTTTGTAATTTTCCTTGTTAATCTTTCCAAATCGCATGATCCAACGGAGACGTTCATGACTCCCTCGTTTGATGTCGGATTGGGTTGATTTTTGGTCTTCTAAAAGGTAATTTAGTGCTCTTTCATTCCTAATTGGAATCTTCATATTTCGAGACCACTTGGGCATCCGTAAGTGGGATCGCAGTCTTCGGTCCTGAATTTTTCCTTCATCTCCTTATGTAATAGCAAACCTCATAACTCTCTCTTCAGAGGTCGAATTTAAAATATTTCAAGCTCAGTGAAATGGAAACTTGCGATGCTCCTAAATGTGACAAGAATTGCCTAATTTTAAGACTGTTCGATATCTCAAAAGCATTTTGGAAACTACGATCATTATTTTTCAATTTGGATTGTTAATCTTTTAAAATTACCATATCCAACAGAGACGCTGATAACTCCTGCATTTGAAGTCGGTTTGGGTCCATTTTTGGTCATCTGAAAAGTACTTTTGTGCTCTTTCATTCCTGAATGGAATCATCACATTTCGAGACCATTTGGGGATCCGTAAGGGGGATTGCAGTTGTCAATCCTAAATTTTTACTTCATCTCCTTATCCAATAGTAACCCTCATAACCCTCCCTTCAAGGGGTCGAATTTAGACTATTATAAGCTCATTAGAATGGTAACTTAACAAGCTTCCAAATGGGATCAGAATTGGCTAATTTCTAGACCGTCTGATATCCCAAAAGCATGTTGGAACTCTTCGATCATCATTTTTCATTTCGGATTGTTAATCTTTCCACATCGCATGATCCAATGGAGACATTCATAACGCCCTCATTTGAATGTCAGATTGGGTCAATTTTTGGTCATCTGAAGGGTACTTTAGTGCTCTTTCATTCCTGACTGGAATCGTCGTATTACGAGACCATCTAGGCATCCGTAAGTGGGATCACAATTGTCGGTCCTGAATTTTTCCTTCATCTCCTTATCCAACAGTAACCCACATAACTCTCTTTAGAGGTTGAATTTAAACTATTTCAAAGCTCCTTGGAATGGTAACATGTGAAGCTTCCAAATGAGATAAGAATTAGATATTTTTGAGACTGTTTGATATATCAAAAGCATGTTAGAACTCTTCCTTCGTCATTTTTCAATTTGGATTGTTAGTCTTTCCAAATCGCGAGATCCAATGGAGACGCTTATAACTCCCTCGTTTGATGTTGAATTGGGTCAATTTTTGGTCATCTGAAAGGTACTTTTGTGTTCTTTCATTCCTGACTGGAATCGTCATATTCCAAGACCATTTGGGCATCCGTAAGTGGGATCGCAGTCGTCGATCCTCAATTTTTCCTTCATCTCCTTATCTAATAGTAACCCTCATAACCCTCCCTTCAAGGGTCGAATTTAGACTATTTTGAGCTCATTAGAATGGTAACTTGACAAGCTTCCAAATGGGACCATTATTGACTAATTCTGACACCGTTCGATATTCGAAAAGCACGTTCGAACTCTTTGATCATCATTTTGTAATTTAGATTGTTAATCTCTACACATAGCACGATCCAACGGAGATACTTATAACTCCCTCGTTTGATGTCGGACTGGGTCAATTTCTGGTCATCAGAAAGGTACTTTAGTGCTCTTTCATTCTTGACTGGAATAGTTGTATTCTAAGACCATTTTGGCATCCGTAAGTAGTATCGCAGTCATCAGTCCTGAATTTTTCCATCATCTCCTTGTTCAATAGTAACCTTCATAACTCTCTCTTCAGAGGTCGAATTTAAACTGTTTCAAGCTCATTGGAATGGTAACTTGCGAAGCTTCCAAATGAGATAAGAATTGTCTAATTTTCAGACCGATCGATATCTTGAAAGCATGTTGGAATTCTTCGATCGTCATTTTTCAATTTGGAATGTAAATCTTTCCAGATCATGGGATCCAACGGACATGCTCATAACTCCCTCGTTTGATGTCAGATTGGGTTAATTTTTAGTCATCCAAAAGCTACTTTAGTGCTCTTTCATTATTGACTGGAATCATCATATTCCGAGTCCATTTAGGCATCCACAAGTGGGATCAGAGTCGTCGGTCCTAAATTTTCCTTCATCACCTTGTCCAATAGTAACCTTCATAACTCTCTCTTCAAAATGGGACCAAATTTGGCTAATTCTGAGACCGTTTGATGTCCCAAAAGCACATTGGAACTATTTGATCGTCATTTTGCAATTTGGATTGTTAATCTTTCCAAATCACACGATCTAATGGAGACGCTCATAACTCCCTTGTTTAATATCGGATTGGGTCTATTTTTGTTCTTTTGAAAGGTAATTTAGTCCTTATTCATTCCTGAAAGGAATCGTGGTATTCCGAGACCATTTGGGCATCCGTAAGTGGGATCGCAGTCGTTGGTCCTGAATTTTTCCTTCATATCCTTGTTCAATTGTAACCCTCATAACTCTCTTCAGAGGTCGAATTTAAACTATTTCAAGCTCAGTGGAATAGTAACTTACGATGGTTCCGAATAAGATAAGAATTACCTAATTTTGAGACTATTCGATGTCTCGAAATCGTGTTGGAACACTTTGATCATCATTTTTCAATTTGGATTGTTAATCTTTCCAATTCATGAGAACCGACAGAGATGCTCATAACTCCCTCATTTGATGTGGGATTATGTCAATTTTTGGTCATCTGAAAGGTACTTTTGTGCACTTTCATTCCTGACCGGAATCATCATATTTTGGGGCCATTTGGGCATTCGTAAGTGGGATCACAGTCATCGGTCCTTAATTTTTACTTCATCTCCTTGTCCAATAGCAACCCTCATAACCCTCCCTTCACGGGTCGAATTTAGACTATTTGAGCTCATTAGAATGGTAACCTGACAAGCTTCCAAATGGGACCAGAATTATCTAATTCTGAGACCGTTCAATATCCGAAAAGCATGTTGGAACTCTTTGATCATCATTTTGCAATTTGGATTGTTAATCTTTCCACATCACGCGATCCAACGAGGACACTCATAACTCTGTCATTTGATGTTAGATTGGTTCAATTTTTGGCCATCTGAAAGGTACTTATGTGGTCTTTCATTCCTTATTGGAATCATCGTATTCTGAGACTATTTGGGCAACCGTAAGTGGGATGCAGTCGTTGGTCCTGAATTTTTTCTTTATCTCCTTTTCCAATAGTAACCCTCATAACTCTCTCTTCTAAGGTCGAATTTAAAATATTTCAAGCTCATTGGAATGGTAACTTGCGAAGCTTCCAAATGAGACAATAATTGCCTAATTTTGAGACCGCTCGATATCTCAGAAGCATGTTGGAACTCTTCAATCATCCATTTTCAATTTGAATTATTAATCTTTTCGAATCACGGGATCCAACGGACATGCTCATAAATCTCTCTTCAGAGGTCGAATTTAAACTATTTCAAGCTCATAGGAATGGTAACTTGTGATGCTTCCAATTGAGACAAGAAGTACTCTCCGATCATCATTTTTCAATTTAGATTGTTAATCTTTTCAAATCGTGGGATCCAATGGATACACTCATAACTCATTCATTTGATGTCGGATTGGGTCGATATTTGGTCATCTGAGAGGTACTTTAGTGCTCTTTCATTCCTGACTGGAATCGTCATTTTCTGAAACCATTTGGGCATGCGTACATGGGATTGTAGTCATCGATCGTGAATTTTTCATTCATCTCCTTGTCCAATACTAACATTCATAACTCTGTCTTCAGTGGTCGAGTTTAGAATATTTTAAAGTCAATGGAATGGTAACATGACAAGCTTCCAAATGGGACCGAAGTTGGCTAATTCTGAGATTGTTCCATAGCCCAAAAGCATGTTGGAACTCTTCGATCGTCATTTTGCAATTTGTATTGTAAATCTTTTAAAATCGCGTTATCCAACTGAAATGCTCATAACTCCCTTGTTTGACTTCGAATTGGGTCAATTTTTGGCCATCTAAATGGTACTTTATTGCTCTTTCATTCTAGACAAAAATCACCATATTCCAAGACCATTTTGGCATCCATAAGTAGCATCACAATCGCTAGTCCAGAATTTTACCATCATCTCCTTGTCCAATAGTAACCCTCAAAACTCTCTCTTTAGAGGTTGAATTTAAACTATTTCAAGCTCATTGTAATGGTAACTTGCGAAGCTTCCAAATGTTACAAGAATTGCCTAATTTTGAGACCGTTCGATATCTCAAAAGCATGTTGGAACACTCCGATCATCATTTTTTAATTTGGATTAGTAATCTTTCCAAATTGCGGGATCCAATGGAGACGCTCATAACTCCCTCGTCGATGTCGGATTGGGTCAATTTCTAGTCATCTAAAAGGTACTTTAGTGCTCTTACATTCTTGACTAGAATTGTCATATTCTAGTTCCATTTGGGCATCAGTAAGTGGGATCATAGTCATCAATCACAAAATTTTCCTTCATCTCCTAGTCCAATAGTAACCCTCATTACACTCCCTTCAGTGGTCGAATTTAGAGTATTTTAAGCTCATTAGACTGGTAACATCACAAGTTTCCAAATGGGATTAGAATTGGCTAATTTTGAAACTGTTCAATATCCTAAAAGCACGTTGGAACTCTTCGATCATTATTTTCCAATTTGGATTGTTAATCCTTCTACATCGTGCAATCCAACGGAGATGCTCATAACTCCCTCGTTTGATGTCAGATTGGGTTGATTTTGGTCATTTGAAAGGTACTTTGGTGCCCAATCATTCCTGATTGGAATCGTCATATTCCGAGACCATTTGGGCATCCTAAGTGGGATTGTAGTTGTTGGTCCTGAATTTTTCGTTCATCTCCTTGTCCAATAGTAACCCTCATAACAATCTCTTCAGAGGTCAAATTTAAACTATTTCAATGTCATTGGAATGATAACTTTCAAAGCTTCCAAATTGGACAAGAATTGCCAAATTTTGAGACCATTTAATATCTCAAAAGCACGTTGGAACTCTTCGATTGTAATTTTTCAATTTGGATTGTTAATCTCTCTAAATCGTGAGATCCAATAGAGACGCTTATAACTCCCTCGTTTGATGTCGAATTTGATTAATATTTAGTCATCTGAAAGGTACTTTAGTGTTCTTTCATCCTGACTGGAATCGTCATATTCCGAAACCATTTGGGCATTCGTAAGTGGGATCGTAGTCGTCGGTCCTGAATTTTTCCTTCATATCCTTGTCCAATAATAACCCTCATAACTCTCCCTTCAGGGGTCAAAATTAGGCTATTTTAAGCTCCTTAGAATGGTAATTGAACAAGCTTGCAAATGGGACAAGAATTGGCTAATTTTGAGACCGTTTGATATCCCAAAACCACGTTGGAACTCTTCGGTCATCATTTTGCAATTTGGATTGTTAATCTTTCCACATCGCATGATCCAACAGAGACGTACATAACTCCCTAGTATGATGCCAGAATGGGTTAATTTTTGGTCATCTGAAAGGTACTTTAGTGCTCTTTCATTCCTCACTGGAATCATTATATTTTGAGACCCTTTGGGCATCCACAAGTGGGATCGCAGTCGTCGGTCTATAATTTTTCCTTCATCTCCTTGTGCAACAGTAACCCTCATAACTCTCTCTTCAGGGTTGAATTTAAACTATTTCAAGCTCAATGGAATGGTAACTTGCGATGGTTCCAAATAAGACAAGAATTGCCTAATTTTAAGACTGTTCGATGTCTCAAAAGCATGTTGGAACACTTTGATCGTCATTTTTCAATTTGGATTGTTAATCTTTTCAAATCGTGAGTTCTAACAGAGATGCTCATAACTCCCTCGTTTGATGTCGAATTGGGTCAATTTTTTGTCATCTAAAAAGTGCTTTTGTGGCCTTTCATTCTGGACTGGAATAACATATTTCAAGACCATAGTAACCCTCCTTGTCCAATAGTAACCCTCATAACCATCCATTAAGGGGTCGTATTTAGACTATTTTGATCTCATCAGAATGATAACTTGACAAGCTTTTAAATGGGATCAGAATTAGCTAATTCTGAGACCATTCGATATCCCTAAAGAACGTTGGAACTCTTCAATCATCATTTTGCAATTTGGATTGTTAATCTTTCCACATCGAGTGATCCAGTGGAGACGTTATAACTCCCTCGTTTGATGTTGGATTGGTTCGATTTTTGGTCATCTAAAAGGTACTTTAGTGCTCTTTCATTCCTGACTGGAATCGTCGTATTCCGAGACCATTTGGGCATGCATAAGTGGGATCACAGTCGTCAGTCTTAAATTTTTCATTCATCTCCTTATCCAATAGTAACCCTCATAATTCTCTCTTCAGAGGTCAAATTTAAACTATTTCAAGCTCATCTGAATGGTAACTTGCGAAGCTTCCAAATAAGACAAGAATTTCCTCATTTTGAGACCATTTGATATCTCAAAAGCATGTTGGAACTCTTCAATCATCATTTTTCAATTTGGATAATTAATCTTTCCAAATCGTGGGATCCAATGGACATGCTCGTAACTCCCTCGTTTGATATCGGATTGGGTCAATTTTTGGTCATCTGAAAGGTACTTTTCTGCTCTTTCATTCCTGAATGGAATCGTCATATTTCGAGACCATTTGGGCATCTGTAAGTGGGATCACAGTTGTCGTTTCTGAATTTTTACTTCATCTCCTTGTCCAATAGTAACCCTTATAACCCTCCCTTCAGGGGTCGAATTTAGACTATTTTGAGCTCATTAGAATTGCAACTTGACAATCTGCCAATTGGGATTGGAATTAGCTAATTCCGAGACCGTTCGATATCCCAAAAGCATGTTAGAACTCTTCGATCATCATTTTGCAATTTGGCTTGTTAATCTTTCCACATCGAGCGATCCAACATAGATGCTCACAACTCCCTCGTTTCATGTCAGATTGGTTCAATTTTTGGTCATCTAAAAAGTAATTTAGTGCTCTTTCATTCCAGACTTGAATCGTCTTATTCCAAGACAATTTGGGCATCCATAAGTGGGATCACAGTCATTGGTCCTGAATTTTTCCTTCATCTGCTTGTCCCATAATAACCCTCATAACTCTCTCTTAAGAGGTCGAATTTTAACTATTTCAAGCTCAGTGGAATGGTAACTTGCGATGGTTATGAATGAGACAAGAATTACCAAATTTTGAGACCGTTTGATGTCTTAAAACCATGTTGGAACACTTCGATCATCAATTTTCAATTTGGATTGTTCATCTTTCCAAATTGCAAGATCCAATGTAGTCGCTCATAACTCCCTCGTTTGATGTCGGATTGAGTCAATTTTTTGTCATTTGAAAGGTAGTTTTGTGGTCTTTCAATCTTGACTAGAATCATCATATTTCATCACCATTTTGGCATCTGTAAGGGAGATCGCAGTCATCGATCCTGAATTTTTACATCATCTCCTTATCCAATAGTAACCCTCATAACCCTCTTTTTAGGGGTTGAATTTAGACTATTTTAAGTCATTAGATTGGTAACTTGTCAAGCTTCTAAATGAGACAAGAATTGCCTAATTTTGAAACCATTCGATATCTCGAAAGCATGTTGGAACTCTTCGATCGTCATTTTTCAATTTGGATTATTAATCTTTCCAAACTGTGGGCTGCAACAGACATGCTCATAACTCCCTAGTTCGAAGTTGGATTAGGTCTTTCATCCTGACTGGAATCATCATATTTCGGGACCATTTGGGCATCCGTAAGTGGGATCGCAGTCATTGGTCCTAAATTTTTCCTTCATCTCCTTGTCCAATAGTAACCTTCATAAATCTCTCTTCAGTGGTCAAATTTATACTATTTTGAGCTGATTGGAATGGTTATTTGACAAGCTTCCAAATGGGGCTGGAATTGGCTACTTCTAAGATTGTTCAATATCCCAAAAGCACGATTGAACTCTTCGATCATCATTTTACAATTTGGATTGTTAATCTTTCCAAATCATGCGATCCAACAGAGACGCTCATAACTCCCTCGTTTGCTGTTGGATTGGGTCGATTTTTGGTCATCTAAAAGGTACTTTGGATCTCTTCATTCCTGACTTAAATCATCGTATTTCGAGATGATTTGAGCATCTGTAAGTGGGATCGCAGTCATCGGTCCTGAATTTTTTCTTCATTTCCTTATCCAATAGTAACCTTCATAAGCCTCTCTTCAGCAGTCAAATTTAGGCTATTCTGAGCTCATTGGAATGGTAAGTTGATAAGCTTCTACATGGGACCAAAATTAGCTATTTCTGGGACCGTTCGATATCCCAAAAGCATGGTAGAATTCTTCGATCGTCATTTCACAATTTGGACTATTAATCTTTCCAAATCGCACGATCCAACGGAGACGCTCATAACTCCTTTGTTTAATGTCGGATTAGGTTGATTTATGATTCTCTAAAAGGTAATTTAGTACTCTTTCATTCCTGACTGGAATCATTGTATTTCGAGCCATTTAGGCATCCGTAAGTGGGAATTTTTCCTTCATCTCCTTGTTCAAAAGTAAACCTTATAACTCTCTCTTCAAAGGTCGAATTTAAACTATTTCAAACTCAGTGGAATGGTAACTTACGTGCTTCCAAGTGTGACATGCCTAATTTTGAGACCATTTGATATCTCAAAAGCATGTTTGAACACTTCGATCGTCATTTTTCAATTTGGATTGTTAATCTTTAAAAATCATGAGATCCAACAGAGACGCTCATAACTCCCTCCTTTGATGTCAGATTGGGTCCATTTTTGGTCATCTTAAAGGTACTTCTATACTCTTTCATTCCTGAATGGAATCATCATATTTCGGTACCATTTGGGCATCCGTAAGGGGGATCGCAGTTGTCAGTCTTAAATTTTTACTTTATCTCCTTGTCCAATACTAACCATCATAACCCTCCCTTCAGGGGTCGAATTTAGTCTATTATGAGCTCATTAGAATGGTAACTTGACAAGCTTCCAAATGGGACCTGAATTGGCTAATTTTATGACTATACGATATTCCAAAAGCACGTTGGAACTCTTCGATCATCATTTTACATTTTGGATTGTTAATCTTTCTACATCGCACAATCCAATAGAGACGCTCATAACTCCCTCGCTTGATGTCGAATTAGGTTAATTTTTGGCCATCTAAAATGTACTTTAGTGCTCTTTCATTCTGATTGGAATCGTCATATTCCGAGACCATTTGGGCATCTGTAAGTGGGATCGCAGTCGTCGGTCGTAAAATTTTCCTTCATCTCCTTGTTCAATAGTAATCTACAAAACTCTCTCTTCAGAGGTCAAATTTAAACTATTTCAAAGCTCATTGGAATGGTAACTTGTGAAGCTTCCAAATGAGATAAGAATTACCTAAATTTGAGGTCGTTCAATATCTCAAAAGCATGTTGGAACTCTTCAATCATCATTTTTCAATTTGGATTGTTAATCTTTTCAAATCACGAGATCCAACAGAGATGCTCATAACTCCCTCCTTTGATGTCGAATTGGGTCAATTTTTAGCCATCTAAAAGGTACTTTTGTTGTCTTTCATTCCTAACTGGAATCGTCATATTCCGGGACCATTTGGGCATCTATAAGTGGGATCGCAGTCGTTGGTCCTCAATTTTTCCTTCATCTCCTTGTCCAATAGAAACCCTCATGACTCTTCCATCTGGGGTTGAATTTAGACTATTTTGAGCTCATTAGAATGGTAACTAGACAAGCTTCCAAATGGCACTAGAATTGGCTAATTCTGAGACCGTTCGATATCCGAAAAGCACGTTAGAACTCTTCGATCATCATTTTGCAATTTGGATTGTTAATCTTTTCACATTGCGCGATCCAATGGAGATGCTCATAACTCCCTTATTTGATGTCGGATTGGATCAATATTTGGTCGTTTGAAAGGTACTTTAGTGCTCTTTCATTCCTGACTAGAATCGTCATATTCCGGGAACATTTGGTCACCCATAAGTGACATCGCAGTCGTCCATCCTCAATTTTTCCTTCATCTCCTTATCAAATAGTAACCTGCATAACTCTCTCTTCAGCAATCAAATTTAGACTATTTTGAGCTAATTGGAATGGTAACTTGAAAAGCTTCTAAATGGGACTAGAATTGGCTAATTCTGAGACCGTTCGATATCTCAAAAGCACGCTGGAATTCTTCGATCATCATTTTGCAATTTGGATTGTTAATCTTTCAAAATCTTATGATCCAACGGAGACACTCATAACTCATTTTGTTGTTGGATTGGGTCTATTTTGGGTCATCTGAAAGGTACCTTAGAGCTCTTTCATTCCTGACTGGAATCGCCTTATTCCGAGACGATTTGGGCACTCGTAATTGGGATAGCAGTTGTTGGTCCTGAATTTTTCCTTCATCTCCTTGCCCAATAGTAGCCTTCATAACTCACCCTTCGGTGGTCAAATTTAGATTATTTTGAGCTCATTGGAATGGTAAGTTGACAACTTCCAAATGGGACCGGAATTGGCTATTTTTGAGACCATTAGATTTCCCAAAAGTACGGTGGAACTCTTCGATCATGATTTTGCAATTTGGACTGTTAATCCTTCCAAATCGCATGATCCAACGGAGATGCTCTTGACTCCCTTGTTTGATGTCAAATTGGGTCAATTTTTGGTCTTCTAAAAGGGAATTTAGTGCTCTTTCATTCCTGATTAGAATCGTCGTATTTCAAGACCATTTGGGCAACCGTAAGTTGGATCACAGTCGTCAGTCCTGAATTTTTCCTTCATCTCCTTATGCAATAGTAACCCTCATAACTCTCTCTTCAAAGGTCGAATTTAAACTATTTCAAGCTCAGTGGAATGGTAACTTTCAATGCTTCTAAATGTGACAAGAATTTCCTAATTTCGAGACCGTTCGA
This sequence comes from Magnolia kwangsiensis, assembly GCA_037074715.1. Lineage (NCBI taxonomy): Eukaryota > Viridiplantae > Streptophyta > Magnoliopsida > Magnoliales > Magnoliaceae > Magnolia > Magnolia kwangsiensis. The sequence continues at coordinate 110,057,678 of CM073576.1, read as the reverse complement.
TATCTCAAAAACATGTTAGAACACTTCGATCATCATTTTTCAATTTGGATTGTTAATCCTTTCAAATCGTGAGATCCAATGGAGACGCTCATAACTCCCTAGTTTGATGTCAGATTGGTTCAATTTTTAGTCATTGGAAAGGTACTTTAGTGCTCTTTCATTCCTGACTAGAATCGTCATATTGCGAGACCATTTGTCCAACCGTAAGTGGGATCGCAATCGTTGGTCCTAAATTTTTCCTTCATCTCCTTGTCTAATAGTAATCCCTTCATCTCCTTGTCCAATAGTAACCTTCATAACTCTCTCTTCAGTGGTCAAATTTAGACTATTTCGAGCTCATTGGAATGGTAGCTTGTCAAGCTTCCAAATGGGATCGGAATTGTCTAATTCTGATACCGTTCGACGTCCCAAAAGCACGTTGGAATCTTCGATTGTCATTTTACAATTTGTATTATTAATCTTTCTAAATCGCATGAGTAGAGATGCTCATAACTCCCTTGTTTGATGTTGGATTGGGTCACTTTTTGGTTATCTGAAAGATACTTTAGTGCTCTCTCATTCCTGATTGGAGTCGTCGTCTTTCGAGAGCATTTGGACATCCGTAAGTGGGATCACAGTTGTCGGTCTTGAATTTTTCCTTCATTTCCTTGTCCAATTGTAACCTCATAACTCTCTCTTTAGAGGTTGAATTTAAACTATTTTAAGCACATTAGAATGATAACTTGTGAAGCTTCTAAATTAGATAAGAATTTCCTAATTTTGAGACCGTTCGATATCTCAAAAGCACGTTGGAACTCTTTGATCATCATTTTTTTAATTTGGATTATTAATCTTTCCTAATCACAGGATCCAATGGAGACGCTCATAAGTCGCTCGTTTGAAGTCGGATTGGGTCATTTTTTGGTCATCTGAAAGGTACTTTAGTTCTCTTTCATTCTTGACTGGAATCATCATATTCCAGGACCATTTGGGCATCCATAAGTGGGAATGCAGTTGTCAGTCCTTAATTTTTCCTTCATCCATGTAACATCTATAAGAAAAATCTATACGATGACCTGAGTACCACCTCAGGCAGAAATCACTAGGGATCGTGTCCTGTAGAAATTTAAGCAAAAATTAATTAAGTGTTGAACTAGTTTAATCAGTGGATTTAGCTTGAACCACTATTTCTACTAATGATAAGACCCAAAACCATCAAAATAACTAACTCAACACTACTTAAGAACGTAGGAGAAATCCCAAAAGCCTGTTACTCTTGGGAGTACATTAAAAATCCGTATCAGACTTGGACCCCACATCAAAAGTCTAATGACCGTGAAACTATAAGGTTATGACCATCTTATTGGGCTTGACAACCATTGCAGGAATCGAGCCCAGATAGTATCCAGAAACGCACAACTTGGTCCCTGAGCGAAGTGTGTGAGAAACACGAATACCTTTAGAATATGTAATGAAACTTAAGTAAATTGGGTCATTCTCTTGCGGGTGAAATTGAAGATTTTAGACCTTCAGTTCCTGTTCAAAATTCACCCATGGATCAGAGAAATTTCCCTGCACATACTGTGTAACTGTGGCCCCGATTGAGTAAGTATGACCATTGATCTGACACAGGTCCTTCACGGTCGATCAGCTCATCCGATCGCACCATAAAGATAGTCCTAGCATAGATCCAATGTCAAGGAGCATACCCAATGGTGTAGGAGAGTATTGGACCCTCCTATGAGTGTTGTTTGTCAAAAACAGGCACCCTTTGGTTATAAGTTAAGTATATCATGGCCCTAGGGCCATTAACACCAGTTCCGAGCCTATTTAAAGCCTTAAACCACTCCACCCCTCTCTCATACGAATTTTCTCCAAAACCTAGGAGAGAGAGAGAGAGAGAGAGAGAGAGAGAGAGAGAGAGAAAAGGAGAGAAAAGAGGAAGGAAGGAAGAGAGATTCCTGGAGATCTTTGCTGAGATACTTTCCCACAACTCCACGCACTGATTCAGCTCTCTATTGCACTACACGACTCGTTTCAACTATGATTTGGGTAAGAAATTCAAACCCTAATGCCATAATTAAGGTTTAAAATAGTCGTTTGTCGACCTACCTAACAGATTTCATGATTAACAGATTTCATGATTTAGGTAACCGTTATTCCATTTTCATGATTTAGGATTTCGATGAAAGGTGGAGACTATAAACGTTTAGGTTATGTTTTTCAAGGCTTTTAATGTCAGCTAATGATTTATGTCTGACTTAATTGCTGCCATATGATCTTAGTTACGATGTTTTCGATAAATTATACATGTGTGAACTATGTTGAATATATGATGCATTCCATGTGTTTGTTGAAATATTTGAATGAATATGATATTTTGATTTGTGCTTGTCATGACTATAGATCTAGGATTCATCTTTTTCATGTGTATCATGATCTCTTTATGTAATGAATTGTTATAGATCATATTATAACTAATCTAGTCTATGTAATTAGTTATGTGTAGTCTAAGTGTTTGATAAAATGTCTAAATGAGAAATTGTTGATGAAATGTATTTAATAAGGGTATTGAGATAAGATTCTCAATTACCTTATCCATATGTATAGTTTCCTTCAAGAAATCTTAATTTCGACTAGGCAATTTATGAATGAAATGGAATGTTTGGTAACATGTTCAATATGCTTGATGAAATGCTCAAATGAGATATTGATTTGAATTATTTGTCAAATGCTGATATGACTTTCACATGTATTTACATGCTACATTTGAGTAAGGTTAAGACTGTAACATAATCTAGACAATCGGTAATGATTGTTGTTGAGTGGCTGAATTCGTCTCGCCACATTTGATATGTTCGGTGAATCCGAGTCATATGATGATTGTCGATATTAGTTAGAACATGAGGAGTGCTTACACACTCCATGTCGATTAATTCGGCATGTTCCCGTACTAATCGAACTTGTCTAATAAACTGATGGGCTTATTGTGTGTTTACATGTACATCACTGTTTGAATCTAAGGTACCACTTACTAATGTACAAACTTACTTCAACCATGGTACCACGATCCGCTAAGACTCATGAGCCGGGTATGGTGGTATGGGACACCGTGGTCAAGCTGTTGGCCTATACTGGGGTGACGAGCTTTTCCGTAATGACCAGTGAGCAACCCAAACTCGTGAGCTGAATATGGTGGTATGAGATACTATATTCGAGCTGTCAGCCTATGCTAAGGTGACGAGCCTCCCCATAGTGACCTCAAGTATAAACTCTCAAATTTGCCTATCCACTACTTTTTATTAGGGGTGATTCCCTACAACTTGCCTATCTTATATGGTTAACTAGGATTGATGACCCTAATGGATCCTTCAGTTTGAGTAAATGATATAAAGGGAGATACCTTAGCTTTCCAAATCCGCTGTATGAATAAGCCTAATTAAGTACTTAGTTAACACGACCATGCACCGCATTGCATGTTCTTTGGTGAGGAAGTTTCACGTTTAGGGAGTTTTTCATGCGCGAATGGTTGACGGAGTCACTTTGAGGGAGCTTCGTGTGAGAGCATGCATCATTACTGCATATCACCCCTACATTAATAAGAGAAGTTAGAAAATGCTTATTGCATTGCTTTATCATTACTACTTGATTGAATTGATAACATATTAACCATTACCTTATAGTATTTCTGAGTTGATCACTCAGTCCCACTCTAGAACAGTGTTTTAAAATACCAACCAGACTCTATTATAGATGCAGGTGATGAGGATGTATATGCAGTGGAGTTGGACTTTGTAGATGAGAAGGAAGAGTTCTCTTATGTTCAGCTCTCTAGCAGGTCTATGTAGACCACGTGCTGCTTCGATGAGATTATAGGGTTATATGGATTAGTCGGACATTTACATTTTGACATTTTTTATATTTTGAGGCAAAACATGTATATATTCAGCACGGTAATATACTCATACTCTGGAGGTTGTGAAACACGTATATACTTTATATATCTATCTTAGTCTTTTGCTTGCTTAATTACATTAACTCTAGAGTATGATATGCTAATTTAACATAATCTCTCTCATGTTTAATGCACTAATATGGACAACATTTAAACATTATTATCTATGTTGCATAAGTGGTGCGTTGGATCTCGGGAGTGAAACTTTATTCGACCCTCAAAATCTGAGGTGTTACAATCCCCTTGTCCAATAGTAACCCTCATAACCCTCCCTTCCATGGTCAAATTTAGACTATTTTGAGCTCATTAGAATGGTAACTTAACAAGCTTCCAAATGGGTCCAGAATTGGCTAATTCTGAGACTGTTTGACATCCCAAAAGCACGTTCAAACACTTCGATCATCATTTTACAATTTGGATTGTTAATCTTTCCACATCGCGCAATCCAACAGAGACACTCATAACTCCCTCTTTTGATGTCGGATTGGGTCAATTTTTGGTCATCTGAAAGGAACTTTGGTGCCCTTTCATCCTAACTGGAATCGTCATATTCCGGGACCATTTGGGCATCCGTAAGTGGGATCACAATCGTCGGTCCTAAATTTTTCCATCATATCCTTGTACAATAGTAACCTTCATAACTCTCTCTTTAGTGGTCAAATTTAGGCTATTTTAAGCTCATTGGAATGGTAACTTGACAAGCTTCCAAATGGGACCGAAATTGGCTAATTTCGAGACCGTTCAATATCCCAAAAGCATGGTGTAACTCTTTGATCATCATTTTGTAATTTGGATACTTAAACTTTCTAAATCATGAGATCCAACGGAGACGCTCATAATTCACTTGTTTAATGTCGGATTGGGTTGATTTTTGGTCATATGAATGGTACTTTAGCGCTCATTCATTCTTAACTGGAATTGTCATATTCCGAGACCATTTGGGCATCCATAAGTGGGATCCCACTCTTCGGTCTTGAAATTTTCCTTCATCTCCTTGTCCAATAGTAACCCTCATAACTCTCTCTTCAGAGTTAGAATTTAAACATTTCAAGTTCATTACAATGGTAACTTTCGAAGCTTCTAAATGAGAGAAGAATTGCCTAATTTTAAGACCGTTCGATATCTCAAAAGTACGTTGGAACTCTTCGATCATCATTTTTCAATTTGGATTGTTAATCTTTCCAAATCACGAGACCCAACGAAGATGCTCATAACTCCCTCGTATGATGTCAGATTGGATCAATTTTTGACCTTCTGAAATGTACTTTAGTGCTCTTTCATTCCTGATTGGAATGGTCATATTCTGGGACAATTTGGGCATCCGTAAGTAGGATCACAGTCGTTGGTCCTGAATTTTTCCTTCATCTCCTTCTCCAATAGTAACCCTCATAACCCTCCCTTCAGTGGTCAATTTTAAACTATTTTGAGATCATAAGAATTGTAACTTGACAAGCTTTCAAATGGGACCTAAATTGCCTAACTCCGAGAGCGTTCGATATCCCAAAAGCACGTTAGAACTCTTCGATTGTCTTTTTTGTATATAGATTGTAAATCTTTCCAAATCACAGGATCCAACAGAGACGCTCATAACTCCCTTATTTGATGTCGGATTGGGTGAATTTTTTGTCATCTGAAGGGTACTTTAATGCTCTTTTATTCATGACTAGAATCATCGTATTCCGAGACCATTTAGGCATCTGTAAGTGGGATCGCAGTCGTCGGTCCTAAATTTTTACTTCATCTCCTTGTCCAATAGTAACCTTCATAACTCTCTCTTCAGTGGTCGAATTTACACTTTTTTGAGCTCATTTGAATGGTAACTTGAGAAGCTTCCAAATGGGACAAGAATTAGCTAATTTTTAGACCTTTCGATATCTTAAAAGCACGTTGGAACTCTTCAATCATAATTTTACAATTTGAATTGTTAATCTTTCCAAATCGCATGATCCAATAAAGACGCTTATAACTCCCTCATTTGATGTCGAATAGGGTCAATTTTTTGTCATTTGAAAGGTACTTTAGTGCTCTCTCCTTCCTGACTGGAATCATCGTATGTCTACACCATTTGGGCAAGCGTAAGTGGGATCGCAGTCGTCGGTCCTGAATTTTTCCCTCATCTCCTTGTCCAAAAGTAACCTTCATAACTCCCTCTTCAGTGGTCGAATTTAGATTATTTTGAGCTCATTGGAATGGTAACTTAACAAACTTCCAAATGGGACCAGAATTGGCTAATTCTGAGACCGTTCGATATCCCAAAAGCATGTTGGAACTCTTCGATCGTCATTTTGCAATTTGTATTGTTAATCTTTCCAAATCTCACGATCCAATGGATACGCTCATAACTCCCTTGTTTGATGTCGGATTGGGTTGATTTTTGGACATCTGAAAGGTACTTATTGCTCTTTCATTCCTGACTAGAATCGTCGTATTCTGAGACCATTTGGGCTTCCGTAAGTGGGATCGCAATAGTCGGTCCTAAATATTTCATTCATCTCCTTGTCCAATAGTAACCCTCATAACTTTCTCTTCATAGGTCAAATTTAAACTATTTCAAGCTCATTGGAACAGTAACTTGCGAACTTTCCAAATAATATAAGAATGGTAACCCTCATAACTTTCTCAAAAGCATGTTGGAACACTCTAATCATCATTTTTCAATTTGGATTGTTTATCTTCCCAAATCATGGGATCCAACAAAGACGCTCATAACTCCCTCATTTGATTATGGATTGGGTCGATTTCTGGTCATCTAAAAGGCACTTTAGTGCTCTTTTCTTCTTGACTAGAATCATCATATTCCAAGACCATTTGAGCATTCGTAAATGGGATTGTAGTCACCGGTCATGAATTTTTCCTTCATCTCCTTGTCCAATAATAACCCTCATAACCCTCCCTTCAGTGGTCGAATTTAGACTATTTTGTGCTCATTAGAATGGTAACTTCGTAAGTTTCCAAATGGGACCAGAATTGGCTAATTCTGAGACCGTTCGATATCCAAAAAGCACATTGGAACTCTTCGATCATCATTTTCCAATTTAGATTTTTAATCTTTCCACTTCACGCGATCCAACGGAGATGCTCATAACTCCCTCATTTGTTGTCGGATTGAAACTCTTCGATTGTCATTTTTCAATTTGGATTGTTATTCTTTGTAAATCATGGGATCCAATAGAGATGCTCAAAACTCCCTTGTTTCATGTACGATTGGGTCAATTTTTGGTCATCTGAAAGGTACTTTAGTGCTCTATCATTTCTGACTGGAATCGTCATATTCTGGGACCATTTGATCATCCATAAGGGGGATCAGAGTCGTCAGTCATGAATTTTTCCTTCATCTCCTTGTCCAATAGTAACCTTCATAACCCTCCCTTCAGTGGTCAAATTTAGTCTATTTTGACCTCATTAGAATGGTAACTTGAAAAGCTTCAAAATGGGACCGAAAATGCCTAATTCTGATACCGTTCGATATCGCAAAAGCAGGTTGGAACTCTTCAATCATCATTTTACAATTTGGATTGTTAATATTTTCATATCGTTCATAACTCCCTCGTTTGATGTTAGAATGGGTTGATTTTTGCTCATCTGAAAAGTACTTTAGTACTCTTTCATTCCTAATTGGAATCATCGTATTCCGAGATCATTTGGGCATTCGTAAGTGGGATCGCAGTTGTCAGTCTTGAATTTTTCTTCATCTCTTGGTCCAATAGTAACCTTCATAACTCTCTCTTCAATGGTCAAAGTTAGACTATTTTGAGCTCATTGGAATGGCAAGTTGACAAGCTTCCAAATGGAATCGAAATTGGCTAATTTTGAGACCGTTCGATATCCCAAAAGCACGTTGGAACCCTTTGATCGTCGTTTTGTAGTTTGAATTATTAATCTTTCCAAATTGCATGATCCAATGGAGACGCGCATAACTCCCCTGTTTGATGTCGAATTGGGTCAATTTTTGGTCATCTTAAAGGTACTTTAGGCCCTTTAATTCCAAACTGGAATCGTCATATTTTGAGACCATTTGTGCATCCGTAAGCTGGATCGCAGTCGTCAATCCTAAATTTTTCTTTCATCGCCTTGTCCAATAGTAGCCCTCATAACTCTCTCTTACTGGTCGAATTTAAACTATTTCAAGTTCCTTGGAATGGTAACTTGCGAAGCTTCCAAATGAGACAAGAATTACCTAATATTTAGATCGTTCGATATCTCAAAAACATGTTGGAACTCTTCGATCGTCATTTTTCAATTTTGATTATTATTCTTTGAAAATCATAGGATTCAATGGAGATGCTCATAACTCCCTCGTTTGATGTACGATCGGGTCAATTTTTGGTCAACTGCAAGGTACCTTAATGCTCTTTCATTCCTAATTGGAATCGTCATTTTCCGAGACCATTTGGGCATCTGTAAGTGGGATCATAGTCGTCGGTCCTGAATTTTTCATTCATCTCCTTGTCCACTAGTAACCCTCATAACCCTCCCTTCAGTGGTCGAATTTAAACTATTTTGAGCTCATTAGAATGGTTACTTGACAAGCTTCTAAATGAGACCAAAATTGGCTAATTTCGAGACCGTTTGTTATCCCAAAAGTACATTGGAACTCTTCGATCATGATTTTGAAATTGCGGTGAAGACCGCTTAAGTTGAAGTAGGAATATCTCAATATGTCCTAGAGGAGGGTGAATAGGACTTTTAAAGATTTATAAGTTATTTTTCAGTCCTATCTCACTAATCCTATCACAGAGTCACAGAGTATAAATTAGGATTACTCAAGAATTAACTCTATTGGCTTCCAAGCCTAATAGAGGATCCAATCACAAACTATTTAAAGGACAAACAATGTGTAGATGAGATTATGATGGATATGACTGTGTGTGCATAGAATGTGATCATATATAAAGACATGCAAGGCAATCACATGAATGAAAGACAATATCAATCTCAAACACAGTCATTTTATAGTGGTTCGACGACTTGTCTACTCCACTCCCGGCTTCCACACTCAACCCTTGAGTGACCGAATTTCACTAAGGAGGTTTCCCATGGTTCACCTCAAACCTAAGGTTTTAAATCAGGTTCACCTTCAACCTTTACAGAGGTTTCTACTCGGTTCACCTCAAACCCTGGAGTTTTACTGGCATATTCCTAACCAGATGTTTATGCCCACATAGGACAAGGGTCCACACAACGCACCCGGATGTTTCTACTCGGTTCACCTCTAACCCTAAAGTTTTGCTGGCGTACTCCTAACCAGATGTTTATGCTCTCCACAAAGCAAGGGTCCACACAACGCACCCCGCACGTACACTCCCGTCGGAGGCCTCCTTCGAGGACTTCAAATGGTGAGCAACACTTAAAACCCAATCCTAAAAAGGAATGATTGCTAGTGTCCTCTGGACTCTTAGTACTTACAGATAAGTTGATGAGTCCCTTTCAGCGCAATGATGAAGATCTCTTTCTTATTGATGAAGAATCTTCAGCTCCCTTGATCCGCAACACAAAGATGTATATATGCTAGGCTTAGGTTGGGTCAAGGCTATGATGGAATACCACTCTCTGAAGATTTTTCTATAAGGAAGATAGAGAGGTTCCCATCATCTATGCATTCAAGGCATCCCAGCTTAATGATATGTCATTAAGGTAGTAGCTGAAGGATCCTTGAATGCGGAAGTTCATTCTCCAATCCACTCTATGAGATATCAATGATAAGGGTGGATTGGAGGAAGAACTTTCTGAGAGAAAGGGCTTAGGTAAATGATAGGAAGGTTAAAACACTCTAAAGCACTCTCTGCTTTCTCTACCAACAATGAAGACTAATCTCTCTATTTATATGCAAAAGGTTCCAATGGATATAAACGGTCATATTTATGACAGAGTTTGATATCATCGATCAGTCGTCGATATGATCGAGCGTATACTCTCGATTGTATCGGCCGACCTCTCGATGATACAAACTCAATTGTCATTTCACTTTTGGAAACCTTCCGCCAACTGGTCGATGGGATCGAGACACACATCGATGTTATCGGATTTCGAACTCTGATTCTATCGAGTGATGGTTCAATCTATCGACAGTTGAAAAATAAGAGAGAAGCCTTCAAAAATTTCAGGATTACAGATATGATCGGGGAAACAGTCGATGTCATCGGAATTTGTACATCGATCATATCGGATACCTTGTCGATGGGATCGATAAATCGTATAGATTTACATGTAAGCTTGTTGGACAATTTATATCCTGACTCGATCCAATCGACAAAGTCTCGATATGATCGATATAAGAATATCGATTAATCGACTGGCACCCCAATCAACATTAAAAGCAACCTGAAATTCTTGTTGGAGAGAATATGCGCCCTCAATCGATATGATCGACTGACACCCAATATGATCGATATTTGAGTTCAGATTGTATCGGACAGTCATCGATATATCGAAGCATTTGTTACTTTTCTTTAGAAAAATAGGGGCGCCGGAAAGCAGTCTGTCGATATGATCGATCCACTTCAGATATGATCAATTTTTGAATATCGATGATATCGACTCGAAGGTCGATATATCGATAAATCGTCCAGAAGATTATTTAATTGCTGGACACTTTTTGTCCTCACTCGATTGTATCAATTGATATGCTGAGGACATCGACAGAGCTGGTCGATCATATCGAAAGGGGAATCGATATAATCGACAGTGTAAGAAAAACTTAGAAGATTTTCTTTTTGGTAAAAAATTTTCTTACACATAAACCCTAAGATGTTCTAGTTCTTTTTAAGGGTTTAATCACCTGGTGTTTTGGGACAGGGGATGTGAGGCTATGATTTTCCTTTCGGTGAGCTTCTACACATCCAGTTGAGGCGGACGCTTGACTTGATCTTCTTGTTAGGCGCTGTTATCTGACTGACTCAACCTACAACGTAATTGACAAACCAGGGCACGTAGTAGGTGCACTTTCAGATTTTGCAATTTAGACTGTTAATCTTTCCACATAGCATGATCAAACAGAGATGCACATAACTCCCTCGTTTGATGTCGACTGGTTCAATTTTTTATCCTTTGAAAGGTACTTTAGTGTTCTTTCATTCCTGACTGGAATCGTAGTATTCTGAGACCATTTGGGCATTCACAAGTGTGATCACAGTCGTTGGTCCTGAATTTTCCCTTCATCTCCTTGTCCAATAGCAACCCTAATAACTCTCTCTTTAAAGGTAGAATTTAAACTATTTCAAGCTCATTAACTTGTGAAGCTTCCAAATGAGATAAGAATTGCCTAATTTTCAGACTGTTCGATATCTTAAAAGCACATTGGAAATCTTCGATTGTCATTTCTCAATTTAGATTGTTAATCTTTTGAAATCGCGGGATCCAACGGAGATGCTCATAACTCCCTCATTTGATGTCAGATTGGGTTAATTTTTAGGAATCTGAAAGGTACTTTAGTGCTCTTTCATTCGTTACCAGAATTGTCATATTTTGGGACCATTTGGGCATCCGTAAGTGGGATCGCATTCCTTAGTCCTGAATTTTTCCTTCATCTCCTTGTCCAATAATAACCCTCATAACCCTCCCTTCAGTGGTCGAATTTAGTTTATTTTGATCGCATTAAAATGACAACTTGAAAAGTTATAAAAGGGACCAGAATTGGGTAATTCCGAGATCGTTCAATATCCCAAAAGCACATTGGAACTCCTCGATCGTCATTTTGCAATTTATACTATTAACCTTTTCACATCGCGAGATCCAACGGAGATGCTCATAACTCCCTCATTTGATGTTGGATGGGTCAATTTTTGGTCATCTAAAAGGTACTTTAGTGTTCTTTCATTCCTAACTTGAATCATCATATTTCGGGACCATTTGGGCATCTGTAAGTGGGATCGTAGTCGTCAGTCCTAAATTTTTTCTTCATCTCCTTGTCCACTAGTAACCCTCATAACCCTCCCTTCAGTAGTCAAATTTAAACTACTTTGAGCTCATTAGAATGGTTACTTGACAAGCTTCCAAATGGGATCAGAATTGGCTAATTTCGAGATCATTCATTATCCCAAAAGTACATTGGAACTCTTCGATTATGATTTTGCAATTTGGACTGTTAATCTTTCGACATCACGCGATCCAACAGAGATGCTCATAATCCCTCATTTGATGTCAAATTGGTTCGATTTTTGGTCCTTCGAAAGGTACTTTAGTGCTCTTTCATTCCTGACAGGAATTGTCGTATTCCAAGACCATTTGGGCATCCATAAGTGTGATCGCAGTCGTTGGTTCTAAATTTTTCCTTCATCTCCTTGTCCAATAGTAACCCAAATAACTCACTATTCAGAGAAAAAATTTAAACTATTTCAAGCTCATTGGAATGGTAACTTACAAAGCTTCCAAATGAGATAAGAATTGCCTAATTTTTAGACTGTTTGATATCTCAAAAGCACATTGGAAATCTTCGACTGTCGTTTCTCAATTTGGATTGTTAATCTTTCGAAATCAGGGGATCCAATAGAGATGCTCATAACTCCCTCGTTTGATGTTAGATTGGGTCAATTTTTTTGAATATGAAAGGTACTTTAGTGCTCTTTCATTCCTTACTGGAATTGTCATATTTTAGGACCATTTGGGCATCCGTAAGTGGGATTGTAGTCATCAGTCCTGAATTTTTCCTTCATCTCCTTGTCCAATAATAACCCTCAAAACCCTCCTTTCAGTGATCTCATTAAAATGGTAACTTGAAAAGCTACAAAATGGGATCAAAATTGGGTAGTTCCGAGACCGTTCGATATCCCAAAAGCACATTGGAACTCTTCGATCGTCATTTTGCATTTATACTATTAAGCTTTTCACATCCCGCAATCTAATGGAGTCGCTCATAACTCCCTCATTTGATGTCGGATTGGGTCAATTTTTGGTCATCTGAAAGGTACTTTAGTGATCTAGCAATTCTAAATGGAATCGTCGTATTCCGAGATCATTTGGGCATCCGTAAGTGGGCTAGTAGTCGTCTGTCCTTAATTTTTTCTTCATCTCCTTGTCTAATAGTAACCTTCATAACTCTCTCTTCAGTGGTCGAATTTAGACTATTTTGAGCTCATTGGAATGATAACTTGACAAGCTTTCAAATGGAACCAGAATTGGCTAATTATGAGACCGTTCGATATCCCAAAAGCATATTGGAACTCTTCGATCGTCATTTTGCAATTTGGATTGTTAATCTTCCCAAATCGTGCGATCCAATGGAGACACTCATAACTCCCTTGTTTGATGTCGGATTGGGTCAATTTTTGATCATCTGAAAGGTAATTTAGTGCTCTTTCATTCCTGAATGGAATCATCATATTCCGAGACCATTTGGGCATCTGCAAATGAGATCGCAGTCGTCTAACCTGGATTTTTCCTTCATTTCCTTGTCCAATAGTAACCTTCATTGGACTTTTCAATATCCTAAAAGCATATTGGAACTCTTCGATCGTCATTTTGCAATTTGGATTGTTAATCTTTTCAAATCACGCGATCTAACCGAGATGCTCATAAATCCCTTATTTTATGTCGAATTGGGTCAATTTTTGATCATCTGAAAGGTACTTTAGTGCTCTTTAATTCTTGATTGGAATAGTCATATTCTGAGACCATTTGGGCATCCGTAAGTGGGATTGTAGTCATCGGTCCTGATTTCTTCTTTCATCTCCTTGTCCAATAGTAACCTCATAACTCTCTCTTCAGAGGTCGAATTTAAACTATTTCAAGCTCATTGGAATGCTAACTTGCAAAGCTTCCAAATGAGATAGGAATTGCCTAATTTTGAAACCATTCGATATCTTAAAGGCACATCGGAACTCTTCGATCGTCTTTTTTCAATTTGGATTGTTACTCTTTGCAAATTGTGGGATCCAACAGAGACACTCATAACTCCTTCGTTTGATGTCGATTGGGTCAATTTTTGGTCATCTGAAAGGTACTTTAGTGCTCTTTCATTCCTGATAGGAAGAGTAAAGCCATTTTTTGCTCCCTCTATTGATAGATCAGGGGCCCTCCTGCCTGCCGGAACGAAACGATCTTTCAAGAATTAGTCCCATCACCCTTGGGCCTGACACCTAATAAGAGGCGACGGGGCTCTCTCTAACCATTCCAAAGAGCCGAATGGGACCATTTGGACATCTATACATGAGATAGCAGTTGTTGGTCCTAAATTTTTACTTCATCTCCTTATCTAATAGTAACCCTCATAACCCTCCCTTTAGAGGTCCAATTTAGGCTATTTTGAGCTCATTAGAATGAGAACTTGAGAAGCTTCCAAATGGGACAAGAATTGGCTAATTCTGAGACCGTTCGATACCCCAAAAGCGTGTTAGTACTCTTTGATTGTCATTTTACAATTTGGACTATTAATCTTTCCAAATCACGCGATCCAACGAAGATGCTCATAACTCCCTCGTTTGATGTTAGATTGGGTCAATTTTAGGTCATCTGTAAGGTACTTTAGTACTCTTTCATTCCTGATTGGAATCGTCATATTCCGAGACCATTTGGGCATCCCTAAGTGGGATCGCAGTCATCGGTCCTGAATTTTTCCTTCATCTCCTTATCCAATAGTAAGCCTCATAACTCTCTCTTCAAAGGTCAAATCTAAAGTATTTTAAGCTCATTGAAATGGTAACTTGCGAAGCTTCTAATGAGACAAGAATTGCCTAATTTTGAGACCGTTCAATATCTCAAAAGCATGTTGGAACTCTTCAATCGTCATTTTTCAATTTGGATTGTTAATCTTTCCAAATCATGAGATCCAACGGAAACATTAATAACTCCCTTGATTAATGTCGGATTGGGTCAAATTTTGGTCATCTAAAAGGTACTTTAGTACTCTTTCATTCCTGACTGGAATCGTCATATTTCGGGACCAATTGGGCATCCGTAAGTGGGATCACAGTCGTCGGTCCTGAATTTTTCCTTCATGTTCTTATGCAATAATAACCCTCATAAACCTCCCTTCAGTGGACGAATTTAGACTATTTTGAGCTCATTAGAATGGTAACTTGAAAAGCTTCTAAGTGGGACCAGAATTGGGCAATTTCGAGAGCGTTCGATATCCCAAAAGCACGTTGGAACTCTTTGATTGTCATTTTGCAATTTGGATTTTAATCTTTCCAAATCGCGCAATCCAACATAGACGCTCATAACTCCCTCGTTTGATGTTGGATTGGGTCGATATTTTGTCATTTGAAAGGTACTTTAGTGCTCTATCATTCCTGACTAGAATCATTGTATTTCGAGGCCATTTGGGCATCCGTACGTGGGATCGCAGTCGTCGGTCTTGAATTTCTCCATCATCTCCTTGTCCAATAGTAACCTTCATAACTCTCTCTATAGTGGTTGAATTTAGACTATTTTGATCTCATTTGAATGGTAATTTGACAAGCTTGCAAATAGGACAAGAATTGGCTAATTTCGAGACTGTTCGAAATCCCAAAAGCACGTTGGAACTCTTTGATCATCATTTTACAATTTGTACTGTTAATCTTTCCACATCGTGCGATCCAACGAAGATGCTCATTACTTCCTCATTTGATGTCGAATTGGGTCAATTTTTGGCATCTAAAAGGTTCTTTAGTGCCCTTTCATTCCTGACCGAAACCTTCATATTCTGAGATCATTTGGGCATCCATAAGTGGGATCGCAGTCGTCGATCCTGAATTTTTCCTTCTTCTCCTTGTCAAATAGTAACATTCATAACTCTCTCTTCAGTGGTTGACTATAGACTATTTGGAGCTCATTGGAATGGTAACTTGACAAGCTTCCAAATGGGACCGAAATTGTCTAATTCTAAGACCATTAAATATCTCAAAAGCACGTTGGAACTCTTTGATCATCATTTTCCAATTTGGATTGTTAATCTTTCCAAATCGCATGATCCAATGGAGACACTCTTAACTCCCTTGTTTGATGTCAGATTGGGTCAATTTTTAGTAATCTAAAAGGTACTTTAATGTTCTTTCATTCCTAACTGGAATCATCATATTCCGAGACCATTTGGGCATTCGTAAGCGGGATCGCAGTCGTCAGTCTTGAATTTTCCCTTCATCTCTTTGTCTAATAGTAACCCTTATAAGTCTCTCTTCAAAGGTCGAATTTAAACTACTTTACGCTCATTGGAATGGTAACTTGTGAAGCTTCCAAATGAGATAAGAATTGCCTAATTTTAAGACCATTCGATATCTGAGAACCACGTGGGAACTCTTCGATCGTCATTTTTCAATTTAGATTGTTAATCTTTCCAAATAGTGGGATCCGACGAAAACGCTCATATCTCCCTCATTTGATGTCGGATTGGGTCAATTTTTGGTCATTTGATAGGTAGTTTAGTGCTCTTTCATTCTTGACTAGAATCGTCATTTTCTGGGACCATTTAGGCATCCGTAAGTTGGATTGTAGTCGTCAGTCCTGAATTTTTAGTTCATCTCCTTGTCCAATAATAACCATCATAAACCTCCCTTTAGTGGTTGACTTTAGACTACTTTGAGCTCATTAGAATGGTAACTTGACAAGCTTCCAAATGGGTACAGAATTAGATAATTTCGACCGTTCGATATCCCAGAAGAATGTTAGAACTCTTCGATTGTCTTTTTTGTATATAGATTATAAATCTTTCCAAATCGATGGATCCAACAGAAACGCTCATAACACCTTCATTTAATGTTGGATTGAGTCAATTTTTGGTCATTTGAAAGGTACTTCAGTACTCTTTCATTCCTAATTGGAATCGTTGTATTTCGATACCATTTGGGCATCCGTATGTGGGATCGCAGTCGTTGGTCATGAATTTTTCTTTCAATTCCTTGTCCAATAGTAACCTTCATAACTCTCTCTTCAATGGTTGAATTTAGACTATTTTGATCTCATTGGAATGGTAATTTGACAAGCTTCCAAATGGGACAAGAATTGGCTAATTTTGAGATCGATCGATATCTCGAAAGCATGTTGGAACTCTTCAATTGTCATTTTGTAATTTGTACTGTTAATCTTTCCACATCTCGCAAGCCAACGGAGATGCTCATAACTCCCTCACTTGATGTCGGATTGGGTCGATTTTTGGTCATCTGAAAGGTACTTTAGTGCTCTTTTAATCCTGGAAGGAATCGTCGAATTCTAAGATCATTTGGGCATCCGTAAGTGGAATTGCAATTGTCAGTCCTGAATTTTTACTTCATCTCCTTGTCCAATAGTAACCTTCATAACTCTCTCTTTAATGGTCGAATTTAGACTAGTTTGAGCTCATTGGAATGGTAACTTGACATGCTTCTAAATGGGATTAGAATTGGCTAATTCTGAGACCGTTTGATATCCAAAAAGCATGTTGGAACTCTTCGATTGTCATTTTGCAATTTGGAATGTTAATCTTTCTAAATCGCGTGATCCAACGAAGACGCTCATAACATCTTTGATTGATGTTGGATTGGGTCGATTTCTATTCATCTGAAAGGTACTTTAGTGCTCTTTCATTCCTGAATGGAATTGTCATATTCTGAGGCCATTTAGGCATCCGTAAGTGGGACTACAGTCGTCGGTCCTGAATTTTTTCTTCATCTCCTTGTCCAGTAGTAACCCTCATAACTCTCTCTTCAGAGGTCAAATTTAAACTATTTCAAGCTCATTAGAATGGTAACTTGCGAAGCTTCCAAATAAGACAAGAATTGCCTAATTTTGAGACCGTTCGATATCTAAAAAGCACATTGAAACTCTTTGATCATCTTTTTTCAATTTGGATTGTTAATCATTCCAAATCATGGGATCCAATGGGGACACTCATAACTCCCTCGTTTGATGTTGGATTGGGTTGATTTTTTGTCATCTGAAAGGTACTTTAGTACTCTTTCATTCCTGATTGGAATGGTCATATTTTGGGACCATTTAAGCATCCATAAGTGGGATCGTAGTCGTCGGTCCTGAATTTTTTGTTCATCTCCTTGTCCAATAGTAACCCTTATAACCCTCCCTTCAGTGGTCAAATTTAGACTATTTTGAGCTTATTAGAATGGTAACTTGACAAGCTTCCAAATGAGATCAGAATTGGCTAATTCCAAGACCGTTCGGTATCCCAAAAAAATGTTGGAGCTCTTCAATCGCCATTTTTGTATATACATTATAAATCTTTCCAAATCGTGGGATCCAATGGAGACACTCATAACTCCCTCGTTTGATGTCGGATTGTTTCAATTTTTGGTCATTTGAAAGGTATTTTACTGGTCTATTATTCCTGATTGGAATCGTCCTATTCCGAGACCATTTGAGCATTCGTAACTGGGATCGGAGTCGTCGATCCTGAATTTTTCCTTCATCTCCCTGTCCAATAGTTACCTTCATAACTATCTTCAGTAGTCAAATTTTGATTAATTTGAACTCATTGGAATGGTAGGTTAACAAGCTTCCAAATGGGACTGTAATTGGCTAATTCTATGACCGTTTGATATCATCAAAAGCACGTTGGAATTCTTTGATTGTCACTATGTAATTTAGATTGTTAATCTTTCCAAATTGCATGATCCAACGGAGACACTCATAACTCCGTTGTTCAATGTCGAATTGGGTGGATTTTTAGTCGTCTGAAAGGTACTTTAGTGCTCTTTGATTCCTAACTGGAATCATCATATTTCGAGAACATTTTGCCATCCGTAAGTGGGATCACAGTCATCGGTGCTGAATTTTCCCTTCATCTCCTTGTCCAATTGTAACCTTCATAACTCTCTCTTTAGAGGTCGAATTTAGATTATTTTTATCTCATTGGAATGGTGACTTGACAAGCTTTAAAATGGGACTGGAATTGGATAATTTCGAGATCATTCGATATCCCAAAAGCACATTGGAACTCTTCAATTGTCATTTTGCAATTTGTACTATTAATCTTTCCATATCGCACGATCCAACGGAGATGCTCATAACTTCCTCATTTGATGTCGGATTGGGTTGATTTTTGGTCATCTGAAAGGTACTTTAGTGCACTTTCATTCCTGAGTGGAACCGTTGTATTCCGAGATCATTTGGGCATCTGTAAGTGGGATCACAGTCGTCGATCCTGAATTTTTCCTTCATCTCCTTGTCCAATAGTAACCTTCATAACTCTCTCTTCAATGGTTGAATTTAGACTATTTTGATCTCAATGGAATGGTAATTTGACTAGCTTTCAAATAGGACTAGAATTGGCTAATTTCGAGAGCTGGTGAATAATGTCTTGTCATCAACTATTCGTATATGATAGTTATTCATCTCCAATTTCGAGAGCTTCTCTCCCTCCTCTATATGCGAATAGTTGATTCCTCCAGTATAGAATCCCTGGGAGAGAAGCTCAGGATGTCCTTGTGATCACAAGACATTATAATGTCTTTGACTATAATAATGTCTTCATCACTTTTCACAAAGACATTATGATGTCCTTGTGATCTCCAATTCATGTAGCCTTTAGCTTCTTATAGAATCCCTGTGATCTCCAATTCATGTAGCCTTTAGCTTCTTATAGGTTAGCATGAATAGTGATCCGGTAGCGATGGATAAGCACGTGAGAGGCAGGGTAGAATCCATGGGAGAATCTCTAACTCACACTCTCTCTTTCTCTCTCTTTTTTCTTCTCTTTCTTAGCTAGGGTTTTGAAATTTGTATGGAATATGTGAGAGACGCTTTAAAGCCCTTATATAGGCCCAAAACTGACGGAAACAATCCCATGACCATGGTATACTCAGGTTATAACCAAATCGGGTCTATTCCTATCCAATGGAGCATTTCTGGTGGTCCCTTTACTGAATGCAGTCGGACTTAAGCTCCCTGACATTGAATCTTGATCAAGCTAAGTTTTCAGTCCGATCTGGTTTACAAATCAATCGTGGTGGTCCAATTTCAGTTCAACAGTCACTGATACTCGATCAGGGCCACAAGCACATTGGCATGTGTGGGACATTTTTCTTAATCCGTGGGTGTATTTGGGTCAGATTCTGATGGTCTGAATACTTATAATCAGCCCGCAAGTGACATGACTCAGACTACTTAAATTCATATTTAATTTCTAAAATCCTTCACATTTCTCACACACTTCGCTCCAGACTCAAGTAAATCGTCATGGGATACTGTCTAGACTTGATTTTTGAGCTGATTGTCAAGTCCAAGCAGGTGGTCAGATTTTTCTAAGCTCGTCACTATCAGACTTTTGACGTGCGGTCTAGGTCCGATACAAGTTTCTAAATGCTCCCGAGAGCAACTGGGTTTAGAGATTGCTTCTAGATTTTAGGGTAATATAATGTTAATGATTCTATAAGTTTTGGGTCTTGCAGTTCTATTTAAAGTGATTGGTGTCAATTTCACAGGTAATCTAGTTTAGCACTAGTTAATTCTTGTTTAATTTCTAAAGGATTTAGTCTTTAGTGATTTCTACTTGAGGTGCTACTCGTGTCTTTGTACGGATTTTTTCAGGACGTTACAATCTACCCCCCTTAAAGAAAAATTTTATTCTCGAAATTAGCACCTTTTCGTACTCCTCGAGAATCTGAGGGTAGTTCTTTCTGACCTCGGCGTCAGTCTCCCAAGTAGCCTCTTCTTCATTGTGATGCGTCCACAGTACCTTCACAAGTGAGATAACCTTACTACGCAATACCTACTCCTTCCTATCCAAGATACGCGTCGGTCGCAGCTTATAAGAAGTCGGCCAAGAGGGCCAAGGAGCTAGATAAACTGTATTATTTTAGGTACGATACAGGCTATGATTCTTGCCTAGCCGAGGTCCGAAAGCTTCATCTAACTCGTGACCTTGGTGCTCTCGCAATAGGTGATGTCGATGGTTTCGAACCGGTCGAAGCAGACGAGCCCAAGAACGGCCCTCCTGTCACTGAAGTCACCGCCGACGCTCAGCCCCCCAGCTCAATAGCTAGTCCCTCTACTCGGATGGAATGAGACTTATATATTTTTTTAAATATATACAATTTTGGATGGTGAATTTTTTGATGATAACTTTTTTATTAATGATGATTATCGGTCGATGGCTTGTTTGCGCGTGTTGACCATCGTGATGATTCTTAGATGCTAATGTTTAAGGACCGACCCCTTGAGGGTCTAACCCCCCTCCCCCAATGAATAGCGTGCTCAGTTGTTTTCATAGATTAGTCATTGTGTGATGAGTTGACCCCTTTTTCAGGGGATTGGGTCGTCTTTAGGCTTCTTCCCTACGTGTGAGGGGATCCCTGTATAGATTTTTCATGGGTTTAACATCTCAACCCCTTCTTGAAGGGATCGGTCCATTAAGTTAACCTCTACTTGTGGGAGGTAACTTCTTTCATTTGTAGATAATCAAGACGAATTGCGCAACTGGATGATGTAGAAAAGGAACTTTTATTAGAGGTTGTAAAAGGCTAGTGGCTCTGAGCAATACATTTATTGAGGGCCCTCAATGGCCAGTAGGTTCTCACTAATAGTAAATCTTCAAGTGCTCGGCGTTCCAGGGATGGAGGAGTGGACATCCCTCTAGGTCTTCCAAGTGATAGAAGCCTAGTTGGGTTATTTTGATCATACAATAAGGCCCTTCCCAGTTGGGCCCAAGGGTCCAACCCCTGGCTCAGCTGTATTTTGGAAGACACGACTGAAGACTAAGTCTCTTGGTTGGAATCACCTTGCCTTAAACCTTGAGTTATATAATCATGCGACTTGATGATGCCTAGCGACAACTCGGAGTCGGGTGATATCTCTAGCTTCCTCGAGCAAGTCGAGGCTTGTTGTGATCTTCTCTGTGTTATGATCTTCATGGCAGTTTCTAACCCTAGCAGTTGGGAGGCCGATCTCAACTGGGACAATCACCTCCGAGCCATAAGATACCGAAAAGGGGGTCTCCCCAGTAGATGACTGGGACATAATCTTATAGGCCCAAAGGACAAATGAGAGCTTTCTGGCCACTCAGGGTATATGATACCCACATCCAATAGCTTAAGAACCTCAGCCTTAACCACTTCATGTTTAGATTTAATATACGTTGTGGCTGCCGAGAGGTCTTCACATTATCCTCTAGATAAATGCGGTGAGTACAATCGAAGGGTCAATTACCTTGAGGTCCGTGATCAACCATTCAAGGGCTCCCTTATACTCAATGAGAGTAGAAATGAGCATACTCTCTTATTCTTGCTCAAGGTGGGAAGAAATCATGATGCGGACACAAGCACATTCAAGGTGTACCAACGAAGAAAGCGCCAACCACAAGTGTCGTCCTTGTGGATAGGCGACTATTGAGGAGCTGAAGACCTTTCACATGTGATTGGACATATAGAAGACCTCACTTAGGGAAGACACATGTGAAGGAAGATTGGAGAAAGAAGACCGGACGCCCGAACTTTCCCGTATTTATGTTATTTGTGCATTTTTGCTTAGTTTAGGGTATTTTAGTAATTATATGTCTTTATTTACTTATTCTAGGGATATTTTAATAATTTTATGTCTTTATTTGCTTATTTAAGTGGGCTAAAGCCCTAAACATGAATTTTAACTATTGATTAATGAAAAGCAAGCCCTTTGCTTGCCTCCTTCCTCTCTTCTCTCTAATGGTGCTTCTTCTCTTCCCTTGATCTTCTTCTTCTAATTTCTTCTTATGCCCCTCCAACTTCTTCAAGGTAATTATTTTCTTCTTTCTATTTTTCAGTTTTGGCTAATCCTTTTTCGATCAAAATCTTGAGAACCAATCTAAACTCTAAACCCCCAAATTCTCAAATCCCTAATCAGAGAAACTTCTTAGTTCTTCGGACTAGTGATCTTCATTGATCGATTGGGTGTGACCATGCAAGATCGGGAGGTCTCATCCCTCGCCGGATCTAACCTAAGTATTAATTGAATCTCATACTCCACGGTTGTGATGATGGCCCGCTCAATTGCATGTTTTCTTTATGATTTTCTCAGTTATGATGATTACTGCTAGAATTTTAGATCATTTATTCCTTTTATTTTTGCTGTTTAATTATGTTCATGAGCATACATCATAATTAGGGCTGTCCTGCGTCAAATTTAGTATTAGAGCCTAGGCTTGCATGGTTTTGTCTAGATCGAGTTATCAAATTAGGGTTTTAATTTTTAGGTTTAATTTAGGAAAGTTCCAGATTTAAAAAAGTTTTCAATTTTAGAAACTTTCCAATTTTAGAAAGTTCCTAATCTGAAAAATTTCCAGATTTGAGTTGTTTCCTGTTTCAACTTAATTGTGACAGTTCATAATAGTTTTGCATTCATCGCATTCATCTTGAAAGTCATAACACCTAGTAGTCTAGTTGGATAGAGTTTGGCTCAAGTCTTCATTGTATGCCCACGAGAAGTGGTAGAGGTTTCGGACTTCAACCTACCATGAATAACGAGCAATTATCTGAGCAACTTGCTCAATTAATACAAAAGATAACCGCCCTAGAAGCGTCCACCTTGAGAACCAAATTACCACTACCATGACTAAGGTCGAGCAACTAGAGGCGTCCCAAAAAAAAACCCTCGCTGTAGGGGATGATCGTACTCCCAAGTGGGAGGAATCATTGAAGAACGTGCTGCCACATGTGGTGGTCGTGAGAATAGAGATCGTGGTGTGGTGCGAGAGGCACGAACCACATGTGATCATCAAGACCGCTATGATCCAGATGAGCGTGCGATGAAGAGTGTGAGAGTTGAGGCCCCGAGTTTTGATGGACGCTTGGATCCCAAGGCATTCCTTGATTCGGTTGCTGACATGGACCACTACTTTGAGTGGTATGGCATGTCGAAAA
The DNA here is from genome assembly GCA_037074715.1 of Magnolia kwangsiensis. NCBI lineage: Eukaryota > Viridiplantae > Streptophyta > Magnoliopsida > Magnoliales > Magnoliaceae > Magnolia > Magnolia kwangsiensis. The sequence continues at coordinate 110,034,011 of CM073576.1, read as the reverse complement.
ACTGTCAAATGCGGTTTGCTAAGATGAAGCTTGTGGGTCAAGCCAAGCTCTTTTAGACCAACACCGAGCGTAGGATAGAGAGAGTTGGTAGGGCCCCTATCACACATTGGTATAAGATGAAAGAGAAGTTGAAGGAGAAGTACGTTCCTCTCTCATACCGTCTGAAGCTCCTTGACCAATGGCAATCCTTACGCTAAGGGTCAATGTCTGTCACTGACTACATCGCTAAATTTGAAGAATATGTGATGCGATGTGATATCCAAGAAGACTCTCTAGTAATGCTCTCGCGTTTCAAGACGGGCCTTCGTGCGGATCTTCAACGCGAGCTTATGACTTGTCCCTTAAGGGACTTGGATGAAGCATATCAAGTCGTGTAGGAGTTAGAGGAATATCTGAAGGCTCCTATCGTTCGTCGTTTTGAGTCTCGAGACTCCCGTGCTATATCTAGTTTTCAGGGAACTAGACATTATATCGGTAGTCAACCTAGGGCACAGGCGACCATCCCGCCTAAGCCTAGGGAGGACAAGGGCAAAGGGGTTCTTGGTGCCGGTCCTAGTAACATGAGCCAAGTGAGGTGCTATGAGTGTGGAAATCTTGGCCACATGTCTAATCAGTGTCCTGTGAAGAGTCGTGGGAGAGACTTAGTTATAGGTGAGTCCCACGAGGGTGGAGATGACTAGGCTGATTATGAAGTTGAAGAGTATCATCCTGAAGGAGGACTTACTGATGAAGAAGAAGTGGATGGAGAAGCAACGCTTACAGTAGTCAGACGTGTGCTAGCTCAGTCTAGAAGTAGTGCTGACTGGCGTAGAAGCACTATCTTCTACACTATTGCCAAGTGTGGTGAAAAGAATTGTAAGGTGATAGTGGACAGTGGAAGTTGTCAGAATGTGATTTCCACTAGCACCTTAGATCGCTTAAAACTGGAATCCATACCTCATCTAAACCCGTATAAAGTTTCTTGGGTTGATAAGACATCCCTGCCTGTCACTCAGCAATGTCTAGTCCCCATCGAGTTTAGGTCATACAAAGAGTCTCTGTGGTGTGATGTTTTACCTATGGATGTGGGACATGTTATCCTAGGCAGACCGTGGCTATTCGATAATGATGTCACGATCTTTGGCCGTTCGAATGCATGTACTTTTATGTATAACAGTAAAAAGATCAAACTTAATCCCATATCACCTGAGAATACACTAGGGAAGAAGAAGGATGAGAAGGCAAGTGAGCCTAGAGAAATGGAAAAATCCAAACCTAAGTCTCTACATATAATCAGCGCAAGAGAGTTTGAAAAAGAGGCTAAGGAGGATTCTATGGTGTATGCCCTTGTGGCTAGAGAGATTACACCTGAGGTTCAATCAGAGTTGCCCCGTGAGGTGACTTCGGTCCTGAAGGAATACAGTGATGTATTTCCTGAAGACTTACCGAATGAGTTGCCACCTATGAGGGACATACAGCATGCCATTGATCTTGTCCCAGGGTTTACTCTACCGAACCTTCCTCACTACAGGATGAACCCTGCAGAGCATGCAGAGTTGAAGAAGCAAGTTGGTGAGCTTCTGCAAAAGGGTTTCATTCAAGAGAGTATGAGCCCATGTGCCGTGCCTGCATTGTTGACACCAAAGAAAGACGGCACGTGGCGCATGTGTGTGGATAGTTGTGCCATAAACAAAATTACTGTCAAGTATAGGTTCCCTATACCTAGACTTGATGATATGCTTGACATAATGGCCAGGTCCACTATATTCTCTAAGATAGACCTCAAGAGTGGATATCACCAAATCCGTATACGCCCAGGAGATGAGTGGAAGACGGCGTTTAAGACGAAAGATGGGTTGTTTGAGTGGTTGGTCATGCCCTTCGGCTTGACTAACGCACCCAGTACTTTCATGCAGGTGATGACACAAGCTTTGAGGCCGTTCATGGAAAAATTCCTAGTGGTGTACTTTGACGATATTCTTATTTATAGTACCACTAAGGAATCACACCTTGAACATTTAAAGGTCTATAGTTTCCTTAGGGAGGAAAAGTTGTACGCTAATCTTAAGAAATGTGTATTCATGTCTAGCCAAGTTGTATTCTTAGGATTTATAGTGTCATCTGACAGGATGCATGCAGACTCTGAAAAGGTCAGGGCCATAGTTGAGTGGCCAGAACCAAGGAACATTCATGAGGTGCGAAGCTTTCACGGCCTAGCTATTTTTTATCGTCGTTTCATTAGGGGTTTTAGCACGATCATGGCTCTCATTACCAAGTGCATGAAAAAGGGAGAGTTCGTGTGGTATAAAGCCGCAGTCAAGGCTTTTAAAGAAATTAAGGGTAAGATGGTGGAAGCTCCTGTCATGCGTCTACCTGACTTTTCTAAAGTCTTTGAAGTAATGTGTGATGCATCTGGTGTCGGTATAGGTGGAGTGTTGAGTCAAGAAGGACAACCAGTGGCCTATTTCAGTGAGAAACTGAATGAGGCAAAATAAAAATACTCCACTCACGACAAAGAATTTTATGCGGTAGTGCAATCCCTAAGACATTAGCGACACTATCTCCTACCATAAGAATTCATTTTATTTTCTGACCATGAGGCTTTGAGATATTTACATTGTAAGACCCGTATCTTAGTCCATACCTTTCCATAGACTTTCGTAGTCTTACCGGTCGAATTTCGGCAACCTTCGACCCTTAAACGATATCGACGCGCGACCCTGATTCATACGCCGACAACCCGAGTCGACTCAACCCGAGACCAATACCATAGCGACCGCACCGTCGCCGTGGTTCCAATGCCACGACTCGCCCGCCGAGGCGATACCCTGATCAAGAGATGTGGGCCAACGTTCGGTGTGAGAAAACGCCACGCGTTGTGAAAACTAAGGGAATCTCTACGATGTGTCACATCAATCACATCAATCTCATCAATCAATCACCCATCAATCCATCACATGTCAAGTACACATCACTTTATTTTATTTTCCCAAGCAACCACAAAAGTCTCCCCAAACCATACCTCTCTTACACAAAAGCCTCAAAAGTCAAGCTTTTCTTACACAGCCATCACTCACCCATCCATCCATCACTCTCTCTCTCTCCCTTTACATCACTCTCTCTCTCTTTCTCTCTTTCTCATTTCAAAAAAATCTCCAAGCAAAAACATCCCACGTATGGAATTTCTCCAAATTCCTAAGCTCCAAGTGGCCCACCTTCCTACCCCAAAATCTCCCATGTCAACCCTCCATTCTTCATCTTAACCATTGAAGTTGAAGCTAAGGTGCCAAGGAACCTCTAGGAGCGAGAAGATCGGACGGTGGGTGCCTCTATAGGGTAGTTTTCCTTATTTTTATGGTGGACCAAGTGAGGCCCACCGATCAATGGTGTGGATCTCACTTGGGACCCTTATTTGTGGTCAATGGACCACTTGGATCATCATGATCATTCCATGATGGGGCCATTCTCCATGGACCCCATCATGATGTTTATTTCACTTCAAAAGGTCATCTAGACCGTCCATATCGGTGGGGAATGGATCTTCACCGTTGATTTACATTTTTAATGGTCCCTTATTCAAAGGGTCCGTTGATGTATGATTTCATGTAAGGGAGGGCCCACAATGACGGGGTCCCTCCATCACAAGCCGTGTCCCACTCTCCATGTCTCTCTCTCTCTCTTTTATTTTATTTTATTTTATTTTATTTTATTTTATTTTATTGCAATAGGATGGTGTGGCCCACTTGAATGGATCCCACCTTGATGTAATTTTTATTCAAGTGGGGCCCACCTTGGACATTGAGCCCATGGCACCCATCAATGGTGGCCCACTCCATCAGGGCCCACACTAAAAAAAAATAATAACAAAAGACCGTCCAGCGTCTGGGACGCTGGACGTTTCAACAGAAAGGAGATAAAGGAAGAAAGAAAAGGGAAATGGTGGGCTGCTCCAACATGGCCCCACCTTGATGTATATTTTTAATCCAAGCCATCCATTTTATTCTCGGGATCGTTTTAGGCGTTGAGCCAAAAAATGAGATCGATCCAATTATCTGGCGGGCCGTGGCATTAAGAATACTAGTATCTTCCTTTAAAACTTGGAAAAATGATTTCTAGGGTCCACCAGAAGCTTGGACCTACCTGAAACTTATTTTGGACCCCTATTTTTGGGGGAAACATGCAATGGATGGGGTAGATCTGGTTAATGTGGGTCCCACCTAGGATAAAAAATATATATATATATATATATAATTTTTTTGGCATGACTTTGTGCCATGACGTCTAGAGACGTCCACATTAAAAAGGGTGGCCCCATTGGCCCACTTGTAGACTCCACCATGATGTATGTTTTACATCTATACCGTTCATTTAATAGGTCCCCTTGAATGGTGCGTTGACTCCAAAAAAATCATCCACAAACTGAACTCAGGTGGGCCATACCATCCAAATCATGTGAAGACATGCCTAAATCATATAAAAACACTTGGTGGGGCCTACCTGAATTTTTAATGTAGCTGAAATTTGGTGTGAACCCTCAAACAGGTGGGACACACGTAATGGACGGGTTGGATTGCAAATAAACACTTTGGTGGGCCCTACATGGGACCCATTGTGGTATGTGTGGCTTGACACACCGTACACAAAAGTGGGTGGTGACACCCACTGTGATGCAAGTGTTTTACTCATGCCGTCCATCCACGGCAGTGGACGGTGGTCCCCACTCAGATGTATGTATTGTGTCCACGCCGTTCATCACGTGGGCCCCTGGCCACGTGACGTTGTGAACAGGTTTGGATGGCAATAAACATTACAGTGGGCCCTAGGCCATGTGATTCAATGAATAGTTTGGATGCAAATAAATAGTACAGTGGACCCAGGTTGGGTAGAAAATATACATTTCGGTGGCCCTGGGTCTATATGACCTTATCAACAGGTTTGAATGGAAAATAAACATTTTGGTGGGCCCCTTGCTACATGGCCTTATCAACAGGTGGGATGTAAAATAAACATTTTGGTAGGCCCCTTACCACGCGGCCTTAACAGCAGGTTGGGTGACAAATAAGCATTTCAGTGGGCCCAGGATTGGCTGGAAAAAAATGTTATAGTGGGCCCACATGGGAGTCTACCATGATGCATGAGTTTCATCCAAACCGTCCAACCATTTTGAGATCATTTTAAGGCCATTATTGAGGCCTATCTTAATGTATTTGTGGCTCGCCCACTAAGGCCCACTTTGTTATTTATGGGCCCATGTGTGTAGGCCCAATTGATGTATTTGTGGCCCATTGTTGAGGCCCACTTTGGTATATATAAGGCCTATGTGATTAGGCCCATAAAACTCATGTGATTGGGCTCATTTTTAATGAATTCTAAGGCCCATGGGTTATGACCCATTGCAAAGGACCTCAGGCCCATTGGTGAGGCTCATTGAGGTGATCCGCTTGATGAATGTAAGGCCCATATGATACGGCCTAATTGATGTACTTAAGACCCAATTGAGTGCAACTATGTCCATTGCAATGCATGATCCCTCCATGGCATATAACGATATTTATAGTAAGTAATGCTTTAGGAACAATGATGGTTAGATGCCCACATTGTAAGGATGACGTCGGTTAAATGTCCGCATTGTCACTCTCCCTAAGGCCCACTAATAGACCCATACTTATAGTAAGTAGGCTATCTCGGCCCATCTCAGTTATACGCAGAGCCCATCTTTATTATAACATGTTAGTACAGTTCCATGACTCATGATCATACGCATCATATGTATGCTTGACGTGAGAGTTGTCTGATCATAGCATTTACCTTCGGATAGGTTGTTTATGGGCTCCCGGTTAGGCTGTGTTGTCCTACATGAGTGCACGATATGCACAGGATTGGTTGCATGACTGGATAGCGTGATTCATGCATTCCGCATTTGTGTGACATGGTTATTGTACGCCCTAGCGACATCGGGACAGTAGCTTCCACAGACAGATCGTGGTTGGCAGGATTGGATACCAGAAATCTTGTTCTACATGGGGTACTATAGATATCCCTGGGTGAAAGTCCCTAAACCCTTATGGTACCAAGAGGTTGCTCCAACGTTTAGACCGAGTGGGTAGATGAGCATTGAGTACCGACTAACAGACGGTTACGCTCTCCAATGTGTCGTGGTCGGTTGGAAGGGGGTGCGGCCTTACCCGCCTGAGTGTAGGGGGTAATGCTAGGCTGAGTCTGACCAGCTCGAAGAATGGGTCCGCTATCGACGAGTCGCGCCCGATATTGGCAAACGGATAGTGTGGTCTCTTCCACTTACCTTATTGCGCGCGATGTGGCGACAATCTGGTTTAGAGTGTACTAGACCCCGCTGATATTCCATATTTTGAGCTGTATTGATATGTGGACATAGATGAGGATCTGTATGCTTGAGCTGCATTGCACATCGCATGGCCTTGGGATGGTCGATACCATTCATGTCTTGCATCGCATAAGCCTTGGTACGGCTCATGATATTATAGATCCATCTGCATATTCTGCTTTACTCTGACATTGCATGTTCATATTACTACTTTGTGTACACACTTTCACCACCCTCTAAGCTTTCTGTAAGCTTATGCACGACCGTTGCGTGCAGGTGACGTTGGATCGCAGCAGCGCTGAGGCAGGAGCACGTTCCAGAGTGTTTTGGAGTTTTTGTTCTACACCACTATATTTCCCTTTATGCTTATTGTACTTGTAAAGTTTTTAATCATAGTGGAAATGTAATGGAGTTCTTGGTTGTTGTTTGTGGGTTATGCCTTTGGTTATGTTTATTACGAATCAAACTGATGTTGAAAATCCTCCTCGTAGCATCCCAGGATCGGAACCTGGCGAATGGGAGCTAGGAGCCGAGAATGGGGTTCTACGGAAGCTGTCGGCGCTGGATTCGGTGATCGGGAATTTTGTGAGCCCGGTTTCTGAGTTTTGGGGCCTGACATACATTCTCAAAAGAAACTCAACCCAAGGCATGCCAAGTGGGTAGTGTTTCTTCAGGAATATTCGTTTGTTTTGAAACACAAGGCCGGGGTTGAAAATAAACCAGCAGATGCCCTTAGTAGGAGAGTGGCGTTTCTCAACTCCTTGAGTGTAGAGGTAGTCGGATTTGAGCAACTGAAAGATGAATACCCCATATGTCCTGATTTTGGAGGTACTTACGCGTTGCTCTCTAGTGACTAACATATTATGGGTGAATATGTTCTTAAAGACGGCTTCCTTTTCAAGGGAGATAGACTTTGTATTCCTCGTATGTCCCTTCATGAATTCCTCATCTGGGAGCTTCATTCAGGAGGGATATCTGGCCATTTTAGTCGTGATAAGACCATTGTCCTCGTGGAAGATCGTTTCTATTGGCTAAGTCTCAAGTGAGACGTAGCCAAAGTTTTAGGACAGTGTTGAACATGTCAGCTGGCAAAGAAAAGAAAGCAAAATACCGGGCTATACATGTCATTACCAGTGCCATATGCTTCGTGGCAGGACATTAGTATGAATTTCGTGCTTGGGCTTCCCAAGACTATAAAAAAGCACGATTCCATTTTTGTCGTTGTGGACCGTTTTTCTAAAATGACGCATTTTTTCCCATGTTCGAAGACGTCGGATGCGTCTCATGTTGCTCGTCTCTTTTTTGATGGTGTGGTGCATCTCCATGGGTTACATAAAACCATAGTGTCTGATCATGATGCTCGATTTACTAGTTATTTTTGGAAGACACTGTGGCATATTATGGGAACTCGTTTGCAATTTTCTACTGCTTACCACCCACAAACAGATGGTCAAACTAAAGTGGTAAACCGTAGCCTTGGAAATCTTCTACGTTTTCTAGTGGGTGAACATGTTAAGACTTGGGGCCTAATTTTACCAACTGCTGAACTTGCTTATAATGGGTCAGTTAATAGATCTATAGGGTTGAGTCCTTTTGAAATTGTAAGTGGTTATAAGCCTAGAATGCCCATAGATCTCTTACCTATGGTTGTTACCCAAAGGTCTTCTAAGTCAGTCGATGCATTTGCACGTCATATTCATGATTTGTATAAACATATTAGACAGCAGTTAAATAAGAGCAATGATGATTATAAAGTTTTAGCTGATTCTCATCGTAAAGTGCAAGAATTTCAAGAAGGAGACTATGTAATGGTGCGAATAAGGCCAGAGCGATTCTCTCAAGGATTTGCTAAAAAATTACAAGCGCGTAGTGCTGGACCATTCATGATATTACAAAAGGTTGGGTCCAACGCGTATCGGATTGACCTTCCACCTGCAATGAGCATTAATCCAACTTTTAATGTAGAAGATCTAGTCTGTGCCCATACTCCCATTGTTGATACATCGTCCCTTTCATGGCCTTTTTCTGAGTTTGCTACCTAACCCCTTCCACCCCCTCCTCCACCCATTACCCATACAGAAGAAATTGAGAAAATATTGGATGATGAGATAGTATTAATTGAATCTCATACTCCACGGTTGTGATGATGACCCACTCAATTGCATGTTTCCTTTATGATTTTCTCAGTTATGATGATTACTGCTAGAATTTTAGATCATTTATTCCTTTTATTTTCGCTGTTTAATTATGTTCATGAGCATGCATCATAATTAGGGCTATCCTGCGTCAAATCACCACCGGGTATGTCTCATCTTGACCTAAATAGACATATTTCAAATCAGAGGGAAAAGGTTTTAGGTCAAGCTTCGGTGCCTTGAGGTTAGACGGTAGAGGCACTACATCAGTTTGAGATAATTCTTCAAATTGTGGCCTCCACTGGTTAACTTCAAGTACCAGCACAGTATCAAGCATTGCCCCCATCTCCCTAATCATATCATCGTCCAAATCATGGGAGTGGGCCAAGCACATCTCCAGAGGGTCCAAGGATAAGGTCAAAAGTGTCATATCTTCCACGAAAGAGTCGATCATGTTAATGTCGTGGGAATTCTCATCATCCTCTAACTGTTTTCCCGTATTGAAAAAGATATTCAACTCCAATGTCATATTTCTAAATGAAAAACTCATGACTCCATTCCTGCAATTAATGATTGCATTTGATGTGGCAATGAATGGGTGACCTAGGATGATAAGAATTTGAGTGCTCATGTTCACAATGGGTTGAGTATCCAGGACGATAAAATCTACCGAGTAGTAGAATTTATTAATCTAGACCAACACATCCTCAATTACCCCTCTTGGTATATGAACTAAGTGATCAGCAAGTTGTAATGTGGTTCGGGTGGATTTTAATTCACCCAAACATAGCGTTCGTAAACTGAGTAAGGAATTATATTTATGCTCGCTCCTAAGTCAAGAAGTGCGTGCTCAATCTTATAATTCTCAATTACACAAGCAATGGTTGGGCTACCGGGATCTTTGTATTTCTATGGTACATCTTTCTTTAGGATGACACTCACTTTTTCTATCAGAAAATTTTTCTTTTTAATACTTTGCTGCCTCTTAGTCGTGTACAAGTCTTTCAGAAATTTAGGATATGAAGTTATTTGTTTAATCGTATCCAGTAAAGGAATATTGAGCTTCACTTGTTTCAACACCTCTAGAATGTCCTGAGAGTTAGAGAGAGGTTTTGGTGCAATCAATCGTTGGGGGAATGATGCAATCGGCTTGCTCAAAGGCTCCGGTTCTAATCCATGTGGAGTGTTGTTAGGTCTATCAGTTTCATCTACTTCCGGGTCCTTGGACTTTTCATCCCTTATCAAAATAAATTTGGCAATTAGCTTCCCACTCCTAAGAGTGGTGATAGACTTAGCATACTCCATTTGATTTGAAGAGCTTGGATCACTTATTTCATATTGTGGTTTAGGATTGGAGAAAGGTTGGGCTAGAAGAATCTTTTTTCCCCAACTGAATTTTTGGTCTCACACCCTTGTATGGCCTTTGAAAGGTCTTGAAGGGTTTACAATATACTCCAATTGATAAGCTCTTGGTTTTAAATATATTTTTAGACCGGATCCTCTTAAGGTTTCCCTCGATTTAAGAATTAGTTAGGGATTCCTTGAGAAGTAGCAGTTTGTCCATTCCTCCAACTAAAGTTCGGATGATTTCTCTAACTAGGATTGTATGTTTTAGAGATGGGTCCACTGAAAGGTCTTTGGTAGTTGTTCATGACATTTGATTTCTTGTTCAGTGCCTCTTAAAAAGAAAGTATCATTGGGCAATTTCAGTTATATGTATGTTGCAAGCACAGATACCGCAAACAACTTTCTTAGCCTTATCCTTCTTAAGTTCCATGACCTTGACCTTCCTTGTGAGATTGGTCACTCTAGCATTTATATCATCATCCTCTTTTATCACACCCCAAACTCGAAAACAGGGCTTACAAAATTCTCGATCGCCGAATCTGGCGCAGACAGCCTCTATAGAACCCCATTCTCGGCTCCCAGTTCCCATTCGTCAGGTTCTGATCCTGGGATGCTACGAGGAGAATTTTCAACATTAGTTTGATTCGTGATAAGCATAACCAAAGGCATAACCCATAAACAACAACCAAAACTCCATTACATTTCTACTATGATCAAAAACTTTACAAGTACAATGAGCATAAAGGGAAATACAATGATGATAGACCAAAAGCTCAAAAATAATCTACCACGTGCTCAAGCCTCAGCGCTGTTGCGATCCAACGTCACCTACACGCAACGGTCGTGCATAAGCTTATAGAAAGCTTAGAGGGTGGTGGAAGTGTGTGCGCAAGTGTAATGCAGTTATGCAGTATCAGAGTAATGTGGAACATGCTGATGAAAGCTAAGAATACTATTAGTCGTACCAAGGCCATGCGGTGCAAACATGAATGATGTTGGCCATACCAAGGCCATGCGGTATAAAGCATGAATGATGTTGGCCATAACAAGGCCATACGATGAGAAATACAACTCAAGCATAAAAATCCTCATCTAAGTCTACATATCAATACAACTCAAATCTGAGATTTCACTGGGGTCTAATACACTCTAAACCAGATCACCGCCCCATTGCGTGCAATAAGGTAAGTGGAAGAGACCTTACTATCCGCCTACCAATATCGGACCCATTCCTCGAGCTGGTCAAACTCAGCTTAGCTTTACCCTCTCCTCTCATGTAGGTAAGGCCGTACCCCCTCCCAACTGACTACGACACAGTGAAAAACGCTACCGTCTGGTAATCGGAACTCGGCGATCATGCACCCACCCGGTCTAAACGTTGGAGCAACCTCTTGGTACCATAAGAGTTTAGGGACTTTCACCCAGGGATGTCTATAGCACCCCATGTAGAATAAGATTTTTGGTATCCAATCCTGCCAACCACGATACACCTATGGAGGCTACGACCCTGATGTCACTAGGGCGTACAGTACCATATCACATAATGTGAATGCATGGATCACACTATCAAGTCATGCAGCAATCATGCACGTATTGTGCGCTCATGTAGGGAAACTCCACCTATATAGGAGCCCCTAAACAACCTTCCCAAAGGCATATGCTATGATCAGTTACTTCTCATATCAAGCATACATATGATGCATATGATCATGAATCATAAAACTATACTAATCATGTTATGAAGTAACGCACTATCCTTACAATGAAAATGGCCTAGACGACCTACACAACAAGTACGGGCCTATAATGGGCCCTAGGGAGAGTCGTAATGTGGACATTTAACCAACATTATACTCGTAATGTGGACGTCAAACCATCATTGCTCCCAAGGCATAGCCCATCGTAAACATCATTACATAAACCATGTTGGGATTACACATTGCAATGGACCATAGGTACATCCCATTGGGCCTTAAATACATCAAATGGGCCATGTTATATGGACCTTATATTCATCAAGTGGGCCACATCAATGGGCCACACCAATGGGCCTTATATTCATAGCAATGGGCCATAACCCGTGGGCCTTAGAATGTATCAAAATAGGCCTCGTAACATGGGCCTTATATATATCAAAGTGGGCTTCAATCATGGGCCACAAATACATCGAATGGGCCTCATAACATGGGTCTTATATATATCAAAGTGTGCCTCAACCATGGGCCACAAATACATTGAATGGGCCTCATAACATGGGCAGGCCTTATATGTATATCAAAGTAGGCCTCAACCATGTCAAGGTGGGGTCCATTTGCACTATGAATCTGGCCTATTCTCTAGCTCATGTAATAAAATGATCTTTTTAAAATGGATGTACAGATTGGATGCAGCACTTGCCTCATGGTGGGGGTCCACATGAAGGCCTACCATCCAGTATATTATATATAATATAATTTATAATCTATATATAGTATATATATATATATACAATATTGTATATACATAATATTATATATATACACACACATCGTCCCACACATGGCGGGGTGGGTCCCACCGTCTAGTGTGGACGGTGCGGATAAAACACATCTCGGTGGGGCTGACCGCTGGGCCAGGCGTGGATAAAACACATACTACATGGTGGGTTCCACTGTCCACAACCGTGGACAGCAGGGAAATAAACACATACATCACTGTGGGTCCCACGTGGGGCCCACCATAATATTTATCTACAATCCAACCCATTGGTAAAGTCACACGGACCTGGGTGGAAAGAGAAAAAAAACTTCATCTTGACCCAAAACTTCTGTGGCCCCAAAAATGGGTTTCAATGGCATATGTTCATCCACACTGTTTCCTGTGATGTGGGTCACCTGAGCTTTGGATGTGGCTGATATTTATAGGGGGCCCACTGCTGGAAGTGGCCCACCATTTAAACGGGTTGGATGACAAATAAACATCACAATGGGGCCCACAGATGGAGTCATGGGACCCTGCTAGCCATCCGTCAAACATAGCAGCGCCTTGCTACTGCGTCAGTGGTAGCAGGTGCTGCCTCTTATTTTTATTTTTATTTTATTTTTTGAAATGGTTTTTTTATGGTTTTTCACGTGTGCGGCCCACATCAGGTAAATCCACCCCTTCCACTGGCTCCCCTGGCTCAAAACAAGCTAAATGAGTCCAATATTGAATACATTTTTGCCTGTAGCAAAATTAAAATAAATTTAAACGGTGAGAATCACTGTTTTGAAAGGTATAGCCCGCCTAATGAGCGGATTAGCTTCATTTTTTGGCTCAATGCCTAAAATGAGCCGTGGAAGGGAATGAACGGCTTGGATTAACAACATACATTAAGGTGGGGCCTACATAAGTGGCCATTCCCAAAGGCTTTTAACCAAAGCTAATTTTTTTTTAGGTTTTTAGTTCACGTCTAGACGCTGGACGTTTTTGGGCATAACAAATGTATTTAAGGTGGACCCTGCTTTGGTGGGCCACCACATGGTTGGGTGATATAGATCATAAACATCAAGGTGGGGGTCCATCCAAGTGGGTCACATAGCCTCATCACCATACAAAAATGAAAAAAAAAAGAGGGGGAGAGAGAGAGAGAGAGAGAGAGAGAGAGAGAGAGAGAGATAGAGAGAGACACGTGTGATCGAAGGACCCCGACACTATGGGCCCTCCCTTACATTAAATCATATATCAAGTAGGCCCTAAAGCATGTGGGCCCACCAAATCAAAGATCAACGGCGGAGATCCTTTTCCCACCAATATGGACGGTCTAGATGACCTATCTAATGCAAGGAAATAAACATCATGATGGGGTCCATGGAGATTAACCCCATCATGGAATGATCATGATGATCAAAGTGGGCCATCGACCACATCTTAGGGTTCCAAGTGAGATCCAAACCATTGATCTGTATGCCTCACTTGGCCCATCATGAAAACATAAAAAACTAGCCTATGGAAGCATCCACCGTTCAATCTTCTTACTCCCTTGGCTTCCTTTGCTCCTTAGCTTCGATTCCAATGGAGGAGATGGAGTTTGGATGGTTGAGATGGGAGATGAGAGGGTAGGAAAGGTGGGCCACACTTGTTGCTTGGGAGAGTTGGAGAGCTTGGACGTATGGAGCTCTCTTGCTTGGGAAAGGTAATTTGAAAATGGAGGAGAGAGATAGGGTTGTAAAGGGAGAGAGAGAGTGATGGGTGATGGAGTGATGGATGTTGTGAGTGATGAGTGTAAGAGACTTTTCGACTTTTATGACAAATGGTGTAAGAAAAGTATGGACTTTGTCAGAACTTTTTAACTTTTATGGTTGTTTGGGAATGGGTGAAAGGTGATGTGTACTTGATATGATGGGATTGATTGATTGATTGATTGATTTGGCAAGCCATAGAGATTCTCTTAGAATTTATACGCGCAGCGTTTTCATAGCACCGAATGCTGGCCCACATCTCCTGACCAGGGTATCACCTTGGCGCGTGAGTCGCGGCATCGGAACCGCGGAGACGGTGCAGTCGCTATGGTACAAGTCTTGGGTTGAGTCGACTTAGGTTGACGGCATGTGAATCAAGGTCGCACGCAAATACCAGTTATGGGTAGAAGGTTGTCGAAATTCGACCGAAAAGACCGTAAAAGTCTATGGAACAGTACGATCTAGGATACGGGGCTTACATATATCCCACCTCTCTCCCTTGCTTGAGTAAGCTTAGATGTGGTGCTAGATTTTGGGGAGATTCTCATAATTGTGCAGTTTTAGCGAGTTTGTTAAAGTAATCCCACACCTCATCAACATTCCTGTTCATGAATTCTCCATTGTACATCGTCTCCACGAATGGACACATGGAAGATGTCAGTCCATCATGGAAGAAAGTTGTTATACGCCATGTTTTAAAACTGTGTTGTGGGCATGAACTAACGAGATCCTTGAATCGCTCCTAACATTGGAAGAATGTTTCATCTTCCCTTTTGGCGAAGTTCATGATTGACTTCCTGATGGTGTTGGTCTTATGGTATGGAAAGAATTTTTTTTTGAACTCCTTCATCATGTCATTCCATGTGCCAATGGATCGCGAACATAGGGAGTCCAACCACATCTTATCTTTCTCTTTCAAGGAGAAAGGAAAGGGTTTCAGCCTGACTATGTCCTCAGACACGTTAGGAAAGTATACGGTGAATATCACCTCGTCAAATTCTTTCAACTGCAGATATGGACATTCAGAATCAAGTCCAAGGAACTTTGGAAGGAGTTGGATCACTCCAGGCTTAATATCCATGTTTCCTATGTTTCTTGAAAAAACCATACATGGGGGTGTGCTCACCCCTGCCGGTTGTAAGTAATCTCGTAAAGTATGAAGTGGGGGTGCATGGTGCACCTCATTCTCATCTCGGACTTCCGTGACTTAAGGTTGCGGCTGATTCACTGGTTGATTTACAGGTTGATTTTTAACTATAACCTCAATTAACTCTAAGGATCTCGAGTGGTGTCTAATCCTGTGATGGATAGATAACCCCTTAACTAATCCTCCTTTACTCAAAAGACGTTGAGTGTTGTTACGGACCCACTTGGGCATGAAACACTCTCAGCCCTCAATTTCAGATTCTAACCTAAACCTAAAGGAAATAAGGGAAATAAAAATGTAGAATTAGAAAGTGAGAGAGATAATTAGAATAAAGTTACCCAATTAGAAAGTTCTATGTTAGGATCCTGCAAAAGAAAGGAAAGTGAGTTAGTTTTTAAAAAGGAAACAAAGAAAGCAACCTAGTTTCTAAAAATAAAAATAGAAAATAGAAAAATCCTAATCTTAAACTAATTCCAAAACTAGCTAATCTCAGAAAACGTAACTGTTACTCCTCGGCAACGATGCCAAAAACTTATTCACAACCCAAAGTGTAGGGTCGGGATGCAATAATAATCTTGGTAAGACAGAGGTCGAATCCATAGGGACTAATCTTGTGTGTATTCTGAAAGCAACTAGAAATAGAACTAGAAAAAGATGAAAACTTAAATTTGGAAGTGTAGAGAGAGTAATTGTGAATTATGTAACAAAAACTTAAGAAATCGAAACGTGGGAACTACGAATTCCAAGGATACACTTGTAAAGATCAGGGTGATCTATGCTTGATTCAAGGACACAACTGGAATCAGAGTCCTATCTTACCCATTTAGAAAATATCTCAGTAAAACCAAATCTGAACTTCCTTGGACCTAATTCTCAATGGATGAGAGTTGTGAGAACTGGAATTGATTCCATCACAAAACCATGCCCAGGGGACAATGGCTCATAATAGGATATACCAATCTCATAACCAAATATAAGAGAATCATGAAGATTATAAGGGATTCCATCATCCAACCATGCCCAAGGGACGATGGTGAACAATAATATTTCCTAGTTTCAAAATCTCAATACATAAAAAGAACATACTCAAAGCTATTGCAAATATATTGTAATTTGAGTCACAGCAAACTATTAAAAACTGAAAGTATTTCTTAAATATCAAACTAGAATCAAAGAGAGTTCAACTTAGACATGAATCAAAGTAATAGAAAACATCTCATCACGCTACACGCTTCACCTCTTAGCCTTAGCTAAGAGGTTTACCCAACCATAGACAAGATTGAAACTAAAACCCTAGAAGAAAGCATGAAAAATTAAGGAAGAAGAAGAATCCTTGGCGACGGCTCTCCACGCTTTTGCTCCACTCCTCAAACTCTAGATTCTTATGCCCAGGGATGCCCTAGGGACTCGTATTTATAGTTGTGCAAACCTCCTTTTGCACCTCTTTAGAAAAATCTAGAAACTGCCACAAATTTATGCACTCCGCGTAATTCTGCGTAACTTTGAGTGATTCGTTCGATGACATTGAATAAGGTGTCTTTTATATATGCTTTTTTCGCACTTTTGTAGCTTCATTTGGACTCTGCAACCTTCCATGCCATTAAACCCACCTTCAATGTCATCGAAGAGGCCTTCGATGTCATCGAACATGGTTCAAGGAATCAATAATGTGTCCAAAATAGTCCAAAGAGTTATTCCAATTTCTTCAATAATTTCGATGTCATCAAGCAGATCTTCGATGTCATCAAGGAGTACTTCGAGTAATTGAAAATGGTACCCAAAATGTCAAGCGAGTTATGCCAAAATTTCCTAAAAAATTCGATGTCATCAAGCAGGTCTTCGATATCATCGAGCAAAAGCTTCAAGTCATTGAATAAGTTCTCGAGTCATCTAAAAACGTCTTCAATTTATCCAACAATCAACTCAATTTTCCTTCATAAATTTGTTGTCATCGACCTGTGGTCGATATCATCGAATGCGTCCTCGAAGTCATCGAATGGTGCTCGATGACACAGTCAATGTGTATTCTACACTTGTTCTTTCAGATTCGTTTCTTCTCCACTTAGTTTTCGTGAATCTTGGGACCTTAAAATCTTCAATATTTGTCTCCTAAGATCCATTCTTTGCCTTGGTGATCTTTAAGCATCAAATCCATGCTTTTAGCACCTTTTTCAATCCAAGTTCTTAAATTCACCTTGCAATGTGTAAAATAGGACATTAAGCAGTATCATGTTCATAAAACCAAGATATAAATGGGGTCTAATATGCAATATTTGACCCTCAACAATATGCTTAGTAAATTGTGTTTCAAACCTTCAACATATAAAACATCTTTGAAAATAGGAAAATTGGAAAGTTTTACATTACCTCTTTCTTGATTTTGCAGTTACTATCTTCTCCAAATGTTATTGAGCCTTCATTAATGTGTTGATCTCTGAAAGTATCGCCTTATCACCTGTCATATGTCTAGAGTAACCACTGTCCAGATACCATCTTGAATGGATACTAGCTTTGAAAGTTGTGTGGATAATAAGACATTTATTTTTCGGAACCCATTTCAATATGGTTTTGGGGTTAAGAGGATCTCTAATAACATGATTAGTTTAAGAGTAATATTTTTTCTTATTCTCATTTACTCTCATAGTTCTAGAGTTGGATTTCCAGAGTTCCGTAAGTAAGTCCACTGTTTTATCTACAAGAGAAGGATTATAATTTTTCTTTTGATAGTTGGACTTTGTTTTTAGATAAAAAGTTTTTTGACAAGGTTTTTTCTTTATTTCATTTGTAGTTTCTTCTTTAGATTTTGAAGATTCACCTTTAACAAACATAGGAGTAGTATTTTTAAATTTTTTTGAATGACTCTTAATATAGCCCAAGCCGGATTTGTTGTTACTTTGATGAGACGCAGATAATAGTTTTTCAAGTCTTGAGTCACCTTGGGTATACATCCAAGTCTCTTTATAATTTTTTAGATAAGTAATTTCTAATTGTAATTTTTTATTTTCAGTTTTGAGATCTTCAATTTCAGAATTTTTAAGATTGCATTCAAGTTTAGTTTTCTCAAAACAATCAGAAAAATGTGATTTCTCCAAAGCAGATTTTTCAAGTTCTAATTTTAAATCTGTAAATTTATCCTTTTGAATTTTTAATTTTGTTGTAATCTTACAACTTTCTTTATATATGGCATTATAGGCTACTTGAAGATCTTCTTCATTTTCAACATCAATTCCTGGCATTTCATAATCAGATGTTTCATCTTCATTTAAGGAAGTAAGTCTAACTAGGGTCATAAACGCCTTTTAATCATTTTCAGTTTCATGATCTGATTCGTCAATTTCTGAATCGGATTTAGATTCAGACGATTCATCCCAAGTGGCAATCATGCCTCTTCTTTTAGATTTATCCTTTTTAGGACATTTCGTAGCTAGATGCCCATATTCAGAACAGTTGAAACATCGAGAGTCTTTAGATTTAGATTTCCAATTTCCTTTTCTTTTGTTAATCGATTTTTAAAAATCAGATCTATTTTTATTTTTAAAAATCCTATAAAACTTTTTAGCAAGCATAGCCGTGTCATCCTCATTTTCTTCATTATCTAAATCTTTTGATTTGGATTTTGAGGATTTTAGGACTATTAATTTACTTTTGGGGGCTTTAAAATTCAAGTCATAGGTTCGTAGAGATCCTACTAATTCATCTACCTTCATTGTATAAGTGTCCCTCAATTCTTGTATAGCAGTGACTTTAGAATTGAACCGATCAGGAAGTGATTGTAGGATTTTTTCACACACTTTGCTTTCAGGGACTTTTTCTTCAAGACCCCACATGGAATTAACAATGTCATTTAGTTTAGTGAAGAAATCCATGAATGATTCATTTTCTTCCATATGGATTTCTTCAAACCTTGTTGTAAGGATTTGAATCTTAAATTTCTTGACAATGTTAGTTCTTTCATGTATCATTTCAAGTATATCCCAAGCTTGTTTTGCTGTATCACACGAGATGATTCTTTTGAACTCGTTTGGTGATAAAGCACAAGTGATAGCATTAAGTTCTTTTATATTAGCACTACTTCGCTTGTCTGGCCTGGAGTCCATTGATTATAAACTTGTACTTTCACGGATTTAGTTCCATCTTCACCTACTACTTCCAACATTGGAGGGACCCATTGGGTCATGGTAGCTTTCCACACACTTTCATCAATAGATTTGAGGAAGATCCTCATTCTAGCTTTCCAGTAGGAATGGTTTGACCCATCAAGGGGTGGTGGCATGGAAATGGATTGACTATCGAAATTTGACATTTCAATAGCTCAGGATCTAGCTCTAGGAAGTTAATCTCAAAAAGAGCAACCTCGCTATGATACCACTTGAAAAGACGAGCTATAGATGTCCTAGATGGGGGATGAATAGGACAATGCGAAATAATAAAACAATGTAGTACAATTTTATAAAGTATTAAATTCTTAATATCAAATAGTTCGTAGGACAACCTTACACCTAAAAGATTTAGGTAGGACAACATTATGTCACGACGTCTTTGAAATCAAAATATCAAACTAATTGCAAAGAATAAGAAAATCACAATAACAAAATTAATAAAATGCAATCACTACAATGCACAAAAGAATTATAGTGGTTTGGTGCCTCAAGGCAACCTACTCCACTCCCAAAATTACTACCCTTCCAATTTTAGATTTCATTATTTCAAGATTTTCTAGGATCACCTTAACAACCTTATACAGTTATTGCGATTTTCATGGGCTATCACAATTAAACACACTTTTTGATTTTACGGGATCACCACAAACAAACCTATTGAGATTTTCGGGCTATCTTAAAAAAAAAAAACCCAAACTGAAATAAAATAAAAGACAATACTTATCTTTGATTTGACGAGTCGAAGTCGTAGATGTAGCTTGAATGCAGTGATCTTCTTCTTGGGATATTGATGAAGTCATTGTATGAGTTCAGCCTAAAAAGATATAAAGGGATCTAATAGATTTTCAATTAAATGAATGAAACCCTATTGCTGCAGATTCGATTCTCCCTATTCTCAAAGTAAAGTATGGATTACTCTATCAAAAACATTTTAATCTGACTTTAAGAAGGAGAGCTTAAGGAGGCTTGAAGGATATTTATTTACAATACAATATAAGACTATGAATTTTTATGATTTAAAGAGTAAGAGAGCCTTTATTTATAGCTAAGGATCTATGCAATTTGGCTGGCCCAAGATTCAGTTCGGCTAGCCAAACTTCAAAGATTACATTCCAATCAGAATTTGAAAATCACAGGATAAAATCTTTCAAATCTTTGGCTAGCAAAATAAGAGGTTGGGCTAGTCAAACAGGAACTTCAGCTAGCCTAACTAGTCTAAGATCCGATTTTGTTCCATTGCTGGAAAGTTGACCAAAACTACCTTAGGTTGGCCGAACCTATCGTAAAAAGATCTTTTGAGATCTATCTTTTTGACCGAATGTTGTAAGGTTAGACCAATAGTTTAGGTTGGTTGAACTGGACTTTGGGTTGTCCTAACTTAAGTATATTTAACATAAAATATGATTCTAAATATGCATGAGTGAAATACCCTTAACCTATGGCCAAACTAGGTTTATATCACATATAGTTTGACTCATACGAAGTGTTCTAAACCTTGAATCATGAAAGTCTTACTTTGAGATGTTGAGCCTTCTTTCTAAATGCTTGATCGAGTTAATGGCTTGTCTTCAGTCGAGCTTGCGATCGTAACTGGACTACAAAATTTGACAAACTAAAATATGCTTTAAGTATAAGCACTTGGTCTTTTTAATAGAAAAGTGACCACCACAGGCCTGAGAGTGACGAAAGGAGATAACACTCTAATGTTCATTGTCTACCATACATCTCCTTAGAATTTGGTTTGGGCAATATTTAAATAGATAAGGATCATCCCAGAAAAACTTACATACCTCTTATCTTGCGTAGTCCAATATGTCGGCATAAAACTTGTGGCAAGATAATTTACAATGTCATCAAACCACGGTAATTGGGAGAGTTTAAACAATAGTTCATCAGGGAACATGTCATTTATCTGTGTCGGCTCAAGGGAATCAGAAAAATCAAGCCTAGAGAGATGGTTCGTCACTATGTTCTTTACTCCCTTTTTGTCTCGTATTTCTATGTCGAACTCTTAGAGTAGAAGGATCCATCTTATCAAGCAAGGCTTTACATCATTCTTAGAAAGAAGGTACTTAAGCACCGCATGATTAGTGTAAATAACGATTTTAGATCTGATCAAGTAGGACCTAAATTTGTCCAAAGCGAACATTACTGCTAAGAGTTCCTTCTCCGTAGTAGAATAATTTACTTGGGTAGAATTTAGAGTTCTACTCGTATAGTGAATCATATATGGCTTCTCTTTTCTTTGGCCTAACACTACTCCAATAGCATAGTCAGACGCGTCGCACATAATCTCAAAAGGGATGCTCCAATCATGTGGTTGCATGATAGGTGCGGTAGTCAACATATCCTTGAGCATAGTGAAAGATTCCTGGCTTTGCTTAGTCCACTCGTATGGTACATCCTTTTAAAGGAGATTACATAAAGGGTGAGAGAGGTGGCTAAAGTCCTTTGTGAATCGTTTACAAAATCTGGCGTGTCCTAGGAAGGATTGCACATCATGTATGCTCTTGGGTGGAGGTAGGTTAGAGATAAGGTCAATTTTATCCTTATCTACCTAAATTCTCTTGGAAGAAATTATATGTCCAAGAACTATTCCCTTGGGAACCATAAAACGGCACTTCTCCCAATTCAAAATCAAATTCTTTTCTTCACATCATTGTTGAGACATAAAAATAACAATAAATATAAATGTGATGATGATCAAGATACTATGAAGAAAAGCAAGTTGAAAGAAAAATGTTAAAATAGTTGTGTTGTGTGAAACCGCGCAAAGGAAGTTGGTTGCGCGCACTCGCACAACACCAGTTAGACTATAAAAGTCTGGATAACTAAGATGTTGTGCGAAGTGGGTCCCATGGCATGGAGATCGAAGATTCGCATGTGTGGAGGCCTATAAATACCCCACTCCCTCTCTCATTTGCACACAACAACAGCAACGGCGAATAAGATCAGAGAAGAAGAAGAAGGCGAAGACTCTGAAGGTACTATAGAGAAGAAGAAGAAGAAGAAGAAGAAGAAGTGGATTTTTGTCCATTGCGCTAGACTATGCAACAATATGTTGTTGCACTGGCCCGCGCAACATGTTATTGTGCAGGGATCGATACAAAGGAGCAGAGATGCTACCGGAATCCTTTAATTCCTTCAAATATACAAGTTTTTCTTTAAGCATACAAGCTTTTTCTACAATTCTAGCTCATATTCTAAATAAATAGAAGAAGAAGATGAAAGATGTTCATATCTATACAATATTCCTCTTGCTGAGATGAACAAATCACAACTTGAAATGCTGCTAAAATCATCACTAAACTCATTCGATACTTGTATTCTTTTGACATAAATATTTTATCTTGGAATCAAAGGATAAAAGGATGTAAATGAATTCAAAATGAATACTTCATGATGATTGTTCTTTCATTCTTTCTTTATTATTATTGAATGATAATTCCCCTATCAAAATACTTTTGTTTCTTGTCAAAATAAAATGGCGACTTTGCTAGGGAAAAATTTATCTTACTTAATATTAACTTAAAAACTATTTAGAGAACTTCATCATTGTTTGGCATCATATCTGATGCCAAAATGGCAACTCTCAATGGGAACATCCTCCCTTTAATCTCTAACATTAAGTACATTTTTATTAAATACTAATCAATATCTTTTGCGATCTCTGACAGAACTATAATATAACACATGTACTACAGCTATAATCAATGACAACCATTAAAAGAAGAATGATTTTCTAATTCACTCCAAATGTGTAAGACCCGTATCCTAGTCCGTACTATTCCATCAACTGCCGCGATCCTTCCCATCGAATTCCAGCAATCCACGACCAATAATCGATGTTTGCGCGTGACCCTAAGTCGCATCCTGTAGATTTGAGTAAGCTTAATCCGAGACTTGTACCATTACGACCACACAGTCACCGCGGTTTCAATGTCGCGACTCATGCACCGATCTGATACCCAGACGAGGAGATGTGGGCCCGCGTTTAGTTCAAGGAAAAACACCGTGTATTTTATAATCCCAAGAGAATCTCTACAACATGTCAAATCAATCCCATCAATCACCTCTCATGTCAAGTACAAACCATCCATGCTTCCTTTCTCCACAAGTTTAGTAACCACCAAGTCAACCCATCTCTCACCTCACTCATCACTCACCTCACCCATCACTCACATCCATCACTCTCTCTCCTTACATCCCATCTCTCTCTCTCTCTTTCTCTACACCATTTTCTAAGCAACAAAGGAGAGAAAGAGAGGTGGACATCCATGGCTTTCCCAAGTAAGAGAAAAATGTGATTTTTGGTGGCCCACTTTCCTATCCCAAAACCTCCATCCTAGCCATTCAAACCTCATCTTCCACCATCAAAGTGAAGCACAAGGAGGTTGGCGTTTCAACAGACCGACAAGATCGAACGGTGGGTGCTCTATTAGGCCTAGAATTCCTTTATTTGATGAAGGGCCAAGTGAGGCCTACCGAGCAATGGTATGGATCTCACTATGGACCCTAGGAGTGGCCGATGGCCCACCTTAATGCTCATGATCATTCCATGATGGGTCCATTCTCCATGGACCCCATCATGATGTTTATTTTCCTTGCATACGTAGGGTCATCTAAACCGTTTATTCTAGTGGAGAAGGGATCTCCACTGTTGGATTCTGATTTAATGGGCCCACATGAATTGGGACCCACTTATTATAGGAATGATTACAAAGGAGGACCCGTAGTGTCAGGGTCTCTCCATCACGCGTGTCTCACTCCCATTCTTTCCTCTCTCTCCCTCTCTTTTTATATATTTTTTTAGTGATGATGGTGTGGTTGTGTGGCCCACTCGGTTGGACCCCACCATGAGGCATGTATTTTATCCAAGCTATTTGTAGGCAGGGCCCACTTTTTATGTGTTGTGTCCACATCATTCATCATTTGGTGGCCCACCTAAGTCGGGCCCACCTCCCATATTCGGAATGCCAAACAGGGACGCTGGACGTTGTTGAAAACATAAATATTAGCTTGGTTCCAAGCTAATGGGGATGGCCCACTTGTGTAGGCCCCATCTTGATGAATGTATTCAATCCACGCCGTCCATCCCTTTCCTCAGAATATTTTAGGCGTTGAGCCAAAACATGGAGCTGATCCAACTGTCTGGTGGGCCATACTTTAACAAACAATGATCTTCACCATTTAAATTCACCTGGTTTCTTTTTAGACACTGAAATACAATGGATATGGGGCTCTTTTGATCTGTCTTGAGCCATAGAGAGCAATGAATGGAGCGGATTTACCTGAGGTGGGCCCTAACTAGGAAAAACTATGAGAAAACTCAGTTTTTAAAAAATAAAAAAATAAATAAAGCAGTAGCTGCTGCTGCTGTTGTCAGTGGTGCAGGCCGCGCCAGCAGCGCTGGCGGGCGGACGAGCAGGTCCCACGGCCCCCAGCCGTGGGCCCCACCTTGATGTGTGTATGTCATCCAACTCGTTCATTATGTGGGCCCCTCCCTGAAGTGGACCGCCTTTAAAGATCAGGCCCATCCAAAGCTCGGGTAGCCCACATCACAGGAAATAGTGGGGCTAATTGTCTGCCATTAAATCCCTTTTTGGAACCATAGAAGTTTTAGATCAAGATGAAATTTATTTTTACTCTTCATCCAGGTTTACATGACCTTATGGATGGATTGGATGGTATATAAGCATTATGGTGGGCCCCACATGGGACTCACAGTGATGTATGTGTTTGTCTCCCACCGTCCAGGCGGACGGTGGAGCCAACAATGATGTTTGTGTTATATTTTCACCCAAGTGTGCATGTGTGCATGCATGTGTGTGCACCTGTTTGTACGTACGTGTGTGTGTGTGTGTGTGTGTGTGTGTGTGTATGTATTATATTGTATATATAAATATTATATATATTATATATATTATATTTCATATATATATGTGATGGTGGGACTTCATGTGGACCCCACCATGATGCATGTGTTGCATCCAATCTGTCCAGCCACTTTGAAAACTCATTTTTTATGGCATGAGAAAAGAATGAGACAGATTTATAGTTCAAGTAGACCTCACCCTTGAATATAGTGGAGACAGTGACTTTCACCTTTCAAAATTTCTAAGGGCCACAGTATTTTCCTACCAAGCTGATATGTGTTTCCAGTTCATCTATCAATATGTTAACTTATGAATGGGTTGGATTTGTGAACTACGGATTGGTGGGCCCAACGAATGATTATGAATGTACCCCTCAACTGATATGTGTGGTGTGGCCCACACAAGCCACGGTTTGACTTGATTTTTTTTGTCCCAGTGGCCCTACCACGATGTGTGTATTATACCCACATGTTCATTCATTTTATTAGAGTCATGGGCCCCATTATCTTGAGAGGCCCACCTTATGTGGCCTAATCATGGGCCGCCTTAGGTAAGCCCACCATAATGCATGTGTTGAATCCAAATCGTCCACCATTTGGCAAGCTCATTTTAAGGCTTAGGTTTAAAAATAAGACAGATCTAGGATCACGTGGACCACACTATAAAAAGAGTGTTAGATTGAAAGTCCACCATTAAAATATTTGGATTACAAGGTTGGACAAACATGAAATTTGCGTTTCCTCTAAATTCAGGTCTTTGTGACCTTATGTATAGATTGGACGAGAAATAAATGTTATGGTAGGCCTTAAGAATTTTAATGGTGGAAATAATTATCACTGATATTTGTGGTATGGTCCAGATGATCTTCTGTTATGATTCATTTTATAGATAATGTTCTAAAATTATCTCTAATATAGATGAAAGGTGTAGAGGGTGAGGCCCACCTTGGTATATATATGAGGCCATATGAATAGGCCCACCTTGATGTAATAGTGACCCGTTGTTGAGGCCCACTTGGAATACATATATAAGGCCCATTATTGAGGCTCATCTTAATGTATTTGTGGCCCGTCCATTAAGACCCACCTTGATATATGGAGGCCCATGTGATGTGGCCCATTTAATGTATTTGAGGCCCATAGACAAGGCCCAATGTGATGTATTTGAGGCCCATGGACAAGGCCCAATGTAATGTATTCAAGGCCCATGGACAAGGCCCAATGTGATGTATTTGAGGCCTGTGAGCAAGGCACAATGTGGTGTATCTGAGGCCCGTGGGCGAGACTCATTGTGATATATTTCTAGCCCATTTGGTAAGGCCCATGTGGTGCCCCCATTTATCTAAGGCCCATGGGTCGAGGCCCAATGGGATGTTCTTAGGGTCTATTACAATGTGTGATTCTTCTATGGTTATGTAATGATGTTCTATGGCGGGTCATGCCTTGAGAGCAATGTTGGTTTGACATCCACATTGTAAGTATAATGTTGGTTAAATGTCCACATTACGACTCTCCCTAGGGCCCATTGATAAGCCCATACTAGTTGTGTGTAGATCGTCCAGACCCATCTGCATTGTAAGGATAGTTCATCACTTTATAACATGCCTAATATAACTCCATGATTCATGACCATACGCATCATATGTATGCTTGATATGAGTAGTGACTGATCATAACATATGCCATTGGGCAGACCATTTGCGGGACTCGTTATGAGACGGAGTGCCCCACATCATCGCGCTGTATGCACTGGATTGCTGCATGATTTGACGATGTGATTCATGCACTCACATTTGTATATCATGATCTCTGCATGCCCTAGCGACATCAGGGTTATGACCTCCATAGTCACATCGTGGATGGCTAGATGGGACACCAGAAATAATTGGTTCTAGCACTATGGGGCACGTAGGATGTCCTTGGGTGAAAATCCCAAAACCTCCGAGGCCAGGAGTAGCCCCAACGTCTAGACCGAGTGGAATATGAGCGCCCGAGTGGCGAATACTAGTAGGCCACGTCTCTCACTGTGTCTTGGTCGGTTGGGAGGGGGTGTGGCCTTACCCACCCGAGGGAGGAGGCTATAAGCTAGGCTGAGTAAGACCAGCTAGTAAATGGGTCCGCTATCGACGAGCCGAGTAGGTATTGGTAGACTGCTGGCTAGGAAGATGGTGAGGTCTCTTTCACTTGCAGGGCTGTGCAGCTAGGGAGGAGGTAGTCGATGTGGAGTGTAATAAACCCCGGTGATTTCCCATAGAGGAACCATACTGATATGTGGACTTTATATGAGGACTGACATGATATTATGACACCCTGTCACTGTTGTACATGTGGGCGGGCGCACGTGGTCAGACGCTGATGTGGGTGGGGCTGAGGCCTGGGTGAGCTACTAGCTGTTGATAGGCTACTGTACTGACAGGCTACTGAGTAGGAGTTGCATACTCCTTCATTCATCCATTCACTATCCACTCAGGCTGGCAGTGCAGCAACTATTTGTTTCGTGTACCTTCACAATGGTCAGGATTTTGGTTAGGGCGTGCGACTAACCTAAGATCAGGAGTTTACCACATTGTGTTTGACTATCCAAATTTAGGTATGGGACTGGTTTGGATAGAATTCCCTTGTGATGGACCCCGTAGCCTGCGATACTACGTACTATCATCCCGACTTCACATTCCAGCATAGTCATTTCATTCACACCGCATATTACATTGCATTCGCAGTACTTAGCATTTTGGATTACTACGTTTTTGCACTTATATGGCTTAAAAGGACTTGACAGGATCTGCATATTGCATCGCATCTGCAGTATATAATATTTAGCTCATTATGATTTGCATTGCGTACTCTGATATTATGTGACTCATGGACTTACCAGTATATTTCTGCTTACTCTGATATCGTATGATTCATGACCTTGTCATTTTTCCTGCTTATCTCAATGATGTATGATTTATGGACTCTACTGTATACTCGACACTTACCTTACACATACTTACACCACCCTCTAAGCTTTTGTAAGCTTATGTACGATAGATGCGTGCAGGCGGCGTTAGGTTGCAGCAGCGTTGAGCTTGGGGGTTTTCAGGAGCTCTGATTTGATATATGTATTTTCCTTTCAACATTGTATTCAAGTGATTATATTAGTGGATATGTGATGATGATGTTGCCTTTATGATTTGGGTAAACTTGTGGTTATGCTTATTACAAGATAAAATGTACGTTGGAAAATCCTCCTTGTAGGATCTCAGAATCAGAATCTGGCGTATGTTGCGCTGGGAGCCGAGAATGGGGTACTACGGAGGCTGTCGGCACTGGATTCGATGATCGGAATTCCTGTGAATCTGATTTTTGGGTTTGGGGTGTGACAAAATGGATTTCAAGTAGCATATTCCTGTGATCAATATCAGAACCTGAAGAACCAACTGATCAAAAAGGAGACGATTCTCGTTAAGAACGATGATCCATAAGTTATCGCTGGAGTGATCTATGCATCACCACTTGCACAAAATAGAAAAGACGAATGGATCATTGTTTCCTAAAGGAAGTCAAAGGCTCAATCTCATTCAGCCATCAAACTAACTCCACCACAAATGATTGGAGTCCAGTAACAAGACATACAGCCAAGAAGAATCCAACACTTGCTCCTCCAACACTTTACCCAAATCTGCCTACTCCCTAATGTTGCATGATTTTCCAGCATTGCCTGTCACAAATGTCTGATCGACATGGAAAGAAAAGGGCAAATCACTTGTGGAAGAGTTACCATCCTGTGCATCTTCGCAAGCAATGCCTGTGCCAGTTACATCGCAATTAGTCAAATCCTATGGAAACAAGGTAGAACTTGACAAAACTTCTCTCTTATCGAGCCCTACCACTCTAATACGTTTATACTCCACCCCGACAACAGCTTCGTTAAGTAGTAGAGAAGTCATTATGTATATGGCAGAAGCCAGTCAGGGTTAACTGCCAAGTGTTGATGAGTGCATGGCCAAGATGGCACAAGCTCAAAGAACTTTAATGGAAGAGTGTCGAAGTCTCTGAGAAGCTTTGGCTACTCTTGCTCACAATGTAGCCCAAGTGGCAACTCCGCCTATGATGAACGCTATGAATGGACATGAACAATGACCCGAAAGCTTGTAGTCCACCTAGAGCAGGATCACATGGGTCTACTCCGACTACCAGAACAATTATACAAGAAGAAATGCGACAAATGGTCGTAGAAGTTGTCGGAGAATGTGAACATACTGAGTGATTCCGTTAAAGAACGTCGTATCCAAAGGAAGTGGAGGATGTGCCATTCCCGGCTAACTTCAAACACCTAAATTTCTAAAAGTTTAATGGAGATGGGTCTCTAGAAGAGTATCTTGTACACTTCATCATGACAATGGGTAATTCTCCACTGTTTCACAATGTTGTTTGTGACTATTCGGCTCTTCCCTTATAGGAAAAGCTTTTAAGTGGTACTCTAATTTGGCTCTAGAATCGATACGAACTTGGGAGCAGATGCAAGACGTGTTTATATCCAATTTCTTTTCATTAGATCGTGATGTCAGTATTGAGGAATTAGCTTCTGTGAGACAGAGAGAAAATGAACTTGTAGAAAAATTTATCGATAGATGGAAAACTTTGGGGGCTTTGTGCAGATAGTTACCTGAAGAAAAAGAAAAAGTAAATGTGCCTAAACTTCATGAAACCAGGACTTGCATTTGGTCTCACAAGTGCTAATATAAGAACCTTCCGAGATCTTGCAACAAAGGTACATGCACTGGAGTTGATGGCCAGGAAAATGTGAGCATTTTAGAAAAGAACAAAAAGAAGAGGATCAAATAGATCAATGGTGAGTGTTATTGATCAGGAAAAGAAAAGAGGTACCTTTTACAATAAGCAAGAAATGAGGAAAAGAGAAGATTCAGACCATTACAGACCGTATGAATGATAAACGACTTCGATCATATGACTATCACAAATAATATGATTTTGAAAAAGAAGTTGTTTTGCCGATGATGGAATAATTATTGGCTGACAAAACCATCCAACTACCTTAGCCCAGATGCCCAGAAGAAGTTGAGATGACAAAAGAAAATAAATATTACCATTATCATCGTTATTTAGACATCCCACAAAAAATTGCTTTGCACTGAAAGATATGTTACAAAGAATGATATAACAATGTGAGATAGTAATGAAAAAAGATGAGAAACGAGACAAGAAAGTGACTGTAAATGCAACATCTGCAAAAGATCCGTCAAAGAGCTAGAAAGATAAAGGGAAAAAAGTTATCACCAGAGAATTGCCATTTGCGATACCTCCTGTAGCAGACTTCATCAAAAAAGATTTGTTATCACTCACAACTTCCTGCGTCATCCTTTGAAGAAATCAATTTAAATGACCTAGTTTCCATTTTCCAAGGAGAAGACGAATTGGTCAATGAATTCATCAATCAATGGAGAATAGTGGAGGCATCATGTCTATAACTTGCAAAAGAAGAAGAACAAATCAAGTTGTATATAGAATGTATAAGAGCCGATATTGCATTTGGTCGTGTTGGCCCGACTATACAGACCTTTCAAGATCTAATTGTAAGAGCTTGCAATCTAAAAAAGCTCAATATGAAAGTGTTCAATTTCTATATGAACTGGTTGTTTCCAGATTCTAGAAAGACTTCAACTGGTAATGTCAAGGAAGAAAGAGAAATGAAGAATTATCAAGTTAAACAAAGGAACTTCGATGAAGGAAATATGAGCAGTTCTACAGCAGAGAAAGTAAAGAAAAGAGTTCGACAATTCAAGAACTGTGAAAAGTATACATTTGAAGAAGATGATATACTTCCCATGATGAATTAATTATTGGTTACAAGGAAAATCAAACTGCAATGGCCAAAACTTCTAAAGGAAATGAAGAAAATGAGAGAAAATGATTACTGTTATTATTATTGTTTTCTTGGACATCGAACTGAGAGTTACTTCGTATTGAAGAAAATTTTACAAGAAATGATGGACAGTGGTGAAATAGTTATAAGGAAAACGTACGTTATAAGAGAACAAGTAATAGCACGTAATCCTGATTGAAGATAATTATGGTCATTGGAAATAAAAGCCATATTCTAATATGGGCACGACTCTTCATATCTTTGAGATTAGAGTGTGGAACTACAAGTATGCTTAACAATGCTCATTTCATCAAAATATATTGTCCTTAAAGATCGCCGCAGTTTTGATTATGAAGATTATCAGTATAATACTTCCCAATCAAAAGGGGGCAAGATAACTAGAATGGTGAAAAAGCCTCAAAAGGCAATGCAATGTATTCTTCTTCATATATGAATGAATAAAAGGCAAATCCTCAGGTACATCAAAGTTATCTCAAGCATATCAATATTATCGCCAACCATCACCAAGCGTTGATGATATTATCACCAAAATCAATATTACCGCCGATGATTATCACTAAAATATATCAAATTTATCATAGAATATTGTCAAGCACTGAGGATTATCTCTAAATTGATATTATCACCATCGTTAATCGTCGCTGACCATTATTACAAAAGCCATTACCATTGGACTGATATTATCGCCAAGTTGATACACTATTTTAAACAAAAATATTATCAAGAATATAATTATTGACAGTGGTGATTTATCAGTTATGGTAGCAGAATGTTACGTATAAGTCCTATAATAGCGATGGCGATTTATCACTTACAGCAGCGAAGTGCGCCTATACGGCCAATCACGCATATGACCTATCACAATCAGTAATACATCAAATATTATGCGGGTGGTAGTGAGAAGCCACTGGCCCTAAAAATCTCGTAAATGCTATCACATGCTTAGACCCATGCGGCTAGCAGAGTGCGCCTATACAACCAACCACATATGAGACCAATGTCATCTGTATAGCTTCCGACGGCACCACAGGGGAAGGTGAGAGAAAATGCTCTCCCGTGAATGGATCTGACCTTGTAAATAAAGAAAAAGTGAGCTGTAATATGCTCTCTTTGGCTAGTCCATAGATAGGTCGACAATGCATAAGACTCCCTTAGATTCCAGGCTTGATTTCAGTAGAAACTCATGGAGATTGGTCCTTTAAATGAGCTACGCCTTGATTGATGGACTGACAGCCTTAGATTTGGTACCCCTAAGGTAGCCTTGTGAGCCCCATAAACTCTAGAGAGTTACTGCGTCCAACCCTGCACGTAAAAGTTACTAAGTTCACTGCCCAGGTAGCTTCACTGGACCCCTCTAATGGATCGCGGTTTATGAACTCCTCAGCTACAATGGTTCAGAGAACTCATAAGAGTTATAGAGACCACTTGCATAAGACCTGACTCCAACTACTTAAGAGTCAGAAAATTGTGATTTCTCCACTTCTCAAGAGCTTAAACTGTGTGTGAAAGTTCCAATTAAGTCTGAAATTGCAATAAAGGCCACTTTAATTGAAGTAGGAATATGCCAATATGTCCTAGAGGGGGGTGAATAGGACTTTTTAAAGTTTTTATGATTTATTTAAAATCCAATTACACTAACCCTAATAACAAGCATATATTAGGATTACTCAAGAGTAACTCTAGTGGCTTCCAAGCCCCGTAGAGGATCCAATCACAAACTATTTAAAAAGTGAATAATATGAAGACTAGTTTATGATGGATATGACTGTGTGTGAGGTGTAATCTCAGATAATCAGATATGAAAATATTAAAGTAAATCACACAAATAAACAAATATCAATCTCAAACACAGTCATTTTTATAGTGGTTCGACTACTTGTCTACTCCACTCCCGCTAACCACACTCAGCCCTTGAGCGTACCGAATTTTACTAAGGAGGTTTCCCACAGTTCACCTCAAACCCAAGGTTTTAAATCAGGTTCACCTTTAACCTATACAACCTACACCTAGGATGACTGTTTATACTCTCACGAGAAAGGGTCAACACATCACACCTACTTTAAGCACACTGGCCAAGGATCTTCCACAAGTCCCTAACGGAGGTTTCACACGGTTCACCTCTAATCCAAGGTTTTAACAGGTTCACCTTTAACCGGAAGTTTATGCTCTCC
The DNA here is from genome assembly GCA_037074715.1 of Magnolia kwangsiensis. Classification (NCBI taxonomy): domain Eukaryota; kingdom Viridiplantae; phylum Streptophyta; class Magnoliopsida; order Magnoliales; family Magnoliaceae; genus Magnolia; species Magnolia kwangsiensis. Next base: position 110,000,765 of record CM073576.1, on the reverse strand, counting down.
ATAGAGCAAGGGTCAACACTATGTACCCACCATGTACACTCCCGCCAGAGGCCTCCTCATGGACTTACAAGGGTGAGAAACACCTTAGACCCAATCCTACAAAGAAATGATCACAAGGGTCCTTTGGACTCTAATAACTTATAGATAAGCAGATGAGTCCCTTTTTGCTCGTTATTGAAGATCTCCTCCTTTGTTAATGAAGAATCTTTTGCTTCCTTGAACCGCAACTCAGAAGATATACCGATGCATGGCGATGGGTTGGGTCAAAGTTATGATGGAATCCTACTCTCAAATATTTTCCTATAAAGGAGATAAAGTGATTCTAATCATTTATGCATTCAAGGCATCTCAGCTTAATAATTTATCATTAAGATAGCAGCTGAAGGATCCTTGAATGTGGAAGTTCATTCCCCAATCCACTCTATTGAATATCAATGATGAGGGTGGATTGGAGGATGAACTTCCCTGAGAGAAAGGGCTTTAGGTAAATGATTTAAGGTTAAACACTCAAAAGCATTCTCTTATTTCTCTCACAGTAACTAAAGACAAAATCTCTGTATATAGGTAAAAAGTTCCAATGGATATAAAATGGTCGCATTTATGACAAAGTTTGATATCATCGAGCATATACTCTCGATTGTATCGACTGGCCGCTCGATGACACAAACTCAAATGTCATATGCTTTTGAAACTTTTTACTAGCTGGTCGAGGGCATCGAAACGCGTGTCGATGACATCAGAATTCAAACTCTGATATTATTAATACGAGGATCGATTCCTCGATATCTGAAAAATGAGAGAGACTTACTTTGAAACTTTTCAGGTCCAAAGATATGATCGAGAGATACTCGATATCATTGAAATTTGAATGTCGATGATAACAAGGTCGTGTCAATGCATTGATAAATCCATAGATTTTATCAGTGAACTTGCTAGACAGTTTCATGTCCTTTCTCGATGTAATCAATTTGGCCTCGATATCATCAATATTTGAATATTGATTCTATCGAGTGACCCTCGATCTGAAATAAAAACCACCTAAAAAATAGTTGTTGGAAAGATTGTGTCCAAGACCGATATCATCAAAGGCCTTCCAAGATCATCGGATTTGAATTCCAAAGATATCGAGGGTACTTCGATATATCGAAGGTCTTCATGATTTTTCTATAAAAAACAGGGACACAAATACTCTGCTATTGATTATATCGAGTCTACTTGGATAAACTTGATAAGGAGATAGGTGTCGCACTTGGTACAAGGTTGATGGTAAAGTCGATCTTACGCTGAGGAGGTAGTCCAGGGATCATTTTGAACACGTTGGTGAAATCTTGGACTACTGGGGTGTCCCTAAGTGATGGACCATCACAATTTTCCAATAGGGAAGCATAACAATGAATGTGGTAAGCACAACTGACCTGAACTAGGAAGGTGAAGGTCGTGCCCTCGGCCCCACGGGCTGTCACCAATCTGGTTTCACAGTCAATCTCTACCTTTATTTCGGTGAGTCAATCCATGCCGAGAATGACGTCGTAATGATATATCTTGGTTACAATCAGGTCAATGCACATCACTCTGCTCCCTAAGTTTATCGGGCAACTCTTACAAAGCTTAGTGGCTTCTAAGAAGGTCCTTGCTTCGGCGATGACTCTCACCCCAATCATAGAGGTAGTGTCCAACCCTAATCGCTTGACTGTAGAGCATGTCATCATAGAGACAATGGACCCGGTGTCTACTAACAGGAATACAGGTGTACCTTGGATGTGGGTAGTGACTTCAAAGGCTTACGGTACTGCAACCACTGATTCGAATGCTTCGGTGATGAGTGCATGCATGCGAGCTTGTTGCGGGCGGTTAGGCTGCGCTGTCATAGGTCTTTTAGGCGGCCTATTTCGAAATATAGGAGGTCAGTTGTATGGTTATGCCAGTGCTACAGATCATAGAGGTAGAGCTAAAATAGCATGAGGTGGGTGGCGGTGTTGAGGCATAAAAAAAGAGAGAGAAAGAAGAAAAAAGGAGCCGTTATGCAAAAATTAGCTGAAATCAGCCGTTGTGTGGAAATCGACTGTTGTGCAGAACTTAACATTGAGAAACAGATTAACGCATAAAAGAGTCCGCACAAAGGAGTCTGCATAAAGGAGGAGCGCACAACAAGGAGCACGTGATGTTGACATGGCACATTCACATGTGTGAGAGGGCTATAAATACCCCTCGACCCCTTTGAAGGGGTTATTAGCAATCAATCGAAAATAAGAGAACCAAGGAGAGAACAAGGTAGGGCTCATCATCTATTGTGCGGAATAGCCTTTGTGCGGTGCACAAACTCTCTTTGCACAAAGACCTTCAGCGCGCAAAGACCTTCAACGCAAAAAAGGCCTTCAGCGCACAAAGGGGCTCCAGCGCACAAAGCCTCCAGTGAACAAAGCCTCCAACGCACAAAGTGTTCAGCACACAACAGGCTTAACGCATAATGGGTCTCTTCAGTTCATAATGGCCTTCAGCATGATGCTTAATATAATTAAATATCTACTTCTTATTGTAATTTGTAAATATTCTATTTTGGAATCAAAGGAGAATGGGATGTAAAAGAACTTGGAATAAATAAATGAATAAAGTGATTATCTTTCTTGCTTTCTTCTGTTAATTATAAAGTGAGTAAATCTCCTCAAACGAAACTCCTTTGTTTCTTGTTCGAAACAAAATGACAACTATGCTCGGGATTTTATTTTATACTCACTTGAAAATTAACTTAAGAACTATATGGAAGCTAATCACGACCGTTTAGCACCTTCTAGGTGCCAAAATGGCAACTCTTAATGGGAACATCCTACCTTTTATCTCCAAAATAGAATACGATTTAATATAAGCACTAATTTTCCTTTATTTCTTGAATACGAACGACAGGAGAAGAAGACCATTACAACTAACCAATCAATGACGGTCATTCAAGGAAATACAATTTTCTACTTCACCAAGACAAGATTTTTTGTGGAGTATGCTGATAAACGAATTGGACTTAGTGATGGTAAAGCGGTAGTAAACAAGCAAACAGAATCACGAGCAGTTTTATAGTCATAACTGCTTCACCAGTAGCACCAGAAGAAAGAGATGAATGGACCGTCGTCACTCGCAGGAGGATAAGGACCCAAGGTGTAACTACGGCAAGAACAAATTCACTACCAACAAGAGTCAGGGGACCGGTAACGTATAATGTTGCCAAGAAAAATCTTGAACTCGCTCCCCCTACAATATATCCCAGGTGAACAAATCTATAGTTAATGTCATGTAATTTCCTGGCTTTGGTCACCCTAAGAGTCAGATGGATGAGAGATCAGAAAGGTAAGGCATTGTTAATAGGTTCACCAAAGTCTATATCGCCTTAATCGAGCAATGACACCGGAAGCGTAGAGAAGTCGAATAAAATTTCATCCTCTCCTCTCTTTGTAAGCCCTGTTACATCGACGTACTCTCATCCCACTCCAACTACAGCTTCGTCGAAGAGTGGAGAAGTCGTTGTACATATGGTCAGGACAAATCAAGAAAGTAGGCCGACTACAGAGGATCACATCAATGCAATGGCAGAATCACAAAGAGAACTCATGGAAGAGTGCAGAAATCTTATAGAGGCTTTAGTAACCCTTGCACATATTGTAGCCCAGATGGCGGCTCCACTGATGATGGGCAAAATGAATGGACAAGAAAACCATCCTGAAGGCTTTCAACCTCAGGGGGCAGGATCACGAGGGTCTATCCCAACAGCGAGAACCATAACACAAGACGAGGTGAGATAAGTCGTTGAAGAAGCTGTCAGAATAGAAAGAGAACATGAAAATACTGGTCGTTTCAGGTACTAAATACCGTACCCAAGAGAGGTAGAAGATATCCCGTTTTCAGCCAACTTTAAGCATCCAGATCTTTAAAAGTTTAATGGGGAGGGATCGCCAGAAGAACATTTAGTGCACTTCATTGATAGCATGAGAAATTTTTCTACGATTTCTTACGATTGTTTTGGCCGTCATTAACACACAATGCATTTCGATGGTATTCCAGTTTGGCTCCATGATCGATATGTACTTTAGGAGTAAATGTAAGACGCCTTTATGTCAAATTTCTTCTCTTCAAAACATGATGTTTGTATTACAGAATTGGACTCCGTGTGGCAAAGAGAAGGAGAACCGGTAGAAAAGTTTGTAGACAAATGGAAGACATTGGGAGCCTCGTATAGACAGCTACTAGAAGAAAAAGAACAATTCAAAATCTGTTTGAATTCTATGGAGACAGGAATTGTGTTTGGACTCACTAGCGCTGACATCAGAACTTTTCATGACCTGGCCACCAAGGCTCATGCTTTAGAATTAATGACCCGCAAGATGCCAGCGTTTCACCATGAGATAGCTAGGAGAGTGCCCAGTAGAATGGCCATAAATTCCATTGATTGTGACAAGAGAAGTAAAGATATAAGGGACTCAAAGGAAAAGAGACCGAAACGAAAAGAAGAATAGAACCAATCAAGAAATAGATACTGTGAAAAGAGGTCCAAGATGCTCAATTCTCATAAAGGGTTCACATTCAACAAGAAAAATGTCATTCCTATGATGAACCAACTATTAAAAGCCGGTACAATTGAATTACCAGAACCCAAGTGCCCTGAAGATGTGACAAGAACCAGAGAGAGATTTTTTTCACTATCATCGCCTGGTGGGACATCCAATGGAGAATTGTTATACATTGAAGTGCATAATACAACGGATAATAGACAGGGGTGAAATAGTAATTGGAAAAGAAAAGGAAAGGGGTACAATGGTAACAATGAATATTCTTATTATCACGCCCCAAACTCAGAAACCGGGTTCACAAAATTCCCGATCGCCGAATCCGGTGCCGACAGCCTCCGTAGAACCCCATTCTCGACTCCTAGCGCTCATTCACCAGGTTCCGATCCTGGGATGCTACGAGGAGGATTTTCAACATCAGTTTGATTCGTAATAAGCATAACCAAAGGCATAACCCACAAACAACAACCAAGAACTCCATTACATTTTCACTATGATAAAAAAACTTTACAAGTACAATGAGCATAAAGGGAAATACAATGATGAAGAACAAAAACTCTCAAAACGATCTGCAAAGCGCTCCTGCCTCAACGCTGATGTGCCCCAATGTCACCTGCACTTGGACCACACCTTTGGGACCCCAACTGTCCATGATGAAATGTTGCTGGAACAGTGTATAAAATCCAACTGTCCATGGTGGAATGTTACTGGAACAGTGTATAAAATCCAGACTGTCCACCTCACTTGGACCACACCTTTGGGACCCCAATGAAGGTCAGTTGGGGCTGAAATTTGGGGGACATCAAGATGAGATCCTCACCTTTCAGAAAAGTATATTTAATAGGTATGAATAGTCCCCTAAATAGTCCCAAAATCTGGTCCAAAAACAACCAGAAACTGTTCAGAAATTTTTGGACAGAAACATGTACTTAGATAAAATTTATTATATAAGTTAAATAAAAAGGGAAATACATTAATGGGCCACACACATCAGGAAATAAAATGAGGAAAAAGAGAGATAGAAGGACAATCTGGCCATAGGGAAAGGGGCTCCGCCACTATTAAGCCCTCCCAAGATCAATCACACCCGCACATCATACCTAGATTTACATTTATAACATGGATCTTGTACATGCATGGCCTATAATTAAAATGCATGGTGAGGATACCATCCCCACCATGGTTATAAGGTCTAGATGACACAAACATAATATGATATGAAATAAAACTACTATGATGGGGCCCATAGAGAAAGGCCCCATGCATGGATTATGCATGCATAAGGTAGGCCATTAGGCCACAACCATGGGATTGTGTGGGATCTCCACCATTGATTGGTGGGTCCTACACTTCCCTCATGAAAGAAGAAAAAAAAACATCTAGGCTATAAAAAATTAGATTTTTTACATCTAGAGGAGCACCTACCGTTCGATCTTCTTGCTCCTAGGGGTTCCTTAGCACCTTAGCTTGGATTTTAATGGAGGAGATGAGAATGGAAGGCTAAGATGGGAGATGAAGGGGTAGGAAAGGTGGGCCACACTTAGAATTTTGGGAGTGCTTGGAGAGCTCTCATACGTATGGAGCTTTGCTTGGGTGAATGAGATGAGAAATGAGAAAGAGAGAGAGTGTTGTAGAGAGAGATGGGTGATGGATGGATGTGGTGAATGATGGGTGTGTAAGAAAACCTTGACTTTTATGGCCTTTTGTGTAAGAAAGGCATAGAAGGTGTAAGAGATTCTTGACTTTTGTAGCCTTTTGTGTAAGAGAGGTATGGGCTTTGTAAGAAAAGCTTGACTTTTGAGGCTTGCTTGGGAAGGGTGAAAAAGTGATGTGTACTTGACATGTACTTGACATGTGATGGATTGATAGATTGATTGATTGATGGGATTGATGGGATTGATGTGACACATCGTAGAGATTCTTTTGGATTTCGCAACGCGCGGCGTTTTCTTCGCACTGAACATTGGCCCACATCTCTTGACCAGGGTATCGCCTCAGCGCAAGTCACAGCATCGGAACCGCAGCGATGGCGTGATCGCTATGGTATTGGTCTTGGGTTGAGTCGATACAAGTTGACGGCATATGAATCAGGGTCGCACATCAATATCAATTAAGGGTCGAAGGTTGTCGAAATTCGACCGGTAAGACCGCGAAAGTTTATGAAATGGTACGGACTAAGATACGGGTCTTACAGGTCCACTGTGATATATATACTAAATCCACTTCATCCATTCATTTCTCTGCATAATTTAAGGTGTTGAGACCAAAACTGAAGCATTTTTGGATACTAGGAGGGCCCCAAATCAGGAATTTATGGGGCTGATCTGTCCGTTGGGATACTTCTGGAGGGATTTGAGGGCTGAAATTTGACATGTACGATTAATTTGTGGTCCCTTGGCCATGTATGAAGTTTCGAGCTGAACGAATGGTGGAAACCTTGTGATCTTGCATTCTGGATGATTTTCAGGCCACTTGAACTTTGGTTTATCCATTTTCTCGTATCTTTGGTGGGTAAATTCTTCGATCTTGGTCCCCTGGAGTCCGTCCCTCACCTTGGTGTCTTCAGATCAGTAAATTCATGCTTTTAGCACCTTTTTCCAATCCATGCTCTCAAATACACCCTGCATCACAAACACGGTTAAAATCGGGCGTTAAACAGTATCATGTTCATAAATATAGGCAATAACTGGGTCTGATATGCAATATTTGACCCTCAACATAGGGTTGTGCTTGAAACTCATGTAGATGAAAGGCTATTTGGGTTGTATCTAATGATGGACTTCCTAGTGGACACCAGGTGAGGTCCCATATTCGAGGGCAAGTCTCACGCATGTGAGAACACTGTTCGAGCCTTCTACACCCACATTCAGAATCCACTACTGGAGCCCCTGCAATTCACCATTCCCATGGGAAGGCAGGAAGCAATAGTCAACATAGATTTTTTAGCCTAGATTATGGGAATTCCACGGGGTGAGGTGCATGTTAGAGAAAAGAATCTTAAGAGCATGTGAGAAAAAGCTCGCCTCACATGGTTCCTTTGTGGCCAACTAGCTCACTGGAGGGGAGGAAAATTCCTCCCATTGAATGAATTCACAGAATATTTCTGCCTGCTTTACCACATATTCACATATAATCTGTATCCTTGGTGGGGCAACCGTACCGAATGCAACCGATTGATGGTGGATTTTTTGTATAGAGCTGGGCAAGGAGATAAGTTGTGTCTACCTACGTTCACCCTACTACAGATAGTCCAGAATGTGTGCTCTGTTAGGAATGATGTCTCACTTCCATTTAGCCAACTTGTATACAAGATTGCTCGAGAGTTTGCCTATAAACTTAACATGGATGACATTACACCGATCCACTTCATTAATGACACTACGCTCAACAACATAAGGATTGGCCCTTGATAGCTTCAAGCATGACTTGATGAGTATGGGGATGAGATGGAAAGTGAAGAGGAAGAAAGTAATGAGATAGAGGACGATAATGAGTCAGAAGAAGGCAGTGATGAAGAGGAGGTCCAAGACTCCGATGAGGGCTCTCCTCCCGCTGCACAGGGGCACGATAGTGATCGGGCTACTATAGACACCTGCTTAACTCAATTTAAGGAGTGTCAAATTGCCCTGTGACAGGAGGTCATAGCGACCCGAGCCAAGCTTGAAGCGAATCAAGCCTTCGTGAAGCAAAAATGTAGTAACGTATCTCGCACCTTGAAGGTTATCCTGTGTTGTCTGAACACCTCCACCATCGCCAGATTTAGACGATTAGTCATACATATAGTCATCTTTTGGTTTACTTTGTTGTTTGTTTTCTTGTTTCTATGTATAGCCTCGATAGGCTTAGTAATGTGGTAGAGTGGTTTGTAGGTTTTAGTGTTTAGAGTCTTACTTAGATTAGATCATATGCATCTTATATCATGATCCGTGTAATACTGCATCTCTTGTATTGTAACAAATTTTATTAAATGAAATGCATGTAACTCCTTTTGCTATGAAATGTGTAGGATGCTTGACAAAGTGAGTATTGCTATGCTAAATCTTGCACGGGTTGCACCCTATGTTGTATATAGGGAATGCCACCTAAGACCACGTAGAGTACAACACATCTCACACTTGGTGACTCGATTGATGAGGCACCTCCCCTAAGAGATAGCCATATGGACCCCAGTTCAAGCCCGATTCATGAGACTATGCCAGATTCTCAGCCGACCACTGGCCCCACTAATGGGCTGACACCTGTTGCACCACTAGTTCCAGAGTAAAACCATGCATCTACCTTGACCCCACATGTGCCTCAGTCGGCTCTTCATCTTGATAGGTTGGAGCAGATGATGCTCTTAATGTAGCAGCAGCAACAACAATAGCAACAGTTTTTAGTCACCATTGTAAGAGCCATTACTTAGAACATACACAAGGTCTCGCTTGCACCACCAGTGCAGCCTGCTAGAAATATGAGTGTCAGTGGCTTATTTGAGCGATTCCAGTGCTTTCGACCTCTTACTTTTGTAGGTACTCATTGACCCGAGGAGGCCGACTATTGGCTTGACCACATCTCTAAGATGTTAAAGCTGTTTCACTACACTGAGGAAGAGCGGGTGGAGCTGATCACCTATATGTTCGAGAAGGAGACTAATCTCAAGTGGAACAGCGTCCTTCAGACCATGGTTGCTGGCTATGTATGGACGTGGGCATCTTTTGAGACATGATTCCATGAGAAGTACTATCCCCTCACGTATCGTAATGAGAAGGAGAGTGAATTTCTTCACCTCCATCAGGGAGGGATGACAGTGGTAGAGTACAAGAATAGGTTCATGGAGCTGGCCAGATATGCTCCCCTAATATTAGTAGACTAGCCGATGCGGATGCGGCAGTTTTCTGAGGGTAGGCGACCCGAGATACGCTCGAAGATGTGTTACGCTAGTATATCCATCAACGCTGAGCTATAGGGCATGTCTTTGCGAGCTGAGCAGGATGGGGACAGGCTGTCCCGTACATGTGTGCCTATAGTTCCTAGGCCTCGATTGGATTTGACGAGCAAACCATTCCTCAGCAAGAGGCCTCGTGCAGACTCTCCTCCCAAGCTTGCGGCTCCACTGACTCAGCTAAGGCGAGCAGACTTGTGGTGCACCTACTATAAGAGATCTAACCACGTTGATACGTATTATTTCACCAAGATGAGGGACAACAGCTTCTTGTTACCTTAGAGGATCAATCGCTAGCTTCCTCAAACTATTGCGGCCCCACCTCTACAGTCAGCACCAGCACTTCCATCTTTTTTATTGCCTTCACCTCGATTTAGGCCACCTCAACGACCCATAGTACCATAGTCGAACCATTCTCAACAGGCTCGTGTGCACTCACTTTCAACTGAGGCATCTGAGATGGTAGTTGCAGCACCACTGGCCTTCAAAGTCACTGCGCATATCTAATGTATACTTGTCTTCTTACTGGTGGACACCGGGTCCACTATCTCTATTATATCATACACAACAGTCAAGCAACTAGGATTGGGTATAGCTCCTATAAAGGGGGTGAGGATCCTTACTTCCACAGGAACCTTTTCAGATGTTATAAAGATTTGTAAGGATTGCTCGATAGACTTAGGAAGCAAGACAGTGCTCGTCGACCTAATTGTCACCCCATTATGGCATTACGACATTATCCTCAGTATGGATTGGCTCACTGAGATGAAGGTAAAGATTGATTGTAATACCAGAGTAGCGACAGCCCATGCACCTGAGGGCACGACCTTTACTTTTCCAGTTCAGGTCAGTTAGCCCTGCCATGTTAGTTATTTTGCTACCTTACTAGAGAATGTAGATGGACTGGCACTTAGGAACACGCAAGTAGTTCAGGATTTCAAGGACGTGTTCAAGACGATACCTGAATTACCTCCCCGACGTAAGATCGATTTTATTATCGACCTTGTGCCTGGTGCGACACCCATTTCATTACCCACATATCGCTTACCCCCATGCAAAATAGAGGAAAAAAAGGAGACAGATTAATGACTTGTTGGATTCAAGTTTCATATGACCAAGAGTATCTCCTTGGGGAGCACCAGTGTTATTTGTGAAGAAGAAGGATGGATCACTAAGATTGTGTATTAATTATCACGGGTTGAATCAAGTGACGGTGAAGAACAAGTATCCTTTACTCTGGATAAATGATCTGTTTGATCAGTTGAAGGGGGCATAGTATTTTTCAAAGATCGATTTATAGTCAGGGTATCATGAGTTGCACATCAGGGATGAGGACGTGCAGAAGACAGCTTTCAAGACCAATTTTGGGCACTACGAGTTCCTTGTAATGTCATTTAGACTCACAAATGCACTAGTCGTGTTCATGAATTTGATGAACTGGGTGTTTCAACAGTATCTATTTCGATTCATCATCGTGCTTATAGATGACATCCTGATATACTCCAAGAGTCGGGAGGAGCACGAGGAACACCTGCGAGCAGTCTTTAATACTCTTTGGAAAAATCAATTGTTTGCACAATACAAGAAGTTCGATTTCTGGAAAGAAGTAGTCAAGTTCCTGGGGCATGCGGTGTCCAAGGAAGGGATAGCTGTGGACCTTACTAAGGTAGCCGCAGTTCAGGACTGGGAGCAACCCAGTTTGGTTACTGAAGTGAGGAGTTTTCTTGGCCTGGCAGGCTACTACCGTTGACTCATTAGGGATTTTTCCAAGATAGCCAGACCTTGTCTCAACTAACTCGAAAGGAACTCAAGTTTGCCTGGAATGAGAAGGAAGAAGCAGCTTTTCAGGAACTCAAGGACAATTTGACGTCCGCCCCTGTGCTAGTATTGCCAGAACAAGGGTTAAGTATACGATATACACCTACGCGTCTTGTGTTGGTTTAGATTGTGTTCTGATGCAGACGGACAGGGTTATTGCCTATGCATTGCAACAATTAACGAAACACGAGGAAAACTACCCTATACACGACCTGGAGTTAGTGGTCGTCATCTTTGCATTGAAGCTCTAGAGACATTACCTCTATGGAGAGGAGTTCGAGCTCTTTTGTGACCACAAGAGCCTCAAGTACATATTCAAGCAGAGGGACCTGAATATAAGGTAGCAGTGATGGATGGAAACCTTAAAGGACTTCAAGTTCGAGGTCTCCTACCATCCTTGCAAGGCCAACCTTGAGGCAGAAGCATTGAGCTGCAAGAAGACAATAGCATTTATGGCTTCACTGATGATAGCAAAATGGGATATGGTAGGGTTTATATGAGACTTTGAGCAGAAACTTACAGTAGAGGAGCCATTTAAGAGCATCGTACATATTCGGGTTCAGCCACTTATCGATGACCGGATCATTGTGGCTCAGAAAGAAGATGAAGGGTTGGAAGAGTTGAGACAGCAGGTTAGTGATAGTGAAGACTCAGAATTGAGAGTTAGTACAAATGGGGGTTTATGTTATCGTGGCAGTCTATGCATCCCAAGTCTTCATGGCTTGAGAAAGGAAGTTCTCGAAGCTACTCACAATTCAAGGATGGCGATGCATCCTGGTAGTATGAAGATGTATCAAGACATGAAGAGGTCGTACTGGTGGGACAACATGAAGGCCCATATAGTAGACTATGTCTCACATTGCCTCAAGTGCCAGCAGGTCAAGGCTGAACATCACCGACCTCCTAGTTTACTTCAACTCATGCTCATAGTTAAATGGAAATGGAATTTTATCTCTATGGACTTCATTTTAGGGTTACCAAAGACCAGGAAGGGAGATGACTCCATTTGGGTGATTGTGAACTGGTTGATGAAATCGGCTCATTTTCTCCCTATTAGAGTTTCAAACTCATTAGATGAGTTGGCCAGGTTGTACATAAAGGAGAGTATACATCTGCATGGGGTTCCTATGGAGATCGTGTCAGACTGAGATACGCGATTCGTATTTATTTTCTGGACTCGTATCCAGGAAGCGATGGGTGTGAAACTGAAGTTCAGTTCTGCGTTCCACCCACAAATTGATGGGCAGACGGAATAGGTATCTCAGGTGTTGGAAGATATGCTGCGAGCTTATGTACTTGATTTCAAGGACAGTTGGGATGACTGTCTTCCTTATGCAGAGTTCGCTTATAATAACAACTTTTAGGCGAGTATTGGCATGGCTCCCAATGAGGCCTTATATGAGTGCTCCTGTCGAGCACCGCATTGCTGGGCAGAGGTTGGCGAGAAGAGTTTGATTGGCCTAGAGTTAGTAGATGCGACCTTAGAGAAGGTCGACATTATCAAGCGCCAACTTCTGGCAGCACAGAGCAGACAGAAGAGCTTCGCTGATACGAGGTGGCGACAGCTAGAGTTCGAGGTTGGGGACCACGTATTTTTAAAATTTTTTCCAATGAAGGGAGTCCTCTGGTTTGGAAAAAAAGGGAAACTCATGCCACGGTTCATTAGCCCATTTCAGATACTAGATCGAGTGGGTGTGGTAGCATACCGCCTTGCTTTGCCCACACCACTCCCCGGTGTGCACAATGTATTTCATGTGTTAGTGTTGAAGAAATACATTCCTGACCCTTCCCACATTATCAGATGGGAGCAGGTATAGTTGAGTGAAGATGCTACTTATGTACCGACCGACACAAATTTTAGATAGGAAGGATCAAGTGCTGTGCAGTAAAGTGATTCCACTTGTGAAGTATTCTGGACGCAGCACACTGAAGAGGAGGCTACTTGGGAAATAGAGGCCTAGGTTCGAAAGAACTACCCTCTGATTCTCAAGGAATACGAAAAGATACTAATTTTGAGGACAAAATTTTTCCTTAAGGGGGGTAGATTGTAACGTCTTGAAAAAATCCATACAAAGACCCGAGTACCACCTTGGGCAGAGATCACTAAGGACTGAATCCTTTAAAACTTTGATAGAAATTAATTAAGTACTAAACTAAATTAATCGGTAGATTAGCTTGAACCACTTTCTATACGATCTATAAGATCCAAAACTAGTAGAATCGTTAACTCTACACTACCTAAAAACTTAGGATCCATCTCAAAACCTAGTTGCCCTCGGGAGCACATTGAGACTCCGTATTAGACCTGGACCATGCATCGAAAGTCTGATTTTCATGAAACTATACGGTTATGACCGCCTTACTGGGCTTAACAACCATCTCGAAAATCAAATCTAAATAGTATCCAGAAATGCACAAATTAAGCAAGGAGCGAAGTGTGTGAGAAACGCGAATACCTTTAGAAAATGTACTAAAACTTAAGTGATTGGGCCGTTCACTTGTAAGCCAAGTCTAAGGTTTCAGACCGTCAGATTCTAACCCAACTACACCCTCAGATCAGGAAAAATTTCCAACACATGTCAGTATACTTATAGCCCTGATCGAGTAACAGTGATCGTTGAACTGAAACTGGTCTTTCACAGTCGATCCGTAAATCTGATTGGACCGAAAACTTAAACTAGCATAGATCCATCATCAGGGAATTTACTCCAGACCGTATTCAGAAAAGGGGCCTCCAGATGGGCTCTGTTGGACTAAAACAGTCACTCTTTGGCTATAACCTGAGCATACCATGGCCCTGGGGCCATTGAGATCAGTTCTGAGCTTATATAAGGGCCTTAACCCACCCCTCTCTGATTCCATACGAATTTGCAAAACCCTAGGGAAGAGAAGAGAGAAAAGAGGAGAAAAAGGTGAAGAGAAGTGAGACAGAGTTAGGATAATTGCTGGGATTCGATCCCACCACTCCACGTGCTGAATCAGCCTATCCGTATCGCTATTTCGGTGATTTCAACTCTGTTCTTGGGTAAGGAATCCTAACCCTAATCTGTCCTAGGGATTCAAATTGAGTAAATAGTGAAATAGCTAACCTATTTCATGCAATAGGTTGTTATTGTGCCGTAGACAAAGACATAGTGTTCAAACTGAGCTCGTTACGAGTCTACCGGAAAAAGGTGCATAATATAAATGTTTAGGTTATGGTTTTTAAGGCTATCAATGTCAGTAATGATTTATGACTGACTTGATTGTTGTCACATGTGCTTAGATACGACATTTTTCGTATATTACACATATATATATAAATCATGTTGAATATAATGCCTCCTATGCGTTTGTTGAAATGTCTAAATGAATATGGAATTATTTTTTATGCTTGCCATGATTATTCATCATGAATATATGATTGTTGTATGTGTGATAACTCCTTATGAAAGGATTTGCCCTAATATAGGTTATAACTAAATTATAACATATATGTTTAAATGTGTAGTCTAGGTATTTGATAAAATGTCTGAATGAGTACTTGTTTGATGAAATGCCTTTAATGGAGGTGTTGAGAAGATATTTTCAATCACCTTAACCATATGTATGAATTCCTTCATGTAGCTTATATCCTATTATGTGATTTGTGTATAGAATGCATGTGTGTAATGCTATGGAAATTTTGTATTTCATAAGATGCTCAAGTGGTTGTATTGTCTGAATTATTTTTTCAATACTGATATGCCTATCACATATGGTTTCCTGTTACATTTATGTGTGATTAGAACTACTACATAGTCTAGGTAATCAGTAATGGGTTCCAATCAAGTGGTTGCGTTGGTTTCGCCACCACAGATACGTTCGAGGAATCTAAGTCGTACAGAGATTGCCGGCAGTGGTTAGGCCACGCGGAGTGCTTACACGCTCTATGTTGACCAAATCTAACATACGCTTGTACCAATCGATCTTGTCAACTAACCTGATTGGCCTAAATGTGTGTTTACCATGTATCTAAGGTACCACTTACTAACTAACCTAATTATCAACTAACTTGATTGTCAACTAACCTGATTGGAAACTACTTGAATCTAAGATACCACTTGCCAATGAAAACTCGTTTAACCTTGATACCACGATCCGCTAAGACTCATGAGCCGGGCATGGTGGTATGGGACACTGTGGTCGAGCTGTTGACCTACGCTGGGGTGACGAGCCCCCCCGTATAGTCCAGTGAGCAACCCAGACTCGTGAGTTGAATACGGTGCTATGAGACACTGTAATTGTGTTTTCAACCTACGATTAGGTGACGAGCCTCTCGTAGTGACCTCAAGCATAACCTAGGTTTGCGCTGAGGTGACAAGCCTTTCCGTAGTAAACTAGAGTATAAACCAGGCCTGCACTGAGGTGACGAGCTTCTCCGTGGTGACCTAGAACTGCCTATGGTATGAGACTAATTAGGATTGACGACCCTAGATGGATCATTGTTTGGGGAAGTGAAAAAAAGGAAGGTACCTTAACTTCTCGAATATGTTGTTTGAATAAACCTAATTAAGAATTGGGTTAACACGATCATACATGCATTGCATGTGCTTTGGTGAGAAAGTGCACGTGTCTGGAGTGGTGCATGTCATGCTTGTGAGATGATATCGCTGAGGGAGTGTAAGCGAGGACATATATCATTATCGTGTACCATTCTTGCATTAACAAGAGTACTTATGATATGATTGTTGTACTGCTTGATTGAATTAATAACATGTTAACCTTTGCCTTTTAGCTCCACTGAGTTGATCACTCACTCCCACTCTAGGATGGTGTTTTAAAACACCAATCAGACTCTGTTGTAGTTTCAAGTGATGTTGAGGCCTATGAGGCGGAGCCTGACTTCTACGATAATGAGGAGGAGTTCTCCTATTTACAACTCTCTAGCAGGTCTATATAAACCTGGAGTTGCGTCACCGGGGCTACAGGGATATGGACTAATAGACATTACCCTTTATCATTTTGTAATTTTGGAAACTATACATGTAATTTAGTTAACCTGGTAACACGTTCACACTCTAGAGACCTACAACAGTTTATATGCTTTATATATCTATCACAGTCTTCCGCTTGCTTAAATTTAATCGTCTATGGAGTATGATATGATGATTTAGCTTAATCTTGTTCATGTTTAATGCACTCGGACAAACAACATTAAATCATCATTTTCTATGTTACATAAGTGATGTGTCGGAACTCTGGAGTTGAGCATTGCTCGACCCCCAATTTTTGGGCCGTTACAGCACACTTGGTAAGATTACAGTGATGTTAGAAATAGGAGAATTGATTACTGATGTCGTGCGCCACATTATAAGCGTCGTGACAACATATAATCTCCTCCTCGGAAGACCGTGGATCCATCAATATAGCATTGTACCCTCTACGCTGTATCAATGCTTTAAATACTGTAAAGATGGAATACAGTATAAAGTGATGGCCGATGTAAAGCCATATACAGAGGCCGAATCCTTCTTTGTTGATGCCTATTATTATAAAGGGTTCGCTGAAGATGAAAGAAAGAATGATGAAAGCGAAGTCCTAAAGGACATTCAAGAAAAAGTGGTGAAAGAAGAAACGGAAAAGGCAAAATCTTCCAAGACTGCAGAAGTAAAGAAGAAATTTTATTTTTTTTCGAAACATTTGAGACAACCAGGGCAGCCACCACTAACCCTGCTATCGTCGGAACAGTTGAAAATTTTACAGTCCAATTATACAGTACCGTTGCCATATGTTGAGAGAAATAAGCCTTTTTCGGCCGCACTAGGAAGATTTCAGGTCAGGGCTAGTGCAAACTATCCAGAACTAATAGAATTTTACACCTCAGCAGAAGTAAAGTTAGGGGAAGAGGCTAAGAATAATGTATACTGCGGTAGGCTGATACCATAAGATCTCAATAAATATAGCCCAGTACGTAAAAAGATCATGAGAAACATGGGGTTTGATTATGAAGAACCCACCAGCTTGAATCATGGGAGAGGAATTCAAATTCTTATTGGGGTTGACCAGGAAAAGTGAAGAAAGTTTCAAGGACTGGGGGCAGAGTCATCGGTGAATACGGTTATAACCGAGCAATTATTGAAAGAGGATTCTAAAATAGTTGAATATCCTGAAATGGCTCCCAAGTAGATAGAAGACGGGGGGGCAGCCAACAATAGACAGTTTGCGAGAGGTAAACCTGGGTACAGAAGAAGAGCCAAGGAACATATTCATTAGTGCCAGTCTTTCTGGGCAAGAGTCTGAGAAATACGTTTAGCTCCTTAAGGAAAATAAAGACGTCTTCGCTTAGACATATGCAGAGATGTTAGGCTTAGAACATTCTGTAACACTGCACCGTTTAAATATCTCTAAAGAGAAAAGGCCGGTTAAGCAAGCACAAAGACGATTCCATCTAGACTTGGTTCCCCTGATAGAAGAAGAAGTCAGTAAGTTGATAAAGGTCGGGTTTATCAGGGAGGTCAAGTATACCAAGTGGATATCAAATATTATCCCTGTGAAGAAGAAAAATGGACAAGTTAGGGTGTATGTTGACTTTAAAGATCTGAATGAGGCTTGTCCAAAAGATGATTTTCCCCTCCCGATCACTGAATTACTGATTGACAGTACAACCTAGTATGTTATCATGTCCTTCATGAACGGCTATGCAGGTTATAATCATATTAGAATGGCACTTGAAGATGAAGAAGCAATAGCATTCAGAACATTGCTGGGAATTTACTATTATAAAGTTATGTCATTCAGTCTTAAAAATGTCAGGGCGACATATCAAAGGGCGATGCAAAATATCTTCTAAGACATGATGCACAAGCATGTTGAATGCTATGTTAATGACTTAGTGGTTAGCCAAGAGATCATCAGGAGCATCACGAACATTTGGCATCAGTTTTCCATCCACTCAGAAAGAAACAGTTGAAGATGAATCCAGCTAAATGTGCATTTGGAGTATCTTCAAATTTCTTGATTTTGTTGTTCGGCATAGGGGCATTGAGATCGATCCAAGGAAAGTCTGAGCTATTCAAAATATGTAGCCACCGAAAACACTAAAAGAATTGAAAAGTTTGCAAGGAAAGCTAACGTACATTCGCCGTTTCATTTCAAATCTAGCAGGGAGATGTCAGCCATTTTTTTATTTAATGAAGAAAGGTACAGAATTTGTGTGGGACCAAGCCTACCAGAATGCGTTTGATTTACTAAGGGAATTGCTGAAACAGCCACTGGTACCAACAGCTCCGATCAAAGGGAAGCCGCTGATTTTGTATATATCGGTAGCTGAGAATTCTTTAGGAGCTTTGTTGGCGCAGGTGAATGAGTCTGGGAAAGTGATCGCTCTCTATTATTTAAGCCAACTCTGATGGGTGTAAAATGCAACTACTCTCCGATTGAGAAAGAGTGTCTGGCACTGATATTTGTGGTTCAGAAATTGAGACATTATTATCTCTCCCATGATATAACTTTGATCTCGAGAGTAGATTCGATAAAGTTTTTGATGACAAAGCCGATGTTGTCTGGGAGATTGGCCAAATGGATGTTGTTGCTTTCAGAGTATACTATTACGTATGAGCCGGCAAAGGCGGTAAAAGGACAAGCAGTTGTGACTTCCTTGCAGTGCACCCTGTAGCAGAATGTGAAATCATCAGTGATGACTTTCCAGACAAATAAGTCATGTTGGCTGAGTCATAAAGCCCATTGCAGATGTATTTTGATGGTGTTGCTAGAGCATCAAGAGTGGGGACAGGAGTGATATTCATTACTCCTCAAGGTAACTTGCTACCTTACTCCTTCACATTGGGTAATACATGTACAAACAATGAGGCTAAATACAGAGCCCTCATAATTAGAATGGAAATGGCTCAAGAAATGGAGATAAAAAATGCTACATATCTTTGGAGATTCTAAATTAATTATAAATCAATTGATAACTGACTTCGATGTGAGAAAGCAACTTTTGACATACTGCCTCGTGTCAAAATCAAGCATGTACTACGGTCTGAAAATGTAAGAGCGGATGCTTTAACCAGCTTGGCAGTGGCTCTATCCTGCCCAAATCGGAGCCCTCTCCAAGTAACTATAGAAGAAAGAAGATTTTTGCAGTCTTCAAAGGTCATCGATGAAACTATGGAGACACTTCTTGTGTCATGTTTAGAGATAATGACAGATGATTGGCGTCAGCCTTTCATCGATTATCTCAAATATGGTATCCTACCAGAAGACCCAGCGCAGAGACAATAAATCAGGTAAAGGTCAAGAAAATTCATCATATGCAGTGAAGTGCTATACTAAAAATCTTATAAAGGAATGCTGCTACATTGCTTAGATGAACAAGAGGCAGGCTAGACATTGTAAGAAGCACACTCTGGAGAATGTGGCACATTAAGCTGGCCGAAATCTATTCCATAGAATACATCGAATGGGGTACTATTGGCCTACTATGTTCCAAGATGTGATAGATTATGCGAAGAGGTGTTATGAATGCCAAATTCACAGAGACATTATACATGTTCCTCCTAAAGACTTGCATCAGTCAATCTCCTCTTGGCCCTTTTCAGCCTTGGGACTTGACATCATTGGTCCTATAAATCCGCCTTCGTCCAAAGGAAAGCAATATATCTTGGCAGCGACAGATTATTTCTCCAAGTGGACAAAAGTGATGGTATTACGTAATGTTAAAGAGAGAGACATGGTCAATTTCATCCGACATGCGATAATATACCACCATGGTATTCTAAAGAAAATTATTACAGATAATGGTACTCCTTTCAAAAACAAAGGCATGGAGAAGTTTTGCCAAAAATTCAGTATTCATCATTCATTTTTGACACCTTACTATCCACCGGCCAATGGATTAGTAAAGGCGTTTAATAAAACGATAGTCAAGATACTGAAAAAGACAGTGACAAGGAACTAGCGTGATTGGGATGAAAGGTTACAAGAAGCATTATGGGCACACAGAACTACTCAACTGACAGCAATAAGCGCGACGCCGTATTCACTAGTCTATGGTGTAGAAGCAGTAATCCCAATGGAAATATAAGTAGCATCACTTCGAGTAGTTGTACATCAGTCTATTACAGATGATGAAAATGTGAAAATAAGGCTGAAAGAGCTGGATTTGCTTGATGAGAAATGTCTGGCAGCCCAACAGTGATTGCAATCATATCAGGCAAGGGTATCGTCCGCCTTTGATAAACGAGTTAAATATCGCTCTTTCAAAAAAGGGGATCTGGGGCTAATGTTGAAACAACCTATAGTGGTCACCCACCAAACAGGGGCAAGTTTGAGCCTAAATGGGACAGACCATACATAATCAAAGAAGTGTACTCCAATGGAGCATACAGAGTCGTGGATCAAGATGGACAATGTATCAGTATACCGGTCAATACTCGCTTCATCAAAAGATATCATCCCTGCAAACATTACTGATTTTGATCCAGAATATTATCAGAATAATGATTTTGTATCAAAAGGGGGCAAGAATAACTAAGATCATGACTATGTACTGTCAGATGAATGAATAAAGAAGAAATTTGCACATCAAGATTATGTACCAACAAGCATTGCGAAAAGAAAGTGAACATTGTCATCATCAAGTGAGTTCTATGAAATTCTGTTGAAATTGCTATCGTCATTAAGCTCATATATATTATAAATAGCACATATGATTATCATTGAAGATATTAGCAGAAGTGGTGACGTATTATCAATCTCAGGCAGATATGTCTATCATCCTCGTGACAATGATGGCCACCTATTATTATCTCTTAAGGCAGCCTAGCCAAGCCATAAAATGGCCAACTATGCATAAGACCTACCTATCATTTTTTTCCATTCGGGCAGCGGCGAGAAGCCAGTGGCCCTAAAAAGCTCGTGAAGGCCATCGTACGCAAACCTATGCGGGCAACTGACGGAGTCAACAACTAAAAGCCTAAAAGGCCAAAAAGTCCTCAACGACTAGTCACGTGTAAGACCAATATCGTCTGTATAGATTTCTAGCAACGTCACGAGGAACGGAGGAAAATGCCCTCCCATGAATGGGCCTGACCTTGCAGACGAAGAAAACACGAGCTGTAGTGTGAGCTCTTTGGCCATTACCATAGATATGCCAACCATGTGTAAGACCCCCTAAATCTTTGGCTTGATTTCAGTACTACCTCATGAGGAAGGGCTTAAACCTACTCATTGATGGACTGGTGACCCTAGATTTGGTGCCCCAAAGGTTACCTTGTGAGCCCATGAACTCTAAAGAGTTACTGCGGCCAACCCTATGCGTAATTCCAACCGAGTTCACGGCCCCTATAGCTTCACTGGGCCCCTCTGATAGATCACGGTTTGTGAACTCACTAGGCTGTGAGAAGTCCAGTGTACTCCTAAGAGTTACAAAGGCCATCACATGAGACCCGACTCCCACATGAGTCTAAGAAACTGCTTGCTCCACTACTCAGGAGCTTAAACTATGTGTGAACTAACCCTACTAACTTCAAAAAAAATAGTTCCACTTATTAAAATAAAACACCACATAAGGTCGCCATTTAGTATATGAAAAGAAGAAAAAGATGCAAATTCATTAAAATATTATAGTTTGTTCATATATTACATCACTAAAAGGAATAAGGAAACACATGCATCACAATATGATATGAAATTTCTTTACAAATCTTTAGTTATGTTCAATGCTATTATATAGTGTTATAAGTCCTCTTTTAGCCGTAACTGTGCTGCAGAAATATTTTGTTCAGCCTCTAGAATAATCTTAGCTTGATCAGGAATGTCGGCCAATTCGGATTCTAAAAGAGCAGCAATTTCCTAATTTTTCATCCGCTCAGTCTTTACAAGATTAATGGCCTGGATATTAGCTTTAAGCTCTCTGACTTGACGAATAGTTACATCTTCTGCTTCCTTCTTACCTTTGAGCAGCAATATCTCTTTCTCAAGAAGGATAATTTGATCATTGATAACCGCTTTATTTCTATCAAAAATTTTTAGCTTCTCATGAAGAGACCGGCTGGTAATCTCATGGGTAGCAAGAATGTCATCCGAACAAGAAAGTTTCTCCTTAAGTGATGTTAATGCTTTCTAACGATTGAGGATTTTCGGAGCAACAACGACACTTTAAGCAGCTTCTAAATTTTTAGTCAAATTATAAAATTCTGATAGACAGTCATGGAGGGATTGAACATTGACATGCGCAAGGCTAGCAGAGTGAGCAAGAACATCTTAAGCACTATCCAAGAAAAGTCATTAAGTTGGGTCTTTGAAAGAATTAATGATGACCAGGAGTGCGTTCTTGAATAATCCCAGCATGAGAGGCGATACTTTCTCCAATGAAAGTCCATCAAAGACTGTAGCTACTGAGTTAGAGCCCTCAGAGCCACTTGGGGTTGGCATGATTATGGCTGAACAAGAAACAAAAGAAAATTATAAGTTAAAAAAAAGGGTGATATATCAAATAAGAAAATATATATGTATATATGTACATTGTTCAGGAACAACGACAAGAGTAGTTTGAGCAAAGCAGGTTGAAGGAACTACAGATCTTGGTGTATCTGTAGTTCCAGCAACGTTGAAGGAGAGTTCCTGAGCCCCTCTTGTACTAGAATCAACAGTTATAGGGGTCGGCACATTAATAGGGACCGAAATGAATTCCAAACTCTGAGCCATTAGTTGAATAAAGAAGGATGCACCGTGAGAGATTTATCTACACAAGGAAGAGAATCAAGTGGTGCAGTTGGGGCTCATAAAATTTCCTCTGTGTTGTGATGAAGAGGAGCATCTTCTGTTTTTATTGGAGGTCTTAACAATTGAGCCTCTATCTCTGTTAACATTGGTGCTCCATGAGCAGTTGTGCTTGTGGTTTCTACAATCCACAAAGAATATGCAGCATCAAAGGAGAAAAAGATATTTGCTCTAAGGGAACATTCATATTCTCCATAGTCAAGTTGCTCCTCTTCTAAAGAATCCATTGTAGTTGGAAGGGGAACATTTGGATCGGTTGGGATATCATGAAGCGGAGATTTAGCCCTAACATCCCCTTCTTCCCTAATGTCTCCTTTAGCTTCAGTATCCGCATTCAGCAAAGCAACTCCTTCATCAGTTAAACTTGTAGAAGAAGAAAGATCATCACTGTCAGTGTTAGCCGAGTATTCCGAAGAACTATCTTCCACCGATATCATCTGTTTTTCTTTGTAAACAGTTTTCATCAGAAGAAGGCATGTATTTCGAACTGGAGAAGGAGCTAGTTGTGCCAAAGCAGCAGGAGACAATGATTTAACACGAGATCAGGTCATAGGAAACGTAATAGCTTGATTTGTAGTAGGAGAAGTTGAGGTTGTAGTATGACGAGCTACCGGAGAGATTGCAACTGTTGTGGAGCCTGTGGTAGTGTAAACAATATTGGAAGGAGTAGCAATGATTGTAGGTTCTGTGGTAGCAGGGGTGGCAAAAGTACCATGAATAGGTTAATCTCCTCTCTCGGGAGTTGGAGAAGGTAGAGTACCACCTACAGTCTTAAATTCATCACAAGGAGCAGGGGGCTGTATTCCTCGCTTTATCAAATCTAAAGGAGATCCAAATGCAAACCATCCTTCCAAGGTATTTGATGGTTTTACTTCTTTGATGGGCTCTTCTAAGGAAATCTTGAGGCAGAGTTCTCTTAAAACAGTAGCTTGATCTTTCTCGTAAAAATAACCTATTCCCTGTTCCGGCCTAAATTTCCTCAAACGTGGAGGAATCCAAATGGGATATTCCACTGGAAAGCAGTTGCATACCAAATAGTAATGGTGCACCCACCATCGTATCCAAGCATAGGAGGCTGTCATTTATGGTTATATCCTGGAAGAATGAATCGAGAATCAAAGTTCCTTGTCAAAAGTTACTTCCATATCAATGCCCATTTATAGGGGCCAACTCCATAGCCTCGCATAACCCGGATAACATCTTCTCCTATTTGTGGCGTAGTCTGGTCATATCCAAATTTCCTGGCAAACCGATTAGGGTAATACGGATCTCTCCAAAATTCCACCCCTTCTCGTAAAGGAAGACTATAAGAACAGATGCATATGAAAAAGACTCACTCGATAGGGTCCAGATTGTTGTTGTCCTCAACATCCCTATCTTTGGCCTAATGATCTAAGTAGAAAAGAAAGAAGTTAATGAATTCTAGATTGTCAATCTTGTCTACTATCCAGTCATATGTTTTCTTTATCATTTTTTGCCTCTGGAAATACCATAAAGGTAGATGATTAGGATGGACATAGGCTTTTTCTGGATCATTGTATGTCCAAGGAAAGTAAATGCCTAACCAACCAGAGAAATAATGTCGAGGAGTGAAAGAAGATGAGACTCCTAGTGCTGGTCTTGAGCAATGTGCCGTAGCATGTCCAAAAGCTCGGTACAGCGAGCATAATACAGGAGGAGCTAAAGAATATCTTTTTCTTCCCTCTTACATTGCGCTGGCTACGACAAAAAAGGTGGGTCGAATGGAATCTAAGATTTTTGAACTTGGAAGCATGATCAAGCTCGGCCAGTAGGCTAGGAAAGCAACCAATTTAATTTCGACAATAAATTCAGTAGGGCCCTTTATCTTTTTCCGATTAGCCTCCAGTTCTGGGCTGTGACTACCAGAAAATCTGAAAAGGGAAAGAAAGAAGGATCATCAATTTATACAAATAAACAGGTATTGTGTGAGAGATGAAGAGAATGATAAGGATACTAATACTAAGTATCGTGAAGAGCGTGCGAGCCATGAAAGGGGAGATATCTTATGAATGTTTGGAAAATAACATTCTTGAAAAAGTGCGATTGTTGAAGAAGTAATCTTGGGGATCCTATTTGTGGCAACATAAGCAAATTCTTCATTCATGGGGATATAATCGTCCAAGAAAGATCCAATAATGGGTACACCGGCCATTCTAAATAAATCCCATAAACTGATGCTTACCTCCCCAACAGGGAGGTGGAAGGAATTTGTGGTAGAAGACCAATATTTCAAGAAACCCTTATAGATCATTGTATCTTTGTGAAAAAACTCAGAGGTAGCTTCTATGGCGTAGTAGACCTTGGCTACAAGAAGAAAATATTCATATTTCTTTAAAATTACCTTTACCCACGCACTGTAGTATGGACGATCTATCCAAAGACCCCAAGTTCTGAACTCTTCTTTACCCCCACAGAGAGTCATGGTGACGAAAGCGTTGTTGGATTGTTTTGAAAAAGTGGGTGAGGAATAAGTCATGAGGATTGTAACATGGCATGAGGAAGCACATGTATGCTATCTGCCCAGTTTTTTAGACCAATCCTTTCTCTGTTAGGTAGCCTTCAAGAAGTTTTGGCTCTTTTATTACCCAATTTGACATGTACAGAAGCCTGTTTTGTGTCATGAATTCAGTCGGTTCACTCTGAATTATGGAGCGATGACGGTGAAGGAGTAAAGGAATGTTGATGGTTTCATCCTTATAAGGATTGCGAAATTTGATCACATTTGGATAAGATTTGATAGAATCCCAAGCATTTTAGAAGCGCCTTTGATTATGTTCTCGGATCTTCTCTTAGAAGATTTCATCTTTGCATTTTTCCTTTTTCTTTTTGGAGAAGGTCACAGCAGGGGAAGTCTCAGCATAAGATAATTGGGTGACATCTGTTCGAAGGTTGGCTATGGATTTCAGCCAATTCTCCCAGTCTGACTCTTGTCCCTCTATTAGGGGACCCTCTATTTCTTGCATTAGAACAGTCGTTCAAATGTGGTTGGATAGACGGTAAATGCGATCAGTGAACTTGATGATGATAGGGGTCAGTTCTTTATAGAAGGTTGAATAATCTTCAGACCTAGGCCTTTTATGGGTATGGGACTCAATCGGCTGAGGATCGGAGGGTCCTACAATGTTTACAGAAGTATGAGGTCTCTTTGATGAGCCAACCATCAGAACCTGCACGGGAGTTAATAGAAAAATCAGAACTAAGGAGAAGGATTTTTCAAAAATTCAAAATTTTAAAAGTTGGAGATAAAGCACAAAGTTGTTGTGCGCCCATTTTTGTGCACAGGAAGATTGAGCTGTTGTGCTCCCATCTTTGTGCACAGACAGAGAGCTATTATGCGCACATCATTTTGCGTAGACTAATAGGGTCATCTTTTTTATAGCTGTTGTGCACAAAAAGTTACTTGTCCTTATGCGTAAGGCTGTTGTGCACAAAGAGACATTGTGCATGGAAGGCCATTGTGCGGCGCACAATGAGGTTAGCGCACAATGGCAGGGTTGGGAAGAATAACTTGACAATGCGAGCAGTGGAGGAGAATGAATTGAAGGAACAAAGTATGGTATTTATAGGAGAAAAGTGGCATGTTGTGTGCTAACTGTTGTGTGCTAATCATTACGCGTTAACCATTGAGCGCTCACCAATTGTGCGCAAGACATTGTGCGCTCATAAAATAAAGTATAACTATGTACAAAGGGTTTGAGTTAAAATTATTATTATTATTATTGATCCTACATTATTTTGTAGGTATAAAAAGAATGTAGGATCAAGGGGGCACCATTGAGGCATAAAAAGAGAGAGAGAGAGAGAGAAGAAAACAGGAGTCGTTGTGTGGAAATTAGTCAAAATCAGCCATTATGCGGAAATCAACTATTGTGCGGAATTTAACATTAAGAAACAGATTAGTGCACAAAAGACTCTGCACAAAGGAGTTCAGAGTGCACAATAAGGAGCACACAGTAACATCCGCACAAAGGAGGAGTGCACGATGCTGACATGGCACATTCACACGTGTGAGAGGGCTATAAATACCCCTCGACCCCTTTGAAGGGGTCATTAGCAATCGATCGAAAACAAGCGAACCGAGGAGAGAAGAAGGTAGAGCTCGTCGTCCGTTTTGTAGAACAGCCTTTGTGCGGTGCACAACACTCTCTGCGCACAAAGACCTTCAATGCGCAAAGACCTTCAGCGCACAAAAGGGCTTCAGCACACAAAGGGGCTCTAGCGCACAAAGCCTCCAGCGCAAAAAGGGTCTAGCATACAAAAGGCTGAATGCACAATGAATTTCTTCAGTTTATAATGGCCTTCAACATGATGCTTAATATAATCAAATATCTACTTCTTATTCTAATTTGTAAACATTCTATTTTGGAATCAAAGGAGAATGGGATGTAAACGAACTTAGAATAAATAAATGAATAAAATGATTATCTTTCTTGCTTTCTTCTGTTAATTATAAAGTGAGTAAATCTCCTCAAACGAAACCCCTTTGTTTCTTGTTCAAAACATGCAGTTGATCCTTTGAGGTAGCGTGTAGTCGTTATCCTTCATCTTGGTAAAACAGAAGGGGTCGGTATGGCCCGCTTTGTTACAATAGGTACACCAAAGATCGGATCGCCTCTACTGAGCCAGCGGAGCCATAGGTCTTGGAGGTGAGTTCGTATGCAACCACTTGACGAGAAATGGCTGGTTCTACAATTCAAGCCTAGGCCTCGGGCCCATTGGCATGTGTGTTCGAGACACCCTTTCACCATCCTACTCAGCTCGCAGGGACATGTTCACTAGCTCAGCATAGTTGGGGATGCTAGCGTAACACATTTTGGTGCGGATGTCAGCCCACAACCCTTCTAAAAATCACCACATTCTCATCAGCTCATTTGTCAAAATTAAAGGAGCATATCTAGCCAGCTCCATGAAACAGTTATCATATTCTGCCACTGTCATTCCCCCTTGTCGGAGGTGGAGGAATTCGCCCTCCTTTTCATTATGGTAAGTGAGGGGAAAATATTTCTGATGAAAACGTACCTCGAACTCGTCCCACATCCACGAAAATCCTGCGGGAACGGTTCGAAGGACACTGTCTCACCATAGGCTAGCTTCCTTCTCAAACATGTATGTAACTAGCTCAACCTGTTTCGCTTCAGTACAGTGTAACGGCCTCAACATCTTAGATATATGATCTAACCAGTACTCGACCTCCTCAAGTCTATGAGTACCCACAAAAGTAGGAAGACGGAGGTGCTGAAAGCGCTCGAATAGGCCACTTGTAGTCATAGTCCCAGTAGTCTGTACGTGTGGCATCGGTGAGGCCACATTCATGTTTTGTGCGATGGTTCCCGCTATAGTTGTCAAAAACCTGTTGTTGTTATTACATTAAGAGCATCATTTGCTCCAACCTATTAGGGGGAGAGGATGCCTGAGGCATATGTGGCATCGATGAAGATGCGCAGTTCTGACCCAGAACCGGTGGTGCACTCAGTGTTGGCCATTACTCGGCATCGTCTCATTACTCGGACCCAAACTAGGGTCTGTTTGGCTATTACTTGTAAGGACCCTAGTTCAGATAGATAGTGATATGCATTTGTACACATAAACAACCTTTTATAAGAAAGTAATGAATGCTTAAGATCACCATAATTCATTCTGACATCATCCCTAATCATATTAGAAGCACCAAATCTCGAGGATGAGATTTTCTTTAAGGGGGGTAGATTGTAACGCCCCATACTCTCTTGTGGGCTCAAGTATTACAATTATAAACTATATTAGTATGCTTGAGTGAAGGTGCAAACAACCTATTTTATTCGCCATCATTTGATAAATATCGACCCACAACTTAATTTTAATAGTTAGAATAACAAAAATTTCATATATGACCGTTAATTTAAATAAATCAATAACTAAACATTAAGATCCACGTACTGTGGCCCACTTACAAATTTAAAATGACCTAATCCTTCAAAGTAAAGCCCAATGAATAGATGGCATTGATCAGTGTGTGACCCATGTAAAAAATATATAGACTAATAGTAACAATGATAATAATTCTATATATATATATATATATATATATATATATATATATATATATATATATATATATATATATATATATATATATATATAAGTAATTTACATTTGATAAATCTATAAAACATGGCCAAAAGAGAGAACCATCTGATTAAATATAAATAGATGATATAATAACAAAAATTAATAATACCAATGATATTAAAAATATAAAAAAAATGATATTTAATATTATGCTTATGTAATAAGCCATCTAATCTATAATCTGACCATTAAACTATAGTTAAGTGGTTCCTTGGACTCTGTTTACCGTTGATGTCTAATCTCGAAATGATCAAACCATCAGATCAACAAAAATCTACAGTTAAGGGGTCAAAACCTAAATTTATGGGCCTTATGAAAGATGGATCCACTGGAAAATTAGTCTGATGGTCTAGTAGTAGTAGTAAAGTCTAATTAATGAAATAGATTGATCAGAGGCATCACATAGACCCCACGTCAGGGCCATGCGTGTGCACAGATAACGTACACTCGCGATGCACGAGATCAAGCATCGGGTCAAAGAAGCTTTGACCCGATAGAAATTCGAAATCAGCAAAATCTCTCCCGTCTAACACTAGTTCAAAATGAACCGTTCATTTGATGATGCAAACAAAATTTTTTAGAATACAAAAACCCAATCCAGACCGTTCATCTGATAGAGGGGGTCCCATCGACCCTATCCACGTGTAACATTGCAATTGAAAATCACTCGTGCCAGCCCTGTTGACCGTTGATCAAGCAACGTATGGGAATGGCACTGACGTGGAGGATAAATCCACGTCTACAACTTCTCTGGCCAATCCGACCGTTAGAACCCGTCGGACGGAAGCCACGTACGTGGAAAAAGGCCAAGTCACCCCTACCATTTCCGGTTATAGCCCTCTTCTCAATAAAAAGTAAAAAGAAACCTTTCCATTCTTAGCACCTACCAATCCCGTCCATCCCTTAACTTCTGGAAGCTTCATCCGAGTAATCTTGAGCATCCGAAATAGGGCAACCCGATATTTTTCGAAGTAGCCGAGAAAATGGCGAGAACTTGAAGCGGCGCCTCAGTTTTCACTTAAAACAAGATTGTCTTAATTAATGGCCCTCCTTGCACCGTTAGATGGACCCCACATCATCTTTGAGCCATATGAGGACCTTCCAAATGGCCTTAATCTATGGATGACCCACCCGTTTAAAAAATGCCATTTTCCTCTTCCATCTTCCTCGAACCAGCTGAGAAACCCATCTTCTGAGTGTGTGGCCCATTCAACGATGGTCAGATGGACCCATGTAGACCTCAAGTGACATTTAAAGACCCCTAAGTAAGGGCTCTCAATGATCCCTCCACAAACACCACTCTAATCTCATTGATTAGTTGTGGAAACGTCTCGAAATAGTATGCCTATAAAAGGCCGAGAATTAGGGCATCTCCCAAGGAAAACCTAAAAAAAAGAAAGGGGAAAGCGTAGAGGGAGAGAGAGGGAGGGAGAGGTGTCACTGCCGCATCGTGTTGGGTCATCTCAGTTCGAGTCACAACCGAGTCCAACTTCCCATTCGAGATTTCCATCAGAGAGAAAGAGAAGAGAAGCAAGAGAGAGAGAGAAGAAGATGAGAAGAAAGTGTGGGAGAGGTAGAGCTCATCTCAGTCGTGCCGCACCAAGTCTACTCAGTCCAGGCCAACACTGTCGATTCAATGGCAACTGGACTGATTCAACGCTGTCGTTCATTGCTGAGGAAGGCGATTGAGAGAGAGAAAGAAGAAGAGAGAAAGGGAGAAGAAGTGTAGCAGGTGTGAGTTCCAGCCGTCCATCTGAGGCCGACCCATCTCACTCCAGACTGACTCGGTCCGCACCAACTGAGTTAGCTCCGTGCCAATGCTGCTTCTTCCTCACCCTGCTCACGTCAGCCGGTAAGCCCACCTAGTCTGCATTTCTGTTTCAACAATACCACCTTACAAATCCTCAACCAACTCACTGATTATCCACTCAGATTGACAAATAGACCAGACCCTTGTGCAAACTTGCTGACTTGATGCCCCAAGCTCGAACCATATCAATCCGTTTCAATTGGGTTACAGCGCGACCGGGTTATAACGCCGTTTCCACCAACGTGGTGCTAGAATCAAGTCAGATCGACTCCAACTCGCTCCAACCTATTAACCCAACCCAAATCTCTGAAAACCTAGATGAGTTCACGAACCAGGATGTGTTCCTAAAATCGATGTTCTGATCTAGTTAGTCACGTTGTGAGATTTACTCTGACCACTCTACACCACTCGATAGGATCACTCCCTAAACAGGTACAACATCCAAACCGTCCCTATAAACTCCACTTCAAACAAATTGTTAACGAGTTGACTCAAACTCTATTTACAAACCAGATTACAAACTTAGTTAGATGTTAGTGGAGGAAGGACTCGGGTTTCTATCTTACCATTAATAGAGGAAAAACTTCCACCCAGGTAAGAAGCTTAAAAACCCACTAGTTTCAATTATAATTTCTCTAAACTCAATTGTGACTTGACTCGTCTGGTTCCCAACTGAGTCAACTTAGTACTAACTCACTAGGATTCTATATTACTCTATTTAGGGACTGTTTGCAACAAAAATAATTGAAAGACCTTTTCCTTCAATCAATCCCAAACTAGGTGTTCATAGACGCAACACATGCAATTGAGGTGAGGAGCATCCCCTATAGCTTCTTCCTTTTACTAATTTCCATGTAGATTAAATTTCTAAGGTATAAAATTGTAGAAAATTATTAATTCCTAGCTATCTTGAATTTCATGAAATAATTATTTTAATGCCATATTTCCGTATGATTATGTGTATGATGTATGTCTTGCAAACTCCATGTCACATTTATAATTGGTTTGTTATGTTGAGAAAGGGAGGCTTTCATATTAGATCATCTGTGTATTGTGAGACATTTCCTTCATGATTGTCTATATTCCTTAATCTCTAATTTAGTTAGCATTACCATGTGGATAGATCTTACAATATGGGAAATGAAAATTGGTTTACATGTGGTGTAAAGTGACGATTGGAATTCCATCTTTCATAACTATCATGAGTTTGTCATAAAACAAAAATTCCTCTTGTCATCTTTACATCATGAACATAACTTTAATGAGACGACTTAAGTTTTACAAACTTTTATTTTATTATACATTATGAGTAGTGGGAAGAGTCCTTAAGGAATATAGGAGGACTCTTAGATAATCCGAATCATATGACCTCACTTGAAAATTTACATGACTCTTGGTAAGCCCTCCTTTGAATGTAAAGAAATTATGGAAGTTCATATGGAATGCATAGTTGGATATTTCCTATTTGAAAGTTGAAGGTCATTACTATTCTATCACAATAATATATATATGTGTCATGGTACATAACATCCACGCATGACATATGAGCTTTTCTGAGTGTTCATCGTAAGTCACATCTTATTGGATTGTGTAAGGTTCTATTACCTAAGTCCAACTATTAGGTTTGTGCACTTGTACACTTTGGGCCGCTCTTTCTTTACAGAAGGCTTTTCTTGGATTATATACCTCCTCGGGCATACCCCGAGTATTTTTCTAGGAGGTCATCCTTGGGCGCACTCACCTTCATGGCCTTTTCCAAGTAGT
Source organism: Magnolia kwangsiensis (assembly GCA_037074715.1). NCBI lineage: Eukaryota > Viridiplantae > Streptophyta > Magnoliopsida > Magnoliales > Magnoliaceae > Magnolia > Magnolia kwangsiensis. The sequence continues at coordinate 109,968,022 of CM073576.1, read as the reverse complement.
TAATCTACCGCGGGCGGTCTATATGGTCTTTTCTAGGTAGTCTACTACCGCAGGAGACCCTTTATTTTGAAAGCTGGATGTGCATCCCCAGATCTGTGACTTGAGCATACATTCTTACATTCATGGAAACGCATTGTTAGCTGTATTTCCCTAAGAATTATATATGAACTGTTAATCTATTTTGGAATGATATGTTATGGTTGAATCTATGAGGAAAATTCTCACTGAGTTTTCACTCACCCAACGTGCTATTGCACCAAATAGATGCAGGAATGAGGACAGGTGGAGACCTCTACGATGGGTTTTTAGAGATGGTTGAGGTGGATTTTGGCGAAGAAGAGTTCTATGTGAACGTTGTGGAGCCATTGGAGCTCAATTGATACTTTAGGATTTACTTACTTTCATATTTCAGATTTTGTATCTTGTTTGAATTGTAATAAAATATTTTCCCTGTTGTGGGATTTCATTTCGTTCTCATTTACATGTATTAAGTTTCCTTATTGTTACTCTTGATATCCTTAGTTTATGCACTATTTCCTTACTCCATGTTATGGAATTTGCCGTTATTTTTATGTATATTAGTCCACTTCATAACGTAATACTCGGGTTCTCATACTCGAGCGACTATCCTCGAGTTTTGAGAACCAAGGTATTATATTACTCAAGAGAGAGGCCTCCTTAACCAACTCGCCAAGTGGGAGACGTGCTATGTTCCAAGTAGTTTTAGGAGGCATTCCCTATATACAACATAGGGTACAGTATTTTTAGGATTAAGATAACATCATCAACCTTTTCCAACCATTCTACACATTTCTAAACAAAAGGAGCTTCATGCATTTCATTGAATAAAAATTATTGAAATAGCGGTGAAGACCGCTTTAGTTGAAGTAGGAATATGCTAATATGTCCTAGAGGGGGGTGATAGGACTTTTTAAAGTTTTTATGATTTATCCTATTACACTATTCCTAACAATAGGCGCTTATCAGGATTACTCAAAAGTAACTCTTCTAACTTCTAAGCCCGATAGAGGATCCAATCATAAACTATTTAAGAAGTGAGCAATATGCAAACTAGTTTATAATAGATATGACTGTGTATGTGTGTGAGGTGTGATCTCAGATATTCAGATATAAAAATATTAAAGTAAATCACATAAATAAAAGAATAGCAATCTTAAACATGGTCATTTTTATAATGGTTCGACTACTTGTCTACTCCACTCCCAGTAACCGCACTCAACCCTTGAGTGTACCGGATTTCACTAAGGAGGTTTCACAGCGGTTCACCTCAAACCTAAGGTTTTGAAACAAGTTCACCTTCAACCTTTATAACCTATACCTAGGCTGACTATTTATACTCCCTGAGCAAGGGTCAACACATAGCACCTAGTTTTAGGCACACTGGCCAAGGATCCACACAAGGAACCTCAGTGTTTATTCTCTCACGAGCAAGGGTCAACACAACGCACCCACTTTTAAGCACACTGGCCAAGGATCTTCCACAAGACCCTGACTGTTTATGTTGTCCACAGAGTAAGGGTCAATACAACGCACCCACTACGTACACTCGTGTTAGAGGCCTCCTTGAGGACTTGCAAGGGTGAGAAACACCTTAGACCCAATCCTACAAAGGAATGATCAAAAGGTCCTCTGGACTCTGATAACTTACAAATAAGTAGATGAGTCCCTCTTTAGCTCGTTGTTGAAGATCTCCTCCTTTGTTGATGAAGAATCTTCTGCTTCCTTGATCCGCAACTCAAGATATACTAATGCATGGCGACGGGTTGGGTCAAGGTTATGAAGGAATCCTACTCTCAAATATTTTTCTATAAAGGAGATAGAGTGATTCTAATCATCTATGCATTCAAGGTATCCCAGTTTAATGGTTTGCCATTAAGATAGTAGCTGGAGGATCCTTGAATGCGAAAGTTCATTCCTCAATCCACTCTATTGAATGTCAATGATGAGGGTGGATTGGAGGATGAACTCCCATGAGAGAAAGGGCTTTGGGAATATGATCTAAGGTAAAAACTCAAAAGCACTCTCTTCTTTCTCTACCAGCAATAATAGACAAGTCCTCTTTATATAGGCAAAAGGTTCCAACGGATATAAAAAAGTCACATTTATGACAGAGTTCGATATCATCGAGCGGGTTCGATATCATCGAGCGTATACTCTCTATTACATCAACTGTCCGCTCGATGACACAAACTCAAATGACATACGCTTTTGAAACCTCAACCCATCAAAATCGTGTTGATCTTTGGCGATCATGTACCTTCACATGATCATTACATTGATCATAAAGAAACCGTTCAGTTGCCATTGTAGCTTGATTATCTCAGTGGGCCACATCATCGGATAACCAAAACCAACCATTCACAGTCGAAATCCCGAGAGGAATCTGGTGGACAGTTTGGATCTCTCAAAAGACAGTTATAGTGGACCTCATCAGCAGCACAGTGGAAGGAGAAATGGAGTTCTTCCCCTGTTCACGTAGTGCAGAATCTTTCTTTAGAGATGGCGTTGTGCGGAACTTTGAAGATGGTTTTGTGCAGAATTTGGAAGATGGTGTTGTGCTGAATTTGGAAGATGGTTTTGTGTGGAAACTCCTTTGAAGGATGGCATTGTGCAGAAACTCCTTTGAAGGAGAGTGTTATGCGCAGACTCCTTTGTGCACCGCACAACACTCCATCGCACAAAGCTCCCGTTCTATTTTATTCTACTTTTCTCTCTCTTATATTTCTCCCTCTCTTGTTTCTTGGCCCACCAACTGATTCTCTGATCCCCTCTATCAAATGAGGTAGGAGAGGGGTATTTATAGGCCTTTGCTCTCTTACAAAGTGGTAATCACCACCACTTAACCCTTCACATAAGGTACATCTTCTTCTCTTAAACAACGGTGTCCACAAAGCTCTCCCTTAAATGGTAGTGTACAACCTCTCTCCATTAAAATGACACCTATGCACCCTTTATTACCAAAATACCTTTTCAATGCCTTTTACTGAAATACCCAAACTACCCCTAGACATGGATTTTTACCAAAATACCTAAACTATCCCTAGAGACCAATTTTTACTAAAATACCTAAACTATCCTTGGACATGGATTTTTACTAAAATACCTAAAATACCCCTAGAGACCAATTTGTACCAAAATACCTAAAATACCCCTGGAGACTAATTTTTACTAAAATCCTAAAATACCCCCGGAGACCAGTTTTTACCAAAATACCTAAAATACCCCCAGAGACCAATTTTTACCAAAATACAGAGTGCACAACCCAGGAAGAGATCCGTACCATGGAATTCTCTGACCAATGCAATGAAATATTTTTTATGCCTCAACAGATGGCCCCTCGATCTTTCTTTGATTGATTCCTGAAAATAAATGGAGGATCGATCTTCCTCCACCTGAAGAATCTTAAATGAACTGCAACTGAAGGATGACTGAATGATCATGCTTGCATGGAAGACTGGATGGTCATACTTGACTAGAGGATCGAATGATCGCTTTCAATCAGAAGACTGGAATACTCACGCTCAAATGGAAGACTTGACTAATCACGTTCAAATAGAAGACTTGACTGCTCACGTTCAAACGAAAGACTTGACTGATCAAGTTCAAAAGAAAGATTTGAACAATCGTGCTTGAACAAAAGACTTGAATGATTGCATTTGAACAAAACATTTGAATGATCGCACTCGAATAGAAGACTTGAATACTCGCGCTTGACTGGAAGAATGGAATGATCGCGCTTGAATGAAAGACAGGAATGCCCCCAGCCAGTAATGTCGAGCAGATGTTTTAATTGAAACTTACTACTATAATAGTTGTGGCTACTCCATCTTTGAGAAACTCGACTAGAGAACTATCTTTCAACACCACTCCTTCTACAACAGTCTCTTTGATCAACTCCGGCGACTTTCTTTCAATTCTGTATTTAGGGGGTTATTCCTTAATGTTGCTTCTGTCACAATAACTTTTTCAATTATTTCCTTTATTCATGATCTGCATAACCCAAGCTTTCAAATGATAGTCTTTCCTGCCAAATTAATCAAAATTAGTATCTCAAAACATTATAATTTTTCAATTTAGCTTCAGGAAGCACTGATAATTTTATTTTTTAAAAAATATTAAAAGCTTCTTCTCTCTTTTAGGCTGATTGTGATATTCGCTCTATCATCGTGCTTCACGTGTATTCTTTGCTCATTATATCGCACTTTGAGAAATGTCATCTTTAGCTCCAAAGGTTCAACTGCTGAGTCTTTTTTTGCTGAGTCATTTCTTGCTTGTGCTCCTTAACATAGACTTTTCCTTAGACCTTTGCTGATCTTGAAAAATAAATAAAACTTCTCTCAATTTCCATTTAATAACTTTTCGAAGGCCATGGAAGTTACTGATGATGATTCCGTTTATTCTTTATCTCCATCGGATCTGGTACTTAGAATCTTGCGATATCATTACAAGGATAACGAGAAGTTATGACATCGGCATATAACTGGGCTTTAATATAGAAGCAACTTTTGAACGTTCACAATGAATCATGCTTCATGATTCTCGGTAAATAAATTCCTCCACCATGCATAAGAAATTATCAGAAAGACCAAGGCATAAATTACTTTAAAGAAGTGTAAGTGTTATGGTCTCGTGCTCCTATGGTTGTCAAATTTTGTATGTCAAAACATCTATATATGTCTGTTGTTTGTTGTGTTTGTTTCTTAATAACTGTGTTCGAGACACCTCATCAACACTTCAAGTTCAAGCTAGTTAAGTACAAGTTAGTTCAAGCTCATGCTAGTTCAAGCTACAATAAAGAGTTTAAGTTCGAGACTCAAGATAAACCGGGAGACAAGTGCAACTTAAAGTGATACTGAAGCTTGTGATGTGTTCAAGCTACATCAACTTAAATGTGAAGTTTTCAATGTCCATACTTCGTGTCCCAGGTTTGATAGACCTTAATTTGACCTTAGGGTAGGTCATTTTGGATACATAATCCAATGTTTATAATTATACATGATACTGGTCTGTCCTAAGACTAGTCCTGGAACTGGTTCGACTAGTCCAAGAAATTCCAAGACCAGTCGTAGATTTGTTGTGAATTATCAGATTTTTTTTATTCGGCTACGACCAGTCTTGGAGTCTGCTTGACCAGTCGTAGGATGGTCTCGACTCGACCTTCGACGAGTCATGGAGCTACGACTCAAACTCCAGCGACTAAATCAAGTGTCGCATGACTAGTCGTAGAGGGGTCTCGACCAGTCGTGGACTTCCTTCGACCAGTCGTGGACTGCCTTCGACTGGTCATGAAACGGTTTTATCCGATCGCACTCAAAAATTCAAAATTCCTTTTCTTCTTCAACCAATCATGGTGACCCTAGGACCAGTCGAAGATGAATTTCTACAGCTATAAATAGCACACGAATTTCAGAGTTATTCATTAGAAATTTAAGTAAATTTGAAGCTCTACTCTGAGATAAGTTTATGTTTACTTTTAAGATATATTGTGCATAATTCTATTTCCTTTTGTTAGTTTTTTACTATTTGATTTTATTCTATATTCCAATCTGATTTGAAAAGAGGAATTATTATTTTCCTTCTTCCTAGAATTAAAATCAAATAGAGCTAGCCCAATCTGATTTAATTTAAAATCAATTAGAACTTAGAACCATTGTAAAGTGAGTATTGGACATTGAACTTTCATATTCGAACATCTACTCAAATTGGTTCTTCTGGGCTGCTACAAGAGGAGAAATCCAGGTATTTTATAATTTTATAAATTTCATTCTATTTTAGTTTTTATTTGGGATTCACCAGAAAAATCTCAATTTGTGTGGTTGTCTGAGGAGAGCCAGAAAACTCAAAAAAGAATAGTTTTTTTAATTGTGTAAGCCCAAGTGAAAAAGACACAATTGTGAAGGTTTTAGGTGAACCTGTGAAACCTATTTTGATAGTGAACGCTAATATCCCTGTGTGAGGATATTAGGAGTGGAGTAGCATTCAGTGTGGCTATTGTTTAACAGTTGGTGAACACACAGGAGAACCACTATAACTGCTTGTCTTGTGGATTGAATTCTTGCTTAATTCTTTATCTTTTATCATTCAATTTTGTAAAATGTATATGTGGATGTGAATGTTGTAACAATTTATATTTCAAGCAAGTGTGGAAAATGGTATAATAGTTTAGAGTTTTATTTCAGCAATTTATCTCTTGTTATTCCTTTATCAATTTGAGCTTCAATTTCTGTAATTATTCTAGTAAGGTTGCCCTACCATTTTTATGGTGCATGGTTGTCATTAAAATAATCAATTCTTAAGATTACAATTTATTCTTTTTGAATTTATATTTTTCTCTTTCGGTTTGAGTTCTTGATACAAAGTTCTTTCTAGAAATCAAGTTGTCCTACCATAAACCTTTGGTTTTTAGTGGAAGGTTATCCTTAGAACAACTTTTGTATCAATCTCTCAAGATCTGAATTTTGAGGTTGCATTGTGAATTAATTTATTTTTGGCTATCTATTTTAATTTAATTCTACTGTACTTAATTTTAATTTGGCACAGTCCTATTCACCCCCACCCCCCCCCCCCCCCCCCCCTCTAGGACATAGCTTGGCCATTTCAAGAAGTATATCGTGCCCCCTCTCTGGGTCAACTTTGCATAAAGATTTCTTCAAAAGATAATGTTTCTGAAGTAAAGCCTACTGATACCCTTGAAGGATAGATAATCTTTGTGGCTCCTTTAACAAATCCAAAGAATATTTCTAAATTTTTATATTATCCGGGAGAGGATGATGATTCTTTGTTAGCTTATTCTCTACCCCCTTTGACAATCTTGTGTGATAATATTTCTCTATTTATCAAGAAGGCGAGAGACGAAAAGACCTTACAGCATTTGTCAATGTATTAATTGACCTTGAAGACTTGAACTTTTGAGTAAATAATTGCCAATATCTTGAAGGTACTTACTATTGCTGTAATTCGAACCTGATTCAAGAGAAACGCATTTTTGCATGTTGTTTATTCAACATTTAAAATTTTCATCAGGCAATTGCATATTTGAGCATATCTAAAATGAAATATGTATTTGTAGGATTTTGAATATCGCACATAGTTTATACTTTGCATGTTTAAGCATCTCTAAAGTGAAATATATATATGTGGGATTTTTTAATATCGCACATAGTTTATGCTTTTGAGCAGTGGAGCTAATATACTTTAACTGACCATACTTTGACTGGACTGAACTTGACCGAACTGACACTACTGGACTTAACTGGACTGACACTACTAGACTGACACCATTGGACTGACACTATTGGACTGACACCTTCACACAGTTTAGGCTCTTGAGTAGTGGAGCAACACACAGTTTAAGCTCTTGAATAGTTGAGCAACACAGTTTTTTAGACTCATGAGTAGTGGAGTTGGGTCTCACGTAATGGTCCCTGTAACTCTCAGGAGTTCGCTGGACTTCTCATTGCCTGGGGAGTTCACAAACTACGATCCATCAGAGGGGCCCAGTGAAGCTACCAAGGCCATGAACTCGGTTGGATTTACGCACAAGGTTGGCCATAGTAACTCTCTAGAGTTCACGGGGCTCACAAGGCTACCTTTAGGGTACCAAATCCAGGGTCATCAGTCCATCAATGAGTAGGTTTAAGCCCTTCTTCATGAGTTAGTACTAAAATCAAGCCAAAGATCTGGGAGTCTTACGCATGGATGGCCTATTTATGGACATGGCCAAAGAGCTCACATTGCGGCTTGCTTTTTCTTCACCTGCAAGGTCGAGCTCATTCATGGGAGGGCATTTTCCTCCATTCCCCGTGACGCTACCGGAAGCTATACAGGAGGCATGTGGGTTACGCATGACTAGTCGTTGAAGACTTTTGGGCCTTTTAGGCTTTTGGTCACCGCCTTCATCCGCAGCCCGCATGGGTATGCGTACGATGGCATTCATAGGCTTTTTAGGGCCACTGGCTTCTCTCCACTGGCCTTATGCATAGTTGGCCATATAGGCTTGGCTAGGCTACCTTGAATGATAAGCAACCATCGCTGTCATCAATTTTATATGTGGTTGCCTATATAGTTTATTCCACTGCCAAAAGATGGTGGATCAATAAGTGATATTTTGCCACTATTGATAATGTTCTGAGAACATTCATATTATGTTTAAAATAGTGTATCATTTTGGTGATGATTGCAATTTTAATAAGCAATTAATGACGACAACGATAGTTGCTAATTTGGGCAATAATCATCGGTAGCTGGCGATTGTGACAAAAATCTTCAGCATTGGTGACAATTGTCAATGCTTGACAACAATCATCAATGCTTGGTTGCTTGATAGCAATCATCAATGCTATACATTTGGCGATCGTCATTAGCACTTCGCATTTAACAATGACTTGATATGCTTGAAAGCCTGCATTTTATTCATATATACAAAAGAAATACATTCTATGGTGAGAAATATATTTCACAGTTTTTACTCACCTGTCTTGCCCCCTTTTGATTAGGAAGTATTGCTCTAGGAATCTTTGTAATCAAAATCACAATGTTGCGACCTTTAACAAATATACTGACGCCGCATCATCTTATACTTTTTACCCAAGCTTAGCATTACCCTCGGTCTCGAACTAATCAGGCCTGTGTACTCTTATTTCTTCTTTTATGTCGTACACCTTAATATTTTCACTTTCATCAACTATCTTCTATAACTTGTTCTTTAAGCCATTCACTTTTCTTTCTTCTTCAATTGTATCTCCTGAATTTCTCCTAAGATTCGAAGTCAATTGGAAATTTGTGCTTTTATTCATTCACAGTAGGGAGAGTACATGACTTTGTCTTTCGCAATCCTTTTGCTCCTCTACTTGTCGGTGATAATCGCTAATGCTTGATAGCAATCTTCAATGCTTACTAGCATTAGTGCTTGCTTTTGCCCCTAACTTTGACCTATAAAAATAAGTATAGACAATTATCATCAGGGGGAATTAACTATTACCTCATTTAGGATACTGAGATTTTGTTGTCATTTTGAGACTCTGCTTATCTTGCCCCCTAAATAATTGTGCCATGAATCTTCTAAGTCCAAATGTTGTGATTCTTCTTAGTCAAAACATTGCAAATTTTATTAGTTAAAACACTGTGATTCTTTTATCAAGTGACTATTATCCTTTAGGATCATATGTCATTACTTTCTCTTTTATTTCTTGTCTTCTTTTTTATGATAATTTTACTATTGTCAATCATCTCCTGTAGAATATTCTTTTCTTCATTTCCTTTGAATACCGTAACCATGGTAATTTAACTGCCTCTGCAGCTAGTGATTGATTCCTCATAAGCAGTATATCATCCTTCTTTGACTGTATGTTTCCCTTAGTCCTTAAATTGTCCAAACTCTTTCTCTACTTTCTTATTTGTAAAATTGTCGATGTTCTCATTAGCAGAATTTCAACTCTTTACCTACGGCAATCCTTTATTTTGCTTTCTTTCTTCAGTAGTATCTGTTGCTACTCTTTTAAGACTTTCAAGTAGATGATTCATATGAGAGTTGAGCAACTTCACTTTAGGGTTTTTTTCAAATTGCAAATTTAACTTTTTTTTCTACTCTGGCAAGTTGTAACGATGCCCCCAGGGTTCTCTATTGACCAATGAATTCGTTAATTCATTAATTGATCCGTCTACTTGTTGGTGAGCAACGCTTGATTCAGTCGGACTAACTTTTCATCTGAAAGCTTTTCCCTCAAAGTTTACTATTGTTCACGGTAGTCGTTGTTGGAAAATTAGGAACTTCAACAACACATTCATTTGGTGAAGGCTGATTAATATCTGCTGGCAAATTTTCTAGTTTCTGCACACTTCAAATGTACTGTTATCCATATTTAGCAGGAAGATGTTCCTTGTAAAAGAAGATTGAACTCTTTATTTTTTTTAAGATATCACTATGTTCTATTTTTTTTAGACCTCCATACGTACGAACTCTTGATATACATGTCATGGGCCCACCTTTCACCAAATCTCAACTGTCTCTGTCAACTTGATCTAATCACCATTGTCCCTGTACACACAGTACCCTATAACTTTTGCGCAGGTCTCATTCTTCTTTACGTATCCTTTCTTTCTAATCTTCTTTCTTCTTTCATTCTTGTCTCCAATATCTTCTCATTTTTCAAAGGTAATGTATGATGGAAACTTTGTATACTTTTGTTCGTTAACACACTATCATCCATCCTTCATTATTTTGCCATGCTACTGATGAAGCAAAAACTGCTTTCGACACTACCTGGCATTATCTTTTTTTATCACAACTGATTTGATCTTCCTTGATACTTTCTGACATTATTTTTTGATACCTTCGACATTACATCGCTTCTTCTTCACTAAGTGATCCTACCAGCCATGGCAAGGTGCATTCTACCAATTTTAGTGAAATCACACACAAGCTTTCATATAGAAGCTCTCATTGTTTTGTAAGACTGAAATGCCCACGAGCAAGAGGAAGAACCTCAACTTCCTCGCCATGGAAGTGCTTCTGTATGATGCCCATTATTTGGTCAGCATGTGAGCATAGCTTTGCATAAAAATCAACTAAATTTGAATTAGCTCCAACACTCTAAATGCTTTGTATCAAGCATCTAAAATTGTCAAATTGGCTTTCTTCTTCAGCATGCTCCTGAGCAAACGATAATTCCCCATCTACCGCTATGAATATAACCTTAACCTCAGCAATGCCATAGAAGATGTTTATTTCGGCAATGAATTGTAACCTCTCATTGAAAGATGATAAATCAGAGAAGTCTCCTGAAAGTTGTATCTCCCTTGCCTCTTTAGTTATATCATTTAACTCTCTTTTTATAGCATTATGTCAATATAATATTTCATTAATTGGATGTGTTATAATTGAATCAACAGCTGCTCCAGATGTTTCCTTTTTCCAGTCTTGGAAGATTTACAAGCGCACCACCCTTTCTCTATTTGATCTATTAACTGGCCATGTGTGGGATCCACACAGTACTTTTGAGGAAGCTTTTCATATGGGACTATCTTGCTCAAGCATTTCAGCATATCTTGATGCTCATTTAGTGAAATATAAGAAGAAAGCTATGGAAGGAACTCTGCCATCGTATTCACAGGGATGCTGCAAAAGAACTGTCAGATTAAGGTAGCCTGTTCCTCTTCCTTAAACGTGTGCTGACTAACTGATGTTTGAATCACTCCTGTACAAGAAGCTAGCTCTCTCCAAAAGCTATCATCATTCTGGCATTATTTGTCTTTGATCAAAACTGATTTGATCTTTTTTAACATTTTTTGGTTAAAGTTTATTGAATGTGAAGTAAACAACTATATTAGTCAGGGGAAAGATCGCTGAAGTATATTTGTCATTCAGAATAGAGTGTTAGTTAATTTATTAAATAAAATTATACTTTATTTTCAGAGATGAAGGGGAGGATGTCTCCAGTGGAGTCACCATTTTGTTTTGAACAAGAAACAAATGCATTCAATTTGGGGGATTTATTCAATGATAATAAAGAATTTGATAAGAGAACATTGATCACATTTATTTTGAGTTCATTTACATCCTCTGATTCCCTTGATTCTGAAAATAAAGTACAATTAATGCAATGTAATGAATGAAAGAGAAGACAGTCCAATAGAAATTTTGACAGCATTTCGACAGTTGCTTCAATCATCTCCTAAGACTTAAGAGAAATGTTGAATTGATAAACCAATCTCCAAGGGAATGGGGATTATGCAGGCCTAATTCCTCTAATCTGACCGTTGAGATCAATTCTGAGAGCATCCTTTCGGTCATTCTTCCTCGAAATATAGAGCAATCCCTTGAAATATGGCTATAACCCGAGGGAATCAAGCCACTGACATTAAACAGGCCTAAATAATCACCTAGAATGTAAGATCACAGGGTTTCCACCATCCATTTGGCCTGAAATTTTATATGTAGCCTTAGGACCACAAATTAGCCATACACGTCAAATTTCAGCTCCTGAATCCATGTAAAAATGGTTAAACTGACAAATCAGCCCCTCAAATCCTGATTTGGGGCCCGCCTAACATCTGAATATGCTCCAAATTCAGTCTCAACGTGTTAGATAAGCTAATAATGCAGATGAATGGAGCAGATTTTCCATGAACATCACTATGGACCTTGCATGTACGTTGCATGTACATCGTATACAAGTGCGCTCGACGCACACCGGATTTCTCAAAGTCGGTCAGTGCCCGCTGACCGACTCTTTCTTATTAAATTCAATGGACAGGGTTCTCACCGCGCCCGTTGTTTTTGTGTAGTGGGGCCTACTCATCATTTGGTTCGATGATCAGAACCGTTCACTTGTCTCTGAAGGGGGGTATTAACCTCACCTAGGTGACCTTTTCACACCATGCAAGCAATTGTGAGATCTTAGCCATTAAAAATGAAATGAATGGTAGAGTAGATAACCTCATGGGTCACACCGATTTCACTTCGAAAACAGTCCTTCCTGGACGATTTTCTGCCCTAAATCCAATGGACGAAGTGGATTTTCCACTTAACTTCCATAAGTGGGCCATCAATCTTCACAGGGTCGACGTGCGTCGACTCTGTTCGTAACAGAGGCTCCATTCGTTTGTTGTGGGCCACCATCATGGAGTGAAAGGAGGATCTGAACCATTCATTAGGTAGAGGGAGAAAAACCCATTGAAACCATGTTGATCTTTGGTAATCATGTACCTTCACATGACCGTTACATCGATCACAAAGAGACCGTTTAGCTACCATTGCAGCTTGATTATCTCAGTGGGCCACATCATTGGATAACCAAAATCAACCATTCACGGTCAAAATCCCTAGAGGAATCTAGTGGACGGTTTGGATCTCTCAAAAGACAGCTATAATGGACCTCATCAGCAGCACAGTGGAAGGAGAAATGGAGTTCTTCCTTTGTTTATGTAGTGCGGAATCTTTCTTTGGAGATAGCGTTGTACAGAACTTTAAAGATGGTTTTATGCGAAATTTGGAAGATGGTGTTGTGCCAAATTTGGAAGATGATTTTTTTGCAGAAACTCCTTTAAAGGAGAGTGTTGTGTGCAGGCTCCTTTGTGCACCGCACAACACTCCAACGCACAAAGCTCCCTTTCTGTTTTCTTCTCCTTTTCTCTCTCTTATGTTTCTCCCTCTCTTATTTCTTGGCCCACCAACTGATCCTCTAATCCCCTCCATCAAATGAGATAGGAGAGGGGTATTTATAAGCCCTTCTCTCTTAAAAAGTGGTGATCACCACCACTTATCCCTTCACATAAGGTACATCTTCTCTTAAATAATAGTGTCCACCAAGCTCTCCCTTAAATAGTGGTGTACAACCTCTGTCTATTAAAATGACACCTTTGCACCCTTTATTACCAAAATACCCTTTTCAATGCCTTTTATTGAAATACCTAAACTACCCCTGGACATGAATTTTTACCAAAATACCTAAACTACCTTTAGAGACTAATTTTTACCAAAATAACTAAACTATCCTTAGACATGGATTTTTACCAAAATACCTAAAATACCCTTGGAAACCAATTTTTACCAAAATACCTAAAATACCCCTAGAGACCAATTTTTACCAAAATACCTAAAATACCCCTAGAGACCAATTTTTACCAAAATACCTAAAATACCCCTGGAGACCAATTTTTACCAAAATACAGAATGCACAACCCTAGAAAAGATCCGCACCATGGAATTCTCTGACCAATGTAATGAAATATTTTTTATGCCTCAACAATGTGCCATAAAAATATAACAATCCTGGTAGCCCAACCACCACCTATATAATCAGGAATCACCAGATTGAGCATACACTTCTTAATTTAAGAGCGAGTGTTAATTTGATTCCTTTCTTGATATACGAACAATTGGGCTAAGTGAATTAAAATCCACCTGGACTACATTACAACTTGTCGATCACTCAATTCGTATACCGAGAGAGATGATTGAGGATGTATTAGTCTAGGTTGATAAATTCTACTATCCAATAGACTTTATCGTCTTGGATACTCAACCCATCATAAATATGAGCACCCAAATTCCCATCATTCTTGGTCATTTGATGCTTATTACATCAAATGCAATCATTAATTGTAACACCCCAGATTTTGGCCAACCTGGGATTAGACGTCCTTAGGCAATGGGTCAACTAAAACACCTGAAAAATCGCTCAGAACCCAATTCCATAGCCAAAGAAATCACTTAGGATTAATTCCTTTAGAAACTAAGCATAAGTTAGCTGACGCTACGCTGGAGTAGCTGTGAAATTATCCCTGATCGCTTTAAATACATTCTACAAGACCCAAACCTTGTAGAATCAATGGTGCTATAATACCCCGAAACCTCGGATCAAACTCTAAACCGGTTTGCTCTCAGGAACTCGTTGAAACTTTGTATTGGATCTAGACTGCGTGTCGAAAGTCCGATACCTACAATCTTAGACCGTTATGACCACTTGGCTGGACCTGACAATCGTTTCGAAAATCAAGGCCAACCGACGTTCAAAGGCTATTTCATTGAGCCTGAAGTGAAGAGAGTGAGAATAGGGTTAGATTTAGAAATTTTAATTCAAATCTGGCATGGGACTTGGCGCGTCAGTATTAAGTGTTCTGACCATCAGAATTCAGCCAAATTACACCCTCGGATCAGGAAAAATTTCTATTTCATATCACGAGACTTGTAGACCTGATCTAGGTACGATGACCGCTAAACTGAAACTGGACCACCACGTGCGATCTGGGAACTCTACCGGTCTGAAAACTTGATGTGTGCTAGATCCAGTATGCATGAGCTTAAGTCTGACCGCGTTCGGCCGGGGGACCTCTAGAAATGCTCTTTTGGACCAAAACAGCCCCGATTTGGTTACCCCTCAAGTAAACATTGTTTCCAAGCCTAATCTGGAAAGTTTTTAGGTTATAAAAGGGGTTTAAACCCTCACTCCTCTCACCCATCCGAATTTGCTAGAAACCCTAGCAAGAGTGAGAGAGAAAGTGAGAGTTTGTGAGAGAAGGTGGGAGAGATTTTCCTGCTGCTTGCACTACCTGCTGCACGTGTTTAAGCCAGGCAATCCAATCACTTTGTTGGTGATTTCACCGCATTTCTAGGTAAGAAAATACCTTAACCACTTGCTAATTTGGAGTTCCATCGATTCCTTAGCGATGTAGCTTACGAACCTTGTGTATTAGGTTGTCTGTTCGCCGTAGACGAAGCGTATACGCTCCGTTCGAATCGATTCGCCTCTAGGAAAAAGGTGTGGATTTTAGACGCTTTGATTGACTGTTTCCAATGCTTTCAATGTCATTTAATAGTAGATTATCGACGGCAACGCCGTTTGACATGTACAACATGCTGTCCGTTTCCTGTTTCGTAAGTAGACGAAAAATATGAGATTTAGGGCATTTTAGTCATTTGTAGGAAATACTGTTTTCATCCATATTTTGCTGATGTGATTGACATGGCTTCTTGTCGCATTAGGATACTAGGAATGCGTGCATAATTATTTTGGTGAAGAGATTCGCCTAAATACGCTCTTTGAGTCGACATACTATATGTAGACTTAAGTGTGTAGTTTAAGTGTTTGTATAAATGCTTGTATTAGTATGTATTGAATTAAATGGTATTATAAATTAGTTTGAGATTGAATTCTCAATTAATATGCTGATGTAAATGATTTCCTACATGTTAGCTATATGCATGATTTCATTGTATGTATAAAATGCATGCATTGATTGATTTACTTAAGTTGTATGTTATAACATGTGTTAACATGCTCACATTGTTGTATTTCAATTCCATTACTCTTACATGATTGGTGCTGTGAATTCATAAATGTTTGGGACTATACTTAGTCCAGGCAGTCGGTAACTGAGTAAATTCGTGGTTGGCTTATTTTTGCCACGAACGACCCGTCGATGAACTCGAGCCGTGTTTTAGAGTTGGCGGCAGTGGTTAGGCCACACGAGGTGTTTTACGCACTTCATGTCATTCGACTTGAGATGCGCTCGTGCTAGTCGAGCCCATCAAGTAACCCGACTAGCCTTTGTATGTTCACCTTGTATGAGTCATAACTGCTTGAACCTAGGGTACTGAACTTACCACCGTAAACCCTATTAACCATGGTACCTTGATCCATAAAGACTCATGAGCCGGGCATGGTGGTATGGGACACCGTGGTCGAGCTGTCGGCCTACGCTGGGGCCACAAACCTCCCCGTAGTGACCAGTGAGCACCTATGTCTCGTGAGCAGATTATGGTGGTATGGGACACTATATTCTTGCTGTCAGCCTACACTGATCAGGCGATGAGTCTTTTGTAGTGACCGCGAGCATATTCTGAGTCTACGGGAGGCGACGACCCTTCAGTAGCAGTGAGAGTACAGTAGGCCTGTATTGATAAGGTGATGGGGGAGCGGTGCAACGAGTGCGAGCAACAGCCCTAGCAGCCCTTGCAGCGACCTACAAAATATACATCGTATGAGATTACTAGGAGTGACGACCTTAGACAGGATCTGTGTTGGGATTGATATAAGGGAAGTACCTTAGTTTTTCAATCCTGCTGTTTGAATGGACTAATAATAACTCAGTAATCATTTCACCATCACATTGCATGTGCCTGAAAGATGTGGAACACTGAGCGGTACGCAAGCATGCCGCGGGCATAAGATGGTGCCGTATGAGGGAGAATGTCGGTGAGGGCATCCATCATGTCATGTCACATTGCATTAACAACAGTATTAGGATTGTTTGATTTACTTCTTTACTATTATGGCATGATTGATTTGAGAACATGTTAATCTTCGTTCTATTATTTCACTGAGTTAGCTACTCACTCCCACGTTACGGGATGGTGTTTTCGGACACCCACCAGTCCCTATTGTGATTGCAGATGATGGCGCGGCCTGCGAGGCGGAGCTGGACTTGATGATGATGAGGAGAATTTCTCCTTTATACGTGTTCTGATTGACGGGATTACAGGGAGGTTGATTAGACGCCTTGACACTTGTCATTTTATATTTTTAGAGCACTCATGTATATTCTTTTTATTTACTTTTGGAGTATACATGTATGTATATAACTTGGTAACATGTTCACACTCTAAAGACATACAACAGTTTATATATGTTATACATACTATCACAGTCTTCCGCTTATAAATTTAACTGTCTCTTGAGTATGATATGCTGTTTAGGCTTAATCTCACTCATGTTTAATATATTAACACAAACAACATTCAATCATACATATCTATGTTGCATAAATAACATTTTGGAACTCGGAAGTTGGGTTTTTACTCGACCCTCGATTTTCGGGGTGTTACATTAATTGTAGGAATGGAATTATGAATTTATCTTTCGAAAATATGACATTGGAGCTCAATATCTTTTTCGGTATGAGAAAATCTTCAGAGGATGTTGATGATATCCACAACATTAACTTGATAAATTTTTTTGTAGAAGATGAATCATTTTTTACTCTATACTCTGACCCTCTAAAGACTTGCTTGGCCCACTCTCTTGATTTAGATGATGACAAAATTAGGGAGATGGATAACATGCTTAATGCTGCACCGGTACTTGAAGTTAACTGGTGGAGGCCACAATTTGAGAAATTACCCCAAATCGATGTAGTGCCTCTACCGTTTAGCCTCAAAGTACTAAAGCTTAACCTAAAACCTTTGTCCGTTAATCTCAAATATATCTACTTAAGTCAAGATGAGATATACCCAATGGTGATTTCTTTCTACCTTGAGAAAGAATAGGAGAATGTGCTTATTTTCACTCTCATTGAGCATAAAGGAGCCCTTGGATGGTCGATTATTAACATCAAGGGAATTGACCATTTAATTTGTACTCACCGCATTCATCTTGAGGATAATGCGAAAACCTCTCAACAACCACAACTTCTTAAATCCAAACATGAAGCAAGTGATTAGGCTAAGGTAATTAAGTTGTTAGACATGGCTATCATATATCCTATATCCAATAGTCCAACTCAAGTGGTTCCTAAGATGTCTGGAATCACCATCATAGCCAATGCCGACAATGAACTCGTGCCTACTAGAGTTACTACTGGTTAGAGAATGTGCATTAACTATAGGAAATTGAATATCGTCACAAGGAAAGACCACTTTTCTTTGCCCTTCATTGATTAAATTTTGGAAAGGCTCGCTAGTCACTCTTATTATTGTTTCCTTGACGAGTATTCAGGCTACAATTAGATAGAGATAGCCCTTGAAGATCAAGAAAAGAGACCATTCACACGTCCCTTTAGCACCTTTGCATACCGAAGGATGCCATTCGGACTATTAATGCCCCCACCACATTTCAGCGATTCATGTTGAGCATATTTTCTGTCAATGTGCGGCAATATTTGAGGTCTTCATGGATGACTTCTCTATCTTTGGTCCATCCTTCAGCGAGTGTTTGGAAATTTTGAAAAATGTACTAAATTGATGCGAAGAAAAGAATTTGTTATTGAATTGGGAGAAATGTCATTTCATAGTTCCTAAGGAAATTGTTCTTAGACACATAATTTCGTCCATGGGAATTGAGGTAAACAAGGCTAAAATTGACCTTATCTCTAACTTACCTCCACCCAAGAGCATATATGATGTGCGATCCTTCCTAGGACTCGCCAGATTTTATAGACAATTCATAAAGGGATTTAGTCATCTCTCTTGTCCTTTATGTAATCTCCTTGAAAAGGATATACTATACGAGTGAACTGAGCAATGCCAAGAAACTTTCACTAAGCTCAAGGGCATGCTTACAACCGCACCTATCATGCAACTGCCCGATTGGAGCATCCCTTTTAAGATTATGTGCGATGCGTCTAACTATGCTATTGGGTCGATGTTAGGCTAGAGAAAAGAGAAGAAGCCCTATCTGATTCACTATGCAAGTAAAAATTTAGGTTTTTTCCAAGTGAACTACTCTACTACAGAGGAGCCCTTAGCCGTGGTGTTTGCTTTGGACAAATTTAGGTCCTACTTGATCAAATCCAAGATCATCATTTACATTGATCATGTGGCACTGAAATAACTTCTTTCTAAGAATGATGTTAAGCCCCGCTTGATAAGATGAATCCTTCTACTCCAAGAGTTAGATATAGAAATACAAGACAAAAAGGGAGTAAAAAACGTAATGACTGACCATCTCTCTAGGCTTGATCTTCTTGATTCCCTTGAACCAATACTAATAAACGACATGTTCCCTTATGAACATTTGTTTAAACTCTCCCAATTACCTTAATTTGCTAATATTATAAATTATCTTGCCACAAGTTTTACACTGACATATTGGACTACGCAAGATAAGAAAAAATTCTTTGCCAAGGTACGTAATTTTTTCTGGGATGATCCTTATTTATTTAAATATTGTCCAGACCAAATTCTAAGGAGATGTGTACCAGACAATGAACATCAGAGTGTTTTCTCATTTTGTCACTCTCAGGCCTATGGTGGTCACTTATCTGTTAAAAAGACTACAACCAAAATTCTTCAGTACAGCTTTTACTAGCCTACTATGTTCAAAGATACTCATGACTTTTGCAAAGCTTTTGAGTTAAGAGGATTATCCCATCAAAATATGATGTCACTAAACCCAATTCTTATCATTGAAGCATTTTATTGTTGGGGCATCAATTTCATGAGGTCATTCCCCCAATCCTTTGGAAATATTTACATATTGTTGGTAGTAAACTATGTCGCTAAGTGGGTTGAAGTGATCCCGTACCGGAACAATAATCATCGAATGGTCCTTAGATTCTTAAAAGAAAACATGCTTTTCGGTTTGGAACGTCTCGAGTCATCATTAGTGATGGAGGTTCATACTTTTATAATAGGCCATTTGAGAACTTAATAAAAAAATATGGCATCTCTCATAAGGTGAGCACTCCATACCACTCATAGACAAGTGGACAAGTTGAGATTTTCAATAGGAAAATTAAATAAATTCTGAAAAAGCGGTTAACCCTGATCGTAAGGATTAGTCAATTCACTTAACCGATGCTTTATAGGCTTACTGTACATCCTTTAAAACCCCCATTAGAATGTCTCTCTTTAGACTCGTCTATAGGAAAGCTTGCCACTTGCCTGTGGAGCTGGAACATAGAGCCTACTGGGCTATCAAAAATCTAAATTTTAACTTGTACAACACTAGCTCACTGTGCAAACTTCAATTAAATGAACTTGAAGAAATCCAGAATGATGCTTATGAGAACACAAGAATCTATAGGGACATAGTGAAGGTGTTTCATGACCAGAACATCCTTTGGAAATCATTCGCACCTGGTCAAAAAGTCCTTCTGTAGAATTCTCAATTACATCTTTTTCCAGGAAAACTTCGATCTCGTTGGACTGATTCACTGTTACTAACGTCTATCCTCATGAGGCTATCGAGATAAAGAATCTGACGAATGGCAATGTTTTCAAGGTAAACGAACATCGTCTCAAGCCATTTGTTGAGAAGTTCGATTCAGAGGATATGTTCATACCTCTGATTGATCCTGTGTATCAGGATTAACCTCCTAGTCTGATAGAGGTGTATTTAGGTTTATTACTTTCATAAGATTTAGGATTAGGATAGTTTATTTTTCAATAGTTTAGTCTTTATGCTAACCCATCTACATGTTGAGAACTTTGAAAAAGCTTCAATTCTCCTTCTTCAGGTACTACCTTTCCATCACTTCTCCTTTCTTTTCGTTGTCCCATGCGCATTGTATGCTCATATCTTTTACATTGAGGACAATGTAGATTTAAGGTTGGGAGTGTGGATTAGGTAAACTAATCAATATTTTCTTAAGTCTATGAGTAAAAATTATTGAAAATCTTCAATTTTTCAAGTAAAAGAACTATTTAGAAAATAAAAGTTTACGTAATTAAGAATATCCTGAGTATGATGATAAGATAGAGATTGAATTTTAAACTGTTGAAGTTTGATCAACTGAGTAGACTATCACTTAAGTTCCTTCATTTAATGGACTAAGAGGATGTTTAAATATCATGTCGATCTAAATCACAAGACACATTCAATCTATTTTCTATGAATTGTGTTAGAATTTTTGATTGTTGTATGTGAATCATTGATAGATGTTGAGAATTAAGTCTGGAGAATTCTATCCACCTTAAAAAGATGAAAAGAACTAGTTGAAAAATAGAGAGCTCGACAAAAATGTCATATATGATGAAAAGATTAGAAAAGAATGAAAAGTCTAAAAAGAATGAATAAATAAAAGTGACCGTCGATATAAAATCAAAAACTGGAAAAAGAAGAAAATGGGGGTAAGTTCGGAATCAACACTTGATTATTTAATTAATCTTGAGGTGATGAGCATGCCTACCATTATGAAACATAGTATTTTTATGGAAAGTAAGTTGGATTCACTAAGTATAGTGGAAAAAACGTGATATATGAACTTATGCTCCTAAGATATTGATAAAAAACCTATCTGATTGATTACTCATGTGATTTAGCTCTAGGTTTTCTAATTTTCACTCTTTCTTCTTTGAATTATACTCATTCATTCTTGATTGCACAAAAGTTTATTTTCTGAAAGATGTTTGAACAATGAGAATTGAAGATTATGTCACATATGTTTTGCTCTGGACTAGCAAAATGCTTGTTGGGGGTGTGTTAAGAGTTAAATATTGCACATTTCTCCCTGTTTATATCTTGGTTTTATGAACATGATAATGCTTAATAGGTATATTTTGTACATGTTTGTATTGTAATGTGAATCTGAGAGCTTGAATTGAAAAGAATGTTAAAAGCATGGATTTGATGCTCAAGAATCACCAAGGCAAGGGATGGATCTTAGGATACCAAGATTAAAGATTTCAAGACCCCGGATTCAAGGAAACCAAGTGGAGAAGGAAGTCGAAAGTGTAAAATGTAGAAATTCATAGAATCTGAACTTCACTGTCTATGTCATTGACCACCGTTCGATGACATCGAAGCTAGTGTTCGATGACATTGAACATGGGTAGATGACATCGAAGAATTACATGAAAATCGAGTTTGGTCGCTGCATAAATTAGATTCATTTCTTGATGACATTGAAGCCATGATTCGATTACTCAAAGACCTGCTCAATGACATCAAAGAAATTTCGATGACATCGATATTTTTGTGGATTTTTAGAGAAACTCACTAGAACACTCTGTACACATTCTCAATTACTCGAAGGCAGTTCACTAACATCGAAGGTATGTTCGATGACATGAGGAGTTACGCAATGTGAAAGGCGTAATGCAATGTGAAAAGGCGTGACTTCCGAATTCAAGTTACATTCGATGACATCGAAGGCTGTTCAATGACATCGAAGGTGTTACGTAAAGTTATGCGGAGTGTGTAAATTTGAGGCAGTTTTCTAAAAGTAGACATATAAGGTTATAAATATGAATTTTTCAAGGACTTCTAAACATGAATTATGTTTTATGAAGCAAAGTCAAAGGGTGGAGCAGCCTCCCAAGAGTTTTACTTCTTTCCTTTCCTATTTTTAATGCTTTCTTTTAGGGTTTTAAATCTAATCATGTCTATGGTTAGCTAAACCTCATGGCTAGGGCTAAGAGGTGAAGCTTATAGAATGTTGAGATGATTTTCTTGCTTTGATTCTTATTTTTCTTAAAAATCATTGACTTCTAGTTTGAATTTTAGGAATATTTTCAGTTTTCTATGATTTTTTGTGACTCAAATTCCAATAGATGTTGTGATGGCTTTGAATATCTTCTTTTCTTGTTTTGAGATTATGAGATTGATAAATTTTGTTGTTCACTATCATCTCCTGGGCATGGTAGGGTGATGGAATCCTTTCCAATCATCACAATACTCCTTCATTGAGAACTAGGTCAATGAAAAGTTCTAACATTTGATTTAAATTGGATAGGATAGGACTCTAATTCCAATTGTATTTCTTAAATCAAGTAAGGTAGCATCCTAATAGCTACAAGTGAATCCTTGGCACCCTAGTTCCCACCTTTCAATTGATAGATTTAATCAACAATATTAAAAATTACTCCATTGTATTCTAGGTTTAGATTTAGATCTTCTTGTTCTAGTTCTAATTATTTTCATAATACGTACAAGTTTAGTCCTTGTGGAATTGACTTCGGTCTCACTGAGTTATTACTACATCGTGACCCTAAACTTGGGGTTGTGTATAGTGACATAGTCTGCCGTAAGCAATATATAGATATTTTTGAAAGATTGGGAGAATGGTCCCATGAAATCGATGCCCCAGCAATCAAAGCTTCAATTATGAGAATGGGGTTTTGCAGCATCATGTTTCGATGGGACAATCCTCCAAATTTCTTATAATGTTCACAAGATTTGTAAAATTCGTAAGTGTTTTTGAACATAGTGGGCTAATAAAAGTCACACTACAGAATTTTCATTGTAGTTTTCTTAGCTGAGAAGTGGTCACCACAAACGTGAGAGTGACAAAAGGAGATGACACTTTGTTGTTCATTATTAGGGACACATCTCCTAATGATTTTATTTGGGCAATATTTGAATATGTACGGATTATCCCAAATAAACTTGCGCACCTTGGTGTAGAACTTCTTTTTATCTTGTACAGTCTAATGAATCGGCATGATACTTATAATAAGATAATTAGTAATGTTTGCAAGCCAAGGTAATTAGGAGACTTTGAAAAGTTACTCTTCAAGGAACATGTCATTTATCAGTGTCTTCTCAATGGAATCCGATAAGACAAGCCACGAGATATGGTCATCTATTACATTATCTGCTCCTTTCTTGTCTTTTATTTCAATGTTAAATTCTTAAAGTAAAAGGATCCATATTAACAAACGAGCCTTAGTATCCTTCTTAGAAAGTACTTCAGTGTCGCATGGTTGGTATAAATGATAATCTTGGATCCTATTATGTAACACCCTGAAATTCGGAGGTCAAGCATAACTCAGCTCCCGAGTTCCAAAACATCACTTATGCAACATAATTAATGATGGATGTATGTTGTCTGTATTAGTGCGTAAAACATGAAGTAGATTAAGTCAATTCAGCAGACATAATTCAGGGATGGTGAGAAAATGCAAGCAGAAGTCGTATATACATATATAAACCAAAAACAATCCCCAAAATATGTGTGCTCTGTCTGGGCAATAAGTACAATCTGTGTCTCAAAATACATGTATCAAACTGAGTATGCTCAATACAATCATAACCCAGAATCCCCGCCAGTCAGGACAAGGCTCACATGAACCTACCTAAGAACTGCATAAATGAGAACGCCTCCCCGTCCTCGTCGAACTCCGGCTCCGCCTCATAGGCATCGCCGTCACCTGCAGCTAAGTCAAAGTCTGGTTGGTGTTTAAGCACCGTCCTAGAACGTGGGAGTGAGTGATCAACTCAGTGGAATTATACAGTAAAGGTTAACATGTTATCAATTCAATCAAGCACAACACTCACCTTCAAACAACAGACCCCAACCAGCTTCAACTAAGTGCTCGAACAACAGAAATTCTCCAAACAGCCACTCATCAACATGAGCCTCGAACAGGACTCTATGGCCCTAAAAAACACCATGGGATAACTTCGCCAATAGGGATCTTCCTAGTGGAGCATGGAGATCTAGATCCCACTTCGTCTGTAATTCATGAGTGGCTCTTGAACTAGCGGTGGCACCCCTTGGTCTTCTAGAATGGATTGGGTGACTAGGCCCGGCTTCATCAATGGGGGCTCGCTTCTTCCCCATTAAAGAAAGGACGGAGGAAATGGAGAATAAGGCCACAACAAACTCCATCAAAGCCATGGAAAAGTGAAGAAAAAGAAAGAAAGGGTCTCCACGGATCTAAGCCTCAAAGAGGTTGTAAAGGCTCAAATGAAGGGAATAATGAAGAAGGAAAATGATAAAATAGGATGGGTAATGGGTTTGCACGAATTTGAGACTTAAATGGGGGATTTAGGAGCTCAAAATAAAGGAAATGAGAGGGTTAGGTGATGGATATGGCTGAGCACGATGGAAAGATGTAAAGCTTGAAGGAAAATGAGAGAAATAAGGGTTGAAAGGGCGATTTGAGAGAGATGTGGGCTGTTTTGAAGAAAAGGGAGAGCTTAGGGGTGGATTTTGTGAAGGAAGTATATATTTGGGGGTGTTTTAATCGATGAACCATGGACCAATGGGGTCTATAAGTCCCCTGACACGGTCGGCCCGAAGTCCCGACCCAGCTGAGCCCGCCGGTCGGCGAGGCCTCGCCAAACCGGTGAGGGCCTTGCCACTCTCTGGACCTCCCAGCGAGGGCTCGCCCCACCGGCAAGGTCCTCCCCCCCCCCCTTGGGTCCAAATTAATATGGGTCCCACCCTGGGTCCCTCTAAAAAAGCCCCGATTAGGCCCTTACCTCTGTTTGACTCGTTTCGGGTCGATTTGGAACAAAACTGATACATACTGATACTTACCAATTTCTAACGGCTAAAATGAATTGGAACATGATCTAAACCCATCAATTTATGGTCTAGAAGTGATTTGAGGATGTCGTGTGCGACCAGGTGTGTGCACAAACTCGATCTCGGCGATCATTTTCAGTAAACTTTCACCAACAACAACACTGAGAGTCCTAAACCTGTTTCTAAATTATTCTCGCACCCTCCTATGCTATAGTGGCATCAACGTGCATCGTGTGACCATAAATCAGGTCCAGTTTAATCCAAATCATGCTCTGATACCAACTTGTAATGCCCTAAAATTTGGGGGTCAAGCATAACTCAGCTCTTGAGTTTCAAAACATCACTTATGCAACATAATTAATGATGGATGTATGTTGTCTGTATTAGTGCGTAAAACATGAAGTAGATTAAGCCAATTCAGCAGACATAATTCAAGGATGGTGAGAAAATGCAAGCAGAAGTCTTATATACATATATAAACCAAAAATAATCCCTAAAATATGTGTGCTCTGTCTGGGCAATAAGTACAATCTGTCTCAAAATACAAATATCAAACTGAGTATACTCAATACAATCATAACCCAGAATCCCCGCCAGTTAGGACAAGGCTCACATGAACCCGCCTGAGAACTGCATAAATGAGAACGCTTCCTCATCCTCATCGAACTCCGGCTCCGCCTCGCATGCATCGCCGTCACCTACAGCTAATTCAGAGTCTGGTTGGTGTTTAAGCACCATCCCAGAATGTAAGAGTGAGTGATTAACTCAGTGGAATTATACAGTAAATGTTAACATATTATCAATTCAATTAAGCAATAATGATAAAGCAGTACAATCAAATATGACTTAGATACTCTTGTTAATATAAGAATGATATAAGGGGATGATGCATGCCCTCACCACAATCTCCCTCTGCAATATTCATCTTACGGTCGCGCATGTCTGTCACTTCCTCAGTGCTTTACACCAACGCCAACAGCACATACAATGCAATATTATGAGCATGATTACCAAGTTCTTATTAGTCCTTTTCATATAGCAGGGTTAGGAAGGTAAGACACCTCCCTTATATCACATCCCAGACAAGGATCCATTCTAGAATCGTCAGTCCTAGGAAATCTCATACGATAGTACTGTTCTAGATCGTTGTAAAGGGCTCGTCACCAATCAATAGAGGTCTAGTTATATCCAAGATACTACAATAAAGCTCGTCGCCCATATGCAGTGTCAAGATATACTCGAGGTCACTACAAAGGGCTCGTCACCAATCAATGTAGGCCGACAGCACAAATATAGTGTGGCATACCACCATAATCGGCTCACGAGAGTAGGGTGCTCACTGGTCACTACAAGGAGGCTCGTCACCCCAGCGTAGGCCGATAGCTCAACCACGGTGTCCCATACCACCATGTCTAGCACATGAGTCTTATGGGATCACGGTACCAAGGTTAACAGGATCTTCACTAGTGAGTTCGGTACCTTAGATTCAAACAGTAGTGACCAAACATGGTGAACATACATCGGTCAATCGGGTTAGTTGATAAGCTCAATTAGGCCAAGCGCACGTTGCGTTGATCGATATGGAATGCATAAGCACTCCGTGTGGCCTAACCACTGTCGAACATCCCAAGCACGACTCGGATTCGCTGAACACATCCTGCGTGGCGATAACAGCCTCAACCACCAGTTTAGAGACAGTTACTGATTACCTAGACTGTAGTATAGTCCCAATCATGTACAAGCTCAATAACAGGCATTTTATTCATACCCTACATTCATATGAACATTTATGAAATATAACTTGAACATAAATATAATACATGGAGAAAATCATACACACAGTTAACATAAATAAGTTAAGCTAAACAGTTCATGGAGGAAATCATACACACAGGTAAGGTGATTGAGATTCATATCTTAATACCCTCAAAATCATGCTTTTACCAAATACTAGCTCATTCAAGCATTTTTACAAACACTTAGACTACACTATTTAACATACATCACGTATGTCAACTACAATACATATTAGGGAAAATCCTTTCACCAAAGAGTTGTCGCATACATATCAAACACATTTTTATGACAAATAATCATGGCAATCATAACAGCAAATTCCATACGTATACGGGTATTCTAACATATACATGAAATACTTGATCTATAACATAGGTTATACATATGCGTGAATCAAAACGGATAACACATTCAATATATGTATTAGCGTCCACAATAAGAATAAATCATTATCTAACATTGAAAGTCTTGAAAACCATAACTTAAACGTATATAATCCACACCTTAAACCAGAAAATGCGTAATGAATATGATTCAGACGATAAGTCTTCGTCAAAGGAGGATACGCTACCTAAGGCATGAAACAGGTTAGTTATAACTTCACTTCAACTAGTCTAAGCTTCAAAACAGGTTAGGGTTTGATTAACTTACCCAAGAACAGAATCAGAATCGTCGGAATAACAATTCAGATATGCAGGATCGATGCGTAGAAGAGCTGGGAAGAATCCTAAGAAGAAACAACATGTTTTCTCTTACTTTCTCTCTCTTTTATCTCTCTTGAATGAGCTAGGGTTGAAAATTCGTATGGGATTTGGGAATGAGGGTTTAAGGCCTTTTTATAAGCCTAAAATCAACGAAAATAGCCCTATGGCTAAGGTATACTTAGGTTATAACCAAATCAGGCTCTTTCTGATCCAATGGAACACTTCTGGAGGTCCTCTTATCAAATGCAGTCGAACTTAAGCTCACTAGTATTGGATCTTAAGTAAGTTAAGTTTTCAGTCCGATCAGGTTTCTAAATCGTCCGTGGCAGACCAGTTTCAATTCAACGGTCACCGAAACTCAATCAGGGCCTCAAGTGCTTTGACATGAATGGGCCACCTTCCTTGATCCAAGAGTGAATTTGGGAAAAAACCAATGGTCAGAATGCTTGAAATAACACGCAAGCGACATGTCTAAGATTACTTAAAATCATATTTAATTTCTTTAAAATCTACACTTTCTCACACTCTTTACTCTGGGCTCAAGGAAATGGTCTCAGGACATCGTTTGGGCTTAATTTTCGAGGTGATAGTTAAGTCCAACTAAGCGGTCATAATAGTCTAAGTTCATCGCTATCAGACTTTCGACGTGCGGTCGAGGTCCGATACGAAGTTTCAAAGTACTCCCAGGAGCAACTGGGTTTAGAGTTGGATCCTAGATTTCAGGGTAATATATCGTTAACAATTCTATAGGTTTTGGGTCTTACAGATCGCATTAAAAGTGATTGGTGCTAATTTCATAAGTAATCTAGTTTAGCGCTAGTTAATACACATTAAATTTCTAGAGGATTTGGTTATAAATGATTTCTGCTAAAGGCAGTACTCGGGTCGAAGTACGGATTTTTCTAAGACGTTACAATCTACCCCCCTAAAGAAAAAAATTTATCCTCAAAATTCGTACCTTCTCATACTCCTCGAGGATCTGGGGGTAATTCTTCCTGACCTCAGCTTCAGTCTCCCAAGTAGCTTCTTCTTCACTATGATGCGTCCACAGCACCTTCACAAGTGGGATAACCTTATTATGCAATACCTGCTCCTTCTTATCCAAAATACGCATCGGTCGTAGTTCATAAGTGGCATCCTCGCTCAACTGTACCTGCTCCCATCTGATAATATGCGAAGGATCGGGAACGTACTTCTTCAACATGGACACATAAAAAATATTATGCACGCCTGCGAGTGGTGTGGGCAAAGCAAGGCGATACGCTACTACCCCCACTCGATCAAGTATCTGGGATGGGCCAATACTTGAGCTTCCCTTTCTTACCAAACCGAAGAACTCCTCGCATAGGGGAGACCTTAAGGAATACATGGTCCCCAACATCAAAATCAAGCAGTCACTGTCTCGTATCGGGGTAGCTCTTCTGCCTGCTCTGTGCTGAGAGCAGTCAACGTCTAATAATGTCGATCTTCTCTGAAGTCGCCTGAACTAACTCTGAGCCAATCAGAGTCTTCTCGCCCACTTCTGTCCAACAATGCGGCGCTCTACACGAGCGATCATATAGTGTCTCATAGGGAGCCATACCAATACTCGCCTGAAAACTATTGTTATACGCGAACTCTGCATAAGAAAGACAGTCATCCCAATTGTCCTTGAAATCTAACATAAGCTCATAACATATCCTCTAAAATCTGATTCACATGCTCCGTCTGCCCGTCTGTCTACGGATGGAACGCGGTACTGAACTTCAACTTCACACCCATCGCTTCCTGGATACGAGTCCAGAAGATAGATGTGAATCACGTGTCTCGATCGGACACAATCTCTAAGGGAACTCTATGCAGGCATACATCCTCCTTGATATACAATTTAGCCAACTTGTCTGCAGAATTCATAATTCTGATCGGTAGCAAATGAGACTTCGTCAACCTATCAACGATCACCTAAATAGAGTCATGTCCCTTCCTTGTCTTCGGCAGTCCAGAAATAAAATCCATGGAAATAAAGTCCCACTTCCATTCATCTATGGGCATGGGTTGAAGCAATCCAGGAGGTCGGCAATGCTCTGCCTTAACCTGCTGACACGTGAGACAACGGGATACGAACTCAGTAATGTGAACCTTCATATTATCCCACCAGTATGATCTTTTCATGTTTTGATACATCTTCGTGCTACCTAGATGCATCTCAAGCCTCGAACTGTGGGCTGACTCGAGAACCTCTCGTCTCAAGTCAGGAATGTCTGGAATGCATAGGCGGCCTTGATAACGCAAGCCCCCATCCGTTCCAATAGTCCATTCAGAGTCCTCATCTGTACCAACTTGCTCCAACTTCACCAAAAGCTCATCGCCTTCTTGAGCCTTGATAATCCGCCCATCTACAAGGGGTTGTACACGAACATGTGCGACGACTTCATACAGCTCTTCCATCGTGAGTTTCTGCTCAAAGTCTCGCACAAACTCCACCATATCCCATTCTGCAATCATAAGCAGAGCCATAAATTCTATAGTCTTCTTACGGCTCAATGCATCTGCTACAAGGTTTGTCTTGCCCGGATGGTAGGAAACCTCGAACTTAAAGTCTTTCAAAGTTTCCATCCATCGGCGCTGCCTCATATTCAAGTCTCGCTGTGAGAATATATATCTAAGGCTCTTGTGGTTACAAAAGAGCTCGAACTCTTCTCCGTAGAGGTAATGTCTCTAGAGCTTTAATGCAAAAATGACAGCTGTCAACTCTAGGTCCTCCTCGTGCTTCCTTAACTGTCTCAAGGCATAAGCAATCACCCTGTCCTTCTGCATTAGGACACAACCCAGACCAACGTGAGACGCGTCAGTATATATCGTATACTTAACCCCTTGTTCTGGTAATACTAGCAAAGGGGCGGACATCAACTTGTCCTTCAGCTCCTGAAAAGCTGCTTCGGCCTTCTCATTCCAGGCAAACTTCAAGTCCTTCCGTGTCAACTGAGACAACGGCCTGGCAATCTTAGAAAAGTCTCAAATGAATCGAAGATAGTAACCTGCCAGACCCAAAAAACTCCTCACCTTAGTAACTGAACCAGGCTGCTTCCAATCCTGAACCACAGTAACCTTAGCGAGGTTTACAGCAATACCTTCCTTGGACACCACATGTCCCAGGAACTTAATTTCTTCCTTCCAGAAGTCGCATTTCTTATACTGCACGAACAACTGGTTCTCCCTGAGAGTATTCAATACCGCTCTCAGGTGCTCCTCGTGCTCTTCCCAACTCGTGGAGTATATTAAAATGTCATCGATAAAAATAATGACGAATCGGAACAGAAATGGCCGAAACACTCTGTTCATCAGATCCATGAACACGACCAGAGCATTCGTGAGTCCAAAAGACATCACAAGGAACTCATAATGACCAAAACTGGTCCTGAACGCAGTCTTCTACAGTCTTCATCCCTGACGCACAACTGATGATACCTAGACTGTAAATCTATCTTCGAGAAATAACATGCCCCCTTCAATTGATCGAACAGATCATCAATCCTGGGCAAGGGATACTTATTCTTCACTGTCACCTGATTCAGCCTGCGATAATCAATACATAACTGCAGGGAACCATCTTTCTTCTCCACAAACAAGACAGGCGTTCCCCAAGGTAACACACTCGACGAATAAAACCTGCCTCTAACAATACATCAATCTGACTCCTTAGTTCCTCCATCTCACATGGAGGCATACGATACGTCGACAAGGAAATAGGTGTCGCACCAGGAATAAGATTGATAGTGAAGTCAATCTTGCGCCGAGGAGGAAGCCCTGGAATCTTCTCAAACAGGAAAATCATGAACCACTGGCATAACTTCTAACTTCAGAACATTAGGACTCTTTAGCAAAGAAGCGTAGCTACTAATACGACAGGACCAACTGAGCTGAACTGGAAATAAAAAGATCGTGCCCTCAGGTCCATAGGCTGTCATAACTCTGGCCTCGTAATCAATCTCTACCCTCATCTTCGTGAGCCAATCTATCCTAAATATAACATCGTAGTGATACAGTGGGGCAACAATCAGGTCGACAACCACTGTCCTACTACCCAAATCTATCGAGCAAGACTCACAGGTCCGAGTGATATCTGAAGTAGTCCTTGTAGCTGTCGTGAGTCTCACTCCCTTCGCAGGAGCCGTAACCAAACCTAGCCGCTTGACTGCAACACAAGAAATGATCGAAATAGTGGATCTAGTGTCCACCAATAAGAAGATAGGCGTACCTAAGATGTGAGCGGTAACCTCAAAAGACGTCGGTGTTGACTCTACCTTGGGCGCCTCAGCTATGAGCGCATAAACCAGTGCCTGCTGTGGGTGATGCAGTGGTGGTACCATGGCCCATTGTGGCGGCCTGAAATGAGGTGTTGAAGGTCTGAAGGAAGGATGACCTAGTGCTGATCGAAGGGGCAGTGTAGAAATAGCCTGAGGCATCGGACGGCCAGTCCTCTGAGTCGGCAAGAAACCACTATCTCATATCCTGGAGAAACAAGACACCTCAGCATGGCTAAGCTTCTTACAATAGCTGCACCACACATCAGGACGCCTCACATGGGCAAGAGGTGCCACAAACCCCGGTGGTGAATCAATTCGAGGCTCTTACCGAGGAAAGGCCTACTCGAGAAGTCAGGTCGCAGCCTAGGATCCATAGGTGCACGCATGCGAGACAACCTATCCCCGTCCTGATCTGCTCGCAAGGACATGCTCACCAACTTAGCATAGGAAGAGATGTTCACAAAGCACATCTTCGATCGAATCTTGGGCTGTAAACCCTCAGAAAAATGCCGCATCCGCAACGGCTGATCACCTAGAATCAAAGGAGCATACCTGCCCAGCTCCATGAACTGGTTCTCATACTCGGTCACCGAAATTCCTCCCTAGTGAAGGCGAAGGAACTCACTCTCCTTCTCATGTCGGTAAGTGACCGAAAAATACTTCTCGTGGAAGCGTGCCTCAAACACTGCCCACATCCAAACAAATCCCTCCGTAATTATGCGGAGAATGCTATCCCACCATAAGCTAGCCTCCTTCTCAAACATGAAGGTGGCAAGCTCAACCTGCTCCGCATCGAAACAGTGTAGCGATCTCAGTATCTTAGAGATGCGATAGATCTAATACTCAGGCTCCTCGAGTCTATGAGTGCCCGAAAATGTAGGAGGCCTCAAGCGCTGAAATCGCTCGAATGTACCGCTGGCACTAGTATTCCTAATAGGGTATAGAGGTGAGGCAGGTGGAGTCATCCCCATCGACTAAACAAAGATAGTAGCCATGGAGGATAAAAACTGTTGTTGTTGTTGCTGCTGCTATATCTTTTGTTGCTGCATCAACAGCATCATCTACTCTACCCTATCAGGAGGCGGAGCGGACTGTGATGTAGAAGGCATCGACGCAGATGCACGGTTCTGCTCTGGAACCGCAGGTATGACAGGAGGCACCATAGAACGTGTCACAGGAGGCAGCCCAGCAACAGGGTCAGAAGTCAGCTGAGAACTCGGCATAGGATCAGAACGGGATAGGCCCGAATGGGGGTCCATATGACTATGGCACAGGGCAAGGGCCCCGTCAAGCGAATCACCCAGAGAGAGATGGGCCAAGATCTCGAGCCCTTAGGTGACATACCCTACACACAACAGAGGGTAGTAATCAATGAGATTAGGTATTTCCCCAGTCCATCCATAGTATTAACTTCACAAGCCAAAGAAACAACATGCATTTCATTAACAAAATTGTCACAATACATGATGTGTAGCATTACATGAATCGTGATGAAGAAAGCATGTGAGCAGAACAACTAAGCTTCAAACACTAAACAACTACCAAACCACTAAACAACTACTAAATCACACATAAGAATAAACAACAAATAGGTAAATAACAATGACATAAAAGATTATTCCTCATAATATGGAGATGGAGGAGGGGCACCCTTATCCTATAGACAGCACATGATCATCTTCAAAGTGCCGGTTACTTTCCTGAACTTGTGCTTCACGTAGCCACGTAAATCCATAATATCCTGTCGAAGAGTGTCCTGGCCCTCCTCAAGCCTAACCAAATGGGCTTCTCTATCAGCCCTATCAGGATCATGCTCCTGAGTCACAGGAGGAGGACTCTCATCCGTATCCTGAGCCTCCTCTTCTTCTTCATCCTGCTCTCCTTCCTCTTCTATTTCTGGTCCACCTTCTTCATTACTTTCCTCTGCTTCACTCTCAGACTCATCCTCGCTCTCCTAAAGGAGGGCTTGTCGCTGGTGAGGCCCGATCTCCATCTGATTGAGAGTAGTCTTGAAAATATAATGGACTGGTGTTGGCATCTCCGTCCCAAGCCTGTAGCCAAACTCAAGTGCAATCCTGCATATGAGTCGGCCGAACAGGAGATATTCAGTCCTTCTATTTGAACGTGCGATAAGGACAATCTGTCACAAGACATAAGTAGGCACACAAAGCTTCTCTCCCTGCCCCACCTGATACAAGAAATCTACCACCAGGCACGTGCACTCACTGCGGTTACTCCACCTTAGATAAACATTGAACGTACAGATGTGGTGAAGCAAATGGAAGTCGTCTACCATATTCGATGTTAGGAGGCTTCTGTTAGGCTGTCATTCAACCAGAAGACCATAAAGGAACAATGCGCGGCGATCCCTCTCATGTGCACTATTCAGATTCTTCTCACTGGCATGAACCTCTCCAAAAGGCACCTTCAGAAGTCGAGATATAAAACCAACATCAATAGTGGCTTCCCGATCTCTACCAACTGGGATTCTAAACTGCAAGTGCTCCAGCGTCGGCTCTCGGATGTGGACATAAAAAGCTCAAACAGTACTCACATTCGCACAAAACTCACCTTCAAACAACAGACCCCAACCGGCTTCAACTAAGTGCTCGAACAACAGAAATTCTCCAAACAGCCACTCATCAACATGAGCCTCAAACAGGACTCTATGGCCCTAAAAAACACCATGGGATAACTTCGCCAATAGGGATCTTCCTAGTGGAGCATGGAGATCTAGATCCCACTTCGTCTGCAATTCATGAGTGGCTCTTGAACTAGCGGTGGCACCCCTTGGTCTTCTAGAATGGATTGGGCGACTAGGCCCGGCTTCATCAATGGGGGCTCGCTTCTTCCCCATGAAAGAAAGGACGGAGGAAATGGAGAATAAGGCCACAACAAACTCCATCAAAGCCATGAAAAAGTGAAGAAAAAGAAAGAAAGGGTCTCCACGGATCTAAGCCTCAAAGAGGTTGTAAAGGCTCAAATGAAGGGAATAATGAAGAAGGAAAATGATAAAATAGGATGGGTAATGGGTTTGCACGAATTTGAGACTTAAATGGGGGATTTAGGAGCTC
Organism: Magnolia kwangsiensis; assembly: GCA_037074715.1. Lineage (NCBI taxonomy): Eukaryota > Viridiplantae > Streptophyta > Magnoliopsida > Magnoliales > Magnoliaceae > Magnolia > Magnolia kwangsiensis. Next base: position 109,932,727 of record CM073576.1, on the reverse strand, counting down.
AAAATAAAGGAAATGAGAGGGTTAGGTGATGGATATGGCTGAGCACGATGGAAAGATGTAAAGCTTGAAGGAAAATGAGAGAAATAAGGGTTGAAAGGGCGATTTGAGAGAAATGTGGGCTGTTTTGAAGAAAAGGGAGAGCTTAGGGGTGGATTTTGTGAAGGAAGTATATATTTAGGGGTGTTTTAATCGATGAACCATGGAGCAATGGGGTCTATAAGTCCCCTAACACGGTCGGCCCGAAGTCCCGACCTAGCTGAGCCCGCCGGTCGGCGAGGCCTCGCCGAACCGGTGAGGGCCTTGCCACTCTCTGGACCTCCCAGCGAGGGCTCGCCCCACCGGCAAGGTCCTTCCCCCCCCCCCTTAGGTCCAAATTAATATGGGTCCCACCCTGGGTCCCTCTAAAAAAGCCCCGATTAGGCCCTTACCTCTGTTTGACTCGTTTCGGGTCGATTTGGAACAAAACTGATACATACTGATACTTACCAATTTCTAACGGCTGAAATGAATTGGAACATGATCTAAACCCATCAATTTATGGTCTAGAAGTGATTTGAGGATGTCGTGTGCGACCAGGTGTGTGCACAAACTCGATCTCGGCGATCATTTTCAGTAAACTTTCGCCAACAACAACACTGAGAGTCCTAAACCTGTTTCTAAATTATTCTCGCACCCTCCTACGCTATAATGGCATCAACGTGCATCGTGTGACCATAAATCAGGTCCAGTTTAATCCAAATCATGCTCTGATACCAACTTGTAACGCCCTAAAATTTGGGGGTCGAGCATAACTCAGCTCTTGAGTTCCAAAACATCACTTATGCAACATAATTAATGATGGATGTATGTTGTCTGTATTAGTACGTAAAACATGAAGTAGATTAAGCCAATTCAGCAGACATAATTCAAGGATGGTGAGAAAATGCAAGCAGAAGTCTTATATACATATATAAACCAAAAACAATCCCTAAAATATGTGTGCTCTATCTGGGCAATAAGTACAATCTGTCTCAAAATACAAATATCAAACTGAGTATACTCAATACAATCATAACCCAGAATCTCCGCCAGTTAGGACAAGGCTCATATGAACCCGCCTGAGAACTGCATAAATGAGAACGCCTCCTCGTCCTCATCGAACTCCGGCTCCGCCTCGCATGCATCACCGTCACCTACAGCTAATTCAGAGTCTGGTTGGTGTTTAAGCACCATCCCAGAACGTGAGAGTGAGTGATTAACTCAGTGGAATTATACAGTAAATGTTAACATATTATCAATTCAATTAAGCAGTAATGATAAAGCAGTACAATCAAATATGACTTAGATACTCTTGTTAATATAAGAATGATATAAGGGGATGATGCATGCCCTCACCACAATCTCCCTCTGCAATCTTCATCTTACGGTCGCGCATGTCAGTCACTTCCTCAGTGCTCTACATTAAGGCCAAAAGCACATGCAATGCAATGTTATGAGCATAATTACCAAGTTCTTATTAGTCCTTTTCATACGGTATGGTTAGGAAGTTAAGACACCTCCGTTTCCCAAACAAGGATCCATTCTAGGGTCGTCAGTCTTAGGAAATCTCATATGATAGTACTATTCTAGATTACTGTAAAGGGCTTGTCACCAATCAATACAGGTCTAGTTATATCCTAGATACTACAATAAGGCTCGTCGCCCATATGCAGTGTCAGGATATACTCGAGGTCACTACAGAGGGCTTGTCACCAATTAATATAGGCCAACAGCATGAATATAGTGTCCCATACCACCATAATCGGCTCACGAGAGTAGGGTGCTTACTGGTCATTACAGGGAGGCTTGTCGCCCCAGCATAGGCCGACAGTTCGACCACGGTGTCCCATACCACCATGTCCAACTCATGAGTCTTAAGGGATCATGGTACCAAGGTTAACAGGATCTTCACTAGTGAGTTCGGTGCCTTAGATTCAAACAGTAGCGACCAAACATGTTGAACATACATCGGTCAATCGGGTTAGTTGATAAGCTCAAATAGGCCAAGCGCACGTTGAGTTGATCGACATGGAATGCATAAGCACTCCGTATGGCCAAACCACTGTCGAACATCCCAAGCACGACTCGAATTCGCTGAGCACATCCTGCGTGGCAATAACAGCCTCAACCACCAGTTTAGAGACGGTTACCGATTACCTGGACTGTAGTATAGTCTCAATCACGTACAAGCTCAATAAAAGGCATTTGACTCATACCCTACATTCATATGAACATTTATGAAATATAACTTGAACATAAATATAGTACATGGAGGAAATCATACACACAGTTAACATAAATAAGTTAAGCTAAACAGTTCATGGAGGAAATCATACACACAGGTAAGGTGATTGAGATTCATATCTCAATACCCTCAAAATCATGCTTTTACCAAATACTAGCTCATTCAGGCATCTTTATAAACACTTAGAATATACTATTCAGCATACATCACGTATGTTAACTACAATACATATTAGGGCAAATCCTTTCACCTAAGAGTTACCGCATACATATCAATCACATTTCTACGACAAATAATCATGGCAATCATAACAGCAAATTCTATACGTATACGGGTATTCTAACATATACATGAAATACTCGATTTATAATATAGGTTATATATATGCGTAAATCAAAACGGATAGCACATTCAACATGTGTATTAGTGTCCACAACAAGAATAAATCATTATCTAACATTGAAAGTATTAAAAACCATAACCTAAATGTATATAATCTGCACCTTAAACCGAAAAATACATAATGAATATGATTCAGACGATAAGTCTTTGTCAACGGCGGATACGCTACCTAAGGCATGAAACAGGTTAGCTATAACTTCACTTCAACTAGTCTAAGCTTCAAAACAGGGTAAGGTTTGATTAACTTACCCAAGAATGGAATCAGAATCGCCCGAATAACGATTCAGATACCCAGTATCGATGCGTAGAAGAGCTGGGAAGAATCCAAAGAAGAAACAACAGGTTCTCTCTTACTTTCTCTCTCTTTTCTCTCTCTTGAATAAGCTAGAGTTGAAAATTCATATGGGATTTGGGAATGAGGGTTTAAGGCCTTTTTATAAGCCTAAAATCGACGGAAATAGCCCTAAGGCTAAGGTATACTTAGGTTATAACCAAATCAGGCTCCTTCTGATCCAACGGAACACTTCTGGAGGTCCTCTTATCAAATGCGGTCGGGATGAAGCTCACTAGTATTGGATCTTAAGCAAGTTAAGTTTTCAGTCCGATCGGGTTTCCAGATCGTCCGTGGCGGACCAGTTTCAATTCAACGGTCACCGAAACTCAATCAGGGCCTCTAGTGCTTTGAAATGAATGGGCCACCTTCCCTGATCCGAGGGTGAATTTGGAACAAAAACTAACAGTCAGAACGCTTAAAAATAATGCGCAAGCGACACGTCTCAGATTACTTAAAATCATATTTAATTTCTTTAAAATCTACACTTTCTCACACTCTTCACTCCAGGCTCAAGGAAATGGTCTCAGGACATCGCTTGGGCTTGATTTTCGAGGTGATAGTCAAGTCCAACTAAACGGTCATAATGGTCTAAGTTCATCGCTATCAGACTTTCGACGTGTGGTCGAGGTCCAATACGAAGTTTTAAAGTACTCCCTGGAGCAACTGGGTTGAAAGTTGGATCCTAGATTTCAGGGCAATATAACGTTAACAATTCCATAGGTTTAAGGTCTTACAGATCCCATTAAAAGTGATTGGTGCTAATTTCATAAGTAATCTAGTTTAGCGCTAGTTAATACACATTAAATTTCTAGAGGATTTGGTTATAAATGATTTCTGTTAAAGGCGGTACTTGGGTCAAAGTACGGATTTTTCTAAGACGTTACATATTAAGTAGGACCTAAACTTATCAAAGGAAAATACTACGACTAGGAGTTCCTTTTTCGTAGTAGAGTAGTTTACTTGGATCAAGTCTAGCGTTCTACTTGCATAGTAAATCACGTACAGCTTCTTCTCTTTTCTCCAGCCTAATACTGCCCCAATAGCATAGTCGCTCGCATCGCACATTATCTCAAAAGGAAAACTCCAATCGGGTGGTTGCATAATGGGAGTGCTAGTCAACATGCCCTTAAGCTTGGTGAAAGTTTTAAGGCATTCTTCACTCCACTGGAATGTCACTATGCCAAAATCAGGAATTTACGACGTATTTTTGCGACGAACATCATCCGTCACAAAAATTTGTTGGTTTAATGACGGATTTAATCCATCACTAGTTAACGGAAAAAGTCCATCACTAAGCCTGTCTTTCTCAAAAATTCATAGTCCGAACATCGCGGAATTTCGCGACGAACCAAAATCCATCGCTAAAATATGATTTACGACGGATTTTTGTCCGTCATAAGTTAGCGACAGACTAAATCCATCACAATTTTTGTTTTTGCGACAGAATATGATCAGTTGCAAATTCCCACCCAAAATAGAAATTCCCGATGTTTTTTAGTCGCTTTTGTGACGGACCATGGTCCGTCGTAAAATGACTTTTGCCTTGAACATTTTTTTTTTCATTTTTTTAGAATATGGTGATAATTTATGTTTTTTTCCTAGTCTAAGAATTGTTTTTAATACAAATTCACTGGTTTAATTATACATATTTGTATCTAATATTATTTTTTAACAATTGATTGAATGCAACATATATATATATATATATATATATATATATATATATATATATATATATATATATATATATATATATATATATATATATATATATTATTTTTATATCAAATGAGTGGAAATTATTATTTTTTCAAAATTTAAAACTAATATTTAGATGATTTGTAATATGACAAGAAAAAAAATATTGAGAAGTTAAAAAAAAATTAACAATGTTTGAGAAAAAAATGAGATTTTTAAAAAATAAAAATATATTTTGTGGGAAAAAAAAAAGATTATTGAATAAAGTTGATAATTTTGAAAAAAAGAATTTGATTTCGAGAAAAAAATAATATCCTGGAGAAGAAAATTAAAATGATTTTTAAAAATGTGAAAATTTTGACGATGTTAAAAAATGAAAATATTTTGAAAAAGAAAATGAGATTTTGTAATTTGAAAATAAAATAAAATTGAGAAGTTTGAAATGAATGCTTTAAAAAAATGGAGAATTTATAAAGAATTGAAAATTTTAAAATTAAACAATATTAAAGAATCGATACTTTAACAAAAAAACAAACATTTTGAAACAAAATAAAGAAGTTGAAAAAATTTGTGATTTTAAAAAATAATTGAAAATGTTAAAATTTTGAAATTAAAAGAAAAAGTTATTTATAAAAACACTGAGATTTTGAATATATATATATATATATATATATATATATATATATATATATATATATATATATATATATAGAGAGAGAGAGAGAGAGAGAGAGGCATGCTCACCTACGCACGTGCACACCTTTGCACACGTGTCATGGGTGTCTGTAAGTGCTATGATTTCATATCCCTTTGGTTGTCAAATTTTGTGGTGCTAAAACCTATCTCTATGTCTTGTATATCTTGTGTTTCATGTTTGAAACTATTCTTTACTTCAAGACATCGCATTTCAAGACAAGAACTTAAATGAAGAAGTTTTCAAGTCATGGATGAAGAATTCAAGTATTGAAGTCTTCAAGTTTGCATGTTCAAGATTCAATCAAGTTCAAGTATATTAGAAGATTTTGTCAAGTCAAGATCAAGCTCAAGAAGGCCTACTACAAGATTTGTATATTCTCAAGCTTCTCTTAAGGGTCATCTGAGTGTACAGAGCTTCAATGTCCATCTCACTTTTAAGGTTTGTTTGACCTTAGATTGACCTTAAGATGGGCTTTACAGTAGGTCATTCTGGATGCATAATTCATATATTTTAATATGCTTGTTTGGAGTGTTCTAAGACCAGTCCTAGGGACTTCAAGACCAGTCCTAGCTCTGCTACGACCAGTCTTAGGTTCTTCAGGACTAGTCCTAAGTTGTTAAAGATTTTCGGATCTTTCTGGCTATCCTACGACCAGTCCTGGACATCCTACGACCAGTCCTTTGAGTTCTACGACTCATCCTTCGATCAGTCGTAGCCCTACGACTCAAACTCCAGTAACCAAATTGAGGGTCCTACGACCGGTCGTAGGTGTCCCACAACCAATCGTAGGTGGCCCACGACCGGTCGTAGACCACCCAGGACCGGTCGTGGAACCGTAAAATCTTATCCCGCGAAAATCTTTAAAAATCTTTGAAGCTACGACCAGTCATATGATCCTAAGATCAGTCATAGACGGGATTTTTTAGGCTATAAATTGAGCACGAACTTCAGAGTTTTAGCAATTCAATTCAACTCTATTCAAGCAATCTTTAGGCTATTCTCTGAGATAAGTTTGTGTTTGTTTTAAGCTACTTTGTGCTTATTTAATATTCCTTTTGCTAGCTTGTTTATTATTTGATTTTTATCTACATTCCAATCTTATTAGAAAAGGAGAATTTCTGATATTCCTTCTTCTTGGATTCAAAATCAAATAGAACTAGCCCTTTTGATTTAAAATCAATTAGACTTAGAACCATTCTTAAAGTGAGTATTGGACTTTGAACGTTGAATCGAACTTCTACTCCGATTGGTTCTACCGGGCTTCTTCAAAAGGTGATTCAGGTATTTTACATTTTTGTAATTTACTTTCTTTGGTTTTGTTTGAGATTTGCCAGGAAAATCTCATTGTATTGGTTATCTACGGAGAGCCAGAAAACTCAGATTGTGGGATTTTTGGATTGTGTAAGCCCGAGATCAAAGACACATTTGTGAAGGTTTTAGGTGAACCTGTGAAACTTATTTTATAGTGCATGCTAATATCCCCTGTGTGAGGATATTAGGAGTGGAGAAGCATTTTGTGTGGCTGTTGCATAACAGTTGGTGTACACATAGGCAAACCACTATATATCGTTGTGTTGTGGATATGCATTATTCTTTCATTCTTTTATTCATTCAGTTTTGTGGTTTGTATTCGTGGATGAATGTTGTAATCTTTTTATTCCAAACAAGTGTGGAGAATGTTGTAGTAACTTAGGATTTATTTCTACAAGTTATTTTAATTTCCTTGCTTTTTATTCCTCATTGGTTTGTGATACAAAGGACGTTCTAGAAATAAGGTTGTCCTACCTTAAACCTTTGGTTTTTGGTGTAAGGTTGTCCTTAGAACTGATAAAGTATCATTCTCTTTATTTTAGGCTATTCAGATTACTTTAAATTTAGCATTGTGCTTTATTTCTTTTATTATTCCGCTGTTATTAGTTTTATTTGGCATTGCCATATTCACCCCCCCTCTAGGGCATATAGCTAGGCCCTTTCAAGTGGTATCAGAGCCTAATAGCTCATTCTTATTGTTTATTTATTGGATTTATTTTCTGAGCTAACGATCTAAGCTATATTAAGATGTCAAATTTTGATAGCCTATCAGTCACTAGGCCACCACCCTTTAATTGCACAAACTATGCTTATTAGAAAGCCAGGATGAGGATCTTCCTTAAATCCTTGGATCAAAAAGTGTGTGGCTGGCCACAGTGAATGAATGGAACCCTCTTATCACTGAAGTAACTAATTGTGATGGTTCAAAATCAATGAAAGTAACGACTTATTCTCTTTGGACCATACTTCAGAAAAGTGAAAGTAGTGCCAATGCAAAAGCAATAAATGCAATTACTTGTGCATTATCACTAGTTGAATTTAAAAGAATCATCTTTTGTGAAAATGCAAAACAAGCATGGGATGTATTAGAAATAACACACGAGGGTATATCTATTGTCAAGAAATCTAAAGTCCAACTCCTCACAACTAAATTTGAAGAAATTCATATGGAGGAGAATGAGATGTTTATGGACTCTATACTAGATTGAATGACATTGTGAACTCTATGTGGGGTCTTGGTGATAGAATCCCAGAAGGTAAAGTGTACGTAAACATACTATGCTCACTTCCTGAACGGTTCAATTCTAAAGTGACAGCGATTCAGGAACTTCGTGATACGGATACCATGAGGGTTGAGGAACTAGTTGGTTCACTTCAAACCTATGAGTTATCGTTTAAAGCTCCTAAAGGAAAATCAATTGCTCTCAAATCATCTAAAAATGATTCACAAGAGAGCACTTCGGATTTAGAAAATTTCGAAGATGATATGGCACTTTTAGCAAAAAAGTTTTACAAAATTTTCAAAAATAAGAAAAAAGTTGATTTTCAAAAGTCAAATGATAAGAGACGATCTAAACCTAGAACTCGAAAATCCTTAAAAGATAGTCAATGTTACAACTGTCAAGAGTATGGGCACTTAGCTAACAAATGTCCTAAAAGGGATAAATCAAAAAAGAAAAGCATAATGGCTACTTGGGATGAATCGTCTGATTCTAAATCCTCTTCTAAATCAGAAGATTCTGAAACCGAGTCGGGCAAAGATGTTAAAGCCCTTATGACTCTAGCCAAGATCACCCTTTCAGATAATGATGATATATCTAGTGAAGAAAATCTGAATAGTGATTACGATAATGAAGATGATCTTCAGGATGCTTATAATGCCCTTTATAAGGAGAGTTGTAAAATTGTTGTCAAGCTTAAATTACAAAAAGAAAATGTTTTTAAGCTTAAGGAAGATTATGAGTCTCTTGTGTTAGAAAAGTCTCATATTTTCGATTCTTTTGAAAAAACCAAAAGTGATTTAGATTTCAAAACCTCCAAAATTGAAGATTTGAGATCCGAAAATAAGAAACTCAAAAATGAGGTAGCTTCTCTTCAGAGTTTGAAAGACACATGGAGATATGCCCATGGTGATCCTAAATTGAAAAAATTATTGTCTGGATCAAGAAAATGTGGCGATCGACCCGGGTTGGGCTATGATAAGAATACATCTCCTAAATAAAAGAACATTGCTCCTAAATTTGTAAAAGGAAAGTCTTCAATCTCAAAAGAAAAGAATACTTATCAAGGTTTTTCCAAAAATTTTAGGACTTTTCAAAAACCTAAAAGTAGTCATGTCAACTTTAATTTTTAAAACCGAAATTCATTGGCTGAAAAAATAATTGATCTTCTCAAGGAGCTATTAAAGTCTAACTCTATAGGTCTCTCCTATAACTACAGACAGAAAAAGACCATCTATACTCCTAAACCCAAAACAGTTCTGAAATGGGTTCCTAAAGTTGACTGCTTGGTTTCCCACACTGCTTTCAAAGCTACAAGCCATTCAAAGTGGTACCTAGATAGTGGTTGCTCCAGGCATATGACAGGTGACAAAGCTTTATTCACCGATCTAAAGGATATAACTGACGGGTCAGTCACATTTGGTGATGGAAGCAATTGTAAGATCATTGGCCAAGGTACAGTTCAGCTTTATAACCTTTGCTTATTTAAGAATGTTTTATATATTGAGGGCTTAAAACATAACCTATTAAGCATTTCTCATATATGCGATAACAACCATAGTGTGAAGTTTTCTAATCAAGGTTGTGAGATACTTGATAAAACCAGTCAACGTAAAAGAAGCACTTTCTGACGAAAATTGGATTGTTGCTATGCAGGATGAACTTAATCAATTTTTTTGTAATGATGTCTGGTATCTTGTTCCTAGACCTAAAGATAAACACATTATTGGAACAAAACGGATCTTTAAAAATAAGTCTGATGAGCTTGAAAATATTATACGAAACAAGGCTAGACTGGTTATACAAGGGTACACTCAAATTGAAGGCATCGATTACGATGAAACCTTTGCTCCAGTCACTCGCCTTGAATCAATCAGACCTTTTATTTCCATCGCATGCTTTAGAAAATTTAAAATTTATCAGATGGATGTAAAGAGTACTTTCTTGAATGGCGATTTACATGAAGAAGTGTATGTTGAACAACCTTCAAGGTTTGAAGACCCTAAGTTATCTGACCATGTATTTCGTCTCAAAAAGGCTCTCTATGGTCTAAAACAAGCGCCCAGGGCATGGTATGAGAAATTAACTAAATTCTTACTTAGTCATAGCTTTCAAGTAGGAAGTGTCAATAAGACGCTCTTTGTTAAGAAGAATAACAATGATATTTTGATGGTTCAAATATATGTTGATGATATTATTTATGGATCAACTTGCTCTAACATATCTATTGAGTTTGCAGAGTTAATGAAATCAAGGTTCGAAATGAGCATGGTTGGTGAACTCAAATAATTCCTAGGGTTGCAAGTAAAACAACAACCTGATAGAATTTTTATTTTCCAGACCAAATATGCTTCAAACTTGGTTAAAAGGTTTGGATTTGAGAATGGTAAGAACTTTGATACTCTTATGAGTACAACGTTAAGACTCTCAAAAGACTCTACAGGCAAAGATATAGATCCTAAACTATATCATAGTATGATTAGTAGTTTGTTGTATCTTACTGTAAGTAGACCTGATATTGTGTTAAGTGTTGGAATTTGTGCGAGATATCAGTCTAATCCTAAGAAATCATATCTTACTGTTGTTAAACAGATTATTAGATATGTCTCAAGTACTATAAATCTGTGTCTATGGTACCCTTTTGATACTAGTGTTCAATTAGCCGAGTACTCAGATGTTGATTGGGCCGGTAATATCGATGATAGAAAATTAACTAGTGGTGGTTGTTTTGACATTGGAAATTGCTTAGTTTCTTGGTTCAGAAAGAAGCAAAGCTCAATATCGCTCTCCACTGCTGAGGCTGAGTATATTGCAGCTGGATATGCATGTACTCAATTAGTTTGGATGAAATGCATGCTAAGCGATTATGGAATTAATCAAGATTCAATGATCTTACATTATGATAATTCCAGTACTATAAATATTTCCAAAAATCCAATCCAGCATTCACATACTAAGCACATTGACATTAGGTATCATTACATACGTGAGTTGGTTGAAGAAAAAGTTATTTCTTTATAATATATATCAACCGAAAATCAACTTGCTGATATATTTACTAAACCGCTCGACAAAAGCAGGTTTAATAAACTGAAATTTAATCTTGGTATGTGCATTTTACATTGAATATTCTTGCTTGCATGTATCATAGTGTATTATATTTGTTTAAATTTCATTTTTTTACATAAAATATATATTTTTTGGTCGATACTTGACCGGTTGTGGATGTACACGACCAGTCGTGGTACGACCGGTCGTGCACCGCACTCGACCGGTCGTGGTACTCGTGAACATGATATATTTGGGGAAAATCCCCTTCTTCTTCATTTCCACTCCGACCTACGACGAGTCATGGCTCGACCAGTCATAGGATTTCTTATTTTTCTTCAAAGTGAGTCCTATTTCATCATTTTTCTTGAAGATTCATGCTCTCTATGCTTTGATTTGATCATTGTATAGCTAGATTTCATCTCTTGTTGGGTTTTTCAAGGGTTTCTTCTCAATTTGCTGATCTAGAGAAAATCCATCCTTTCTTTTGTGCATTTTCCTTGCTCTTTGTATATCTTCTTGAATATGGATGCTAGAGGGAAAAAGAAAACATCCCGTGGTCCATCTTCATCTAGATCTGCACCGATAACAAAACGGCACCTTTGGTCACCCGAAGATGATTCTCAAGATGTACGAGATTTATGTGTCCGTAATCTTATCGTTGAGCATACCGCTGATCTTAATCACATTGCTCCATATGGTATAGTCCCTCTCCTTGATTCTGTTGGCTATACTAACATTTTGCTTTGGGGTGGGCCTGCATACTAGTCCATTGCCCAATCAATGGTAGCATGTATCTCAGAATTTTCTCTTGATAATTTAACATTTTCAATTGATACTAGAGAAGGGAAATTTGAAGTAGACCGTCATTTGATATCAGGTATTATGGATATACCTGTTAATGATGAAGGTATACTGATTCATACTTTATACGACAAACCATCTGAATCAGAGAAACGCATGTTAACAAGAGATTTATGTAAAATTGATGTGCAATGGACACACAAAGGGAATACGCTCCTTTCAAAGTATCTGTTACCTAGATACAGAGTGTTACATAGTTTCTTCATTTCCAATGTGTGTCCTCGGTCCGGTAATAAAACCGAGTTGACTTCTTACATGGTTCGTGTGTTGCATTCTATTGCTTATGGTACCATGGTCTGTCTTCCTTCTTTGATTTGTTATTTCATTATTCAGTTTCGTCTCCATCCGGGTCATAGTGATATTCCGTTCGGTTATCTTATGACTGTTTTAGCCACTCACATGCTTGTCGATAAACCTGTTAATGAGGCACCAATTCATCATCTTATTTTCAACAATTTCAATCTTAATAAGATGAAGTTGGATTTGCTTCTTGGCCAAGTAGATGAAGGTGGTGTTGGTGGTGATGGAGGTGTTGGTGGTGAAGCCGGAAATGAAGGGGAAGCTAGCGATCTTCCACAACAAGATGTTAATATGGATGAGATTTTTGATGAGATAGAATCTGATTCACCAAATGATCCAGATTATGATCCATCTGGTTATGATGCACGCCTTCGTGCATTGGATGAGAAGGTTGATAATATAAATATAGCCCACGATATGCAATTTAAGTACATGCGAAAATATCTTCGTCGCATTAATAGGGGCTTACACCAGATTGATCCGACTATCCCTGCTCCCTCTGGATCAGATTAGGCGAATTATCTTCTGGATAGTATATCATTATCTTTTATTTTGGATATCTAGTATGGATTATGGTTTGATAACATTTTCTTTTGGATATTGTATTATGGATTGATGATGGCTTGATGCTTCAGGTTTATATTTTGTAATATGCCTTGTCCTTTCATATCTCTTTCTCATTATCTGCTTATTACTCTCTATGTTCTCTTTCCTTTTGTGACTTTCCCTTGTCACTTTGTAACAAAAAGGGGGAGTAGTAAGGTAAAAGGGCGTAGTATGGAAAGGGGGAGTAATTTATTTGTTTGAATTGATTGATTGAGAAAGATATGTGGATGAGAATATGTTATTGATTGTTTACTTGAGCAGTACTCGTATTACTCAGGGGGAGAAGAGTAATTTGTGATTTCATGGCTCATGATTCCTTATTATCTTCTATGCTATGTGTTTTGTCACAAATTTGACAAAGGGGGAGATTGTAAGTGCTATGATTTCATATCCCTTTGGTTGTCAAATTTTGTGGTGCCAAAACCTATCTCTATGTCTTGTATATCTTGTGTTTCATGTTTGAAACTATTCTTTACTTCAAGACATCGCATTTCAAGACAAGAACTTAAATGAAGAAGTTTTCAAGTCATGGATAAAGAATTCAAGTATTGAAGTCTTCAAGTTTGCATGTTTAAGATTCAATCAAGTTCAAGTATATTAGAAAATTTTGTCAAGTGAAGATCAAGCTGAAGAAGGCCTACTACAAGATTTGTATATTCTCAAGCTTCTCTTAAGGGTCATCTGAGTGTACAGACTTTCAATGTCCATCTCACTTTTAAAGTTTGTTTAACCTTAAATTGACCTTAGGATGGGCTTTACAGTAGGTCATTCTGGATACATAATTCATATATTTCAATATGCTTGTTTGGAGTGTTTTAAGACCAGTCATAGGGACTTCAAGACCAGTCCTATCTCTGCTACGATCAGTCCTAGGTTGTTGAAGATTTTTGGATCTTTCTGGCTATCTTACGACCAGTCCTGAACATCCTACGACCAGTCTTGTGAGTTCTACGACTCATCCTTCGACCAATCGTAGCCCTACGACTCAAACTCCAGCAACCAAATTGAGGGTCCTACGACCGGTCGTAGACCACCTAGGACCGGTCGTGGAACTGCAAAATCTTATCCCGCGAAAATCTTTGAAAATCTTTGAAGCTACGACCAGTCGTAGACGGAATTTTTTAGGCTATAAATTGAGCACGAACTTCAGAGTTTTAGCAATTCAATTCAACTTTATTCAAGTAATCTTTAGGTTATTCTTTGAGATAAGTTTGTGTTTGTTTTAAGCTACTTTGTGCTTATTTAATATTCCTTTTGGTAGCTTATTTATTATTTGATTTTGATCTACATTCCAATCTTATTAGAAAAGGGGAATTTCTGATATTCCTTCTTCTTGGATTTAAAATCAAATAGAACTAGCTCTTTTGATTTAAAATCAATTAGACTTAGAACCATTCTTAAAGTGAGTATTGGACTTTGAACGTTGAATCGAACTTCTACTCCGATTGGTTCTACCGGGCTTCTTCAAAAGGTGATTCAGGTATTTTACATTTTTGTAATTTACTTTCTTTGGTTTTGTTTGAGATTTGCCAGAAAAATCTCATTGTATTAGTTATCTGAGGAGAGCCAGAAAACTCAGATTGTGAGGTTTTTGAATTGTGTAAGCCCGAGATCAAAGACACAATTGTGAAGGTTTTAGGTGAACCTGTGAAACCTATTTTGATAGTGCATGCTAATATCCCATGTGTGAGGATATTAGGAGTGGAGTAGCATTCTGTGTGGCTGTTGGATAACAATTGGTGTACACACAGGTAAACCACTATATATCGTTGTGTTGTGGATGTGCATTATTCTTTCATTCTTTTATTCATTCAGTTTTGTGGTTTGTATTCGTGGATGAATGTTGTAATCTTTTTATTCCAAGCAAGTGTGGAGAATGTTGTAATAACTTAGGATTTATTTCTGCAAGTTATTTTAATTTCCTTGCTTTTTATTCCTCATTGGTTTGTGATACAAAGGACGTTTTAGAAATAAGGTTGTCCTACCTTAAACCTTTGGTTTTTGGTATAAGGTTGTCCTTAGAACTGATAAAGTATCATTCTCTTTATTTTAGGCTATTGAGATTACTTTAAATTCAGCATTGTGTTTTATTTCTTTTATTATTCCGCTATTATTAGTTTTATTTGGCATTGCCCTATTCACCCCCCCTCTAGGGCATATAGCTAGGCCCTTTCAGTGTCGAATCCGAACGGTCCATAAGATGTGGAATCCCATGAAACCTTAGGGGGTGAAATTTCACCCTGATCTAAGATTCTGGTGGGCATAGCAAAGAGAAATGAAATCAAAGGAAGAAACTATTTGCGTTTTTCATAGCCCATTGAAGTTTTGGATCAAAGTAAAATTTCGTACCAGGGGGTTTCATGAGGTTCTGCATCATGTGGACCGTTCAAGTTTTCAAGACTCATCAGATATGATGAGTTCTCAAAAAAGTTCGTACGTAGTATGTACGAACTAGTTCGCAGGTGAGCATTTTTTTGTGTGTGTGTGCGTGTGTATCATTTTAAAATGGAAACTTGAAAAGTTGAAAACAAAATGATATGCTTTTAAAGAAAAAAAATCGGCATTTTGGAATTTTTGAGAAAAAAATTAAATTTTGAGAAATTTTTTGTGATTTTGAAAATAAAAATTTAGACTTTGTAGTTTAATTTTTTTAATATTTTATAATAAAAATGATATTTTGTTAAAAGTTTTCAAAGAATATATACATTTTCAAAAAAAAAAAAAAGTTATTTTTAAATGGAAATTGAAATTTATTTGTGAAAAAAATATATATATGTAACCTAGTCGGAGTGAGTAACTAGTCAAATTGAGGGTATTGATCAATAAAATAGAGTGAAAGGACCAAACATATAAAATGGGCCAAATATTCTGGTCAAAATTGTGACCCAACTTATTGACCTTACGAGAACCTAAGAATTACTGTTAGTAAGATTTGTGGGGCCCATCATGATGTGTGTCGAACATCAACACCGTGCATTTGATGTGTCCCCTTAAAGTTATAAGATATCTTAAAAATCATCCATATACAAAACTCAGGTAGGCCATACCATCTAAAACCATGTGAAGACATCATAAAAAATATAAAAGCACTTGGTGGGGCCCACATGAGTTTTGGATGTGGCTGAAACTTGGTTTGACCCCTCATCTAAGAGGGACACACATAATGAGTGGGTTGGATATGTTAATCACATTTAGGCAAGCCCAATATATGATTATGAATGTTTTAAAGAAACTCCTCTCCACTCCATTTAGGTGAGTTACTAATTACCCTTAACATATTGAGTAAACTCTGTGGGGTCCATCGTTATTTATTTATTTTATCCACTCCGTTCATCCATGTTAACAAATAATTTGAGCTCTAAAGAACAAAAATGAAGCATATCCAAAGCTCAAGTGGACCACACCACAGGAAATAGTGTGATTGAACCTCTACCATTAAAAAGTTCTTGGAGGCCATAGAAGTACTTTTAGATCAAGCTGATGTTTGTATTTTCTCTTCATTCATATATTTTTGATATTATGAACAGGTTGGATGACAAATAAACATTACTGTGGGCCCAAGGTAGGTATCAACGATGGAAATCATTATTCCACATTGTTTTGTGTGGCATGGTCCACTTGAGTTTTGGATTTACCAAAAATTTGGAATCAGCCTACACTGTTCATCCATTTTTCGAGATCATTTTAGAGAATTATCCAAAAAATGAACCATATCCAAAGATTAAATGGACCACACCATAAATAAGGAGAACGGATTGGCTACTCCCCTTGACACCAGCCAATGGCTCGCGGTCGGTGCTTTGTGGGCCCCACCATGATGTATGTGTTTCATCCATGCCATCCATTTATTTTTAAAGATTATCTTACAACATGAGACAAAAAATGAGGTATATCCCAAATTGAAATGGACCACATTACAGGAAACAATGTTGAATGAGCGTCAACCATTAAAAACATTTTGGGGGCCATAAAAGTTTTGGATCGAGACGATTTTTGTTTTTCCCCTTTATCTAGGCCTATATGACCTAATAAACAGATTAGATGTTAAATAAACAGTACAGTGGGCCTTAGGAGGATTTTAATGATTTATATCCAATCATTATTGTTTTCATGTGGTGTGGTCCACCTAAGATTTATATACCTCTCATTTCTGGAATAAATCCCTAAAATGATATTTAAAAATGGATGAAATACATACATCATGGTGGGGCCCACAAAGCACCGACCACTTGCCATAGGGCTGGTGTTAGGGGGAGTAGCGAGACTAGCTACTGAAGTCCGGTAAGAAAGTTTCATGGACTCCACCATGATGTATGTTTTGTATCCACAGCTTCCATCCATTTGGAGAGATCATTTTAGGGCAATATCCAAAGAATGAGTTAAATCCAAAGCTCCAGTGGACCCCAACACAGAAAACTGTGGGACGGTGATGCCCACCATTAAAAACTTCTAAAGGCCACAAAAGTTTTAGATGAAGTTGATATTTATGTTTTCCCTTATTTCA
This sequence comes from Magnolia kwangsiensis, assembly GCA_037074715.1. Lineage (NCBI taxonomy): Eukaryota > Viridiplantae > Streptophyta > Magnoliopsida > Magnoliales > Magnoliaceae > Magnolia > Magnolia kwangsiensis. The sequence continues at coordinate 109,915,480 of CM073576.1, read as the reverse complement.
TGTCTTTTTTAACATTTGAATAGGTTGGATTTCAAATAAACATTATGATGGGCCTTAAGATAGTTTCAACGGTGGGAATCACTCTTGGCGTTGTTTTCTATGGTGGGGTCCACTATAGATTTTTATCTGCCTCATTCTTTGACTCATGACTTAAAATAATATCTCAAAATGGATGGATAGTGTGGATATAACACATACATCATAATGGGGCCCACTCGAGATTTACATCAAGCTCATTTTTTGGTGGACGTAGCCAAAGGTCTGGTTTTAAACGGTGGACATTTAATCTCAATTGTTTTCCTGTGGTGTGGTCCACTTGAGATTTTTATCGAGCTCATTTTTTTGGATCAATCCTAAAATGATATGGAGAAATGAATGGACAGCGTGGTTTAAAACATATAAATCATGGTGGGGCCCATAGACCCCTACCAGATGCAAAGCGCAAGTGACGTTATATATTTGCTGAGACAATATGTGAGTTTTGTGTTTGATGTAAAACAGTGGTGACTCATTCATATTAATAGTGGTAATTTTATAGAATTATCCAGACCATCTAAATAATGGGTCTAGTTGTTAATGATCAATATTTATACTTTTTACTAAAAAACTATTTTAGTCATTCAGTAAACGGTCCCTTAAATTTGTGTCTATTAATGTACTTGATGTGTTAAATTATGGAAAACTCACAGTTGGTGGACTTGAAACTAATATCTCATTTCAGAAGAGGGATTTCCAAATCCCTCTTTCGAACGACGCTTGAGCTCCGCCTGGTTTCTCATTTTCTTCTTCCGCCGGTGGGTGAGCTCCGAATCTGTGAAGGATTTCAGGCATATCTCTCCTGTCGTGGGTGAGCTTCTTCGAAATCCCTGTTTTTATTCCAAAATGCATTCCATCTGTCATTTCTTTCTCTTTTCTTCTCATTGGGCCATGGTTCCGGTTGGCATTGATTGTAACAATGTCGAGATTCGGCAATGTGGAATGGATGCAACTTGGGGTGGATGAAATGAATTTGTCTTTCGTAGGAATAGATGTGATGTAGCTGTGATTAAGACCAACAGGCATTTGGAAGAACTAGCTTTCTTTCCTAGATAGTGGATCTCATGGATTCGCATTCATTCACTAAATTTGATTAGAATATTTTTCTATTATCTTTTGGATGTGCATTTCATTCACTGTTTCTACTTTTTGCAGCTTGATTTTGCAATAACAATGGCAACACTGCTCGGTATTCCTTTTCCTTTCAGAAGGTGCATCATAAGGATCTTGTCAATGTTAACTAGTAGTGATAATATTATAGTTCTACATTTGGCATTGTTGTAAGCCTGTTGGAGTAGACTGCAGAGTAGATAGGGTCCAGTTGTATTTCAAACAATTCCTCTCATTCGTTTAGATAATGTTTTATACATTCTCCTTACACCACAGAGGCTGAGGGTATGAGGAATCAATACACTGGCACCTTCACATCACATGTTTAATTTGTGATCGATATTCATTAAATCTCTGGCTCTTCCATGTTTTGTTTGATGGTAGTTGCTCGTCAGCTTACTAAGTCTCATATAGAGTTACAGTTTGTTTACTCTTGGGCAGAAGCAGCAGGTTGCAATCCCCTCTTTGTATTTGGGGAAGATCCTCCTTAATCGGTCTTCTTGTTCCTTTAATCTGGCCTATATTTTCAATCTTCAGACCTTTTTTTTTCAATAAAATTTACTATTACCGATCCAAAAGAGAGAGAGAGAGAGAGAGAGAGAGAGAGAGAGAGAGAGAGAGAGAGAGAGAGAGAGAGTTGGCAATTAGCTCATCTTTTTTCTTTTTCTTTTTCTTTTTCTAAATTTATTTACAGAAACATTTTGTGACCGATTAGAGGGAAGATAGTTTAAGGTTGACCAATGAATCAGATGAAACAGTAGTGATAATTGTGAATGCTGAAAAAAAAAAAAAAAAAAAAAAAAAGAAGAAGAAGAAGAAGAAGAAGAAGAAAAGAAAACCCCTTGTATTGTATGGTTCTAGCATATAACGACCTATCCTAAAAAGCCCATTTGTATATTGAGGCCTTTGTTCAACAATCATAGACATAGCTAGTATTATTCACTTAGTGTTTCTTTTGAGGCTTTTCTGAGCAATTTTGTTTGAAGAGGGAGGCTAGGCTATTAGGGTTTCTTGATGAGTGCTTCATGAGTTGATGCTTATCTGCTCTTACTTTATTTTATTTCAACTTTATTTATGGAGCTCAAAGATTGGAGCGACAGAAGTTATCTTCCTTGTTTAGCCTCAAAATCTTCTTATCGATTCCCAAAGAAAATTTTTAGATTTTGGCCTTCGTGCATTGCCCCCAGCAAGTAAGTTGACAATCTGTTGCATCCATGAAGGTGCTCCAGCCATTTGTTATTCTGCATGTCTAATTGCCGTTTGTTTCTCTATCCATGTGCAGGTTGTTGGACTTCTTCAAGAGGGACATGTGGAACTCCAAATTATGTTGCCACTGAGGTACTCACTCTTTAAATACTGCTCTGATAGAAAATCAGTTCATCTTCTCGACAAGTGAAAGTTCTTTTACTTTTTGCAGCCATCTATGGCTATTCACAATAGTAGGATTTTGAATCCTACTCTCTCAAACATGCTAATATGGTACATTTATGTGAAGTCTGATGATGCAGGACTATTTGCACCATCAGATGGGGTCCACGGTCGACCCCACTGATGCTTGGATGCAAATCTGGCCATGATTTATGGTCCAATTGGAATGTGGGGCACACCGATTGAACCAGATGTTCCATCCAACAAGGCGCACAATCAATTGGATGACTGGGTACACCATATGGTTGGATTGTGGGGCTGTCAAGTCCAACCGGGTAGTCTTTTGGGACATGTACCAATAGAGTGCTATTAGATAGGCTTATATACTAATCAATTTGGTACTTATGACTATTGTATAAACCATGTCTCCCTTGTGTATTTAATCTAATATGGTTGGTCCATGAGGCATGTTTTGCTTCATTATCGGGCCATCCATCAGATGTTTGAACCTTTTATGTGATGTCATGCCAGTACAATCATTAGGTGGGTCACATTTATGATGGATCCAGTTCTTTTTTCAAAATCTTTAACCATCCATATTATCCTGGACATAGATCCACCTATTGCATCTTCTCTAGCAATTTTTTTAAAATTTATATATATATATATATATATATATATATATATATAATGTTTGCCATACTATTTATTGGAGAATGATTCCCTGTATTGAGCTTTGATTTTTCTTTCCAAAAGTTTGCATTTTTTCTTATCTATTATGATGAACTGATTGACAAATCGAAAATTCGATTTAGTTGTTATATGGGCCCTAAAGTGATGTATCCACACAATCCAACCTGTCTATCAGATTCTTCACCTCAGAAAACACTTAGGACCGAAAACTTGGCCCAATCCAAACTAAGTTGGTCCACAGAAAAGTGAATGATCTAGGTCAGATGAACTAGGCCTACTCCTTTAGAAACTATGTTAGATACTCTCTATAGCTGATGTCTTTGTTTTGATGCACTTTTTGATTTGCATGATGGATCTTAGGTTTTTGAAAGTTATTTGCAAGGCGGACTGTTAATGTAATCCAACACGTTAGACTTGGGACCTCCTTTATGAGTTTTTATTTAGTGGCTACGACCTTTTGAAATGCCAGGTGTCCACTTTGCAGTTTTAGGCTAATAGTGTTTGTAGTTTCATGGGATTTCTGAGGATGGACGTGTACTTTGACGAAAGACACTGTTGTTGCATAGGCCAAGCAGTCTGCTAAAAAACAGACACTGAAAGTAAGAAACGTTAATTCAAATGGTGCGGGACTGGTTTTTCTTTTGAAGGACCGCTTACAGATATTTTCTGCAGATTTGGGAGAATTATGTTGAAGGACAGGAAGTTGCAAATGGTTCATCTGTTGTTGAAAGCAAACAGAAGGAAGTACTTCAGGTTCTTTGTCACATTTGTTTCTGTCATATTTCTTATTTCTTTTCTTAAATCATATAATTTACGTATCTTCTAATTTACGTATCTTCTTGGCCTTTTCTTTCAGGTGGTGGTAACTGAAGTACTTGGAGCTGGCAAGTTCTACATCCAAACAGTCGGTGACCACAAAGTGGCAGCTACTCAAAAGCAGCTAGTTTCGTTCAACCTTCACGAAGCCCCTGTTATTGGTGCTTTTAATCCTAAGAAGGGAGATATTGTCCTTGCTCAGTTTAATGCAGATAATTCTTGGAATAGAGCCATGGTAAGATTGACACTTAAGCATCCTTATTTCAACTTGGAATACATTTTTAATTTTTTTTTTTTTTTTTAAAAAAAAGCAGAAGAAAAAGAAAAAAAGCCTGCCAAAACCATAGTTCATCTTATATGCAGTTGAAAATTGGTGGTAGTCACATTCGGTAATTTATATTTCTTGGAGCATTTTTCTACTATATGTCCCAGCAACTTGGCTAAACTCTTCTATTCTAGCCTAACCCTTTTCTATGAGTAAAATTACAATCTACCTTAACTTTGTGAAGTTAATTGTTATATTATTCTTGTTTTAAATCTTTAGACTCGAGACTTTCTTTATGAGTTTTATTTAGTGGCTACGACCTTTTGAAATGCCAGGTGTTGGCTTTGTAGTTTCGGGCTGATAGTGTTTGTAGTTTCATGGGATTTCTAAGGACATGTGCTTTGACAAAAGACACCGTCGTTGGGGGTCACGGATTAAGTGAGGCAGGGTAACAGTTTAACAGTTTAGTGAGTGAGGTCCTTGAATGTGTGGCCCACCTCAATTTATGTGTTGTAGATGCACACCATCCATCCATTTTTTTCATTTGGTTTTTCAGCTCATTTGAGGGCATTATACCAAAATTGAGGTAGATACAAAATCTCAAGTGAACCACAGTAGGGATTTCTAGGGGCCACAGAAGGTTTGGATCAAAATGTTATTCCATGTTTTCCCTTCCTTCAGGTTTTTGTGAACTTATCAACAGATTGGATGATAAATAAACATTACAGAGGGCCTTGAGAAAGTTTTAATGATAAACTTATTGTCCAACTGTATGGTCCAATTCTTGATGGTTCATCTCCCAAGTTTCTCTTTTCCTTCACACAGGACAAGGATGCTAATGTTCATTTCATTTTCCATGTTAATAAAGATAATGGCAATTATATTTTGAAATCTATGTATCTTCTACTAACATAACAATTTACAGGTATATTGCTGTAGGAGATGAACCATTACTCCAAAGCTATGGAGAACGCCCTTTTATCGTTGGCACAGCAACAACTACAAGCACATTTTAGATTATCATAACACGCGATGGTCCTAGAACAGACTGCCCAGGTATCTCTAGCTAGCAAATGTGCTTCCTCAAGCCTACTATTTCGGCCAAGTAAATCAATCAAACACCCATAATGCTCGATCTTTGGATCCATCCCAAAATCTCTCTTCATACTAAAATTTGCTGCATATTTTGATCCATTCTCTCTCTGAAGCTGCTGTTAGCTATTAGCTGTGGTAACTATTTCCTCGCTTGCTAAATTTTGTTGTTAGTTGTGGTAGCTATTTCCTTGACCCATAGCAGGAAATAAAGCAGTTGGTGTGATGAAAGGAGGGCAGACCTTTACAATTGAACCCGTGATCAATATGCAGGTATCCTTTTGAGATTTCAGCAAATGTCTAGCATTTCAGTACCTTTGTTAAATTCATTCTAATAAAAGCTTCCTTTGTAGGAAAAGGATCATCTGATTGGAGTGTTTTTTTACCTTGACAATGGAATGTAAGTTGACCAATTGGATGGTCCAGATTGATCAACTAACCACATGTCCAAATTCAACTCATTGTGCTTGAAGCTCTAGTACTATCTTATTTATTTATTGCTTAATTGCAGCTGATTTACTTTGTTTTGCTTTATGGCTGCTACAGGATGATCCTGTTTGTGTTACTGCTCAAGGTGATGGTAAGATTCTTATTAAAGATCTATGGGTTGATGGTAAGTTTTTACATTTAGTATATCGAATTTGTTGCAATTATTTGGTTCTCATTCTGCAAAAAGAAAAAGTTCCATGATAGTTTCAAATGAAGATATTGGGCTAACAGGTATGTGGATCTCAACTAAATAGGCAGTGCAGGTGGATCCTCTCCCGCCAAATAAATCCATTGCATTTCCATATATGTGGATGTCAACCATATAGGCAGTGCTAATGATTTCATTATTTATCTATTTATTTGAAACAAATATATGAATATAATCAGATTGTTCCGACTCCTGATATTTGTGTAGGCCTTAGCACGCTTTCAGGAAGTCACCAACAGATATTTCCAAGAAAAGAAATCTGTATGTCTTGATTCGCCCAACGTCTTTCCATATACATTGTTTTATAAAGCAGAATTGTATTAGAAATTGTAGTTTTAATTGAGTATGGAGTCCTGATGTCACTTGTAATCATAATTTGGTTCAGACCAGAAATTAAATAGGAATTCGAGTTGTTAATGGAATGTGCATCTAGATATTGCTTGCCTATAATATTGGACTTGCTCTTGTACAAACATTATGCTGAATGTTTATCATCAATGCTGGCCCTAGTTTTAGGCTGCTATGGAGCATAGTGAAGTCTTTTATCGATACAAAAACCACCTCAAAGATTCATGTACTCTCAATGAGGCTTTTCTTGTATTTGTATTTAATTAATTAATGTTCCGTCTTCTAGAAATACTGTGACAATGTGTCTAGCAGTAGTTTTTGACATGCTTCTCTAATTTGGAAGGGCAAGGTTGTCAGAGTTTGATGAATATATTCCCATGGTAAACGAAGTTGTGGATTCAAGCTGGAAGAAAGAAGTGTCCTATCAAAAGCTCCCATCTCCTGGAAGTATGCAAGTATATTTTAGATTTCATTAGGGAGTTGCAGGCTTTTGCAAGTCAATGGTTGAAGTATGCGAGTGTATATTAGATTTCATTAGGGAGTTGTAGGCTTTTGCAAGTCAATGGTTATATGTTGTTTTGTGAGGTATCATATTTAGTGGATTCCATTTATGTGCATGTATTTCTCATATGAGGTATCATGTAATGCTTTGACAGGGAGTTTTTATTTTCAGTATGATCGTACTTTTTAGTTTGATGAATAGGATTCTTATTTAACAATCATGTGAATAGGATTTATTTTGTGAATAGAATTCTTATTAAACAATCGTGTGAATTATTTTTTGAATGACTATCAGGTGTAAGATTAAAATAAATAAAAAATAAGATATTTTTTTAATTTATAGTATTTTAGCGACTGACCAAATCCGTCACTAATTTAACAAATTAAAATCAATGATGGATTTGGGTACATTGCTCTCCTCATATTAGCGACGGATAGTATTTTTAATGACATGGTTTTTTCAAATTTTTGTGACGGATTTTTTATTTTTTACGACGGATCTTATGTCTATCGCTAATATTTTTAATGACTAGTGGTTTTTTTGAATTTTTGCGATGGATTTTTTATTTTTTACGATGGATCTTATCCGTCGCTACTATGCGACGGACCTTATCCTTCACAGATTAAACGATGGATTTTATCCGTCGAAAATAAAAAATGACTCGGAAAACAGCGACAGACCAAGCGACGGACAAAATCCATCCTTTATTTGGTTTTACGGCAGATTTAGTCTGTCGTAAATTTGCAATTTTGGCGTGGTGTGGTGTCCTTTTCAAGAATATTATATAAAGGACGAGAGATAAGACTAAAGTCCTTGATGAATCTTCTATAACATTTAGTATCCTAAAAAGGATATCACACCTCATATGCTCTTGGATAGAGGTAAGTTAGAGATCAAATCAATTTTAGCTGTCTACCTCAATTCCATTAGACGATATGATGTGTCTAAGGACTATTCCCTTCAAACCATAAAATGGTACTCCCAATTAAGCCCAAGGTTCTTCTCTTCACATCTTTTCAACACAAGTTTGAGATTATTAAGGCATTCACTGAAAGACTATCAAATACAGAGAGGTCATCTATGAAGAAGACCTCTAAAAATTATCCCTCCATGTCTGAGAAAATACTCAACATACATAGCTGAAAAGTGTTGAGAACATTACATAATCCAAATGGCATCCTTCAGTAAGCAAAAGTTTCAAAAGGATATATAAATGTTGTCTTTTGTCTTTTCTTGATCTTCAAGGGCTATCTGTATTTGGTTGTAGCTCGAATACCCATCTAGAAAATAATAATAGGAATGACCGACTAACCTTTCTAAGATTTAGTCAACAAAAGGTAAAGGGAAGTAGTATTTCCTAGTGACGGTATTCAATTTTCGATAATCAATGCACATTCTCCAACTAGTAGTGACTCTAATTGGCACTAGTTCATTATTAGGATTGGCTACAATGGTAATCCCAGATTTCTTAGGAACCACCAGAGTTGGACTCACTTATTGGCTATCAGATATATGGTATGTAGCTCCCACATCCAACAACTTAAGCACCTTAGCTTTAACCACTTCTTTCATATTTAGATTTAATCGACGTTATGGTATCTTGAAGTTTTTGCATTGTCCTCAAGGTGAATGCGATGAGTGCAAATCACAGGATCAATTCCCTTAAGGTCCGCGATTGTCCATCCAAGGTCTCATTTGTGTTCTTCGAGAGTAGGAATGACATACTCTCTTGTTTTTCATCTAGGTGGAAAGAAATCACCACTGGATATGTCTCTTCTTGACCCAAATAAGCATATTTATGATTAGTAGGTACTAGTTTTAGGTTAATCTTCGGTGCCTTGACACTAGATATTAGAGGCTTTGTCTTGGTTTGGGGCAAAATTTCATTTTGTGGCCTCCACCGATTAGTTTCAAGTACCGATGTAGCTTTAAGCAAGGCATCACTTTATGCTTGCCCCCAAGTCAAGAAGTGCATGATCAATCCTGTGGTTCCCAATCACATAGGAGATGGTTAGGCTACCAGGATCTTTGTATTTATGGGGCACATCTTGCTTGAGGATGACACTCACTTTCTCTGCCAAGAAGATTTTCTTTTATATGTTTTGTCTCCTTTTTGTTGTACAAAGATCTTTTAAAAACATAGCTTATGAAGGTATTTGTTTAATGACATCCAATAAAGGAATATTGATTTTCACCTGTTTAAGCACCTCCAAGATATCCTGAGTGTTAGTCAAAGGCTTTGGTGAAATCAACCTTTGAGGAAACTGGGCAACCGACTTATATTGTGTTTCCATTTCTTTCTCATGTGAAGCATTGCTAAGCCCATCATTCCTCTTAGATTCTTCCAAATCCTGAGGCTTCTTAGCCCTTGTCGGGATGGTTTTGTCAATTATTTTCTCTTTCTAAGAGTGGTGATAAATTTAGCTTGTTCCACATGCCAATTGCTTCTTTAAGCTTCAACTGCTTAATTTCTCATTGAAGAAGAGCAACTTTGGTTTTAGCTTTACAACATGCAATCTCACCAATCAATGTGGTGTGTTCTTGCATGAAGGCAACCATTTGGTTAATTTCAGGCCTCTGACCTTGTCTACGTTCGATCAGAGATTTTCGTTCTTCCTTCAGCAATCTCAGTTTATCCTCCATAACTGAGATTTGAGCCTCTAAATCAGTCAAAGAGGCGTTTGACTTCTTTAAGTTGTTGTAGGCTACAACAAGTTGTTCGCTAGCATCTATGATTATCATCCTAATAGAGGAGGGGCGGTCGAATACTCAGCTTGAAGTCTATCTACCATAGTAATTGTATTCGTGAATTAAAGCTAGGAATTCATACAATGCAGGTAGCTTGACCGATAAAGTTTCATCTGATTGAGTGAGACTTCAATATCGTTAAATGAGGCAGTTTAGTCTTTCGATCAATCTTGATGTCATCATGTCAGTAGCACTAGATTGAATGAGAATTTGTAATTCCTCTCGCAGTTGTTGAATTTTCGTTAAAGGTACAGGAGACTCAACCACAAGGATGTTATGAGGAAAGGCTTAGTCAAATGAAGATAATATGTCTTTCTATAGGGAGCGGGTACTTTGAAGAAGATAATGCATGATAATATTGGTTGAAGGGAGTAGAGGAGGGAAGACGTCGACCATCGCAATATTTGTACCTCAACCAGGAACAGTTCGACGAGTTGAGGTATCTCTTGTTCAAGTGTTTCTGCTTCATCCGAAGCAATCTGATGCTCATCGACTGCAATAATTGATTGATCAATTGGTTTTAAGGAAGAAGCAGGCTGAATGGAAGGTAAGGTCGTTGGTGTAGAAGACTTTATAATTTCTTGATTCTGAGTGGATGCAGTTATGGATTGCACAAAGATAATGAAGGACTCCATAGGCTAGTATACTATTACCTCCTCTTAGCCTTCAATTTGACATGTGGGTTACTAACTATCGGTCACTGTTTTCTTTGAGTTATAAACATCAACTGTCTCGGCTTGAGTTTGTACAAGGCCAGTAGGAATGTTTGAAGAAAAAAACCTCCGCTTGAGAAGTTGATGTAGTAATTAACTTGTCAGCTGTAACATCCCAAATTTTTACGACCAGAGTTTATACTCGTGCCCAAGGAAGTCAAGTGTTAATAACGTAAGAATTTGATGCCTCAAAGTCTCGCCTTGATTTTCCTTTCATCTAGATCACATCCAATTACATTCATAAAGGTAATCATCCACAAAAATGAAATCAACCATATTTATCATTCCATAGTAAGAGAATTAAAAAGATTTATCAAATGCTCTCTCAATGAGAGCTTATTACAATATCTGAGTTTGCAGCGAAAATATAAATGAAACCAAATTGTAAATCTCTTTTTTTTATTCAATCAATATAGTCCTTCATCGGAGGATGGTCTGTGTAATGTCTCAGAAAAATTCGTACAAAGACCCGAGTACCACATCAGGTAGAAATCCCTAAGGACCGTATTCTGTAGAAATTTAGGCGAAAATTAATTAAGTACTCCCTGAATTAATCGGTGGATTTAACTCCAACCACTATTTATATAAATGGCAAGACCCAAAACTATTAAAATGGCTAACTCAGCACTGCTTAAAATCAAAAGAAAAATCCCAAAAGCCTGTTGCTCTTGGGAGCACGTTGAAACTCCGTATCAGACCTAGACCGCACATCGAAAATTTGATGACCGTGAAACTATAGGGACATGTCCGTCCTACTGGGCTTGACAACTTTCACGAGAATTGAGCCCAAATAGTGTCTAAAAATGCACAACTTGAGCCCTGAGCAAAGTGTGTGAGAAACGCAAATATCTTTAGAAAATGAAGTGAAACTTAAGTAAATTGGACCTTTCACTCACATGCGAAATTGAAGATTTCAGACCGTCAATTTCTGACCAAACTTCACCCAGGAGAAAATGAAATTTCCCTGCTTATATTCGTACACTCATGGCCCCGATCAAATAAGTATGATCGTTGAACTGACACGGCTCCCCCGTGGTCGATCAACTAATCCAATCGCGTTGAAATCACATCTTGGCATAGATCCATTGTCAGGGAACCTATGCTACGATGTAAGTGAATAATGCACCACCAGATGAGCCCCGTTTGCCAAACAGGCACCCTTTGGTTATAATCTAAATATGCCATGGCCCTGGGGCCATTTACATCACATCTAGGCCTGTATATAGCCCTTAAATCAGCCCATTCCCATTCCATACGAATTTCTCTAACCCTAGGAGAGAGAAGAGAGAAAAGAAGAGAAAAGAGTGAGGAAAGAAGAGAAAGAGTGGGAGATCGTTGCTGGGATTCCTTACCACAACTCCACGCCTCGATTCACCTCCCCACTTCGCCACAAAATCATTTTTGGTTACGATTTGGGTAAGAAATCCTAACCCTAATCTTAATTTAGAAACCTAAATAGAGTAATTGATGAAATAGCTAACCTATTTCATTGTCTAGGTACCCATCGTTCCATTTTCAGGAATGTTGTGTTAGAACCGAGTTCAAATCGGGTATTCCGATGATAAGTGTGAATTATAAACATTTAAGTAATGGTTTTCAATGCTTTCAATGTCAGCTAATGATTTATGTCTGACTTGACTACTACCATATCGTCTTGACACATCGATTTTGATGTATTACACATGTATGAACTATACTAAACAAATATGCATCCTATGTGTTTGTTATAATATTTGAATGAACATGTAAACATGATTTGTGCTTGCTATGACTATTAATCTAGGATTCATGTTTGTCTTATGTATGCCGACCTCTCTATGTAGGGATTTGATAAAATATACATTGTAACTAATCTAGTCTATGTATTCGATAAAGTGTAGCATAAGTGTTTGATAAATTGTCTAAATGAAAAAATGTTGATGATTTGTATTTATTAAGAGTATTAAGATAGGTTTCTTAATTACCTTAATCATATGTATAGTTCCTTTCATGTAATCATGTTTGCTGCTACGAAGTTATGGATAAAATGTAAGCGTTATCTAATATGATAAATGTATTTTGATGAAATGTTCAAGTGAGGAATTGATATGGATTGTTCATTAAATGTTGATATGATTATCACATGTGTCTACCTATTGCATCTGAGTAAGATTAGGGCTACCATGAAGCCTGGGCAATCGGTAACAGTCCGTGTACAGGTGGCTGAATTAGTCTTGCCACATTGGGTAATTCGATGAATCCGGGTCGCACGACAATTATCGATAGTGGTGAGGCCGCAAGGGGTGCTTATGTGCTCCATGTCTATTAAGTTAACGCGTGCTCAAACCAATTGAACTTGTCGAACAAACCGATTGGCCTATTATGTGTTTGCCATGTATAGACATCACTATTTTTTTATACACACACACACACCCCATACACTCACGCTAGTGGAATTTCACCACCAATGGGTACTCAAACCCTTGATCGGGAGTTGAAACTCCTGGGAGTCTACCACTCGAGCAAGAGTAAGGACCCTATGGACATTACTGCTTGAATCTAAGGTACCACTTACTAATGTAAAGACCCGTTTCAACCATGGTACCACGATCTGCTAAGACTCATGAGCCAGGCATGGTGGTATGGGACACCGTGTTTAAACTATCGGCCTACACTGAGGTGACAAGCTTCCGCATAGTGACCACGAGTATAAACTTCTGAATTTACCTATCCACTGTTTTTTATTAGGAGTAATGCCCTACAACTTCCATTTGTATATGGTTAACTAGGATTGACGACCCTAGATGGATCCTTTGTTTGGGTTAATGATATAAAGGGAGGTACCTTAGCTTCCCGAACCAGTAGTGTGAATAAGCTTAATTAAGAACTTGTCTAACACGACCATGCACCACATTACATGTGCTTTGGTGAGGAAGTTGCACTTTAGGGAGTTTATCGTGCATGAAATTGGTTGTCGGAGTTGGTTGTGAGGGGGCTTTGTGCGAGGGCATGCATCATTACTGCACACCATCCTAGCATTAACAAGAATAGTTAGGAAGTGATTGTTGTATTACTTTATCATTACTGCTTGATTGACTTGATAACATGTTAACCTTTGCCTTATAGTACCACTGAGTTGATCACTCACTCCCACCCTAGGACGGTGTTTTAAAACACCAACCAGACTATAGTATAGATGCAGGTGCAGATAATGTGTGTGTAATGGAGCAGGACTACATGAATGTGGAGGAGGAATTCTCCTATTTTTAACTATTAGGCGGGTCTATGTAAACTTCTTGTTGATCCGTAGGGACACTGGGATTGTGGGCTTAGTCGAATACTTGACATTACCCTATTTTATATATTTTGAAACAATACTTGTATATGATCAGCCTAGTTACATACTCATACTTTGGAGTTTGTAAAATACACCTATATTTGGATATATACGTTTCAATCTTCCGCTTGCTTAATTTAATTATATCTGGAGTATGATATACCATTTTGATATAATCTCACTCATGTTTAACTCATTAATATGGATGAAATCTGAACATCATTATCCATGTTGCATAAGTGATGTGCTGGATCTCAGGAGTATAGCTTTGCTCGACCCTCGAAATTTGAGGCATTATAAGTTGGTATCAAAGTATGATTTGGACTAGACCTGGGTTATAGGTAAACGACACACTCTAAATGCACTCTGACTTAGGATGGGAGCGATGAAATGTAAAAATGATCGTAGGATCCCAAAGTTTCACTGGTGGGTGAGATTGACCATTATAGTGTAGCCCGTACCCGTCCAAGTTCATGTAAAATGATCTCAGTTCCTTTTAGGCCGTCAATCAACGGGTTTAAACTATAGGTCAGTGAATACCAAACTTGGAACATGCCAAAAGGTGCAAATATGCGCATGATGGACCGAGAAAATGCATCAAACAGGCATAGGAGCCCAAACCGTACAATATAATGGGACCCAACGGATCCCCAACATGTGTACATCACCCCAGGAGGGGGTGCCCACCGCCCCAGGGTGGAGCCATCGTCGACACCATCAGAGGGGCGCGACGACACACCGCCCACTGCCCACTGGTGTGGGGCCCACCCACGTGTGGGACCACCTATTTAACCCCTCTCTTTCCCTTTTTTCTCATTTCATCCCATTTCAAACACTCTAACCCCCCCCCCCCCCCCCCTAAAAAAAAAAAAACCTCATTTTCTCTCTCAAATCCCCATTCCATACACTCAAAGCTCCCTTTTCTTCTACATTTCGCACACATCTTCCACCATTCTCTCAAAACTATTCCTCACAACTCTCCATCTTCCTTATTTCCCCATCATTTGAGACAAAACCTATCTTTCGTGTCCCATAACTCTTAAACTTTGTCGTCCACTTCAATCTCCAGGCTTTTCCACTTTCGTGGCACTCTTTGAGCTAGTTACTGCCATTTTCTCCATCTCAACGCTCCTTTCCCATATGGGAAAGAGAAGAGTGGCCCGGATGAGGCCGGGCCAAGTCGTCCGACCCACTCGACGAAGAAGGCGAGCGCCGAGGCTAGTACAAGTGTCGAGCGAGAGCAAAGGTCGAAACGGGATCTCGACTCTTGGATCCCCATTGAAAGATCTCTACCACCGGGCACAGAACTAGGTAAGTTCTGCGGTCGTAAAGTTGTATTTGAAGCGCATGTTGATGAGAAAATGTTTGGATTAATGAGAAACTGTTTGGATTATATCCCATGATCAATCTCCTTCTAGAGAATGGGTGGGGTCCCAAATTCAAGGGAAACACTCATGCGAGTGAAGGCACTGTACGAGCCTTTTATGCCCACATACAGAACCTACTACTGGAACCTCTTTAGTTCACTATCCCTTTAGGAAGGCAAGAAGCCATAGTCAATGTGGATGTTATGACTAGTATCATGAGAATTGAACGTGGAGTGGTACATGCCAGTGAGAAGAATCTTACTAGTGAATGAGAGAGAAACTGCCGTACACAGTTTCTTTACGGCCAGTTTAAGCAGTGGAGGTGAGGAAATAGCCTTGCATCGACCAAAATGATAAATGATTTTTGTCCGCTCCACCACATATGCAAGTATAATGTGTATCCTAGGTGGAGTAACCGCACAGAATGCACTAAATTTATGGTAGACTTTCCATATCGAGTTGGATAGGGAGAGAAGTTGTGCCTGCCTACTCTTACCTTGACCCAAATAATTAGCATTGCATGATCTACTAGGGAAGACTCCTCACTACCTTTCGACCAACTCATTTGTAAGATTGCCTAAAATTTTAGCTTTAGACTTCATATGGAAGACCACTCCCTTATCTATTTCATCAATGAGACTACACTCAAAAATATGGGGATTGGCCCTAGGCAACACCAAGGCCGACTTGATGAGTATGGGGATGAAATAAAAGAAGAAAGTGAAGAGGAAGATTAAAGTGAAGGTGAGGAAAGAAATGAAGGGGAAGAAAGCAATGAGGATGAAGAAGGAAGTGAGGAGGAAGAGCAGGAAGAGGTAGAGGAGGCCCAAGATTCAGATGAAAAACCTCCTACTACACATAAAGATTGCCATGATTGGGCTACCTTAAGTGCCCTCATGGCCAGGATTGAAGAAAACCAGGCCACCCTGAAGTAGGAGATCAAGGAGAATCAGGCCTATCTGAAATAAAAATTTAAGAGAATGTCTCACACCTTGAAGACCCTCCTGTGCTGTATGCAGGATAAGGGTGCGCCTCTACCTTCACCAGAGTTAAAGGACTAGTCATGTATTGCAGTTGTCTTCTGGTTTTCTTTGTTTCTTATTTTCTTTGTAATAGGCCTGGTTGGCTTAGTTGGATGTTAGAGTAGTTACCGTTAAAAGCTTTTGCTAGATAAGCTCACATGCATTCTCTGTCATAATTCATGTAATGCTACATCTCATGTATTATGATAAATTTTGGCTAAACGAAATGCATGAAGCTTCTTTTGATATGGATTATGTCGAATGTTTGGAAAAGTGGGTAATGTTGTCCTAATCTTACACATGTTACACCCTATGTTCTATATAGGGAATGCCTCCTAAAAACACTCGGAATATAACACGTCTCGCACTTGGTGAATCAATTAACGGGGCACCTCCCCTGAGCGATAGCTATATGGACCCCAGTTTGGGCCTGTATATTGAGACAATACTGGATTCACAGCCGGCCACTGACCCTACTAGTGGGCCAACATCGAATGCACCACTGGTGTTGGGACAAAACTGTGCATCTTCGTTGATGTCACACAAGCCTCAGGCGGCTCCTCCGCCTGATAGGTTGGAGCAGATGATGTTCCTAATGCAGCAACAACAACAAGTCTTGGCCACTATAGCAAGGGCCACTGTCCAAAACATGAATATGGTCCCACCTGTACCACCTGTGCAGCCTGCTGAACTATGGCTATGAGTGGCTTATTCAAGCGCTTTCAGCGCCTTCACCCTCCCACTTTTGTGGGTACTCACAGACCCAAGGAGGTTGAGTACTGGTTAGACCTCATTTCCAAAATGTTGAGGCCGTTGCACTATACTGAGGCAGAGCAAGTGGAGCTTGTTACTTATATGTTTGAGAAGGAGGCTAGTCTTTGGTGGGACAGCATCCTACGAATCATTCCTGCAGGATACGTGTGGAAGTGAGACGCGTTCGAAGTTTGTTTCCATGGAAAGTACTTCCCCCTCACTTATCGTAATGAAAAGGATGGTGAATTTCTTTGCCTCCAATAAGGGGGGATGATGGTAGCTGAATACGAGAACCATTTCATGGAGCTAGCCAGATATGCTCTATTGATCCTGGCAAACGAGCCAATGAGAATGCGACAATTTTCAGAGCGTCTGCAGCCTGATATCTGCACTAAGATGTGTTGCGCTAGCATTTCCAATTATGCTAAGCTCGTGAATGTCCCTGCGAGCTGAGCAGGATGGTGAATGAGTGTCTCGGACACGTATACTAATGGGCCCGAGGCCTCAGCCTGAATTGTTGAACCGACCATTCCTCAGCAAGAGGCTGCGTGTAGATTCACCTCCCAGGCTAATGGCTCCACCAACCCAGCAGAGGCGATAAGATCTTTGGTGCGCCTACTGTAAGAAGACGGGCCATAATGAGCCTTTTTGTTTTACTATGATGAGGGACAATGGTTTTACGCAGCCTCAGAAAACCAACCGCTAGCCACCATAAGTTATATTAGCTCCACCTTTATGATCATCACCACCAGCACGGCCATTTTTCTGACCTCCCGTATCTCAAAACAAGCCACCTCAATGACCTATGGCACGCAACCTAATTATCCTCAACAAGCGCATGTACATGCACTTGCAGCTAAAGCATCTGAGTCAGCAACTACAGTGTCTTTAGCTTTTAAAGTCACTGCCCATATCCAATGTACACCTGTATTTCTGTTTGTGGACACTGGGTCCACCATTTCGATGATATCATACTCTACAGTCAAACGGTTAGAGTTGAATACTAACCTTATGGTTGGGGTGAGAGTTATTACAGCAAGAACTTTTACCGACGCCACTAAGCTATGTAAGGGTTGCCTGATAAACTTAGGAAGCAGGGTGGTGTCTATTGACCTAATTATCACATCATTTTATTATTACGACATCATCCTCAGTATGTATTAGCTCACCGAATTGAAGGCCAAGATTGATTGCGATACCAGATTAGTGATGGCGCATGGGCCTGAGAACACGACCTTCACTTTTCCTATTCAGGTTAGTTGTCTTTACCGCGTTCATAGTTACGCATCTCTGTTGGAAGATTTTGATAGCCCGACACTTAGGGACATGCCAGTAGTTTAAGATTTCCCAGACGTGATCAGAGTGATCCCCAGACTATCTCCTTGGCGTGAGATCGACTTTACTATCGACCTTATCCCAGATGCGGCACCGATTTCTTTACCACATACTGCATGCCTCCGTGTGAGATGGAGGAATTGAGGAAGCAGATAGATGATGTATTGGATGTAGGTTTTATACGACCAAGCGTATCTCCTTGGGTAGCTCCTGTGCTGTTTGTAAAGAAGAATGATGGATTGCTCCAATTATATATAAATTATCATAGGTTGAATCACGTTATAGTGAAGAACAAGTATCCTCTTCCCAGGATAAATGACCTGTTTGACCAATTAAAGGGAGCGTAGTATTTTTTTAAAATACACCTGTAGTCTGGGTATCATCAGTTGTATGTCAGAAATGAAGATGTGCAGAAAATAGCATTCAGAACCAGTTTTGGGCACTACGAGTCCTCGTGATTCCATTTGAGCTTACAAATGCACCGGCCGTGTTCATGGACCTCATGAACCGGGTGTTTCAGCCGTATCTGAACCAATTTGTCATCATTTTTATAAATGACATTTTAATATACTTAAAGAGTTGGGAGGATTACGAAGAACACCTGCGAGCAGTCTTCGATACTCTCGGGAAGAATCAGTTATTTGCTCAGTACCGGAAATGCGACTTCTGAAAGGAAGAAGTCAAGTTCCTAGGGCACGTGGTGTCCAAGGAAGGAATTGTCATAGACCTAGTTAAGGTGACCGCAGTGCAGGACTGGGAGCAGCCCAGTTTCGTTACTGAAGTGAGGAGTTTCCTAAGTTTGGCTAGCTATTATCGCTGATTCATTAGAGACTTCTCTAAGATAGCCTGGCTATTATCTCAACTTACTTGGAAAGACCTTAAGTTCACTTGGAATGAGAAAGTAAAAGTAGCCTTCCAAGAATTAAAGGATAAGCTGACGTCTACACCCGTGTTAGTATTGCTAGAATAGGGGGTTAGATATACCATTTACACCGACGCTTCTCATGTTGGTTTGGGATGTTTACTGATGCAAGAGGATAGGGTGATCACCTATGCCTCGCGACAGTTGAGGAAGCACGAAGAAAACTACCCCACTCACAACATGGAATTGGCAGTGGTCATCTTCGCATTAAAGCTCTGGAGACATTACCTCTATGGAGAGGAGTTCGAGCTCTTTTCTGACCACCAGAGCCTCAAGTACATTTTTACGCAGAGGGACCTGAACATGAGACAACGACATTAGATGTAGACTTTGAAAGACTTTAAGTTTGAAACCTCCTACCATCCTAGTAAGGCCAACCTTGTGGCCAATGTATTGAGTCGCAAGAAAACCATAGAATTTGTGGTCCCATTAATGATAGAAGAGTGGGATATGGTAGAGTTTATGCGAGATTTCAAACAGAAGTTGACAGTGGAGGAGCTATTCAAGAGCGTCGCACACATACACATTTAGCTACTTACTGATGACCGAATTATTGTAGCTCAAAAAGAGGATGAACTGTTGGTGAAAATGAGAGAACGAGAGAGTGACAATGAAGAATCTGAATGGAGAATTGGCTCGAACAGAGGTTTACAATATCGTGGCCGCCTATGCGTCCCGAATCTCCATGACTTGAGAAGGGAAGTTGTAGAAGCCACTCACAATTCAAGGATGGTGATGCATCCAGGCAGTATAAAGATGTATAGAGATATGAAACATTCGTACTGGTAGGACAACATGAAGGCCCACATAGCAGACTTTGTGTCCCGTTTTCTCACGTGCCAGCAAGTTAAGGCCAAACATTGCCGACCCCCTGACTTACTTCAGCCCATGCCCATAGTTGAATGGAAATGAGATTCATATCTATGGATTTCATTTCAGGTTACCAAAGATGAGAAAGGGGCATGACTCCATTTGGGTGATTGTGAACCAATTGATGAAATTGGCTCATTTCCTCCTGATTAGAATTTCTAACTCGGCAGATGACCTAGCCAAGTTGTACATCAAGAAGATAGTACGACTGCATGGAGTTCCTATGGAGATTGTGTCAAACCGAGACAGGTGATTCATGTCCATTTTCTGGACTTGAATCCAAGAAGTAATGGGAGTACAACTGAAGTTCAATACCGCGTTCCACCCACAGACTGATGGGTAGACGGAACGGGTAAATCAGATATTAGAAGATATGTTGTGAGCTTGTGTACTTGATTTCAAGGACAGTTGGGATGACTGTCTCCCTTATGTCGAGTTTGCTTATAACAATAGCTTCCAAGCTAGCATTAGCATGACTCCTTATGAAGCCTTGTACAGGCGCTTATGTTGAGCAGCACATTGTTGGGTAGAAGTTTTCGAGAAGAGTTTGGTTGGCCCAGATTTAGTATAGGCAACCTCAGAGAAGATTGATATTATTAGGCGGTGACTTCTTGCACCCCAAAGCAGACAAAAAAGTTACGCTGATACAAGACGGCGATAACTAGAATTTGAAGTTGGAGACCATGTATTTATTAAGGTTTTCCTAATGAATGGATTCCTTTGATTTGGCAAGAAAGGAAAACTCACGCCATGATTTATTGGTCCATTCTAGATTATAGATCAAGTGGGTGTGGTAGTGTACCGCCTCACTTTTCCCACACCACTTGCCGGCGTGGACAACGTATTTCACGTGTCCATGTTGAAGAAATATGTTCCTGAACCTACCCACACTATTAAATGGGAGCAAGTATAGTTACTTATGTACTGCAACCAACGCGTGTTCTCGATAGGAAGGAACAAGTGTTATGCAACAAAGTTATCCCACTCGTGAAAGTATTATGAACGCACCGCACTGAAGAAGAGGCTACTTGGAAAGCGGAAGCAGAAGTTCATAAAAATTACCGTCAGATCCTCGAGAAGTACAAAAAGGTACTAATTTTGGGGACGAAATTTTTCTTTAAGGGGGGTAGATTGTAAAGTCTTAGAAAAATTCATACAAAGACCGGAGTACCAACTCAGGCACAAATCCCTAAGGACCATATTCTGTAGAAATTTATGCAAAAATTAATTAAGTACTCACTGAATTAATCGATGGATTTAACTCCAACCACTATTTATACAAAATGGTAAGACCCAAAACCATCAAAATCACTAACTCAGCACTACTTAAAAACCTAAGAAAAATCCCAAAAGCTTGTTGCTCTTGGGAGCACATTGAAACTTCATATTGGACCTAAACCGCACGTCGAAAGTCCGATGACCGTGAAACTATAGGGATATGTCCGTCCTACTAGGCTTGATAACCATTGTGGGAATCGAGCCCAGATAGTGTCCAGAAACGCACTACTTGAGCCCTGAGTAAAGTGTGTGAGAAACGCGAATATCTTTAGAAAATGAAGTAAAACTTAAGTGAATTGGGCCTTTCACTCACATTTGAAGTTAAAGATTTCAAACCATCAGTTTCTGACCAAACTTCACCCAGGGGAAAAAAAAATTTCCCTGCTCATATTCGTATACTCATGGCCCCAATCGAATAAGTATGACCGTTGAACTGACACGAGTCCCCCGCGGTCGATCAGCTAATCTAATCACACTAAAATCACATCCTAGCATAGATCCTTTGTTAGGGAACCTATACTACGACGTAAGTGAATAATGGACCTCCAGATGAGCCCCATTTTCCCGAAACAGGCACCATTTGGTTATAACCTAAGTATACCATGACCCTGGATTCATTTAAATCACATCTGGGCCTATATATATCCCTTAAACCACCCTATTCCCATTCCATACGAATTTCTCTAACCCTAGGAGAGAAAAGAGAGAAAAGAAGAGAAAAGAGTGAGGAGAGAAGAGAAAGAGTGGGAGATCGTTGTTGGGATTCCTTCCCATAACTCCACGCTTCAATTCACCTCCCCACTTTGCTACAGAATCATTTTCGGTTACGATTTGGGTAAGAAATTCTAACCCTAATATTGATTTAGAAACCCAAATAGAGTAATCGATAAAATAGCTAACCTATTTCATTGTCTAGGTACCCGTCATTCCATTTTTGGGAACGTTGTGTTGGAACCGAGTTCAAATTGGGTATTCCAACAAAAGGTGCAGACTATAAATGTTTAGGTTATGGTTTTCAATGCTTTCAATGTCAGCTAATGATTTATGTCTGACTTAACTGCTACCATATCGTCTTAGACACGTTGATTTTGATGTATTACACATGTATGAACTATGCTGAATAAATATGCATCCTATGTGTTTGTTGAAATGTTTTAGTGAACATGTAAACATGATTTGTGTTTACTATGACTACTAATCTGGGAATCATGTTTGTCTTATGTATGCCGACCTCTCTGTGTAGGGATTTGATAAAATATACGTTGTAACTAATCTAGTCTATATATTCGATAAAGTGTAGCCTAAGTGTTTGATAAATTGTCTGAATGAGAAAATGTTGATGATTTGTATTTATTAAGAGTATTAAGATAGGTTTCTTAAATACCCTAATCGTATGTATAGTTCCTTTCATGTAATCATGTTTGTCGCTACGAAGTTATGGACAAAAGTAAGTGTTATGTAATATGATAAATGTGTTTTAATGAAATGTACAAGTGTGGAATTGATATGGATTGCTCGTTAAATGCTGATATGATTATCACCTGTGTCTAGCTATTGCATCTGAGTAAGGTTGGGGCTACTACGTAGGCCAGGTAATCGGTAACAGTCCATGTATAGGTGGCTGAATTAGTCTCGCCATATTGGGTAATTCGACGAATTCTGGTCACACGACAATTGTTGACAGTGGTTAGGCCACAAGGGGTGCTTATGCACTCCATGTCGATTAAGTCAACGTGTGCTCGTACCAATTGAACTTGCCAAACAAACTGATTGGTCTATTGTGTGTTTACCATGTTTGGACCTCACTACTTGAATCTAAGGTACCACTTACCAATGTAAAGGCCCGTTTCAACCATGGTACCATGATCCGCTAAAACTCATAAGCCAAGCATGGTGGTATGAGACATCATGGTCGAACTATCGGCCTACGTTAGGGTGACGAGCCTCCCCGTGGTGACCATTGAGAAATCCAAACTCGTGAGATGAGCATGGTGGTATGGGACACCTTGTTTGAACTATCAACCTATGCTAGGTAACGAGCCTCCCTGTAGTGACCACGAGTATAAACTTCTGAATTTTTCTATCCACTGTTTTTCATTAGGAGTGATACCCTACAACTTGCCTATCGTATGTGGTTAACTAGGATTGATGACCCTAGATGGATCCTTTGTTTAGGTTAATGATATAAAGGGAGGTACCTTAGCTTCCCAAGCCTACTGTATGAATAAGCTTAATTAAGAACTTGGCTAATGCGATCATGCGCCGCATTGCATGTGCTTTGATGAGGAAGTTACACTTTAGGGAGTTTGTCATGCATGAAATTGGTTGTCGGATTCACTTGTGAGGGAGCTTTATGCGAGGGCATGCATCATTACTACACACCATCCCTGCATTAACAAGAGTAGTTAGGAAGTGATTGTTGTATTGCTTTATCATTATTGTTTAATTGACTTGATAACATGTTAACCTTTGCCTTATAGTACCATTGAGTTAATCACTCACTCCCACCCTAGGACGGTGTTTTAAAACACCAACCAGACTATGGTTTAGATGCAGGTGCAGATAATGTGTGTGCTATGGAGAAGGACTACATGGATGAGGAGGAGGAATTCTCCTATTTTCAACTATCAGGCGGGTTTATGTAGACTTCGTGCTAATCCACAGGGACACTGGGATTATGAGCTTAGTGGAATACTTGACATTGCCCTATTTTGTATATTTTGAAACAATAGTTGTATATGATCAACGTGGTTACATACTCATACTCTGGAGTTGGTAAAATACACCTATATTTGGATATATACGTTTTAGTCTTCCGCTTGCTTAATTTAATTATATCTGGAGTATGATATCTTATTTTTGTAAGACCCCGTCTATTCCGTATGACTTTCTATGCTTATGTACACAATGATTGACGTCCTTAGCTAGACCTGAATTGATTATTTATAGTACACACCCAACTGACCAAAACCTCAAGACCCCGAAACCTATTTCATATCGACTATCCCGTCGTCGCGATCATGGAGGTACAACCCATGCATCTGTACAATACTCCGTTAGTGAGATATGCCATGAAGAATCATTAGTGTGTCATGTGCGCAAGGCGCCATGTACTCCATTCCACACATGTGCACAACACATGTCATACACACATGCATATGCCACACATGGGTGAGAGAATCTCTACCCATGTGTGATATCACACACCCATACCTCCCATCTCTCATGTGCTCTTCCAAAGTCAACACCTCTCCATTCCATACCCTATATATGACATCATCACACTAAGCCATCCCATGCTCCTTTAATCCACCATTAATTACAAATCATGAATTAATTGTCATAATCTTAGTCTAAGCTAACTAAGATCACATTAATTGAATTTAACCACATTTTAACAATTTCTCTACATATATCCCTTCATTGATTAACATTTCACCATTTTTTCTACACAAAGAGAGAGAGAGAGAGAGAGAGAGGAGTGATCTTGGTGGGACATCAACTCCAACAATCCCATCCTTTCCATCCATCTCAACCATCAATTCCATCCCTTCCATCCATCTAATTCATCAAGGTGAGTGCACTCACTCCACTCTTGGTTTATTTTCTTTTTGATTATTTGTATGATTATTAGTGGTGATGATTTTATTATAATAATGTGATCAATGGTGTGGATATATAAGAGAGTATGATGTGTTTAATAGTGATAATGATGATCAATAATGGTGATGATATGATGTGTTTAATGGCATGGATTCATAGATAATACATATAAAAAGAATAATAATAAAAATAATTTTTTTTATAGACTTTATGTGGGACCCATTGATTGTGGGCCCCACTAGAATTTTATAGGCCATCCAAATCATCCAAAGTGTGGCCCATTGTGTTAGCTAAACACACACACTCACACCCATGCACACATGTGCACACCACACCATAAAAATACATAAATAAATAAAATAAAAGGAGGAGGAGTGGAAGCTGTGCTGCCAACATCCAGAGGACGCTGCATTCCCTGCTACTGGTTAAAAGAAATGAGGGAAGGGGTTGTGGGCCCACAACGCCCCCCTCCTTGTATATGTTTGATCCACGCCGTCAATCCTATTTTCCAACTCATTTTAGGCATTGAGCCGAAAAATGACGCCGATCTAGATCTTTAGTAGGCCACACCATCAAAAATACCATTTTAATAGTGTTAAACTGTTAGGGCCCGTTGTGATGTTTCTGTGCATCAAAACATGCTGCATATTGGACTTGTTGGATGTGTCACGAACCAGAGAATGCAACAAACGGACTTGATTATCTTGATGTGCGCCCCACTTATGAAAAACCACAATAAAACAATAATATATATATATATATATATATATATATATATATATATATATATATATATATATATATATATATATATGTCACAGCTGTTGCTGCTTAGAATGGACAGGGACGGTGGGTCCCACCACTGGTCCCACCATGATCTATGTCGAACATTAGCACCATGCATTTGATGGGTCCCCTTTAAATGGTGGGATCCCCCAAAAATCTGCCGCACACGGAACTCAGGTGGCCCACACCATCCAATATCATGTGAAGACATGCGAAAACATATAAAAGTACTTGTTGGGGCCCACCTAAAATTTTGATGCATCTGAAACTTAGACTAACCCCTCCACCAAGTGGAACACACACAATGGATGGATTAGATCTCTTAAGTGACCTACCTTGATGTGAAATATAAAATATAAAATAAAATAAAAAGAAAGGGCATGGAGGAGGTGACGTTCTCCCTGGACGTCCAGAGAGTGCGGGCCCACCTTTGGGGTAAAGTTTTGTGGGGCTGATTTTAGCCACACCATAATATATGTGTTAAATCCACACTGTTCATCCATCTTTGTAACGGCCCGAAAATTAGGGCTCAAGCAAAGCTCAACTCCCGAGTTCTTACAAATCACTTATGCAACATAGAAAATGATGATTTAATGTCGTCCGTGTTAGTGCATTAAACAAGAACGAGATTAAGCTAAATCAGCATATCATACTCTAGAGACGATTAAATTTAAGCAAGCGGAAGACTGTGATAGATATATAAAACATATAAACATTTGTAGGTCTCCAGAGTGTGAACATGTTACCCGGTTAACTAAATTACATGTATAGTTCTCAAATTACAAAACGATAAAGGGTAATGTCTATTAATCCATATCCCTGCAGCTCCATTGACGCAACTCCAGGTCTACATAGACCCACCAGAGAGTTGTAAATAGGAGAACTCCTCATTGTCGTAGAAGTCAGGCTCTACCTCATAGGCCTAGAGTATGCTGGAGGTCACTACGAGAGGCTCATCACCTGATCGTAGGCCGACAACACGAATACAGTGTCCCATACCACCGTATTCGGCTCATGAGTTTGGGTTGCTCACTGGACACTACGGAGAGGCTCGTCGCCCTAGCATAGGCCGACAGCTCGACCACGGTGTCCCATACCACCATACCCGGCTCACGAGTCTTAGCGGATCGTGGTACTAAGGTTAAACGGATTTTCATTGGTAAGTGGTACCTTAGATTCAAGTAGTTGCATCCATACATGGTAAACACACATTTAGGCCAATCGGGTTAGTTGACAAGCTCGATTGGTACGAGCGTACATTGGATTTGGTCGACATAGACCGCGTAAGCACTCCACGTGGCCTAACCACTACCGATAATCTCCGTACGATTCAGATTCCTCAAACGTATCTGTGGTGGCGAAACTAACTCAGCCACTTGATTGGAACCCGTTACTGATTGCCTGGACTATGTAGTAGTCCCAATCACACTTAAATGTAACAGGAAACCATATGTGATAGGCAAATCAATATTGAACAAGTAATTCAGACAATACAACCACTTGAGCATCTTATGAAATACGAAATTTCCATAGCATTACACACATGCATTCCATACACAAATTACATAATAGGATATAAGTTACATGAAGGAATTCATACATATGGCTAAGGTGATTGAAAATCTCTTCTCAATAAGGTGATTGAAAATCTCTTCTCAACACCTCCATTAAAGGCATTTCATCAAACAAGTACTCATTCAGACATTTTATCAAACACCTAGACTACACATTTCAACATATATGTTATAATTTAGTTATAACCTATATTCGGGCAAATCCTTTCATAAGGGTTGTCACACATACAACAATCATATATTCATGATGAATACTCATGGCAAGCACAAAACATAATTCAATATTTATTCAGACATTTCAACAAACACATATGATGCATTATATTCAACATGATTTATATATGTGTGCAATATAAGGAAAGCGTCATATCTAAGCACATGTGACAGTAATCAAGTCAATCATAAATCATTACTGACATTGATAGCCTTAAAAACCATAACCTAAACATTTATAGTCCACACCTTTTGCCGTTAGACACGTATTGAGCTCGGTTTGTACACTAAGTCTTTGTCTACGGCACAATGGCCACCTGAATCATGGAATATGTTAGTTATTTCACCGATCTTCCTATTGGAAATCTAAAACAGATTAGGGTTAGGATCAACGGTCACCTAAATCGCCGAATAGGTTAGTTATTTCACCGATCTTCCTATTTGGATATCTAAAATAAATTAGGGTTATGATTTATTAAGATGGATCCTAAGTTTTAAAGTAGTGTAGCGTTAACGATTCTACTAGTTTTGGGTCTTACAGTTCGTATAAAAAGTTGTTCAAGCTAATTCACCGACTAAATCAGTTTAGTACTTAATTAATTTTCATCTAATTTCTAAAGGATTCGGTCCTTAGCGATCTTTGCCTAAGGTGGTACTCGGGTCTTTATATGAATTTTTTCGAGACGTTACAATCTTACTAGCCCCATTTATTGTATGATCCCAAAAATCAGGTCGATTAGAAGTTTATGCAGGCCATGCCACTTAGGCAGTGGAAATTTTACTCAAAATACTTAGATTTTTCTGGGGCCCACCTTGGTGATGAAAGGTATATCTGGGCCATTCGTCCACTCCTTCACACCATTTTAAGTCATGAGAAAAAGAATGAGGCAGATCCACACCTTAGGTGGACCACACTATATGAAATAGTGGGAATAAAAATCCCTACTATTAAATCCTTTGAGTTCTACCGTGATGTGTAACTGTCACTAAAAGTTGGGTTAGCCATTAGACCATGGAGCCAACTCATTACATGTATTTTATATCCAAGTCATCCATCATTTAGACCATCCATGTCTTATGAGCCCCACCTGACGTATGTACCTTATATCCATGTCATTCGTCTAATGGATGGTATCAGCTATGATGTTGTTTTTTTGTACAAATTGTTCATGGGGTGAACCCCACCATGTTAGCGGGACCCATAATTATATGAAATATAATAATAATAATAACAATAAGGAAAGGAAATTGCATGCTTACTAATGAAAACTTTCCTAGACATAATGTGATGCATGTGAAGCCTACCTAGGTGCATGTGTTGTATACCCACATTGCCTATATTTTTCAGTCACTTGGGAAGTGAGCCCACCTCCTGCCTGTGGACACAAGATGAAGTAGAACTCAATTTTAGGAGGGCCATGCTACAAGTAGAAACAGTAAAAATAACCATTGGAAATTCTTAGGCTATATTGTGCCCCCATATACTGGGATGCTTCCTTGACCATGGACTCCACCTTGTAGTATGATGAAGATCCATGCCATTCATCAGTTTATCCTTATCATTTTAGGGTATGTCATTCATCGGTTTAGGGATGCTTCCTTAACCATGGACTCCAACTTTCATGAATACGTGGTCCCCAACCTCAAACTCTAGCTGTCGCTACCTCGTATCGGCGTAGCTCTTCTGTGCTGCCATAAGTTGACGCCTGATAATGTCGATCTTCTCTGAGGTCGCCTGTACTAACTCTGGGCCAATCAAACTCTTCTCACCAACCTCTGCCCATACAATGCCTCATAGGGAGCCATGCCAATACTCGCCTGAAAGCTATTATTATATGTGAACTCTGCATAAGGAAGACAGTTCCCAACTGTCCTTGAAATCAAACACACAAACTCGCAGCATATCTTTCAACACCTGATTTACCCATTTAGTCTGCCCATCAGTCTGTGGATGGAATGCGGTACTGAACTTCAGTTTCACACCCATCACTTCCTAGATACGAGTCTAGAAAATAGATGTAAATCATGTATCTCAGTTCGACACGAGCTCCATAAGAACCCCATGTAGACGTATAATCTTGTAATGCCTTGAAATTCGGGGATCGAGCATAACTCAGCTCCCAAGTTCCAAAACATCACTTATGCAATATAAACAATGATGGATGTATATTGTCTGTGTTAGTGCATAAAAAATGAAATAGATCAAGCCAGATCAACAGACATAATTCAGGGATATTGAGGAAATACAAGCGGAAGACTTAAATACATATATAAATCAAAAAAGAATCTCCAAAATATGCATGCTCTGTCCAGGGCAAAATATACAACTGTGTCTCAAAATATATGGATCAACTGTGTAAAATTGTCATATACATATCCCAAAGATCCCCGCTCGTCAGGACAAGGCTCACGTGAACTCCCCTGAGAACTGCATAAATGAGAACGCCTCCTTGTCCTCATCAAATTCTGGCTCCGCCTCGCTAGCATCGCCATCACCTGTAACTATATCAGAGTCTGGTTAGTATTTAAGAACCGTTCCAGAACGTGGGAGTGAGTGATCAACTCAGTGGTACTATACAGTAAATATCAATTCAATCAAGCAGTAATGATAAAGCAGTACAATCAAACATGTCCTAGATATTCTTGTTAATGCAAGAGTGATATGAGAGAATGATGCATGCCCTCACCACAAACTCCCTCATGCAACATCATCTAACGATCGCGGCATGAATCACTACCACTGTGCTCTCACACCAACGCCAATGGCACATGCAATGCGATATCATGAATATGATTATCCAGTTCTTATTAGTCCTTTTCATACAGCGGTATTGGGAAGCTAAGACACCTCCCTTATATCAATCCCCAAACATTGATCCATTCTAGGGTCGTCAGTCCTAGGAAATCTCATATGATGTTACGGTTCTAGGTCACTGCAAGGGCTGCTAGGGCTGTTGTACGGAATCGTTACACTACTCCCCCATCACCAAATCAATACAGGCCTAGTTATATCCTCAATACTGCAATAAGACTCGTCGCCCTTTTGCAGTGTCAGGATATACTCGAGGTCACTACAGAGGGCTCGTCACCAATCAATGTAGGCCGACAACAAGAATATAGTGTCCCATACCACCATAATCTGCTCACGAGAGTAGGGTGCTCATTGGTCACTACGGGAAGGCTCGTCGCCCCAGTGTAGGCCGACTGCTCGACCACGGTGTGAGCTTAAGTTCGATCGCATTTACTAAAGATTCGATGTGTAGGTGAACTGGGAAGAATCCTAAGGAGATCAATAGGTTCATCCACACTTTCTCTCTCTTTTCTCTCTTGAAAAGGTAGGGTTTAGAAAATTCGTATGGAATTTGGGAATGAGGGTTTAAGCCTTTTTATAAGCCTAAAGTTGACGAAAATAGCCTTAAGACCAAGGTATACTTAGGTTATAACCAAATTGGGCTCTTTCTGATCCAACAGAGCACTTCTGGAGGTCCTCTTATCAAATGCGGTCGAACTTAAGCTCACTAGCATCGGATCTTTAGTAAATTAAGTTTTCACTCTGATCGGGTTTCTAGATCGTCCGTGGTGGACCAACTTCAATTCAATGGTTACCGGAATTCGATCAAGGCCACAAGTACTTTGACATGTAAGGGCCACCTATCCTAATCCGAGGGTGAATTTGGGTCAAAATCTAAGGGTCAGAATGCTTAAAAATAATGCGCAAGTGAAACGTTTTAGATTACTTAAAAATATATTTAATTTTCTAAAAATCTTCATTTTCTTACTCTCTTCACTCCGGACTCAATAAAATGGTCTCAGGACATCGTTTGGGCTTAATTTTCGAGGTGATTGTCAAGTCCAACTAAGCGGTCGTAATGGTTTAAGTTCATAGCTATCAGACTTTTGAAGTGCGGTCTAAATCCAATACAAAATTACAAAGCATTCCCGGGAGCAACTGGGTTTAAAGTTGGATCCTAGATGTCAGGGTAATATAGCGTCAATGATTCTATAGGTTTTGGGTCTTACAGATCGTATTGAAAGTTATTGGTGCTAATTCCATAAGTAATCTAGTTTAGCACTAATTAAAACACATAAAAGTTCTAAGGGATTTGGTTCTAAATGATTTCTGCTAAAGATGGTACTCAGGTCTAAGTACGAATTTTTCTAGGTCGTTACAAATCTCCTTGATGTACAACCTGGCCAACTCATCTGCTGAGTTTGAAATTCTAAGAGGGAGAAAATGAGCCGATTTCGTCAACTGGTCCACAATCACCCAAATGGAGTCATGTCCCTTCCTTGTCTTCGGTAACCCTGAAATGAAGTCCATAGAGATGAAATATCATTTCTATTTAGCTATGGGCATGGGCTAAAGTAAACCAGGAGGTTGACAATGTTCGGCCTTGACCTGTTGGCGCGTGAGACAACATGAGACATAGTCTGCTATGTGGGCCTTCATGTTGTCTCACCAATACGACTTCTTCACGTCTCGATACATCTTCGTACTACCAGGATGTACCGCTATCTTCAAATTGTGATCAGCTTCGAGAACTTCCTTTTTCAAGTCATGAAGACTTTGGATGCATAGGCAGCCACGATAACATAAACCCCCATCCAAACTAACTCTCCACTCAAAGACTTCATCATCACTATCTTGTTTCCTCATCTTCACCAACCAGTCATCCTCCCCTTAGGCCACTATGATTCGGTCATCGATGAATGGCTATACCCGAATGTGTGTGACACTCTCAAATAGCTCCTCTACCATAAGTGTAAGACCCGTATCCTAAACCGTACTGTTCCATCAACTTTCACGATCCTTCTGGTCGAATTCCGACAACCTGCGACCAATAATCGACGTTGCGCATGACCGTAAGTCGTATCCTATATACATTTGAGTCATCTTAATCCAAGACTTGTATCATTGCGACGCACCGTCACCGCGTTTCCAACGCCGCAACTCAC
The DNA here is from genome assembly GCA_037074715.1 of Magnolia kwangsiensis. Lineage (NCBI taxonomy): Eukaryota > Viridiplantae > Streptophyta > Magnoliopsida > Magnoliales > Magnoliaceae > Magnolia > Magnolia kwangsiensis. Next base: position 109,883,097 of record CM073576.1, on the reverse strand, counting down.
GCATCGATCCGATACCCAGACGATGAGATGCGGACCCGCGTTCAGTTCGAGGAAAAACACCACGCATTGCAAATCCCAAGAGAATCTCTACAAAGTGTCAAATTAATCCCATCAATCACTTTATGTCAAGTACAAGTACCCATGCTTCCTTTCTCCACAAGTCAAGCAACCACCAAAGTTAACTAACCTCTCACTTCACCCATCACTCACCTCACCCATCACTCACTTCACATCACTCCATCACTCTTACAACTCTCTCTCTCTCCCTCTCATTTCTCAACACACCAAACCCAAGCAAGGGAGCACTCCCACGTCCAAGGCTTCCCATAAGAGAAAAGAGCATTTGTGAGGCTCACTTTCCCCTTCCAAAACCTCTATTGTAACACTCCAGATTTTTTCCAACCTGGGATTAGACGCCTTTAAGCAACGGGTCAACCAAAACACCTTGGTAACCACTCAGAACCTAATTCCAAAGCCAAAGAAATCACTTAGGATTAATTCCTTTAGAAATTAAGCGTAAGTTAGTTAGCGCTATGCTAGAGAAGCTGGGAAATTATCCCTGATCGCTTTAAATACATTCTACAAGATCCAAAACTTGTAGAAACAAGGACACTACAATACTTTAAAATTCAGGATCAAACTCTAAACCGGTTTGTTCTTGGGAACCCTTTGAAACTTTGTATTGGATCTATACCGCGCGTCGAAAGTTCGATATCTACCATCTTAGACCGTTATGACCGCTTGGCTGGACTTGACAATCATTTTGAAAATCAAGGCCAACCGACGTTCAGAGGCTATTTCATTGAGCTTGGAGTGAAGAGAGTGAGAAAAGGGTTAGATTTGAAAATTTAAATCCAAATCTAGCACGTGACTTGGCACGTTATTATTAATCATTCTGACCGTCAGAATTCAGCCAAATTACACCCTCGGATCAGGAAAAATTTCTCTTTCATATCATGAGACTTGTAGACCTGATCTAGGTGCGATGACCGCTGAACTGAAACTGAACCGCCACGTGCGATCTGGGAACTCTACCGGACTGAAAACTGGGTGTGAGCAACATCCAGTGACCATGAGCTTAAGTCCGACCGCGTTCGACCAGGGGACCTCCCGAAGTGCTTCTTTAGACCAGAACAGCCCCGATTTGGTTATACCTTAAGTAGACATTGTTCCCAAGCCTAATTTGGGAAGGTTTTAGGCTATAAAAGGGCTTTAAACCCTCACTTATCTCACCCATCCGAATTTGCTAGAAACCCTAGTTAGAGAGAGAGAAAAAGTGAGAGATTGTGAGAGAGTGTGGGAGAGATCTTCCCGCCACTTGCTGCAGCTATTGCACGTGCTTAAGCAACGTATCCCAATCACTTTGCCGGTGATTCCAATGCATTTCTAGGTAAGAAAAACCCTCAAAACTTACTGATTTAAGGTTTCATCGATTCCAATAGCGAAGTAGTTTATACATCTTGTGTATTAGGTCGCCTATTCGCCATAGACGAAGCGCATACGCTCCGTTCGAAATGATACACATCTAAAGTGAAAGGTGCGGATTTTAGACGCTTTGATTGACTGATTTCAAAGTTTTCAATGTCGTTTAATAGTAGATTATCAATGACAACACCGTTTGACATGTAGAACATGCTGTCCGTTTTCCATTTCGTATACGTACGGGAAATATGAGATTTAGGGCATTTTGGGTATTTGTAGGAAATATAGTATACGTCCGTATTTTGCTGAAATGATTTCCATGGCTAATTTTTATGCTATGATATTAGGAATGCGTGCATGATCTGTTTGGTGAAGAGATTCGCCCTAATGCGCAGTTTGGGTCGACATACGCTATGTAGACTAAAGTGTGTAGACTAAGTGTTTATATAAATGTTTGTATTAGTATGTATTGAGTAAATGGTGTTGTGTATGAGTTTTGAGATTGAATTCTCAAGTAATATGCTGATGTAAATGATTTCCGTCATGTTAGCTATATGTATTGATTTCATTATATACATGAAATGCATGTGTGGGATGATTTGCTTAAGTTGTATGTCATAACATGTGTCAACATGCTTACAATGTTGTATTTCATTTCTGTTACTCACATATGCTTACTGATGTTGATGCACAAATGCTTGGGGCTATGACCTAGTCTAGACAGTCGGTAATGGATCGAATTCGTGGTTAGTTTCCAGGTACCACGAAGGACGCGCCGATGAAAGCGAGTCGTGTTTTGAGTTGGTGGCATTGGTTAGGCCACACGAGGTGTTTCATGCACTTCATGTTGTTCAGCTTGAGATGCGCTCGTGCTAGTCGAGCTCGTCACGTAACCCGACTGGCCATTGTATGTTCACTATGTATGAGTCACAACTGCTTAAACCTAGGATACTGAACTTACCATTGGAAACCCTGTTAACCATGGTACCTTGATCCATAAAGACTCATGAACCAGGCTTGGTGGTATGGGACACTGTGGTCGAGCTGTCGGCCTACGCTGGGGCCACAAACCTCTCCGTAGTGACCAGTGTGCACCCTACTCTGAGCAGATTATGGTGGTATGGGACACTATATTCTTGCTGTCGGCTTACACTGATCAGGTGACGAGCCCTTTGTAGTGACCTTGAGTTTATCCTGACACCGCATGGGGGCAATGAGTCCTAATGCAGTCTTAAGGATAATTAGGCCTGTATTGATAAGGTGATGGGAGAGCGGTGCAATGAGTGTGAGTAACAGCCCTGACAGCCCTTACAGTGACCTACAAATATAATATCGTATGAGATTACTAGGAATGACGACTCTAGACAGGATCTGTGTTGGGATTGATATAAGCAAGGTACCCTAGTTTCCCAATCCTGCTATATGAAAAGGACTAATAACAACTCGGTAATCATTATCCATATTGCATTGCATGTTCCTGGAAGATGTGGTGCACTGCGGGAAGAAAGCATGCCGCGACGCAGATGGTGCCGTATGAGGGAGTATGTTGGTGAGGGCATCCATCATATCATTTCATGCATACATTAACAACAGTATCTAGGAATGTTTGATTGATTGCTTTACTATTATCGCTTGATTGATTTGAGAACATGCTAATCTTTGCTCTATTATTCCACTGAGTTAGCTACTCACTCCCACATTACGGGATGGTGTTTGCAACACCCACCAGTCCCTATTTTAGTTACAGATGATGGCACTACTTGTGAAGCGGAGCTGGACTTGTATGATGATGAGGAGGATCCCTCCTTTATGCGTGTTCTGATCGACGGGATTAAAGGGAGGTTGATTAGATGCCTTGACACTTGTCATTTTGTATTTTTAGAGCACTCATGTATATTCTTTTTGTTTACTTTTGGAGTATACATGTATGTATTTAACCCGGTAACATGTTCACACTCTGGAGACATACAACAGTTTATATATGTTATAGATACTATCATAGTCTTCCGCTTGCTAATTTAACTGTCTATGGAGTATGATATGTTGTTTTGGCTTAATCCCAATCTTGTCTAATGCCTGTTTACAGACAACATCAACATGTTCACACTCTGGAGACATACAACAGTTTATATATGTTATAGATACTATCATAGTCTTCCGCTTGCTAATTTAACTGTCTATGGAGTATGATATGCTGTTTTGGCTTAATCCCAATCTTGTCTAATGCCTGTTTACAGACAACATACATTTAACATTATCTATATTGCATAAATAATATTTTGGAACTCGGGAGTTGGGTTTCTACCTGACCCTCGATTTTCGGGATGTTACATCTATCCTAGCCATCCATCTCCCATCTCCACCATTAATGTGAAGCTCTAGGAGATAGGCGTTCCAACAGACCGAGTAGATCATAAGGTGGGTGCTTCTATAGGCTAGTTTTTCATGTCTTTAAGATGGGCCAAGTGAGGCCTACCGATCAATGGTATGAATCTCACTTGGGACCCCAAGATGTGGCCGATAGCCCATCTTGATCATCCATATCATCCCATGATGGGGCCATTCTCCATGGACCCCATCATGATGTTTACTTTCCTTGCATTAAAGAGGTCATCTAGACCATCCATTTTTAGTGGACAGGGATCTCCACTGTTGATCTTTCATTTGGAAGGCCCATACACAATGGGACCCATTAATGTATGATTGGATGGTTGAAACGGAGGGCTCATAGTGTCAGGGTCCCTCCATCACGCGTGTCCCACTCTCCTTCTATCTCTTTCTCCTTCTCTTTTTCATTATTTTTCTTTGTGTGTTGATGTGGCCGTGTGACCCACTTGAATAGGCCCCACCATAAAGTACTTTACCCAAGCCATCTAAGGGTTGGGCCCACTCTATATGTGTTGTACCCACACCATCCATCAATTGGTGGCCCACATAAGCGGGACCCACCTCAATGCTTGTGCGCACCCAAAATGTCCAGCGTCCAGATGCTGGATGTAAAAAAGGAAAACACAAATATTAACTTATTTTAAGGCCTTGGGGTGGCCCACTCATAGAGGCCCCACATTGATGTATGTTTATAATCCAAGCCGTCCATTCTATTCCCTGGCTCAATTTAAACGTTGGGTTGAAAAATGGACTCGATCTGACCTTCTAGCGGGCCACAACTTAGAAAACAATGGTTTTCACCATTAAAACGTATCTAGATCTTTCTTCGCCCCAAAATAATATCTGATATTAGACTTGTTTGGTTCGTATCAGGCCGTGGAAACTAGTGGTCGGGATGGATTTGGCTGAAACAGGCCCCACGTAAGAGAAACCTTAAAAAAATTAATTTCAAAAAAAAAAAAAAAACAACAACAACAGCAACAATTGCTGTCAGGAGAGAGGATGCCCAGGCGTCCTGCGCCATGGGTGGACGGGCGGTGGGCAGGGTCCCACGGCCCTGCACGTGGATCCCACCATGATGTATATTTTGTATCCACTCCGTCCATTCTGTGGGCCTCTTAGGTCTGTGAGCCCCCACCAAAAATCATCTCCATCTATAGCTCAGGTAGCCCACATCACAGGAAAAGTGGGGCTGACCGTCTGCCATTGAACCCCTGTTTGGGTACACAGAAGTTTTAGATCAAGTTGAAATTTGTTTTTACTCTTCATCCTGGTCTGCATGACCTTATGGATGGATTGGATGGCATATACACATTATGGTGGGCCCTCACGTGGAGGCCACGGTGATGTACGTGCTCCATCCCACCGTCCAGGTGGACGGTGGGGACCTGCTGTAATGTATGTATTTTTACCATGCCGTCCAGCGGCTGGCTAGCGTACTGAGACAGACCCACTGCTCCAGCCGTGGGCCCCACCTTGATGTTTATCTGACATCTAAACCGTCCACATGGTGGACCCCTACCTAAAGCAGGCCTCACCAAAAATTTAGGCCCATCCAAGGCTCAGGCGGCCCACATCAGAGGAAACAGTGGTGACTTAAAGCCTACCATTGAAACCGTCTCTGGGCCCACGTAAGTTTTGGATCAAGCTGAAATTTGTACTTCCTCTTCAACCAGGTCTCCATGACCTTATCAACGGGTTAGATGGTGTGTAAACATTATGGTGGGCCCCCCACATGGGACCCACAGTGGTGTACGTGTTCTTTCCACCGTCCAAGCAGACGGTGGAGCCCACCTTGATGCATGTCTTCTGCTCACACCGTCCAGCGGACGGTGTGGAAGCCCACCGTGGTGTATGTGTTTTATTCACACCATCCAGGTGTAGATGGTGGGACCCACCATGGTGCATGAGTTGTATCCTAACCGTCCATCCATTTTGAGAGTTAAGAAATGAACCAAATCCTCAGCTCATGTAGACCCCCACCATGATGCATGTGTTGCATTTAAACCGTCCATTTATTTTTGTAAATTTAGTTTTTTGTGGTTTGAGCTAAAAATGAGCTAGATCTATGGTTCAAATGGGCCCACCATGGCATGTGTATAGGGCCCTTTATTGATTTAACTTTGGCCATTCATTGAGGCCTCCTTGGTATATATCTAAGGCCCAAATGATTAGGCCCATTTGACACATATAAGGCCTATGGGATTAAGCCCATTTGGCATATATAAGGCCCATGGGATTCAAACCCATTTGATATATATATATATATATATATATATATATATATATATATATATATATAAGGCCTATGGGATTAAGCCCATTTAGCATATTTAAGGCCCATGGATCATGAACCATTGCAATATACATAAGGCTCATTGGTGAGGCCCATTAATGCAACCCATTTGATGAATGTAAGGCCTGTGTGATATGGCCCATTTGATGTATCTAAGGCTCATGGGTCGAGGCCCAACGAGATGACCTTAGGGTCCATTGCAATGTGTGATTCTCCATGGTTCATGTAATGATATATATGGTGGGCCGTGCCTAGGGAACAATGTTGGTTTGACGTCCACATTGTATGTACAATGTTGGTTAAATGTCCGCATTGTAACTTTCCTTAGGGCACAGTGATAGGCCCATACTCATTACTATTCATCGCTTTATAACATGCTTAGTATAATCCCATGACTCATGCCCATACACATCATATGTATGCTTGATTTGAGTAGTGACTGATCATAGCATACGCCATTGCAGAGCATTTACGGGACTCGTTATGAGACAGAGTGCCCTACATGATCGCGCAGTACGCGCTGGATTTCTGCATGATTTGACATGTGATTCATGCATCTCGCATATGTGTGACTTGATCACTGCATGCCCTAGCGACATCAGGGCCGTGGCTCCACAGGTATATCGTGGATGGCCGTATCGGATACCGAAAATACTTGGTTCTAGCACTGTGGGCACTTAGGATGTCCTTGGGTGAAAGTTTCAGAACCTTTTTGGTACCAGGAGATGCTCCAACGTCTAGACCGAGTGGATACACGAGCGCCCGAGTGCCGAATACCAGTAGGCCGCGTCTCCCACTGTGTCGTAGTCGGTTGGAAGGGGGTGTGGCCTTATCTGCCTGAGTGAGGGGGCTATAAGCTAGGCTGAGTTTGACCAGCTCGTAAATGAGTCCGCGATCGACCAGCCGGGTAGGCATTGGCAGACTACTGGTCAAGCTGTGTCACGCCCCAAACTCAGAAATTGGGCTCACAAATTCCCGATCATCGAATCCGGCGCCGACAGCCTCCGTAGAACCCCATTCTCGGCTCCTAGCTCCCATTCGCCAGGTTCCGATCCTGGGATGATACGAGGAGGATTTTCAATGTCAGTTTGATTCGTAATAAGCATAACCAAAGGCATAACCCACAAACAACAACCAAGAACTCCATTATATTTCCACTATGATCAAAAACTTTACAAGTACAATGAGCATAAAGGGAAATACAATGGTAAAGAACAAACTTCAAAATGCTCAGCAACGTGCTCCTGCCTCAGCGCTGCTGCGAACCAACGTCACCTGCATGCAACGGTCGTGCATAAGCTTACAGAAAGCTTAGAGGGTGGTGAAAGTGTGTGCGCAAGGTAGTAATATGTACATGCAATGTCAGAGTAAAGCGGAATATGCAGATAGAACCATAATACCATGAGCTGTACCAAGGCTATGCAATGCGAGACATGAATGGTATCGGCCATCCCAAGGCCATGCGATGTGCAATGTAACTCAAGCATACAGATCCTCATCTATGTCCACACATTAATACAACTCAAAATATGGAATATCATCGGGGTCTAGTACACTCTAAACCAGATTTCCGCCACATCGGGTACAATAAGGTAAGTGGAAGAGACCACACTATCTGTCTGCCAATATCGGGCGCGACTCGTTGATAGCGGACCCATTCCTCAAGCTGGTCAAACTTAGCCTAGCATTGCCCCCTACTCTTGGGCGGGTAAGGCCGCACCCCCTTCCAACCGACCACGACACAGTGGAGAGCACAGCCAACTGGTATTCGGCACTCAGCGCTCATCTACCCACTCGGTCTAGACGTTGGAGCAATGTAACGCCCGTGAAAAATCCGTACTTGGGCCCGAGTACCAACTCGACCCGAAATCACGTAGAATTAATTTCTATGGAAATTAAGCGTAAGTTAGCTAGGGCAATGCTGGAGTGGCTGGAAAATAGTCTCTGATCATTTTAAATACGTTCTACAAGACCCAAATCGAGTAGAACCAACGACTCTATAACACTATATAACCTCGGATCAAACTCTAAGCAGGTTTGGTCTCTGGACCGCTTTGAATTTTTGTATTGGATCTAGACCGAAAGTCAAAAGTCCGATACCTCCTCTCTTAGACCGTTAGAACCGCCTAGCTGGACTTGACACTCATTTCGAAAATCAAGTCAAACCGATAATCACAGGCTATTTCATTGAGCCTGGACCAAAGAGAGTGCGAATAGGGACAGAATTGGAATTTCAAATTCAAATCTGGCACACGACTTGACGCGTCAGTATTGAGCGTTCTGACCGTCAGAATTCATCCAGATTACACCCTCGGATCAGGAGAAATTTCTATTTTTTTTTATCATGAGACTTTCAGCCCTGATCTACGTGCGGTGACCGCTGAACTGAAACTGGTCCACCACGTGCGATCTGTGAACCCTGCCGGACTGAAAACTTAATACGTGCTAGATCTGGTACGCAAGAGCTTAAGTCTGATCGCATTCGACCAGGGGACCACCAGAAAGTATCTTTTGGACCGAAACAGCCCTGAATTGGATATGCACTAAGTAAACTTTGTACCGGAGCCTGTTTTCGGCATTTTTAAGCTTATAAAAGGGGTTGAAACCCTCACTCCTCTCTCCCATCCAAAATTGCAAGAAACCCTAGATTGGGAGAGAGAAAAGGTGAGAGTTTGTGAGAGAGAGTGGGATAGATTTCTCCAGCCTTCGAGCCGCCTGTTGCTAGTGCCTAAGCAACCCTTCCTGATCACCAAGCCGGTGATTCTTCCGCATTTTCAGGTAACAACTAACCCTAGAAGTTGCTGATTTGGGGATCACTAAGATCCATAGCTTTTTAACCAATAGATCTTGTAAAACAGGTTCTCTTATCGTCGTAGACGAAGCGTATATGCTCCGTTCGAAATCACGTGTTTACAAGAGACTAGGTGAGGATTTTAGACGCTTTGATTGACGGTTTACAACACTTTCAATGTCGTTTAATAGTAGATTATCGACGGCATCGCCGTTTGACATGTACAACATGCTTTCCGTTTTCTATTTCGTAAATTAACGAAGAATATGAGATTTAGGACATTTTAGTCATTTGTAGGAAGTACAGTTTACATTCATATTTTGCTGATGTGATTGACATGGTTTGTTGTCGCATTAGGAAGTTAGGAATACGTGCATAATTAGTTTGGCGAAGAGATTCGCCTAATTGCGCACTTTGGGTCGACATACTAGATGTAGACTTAAGTGTGTAGTGTATGTGTTTGTCTAAATGCTTGTATTAGTATGTATTGAATTAAATGATGTTATAAGATAGTTTGAGATTGATTTCTCAATTAATATGCTGACCTAAATGATTTCCTACATGTTGATTATATGCATGATTTCCTTACATGCATGAAATATATGTGTTTGAAAATTTACTTAAGTTGAATGTTATAACATGTGTTAACATGCTCACATGATTGTATTTCAATTCCAATATTCTTATATAAATTGATGATGTGATTCCATAATTGTTTGGGACTATACTTAGTCCAGGCAGTCGGTAACCGATCGAATTCATGGCTGGCTGGTCTTGGCCACGAACGACGCGTCGATGAACGCGAGTCGTGTTTGGAGTTGGCGGCAGTGGTTAGGCCACGCGAAGTGTTTTACGCACTTCATGTCATTCGACTTGAGATGCGATCGTCCTAGTCGAGCCCGTCAAATAACCTGACTGGCCGATGTGTGTTCACCCTGTATGAGTCATAACTGCTTGAACCTAGGGTACTGAACTTACCATTGTAAACCCTGTTAACCATGGTACCTTGATCCACGAAGACTCATGAGCCGGGCATGGTGGTATGGGACACAGTGGTCGAGCTGTCGGCGTACGCTGGGGCCACAAACCTCCCCGTAGTGACCAGTGAGCACCTAGTCTCGTGAGCAGATTATGGTGGTATGGGACACTATATTCTAGCTGTCGGCCTACACTGATCAGGCGACGAGTTCTTTGTAGTGACCGCGAGCGTATTCTGAGTCTACGGAAGGCGACGACCCTTCAGTAGTGGTAGAGTACAGTAGGCCTGTATTGATAAGGTGATGGGGGAGCGGTGCAACGAGTGCGAGCAACAGCCCTGACAGCCCTTGCAGCGACCTACGAAATATACATCGTATGAGATTACTAGGAGTGACGACCCTAGACAGGATCTGTGTTGGGATTGATACAAGGGAAGTACCTTAGTTTCCCAATCCTGCTGTTTGAATGGACTAATAACAACTCAGAAATCATATCACCATAGCATTGCATGTGCCTGGAAGATGTGGAGCACTCTAGGGAGTGTGGCATGCCACTGTTGTAAGATGTTGTCGTATGAGGGAGATCGTCGGTGAGGGCATACATCACGTCATATCATCTTGCATTAACAACAATATTAGGATTGTCTGATTTACTGTTTTACTATTATCGCATGATTGATTTGTGAACATGCTAATCTTTGCTCTATGATTCCACTGAGTTGATCACTCATTCCCACGTTATGGGATGGTGTTTGCAACACCCACCAGACCCTTTTGTAGATGCAGGTGAGGCTGAGATCTAGGAGGTAGAGCCAGACTTCGACGAGGACCAGGATGAGTTCTCGTACATGCAGTATCATGATGGCTTTGCGTAGGTGACTTGGATCGATGGGACTTCAGTGGGACTATTTTGGACATTTACTTTTGTTCATGTATATGTATATGAGACTCGGAGATGTATTCATACTTTAGAGACAGATGAGATTTACTTTGTTTTTCCATACAGTGATATATATATATTGTTTAGTCTTCCGCTTGCTGTTATCACTGGATCTGAAGTATGAATTGCAGTTTTGGTATACTTTTACTCATGTGAATGCTTTAAATCAGACAACATTGAATCATAATCATTTTTGTTGCATAAGTGACGGTCTGGAACTCGGGAGTTGAGTTTATACACGACCCCCAATTTTCAGGGTGTTACAAGCAACCTCTTGGTACCATAAGGGTTTAGGGACTTTCACCCAGGGATATCTATAGTACCCCATGTAAAATAAGATTTTCGGTATCTAATCCTGCCTACCACGATACATCTGTGGAGGCTACGGCCCTGATGTCGCTAGGGCGTACAATACCCATGTCACACAAATGCGAAATGCATGATTCACGCTATCCAGTCATGCAACAAATTCTACGCATATCGTGCGCTCATGTAGGGCAACACTGCCTAACCAGGAGCCCATAAACAATCTGCCCGAAGGCATATGCTATGATTAGTCAATCCCCATATCAAGCATACATATGATGCGTATGATCATGAGTCATGAAACTATACTAACATGTAAATGAGTGATGAACCATTCTTACAACACAGATGGGCCTGGACGGCCGAAACACAGCAAGTACGGCCCAGTAATGGACCCTAAGGAGAGTCGTAATGTGGACATCAAGTATTGTCCAGTAATGGGCCCTAAGGAGAGTCGTAATGTGGACATCCAACCAACATTACACTCGCAATGTGGACGTCAAACCAACATGGCTCCCAAGGCACGATCTTCGCAAATATCGTTACATAATCCATGTTGGGCTAACACATTGCAATGGACCTTAGGTATATCCCATTGGGCCTTAAATACATCAAATGGGCCATAACATATGGGCCTTTTTACTCATCAGATGAGCTACATAAATGAATCACTCCAATGGCCCTTATGTGCATTACAATGGGTCATAACCAGTGGGCCTTATCTCATGGGTCTTATCTCATGGGTCTTATGTGTCTTAGATGGGCCTAGTCCTATGGGCTTTATGTATATCAGATGGGTCTAACCCATAGGCCTTTTATAATTCAAATGGGCCTATCGCATAGCCCTTGAATAAATCAGATGGGCCTAACCCATAGGCCTTTACAAATCAAATGGGCCTATCCCATAGGCCTTAAAATGATCTTTCCAAGTGGATGGATGGTCCGGATGCATCACATACATCATGGCGGGGTCCACATGAGGGCCTACCATAGCGTATAGGATATGTTATATAATATATATAAACTACATAATATATATATATATATATATATATATATATATATATATATATATATATATATATATATATATATATATATATATATATATATATATAGCATATACTATATTATATATAATATAAATATATAAAAATATATAGACACACATGCTGCACACACACGCTGCACACACGCTGCATACTCACTGCACATGCACACACGCTGCACACACGCTGCACACACATGCAACACACACCCACGCAACACACACACGCTGATTGGGCCCCACCGTCACGCTGACGGTGGGAATAAAACCCAAACCTTACTGTGGGTCCCATGTGGGGCCCACTGGAATGTTTATTATGCCATCCAGACCGCTCACAAGGTCAGGTGGGCCTAAGTGGAGGGAAAAACACAAATTTCGTCTTGATCCAAAACTTCTGTGGGCCCCAGAGAGAGCTTCAATGGTAGATGTTCATTCACACTGTTCACTATGGTGAGGGCCACCAGAGCGTTGGATCAGGCCGATCTTTGGAGGGGGCCCACCTGAGGAGGGGACCCACCTCATTAACGGGTTGGATGATAAACAAAATCATGGTAGGGCCCACGGCAGCAGCCGTGGGACCCCCACCGGTCCGTCCGTCCCACGCAGGCAGCGTCTGCTGCTTCTGATGGTGACAGCAGCGTTGCCACCTTTTCTTCTTATTTTTTTTTGAAAAACTTACATGTGGGGCCCACACATTGATAATCCACTCCGCCCAATAAATTTTAGGGCCCAAACATGCCGTGAAAATTCAAGGGTTGACATTTAATTGGCGTGTAGAAACGACTAAATGGGCCCTAAAAGCCTTAGAAGGGTAAAAGCATCATTTTCTCTTGTATGGCCCGCCTGATCATCGGATTGAACCCATTCTTTAGCTTAACGCCTAAAATGTTATGGGAAAGAGGGTGGACGGCTTGGATTACACTCATACATCAAGGTGGGGCCTACAAAAGGGGGACCACCCCAAAACTTCTCTTTTTCACTTTTTTTTTGGTTACAGGGACGTCCAACGTCCTAGACGCTGGACGATGGGCTCTCCCAAAATGCATTGTGGTGGGCCCTAATGAAGTGGGCCACCACGGATGTTTGACGTGGGTACAACGTCTAAGGTGGGCCCCACTTGAATAAAAAAAATACCTCAAGGTGGGATCCATTCAAGTGGGCCACACAATCCTATAAAAATAAAATAAAATAAAATAAAATAAAAGAGAGAGAGAGACATGGAGAGTGGGACACGGCTTGTGATGGAGGGACCCCGACATTATGGGCCCTCCCTTACAACGAATCATACATCAAGTAGGCCTTAAAGCATGAGGGACCATCAAACTTAAAATCAACGGTGGGGATCCTTTCCCCACCAATATGTATGGTCTAGATGACCTTTTTGTAATAGAATAAACATCATGATGGGGTCCATGGAGAATGGCCCCATCATGGAGTGATCATGATGATCCAAATGGGCCATCGGCCACATTTTACGGTCCCAAGTGAGATCCGCACCATTGATCGGTGGGCCTCACTTGGCACATCATAAAAATAAGAAAAAACTAGAATGATCTAGCACCCATCGTCCGATCTTCTCGCTCCTAGGGGTTCCTTGGTACCTTAGCTTCAACTTCAATGGATGAGATGAAGAATGGAGGGTTGAGATGAGAGATGATGGGGTAGGAAGGTGGGCCACTTAGAGCTTAGGAGGCTTTGCAAAACTCCATACGTATGGAGCTTGGAAGTTGCTTGGAGATTTGAAATGAGAAAGAGAGAAAGAGAGAGAGTGATGTAAGGGAGAGAGAAAGAGTGATGGATGGATGTGGTGAGTGATGATTGTGTAAGAAAAGCTTGACTTTTGAGGCTTTTGTGTAAGAGAGGTATGAGAGATGAAGACTTTTGTGGCTTTTTGTGTAAGAGAGGTATGGGTGGTGAAGACTTTTGTGGTTGCTTGGGAAAAGGGAATAAAGTGATGTGTACTTGACATGTGATGGATTGATGGGATTGATGTGATTGATGTGACACATTGTAGAGATTCCCTTGATTTTCGCAACGCGCGACGTTTTCTCACACCGAACGTCGGTCTACAACTCTTGACCAGGGTATCGCCTCGGCGCTCGAGTCGTGGCATCGGAACCGCAACGACGACGCGGTCGCTATGGTATTGGTCTCGGGTTGAGTCGACTCGGGTTGTCGGCATATGAATCAGGGTCGCGTGTCGACATCGGTTAAGGGTCGAAGGTCGCCGAAATTCGACCGGTAAGACCGCGGAAGTCTACGGAAAGGTACGGACCAAGATACGAGTCTTACAGGTGGATAGTGAGGTCTATTCTGCTTGCTTGATTGTGCAGCTAAGGAGGTGGCAGTCTCTGTGAAGTGTATTAGACCCCGGTGATATCCAGAGAGGAACTGTACTGATATATGTACTGGATGAGTACCGACTTGATTGGATTGCATTTTGCATATGACATTCGGCTATGTAGGCCTTGCATTGCATCGGTGTGGCCGATGGCATTCATATCTCGCATCATGCCTTGCATTACATAGCCTTGGTATGGTTGATTGTATTCATGGACTTACGGCATACTTTCGCACTACTCTGATATTGTACAGCTGGCGTTTGCCTTGCGCACACACTTACGCCACCCTCTAAGCTTTTGTAAGCTTATGCACAATCGTTGCATGCAGGTAGCGTTGGATAGTAGCAGCACTGAGGCAGGAACGCGTACCAGGACCTTTTGGAGTTTCTTTTGATCACCTTGTATTTTCCTTTCCTCATTGTACTTAAAAGATTTTGATATAGTGGATATGTGGTGATGTTGTTTTGTGACTTAGTTATGCTTATGGTTATGCTCCATTATAAAAAAAATTCATTCTAAAAATTCTCCTTATAGGATCCCAGGATTGAAATCTGGCATTTGATTGTCAGGAGCCGAGAATGGGGCACTACGGAGGCTGTCGACACCGGATTCGGTAATCGAGATTCATGTGAATTCGATTTTTGGGTTTGGGGCGTGACAATAAGTTTTTGCTCAAAGTCTCACACAAATTCTACCATGTTCCACTCGTCTATCATGAGCCGAGCCGTAAATTCTATAGTCTTTTTACGGCTCAACGCATCTGCCACAAGGTTAGCCTTGCCAGGATAGTAGGAGACCTCGAACTTGAAGTCCTTCAAGGTTTTCATTCATCGCCGCTGCCTCATATTCAGGTCCCTTTACATGAATATGTACCTGAGGCTCTTGTGATCGTGAAAGAGATCGAACTCCTCTCCATAGAGGTAATATCTCTAGAGCTTCAATGCAAAGATGACGGCCTCTAACTCTAGGTCATGCGTAGGGTAGTTTTCCACGTGTTTCCTTAACTATCACGATGCATAGGCAATAACCTTATCCTTTTACATTAGAACACAACCCAAACCAACATAAGATGCGTCGGTATATATCTATACTTAACCCCTTACTTTGGCAATACTAGCACAGGGGCAGATGTCAACCTATCCTTCAGTTCCTGGAAAGCTGCTTCTGCCTTCTCATTCTAGGCAAACTTGAGATCCTTCCGAGTCAGCTGAGACAACTGTGTTGCTATCTTGAAAAAATCCCTAATGAATCGACGATAGTAGCATATCAGGCTAAGAAAACTCCTCACTTCAGTAACCGAACTAGGCTGTTCTCAGTCCTTAATTGCGACTACCTTAGCAAGGTCCACAGTTATCCCTTCGTTGGACACCACATGCCCCAGGAACTTAACTTCTTCTTTCCAGAAGTCGCACTCTTATACTGTGCAAACAACTGGTTCTTCTGAAGAGTATCAAAGACTGCTCGCAAGTATTCCTCGTGCTCCTATCGACTCTTAGAGTATATTAGGATGTCATCTATAAACACAATGTGTAACATCCCAAAAATTGGGGGGTCGATCAAAACCCCAACTCCCGAGTTCCAAAATGTTATTTATGCAATATAGATATGTATGATTGAATGTTGTCTGTGATAATGTATTAAACATGAGTGAGATTAAGCTAAAACAGCATATCACGCTCCAGAGATGGTTAAATTTACAAGCGGAAGACTGTGATAGAATGTATAACATATATAAACTGTTGTATGTCTCCAGAGTGTGAATATGTTACCAGGTTATATACATACATGTATACTCCAAAAGTAAACCAAAAGGATATACATGAGTGTTCTAAAAATATAAAATGACAAGTGTCAAGGTATCTAATCAACCTGCCTGTAATCCCGTCAATCAGAACACGCATAAAGGAGGAATCCTCCTCCTCATCATCAAGTCCAGCTCCGCCTCGCAGGCCGTGCCATCATCTGCAATCACAATAGGGACTGGTGGGTGTCCGGAAACACCATCCCGTAACGTGGGAGTGAGTGATCAACTCAGTGGGATAAGAGAGCAAAGATTAACATGTTCTCAAATCAATCATGCGATAATAGTAAAGCAGTAAATCAGACAATCCTAATACTGTTGTTAATACAATATGACACGACGTGATGTATGCCCTCACCGACGATCTTCCTCATATGGCACCATCTTACGACCGCGGCATGCAATCGACCCTTAAGTGCTCCACATCTTCCAGGCACATGGAATGTTATGGTGATATGATTTTCGAGTTGTTATTAGTCCATTCAAACAGCAGGATTGAGAAACTAAGGTACTTCCCTTATATCAATCCTAACACAGATCCTGTCTAGGGTCGTCACTCCTAGTAATCTCATACGATGTATATTTTGTAGGTCACTGCAAGGGCTGCCAGGGCTGTTGCTCGCACTCGTTGCACCGCTCCCCCATCACCTTATCAATACAGGCCTACTGTACTCTCACTGCTACGGAAGGGTCGTCGCCTCCCGTAGACTCAGAATACGCTCGCGGTCACTACAAAGGGCTGCCAGGGCTGTTGCTCGCACTCGTTGCACCGCTCCCCCATCACCTTATCAATGTAGGCCGACAGCAAGAATATAGTGTCCCATACCACCATAATCTGCTCACGAGTCATAGGTGCTCACTGGTCACTACGGGGAGGTTTGTGGCCCCAGCGTAGGCCGACATCTCGACCACGGTGTCCCATACCACCATGCCTGGCTCATGAGTCTTCATGGATCAAGGTACCATGGTTGATAGGGTTTACAATGGTAAGTTCAGTACCCTAGGTTCAAGCAGTTATGACTCATACAAGGTGAACATACAATGACCAGTCGGGTTACTTGACGGGCTCGACTAGCACGATCGCATCTCAAGTCGAATGACATGAAGTGCGTAAAACACCTCGTGTGGCCTAACCACTGCCGCCAACTCCAGAACACAGCTCGCGTTCATTGACACGTCGTTCATGACAAAGATAATCCAACCACGAATTTACTCAGTTACCGACTATCTAGACTAAGTATAGTCCCAAACAATCATGAATCCACATCAGCAATCGTATAAGAGTAATGAAAATGAAATACAACCATGTGAGCATGTTAACACATAACATACAATCTTAAGTAAATCTTCCAACGCAAGCATTTCATACATATAATGAAATCATGCATATAGCTAACATGTAGGAAACCATTTACATCAGCATATTAATTGAGAAATCAATCTCAAACTAATTCATAACACCATTTAATTCAATACATACTAATACAAACATTTATACAAACACTTACACTACACACTTAAGTCTACATATAGTATATCGACTCAAAGTGCGCATTTAGGCGAATCTCTTCGCCAAACTAATTATGCACGTATTCCTAATATCCTAATGTGATAAGAAGCCATGTCAATCACATCAGCAAATTCTGGATGAAAACAGTATTTCCTATAGATGACTAAAATGCCCTAAATCTCATATTCTTCGTCTGCTTACGAAACAAGAAACGGAAAGCATGTTGTATATGTCAAACGGCGTTGCCGTCGATAATCTACTATTAAACGACATTGAAAGCATTGAAAACAGTTAATCAAAGCGTCTAGAATCCGCACCTTTTCTCTTATAGGTGTGATAATTCGAACGAAGCGTATACGCTTCATCTACGGCGAATAGAGGACCTAATTTACAAGATCTATGAGTTAACAAGCTATGGAATGAAAGGAACCTCAAATCAACGACTAAATGGGGTATTTTCTTACCTAAAAATGTGGAGGAATCATCGGCCAGGTGATCGAAGTGTGTTGCTTAGGCACTTGCAACAGGTGGTGCAACGGCCGGTAAATTCTCTCCTACTCTCTCTCACAAACTCTCACCTTTTCTCTCTCCCAATCTAGGGTTTTTCTCAAATTCGGATAGGAGAGAGGAGTGAGGGTTTCAACCCCTTTTATAAGCATAAAAATGCCCGAAATAGGCTCGGGAACAAAGTTTACTTAGGGCATATCCAAATCAGGGCTGTTTCGATCCAAAAGATGATTTCTGGTGGTCTCCTGGCCAAATGCGGTCGGACTTAAGCTCATGCATACTGGATCTAGCATACATCAAGTTTTCAGTCCGGCAGGGTTCGCAGATCGCACGTGGCGGTCCAGTTTCAGTTCAGCGGTCACCGCACGTAGATCAGGCCTGCAAGTCTCATGATATGAAATAGAAATTTTTCCTGATCCGAGGGTGTAATTTGGCTGAATTCTGACGGTCAGAATGCTTAATACTGACGCGTCAAGTCCTGTGCCAGATTTGAATTTCAAATTCCAAATCTGTCCCTATTCGCACTCTCTGCAGTCCGGGCTCAATGAAATAGCCTGTGATTATCGGTTGGACTTGATTTTCGAAATGATTGTCAAGTCCAGCTAGGAGGTTCTAACGGTCTAAGATAGCAGATATCGGACTTTCGACGCGCGGTCTAGATCCAATACAAAGTTTCAAAGTGGTCCAGAGAACAAACCTGCTTAGAGTTTGATCCGATATTTTAGAGTATTATAGAGTCATTGGTTCTACTCGATTTGGATCTTGTAGAACGTATTTAAAGTGATCAGGGACTATTTTCCAACTACTCTAGCGTTGCGCTAGCTAACTTACTCTTATTTTCCAAAGGAATTTATCCTAAGTGATTTCTTTGGCTATGGAATTAGGTTCTGAGCGATTTCCCAGGTGTTTTAGTTGACCCATTGCCTAAGGACGTCTAATCCCAGGTTGGCCAAAATCCGGGGTGTTACACAATGACAAATAGGAATAAATATTGTCGAAACACCTGGTTCATCAAGTCTATGAACACGGCTGGTGCATTTGTGAGTCCAAATGACATCACAAGGAACTCGTAGTGTGAAAAACTAGTCCTGAAGTTGTCTTCTATATGTCCTCATCCCTGATGGGAAACTGGTGATACCCTGACGGTAAATCTATCTTCAAAAAATACTATGCCCCCTTAACTGATCAAACAGATCATTTAGCTCGAGCCTAGTTTGAGTTCAAGCTCTCGAGCTAATTTTGAGTTCGAGATTATATATAAAATCCAATGCATAAAATCCAATCCATCATATATGTAGAAGTGAAAATCAAAGTCAACTTACAAATTGAAAAGTGAAAATATTACGAACTTACAGTGTTCACAACATTAACTTAATATCTTTCATAGGAGGAGTGTCTTCCTAACAAATAACCATGGTCATGTCCATAATAGTTACCTCATTTATCTGAACTGGATCCATCACTTTCGCTGTCTGATCCATCGTTAGATGCATTTTTGTCTTTTTTTTAGTACATGAGATTTGTTTTTCGAGCTTGACTTGTCATCTAAATCTCCGCATAGATACTTATTCACCTCTCCTGAATAAGAAGGTGGAGAGAGTTTTCCATTGTGCTCTCGTATAGATTCAACTAGGTTTTTCATGTTTTCTTTTTAAGCAAATTTATATGAAGTACACAACACTCTGTAAAATGCACTAAGACTGGAGAGAAACTTGGATTCTTTGTTACTCTTCTTCTCTTTGCTCATGCTCAATCCTACTTTGGCATTATCTTATCTTAAAGGACATTGTTGATGTCTATAAGCCTATTTAATACATTTCAAAGGGAGTTATAATTGCTTTTCTTCTAACGCTAATAATTTGGCTTCCTCCTCTTCCATACTAGTTCTCTTCACTCTTCGTATATCAAAACTTTCACCAATTAGAACTCTTGTGAAAGGTTTGGATGGGGTGGAAGGTTTCTTATTTGGGTCTTGAATGACCTAAAAAAGAAGTTGGACCTCATTTAGGACTTCAGGACACGATTTTGCATCTCTACCCCAACATGCTAGGTGTAACCTAAGCTGATTAGTTTGTTAATGTTATTTTCTGGTTAACCCTTCTCGAACCCTTAAGTACATGCACATAGGTAAAACAAGGAAGACCCTAGCTAATGCAAGGGACCCTCCGATGACAAAGTCAGGAATCTGGGTCTTTATAAAAATTGTATAAGGGTAGAGATGATGTACGTGTACCTTTCACCATTAGAGGTCTCTCTATTTATAATAGAGGGGAGATCATATCGTAAAGGGATCCTCCCTATTTAGTAGGTACACATTATAGTTGGAATAGAATTCATAATGTATAGGAGATCTCTTGGAATCCTCTACAAGGATCTCAGAATTCTGAACTGACCACGAGTTAGTTTCCGCGATCCCTGGAGGAAAGATCGGATAGGTCTTCCTTCATATTAGGTCAGTCGTTGCCTAGAGACCGAGGCGTAATCGTCCAAGCTTTGATTAAGGTTAGCTGATAGAAATCACAATGTTGACCGATCTATAAGAAGCCCGACATCATCCGCTATTAAACCGACAAAAGGTCCTTATGATGTCCTTGTGATCTCCAATTCATGTAGCCTTTAGCTTCTTATAGAATCCCTGGGAGAGAAGCCAGTTGTGATCACAATGTTTGTGAATTGGAATGTCTTGTGATTAAAAAAGTGAAAAGATATTGTCTTCATCAAGATGTCTTGTGATAAAGAAAGTCTTGTTATAATGTCTTCATCACTTCTCTCCTGAATCATTATAATGTCTAAATCATGAAGCCAGTGAATAGTTGATGAAGACTTAGCGTCTTGTTATAATGTCTTCATCACTTCATCACTTTTTTGATGAATAGTTGATGAAGACTTAGCGTCTTGTTATGAATAGTTGATGAAGACTTAGCATCTTGTTATAATTTTTCACCATTAAAAGACATTATAATGATCAAAAAAGTGAAAAGATATAATGTCTTGTGATCAAAAAAGTGAAAAGAAGTGAATAGTTGATCACAAGAAATTGTGATAAAAAAAGTGAAAAGAGGAGGGAGAGAAGTGATGAAGACATTATAATGTCTTATGATGAATAACTCCCTCCTCTTTTTATATATCGCTTTCCTTTCTTTACAAAAAAAGAAAAAATAAATAAAAATAAAAAAGCATTCATGCATATACAAGACAAGCAGCCAACAAAGTCGGGAATCCACAAAATCAAAGTCAAAGTCAAAGCCCCAGAGTCAAAGACAAGCATTCGCATATAATGTCTTATGATGAATAGCTAACCTATTGCATCGTGTAGGTGTTTAACATCTCGTTTTTGAAAACGTACAATCTGAGCTAGGTCGGAATCGAGCTTTCCGACAAAAGGTGCGGACTATAAATGTTTAGGTTATAGTTTTCAATGCTTTCAATGTCAGCTAATGATTTATATCTGACTTGATTGCCGCCAAATTGTCTTAGATATGATGTTTTCGATATAACATACATGTGTGAACTACATTGAATAAAAGATGCATCCCATGTGCTTGTTGAAATGTTTAAATGAACATGTAAACTTGATTTGTGTTTGCTAAGCCTACTAATCTAGGATTCGTTGTTGCCATATGCATGCTGACCTCTTTGTATAAGGAATCACTAAAATATGTGATGTAACTAACCTAGTCTATGTATTTGGTAAAGTGTAGTCTAAGTGTTTGTTGAATTGTCTGAAGGAGAAATTCTTGATGATTTGTACTTATTACAAGTATTAAGATAGTATTTTGCATTACCGTTTACACATGTATAATTTATTTCATGTAATCATGTTTGCCTCTACGCAATGTAAAATGTAAGTGTTTGTTAACATGTTCAAGTTGTTCGATAAAATGCTCAAATGAAGTATTTACTTGGATTTGTTTGTCAAATTTTGAAATGATTATCACATGTACTTATTTGCTGCATTTGAGTAAGATTGGGGCTACAACGTAGCCTAGGCAATCAGTAATAGTCCCTGTTCAGCCGGCCGAATTAGTCGTGTCACATTTGGAAAGTTCAATGAATCCGAGTCACACGGGAAGCTTATGCGCTCCATGTTGATTTAATCAGCGTGTGCCCATACCAATCGAACTTTTTAAACAAACTGATTAGCCTATTGTATGTTCACCATGTATGGATGCCACTGCTTGAATCTAAGATACCCCCACTAGAGTAAAAGCCCATCTTAACCATGATACCATGATCGGTTAAGACTCATGAGCTGGGTATGGTGGTATGGGACACCGTGGTCGAGCTGTTGGCCTACGATAGGGTGATGAGCCTCCCTATAGTGACCAGTGAGTACCCAAACTCGTGAGATGAGCATAGTGGTATGGGATACCGTGTTCAAGCTGTCAGCCTACGCTGAGATGACGAGCCTTCTTGTAGTGACCGCAAGTATAAACTTCTGAATTTGCCTATCGATTGCTTTTTATTAGGAGTGATGCCCTACAACTTGCCTATCATATGTGGTTAACTAGGATTGATGACCCAAGATGGATCATTCATTTGAGGTAATGATATAAAGGGAGGTACCTTAGCTTCCTGAACCTTCTGTATGAATAAGCTTAATTAAGAACTCGACTAACACGACCATGCATCGCATTGCATTACTTAGGAGGTGCATTTGGTGAGAAAGGGCACTTGAGGGATGTTGTCATGCACGAATCAGGTTGATGGAGTTGCTTGTGAGGGAGTTTTTATGAGGGCATACATCATTACTTGCACACCATTCCTGCATTAACAAGAGTAGTTAGGAAGTGATTGTTGTAATGCTTTATCATTACTGCTTGATCGACTTAATAACATGTTAACCTTTCCCTTATAGTAACACTGAGTTGATCACTCCCTCCCACCCTGGGACAGTGGTTTAAAATACCAACTAAACTATGGTTTAGATGTAGGTGTAGATAATATTTTTGCTATGGAGTAGGACTACATAGATGAGGAGGAATTCTCCTATTTTCAATTATCAGGCGGGTCGATGTAGACTTCATGCTGATCCGCAAGGAAACTAGGATTATTGGCTTAGTCGAACACTTTACATTTCCCTATTTTGTATATTTTGAAACAATACTTGTATATGATCAGCCTGGTTACATATTCATACTCCGGAGTTTGTGAATCACTTTCATGTTTAAATATACCTACTTAAGACTTTTGCTTCATTAATTTAATTATACCTGGAGTATGATATGCTATTTGGTATAATCCCACTCATTTTTAACTCATTAATATGGATGAAATTTGAACATCATTATCTATGTTGCATAAGTGATGTGTTGGATCTCGGGAGTAGAGCCTTGCTTGACCCTCAAAATTTGGGGCATTATAAGTTGGTATTAAAGCATCATTTGGATTAAACTAGACCTAAATTATGGTAACACGATGCACTTTAGCGCACTTTGACTTAGGAAGGGAGTGATAAAAATTTTAAAAATATTGTAGTATTCTAAAAATGTCGCCAGCAGATGATATTAATTGCATAGTGTACCTCGTAGGCATTCTGGATCATGTGAAGTGATCTTAGTCACCTTTAGGCCGTCAATCAATGGGTTTGAGCCATTATCGACAAATTCCAAATTGAGAACAGACTAAAAGGGCGTGAATACACACATGTTGAATTACCAAATTGGGTCATGTGGGCTTAAATACCCAAATCACGAAAACCATTAGGACCTAGGGGGTCCTACGCACACCCACGACACCCCGAGAGGGGGTGGCCACCGCCCCAGGGCGGAGACACCGCTGGTGACCCCAGAGGGGCGCGACGGCACCGCCCGGGCAGTAATACACCGCCTACCTTCCCAACAGGGCACGGAGGCACCGCACGGGCGGTGGTGCGCCGCCCATTTGAGGCTGGTGTCACGTGTGGGACCTCCCACTTTACCACCCAACACCTCATTTTGTTGTTTTACCCTATTCCTACCGTAAAAACCCTTCTAAACTCTTCAAACTTCCCTTTCCTTCTCAAATCTCCTTCTCCACATACTTAAATCTCCCATTTCTTCTACATCTTCCACCCCTCCACTATTATTTCTCCAAAAACCATCTCTTGCAACTCTCCATTTTCCTTATTCACACCCACTTGAGCATAAGGGCCCTCTTTTGTGTCTCATAACCTTTAAAACACACAAACCCATCTCATCCTTCAAGTTTTTTTCAACTCAATGGCTCTTGTTGAGCTAGTCACCACTATTTTCTCTATCTCCACATTACTTTCCCTTATGGAAAAGAAGAGAGCGGCCCCGGATGAGGCTCGGCCTAGCTGTCCAAGCCGTTCTAGGAAGAAGGCAGATGTCGTGACTAGTGCGAGCACCGAGCGAAGGTCGAAACGGGATCTCGACCCTCGAGTCCCACTCAAGAGATCTCTACTGGTGGGTGCCGGGCTTCATAAGTTCCAAAACCACAAAGTTGTGTTTAATGTTCACGTTAACAAGAAACTATTTGGGTTATATCTCATGATCGATCTCCTTCTGGAGATTGGGTGGGGTCCCATATTCGAGGGAAACACTCATGCGAGTGAAGGCACCGTACGAGTTTTCTGTGTCCATATACGGAACCCGATGCTGGAGCCTCTTCAGTTTACTATCCCTTTGGGGAGGTAGGAAGACATAGTCAATATGGATGTGATGGCCCATATTATGGGGTTAGAACGTGGAGTTGTGCATGCAAGTGAGATGAACCTCGCTAGTGAGTGGGAAAGGAATTGCCACACACGTTTCCTATACGACCAACTTAAACAATGGAGGCGAGGGAATACCCTGGCTTTGACTAAGATAACGGATGACTTTCGCCCACTTCATCATATATGCACGTACAACGTGTATCATAGGTGGAGTAACCACATAGAATGCACTAAATTTATGGTAGAATTTTTATATCAAACCGGACAGAGAGACAAGCTGTGCCTACCTACTCTTATCTTGACTCAAATAATCAGCACTGCACAATCTACTAGGGAAGACTCCTCACTACCTTTTGGCTGATTCATTTGTAAGATCGCCCAAAATTTTGACTTCAAACTCCATATGGAAGACCACGGCCCAATACATTTCATCAGCGAGACTACTAGGCAACGCCAAACCCAGCTTGAGGAGTATGGGGATGAAATAGAAGAAGAAAGTGAAGAGGAAGATGGAAGTGGAGGTGAGGAAGAAAATGAAGGTGAAGGAGGCAGTGAGGAAGAAAGCAGTGAGGAAGAAGGCAGTGAGGGTGAAGAAGGAAGTGAGAAGGGAGAGCAGGAAGAGGTAGAGGAGGCCCAAGATTTAGATAGGGGACCTCCTGCTACACATGAAGATCGCCATGATCGGGCCGCCTTAGAAGCCCGCATAGTCAAGATTGAAGAGAACTAGGCTACCCTGAAATAGAAGCTTGAGGAGAACCAAGCCTACCTGAAAAAGAAGTTTAAGAAGATGTTGCGCATCCTAAAGGCCCTTCTATGTTGTATGTAGGATAAGGGGGTGCCACCACCATCCCTAGAGTCAGAGGACTAGCCATGAGTTGTTGTTGTTTTCTTGTTTTCTTTATAATGACCTTGATTGGCTTGGTTGGATGTTAGAGTAATTAGTGTTGAAACTTCTTGTTAAATTAGCTCACATGTATTCTGCCGTGACTCGCGCACCGAGGCGATACCCAGGCCAGGAGATGTGGGATTGCATTCGGTTTGAGGAAAACGCCACATGTTGTAAAACCCAAGAGAATCTCTATAACATGTCACCTGAATCCATCAATCAATCCCATCAAGGGTCAAGTACACATCACCTCTCACCCTTCCCCAAGCAACTCCTAAAGTCAAAAGTTTCTTACAAGCCCATACTTTTCTTACACCATTTACCACAAAAGTCAAAAAGGCTCTTACACCCATCACTCACCACATCCATCACTCCATCACCCATCACTCTCTCTCTCTCTCTCTCTCTCTCTCTCTCTCTCTCTCTTTACAACCCTCTCACTCCTTCATTTTCAAATCACATTCCAAGTAACCCAAAAACCTCCATACGTCGAAGCTCTTCCACTTCAAGGGAGCCACAAGTGTGGCCCACCTTTCCTACCCTTTCATCTCCTATCTCAACCATCCAAACCTCAACTCCTCCATTGGAATCAAAGCTAAGGAGCTAAGGAAGCCTAGGGTGCAAGAAGAAGCTAGTGGTTGATCTTGGATCTCCATTTCCTTATCTTTTTATGATGTAAGGGCCTATTTATGATGGGACTCACCTTGATGTAGGCTTTATATCAAAGAGGGCCCATAGTGGCGGGTCCCTCCATCTTCGTCGACGTCTCTCTCTCTCTCCTTTTCTATCTTTCTCTCTCTTTCTATGATTTTGGCCCACCCTGATATACATAAGGTCCATGTTATGCGACCCATTTGTTATTTGTAAGGCCCATGGATCGAAGCCCAATTGGATGTACACAAGTCCATTACAATGTGTGACTCTACCATAGTTTGTGTAATGATGTGCATGATGGCCGTGCCGTGAGAGCAATGTTGGTTTGACGTCCACATTGTAAGAATAACATTGATTAAATGTCCACATTATAATTCTCCTAGGGCCCATCGTTAGGCCCATACTTGTAGACCGTATAAGCCCATCTTCGTTATGAACAACATCCATCACCATATAACATGTTTAGTATAGTTCCATAATTCATGATCATACGTATCATATGTATGCTTGATATGAGAAGTGACTAATCATAGCATATGCCTCCGGGCAGATTGTTTAGGGGCTCCCGGATAGGCGATGTTACTCTACATGAGCACACGATACGCATAGGATTACTGCATGACTGGATAGCGTGATTCATGCATTCGCATTGTATAATATGGTATTGAACGCCCTAGTGACATTGGGGCCGTAGCCTCCACATGCGTATCATGGTTAGCAGGATTGGATATCAAAATTTTTTTCCTACATGGGGTGCTATAGATATCCCTGGGTGAAAGTCCGTAAACCCTTATGGTACTAGGAGGTTGCTCCAACATCTAGATCAAGTGGGTGCATGAGCACTGGGTGTCAATTACCAGAAGGCCGCGCTTTTCATTGTGTCATGGTCAGTTGGAAGGGGTGTGGCCTTACCCACTCGAGAGGAGGGAGCAAAGCTAGGCTAAGTTTGACCACCTCGAGGAATGGGTCCACTATCGATGAGCCGAGCTCGATATTGGCAGGTGGGTAGTGAGGTCTTTTCCACTCGCCTTGTTGCGCGAGATGGGGCGACAATCTATTTGGAGTGTACTAAACCCTAGTGATATTCCAAAGTTGATCTGTATTGATGTGTGGACTTAGATGAGGATTCGTATGCTTGAGTTGTATCCAGCATCGCATGGCCTTGATATGGCTGACATCATTCATGCCTTGCATCGCATGACCTTGGTACGGCCAAAAGTATTCATGGATCCATCAACATATTCTGCATTACTCTAATATTACTTACTACCTTCCGCACACACTTTCACCACCCTCTAAGCTTTCCATAAGCTTATGCAAGACCGTCGTGTGCAAGTGACGTTGGGGCGTAGTAGCATTGAGGCAGGAGCGCTTTGTAAATCGTCTTGGAGCTTTTTGTTCATCATCATTGTATTTCCCTTTATGCTCATTGTACTTATAAATTTTTTTTATCATAGTGAAAATGTGATGGAGTTTTTGGTTATTGTTTGTGGGTTATGCCTTTGGTTGTGCTTATTACGAATCAAACTGATGTTGAAAATCCTCCTCGTAGTATCCCAGGATCACAATTTGACGAATGGGCACTAGGAGCCGAGAATGGGGTACTACGGAGGCTGTCGGCTCCGGATTCGGTGATTGAGGATTTTGTGAGCCCAGTTTCTGAGTTTGGGACATGACATATTCTCTGTCATAATTCATGTAAACTACATCTTATGTATTGTGACAAATTTTGGTTAATGAAATGCATGAAGATCTTTTGGTTTGAAATGTGTAAAATGTTTGAACAAATGGGTAATATTATCCTAATCTTACACACGTTATACCCTATGTTGTATATAGGGAATGACTCCTAAAAACACTCGAAACATAGCACATCTCGCACTTGGCGGATCGATTGATGGGGTGCCTCCCTTGAGCGATAGCCATACGGACACTAGTTTGGGCTCGGATTTTAAGATAATGCCAGATTCACAGCTGGCCATTGACCTTACAAATGGGTCAACATCGAATGCACCACCGGTTTTAGGATAGAACTGTGCGTCTTCATCGACGCCACACATACCTTAGGTGGCTCCTCCTGCTAATAGGTTAGAGTAGATGATGTTCCTAATGTAGCAACAACAACAAGCTTGGCCATGATTGCAGGGATCATTGCCCAAAACATGAATATGGACCCACCTGTACCGCCTTTGCAGCTTGCTAGAACTATGGCTATGAGTGGATTATTTGAGCGCTTTCAGCGCCTTCGCCCTTCCACTTTTGCGGGTACTCACAGACCCGTGGAGGCTGAGTACTGGTTAGACCGAATTTCTAAAATGCTGAGGCTGTTGCATTGTACTAAGATAGAGAAGGTTGAACTAGTCACCTACATGCTGGAAAAGGAAGCTAGCCTATGGTGGGATAGTGTATTGTGAACCATTCTAGCGGGATTTGTATGCACCTGGGACAAATTAGAAGTACGCTTTCATGAAAAGTACTTCCCCCTCACTTATTGTAATGAAAAGGAGGGTGAATTCCTTCACCTTCGACAAGGGGGGATGACCGTAGTTAAATATGAGAACCGCTTCACGGAGCTAGCCAGATATGCTCTATTGATCTTAACAAATGAGCTGATGAGAATGCGACAGTTTTCAGAGGGTCTACGGCCCGATATCCACACTAAGATGTGTTGTGCTAGCATATCCAAATATGCTGAGCTAGTGAGCATGTCCCTGTGAGCTGAACAGGATGGTGAGAGTGTCCCATACACGCATGCCAGTGGGACCAAGGCCTAGGCTTGAATTTTCGAGTCGGCCGTTTCTCGGCAAGAAGCCATGTATGGACTTGCCTCCTGGGCTAATGGCTCCCCCGACTCAACAGAGGCAATTGGATCTTTGGTGCACTTACTGTACCAAAGTGGCCACACTGAGACTTATTATTTTACTAAGATGAGGGAAAATGCCTTCACGCCACATCAGAGGGACAACTGTCAGCCACCACATGTTATATCAACTCCACCCCTGCGATCTGCACCACCAGTACAGCCTTTCAATCAACCTCCTGCACCCCAAAATGGGCCTCCTCAATGACCTATGGCAGCACATCTGAATTGTCTGCAACAAGCACGTGTACATGCTCTCACCAATGAAGCATCTGAGTCTGCGATTACAGTACCGCAGGCATTTAAAGTTATTGCCCACATTCAAGGTACACCAGTATCTCTGTTAGTGGACACTGGGTCCACTGTCTCCATAATTGCATGCACTATAGTCAAGAGATTAAGGCTAACCACTACCCCTATGGTTGGGGTGAGAGTCATCGCAGTAGAAGGAACCTTCTCTGATGCCACTAAGTTGTGTGAGAATTGCTCGATAGACTTAGGAAGCAAAATGGTGTACGTTGATTTGATCGTCACTGCCCTATATCATTACGACATCATCCTCGGCATGGATTGGCTCACCAAAATGAAGGTAGAGATCGACTGCGATACCAGATTGGTGACAACTCATGGACCCGAGGGCACAACTTTCACTTTCCCCATACAGGTCAGTTAGCCCTATCGCATCAGCTATTATACTTCCCTGCTAGAGAACTATGATAGTCCGACCCTTGGGGACATGTCAGTAGTCCAAGATTTTTTGGATGTGAACTACCTCTTCAGTGCGAGATCGACTTTACTAACGACCTTATGCCAGATACGATGCCTATTTCTTTACTGACATACCGCATGCCTCCGTGTGAGATGGAGGAATTGAGGAAGTAGATAGACGATCTATTGGATGCAAGTTTGATACGACCAAGCATATCTCCTTGGGGAGCTCTTGTACTGTTCGTGAAGAAGAAAGATGGATCGCTACGATTATGTATAGACTATCGCAAGTTGAATCATGTTTTGGTAAAGAACAAGTATCCTCTTCCCAGGATAGATGACCTGTTTGACCAGTTGAAGGGAGAGCAATATTTTTTTAAAATAGATCTATAGTCTGGGTATCATCAGTTGTGCGTTAAGAATGAAGACGTGTAAAAAATAGCTTTCAAGACTAGTTTCGGCCACTACAAATTCCTCGTAATGTCGTTTGGGCTTACGATCTCATGAACCGGGTGTTTTGGCCGTACCTTTACCGATTCGTCATCATATTCATCGAGGACATTTGGATATACTCAAAGAATCGAAAAGACTATAAGGAACACCTGTGAGCCATCTTCAACACCTTCAGGTAGAATAAGTTATTTGCTCAATACCGAAATGTGACTTCTGGAAGGAAGAAGTTAAAATTTTTGTGACATGTAGTTTTTAAGGAAGTAATCATTGTGGACCTTGCAAAGGTGACCGTAGTACAGGACTGGGAGTAGCCCGACTTAGTCACTGAAGTGAGGAGTTTCCTTGGTTTGGCCGGCTATTATCACCGATTCATTAGAGACTTCTCCAAGATAAATCGACCATTATCTCAGCTTACTCGGAAAGACGTTAAGTTCGCTTGGAATGACAAAGCAGAAGTAGCCTTCCAGGAATTAAAGGACAAGCTAACGTCTGCACCTGTGTTAGTATTGGTAAAATAAGGGGTTAGATATACCATTTGTACCGACACTTCTCATGTTGGTTTGGGCTGTGTACTTATGCAAAAGGATAGGGTGATCGCCTATGCCTCGCGACAGTTGAGGAAACATGAAGAAAAGAACCCCACTCACGACCTAGAGTGGGTAGTAGTCATCTTCGCATTAAAGCTTTAGAAATATTACCTCTATGGAGAGGAGTTTGAGCTTTTCTACAACCACAAAAACCTCAAATACATTTTTACACAGAGGGACCTGAATATGAGGCAACAACGTTGGATGGAGACTTTAAATGAGTTTAAGTTTGAAGTCTCCTACCATCCTGGCAAGGCCAACCTTGTAGCTGATGCGTTGAGTTACAAGAAAATGGTAGAATTTACATCCCCACTGATGATAGAAGAGTGGAATATGGTGGAGTTCGTGTGAGATTTTGAAGAAAAGCTCACAGTAGAGGAGCCATTCGAGAGCGTCGTGCACTTCCACATGTAGCCACTTATTGATGATCGAATCATAGTGGCTTCGAAGGAAGATGAACAATTGGTGAAGATGAGAGAACGAGCAAGTGATAGTGAAGAATCCGAATGGAGAATTGGTTCGAATGGGGGCCGAATCTCCATGACTTGAGAAAGGAAGTCCTAGAAGTTGCTCACAATTCAAAGATAACAATGCATCCGGGCAGTATGAAGATGTATCGAGACATGAAACATTCATAATAGCGGGACAACATAAAGGCCCAGATAACAGATTATGTATCCAATTGTCTCACGTACCAACAAGTTAAGGCCGAGCATCACCGACCCCTTGGTTTACTTCAGCCTATACCCATAACTGAATGGAAGTGGGATTTCATATCCATGGATTTCATTTTTGGGTTACCCAAGACAAGAAAGGGGCACAACTCCATTTGGGTAATAGTGGACCAACTGACGAAATCGACTCATTTTCTCCCGATTAGAGTTTCAAACTCAGCAGATGATTTATCCAAGCTGTACATCAAGGAAATTGACGGCTGCATGGGGTTCCTATGGAGATTGCGTCAGATCGAGACACGTGATTCACGTTCATTTTCTGGACTTGAATTTAAGAAGCAATGGGAGTACAACTGAAGTTCAGTACCGCATTCCACCCATAGACTGATGGGCAGACGGAATGGGTAAATTAAATATTGAAAGATATGTTGTGAGTGTGTCTGCTTGATTTCAAGGACAGTTGGGATGACTGTCTCCCTTATGCTGAGTTTGCTTATAACAACAGCTTCCAAGCAAGCATTAGCATGTCTCCTTATGAAGCCTTGTATGGATGCCCATGTCGAGCTCCACATTGTTGGGCAGAAGTTTGCGAGAGGAGCTTGGTTGGCCCAGACTTGGTTCAGGCAACCTCAGAAAAGATCAATATTATTAGGCGTTAACACCTTACAGCTCAGATTAGACAGAAGAGTTACGTCGATACAAGATGGAGAAAATTAGAGTTCGAGGTTAGGGATCATGTATTCCTGAAAGTTTCTCCAATGAAGGAAGTCCTTTGATTTGGCAAGAAAGGAAAAATCACGTCAAGATTCATTGGCCCATTCCAGATTCTAGACCGAGTGGGTGTGGTGGCATACCATCTTACCTTGCCCACACTGCTCGCAGGCGTGCACAACATATTTCATGTATCGATGCTGAATAAATATGTTCCTGACCCTACCCATATCATCAAATGGGAGCAAGTATAATTAAGTGAAGATCTTACCTATGTATTGTGACTCACATGTGTTCTAGATAGGAAGGAGCAAGTGCTACGCAACAAAGTGATCCCGCTCATGAAAGTATTATGGACACACCAAACTGAGGAAGAGGCTACTTGGGAAATGGAAGCTGAAGTTCATAAGAACTACCCTTAGACCCTCGAGGAGTACAAAAAGGTACTAATTTTGGGGACAAAATTTTTCTTTAAGGGGGGTAGATCGTAACGTCTCGAAAAAAATTCTTACAAAGACCTGAGTACCACCTCAGACAGAAATTCCTAAGGACCGTATTCTGTAAAAATTTATGAAAAAATTAATTAAGTACTTACCAAATTAATTAGTGTATTTAACTCTAACCACTATTTATACAAATGGAAAGACCCAAAACCATCAAAATCACTAACTTAGCACTATTTAAAAACTTATGAAAATCCTAAAAACCTGTTGCTCTCGGGAGTACATTGAAACTCCGTATTAGACCTGGACCGCACGTCGAAAGCCCAATGACCGAAAACTATAAGGTTATGTCCGCCTTACTAGGCTTGACAACCATCGTGAGAATCGAGCCCAAATAGTATCCAGAAATGCATAACTTAAGCCTTGAGTAAAGTGTACGAGAAAATGTGAATACCTTTAGAAAATGTATTGAAACTTAAGTGAATTGGGCCATTCGCTCACGCATGAGATTGAGGATTTCGAACTATCAATTTCTAACCAAACTTTACCTGGGAAAAAATAAAATTTCCCTACATGTATCCATATAACTGTGGCCCTGATCGAGTAAGTACGACTGTTGATTTGACACAGGTTTTTCACGGTTGATCATTGGACTTTCAATGAATCTGAGTCACACGAGGATTGTCGGCAGTGGTTATGCCACACGGGGTGCTTATGCACTCCATGTCGATATAATCAGCGTGTGCCCATACCAATCGAACTTCCCTAATAAACCGATTGGCCTATTATATGTTCATCGTGTATGGACACCGCTGCTTGAATCTAAGATACCCCCACTAGTGTAAAATCTCATCTTAATCACGGTACCATGATCTGCTAAGACTCATGAGCCGGGCATGGTGGTATGGTAAACCGTGGTCAAGCTATCGGACTATATTGGGGGGACAAGCCTCCCCAAAGTGACCAGTGAGAAATCCAAACTCATGAGCAGGGCATGGTGGTATGGGACACCATGTTCGAGCTGTCGGCCTAAGTTGAGGTGACGAGCCTTCCCGTAGTGACCGCAAGTATAAACTTTTGAATTTACATATTGACTGCTTTTAATTAGGGGTGATGCCCTACAACTTGCCTATCGTATGTGGTTAACTAGGATTGATGACCGTAGATGGATCATTCGTTTGGGATAATGATATAAAGGGAGGTACCTTAGCTTCTAGAACTTGCTGTATGAATAAGCTTAATTAAGAACTCGACTAACACGAGCATGCATCGCATTGCATTAGTTAGGAGGTGCGTTTGGTAAGGAAGGGCACTTGAGGGAGGTTGTCATGCGCAAATCAGGTTGAAGGAGTCGCTTGTGAGGGAGTTTGTGCGAGGGTATACATTATTACTTGCACACCATTCTTACATTAACAAAAGTAGTTAGGAAGTGATTGTTATATTGCTTTATCATTACTGCTTGATCGACTTGATAACATGTTAACCTTTGCCTTATAGTACCACTGAGTTGATCACTCACTCCTACCCTGGGATGGTATTTTAAAATACTAACCAGACTATGGTTTAGATGCAAGTGCAGATGATGTTTGTGCTATGGAGTAGGACTACATGGATGAGGAGGAATTCTCCTATTTTTAATTATCAAGCGGGTCGATGTAGACTTCATGCTGATCCGTAGGGATACTGGGATTATAGGCTTAGTCGAACACTTTACATTTCCCTATTTTATATATTTTGAAACAATACTTGTATATGATCATCTTGGTTACATATTCATACTCTGAAATTTGTGAATCACTTTCATGTTTAAATATACATACTTAAGACCTTAATATAATACTCCTGGAGCACGATATGTTGTTTTGGTATAATCCCACTCATGTTTAACTCATTAATATGGATGAAATCTGAACATCATTATCCATGTTGCATAAGTGATGTGCTGGATCTCGGGAGTAGAGCCTTACTCGACCCTCTAAATCTGGGGCGTTACATAAAATTATTCAAATCTTCGACTGGCCTAAGCCTATCTTTGGCTGGCCGAATAGGAGGTTGAGCTGGCCGAAAGGAGCTTCGGTTGGCCTAACTAGTTTAAGATCTGATTTTGTTCCATTGCTGGAAACTTGACCGAAACCACCAAGCCCTAAGTTGGGCTTGCCAAACCTATCGCAAAAAGATCTTTTGAGATCTATCTTTTTGACCGAATGTTGTAGGGTTGGCCCAACAAGTCAGGTTGGCCGAACCAGACTTTGGGCTAGCCTAACTTAAGTGTATTTAACATAAAATATGATTCTAAATATACATGAGTGAAATAAAGTCTTACTTTGAGATGTTGAGCCTTCTTTCCAAATGCTTGATCGAGTTGATAACTTATCTTTAGTCGAGTTTAAGATCATAACCGAACTACAAAATTTGACTAACTAAAATCTGCTTTAAGTATAAGCACTTACAATCTCCCCTTTCATCAATTTCATGACAAAACTCAGTTAAACAACAATTCAACTTAGCATAACATATTACATAAAAAACAACACAAATTTTTTGAGTCGACACCATTAATCTTGTTACTCCCCCTGAGCTCTTAGTCATATCTACAAAAATATAGTTCATAGAGTGCATGCAAATGTGTGTGCTCATAAACTTGAGAGAAATGATGATTGATCTCATATCCTTATCACAAAAATATAGTATATTTCTCCCCCTTTTTGTTAAAAGTTGACAAAGGAAGAAGCAATCAATGAAGCACAATGGATATAAGGAGCAAATAACATGAGGATTAAGTAGCATAACATAGTGTCATATGCAAGTGTATGTCAGCAAGAGTAAAGATATATCAAGTTATTACAGACCAAGAGTATTTAATCAGTCAGAAGTAGAGGAAGATGATGCCGACATGTCAGGGTTATTAATCCTCAGACTCCTATTGAAACGATGAAAGTACTTTTTCATGTACTTCATCTATTGTTTCTGAGAAACATGTATGCCATCCACCTTCTTCTCTAAATTATCCAACCTCTCTGAGAAATAAGAGGGCTAAAAGTCAAAGTCATTGGTATCATCATATTCTTTCAGATCTGCAAAGATATAATCCATATTGACATCTTCTTTAGGAACAGCTTCCTGATTTCATCGCTGCTCAGGCCTTAGTTCAAGTTGCATTATGTTGAGATTAACATTACCAAATGGCAGCACAAACTTCGGTGCTTCAGTCGCAGGGACTTGAACATTATACCGTAATGCAACGTAAGTCATGAGATATACAAAATGAATAAAGCTATGACGAGGATAAAGACGATACTCAATAATCTGATAAGTGATCAAAGATGGAAGATAGATACGGATACCAGAAACGACTGAATGAAGGATTCACATCATATAGGGAGTAAGGTCTGTCTTATTGCCACCATGAGGATAAACATTTGAAGTAAAAATATGATGCAGGACATGGTATTTTGGAAGAATATTGTAGGTGGGGATCTAGTTATGGTTACGTTAGGTTGCATTAAAACCGCATAACTCCCTAGTGAGAGACTCTCCTTCATTTGGTACATATCTTCAAAGATCGGTGGAATAGAGATTCCCTCTTCCGTCATATCAATATCTAAGATTGATGATATGATGGAGGGGTTAATAGTAACTATGTCTTCCACAAACTGAATGAGAAATATTAATTGATCTAAAGATGCAGTATTTATAAATGCATATAACCATCTTACAATAGACCGATAAGATGCACCACCCCATGCAAAAATCTTTTTCCATCCTACTGTGGATAGAGCGCACAATCTGATTAGTGGATAGAGAGGAAGAACTGGTTTGAGGGTCTCACACAGTACACTAAGAGCGAGATGTCATGATAGAAAATGACTAGATTTCACAAAAGAAATACCAACAAATGGAAGGAAAATATCTAGATCAGATTTCTATAAAAAACCCAACAAAATAGGATTCTAGATTCAAAAAAGATGTTAAAATCTACAATAATGCATAACAAGGAAATTAACTCTTGAAGAAAAATAAAAAATAATCACTTATAAGGACATTAGAGTGATGGGTTGGCTGAAAGAATCTATGGGCTGACTAAAGAAGATGAAAATGGAATGAGGGTTTTGAAAAAGAATACCTAATACAAACCCATTTGCACACAATTCGTTTAACCCGATCTCCTCCTCGGCTGGCCGAACCAAGCGGTCAGCTCATGATTCGCGAATATAAAAAATTTTATTAAAAAAACGACATGAATAAGCATTATTCTATTAAAGAAAAATGTAAAAAAAAAAAATTTTAATATATAATAATTAAGAATACTGCATAAACCAATATCATTGTTCAAATTTAAAAATCTAACACTATCAAGAGGTTTTGTCAGATTATATGCAAGCTGTTTTTCAGTATTAATACATTCAAGTATAACACACTTGCTTTCAACTAATTCTCTGATATAGTGATATCGAATATCAATGTGATTAATGCAAGAATGTTGAATATGATTTTTAGATATATTTATTACACTAGTATTATCATAGTATAAATGCATTGTTTTCTTAATCAATATCATAATATGCTAACATCCTTTTCATCCACATTAATTGCATGCATGCATTTTCTACCGCAATATATTTAACTTCAGTAGTGGATAATGATAATGATTTTTTTCTTCTTGCTCATCTAAGAGACAAGACAATTTTCAATGTAAAAACATCCGCCACTTGTGGATTTTCTATCATCCACATTACTTGCCCAATCAGCATCAGTATAACTAGCAATTTGTAAAGATGTATCATGAGAATATCATAAATATGAATTAATAGTACTAGCAACATATCTAATTATTCTTTTTACTGTAGCCAGATGAGATTCTTTAGGGTTAGATTGATATCTGACACATATGCCTACGCTGAAAGAGATATCAAGCCTACTAGTTGTTAAATATAAGAGACTACGAATCATACTGTAGTAGAGATGAGGATCAATTCTTTTACCTGTATCATCTTTAGATAATTTGAGTGTTATAGTCATGGGAGTACCAAAGTTTTTACCATTCTCAAACCTAAATTTCTTAACTAAGTTTATCACATACTTGGTTTGAGATATGAAAATTTCATCTTCAAGGTGTTTCACTTGAAGTCCAAGAAAATAGTTCAGTTCTCCCACCATGCTCATATCAAATTCTGATTTCATAGACTTTACAAAATTAGAAGAAAGCTTAGCATTTGTTAATCCATAAATAATATCACCTACATATATTTGAACAATCAACAATTCTTCATTAATTCTTTTGATGAATAGGGTTTTATCAACACTACCTATTTTAAAATTTTAACCCGGAAGAAATTTTGTTAATTTTTCATACCAGGCTTTAGGAGATTGTTTTAATCCATACAAGGCCTTTTTAAGATGATATACATTGTTAGGAAGTTTAGGATCTTCGAAGATTTTAGGTTGTTCTACATAAACTTCTTCATTTAAATCACCATTTAAGAAAGTACTTTTAACATCCATTTGATAAATTTTAAAGTTTTTATAACATGCAATGGAGATAAATAGTCTGATGGATTCAAGATGAGTGAATGGAGCAAAGGTTTCATCATAGTCGACTCCTTCAATTTGGGTGTACCCTTGTACAACTAATCTTGTTTTGTTTCTTAAGATATTACCAAATTCATTAGATTTATTTTTAAATATCCATTTAGTTCTAATCACATGTTTGTCAGATGGTCTGGGCACTAGATACCAAACATCATTCCTGATAAATTGATTTAGCTCATCTTGCATAGCTAAAATCCAATTTTCATCAGCTAAGGCTTCATTTACGTTTGATGGTTCTATCTGGAAAGTGAAGCATACATGATTACAAATATTTTCAACTTATCCTCTGGTTTGAACACTAGTGTGAGGGTTACTAAGAATTTAATTAATCGAATGGACTTTGACTAGTCTATTCTCAGTTGTATCTGATTTTGATGAAGGTGTTGATTGATTGAATATAACAACCTCATCATCGTGCTTATCAGTTAGAGTGATAGTTTGACCATCAATTATAACATTTATGGATACTTGTATTACTTTGGTCCTTTTATTTAGGACATGAAAAGCTCTACTATTTAGAGCGTACCCTAGAAAAATATCTTCATCACTTTTTGCTTTAAATTTTTCCAAATGTTCCTTATCTCATAAAATAAAACATTTACTTCCAAAAGTACGAAAATATTTTACTGATGGTTTTTTGTTAGATCAGAGTTCGTAAGACATTTTATTTAAACCTTCTTTTACATATACTTGATTACTAATATAACAAGCAGTGTTGACGACTTCAGCCCATAATTTTTTTTCTATTTTTTTACAATTAAGCATAACAGTCCCAATTTCTTATAGAACTTTATTTTTCCTTTTAGTTATACCATTTTGTTGAGGAGTATTAGGAGTAGAAAATTCATATAATATTTCATGGTCATCAC
This sequence comes from Magnolia kwangsiensis, assembly GCA_037074715.1. Lineage (NCBI taxonomy): Eukaryota > Viridiplantae > Streptophyta > Magnoliopsida > Magnoliales > Magnoliaceae > Magnolia > Magnolia kwangsiensis. The sequence continues at coordinate 109,843,677 of CM073576.1, read as the reverse complement.
AAAACTTATCAAAATTACAATTTTAAAATTCTGTTCCATGATCACTTCTTATCCTTTTCACAGGCAGTTCTTTTTCTGTCTGGATGTGTTTAAATAACTTTTTGACTTCATCAAAAGCATTTGACTTTTCTCTTAAGAAGGCTACCCATGAATATCTAGTGTAGTCATTAACTATAACTAGAAAGTATTTTTTACCTCCTATACTCTCCATTTGTGTTGGTCCAACAAGGTCCAAATGGAGTAATTCGAGGGGTTTAGATGTGGTTAAGGAGTTTGCCTTATTCCTGATTTGTTGGCCTATTTGACATGCACCACATACTTTCTTTTCCAATTTTTTTAACTTGGGTAAGCCTCAAATATGATACTCTTGTTAAGTTTGTATGGATCTCTAAAGTTCACATGTCCAAGACGTAGATGCCATAATTCAGTTTCATTTGTTTGGACCATATAGCAAGAGTGACTTGAGAAACATGATTCATTAATGATATGACAATTTTCAAAGGTTCTTCAACCATTTAATATTATATGACCTTGATTATTAAGTATTTCACATCCGTGATCAAAAAATTTAACACTATGATTATTATCACAAATTTCAAATGTGTGTTCACAACTCCAAGTGTAGGGTCGTGATGTAATAATAATCTTGGTAAAACTGAGGTTGAATCCACAAAGACTAATCTCGTGTGTATTCTGAAAGCAACTAGAAGTAGATCTAGAATAAGATGAAAACCTAAATTTGGAAGTGTAGAGAGAGTAATTGTGAATTATGTAACTAAAACTTAAGAAATTGAAAGGTGGGAACTAGGGTTTCCAAGGATCCACTTGTAGAGATCAGGGTGATCTATGCTTGATTCAAGGACACAACTGGAATCAGATTCCTATCTTATTCAGTTGGAAGATATCTCAGCAAAACAAAATCTGAATTTCCTTTGACCTAATTCTTAATGGATGAGAGTGTGAGAACTGGAATTGATTCCATCACAAAATCTTGCCCAGGAGACATGGCTCACAATAGGATATGCCAATCTTATATCCAAACATAAGAGAATCAAGAATATTAGAAGGGATTCTGTCATCCAACCAGACCTAAGGGACAATGGTGAATAACAAGATTTCCTAATTTTATAATCTCAATACATGAAAAGAACATATTCAATGCTATCACAGATCTATTATAATTTGAGTCACAAAAAACCATTAAAAAGTAAAAGTATTTCTTAAATATCAAACTAGAATCAAAGAGATTTCAACTTAAACATGAACCAAAGAAATAGAAAATATCTCATCATGTTACAAGCTTCACCTCTTAACCCTAGTTAAGAGGTTTAGCCAACCATAGACATGATTGGAATAAAAACCCTAGAAGAAAGCATGAAAAACTAACGAAGGAAGTAAGAAGAACGCTTGGCGACGACTCTTTATGCTTTTGCTCCACTCCTCAAACCCTAGATTCTTATGCCAAGGAATGCCCAGGGGACTCCTATTTATAGTTGTGCATGTTCACAACCCCAAGTGTAGGGTCGCAATGTAGTAATAATCTCGGTAAGACCGAGGTCGAATCCATAGGGACTAAACCTTGTACGTATTCTGAAAGTAACTAGAACTAGAACTTGAAGAAGATGTAATCTAAATTAGGAGAATTTAAAGAATAATTGTAAACTATTTAACTAAAATTTGTAAATTGAAAGGTACGAAACTAGGGTTTCCAAGGATACACTTGTAGAGATCAGGGAGATCTATGCTTGATTCACGAAAAAAACTGGAATAAAAGTCCAATCTTCATCTAGTTGGAAGATATTTCATTAAAATTAATTTTAAACTTTCTTTGATCTAGTCCTCAATAGATGAGACGTATGAGAACTAGCATTGATTCCATCACAAAACCATGTCCATGAGACAAAGAAAACAACAGAATTTACCAATCCACAACCAATTTGAGAGAATTATGAATGTTAGGAAGGATTCCATCATCCAACCATACCCAGGGGACGATGGTGAACAACAAGGTTCCCAAGTTCATTATCTCGATAATGAAAAGAACATCCTCAAAGCTATTGCAAATCCATTGTAATGAAACAATGGTAGTTCAACTTAAACATGAATTAAAGCAATAAAAAAGGGTCCCATCACGCTATAAGCTTCACCTCTTAGCCCTAGCTAAGAGGTTTAACCAATCGTAGACATGATCGAGCTAAAATCTCTTAAAAACATCAAAGGAAATAACTAAAGAAGGAAGAGAAAAAAAACTCTTTGAAGCCAGCCCGCTCCATGGCTCTCTCTCTCTTCACGTCTCAGTCCACAGCTCTGGATGATCCCCTTTTCGTGCATTCTTCCTCTCCTTTATAGGCGTTGTAGGTCAGTGGCTGGGAGTGTATAAGGGTGAAGTTACGTAGCAACAGCAAAACTGCAATCCGCATGCGTGTGGAACAAGTTTTCAAGATGGCTGAACATCTCAGCTATAGATTTTTTCCATGGCTGGGGTCAGCTTTGGCCTGGGCTCCATTTAAATGGTTTAATTGGCCAACCGATCGAGGTGGTGGGCCACATCTTCCTAGAATTTTTGAAATTCTCAGACGTGTGTTACTTATGCATGTCAACTGCACTGAACCCTATGGGGCCCACGATCGATGTCAGTGAGGAAATTCACTCTATCTATTGGATTCCTCTCGAAATTTCGGTTGGGAATGGACACTTTTGCTCGATTTTGGTGTGACCCAAGGGATTAAATCTTCCTACCATTCATATTACGTTTGAACCTTCATGTACATGCAATGTTTGAGAAAATTGAGCCGCAGATCAGGGTATGGTCGGTTTGACCTCCTGGATGTAATGAACAGTTTGGATCATTGAATAGGATGATGATGGTGGCCCACCGAATTTCAATCGTAACTCCCTGTTTCAAATTGTGCAAGTGAGAATGAAGAAGGAAGATCCTTCTTTCGGTTAAAGACGGTTTGACCGTTTTTACTATCAAGGTACACAGCAGGTGCGCATATCCCATGTGCACGCACAACACTAGTGTGAGGCCCACAGTGATGTGCATGATAAATCTACACCATCCATCTTCCTTCCCATCTAATTTAAGGAGTGGGGCGTTAATTTGAGGCACATCTAGAGATCATGTGGGCCCCAAATTGGTGATTTTATGGCTGATCTTTCCATTAGGCCACTTCTACAAAGATCCAATGACTGAAATTGTACATGTACGGTTACTTTATGATCATCAAGCCTGATATAAAGGTTTATGCCAACGGATGGTGGGAACCCTATGATGTTGCATTCAGGACGATTTTTAAGCCTCTTTATCTTTAATCACTAGGTTTTCTCGGATCTTTGGCATGTGAATTCTTCAATCTCTGTCACCGAAGATACGTCCCATGCCTTGGTGATTTTTAAGCATCAAATCTATGCTTTTAGCACTCTTTTTAGTTCAAGCTCCTAAATTCACCTTACAACACAAACGTGATTAAATTAGAGCATTAAACATTATCATGTTCATAAAACCAAGTAATAATTGGGGTCTAATATGTAATATTTGACCCTTAACACAATCCCTTACCAGCATTTTGCTAGTCCCAAGCAAAGTATGTGAAAAATAATTTGAGAATTACATGACAATACTTGTAAACTCGAGTGGTTTTTTTTAAAAAGCAATCTAGATAATAGAATTTCAAGACACATTAATGTTGGGCATTTCCTTCTCCTAAACTTAAGCACATGGTAAAATTTATGGTCAAGTTCAAAGTATTAATCCATCAATTAGAACAATTATAAACAATGAGTTTCATGGGTGTATAGTGCAACCTTGACTTATCATAATTAAAGGTCCAATTCTTAATTTTCATGATATCATTGGTAACCAAAAAGATCATTTCGAATAACCCAATATAAACTGAAACTTACCTTATAGTTCAGCCTTTTTTTCTTCCGGCTTTTAATTTTTCCATCGATTGCTTCGTGTTGTGTCAACCTTTTTAAAGATCTTTAATAGGTGGTCGTTTTCAATGACAATTGCTTTTTTAGCTGGGTATTCTTTCTTCTTTTTTTTCATTGAACATGATGGACAAATTTTCCAGGTTGGTTCCTTCCATGCATAGTGATTATCAGGTCATCCCTTCAATATCGAACTAAAACCTTAATGTGTAAGCTAGATGTGACATGTAAAATCATGACTCAATAAATGTTTAAAACTTCTAATCATGGAGTAATAATCCAAACATAACTATGAAGTTTAACAGGTAACTAAATCCTAAAAGTTCCCTAGTTTGTCAATTAGCGTGAGAGTTGAGATGTTAAGACAAGTGTGCCCCATATGAAGACCATCAAGCATCTGCCTCAATTGGATGTGTGCTCTGAACTCATCAAAAGTAAACTTAGCCTCACATTCCATGTTCCAAAACACCTAGGTATATAAACTCTTAAAATGAGTAGAACAACATAGGTGTTTTAGTGTGAAAACTTATTTTACAAAAACAGGAAAAATTTTAAGTTTTCAACCTTTCTTGATATATCGATATCACATCGATGTGATCGAACACCTATTATCGATGTCCTTGGAAAGTACTTATTATTATCGAATTGAGGACCTCTTGTGTCTAACAACCAACTTGATCTTTGGACAAAACTCTTGATGAATCGATGGAATATTCGATATCATCGGAATTCCAATTTTGATAACATCCATTCAGCTCAATATAATTGAATTTTGGCTAGTTTGTGTCCAGTGTGCTGTTAAGGTAAATCTCATATTTATTGATGACTCAAAACGAGCCTCGATGTCATCAGAACTCAAATTCCAATGATATCGAGGGAGCTTCGATGTTATCAAAATCGGACTAAACTAGTCCAGCGAGCTCAATAGGAAAATCCTCTAGAAATGACCAAGGAATCGATAATGTCTCAATATGATCGTAATTCAAATATTGATGAAATCAATATATGTTCGATATCATCGAAATGGATAAAAAATTGTCCATCAAGATCTTTTGAAAATCATGTGGAAATGATCGATGTATTGAACAGATTGTCGACGAAATTAGAATTCAAACTCCGATGACATCGACGTCTGCTCGGTAGCATCGATCCTTAATCAAAAAGTTTTAGGTATATTCTTTAGTGGAGTTCGTATCATCGAACCTTGCTTCGATGGCATCGAAAGTATACATTCGATGACATCAAAGCAGGCCGGATGATATAGAACTCTGTCAGAATTTGACATCTTTATTACGATTAGAACTTTTTACCTATTTAAGGAGAGTTTGTTCTTGGTAGTTGTATTGAGAAAAAGAGAGAACTTTGAGAGAGTAACTACATTTTATCTACCCTAAGCCCTTTTTCTCATGGGAGTTCATCCTCCAATCCACCCTCATCATTGATATTCAAGAGAGTTGATTGGGGAATGAACTTTCGCATTCAAGGATCATCCAGCTACCACCTTAATGGTAAATCATTGAGCTGAGATTCCTTGAATGCCTAAGACCTTAGAATCTCTCCATTGCTCTAATAGGTAATATTTATTAGAGTAGATTTCAAGATAACCTTGACCCAACCTATCACCTTTATTGTTACATCATCAAGCTTTGGGATCAAGGGAACTGAAGAATCTTCATCAACAAGGAGAAGATCTTCATCAACGTGCTGGATGGGGCTCATCTACTTATTTATAAGTCAATAGAGTCCAGAGACCATGTTGATCATTCCTTGTGTAGGATTGGTGTAACGCCCGTGAAAAATTCATACTTAGACTCGAGTACCAACTCGACCCGAAATCGCGTAGAATTAATTTCTATGGAAATTAAGCGTAAGTTAGCTAGCGCAATGCTGGAGTAGCTGGGAAATAGTCCCTGATCACTTTAAATACGTTCTACAAGACCCAAATCGAGTAGAACCAACGACTCTATAACACTCAATAACCTCGGACCAAACTCTAAGCAGGTTTGTTCTCTGGACCACTTTGAATCTTTGTATTGGATCTAGACCGCACGTCGAAAGTCCGATACTTCCTATCTTAGACCGTTAGAACCGCCTTTCTGGACTTGACAATCATTTCAAAAATCAAGTCAAACCGATAATCACAGACTATTTCATTGAGCCTGGACTGAAGAGAGTGCGAATAGGGACAAAATTGGAATTTCAAATTCAAATCTGGCACACGACTTGACGCGTCAGTATTAAGCATTCTGACCATCAGAATTCAGCCAGATTACACCCTCGGATCAGGAAAAATTTTTATTTTATATCATGAGACTTTCAGCCCTGATCTACGTGCGGTGACCGCTGAACTGAAACTGGTCCGACACGTGCGATCTGCGAACCCTGCCAGACTGAAAACTTAATACGTGCTATATCTGGTATGCATGAGCTTAAGTCCGATCGCATTCAACCAGGGGACCACCAGAAAGCATCTTTTGGACCGAAACAGCCCTGAATTGGATATGCACTAAGTAAACTTCATTCCGGAGCCTGTTTTCGGCATTTTTAAGATTATAAAAGGGGTTGAAACCCTCATTCCTCTCTCCCATCCGAAAATTGCAAAAACCTAGCTTTGGGAGAGAGAAAATGAGAGAGTTTGAGAGAGAGAGTAGAGGAATTTTTCCCGCCTTCGTGCCGCTAGTTGCACGTGCTTCAGCAACTCTTCCCAATCACCTGGCTGGTGATTTCTCCACTTTTTCAGGTATGAAACAACCCTAAAAGTTGCTGATTTAGGGATTACTTAGATTCATAGCGTGTTAGCTAACGTAACTTGTACAATAGGTTCTCCTACTGCCGTAGACGAAGCGTATACGCTCCGTTTCAATTCACGAGTCTACAAGACATAAGGTGAGGATTTTAGACGCTTTGATTGACGGTTTACAATGCTTTTAATGTCGTTTAATAGTAGATTATCGACGGCATCGCCGTTTGACATGTACAACATGCTCTCCGTTTCCTGTTTTGTAAATTAACGAAGAATATGAGATTTAGGGCATTTTAGTCATTTGTAGGAAGTACAAATTACGTTCATATTTTGCTGATGTGATTGACATGGTTTGTTGTCGCATTAGGAAGTTAGGAATATGTGCATAATTAGTTTGGCGAAGAGATTCGCCTAATTGCGCACTTCGGGTCGACATACTATATGTAGACTTAAGTGTGTAGTGTATGTGTTTGTATAAATGCTTGTATTAGTATGTATTGAATTAAATGATGTTATGAGATAGTTTGAGTTGATTTCTCAATTAATATGCTGACCTAAATGATTTCCTACATGTTGATTATAGGCATGATTTCCTTACATGCATGAAATATATGTACTTGAAGATTTGCCTAAGTTGAATGTTATAACATGTGTTAACATGCTCACATGATTGTATTTCAATTCCAATATTCCTATATAAATTGCTGATGTGATTCCATAATTATTTGGGACTATACTTAGTCCAGGCAGTCGGTAACCAATCAAATTCGTGGCTGGCTGGTCTTGGCCACGAACTACGCGTCGATGAACGCGAGTCATGTTTGAAGTTGGCGGCAGTGGTTAGGCCACGCGAAGTGTTTTACGCACTTCATGACGTTTGACTTGAGATGCGATCGCGCTAGTCGAGCCCGTCAAGCAACCCGACTGGCCGATGTATGTTCACCTTGTATGAGTCATAACTGCTTGAACCTAGGGTACTGAACTTACCATTGTAAACCCTGTTAACCATGGTACCTTGATCCACGAAGACTCATGAGCCGGGCATGGTGGTATGGGACACCGTGGTCGAGCTGTCGGCCTACGCTGGGACCACAAACCTCCCCGTAGTGACCAGTGAGCACCTGGACTCGTGAGAAGATTATGGTGGTATGGGACACTATATTCTAGCTGTCGGCCTACACTGATCAGGCGACGAGTCCTTTGTAGTGACCGCGAACGTATTCTGAGTCCACAGGAGGCGACGACCTTTCCGTTGCAGTAGAGTACGGTAGGCCTGTATTGATAAGGTGATGGGGGAGCGGTGCAACGAGTGCGAGCAACAGCCCTGGCAGCCCTTGCAGTGACCTACAAAATATACATCGTATGAGATTACTAGGAGTGAAGACCCTAGACAGGATCTGTGTTGGGATTGATACAAGGGAAGTATCTTAGTTTCCCAATCCTGCTGTTTGAATGGACTAATAACAACTTGGAAATCATATCACCATGCCATTGCATGTGCCTGGAAGATGTGAAGCACTTGAGGGTCGATTGCATGCCGCGGTCGTAAGATGGTGCCGTATGAGGGAGATTGTCGGTGAGGGCATACATCACGTCATGTCATCTTGCATTAACAACAATATTAGGATTGTCTGATTTACTGCTTTACTATTATCGCATGATTGAATTGTGAACATGCTAATCTTTGCTCTATAATTTCACTGAGTTGATCACTCATTCCCACGTTACGGGATGGTATTTGCAACACCTACCAGACCCTGTCGTAGATACAGGTGAGGCTGAGATCCAGGAGGCAGAGCCAGACTTCGACGAGGACCAGGACGAGTTCTCGTACATGCAGTATCATGATGGCTTTGCGTAGGCGACATGGATTGATGGGACTTCAGTGGGACTATTTTGAACATTTACTTTTGTTCATGTATATGTATATGAGACTCAGAGATGTGTTCATACTTTAGAGACAGATGAGATTTATTTTGTTTTTTCATACAGTGATATATATATATTGTTTAGTCTTCCGCTTACTTTTATCACTGGATCTGAAGTATGAATTGCAGTTTTGGTATACTTTTACTCATGTGAATTCTTTAAATCAGACAACATTGAATCATAACCATTTTTGTTGCATAAGTGACGGTCTGGAACTGGGGAGTTAAGTTTATACACGACCCCCGATTTTCAGGGTGTTACAAGTTGGTATTAGAGCATGAATAAGAGTATACTGGGCCTGGGTTATGGTCTCGCGACGTACGCTGTCGCTTCTTTTGACTTAGGTGGGTGCGAGAAGGGTCTAGAAACATTTCTAGGACCACAGATTCGCCAATAGGCGAAGTCTATTCGGATCGATCGCATGATCGAGTCTGTAACGCATATCGGGTCGCGTAAAGCAACCCGAATAGCTCCTAGGTCGTAGGAAGTCAGGTTGAGACATTCTTTGAACGATTTTAAACCTGTAAAAGTAAATTCTCGGGCCATGGGATGACCGCGACTCTTGTATTCAATCGTCAGGGCTTAAAAACTCCGTTTCACCAAAAATCTTCAAAATTCTTCCTCTCACCACTCCAATCTTCGTTTCTTTCTTATCCATTTCATGTTAGGCATCAAACATAATGTGAAAATAACATAAATTAATACTTCACAAAATTTTACAGTGAATAGTAAAATTTCATGAAAAATGGCCATAAGGCCATTCTATCTTCACTTTCTTTAACAAGTAATGGTCTAGATGGATGTACTGGATCCTTCTATCCCAAAATCATATGCTGCATCATAGGGTTTGGTATTTGGGATTATGGAATGGTCCCAGAAAGCCCTGAACACATGTTTGGGCTTACATAGGTCAAAATATAATGAACCAGGGGTCGAACTATACATATCTGGGGTCCTTGGACCCTGGGGGACCGAACCCATCTGGCCCCACCGACCGGATGCATCACCGGTCGGCGATGCCATCGCCGATCCGGCGATGCATCGCCGTACAGGTGGGCCCATTTGAAGTGAGACTCGGGCGCATGCCCTTAAATCCCATGTACATACTCTCCATATATGTCTCGTCCAACGAAAACCCCCAAAACATACCCCTCCTTCACAAACAGCCCTCCCCATAGCCCTATTTTCATTTTTCAGCAACCATCTCCAAATTATGGGATTCCAAATCATCCCTAGATCCCTCCTTAGCCAAAAACAACCATCATCCATCATTCCTTTGGAGTTGTCAGCCCTTCCTCTTGAAGATTTCATCATTTGGAGCTCTAAAAACCCCCAAATCGAGCTGAAATCGTGAGGTGCTCCATTCCACTTTTTTATTTCCATTTCTCCTTGAAAATACATCCTTGGGAAGCTTGAAGCATCCCTCTACGACGCCTAGATCTCCTTTTTTCAGATTGGATAGCCACTTCTCTGCATTTTCTTCATTTTTCATGGCTTTCGTGGAAGCCATTTTAGGCCTTTTATCACTCTCATCCATCATATCTTTGATGGGTAAAAGGAAAACCACAACAAACGAGGCTGGGCCGAGCTGCCCTGCTCAATCGAGAAGACCGCGGGGTGGTGCCGCAAGTTCAAGCGCCGCCGCAGGTGCAGCTACAGCCCTAGAGTGCCGTACAAAGCGGGATTTAGATCCCCATGCTCACGTTGGACGAGTAATTCTATCAGAGATGCCTCATGGCCAATACACTGATCGCAAAGTGTTGTTTGAGGTGGACGTGGAAGGGCGACTGTTCGGTGAATTTTTGTTGTTCGAGCGCATTGAAGCTGCGCATTGGGGTCCGATCTTTAAAGCTCACGCTCGTGCTAATGTGAGCACCGTTTGTGCCTTTTACGCTAGTATCCAGAATCCTACCTTAGAGCCATTGCAGTTTAAAATCCCTTTTGGTAGAGATCGGATGGCTACGATTGATGTGCGACTGATTGCGCGACTTCTGAACGTGCCTCTTGGTGATGTTCATCCTAGTGAGAAGAATCTGAGGAGTAGGCGTGAACGAGATCACCGCACCAGGTTTCTGTGCGGTAAGTTGGTTCCATGACAGCCTAATAATAGCCTTAAGGCGACGTATATGTCTGATGATTTGTGCCTGTTGCACCATATCTGCAAGTACAATGTGTATCCCAGGTCGACGAATCGCATTGAATGTACACGCCTTATAATTGATTTCCTGTATCTGGTGGCCCAGGGAGAGAACGTATGTATGGCCACTTTCATCTTGCGACAGATAATCCTCATAGCCAAGTCAAGAAGAACATCCGAATCGCTTCCTTTTGGCCGACTGATTTGCAAGATTGCGCTTGAGTTTGCCTACAGACTTGGGCCAGAATTGCCAGTTTCGATTCATACCATTGATGAGTCGACTATGGTCAAGATGAAGATTGGGTCGCAGTACCGTGAAAATCAGCTTGAGGAGGACAGCGAGGATGACTTTGATGATGAGGAAGATCAAAGCGAAGAAGAACCTGAAGCAGAGGTTCAGGAAGAAGTTCAGGAAGAGGCAGAAGAGGAGGCTCAGGATACAGATGAGAGCCCTCCTCCTTCTGCGCAGGCTATTAGCGATGATCACATTGCTCGGATTGAGGAGAGTCAGATCGCCTTGCGAAGGGAAGTTCAAGAACTTCGTGCTGAAGTCGAGGATGCCAAGGCCGTTACAAAGAAGAAATTTGGCAAGGTGACTCACACCTTGAAGGCGATCCTGTGTTGCTTGCAGGATAAGGGTGCTCCTCCTCCGTCACCCGATTCAGACTAGCGATGCGACCTTTGATGTAGTTGTTAGTAGTTAGTCATTTTCTGCTTTTATTGTGTAAGCCTGTTAGGGCTAGTGCTTTGTTTATGTTGCTGTTATAATTTTAACTATCTTAGTTCCCATGTATTTCTCGTCATGATGCTTGTAAGGATATACCCCTTGTATTGTGACAATTTTGATTAAATGAAATGCATGGAATGCCTTTGACTCCTTGTGTGAATGATTGCGGTGAATTTGTGCTATTGAGACTGACAAGGTTGCGCCCTATTTTGAATATAGGGAATGCCGCCTAAGGCTACGCGGAGCACGGTTCGGTTTGCATTGACTGAGCATATGGATCAGACTCCTTCGCAGTCTGACACCCATGCGGACCCTTCTGTGGGCCCGATTCCTGAGGCAGTTCGAGCGTCTCAGCCTACTGCTGGTCCTACAGTTGGACCACCGCCATTCACACCGGCAGTCAGAGAGCCACATCATGCATCTACTTCGACACAGCACCCGCCACAGCCTGCTCCACCTCCTGACAGATTTGAGCAGATGTTGGCTATGATGCAGCAGCAGCAGCAACTTCTGACTACCATCGTGGGGACATTAGCACAGGGTGGGGGTGTGGCTCCACCTGTACCACCTGCGCATCCAGCTGAGGATGCTTATACATACGCCCAGGATGAGGGCACGGCTCATCCTGCGCCACCTGCTTACCCTGTGGGGCATGCCGCAGATACACGGGGCCTCTTAAAGCGATTTCAGCGCTTACGGCCTCCCACTTTCACGGGTTCTCACAGACCCGAGGAGGCTGAGTACTGGCTCGACCGTGTGTCGAAGATTTTACGGATGTTACATTGCACAGAGGCTAATCAGGTAGAGCTGGCTACATTCCTATTTGAGCGAGAGGCCAGCCTGTGGTGGGATAGCGTACTGCGGACCGTTACCGCCGACTTTGTACGGACATGGGCAGCGTTTGAGTTTCTCTTCCACGAGAAGTATTATCCCAAGACTTACAGGCACGACAGGGAGAATGAGTTTCTCCGCCGCAGACAGGCAGCCATGACAATTAAAGAGTATGAGCATCGGTTCACAGAGTTGGGCAGATACGTCCCGACGATTTTGGCTGATGAGCAGATGCGCATACGACGCTTTTTAGAGAGTTTGCGACCGGATATTCGGTCGAAGATGTGCTGTGTGAGCATTCCCTCATATGCGGAGTTGATTCACATGTCTATGCGGGCAGAGCAGGATGTGGATCGACTTGCGCGATCTCGTGGCCCTGTTGTTTCTAGGCCACGACCAGACTTGCCAGACAGGCCCTTCGCGGGCAAGAGGCCTCGCGTCGACCCTCCTACTCGGGCCATAGCGCCAGCACCATCGTTTCGGCACCCCGAGTTATTGTGCACATATTGTGGGAGGTCAGGCCACTTGGCGCAGAGCTGCTTTTCTTGGATGCGGGACAGTGGGTTCTCACCGCCTCAGAAGATTAACCGTGCTCGTTCACAGGCGATATCAGCACCGCCTATACGGTTAGCTCCTGCGCACCCTTCTTTCAGACCTTCGGTATCGCAGATCAGATAGCCTCCACGGCCCTTGACACAGCGGCCGAACCGGCCACAGCAGGCTCGGGTTCATGCATTGACAGCTGAGGCAGCTGCGACACCGACTTTTCAGCATTCGGCCTTCGAGGTCACAGCCCATATTGGAGGTACTCCTATTCTTGTGATGGTGGACACTGGTTCCACGATTTCTTTGATATCGCGTGCTGTAGTCAGGCGTCTTGGGTTACAGACCATTACCATGGATAGGGTACGAGTCCTTGCAGCCCACGGAGATTATTCAGATGTCACCCAGATGTGTGAGGGTTGTTTGGTTGATTTGGGAGGCCGAACGATGGCTATTGATCTTATCGTCGACCCCTCTCTTGTTTATCTCGACGTCATTCTTGGCATGGATTGGTTGACTGCAGCGAGGTCCGAGATTGACTGCGAGACTCGTATAGTGACTGTGTATGAGCCTGAGGGTGCATCCTTCACATTTTCAGTGCGGGTAAATCTTCCTTTCCGCATACTTAGTTACCCCACTTTATCGCGCGACGCTGGTGCCCAGGTACTTGAGCATGTGACAGTTGTTTCCGAGTTCAGGGATCTGTTCAGGAAGATCCCTGGTTTGCCGCCCCGACGTGAGATCGATTTCACTATCGATCTGGTTCCTGGTTCTACACCCGTCTCACTGCCGACGTATCGCATGGCACCATGTGAGATGGAGGAGTTGAGGACGCAGATTGATGGTCTGCTAGAGCTTGGCCTTATACGGCCTAGTGTGTCTCCTTGGGGAGCACCGGTCCTATTCGTGAGGAAGAAAGACGGTTCGATGCGATTGTGTATTGATTATAGCAGGCTGAACCAGGTCACGGTGAAGAACAAGTACCCTTTACCCAGGATCGATGCCTTGTTTGATCAGTTGAGAGGAGCGCAGTACTTCTCGAAGATTGATCTTCAGTCAGGATATCATCAGTTGCGCGTCAGGGATGAGGACGTGTAGAAGACAGCATTCAGGACCAGTTTTGGCCACTACGAGTTCCTCGTGATGTCGTTCGATCTCACGAACGCACCAGCCGTGTTCATGGATCTGATGAACCGGGTATTTCGGCCTTTCCTCTATCGATTCGTCATTGTATTCATTGACGACATTTTGGTGTACTCCAGGAGTCGAGAGGAACATGAGGAGCACTTATGTTTGGTCCTGGATATGCTCAGATAGCATCAGTTGTTCGCACAGTACAAGAAGTGCGACTTCTGGAAGCAGGAGGTGAAGTTCCTGGGACACGTGGTGTCCAAGGATGGCATGGCAGTTGACCTGTCTAAGGTAGCTGCGGTGCAGGACTGGGAGCAGCCTAGTTCTGTCACTGAGGTGAGGAGTTTCTTGAGTCTCGCTGGCTACTATCGGCGCTTTATACAGGACTTCTCGAAGATCGTGAGACCCTTATCTCAGTTGACACTAAAGGACGTGAAGTTCACCTGGAACAACAAGTCGGAGTCAGCTTTTAAGGAGCTGAAGAACAGATTACGTCTGCCCCTGTGCTAGTATTGCCAGAGCAAGGGGTTAGATACACTATATACACTGACGCGTCTAGCGTTGGTTTGGGTTGTGTCCTTATGCAGAGGGACAGGGTAATTTCGTATGCCTCGAGACAATTAAGGAAGCACGAGGAGAATTACCCTACACACGACCTAGAGTTGGCAGCTGTTATATTCGCACTGAGACTCTGGAGACATTACCTCTACGGAGAGGAGTTCGAGCTCTTTTGCGACCACAAGAGCCTCAAGTACATATTCACGCAGCGAGACTTGAATATGAGGCAGCGGCAATGGATGGAGACATTGAAGAACTTCAAGTTTGAAGTCTCTTACCATCCTGGGAAGGCGAACCTTGTGGCTGATGCGTTGAGCCGCAAGAAGGCGATAGAGTTTGCGGCTCCGCTGATGGTTGCCGAGTGGGATATGGTTGAGTTTTTGTGAGACTTTGAGAAGAAACTCACTGTAGAGGAGCCGTTTGAGTTCATCGCACATGTATAGGTGCGATCTCATATCGATGACCGAGTCATCGAGGCGCAGAGGGATGATGCGCATCTGACTGAGCTTCGAGAGCAGGCCAGTGATGATGCAGATGCCGATTGGCGAGTTGGTATGGATGGGGGCTTACGTTATCGTGGCCGCCTATGCGTCCCAGATGTCCCTGACTTGAGACGAGAGATTCTCGAGGCTGCGCATTGTACTAGACTCGCGATGCATCCAGGCAGTACGAAGATGTATCGTGACGTGAAGAGGACGTATTGGTGGGAAGGTATGAAGACCCACATAGCTGAGTTCATGTCCTATTGTCTCACTTGTCAGTAGGTGAAGGCAGAGCATCGCCGACCACCTGGACTTTTGCAGCCTATGCCGATCGCAGAGTGGAAGTGGGATTTCATTTCCATGAACTTCATTTCTGGGTTACCGAAGATGAGGAAGGGACATGATTCCATTTGGGTGATCGTCGACCGTCTGACGAAGTCGGATCACTTCCTACCGATCAGAGTTACGAACTCTGCAGACGAGCTGGCTGGAATGTACATCAGAGAGATTGTGCGTTGGAGATCGTGTCGGACAAAGACACGCGGTTCACTTTTATTTTCTGGACTCGCATTCAGGAGGCTATGGGTGTGAAGTTGAAGTTTAGTACTGCCTTCCACCCATAGACAGACAGACAAACAGAGCGGGTGAACCAGATCTTGGAGGACATGTTGCGAGCTTACGCATTGGACTTCAAGGACAGTTGGGATGATTGTCTTGCATATTCGGAGTTTGCGTACAACAACAGTTTTTAGGCGAGTATCGGTATGGCACCTTATGAGGCGCTGTATGGGCGACCTTGTCGCGCACCGCATTGCTGGCTAGAGGTCGGTGAGCGTAGCTTGATTGGCTCAGAGTTAGTGCAGGCGACGTCAGAGAAGATTGATATTATTCGACGTCGGCTCCTTACAGCGCAGAGCAGACAGAAGAGTTACGCCGATACGAGACGGAGGCCACTAGAGTTCACAGTTGGGGATCAGTGTTTTTGCAAGTTTCCCCTATGAAGGGAGTCCTTCGGTTCGGGAAGAAGGGGAAGCTGGCACCGCGATTCATTGGTCCATTCCAGATCCTCGATCGTGTGGGAGCGGTGGCTTACCGATTGGCTTTACCCACGCCTCTCGCGAGCGTTCACAATGTATTTCATATTTCTATGCTGAAGAAGTACGTTGCCGATCCTTCCCTTATCATCAGATGGGAGCAGGTGCAGTTAGGAGAGGATGTTACATATATCCTGCGACCGACACGTATCCTAGACAGGAAGGAGCAGGTACTGCGTAGCAAGGTGATTCTCCTTGTGAAGGTATTATGGACGCATCACTCTGAGGAGGAGGCTACCTGGGAGACAGAAGCGGAGATCAGAAAGAACTACCCACAGCTTCTCGAGGAGTACGAAAAGGTACAAATTTCGAGGATGAAATTATTTGTTAAGGGGGGTAGATTGTAACGCCTGTGAAAAATCCATACTTGGACTCGAGTACCAACTCGACTCGAAATCGCGTAGAATTAATTTCTATGGAAATTAAGCGTAAGTTACCTAGCGCAACGCTGGAGTGGCTCGAAAATAGTCCCTGATCACTTTAAATACGTTCTACAAGACCCAAATCGAGTAGAACCAACGACTCTATAACACTCTATAACCTCGGACTAAACTCTAAGCAGGTTTGTTCTCTGGACCACTCGTGAGCAGATTATAGTGGTATGGGACACTATATTCTAGCTGTCGGCCTACACTGATCAGGCGACGAGTCCTTTGTAGTGACCGCGAGTGTATTCTGAGTCCACGGGAGGCGACGACCCTTCCGTTGCAGTAGAGTACGGTAGGCCTGTATTGATAAGGTGATGGGGGAGCGGTGCAACGAGTGCGAGCAACAGCCCTGGCAGCCCTTGCAGTGACCTACAAAATATACATCGTATGAGATTACTAGGAGTGACGACCCTAGACAGGATCTGTGTTGGGATTGATACAAGGGAAGTACCTTAGTTTCCCAATCCTGCTGTTTGAATGGACTAATAACAACTTGAAAATCATATCACCATGCCATTACATGTGCCTGGAAGATGTGGAGCACTTGAGGGTCGATTGCATGCCGCGGTCGTAAGATGGCGCCGTATGAGGGAGATTGTCGGTGAGGGCATACATCACGTCATGTCATCTTGCATTAACAACAGTATTAGGATTGTCTGATTTACTGCTTTACTATTATCGCATGATTGAATTGTGAACATGCTAATCTTTGCTCTATTATTCCACTGAGTTGATCACTCATTCCCATGTTACGGGATGGTGTTTGCAACACCCACCAGACCCTGTCGTAGATACAGGTGAGGCTGAGATCCAGGAGGCAGAGCCAGACTTCGACGAGGACCAGGACGAGTTCTCGTACATGCAGTATCATGATGGCTTTGCGTAGGCGACCTGGATTGATGGGACTTCAGTGGGACTATTTTGAACATTTACTTTTGTTCATGTATATGTATATGAGACTCAGAGATGTTTTCATACTTTAGAGACAGATGAGATTTATTTTATTTTTCCTTACAGTGATATAAATATTGTTTAGTCTTCCGCTTGCTTTTATCACTGGATCTGAAGTATGAATTGCAGTTTTGGTATACTTTTACTCATGTGAATGCTTTAAATCAGACAACATTGAATCATAACCATTTTTGTTGCATAAGTGATGGTCTGGAACTCGGGAGTTGAGTTTATACACGACCCCCGATTTTCAGGGTGTTACAATTGGTCACATGTGCTTCTCACCCCTTTCAAGTCCTCATAGGAGGCCTCCGACAGGACAGTACATGTGGGTGATGTGTGTTGACCCTTGCTCTTATGTAGGGCATAAACTTAGGTCCTTAGTGTAGGTCCTTGGCCTGTGTGGCATAAAAGTTAGGTTCCTTATTTGGATCCTTTGCTCTTGTGTAGGGTATAAAACTTAGGTGTTGTGTGTTGACCTTTGCTCTTGTGTAGGGCATAAACTCTAAGGTCTTTATGTGGATACTTGGCCTCTATGGCTCAAAACCCTATGTTCCTTGTGTGGATCCTTGCTCTTGTGTAGGTCATAAAACTTAGGTGTTGTATGTTGACCCTTGCTCATTTGTGGGGCATAAACTTGTGCCTCGTGGAGACATGTTAGGTACCTTGTGTAGGTCCTAGAGTTAGCCTTGTGTAGGTTGTACTGGTTTAAGGTGAACCTGATTTGAAACCTCTGTTAGTGAAATATGGTACACTCAAGGGTTGAGCGTGTCTGCCGGGAGTGGAGTAGGCATATAGCTGAACCACCATGAAATGACTGTGTTTGAGATTTTTATTTACATATTCTCTTATTATGTTTACTTTAAATGATCACATGTTGCATGATTGTTTAGAACTTATAATGTAAGACCCTACCCCGAGTATCCATTTCATTTCCTTAGGTCCCACGGTCCTACCGGTCGAATCTCGACGACCCGCGACCTGTGGATAGCATTTGTGGTCATCCTTGAGTCTGGTCACGCAGACCCGAACTGGATCAACTCGAAACCTATGCCATTGCGACCGCATTGGCGCCGCAGTTCCAACACCGCATCTCATGCGTACTTCCGACGTGTGCATCTTAACTTATCAATTTGAGCATTTCTTGGCCATGCATCATGTGATGGGATCCATGTGTTAGCTTGCACCTTTTTCAAGGTGGGCCCCGCCTAGATACCTTTTCCTAGAAAACCTATCATGCCTAACACCTAACCTATCATAGCCTGGCCTAGGCTACCTTATCTAGAGAGATAATCATGTGCTTTGGGCTTCACCCCCCATGCACCATCATGGAGTTACTCTTCCCTAGCCAAGAGAGCAGTGAGTGTTTTGGTATACACCCCTCCCTTCTCTCTCTCTCTCTCCCTCTCATTCTCTCATTCCCTCCCTCCATTGCTAAGGACGTCACCAAGCTCTCTCCACTCCATCCCCATTTCCCCTCAATTTTCCCTCCATCTATCCCTTAAAACCCCATATACACCCTTGAATCTTCTTCCCTTGGAGCCTAGAACACCATCTTTGAAGTTTTGAAGGCATCTTTGGAGGTGGGTGTAACCTAGAAGATCATCTCTTCTCCTTCTTCCTCCTTTCTTTTCCTAGCATGCATGGAAGTATGTAGGACCCAAAAATCCATGGTGGAGGTCCTACATGGCTCCTAAGATAAAGGCCAAGGGCCTAGATCCTACACAATCCATTCCATGGTAGGCCATTCTCCATGGACCCACCATGATGCTTTCCTTTTATTTCTTGCATCTCATAGGCTATCTAGGCCTTTGCATGCATGTATGGAAGGTGTCCCTACCATTCAGTAAGTTTTCTTGATGTATCATCGCATGCATGTATCATACAACATAGTGGAAGGTGTGGATTGTGGTGTGAAAGGTCCATTAGTGGCGGGACCTTCCACTAATGGCCGATCTCTCTCCTTCTCTCTTCCTTTCTCTTTATTTTCTTTTGTACATTTCTGATGATGTGTGGCCCACCAAGGAGGTCAGCATCATCTCAAAACCATAGCAAGATGGGACGTCCAAGCCTACCATTGTTGGACATCCATGCCCACCATGCATAAATGGGTGGGTGGCCTCCAAAATGGTTTTTTTTTTGCATGGAAGATATGGTGAAATCATGGGTCTAAAAATTTTCTAACCCATCAAAGTGGACCCCACATGATGCATTAAGGCAATAAACACTTTGATTTAATTATATGGGCCAATATATGGACAACACATGTTGCTGTCTAGATTCTTAGCCCAGTTGGAACATGACTTTTAAGCTAATGTTTGGATCTGTTTGCATGTCCTTTTATTTCAAATTTCTTTAGGTATTTTGTAGTGTGTGGACCCCACTTTGATGTGGAATGGGGGCCCACACCATTTCCCCCATGGTCGAGGCCTATGGGATGGGCCAAAGAGGGCTAACTGTCCAGAAATTTCTGGACAGTTCAGCTATACTGTATGATAGAAATGAGTAAGTTTACCTTTTTTTTTGGAGTAAGTGGGCCATCCCAGTGGACCCCACTTGCTGTCCACATGTGGGACTACCCTTCCCACAAAATTTCCAAGGGTTTGGATGAGCTTAGGCCCACCCCATGTGGTGTCAAACATGGGGTCAGCAGGATTTCTGCACTAACCAGATTTTTGTATATGTATTGTTGTCCTAATTCTTAAAAATATTTATCATATCTGTAAAATTATGAAATTAATTTCTAAGGTGGACCACCCTTGCTGGGACCCACCTAACTAGATTTGGGGCCAATTGGGCCTCTGAATTTCAGTGTGTAGGGGCTGGACCGGCCAACTTGACTGGATGTCCATGGTGGTGATGTCTAGCAAGGCTGGCCGTCCACCTTGATTGTGGCCCACCATGATCTTGTATTTTATTCACATGTCCATCCATTATGTGACCCACTTGGGCATGGCCCAGCTTGGTGGGGAACTTCCAAGGTGTGGCCCACCATGTGCATTGTTATAGGGCTGTTGTTGTTGGCTATGGGACACCCATGGTAAGTTGTTGTTGGACTTTGGTCCGGTAGTGTGGCCTAGCTACTTCTTTGTGTTGTTGGGTTCACTCCTATGTGGTGGGACCCTCTGACCTTATTGCTGGACCACCTAGACTCGTGTCCCAATCAAATGAACATTTATTGGGCTCTAGTAGGCCCATAAAGCTGGTGGAATAAAAATCCAACAAGATGTTATAAATGTACATGACTTTTAGGCTAAAGTTTTAAGGAGTGGAGCCCACCATATCGTGAGGACTCTGGAGGGATAAATTCATGCCTTTAATCCCCAAATTTTGAGCTTAAGTAATGCACTCTTGAGGCCCACCATAGTTTAGTTATTTGGATCCATGTATATAATAAGATTTTTGGACTCTTTAGGCCCAAATGGGCTAGAACTTTCTAGATAGGCCAAGTGGACTCTTGGCCTATATTCCCCATGATATTGTGTTGGGTTAGTGGGCTGGATTATACGAGTGATTGGGCCCTTGGTTGCCCTCCAAATCAACTATATCCTTGGGCTAGAATGTAGGCCCAACATGCTTGGCTAGAACATGATTATTGCCCATGTGGTTGGGGTAATGAGCTGCCCACTAGGCCCACCACAATATATGGATTTGGTGACCCTTATGTTGGGCCCTAACCTGCCTTATGGGCCCGTAGTATTGCATATGGGTTAGGCTATGCATGTTGCCCTATGGACCTATGTATTGAATAGGCCTTGGGCCATTTATTTGAGGCCCAATATGAATGTATATGGAATGTTATAGCTGTCCATTTCTTATTCATGGTGATGTGTGGGCCTTAGGACTTGATCCGTGATCGATTAGTGATGGGCTACCATCTTAGGACAGTAGTGGTTGAATGTCCAAATTGGTGGCCCCAAGGTAGGCCCACTTACTTTTATGAGTGGTTAAAGGTCCACCATAGACCCTAGGTAGGCCCGTTTTATTTACTTAGGCCCATGTCATTTTCCTTCCTTATCCTCATGGGCTACCCCAGACTATCGGGCCCCTACTAGAGGTTGATTCCTTATAGAAATTTTTCCAAGTACCTAGACCTAGTCCCTTATTGGATAGGCAGAGAGTATGATATCATACATTACAACATGGTGCATCTTGTTCATCTTCATGACCCATATACATCATTGTGTGCTTGGTTAGCATTGTTTGTGTTTGGTAATGGTTGTGCCATTGGGCAAGATATTATGGCTTCCTAGAGGGATAGAGTTCTCCTCTTAAGCACATAGGATGCTTAGAGCCGATGCATGACTGGTATGCATGATTTATGCATCTGGCATTTCATTACATGGTTTATATTTACCCTTACTTCATCAGGGCTATAACCTTGATAAGATTATCATGGATGGTCATATCGGACACTGAAAATATCTCTTGAGCATATAGGGCACGTAGGATGTCCTTGGGTGAAAGCCCATAAACCTTCATAGTACCAAGAAGACCCCTCAACGCCAAGACCGAGTGTAAAACATGAGCGCTCGAGTGCCTTATACCATTAGGCCGCGTCTCCTACTATCGCGAGGTCAGTTGAGATGGGATGTTGCCTTATCTATATGAGTGAGTGGGCATAGCTAGGCTGAGTCTGACCAGCTCGTGAGTGGGTCCGTTACCGTCAAGCCTCTTAGTGATCGGTTGTTCATAGGTAGGTAGTGAGGTCTCATACACTCGCTTAACTATGCGGGTCTTGGAGAGCAGTAGTCAGCCAGTAGTGTACTTGACCCCAATGGTTTCCCTATAGTGGAACTATATATGATTTGTGGACTTGATATGAGGAATGGCATGATTGCATTACACCTTGCATACAACATTGGCTATGTAGGCCTCTTGTGCATCGCCTTGGTATGGCACCCAGTACTTATATGTTGCATTACATAACCTTGGTACGGCTCTCTGCATTCATGCATGGTATAATGTAACCTTGGTATGGTTGTTGGCATTAGTGGTATTCATGGTTAATTCCACATTTCTACACTCTCTGGTAATGCTTTCCCAGCACTGGTATCCCACACACTTAGGCTGCCCTCTAAGCTTTCTATAAGCTTATGCATGATTTATGCGTGCAGGAGATTTTAGGCAGCCTCAGTAATTGAGGAGCATTGGAGCATGCCGAGGACCTTTTGGAGTTGTCATTGTTCAGACCTTGTATTTCCCTTTTGAGCACTGTACATTGTATAAAAGTTTTAATTCTTAGTGGATTTATGATGTGTTCCTGTGGATTACTTCTGTAGTTACTATGTTATGATCTTGTGTATGCTCTTCATGAAGCAGATTATGTTATAAAAATCCTCCTTGTAGGATCCTAGGGTCGAACCCTAGTGAATGGGTGTCAGGAGCCGAGAATGGGGTTCTACAGAGGATGTCGGCGTTGGAATCAGCTATCAGGATTCTTGTGAGCTCTAGTCACCGAATTTGGGGTGTGACAATTGTTAGTATCAGAGCATAACAAGTAACCTACGAAATAACTTTGGATGACATCACATATCTGCTGCATGCTTAGGACAAGTCGTGTCTTGAGTGCATTTCCCTTGTTTCTGTTTGAGCCTTCGAGGTTTTAATCTCAATGCAACCATCACCTTTGTTCTTATGTAGATGATGCCGCCTAAACGAGGCACCCGTGGTCGAGGCATGAGAGGTAGAGGAACCCGTGATACTCGAGTGACCTGATCGACCCGAGCACATCCTGCTCTACCCATTGAGGACCTTGTTCCTAAGGTTGTGATTCCACCTCCTGTGGCACCTGTTCCCCCACCTGAGCATGTTGTTCCTGTTCCCGAGACTCCCACCACACCTATACCTCCACTAGAGGCCAGTGTCGCCCCCGCTTATCCTACGGTTCCGGTTGGGGTTGAACAACAGATGATGCAACTTGTCCCTGCTACTCTTTAGAGCCATCATCCAGTTCTCGAGACCCCTGAGCAGTCTCAATAGTTACAAGAGAGTGAGCGCACTACTCTGAGACTTTAGGCAGCATGATCCCTCATGGCTCCAGGGTGAGTCGGACCCATCTGCAGCAGAGTTATAGCGCACTGAGGTGGAGAAGATATTTGACACCATGTAGTGCACCAGTCAGCAAAGAGTTCCATTGGCCATTTTCCTTCTTTAGGGTGAGGCCCATCATTTATGGTCCTCAGTTTCCCAGATAGCCGGGCTAGATTTTGATTGGACGTGGGAGGAGTTCGTGGTCCACTTTGACCAGAAGTTCTTCCTGGAGCATATCCGTGAGTAGAGGGCCCTAAAGTTCGAGACCCTAGTGCAGGGTGAGATGATGGTGTCTCAGTATGAGGCATGATTTGTTGCACTGTCTTATTTTACCTCCTACATCGTCGACGACAAGAAGCGGAAGGCTAGCCATTATGTGAGCGGCTTACGTCCCACCCTTTGCAGTTATGTCGTGGGACATCTGTTGATAACATTTGATGAGGTCGTGTATAGGGCCTTGCTTTACGAGGAGGATTGGGCTATGTTGTAGAATTCTAGGGAGCAAAGTTTCAGTGGAGACCAGAAGAGGAAGGCACCCTCCTGTAGCTCCCATCAGCACCAGCATCGACGACATTGAGGACATTATGGATTCAGATCGTCTGCAGCACAGCCAATAGCATCATCTTCATAGCCAGCTTCTTCATTTGGCCCATTTTCTGGCATTTGTTATGGTTGTGGATAGTCTGGGCATCGTAGGCACTAGTGTCCTCATCCCCAAGAGCAGTAGAGGTCACTGCAGCTGCCCCCACCCCATCCTCCACATCAGCAGTGACCCCAGTATCAGCCTCCTAGGCCTCCTCCACAGCAGCAAAGGTAGTAGGGTAGGGCACCGCAGTGACCGTAGCAGCAGTAGAGACCGTAGCAAGGGGACAGGCACCTCCCCCGTAGACCTAAGGCCGAGTATATGTAGCAAAGCAGGTGCAGGGTCAGGTTCCATAGTCTTCAGGCTTGCTTCCCTTGCAAGCTCAGGGCAGATTCTACGCCACTCAGCAGGACCCTCAGTCATCTTTTGGAGGAGTAGTTAAGGGTATTCTTCTTATCTCTGCTTGTATTGCCCATGTGATATTTGATTCTAGAGCATCTCATTCATTAGTAACCAAGGAGTTCTACCGATCAACTGGTCTTTTGTCAGAATCTGCGCCTGTTTCAACTCCCTTGGTGAAGTCTAGTTTTAAGTCATCACTATTCTTACTTGATTTTTATTGGTGAGATGTTCCTGCCCATTGATGTGTTTGTGTTCCCAATGGCCGAGTATAATGTTATCTTGGGTATGGGTTGCCTTGCCGAGTACCATGCCATCTTGGACTGTGTCACGAGGACATTCATGTTTCATATTCCCGACTTGCTGATATTCTAGTTCGTTGTCGAGCTCAGAGGAGAGCCACTGTCAAGTTTATTGGGTTGTATTGTTGAGGAGTCTGTGGCAGGATGTTTTGAGTAGTTTTCAATCATTTGTGAGTTCCTGGATGTGTTTTAGGAGATCCCGGGTTCACCGCCTTGTCGGCAGATAGAGTTTCAGATTGATTTGGTTCCCGCTACTGTGCCTATTTTGAAGGCCTCCTACCGAATGGCACCGATGGAGTTATAGGAACTGTAGGAGCAGTTAGATGAGCTCCGGTAGGGAGTTGGGTTTTATTCTTCCCAGTAGTTCACTGTGGGGAGCCACGGTATTATTCATGAAGAAGAAGGATGGTTCGTTGAGGCTCTGCATTGATTATCATGAGCTCAACAGGGTCACTATTAAGAACAGATACCCACTTCCCAAGATTGATGATTTATTCGATCAGCTGCAGGGTGCTCAGTTCTTTTCCAAGATTGACTTGTGCTCCGGTTGTTATCATATTCAGGTCTGAGAGGAGGACATACCTAAAACAACTTTCCAGACGTGCTACAGTCGCTTAGGGTTTCTGGTCATGTCTTTTGGGCTGACCAATTTATAGTGGTATTCATTGATGATATTCTTGTGTATTTGAGGACCCGAAGGACCATGAGGAGCACTTGCAAATTGTGCTCGAGACCCTTCATGCCTACCAGCTGTATACGAAGCTGGAGAAGTGTGAATTCTGACAGGAGGAGGTGAATTTCATCGGTCACATGGTGACGAGGGGGGGTGTCACTGTGGATCCCTCGAAGATTGATGTAGTGCGTTAGTGGGGTCAGCCCATGAACGTGTCTAAGATTCTTAGCTTCCTTGGTCTAGCGGGTTATTATTGACGATTCATCGAGAGTTTCTCCCATATTATAGCACTGCTGACCTAGTTGACATGGAAGGGCATCGAGTTCATCTGGAGTGACGCCTGTGAGGACATATTTATGGAGTTGAAGGACTACCTCACGTCCTCTCCTATCCTCGCTCTTCCTAATGGGAGTGATGGTTTCGTTGTTTTTACTAATGCCTCTACAGTTGGCTTGGGTGCTATTCTGATGCAGCATGGGAAGCCAATGGTGTATGCCTTGATCCAGCTCAAGGTCCATGAGCTGAACTACCCTACGTATGATCTAAAGCTAGTAACTATTGTCTTCACACTGAAAGTGTGGAGACATTATCTCTATGGGGTTAGGTTCAAACACTTTTCGAATCATAAGAGCTTGAAGTATCTATTTTTTCCGTCAGAGTTGAATATGCGATAGAGGCAATGGATGAAGCTTGTGAAGGATTATGATTTTGATCTTCAGTACCACCCGGGCAAGATAAACGTGGTGGCAGATGCGCTCAACCGTCAGCCATAAGGCCTAGTGGCACAGATGATGGTTCATAAATGGAAGATGCTTGAGGAAGTATCAGAGTTCGACTTTGAGTTCGGTCTAGATTCTTCTATTGTTCAGCTTTCAAGCTTATCGATTCAAACCTCTCTGGTGGCTAGGATGATTAAGGCTCAGCAGACGGATGAGTCGTTTAAAGGATATCGAGTAGAGGCAGTATTCGTGAAGTAGTCAGACTTGCAGATTGGTTTCGATGGTGGACTTTGCTTTAGAGGCCGATCATGTTTTGGACGTGCTAGAGCTTCGTAAAGATCTAATGACCAAGGCACCCCGATCGAGACTTATGATCCACCGGGCTCCACGAAGATGTATAAAGATATGAGGAAACAGTATTTCTAGCCGGGGATGAAGCGCTAGATTACTAGTTTTGTGGTCGAGTGTGACACTTGCCAACGTGTCAAGGCTGACCACCAGAGATCCCCTAGTCCTTTGTAGCCGTTGAGGGTTCCATTGTAAAAGTCGGAGCACGTGTCGACTGATTTCATCATGGGCTTACCGAGGACTCAACATGCTCACGATGCCATCTGGGTTAGCACATTTCATTCTGACCATGTAACCTGACATTTGGATCGGTTGGCGAGGATCTTCATCGAGGAGATAGTGAGACTGTACGGCATTCCGGTTTCGATCTTTTCTGACCGAGGCCCCAGATTTACATCTCAGTTTTGGAGGAGCTTTCAGCAAGTGATGAGGGCTACTTTGTACCTCAGCACCGCTTATCATCTACAAATGGATGCGCAAACTAAAAGGGTCAACTAGATCCTTAAGGATATGCTCAGAGCTTGCGGGACTGACTTTGTGGGTAGCTGGAATGAGCATTTGCACCTGGCCGAGTTCGCGTACAACAACAGTTATCAAGCTACCATTGGCATGACTCCTTTTGAGGCGCTATATAGTAGACCATGCAGATCTCCTAGCTATTGGACCGAGGTTAGAGAGCATCGTCTCCTAAGTCCCAAGCTTGTGCTGCAGACATAAGAGGTTGTGGATATTATCAGGCAGAGGATGCGCACAACTCAGCGCTGATAGAAGAGTTTTGCTGATCGTCGACGTTAACCCCTCGAGTTTGTAGTAGGGGACATGGTATATCTCAAGGTCTTGCCTATGAATGGCGTAGTTCGGTTTGGAGCGAACCGAACTACGTGGCCTTGTTGACCTTTCGAGATTACCAAGCGTGTGGGCATTGTGGCCTACAGGCTTGCCTTACCTTCAGAGTTGTCCGGGATCCACGATGTATTATATGAATCGATGTTGTGGAAGCGATTGCTTGGCAGCCCCTTGAGGTCTATGAGGATGCTTCTTACATTGAGCAGCCTATTCGTATCCTTGATCGGAAGGAGCAGGTTCTCAGGACCAAGGTCATTCCTTTGGTGAAGGTGCAATGGGGTCATCATTCAGAAGCCAAGGCATCTTGGGAGCGCAAAGCAGAGATTCGAGAGCACTATCCCCATTTGTTTGCTGATTAATTGTTATATTTTTTTTATGTATTACCTTCTCTTGTGATTGTTGATGATATGTATGAATGTTTATACATTTCCTTTTGTCCTGATTTTGGCAATTTCGAGGATGAAATTTCTTTGTTGGTGGGGAGAGCTGTAAGACCCTACCCCAAGTATCCATTTTGTTCCCTTAGGTCCCATGGTCATATCGGTCGAATCTCGGTGACCTACAACCTGTAGATATCATTTGCGGTCATCCTTAAGTCAGGTCACATAAACCTAACCCAGATCGACTTGAAACATATGCCATTACGACAGCATCAGCATCGCGGTTCCAACTCCACGTCTCATACGTAATTCCAGAGTGCGCATCTTGACTTATCAATCCGAGCATTTCTTGGCCATGCCTCATATGGTGGAACCCATCTGCTAGCTTGCACATTTTTCTAGTGGGCCCGACCTAGCTACCTTTTCCTAGAAAACCTATCATGCCTAGCACCTAAACTATTATAGCCTAGCCTAGACTACTTTTTCTAGAGAGATTATTATGTGCTTTTTGCTTCACCCCCATACACCATCATGGAGTTGCTCTTCCCTAGCCAAGAGAGCAGTGAGCGCTTTGGTATACACCCCTCCCTTCTCTCTCTTCCTCTCATTTTCTCATTCCCTCTCTCCAATGCTAAGGATGTCCCCAACTCCCTCCACTCCAGCCCCTTTCTTGTAAGACCCGTATCGTAGACCGTACCATTCCATAGGCTTCCGCGGTCCTCCTGGTCAAATTTTGGCAACCCTCGACCCATATTCGACGTTTGCATTCGATCTTAAACCGAGTCCTGTATATCAAACTCGGCTCGACTCAAAACTTATATCATTTCTACTGCATCGTCACCAAGGTTCTGATGTCGCGTCTCACACGCCGAGGTGATACTCGGGCTAGAAGATGTGGGCCCGCGTTCAGTTTAAGGAAAACACTGCGTAGGAGAGAGTTTCTGCCCATAGGAAGCTAAATCCGTTGTCGATTTTCGTTTTACTAGATGTTGGAGTCTGCTGCCATCCGATTTTCAATCCAGGCCCTCTACTCTTCATCCAAGGGCTCTTGGGAGAGCTAGGGTTGTTATAAATAGAGAGGATTTAGAAAAAAAAAAAAAGAACTCCTCATCCATTCTCACAGCGGCACTCCAAAAGCCGGTTGCCACCTTCTCCATTCGAACCCACCGCCTAAACCTCCTTAGAGCTTTAATTTGACCATGCTCTAAGCTCCCATAAATCCGTCTACACCATTCCCATGCATCATTTTGGAGAAAGACATGGGCGTTTGTGATCTGCCATTAATGGCTGGTCATCTTCCTTGTTAGCAAGAACGGTCACTAGTCCCTGTTATAGTCTTAATCTCGTATCAGTTTTTCTCACCAGGTGGGCCATCTTTGCTGCACTCTATGCATATTGGAGAAGAGAAGAAGAAGGAAATAGAAGGTGAGAAAAAGAGAGAGAGAGAGAGAGAGAGAGAGAGAGAGAGTGGTGCGTTGCTGCACCTACTCAAACCGAGCCAGGTTAGCTAGTCGAGTTATGAGTTATTGGGCCTGTTTCAGTCCGAGTTGGACTGGGTCAAGTCCAGAGGTTGATGGACCTCCCTAAATGAGAAGGAAAGAAAGAGTGAGAGAGGAAGTAGGAGGAAGGAGAAGATAAGATAGAGAGAGAGTGGACTTACTGTCGAGTCAACCATGTCCATCTGAGTCCCGTCGAGCTGGGTGTCCATTACTGGATGTTCCAGCATTTGAAGAAAAGTAAAAGGAAAAAGAAAATAAAGGAGAAGAAGAGGAAAAGGGAGAGAGGGTACAGTTTCGAGTCAACTCGACTCGGCTGAAACTCACTGAGTCGAGTTGGGCGACTCAGGCAGGTTCTGGTAATCCAGAGACTTGTTGATGTAGGGTTTTAGGTGAGGAGAAAAGAAGAAGAAAATGGAAAGAAGAAAGAAAGAGTAATGGAGAGAAAGAGGTGAGCCCACATTTTCTTTCCAGATTGAAATCATTTCAATTATCATTGTGATTATTAACATCATTTTTAAGATTTATAAATTTTGATAAAGTTAACCCTTGGTAGATCATCCATACTAATATTGGTTAATATTACATATAAAAAATTTTGTTATTAAAATATTAGTATTTTATTTTGTCATTCTTAAAAGATTAATATTGACATTAGAACATACTACATATTTTCACCTTAACGATTGTTAGTGTCATGTTAGCTAATACTGATACATTGTTACTAGTAATAATTATTTTGGAATTATTAACAAATTATTCATGGTGGGTTGATGCTAGGTAACATAATATAATAATAGCCATCAAGACGTTGTTGTGCTAATATTAGTTATTGTAAATAAAATTTCCATTAATGATATTAGTGTAATATCCATCACTCGAAAATATTATCAGTAATAATATATTACACTATTTTATTTCCATCATAATACTTAGTATTACTATGGCCACTAGTATTAGTTGTACCATTAACATTAAACTGTAATAACCATATTATTACATCGAGTAAGCTACACATGTATTACAGTTCAACTCCTAGGACTAAACCCAAGGGGGAGACCCTAAAACTTAGGCAATCCCAGCCATAGGTTAAGACCCTAACTATAAAAGGCGTATAAGGCTTGGGTCTAACTGTATAACTTTAAAATTCATGGTAGGGTTCGGTTCTAAGGCGCAAGCACTTAACGACACTAGAAGGCAATTCAAAGTATAGGTGATGATTCATCCCCTTGAGCTTTCCATCTTCTCATTAGCTTAAGTTATAGTTTTTAATTTAATTTATATTTTAATATCTCTCTTTTTATAATCACATGTGTTAGCTGGTGAAAATTGAATTGTTATATTACATGCTTAATATCCATCCTGTATATTTGTTCATGCTTATGTATTATTTGTGGGTTGTTTATGGAATTTAAACTGGTACATCAGTGGAAAACCCCCACTTATAAATATACACCCATACTTGGGATGTAACCTGATTAATTGTAATTATAATGGGCCTTTGACTTAGTGGTTGTTGAATGGTGGTTTGAATTAGACATTGATGTGGGCCTACCATCCATGAGTCGTTGTGTTAAGTGGATGGTCTTTATCACATGGTTTGATACTCGTCCTATGTGGCTTATTTTGACATTTGCCCTATGTGGCTCAGTTTTGGTATTTGCCTTATATGGCTCAATGTACTATTTCTAAACAACCATGCGGTGGTAAGCCCCATATATTGTAATATGATTGGCCACTAGTTGATGGGGTACCATTAAACATCTTAAGGTGGTAGTCTCATGAGCTGGGGATGGTGATTATGGGACCTATGCCCAACCTGTCAGCCTACACTGGGCTCTGAGCTCCCCGTAGTGACCTTTGAACTTATTTTAAAAGGCTAGTTGAATTGGATTAATAACAGATTGGCTAATCATGTATACATAGCACAGACCAGCATCTATTGCTATCGTACATGATGTACTTATCATTCTAACTGGATGATATACCCAGGTTCGATGATTGCATGGGTGATGAGCTGATTGTCCACATGAATGAGCATTCCCGGGGCGTGATTGCATACTTCACGCATCCATGCATCTAATAAGACATGCATCATGTATTGTTTTGTATGCTTTGATTTACAGCTATGCTTACCTAATGCAGCGGTGTGTAATCTTGAGGGGAGTTCACACTGAGTTGGCTACTCATCCATCAAATATATAACCATATAGGTAGCACAGGTGGCCCTGATGATGTTCACATTCATATTGGTGAGGAGAAGGCTATGGTTGAAAAGGGTGCATGATTATATTTGTTAAGGGCTGCTATAGGATTTCACAAGTCAAGATTGTTATAAAATTTATTTTGTTTCACATGTAATGTTATTTCATTTTGTAATCGTAAGAATGGAGACATTGGTTTGTATAAGTCACTATGGGCACTCTCTTGCATACTCTAAATGTAATTATAATTTTACTTTATGCTGATTTGTCCACTCTACGCTCATTTGCTTACTCTAATAAAAGAAAAATATTATATCTGACTATCCTTTAAGGTTAACACTCGGGTTTTTGGGACACGGGTCATATACTCGGGTCCTGAAAAGTCAGGGTGGTACAGGCGGAAAGCTGGCATAGAGTGTAATAGACCCTGATGATTTTTTCCATGGAGGAACTGTACTGATATGTGGACTTATTGAGCAGGAGTTTCATGCTTATTCATTCATTCATTCACTATCAACTCGGGCTGGTGGTGCGCAACTATTTGTTGTGTACCTTCGTAATGGCCAGGATTTCGGTTGGGGCACGGGACTAACCTGAGATTAGGAGTCTACTACATTGAGTTTGGCTATCCAAATTTAGGTATGGACTAGTTTGGATAGAAGTCCCTTGTGATGGACCCCATAGCCTGCGATACTACGTACTATCATCCCGACTTCACACTCTAACATAGTTATTCTATTTGCACTGCATATCTCATTACATCCGCAGCATATGACATTTTGGGTTACTATATTTTTACATTTATACGGCCTAAAAATGACTGACGGTATTCGTGGACTCTTCAGGATTTACATATTGCATTGCATCATCAGTGTCTAATATTCGACTCTCTATGATTCCGCATTTGCATAGCCGATCTACATGCCAGTATTTCTGATATTGCAATATTTATGGACTTACTAGTATATTTTCGCTTACTCTGATATCGTATGATTCATGATCTTGTTAGTATTTCTTCTTATTCCAATATTGTATGATTTATGGTGTTGTATTTGTGTGCTTTGCACTTATCTTGCGCACACACTTTCAGTACCCTCTAAGCTTTTTATAAGCTTATACACAATAGATGCGTGCAAGTGATGTTAGGATGAAGTTGATCCAAGGCAGGAGCGAGTGGTGGACCTTTTGGAGTTTTCTTTGATATCTTTATATTGTATTTCCATTTTAGCATTGTATGTGAATAATTATATTAGTTGATATATGGTGATGATGTTGCCTGTATGATTTGGGTATACTCGTGGTTATACTTCTTATGAGATGTATATTGAAAAATCCTCCTTATAGGATCCCAAGATCAGAACATGGCATATGGACGCTGGGAGCCGAGAATGGGGTACTACAGAGGTTGTCGACATCAGATTCGACAATCAGGAATTTTGTGAGCCCGATTTTTGAGTTTTGGGCATGACATTCTTCCCCATTTTTCCCTCCATCTAGCCCTTAGAATCCCATCTACACCCTTGAATCTTCTTCCCTTGGATCCTAGAACACCATCCTTGAAGTTTTGAAGGCATCTTTGGAGGTGGGTGCAACCTATAAGATCATCTCTTCTCCTTCTTCCATTCTTTTCTTAGCATGCATGGAAACATGTAGGACCCACCAATCCATAATGGAGGTCCTACATGGCTCCTAGGATAAAGGCCAAGGGCCTAGATCCTACACAATCCATTCCATGGTAGGCCATTCTCCATGGACCCACCATGATGCTTTCTTTTTATTTCTTGCATCTCATAGGCCATCTAGGCCTTTGCATGCATGTAGGGAAGGTATCCCTACCATTCAGTAAGTTTTCTTGATGTATCATAGCATGCATGTATCATGCAACAAAGTGGAAGGTGTGGATTGTGGTGTGGAAGGTCCATTAGTGGCGGGACCTTCCACCAATAGCCGATCTCTCTCCTTCTCTCTCCCTTTCTCTTTATTTTCTTCTATGTATTTCTGATGATGTGTTGCCCACCAAGGAGGTCAGCAACATCTCAGATCCATAGCAAGATAGGACGTCCAAGCCTACCATTGTTGGATGTCCAGGCCCACCATGCATGCATGGGTTGGGTGGCCTCCAAAATGGTTTTTTTGCATGGAGGATATGGTGAACTCATGGGTCTGAAATTTTTATAACCCATCAAAGTGGATCCCACATGATGGATTAGGGCAATAAACCCTTTGATTTAATTATATGGGCCAAAATATGGACAACACATGTTGTTGTCCAGATTCCAAGCCCATTTGGAACATGACTTTTGAGCTGATGTTTGGATCTGTTTGCATGTCCTTTCTTCCAAATTTCTTTAGAAATTTTATAGTGTGTGGACCCCACTTTGATGTGGATTGGGGCCCACACCATTTCCCCCATGCTTAAGGCCTATAGGATGGGCCAAAGAGGGTTAACTATCTATAAATTTTTGGACAGTTTAGCAATACTGTATGATAGAAATGAGTATGTTTACCTTATTTTCTAGAGTCAGTGGGCCATCCCAGTGGACCCCACTTGCTCACATGTGGGACTATCCTTCCCACAAATTTTCCAGGGGTTTGGATGAGCTTAGGCCCACCCCATGTGGTGCCAAACATAGGGTTAGCAGGATTTCTACACTAACCAGATTTTTAGATATGTATTGTTGTCCTAATTCTTAAAAATATTTATCATATCTGTAAAATTGTGAAATTTAATTCCTAAGATGGACCACCCTTATTGGGACCAACCTAACTAGATTTGGGGCCAATTGGGTACCGAATTTCAGTGTGTAGGGGTTGGACTGACCTACCTAGCTAGACGTCCATGGTGGTGATGTCTAACTAGGCTGGTCGTCCACCTTGAATGTGGCCCACCATGATGTTGTATTTTATCCACATGTCCATCCATTTTGTGACCCACTTGGACATGGTCCACCTTGTGTGGAACGTCTAAGGTGGGGCCCACCATGTGCATTAGTATATGGCTAGGCGTCCAGTCCATTGACCGCCCAGGCCCAACTGTGGGATGCCCATGGTAGGTTGCTATTAGACTTTGGTCCGCCAGTGTGGCCCACCTACTTTTGTGTTTTTGGGTTCACTCCTATGTGGTGGGACCCTCTAACCTTATTGCTGGACCACCTGGATTCATGTCCTATTCAGATGAACATTTTCTGGGCTCCAGCAGGCCCATAAAGCTAGTGGAATAAAAATCTAGCAAGATGTTATAAATGTACATGGCTTTTGGGCTGAAGTTTAATGGAGTGGATCCCACCATATTGTGAGGACTTTGGAGGGATAAATTCATGCCTTTAATTCCCAAAATTTGGGCTTAATTAATGCACTCTTAAGGCCCACTATAGTTGAGTTATTTGGGTCCATGTATGAAATAAGATTTTTGGACTCTTTTGGCCTAAATGGGCTAGAACTTTCTAGATAGGCCGAGTGGACTCTTCAGCTATATTCCCCATGATATTGTGTTAGGTTAGTGAGCTGGATTATACGAGTGGTTGGACCCTTAGTTGCTCACCAAATCAACTACATCCTTGGGCTAGAATGTAGGCCCAACTTGCTTGGCTAGAACATGATTATTGCCCATGTGGTAGGGGTAATGGGCTACCCACCACAATATATGGATTTGGTGACCCTTATTCTTGGTCCTAACCTCCCTTATGGACCCTAACCTCAAATAATGGGCTGCCCACTAGGCCCACCATAATATATGAATCACGCATACCAGTCATGCATCAACATGATTATTGCATGTGACTTGGGCTATGTATGTTGCCCTTTGGACTTCTATATTGAACAGGCCTTGAGCCATTTATTTAAGGCCCAATATGAATGTATGTGGAATGTTATGGCTATCCATTTCTTATTCATGGTGATGTTTGGTCCTTAGGCCTTGATTCATGATTGATTAGTGATTGGCTACCATCTTGGGACAATAGTGGTTGAATGTCCACATTGGTGGCCCCAAGGTAAGCCCACTTGTTTCTATGAGTGGTTAAAGTCCACCATAGACCTTAGCTAGGCCCATTTCATTTAGTTAGGTCCATGTCATTTTCCTTCCTTAGCCTTGTGGGCTACCCTAGACGATCGGGCCCCCACTAGAGGTTGATTCCTTATGAAAATTCGTCTAAGTACCTCGACCTAATCCCTTCTTGGATAGGCGGAGAGTACGATATCGTACATTAGCGCATGGCGCATCTTGTTCGTCCTCATGACCCATATGCATCATTGTGTGCTTGGTTGGCATTGTGTGTGTATGGTCATGGTTGTGCCATTGGGCAAGACATTATGGTTTCTCAGAGGGATGGAATTCCCCTCTTGAGCACATACGATGCTTAGAGCTGATGCATGACTGGTATGCGTGATTCATGCATCTGGCATTTCATTACATGGTTTATATTCTCCCTTGCTTCATCAGGGTTATAGCCTCCACAAGAGTATCATGGATGGCCGTATTTGACACCGAAAATATCTCTTGAGCATATAGGACACTTACGATGTCCTTAGGTGAAAGTCCCTAAACCTTCATGGTACTAAGAAGACGCCTCAACGTCGAGACTGAGTGGAAAACAAGAGCGCCCGAGTGCCTTATGTCGTTAGGCTGCATCTCCCACTATTGGGAGGTTGGTTGAGATGGGATGTGGCCTTATCTGCATGAGTGCGTGGGCATAGCTAGGATGAGTTTGATAAGCTCGTGAGTAGGTCCGCTACCATCGAGCCTCTTGGTGATTGGTTGTCCACACGTGGGTAGTGAGGTCTCTTAAGCTCATTTGACTCTGTGGGTCTTGGAGAGCGGTAGTCAGCCAGTAGTGTACTTGACCCTGATGATTTCCCTATAGTGGAACTGTATATGATTTGTGGACTTGATATGACGACTTGCATGATTGCATTGCACCTTGCATACAACATTGGCTATATAGGCCTCTTGTGCATCGCCTTGGTATGGCGCCCAGTACTCATATGTTGCATTGCATAGCCTTGGTACGGCTTATTGCATTCATGCTTGGTATAACATAGCCTTGGTATGACCGTTGGCATCCATAGTATTCATGGTTCATGCCGCATTTCCACACTCTCTGATATTGCTTTCCCTGCACTGGTATCACACACACTTACACCGCCCTCTTAGCTTTCTATAAGCTTGTGCACGATTGATGCATGCAGGAAATTCTAGGTATATGCAGTAGATGAAGAGGAGAGTTGGAGAATGCCGAGGACCTTTTGGAGTCGCCGTTGTTCAGACCTTGTATTTCCCTTTTGAGCACTGTACCTTGTATAAAAGTTTTATTTCTTAGTGGATTTGTGATGTGTTCCCGTAGATTTCTTCTGTAGTTACTATGTTATGATCTTGGGTATGCTCTTCATGAAGCAGATTATGATATAGAAATCCCCCTTGTAAGATCTTAGGATCGGAACCTGGTGAATGGGTGCTAGGAGATGTTGGTGCCGGAATCAGCTATCAAGATTCTTGTGAGCTCCGATCACTGAATCTGGGGCGTGACAAATAAGTATAACATCTCACACACAGTCACTCAGTGCATCCATCATAGACTAAATTTATATACTATTTAGATATTGAATAATCTTATCATTGGATCCTTTATTTGGCTTAGAAGCCATTAGAGTTAAGTTGAAGATATCTTGATAAATTGTTATATTAGATCATGATAATGGTAATAGGATTTTAAATTGTCATAAAATTTTATAAAGTCCTATTCGCCCACCCTCTAGGACACTTTGACTTATTCCTACTTCTACTAGAGTGAACATTACCACAATTTCAATTAGTATCAAAGCGGGTCTACCTTAAGGGCTTCACCTCCTAGAGTGTGATCTTGACTGAAGTTGGAATCATGGCCAATAGTGTGGGACTAGAAGGTGAGAAAGGTCAGAACAATTGCCTAGTAATCCATACTGCTCTAAAAGTCGGTAATAATTCAAAATGATACCTTGATAGTGGGTGCTCTAGACACATAACCGATGACTAAAGCCACTTTTATGAGTATTCAGATTTTGATGGTGGGTCAGTCACGTTTGGAGATGGGAGCTCCGCCAAAATAATTGGGCAAGGAAAAATAGTTGGACCGGGACTCCCCAAGATTAAGAATGTTCTTTGGGTGGAAGGTCTAAAACATAATCTCCTTAGTATCTCACAAATCTGCGACAAAGAACACTTGATCACCTTCTCAAAAGATGTGTGTAGAATCTTAGATCAAACAGGAAAATCTATTATGAAAGGTTTACGCACAAGTGACAACTGCTACACAATTGAAAGTAGCAATGAGAATGTATTGTCTACAAAATGTAATGTGGCTATGACAAGCAAGTCCAAACTATGGCACCAAAGGCTGGGTCACGTGCACTACCAAAACTTAGCCAAGTTAAGTTCAAGGAACTTAGTAAGAGGGCTTCCCAAGATTAAAAAGGAAGAAAAGATTGTATGTGGTGATTGTCTAAAGGGTAAACAAATAAAAGTTGGACATAAAAAGACAACCACCATAGCAAGATCTAAGCCATTAGATTTGTTGCACATGGACCTAGTAGGTCCCACTAAAGTTAAAAGCCATGGTAGAAAAAGATACTTCTTGGTGGTAGTAGATGATTACTCCAGATTTACTTGGGTCGCCTTTCGTCGAGAAAAATCTGATGCTTGTGATGAATTTATAATTATGGCAAAGCAACTCCAAAATGAGAAAGGATACTGCATAAATCGTATCAGGAGTGATCATGGTGGAGAATTTGAAAAAGAGTGGTTCCAAAGATATTGTGATGAGAAAGGAATTCGTCATAAATTCTTAGCCCTAAAAACTCCTTAGCAAAATGGAGTTTTTGAAAGAAAGAATCGAGTACTGCATGAAATGGGATCAGTTATGTTGAATGGCAAGGATATGGAAAAAAGCTTCTGGGCTGAAGTAGTTAATACCGCCTACTACATTATAAATAGAGTACATCTGAGAGCATGTTTGAACAAGACACCATATGAGCTATGGTTCAGAAAACAACCTAGTGTGAAATACTTCCATGTCTTTGGCAATAAATGTTATATCCTGAAAGACATAGACCACCTATGAAAATTTAAGTCTAAAAGTGACGAAGGTATCTTTTTAGGGTATGCCTTGAATAGTTGTGCTTGCAAAGTATACAATCTAAGGACCCTTACCATTCAAGAATCAGTTAATGTTGTGGTTGATGACCAACCCCATGAAGAAGAAAGTCCTTTGAATGAATTAGAAGATGATTTGGATTCATGCATTCTAGGTAAATCAGGTAACAAAACTCCCTCATCCAATGAACCTCAACTGTCATCTAACATACCCATCATTAAGGATCACCCTCTAAATCAAATCATTGGAGATCCTAATGATGGTGTAAGGACTCGACGTTAGATAGAAAGAATTTATGGTCATTTGTGCTTTACCTAAAAGATTGAGCCCAAGAATATTATGGAAGTTCTTCAAGATGAATATTGGATAAATTCTATGAAAGAACTTCAACAATTTCAGAGGAATGAGGTATGGTACCTGGTTCCCAAACCACATGATACAAATATCATTGGAACCAAATGGATCTTCAAGAATAAATCCAATGAATCTGGGAATGTGATTAGGATTAAAGCAAGATTGGTAGCTCAAGGATATTCTCAAATAGAAGGCATTGACTTTGATGAAACATTTGCTCCTGTAGCTTGCCTTGAGTCAATCAGGATTCTCATGTCAATTGCATGTGTGTTACAATTTAAACTATTTCAAATGGATGTCAAAAGTGCATTTCTCAATGGGGTGCTTGATGAAGAAGTTAATGTGGAACAACCTAAGGAATTTTCAGACCCCAAGTATCCTCAACATCTCTATATATTGAGCAAAGCACTTTATGGACTCAAAAAAGCACCACGTGCTTGGTATGAACGTTTGACGCAATTTCTCTTGGACCATAAATTCTGCAGGGGTAGTGTAGATAAAACACTATTCACTCAAAAGACAGAGAATTCATTGTTCATTGCCCAGATCTATGTGGATGACATATTCTTTGTTTCCACATGTGAAGACACTGCCCATAACTTCGCCGATCTCATGGAATATGAATTTGAAATGAGTATGGTTGGTGAGTTAAACTTCTTTTTAGGACTACAAGTGAAGCAATTGCACAATGGGATCTTTGTATGTCAAACCAAGTATGCAAAAGATTTAGTAAAAAGGTTTGGACATACCTATAATACTCCCATGAGCACCACACTCAAACTCTCCAAAGATATAAATGGAAAAAGTGAGGATCAACACTTGTACGAATTATGATAGGAAGCATATTATACCTAACTGTAAGTTATGCAGATATATCATTTAACATGGGAGCATGTGCACGATATCAGGCAGATTCCAAGGAATCTCACCTAACAATAGTTAAAAGAATCATCAAGTATGTGGCTGGAATAACCTCTTTTGGTCTATAGTATCCAATCGAAACATCTACCATCATTGCTGGATATTCAGACGCTGATTGGGATGAAAATTTAGATGATCCCAAATCAACTAGTGGCGACTGTTTATATATTGGAAATTGTTTGGTGTCTTGGCAAAGTAAGAAACAAATTTCAATATCCTTGTCCACTACTGAAGCTGACTATATCACTGCAGGTAGTTGTTGTGCACAACTCCTCTGGATGAAACATATGCTACGAATTTTGGGATTGAGCAATCCACAATGACTCTCTTCTATGACAACACTAGTGCCATTAACATTTTAAAAAATCTTGTGCAACATTCTTGGACCAAGCATATTGACATTCATTATCATTTATCTGCGAACTTGTTGAAGAAAAGATCATTGTGTTGGACTATGTGTCTACGAAAAATAACTCGCTGATATCTTAACAAAGCCTCTTGATGCAAATAGGTTTAGTGATCTTCATAAATCAATTGGAGTATGTGCAAATTGTTGGAAAGATCAATCAAGATGAACTGAATAGGCATATCTTATGACTGTGCTCCTCATGTTTGTTGAATAGTTAATTGTACATGAACAATATACGCATATCTTCATGAATTAACCATGCTATTTATGCAAGAGAAATGATTTTTTTGACATACTCGATGATATCGAGTATTTCTCTATATCATCGAGATTTAAATACTGATGACATCGAACTGCACCATCGATGTCATAGTCAACTCTCGGGAGGACAAGAACATGTCTGTTGGACTCTCCCAATGGTCATATTATATCTGTTGGTTCTTTCCAACCGTCATCGGCACTCTCTGCTATAAAAAGGAACGAGAGCATGAAAAATCTATCTTCTCTACTTTCCTCCTTTCTCCTACTACCTTCCAAATACAGAAATGGTGAAAGACAAAGGTAAGGATCTTTCTTCCTCTTCAAAAACCAAGAAGGGTAAAAATGTAAAATCGACAGTAAATAGCTCTCCTCCAAACTGATCAGATTAGGAGCAAGTCACAATCACAAATTGTATTATTCTGAACAACGCTATTGATCCATAAGGAGTGGATCTTCTGTTGGAAACAATAGGATGGAAGAATATACTCAGCCTTGGTGGTTCGTTCCAATATGAGATAATTCATCAATTTTTCAATAGTTACCACTTTGTTTGCGATGACCACCCTATATTCATCTGGAGTTCATACATCAAACCAAACGCATTACTCTAGTCATCCTTAGTCGTCTTCTAGATGTTGTTGTGACTCGAATTCCAGTCACTAAACGGAATCTGAACGGGTTAGGTACATGGTGGGAAATTACACGTGCATTGTGTCAAGGTGCTACAATTCCTAGAAATGATGAAAATATGCTTCATGTCAAATATCTTAGAACCACATTCAAATTCCTTCACAATATCCTCAGTACAAATGTGTATCCATGTGACACAAAAGGAAAGAATCTCAACTCTTTTGTGCTCAATGTTCTATACGATGTGTTTCAAGAGGGCCCTGTGTGCCTACCGACTCTCATTCTTGAGCAATTAATTCAGATAATCAAAGGGGATCACCTTGATACACTCCCATTTCCATCCCTCATATGCAAGCTAGCACATTTTGTGGGCCTGCCGCAGACTTCGGACAAAGTGCAACCAAAGGTATGGTTCGATAATGATGCAATTCACCAGTTGTGCCTCTCCACTTATTCTCATCCGGCTAGTCCTCCTCCTGCTGGAGAAAACAGTCAACAGAAAAATCCACCATTGCCGTGGGGATCTAATTGGACGCCGCTCCATAGTCCTGAGTCTGTCACAAATTGTTAGCATCACATACTTGAACGTCAACTGCCGAATGGACAAGCCGAG
The DNA here is from genome assembly GCA_037074715.1 of Magnolia kwangsiensis. NCBI lineage: Eukaryota > Viridiplantae > Streptophyta > Magnoliopsida > Magnoliales > Magnoliaceae > Magnolia > Magnolia kwangsiensis. The sequence goes on along the minus strand of CM073576.1, from coordinate 109,801,889 downwards.
ATTGACGACCGTCTTCACAACTGCGAGAGGCGTCTGTTTAGGATTGAGGACAAGATCGATGCACCCCAGGATACTACACAACAAATCATTGGTCTTTTGACAGATAGAGAAACTCGAGCACCCTAGTTGGTGAAGGAGTAGTCACTGTGAATGTGTCCATACATGGACAATGTGATTACTTTTTGAAGGGACAAAATGATTTTTGTCTATACTTGAATATTTGGATTGTTTGTCCTCTGAAGGAGGAAAATACTTTTGTTTTGATATGTCCTTGGATGGGTTGAATACTTTGATGGATGTTTATTTTTCAATGCTTTAAATTCTGCCAAGCTTGGGCAATTCTTTTGGAAATTCCTTGCATGAATGATGATATATTTCTGTTGATTTAAAATACAGTCTGGTTAGTTTCTCATCTTATTGACTAATGATTTATTTGAGCTTTATAAGAAGTGTCTATGGGATGCATGTTATGTGACAAATGATAATTGATTCTCTGTTGATTATTAAATGCCCATGGAAGTGGTTTTTTGTGTGTGGTTTGGTGATTCCATCCTTTATAATACATATCTATCTTGAAATGTTTCACTGATTATATGCTCACATGGGAATTATCAGTCCTCATATTGCCTTAATTCTCCCAGTTTCTTTAATGTCAACTTCAGTCATTCAATCTGTTATTAGTATATTAACCTTTGTCAATAACAGATAAAAAGAGGGAGAACAAATCCCACCATGAGAACTGTAGACACCCCACCCAGGCTAATCTTGAGAAGGCTAAGACCATCCGGGAACCATGATCATACCTTGAACCAGAATAGTAGCTCAAACCGAACCCTGACCCAAAAGTCCCCAATCCGCAACCAAAAACCACGATCCAAACCATTCAACGCACATGCAACCCTGCCTATACCCTATAGTATGACCAAGACCCCCTTTAACCTAAGCTTAAACCCACTTTTCTGAGCTGAAAACCCCAAAAGGAGACTTTCGGGCAGACCCGGACAACATACAAAGCTCGCATGTGCGAACCCGGCCTGAACTGAGCCCGGGCGGTAGTTTGACTGCCGCGAGCGGTAGTCTGACTACCGCCTGTGGTACTTCAAGTGTCGCCGCTCACGGCTCGCGTGTGGATAGCTGTCCCAGCGTCCAAAAGTCAACTTTCCCGTGGATTTACCCCTCCAACCTTCACCATTTACCATTTTACCAGCCTTATAAGCCAATGAGAGTGTGTCACGTGGCGCTCCTCTCTCCCTAGCCAATCACAAGCCTCCACTCCAACATTTTAACCCTTACCTACCACCTATTTACCATTTAACCATTGGAGAAGGCTATAAATAGCCCTCTCCTCCTCTCATTTCAACAAGCCTCAACACCCCAACAAGCCATTTCTCCCCTTTAGCTTAAGAGAGTGAGAGAAAGAGTGAGGAAGAAAGTGAAGGCGAGGGAAGGAGCTCCCAAGCCTTCAAGGATCTGATCTTTTCAGCCACCCCCTAGCCTTCCTCTCAACCTTTCTAATCCATGAGCCTAGCTCGGATTAGTCATGTTTTGGTCCATGTTCTAGCCTGCTCAAAATCAAGCCAAAGATCCATTCTACATACAAGCATCTATCATGACATCCACTCCCTTCTTAAACCCCCTGCTTCTCTAGATCTCTAGTGAACGTACATCGGATCCTGTCACATCAGAAATTCTTGGTGATCTAGTCCATTTTTTCTTACCTCTTGACATAAGCATCATCACATCCACCTTCTAGACACGCCATTGGACGTATGCTCTCTGGCTTCCCGAAATCTCAAATCTTGCCGCATCAGAAATTCACGTGTATGCCTAGTCTTATCTCGACCACATTATCCATCCCTTGAGATTATTTTACCACACAAAGTAGAAATCGTACACTTGTACAGGTAGAGAGGGTGCCTAACCCCTTCCCTCTTTGTAACCGAGGTCCCTTATCCGGAATCTCGAATCGCAGACCAGGAATCAATTTAAGGTAAGGAAGTCTCTGGATTTTCCTCACCTTACCTATTTCGTGGTTCTAGCCGACCGCGAGATTTCAAGATTTTTCGTCTAGTAGTGACTCCAATATCTATAATCATCCTATCACCCTAATCACGCATACAAATTTAAATCTGCGTGGCACCAATTTTTAGTGTCTACATAATAGCGACCCCACTGGGGAAATGCTAGCTCGCACTAGCTGAGACCCGACTCAAAAGTGTGTGGTACTTTAATCTCAAGGGACATCATTACTGCATTCATACAAAAAAAAATATCTTTGGCTTACACTTGTCTGGGCATCAATCCTAGCCACGACTACTCGATCCCATGCAGCTATGGCTACCCATGAAAAAGAGTCGGCGGCTCTACCAACTCCTGAAGCATCGACACTGGTACCGGCACCAGCACCGTCACCGACGCCTGCGTTGTTACTAGTAGCTCCAACAGACCCATAGGCCAATACAACTACGCAAGAGCTACTACTTCAAACGATGCAAGAGCTACTACTTCACTTAGTATCAAATGTCACACCGAATACACAGGCAACCTAGCCTAGTGTACAAAACAGTTCACTTCCACAAACTCCTTTTGTTTTCTCCCTCATTCTTCCAATAAATCATGTTCTCCCTCTTCCTGCAGAATTAGCCCAACATAAAAATGTGAGCAACCCTGCCACACATCTTTCTCCTAATAGGAGATCCAATCAATTCCAAGGGGCAAAACCCCTCTTGACCAGTCCCTCTAAAATTGAAGAGCTCGAAGAGCAATTGCAAGAAATGCAAAGGAAGTTATGGAAGCAGCAGGGGGTGGATCTCCCATCCACCAAGTTCAGGGATCTTTGTCCCTTCCTTAATGCAATGGTACCTCAAAACTTTGAGGTACCAAAATTCAAAAGGTATGATGGTACGGGGTGTCCTATGGACCATTTAAGAGCATTCTGTGGGGAGCTTAATACTCTGGCAGGTAATAACGGAGCGTTGATCCGTTTGTTTCAAAAATCCTTGAAAGGCGATGCGTTAGATTGATACATGTCATTACACTACCATCGAATCAAAACTTGGGAACAACTTTCCCAAGCTTTCATTGATTATTTTATGTACAATATTAATGTAGTGCCCAAAAGGGCAGATCTTGATACCTTAAGACAGATGAATAATGAGTCATTGTCAGCTTATATTGGACGGTGGCGGGCCATGGCCGCTAAAATGAAAACACTCGTTGATGACGAGGAGTAAATCTACATGATCATCCACTCGGCAAATCCGAGTATATTTGGATACCTCGTCTCATATCCATATGCTAACTTTACTCAACTCATTCGTGACAGGGAACAAGTCGAAGTCGGAATAAGGGCTAGAACAATCTCCCCTTAGTGGCCTCATCAGGCCTCCCCAGTATAGCGGACAGTAGAAGGAAGGTCTACTGGATACGAGAACAGTAACAGAAATGTTCCTGACCTCCATCCAACAGAAGAAGACAATCTCGTCGCCTCTACCCAAGGTGCTCAATTCGCTCCTCAAGAAGGACAATGTCAACAACAACAACAAATGGAGATTCCTCAGTACCCCAATCATGGTCAGTAGATGAGGATGACCCGGAAACCTAGGCAGTTTACACTGATAGCCCAAACTTACAGTGAGGTACTAGCCATGCTAGTCCAAAGGTAAATACTTACACCGCTACTACCTAGGCTCCCCCCAAACCCTCTGCCACCAAATTATAATGAGAATGAGTACAATGCATACCACCAATCCCGAGGCCACACAACGGACCATTGTTTCACCCTGAAACATGTGATCCAAGATCTAATTGACAACTAAATGATTGTGGTTACCTCTCCTGTTGTTGCCACCACCAATTACACTCTATAGAATCGCCTGCCATCGTATCAAGTATGCCCCAGTTCATTAGGAACTCCTGCTTACAATATTAATCAAGAAGAGCCACCCCCGATCAATCCAGTCCAATGCATTCATTCAATCACCACCAGCACAACAACAATACCCCCAAGTCTACAAGGGGCACACCCTACCAGTCCAATCTCTTCGCTCTCAAATATGTAAGGGGCATCTCTAGTAGGTCTAGTCTCCATGCCCCCGAGTCTACAAGGGGCACACCTTGTCAGTCCAATCTCTTCGCTCTCAAATATGCAAGGGGCATCTCCGTCCAGTCCAATCTTCATGCCCCCAAGTCTACAGGAGCCACCACCAATCAATCCAGTCCATACATCCTTTATCTCACAAGGGGCACCACCTGCCTATTCAACCCTTACTTCAACCCTCGCGATCCAAGAAAATGCTCCTTCCCCGATCAACGTACAACATGCCCTAGCAAAATCAGGGCCCAGCTTTAATTATGTTGTAACTTTTCAAGAAGGACATTTTTCTACTCAAAGGGTTTTGCCTAGCTCTACTCAGTCTTCGATCCTTCAAGAGAAGAGTCTAGGATGGTTGGTCCCCGCCTCTAAGAAACAGGTCGAGGAAGAGATTAACGTCGAGATCATGATTAGCCTCAAAGCATCAACCATCACTTTTCAGGTCTTTGATATCACAACTTCATTTCATCTTCTCCCTGATCGGTCTTGGATCCATAGAGTCAAGGCTCTCTCTTCAACTCTTCACCAAAAGGCCAAATACATTTTCGGAGACAAGGCACTGATCGTTCTGGATGATCCCGAATAAATCTTTCTGATTGAAGCAGTCAATTGTCGAGAGCTAGATATCCCGATCACAAACAGATAATGCTCCGATGAAGATATCCCATACAATAGTCTTGAGTTCGAAACTGTGAATTGCATACCTCTTGCATGTCCCATCGGATCAAACTATGTCTTCCCTCCAGTCGAGCACCAACATTTTTATTATCAGCTTGAATATTAAGAGAATGCAAGCATGAGAGGACTGGAATATTTACCTCATATGGGTGAGATAGCAAAGCACAAATGTATCAAAGGAAGGCAAAGTCGGCAAGAGGAGGACGATCCCTTCAGCCACACATCAATCAAATCCATAAGAGAAAGGATCATCTATCTGGTTAGCAGGTTGAGATCCACCATGGAGGATCAAGTGAGCGGAATGAGCCCAACTGGGCTCTTTGAAAATGACTCGGGCAAGGGGCAAAAATTTCCTCTGATTGACTGGACCACAGTCTGGGTCCCACCTGAGTAGGAAAAATGCAAAGACTCACAATGCGTCGAGGATGAGCTGAGGAAAGTGACATCCAACACCAACTCAGAGCTCAATCCCAAACTCATCACAACATTTGGGCACGACAATAAGGGCCTACCTACTGATCTATCTGGCTCTACCTCCTAAGGGGAGGGAGTGCAGGGTAATAGCTGGTTCGCAATCCCCAAGACGACACAATAAAAGCAAATAGTGTTTCGCTCTCTGAGTCGAATCAGGCAATCCCTGGTTCACATCGTCGTCTTTCTCGAAAATAAAAATAAAAATCAAAAAATTCTCAAAAAGCCAAAAACTCGTGATATTTTCGAAACATAAAAAAATTCTTATACTTGTCAAAATCCAAAAAAAAAATCATCAAAAAATTTCAAAAAGCCAAAAACATTAGATATTTTCAAAATGCAAAAAAAAAAAATCAGATACTTATAAAAAAATTAGAAAATTCTCAAAAAGCCAAAAACACTAGATATTTTCGAAATGCCAAAAAAATTCAGATACTTATCAAAATGCCAAAAAATCATATATTTGTCAAAATTCAAAAGAAATAACAGAAATTTCTCAAAATACAAAAATAATAGAAAATCTTTCAAAACTCACAAGCAATAATTTGCCAAATACGGTTGTTACAACACCCAAGTTTGAAGTTGACTTATATGATTTCAATCTAGAGTTAGATTTCAAACTCATGAATTTGGACGAAGCCCGGGATGGGGGAAATGATGATCTGACTCTCGAGCTAAAGGATTCCCTCCGAAAGCTCGAAACAAAGACCAATGTCGTCACAAATGATTTTGAAATTGTGAACTTGGGATCCCTTGAGCTCCTTAGAACAGTTCGCATCAAGGGATTCTCGCCTCCTGAATATAAGTAGACAATGACAAAATTCCTGAGACCCGGGACTATCTAACTTTAGGTTCTCCTATGAAGCCTTACCCAAATCGAATGAAGAGCTAGTCATACACCATCTGCTATGAAGCCTGAAGTCAAGCCCATCAAGCAAAGCTGTCAAGATCATGTCTGAAGTCCACGATGAAGTCTTACTGATAACGGTGATGATAAGTTATTACAACATATCAGGAAGTGCTTCAAGTATCTAAAGCTTGTACAACAGATCCATGTGCATGATTCGAGTCTTTATAACCTGGCAACACCTTAACCCTTTTTCATTATGGGGTGTGGACATCATCGAAAGAATGAACTCAAAGGTATCCAATGGTCATGAGTGCATTCTCATGGCATACAAAAGCAGGCACCGGCAACATCCTACATCATCAGTATGAATGAAAAAAGAGAAGTCAAGGAAAATGATTGGTGGTAATCTCGATGCAACCAACTACATCTTGTAGACGTAAAACACATAACGATTGCCAGGACCAATGACAAACAAGTCTGAAAGAAAGGTTAGAAACATGGTAACAATGCACATCTTATCATTGCACCTACTTGATCCAGGAGGCAACTCCAAGTCATCCTGAGATGGTCCGCTAATCATCTGCGAGGTTCTTCTGGGAGGTGCCCTTCGTCTCACCATTATTAGGGGTAAAGATCTTCTAGAGCCCATCAACGTCGACAACGTGAATATCTATCATCGGTAATCATACCTAACTATGTCAATAACCACAATCGTAAAGCTAAGGTCAAATGACAAAAGGTTAGCATCCTGAGCTACATTTCATCATCATTTCTTCCATCTAATAAGTGTTCTAAAAAATAAAGGGTTCAAAAAAATAAAAAATAATAATAAATAAAAATGGACAGATAAAGCGCGCAGTAAAAAAAAAGACAAAAGAAAAATAAAAGTATAATCGAACCCAATGAATGAGAACACAAGTTGTCAACCCATTTCCCCTCAGGATAGTTTAACTCAATGTCAACGGCTTCATAATCATGATTGAAGACAAAGTCAAGTAGCTCACCAATCGGCCGACAATGAATGGAGTCTACCCTCCCTCCTTTGTACAAGAAAAAGAGAAATCAAAAGAAAAGTAACATGCCTAAACAAAATGGGCAAGGTGAAAACCCGAAAGGGCGCCTTGAGTAAAAATAGCGGGCATGTGGCGGACTTGGTGAAAATCTGAAAAGGAACCAAGGGTAAAAATAGCATAGTTGCCAAGGGGCAGGCAAGAGAAAAAACTCGGGACATGGTGAAAATCTGAAAGGACGCCATGGGAAAAAATGACGAGAAAGTCAGTCGTGGTGAAAACCTGAAAAGGCGCTACAGGCAAAAGGGCTAGAAAATAAAAAGTGCAAGTACAGAAGGAGCCAAAACAACAAGTAAAGTGAAGAAGCACAACGAAAAGATAAGTTCTGAATTAGAATTCTGTCAGACTCTACCCAAATCTAAGGGGCATGATCCGAGTATGCGCTATTCTCAGGGAACCGAGATCCCTAGTAAAAAACTCAGAATACCGGATTCGACGTGGGCTAAGTTCAATATTCTGATTTCACCATCCAAAGCACAAATTCAAACACAAGCAAACACTGACAAATTTGGTACAAACACAAATTTTCATTCCTTTCAAAAAAGTCTTTTTATACATCGCTTTCCTTTCTTTACAAAAAAAGAAAAAATAAATAAAAATAAAAAAGTGAAAAGAGGAGGGAGAGAAGTGATGTCCTTGTGATCTCCAATTCACAAACATTGTGATCACAAGACATTATTCGCCAGGAATCATTATAAGTTGATTCCACAAAAAAGTGATGAAGTGAATAGTTGATCACAAGACATTGTGATCACAACTGGCTTCTCTCCTGAATTTTTCACTTTTTTGTGGCTTCTCTCCTGAATTTTTCACTTTTTCACTTTTTTGTGGCTTCTCTCCTGAAGTGATGAAGACATTATAACAAGACTGGCTTCTCTCCTGAATAAAAAAAGTGATGAAGTCATGAAGACATTATAATAAAAAAGTGATGAAGTGAATAGTTGATGAAGACTTAGCGTCTAAATCATGAAGCCAATTTCACTTCTCTCCTGAATCATTATAATGTCTTCATCACTTCTCTCCCTCCTCTATAATGTGAATGAATTGGAGATCACAGGGATTCCTGGCGAACGGATATGATTTAGACGCTAAGTCTTCATCAATGGCGGATTAGCAACCTATAACATGAACTAGGTTAGTTAATGCTCTTTCATGCTTTCTCTGAGATAGAATGTCTTATCAATTAGATGCCTAATTGCAATTTCTTATATTACGATTGAAGGTAAATAGAAGCGTCAAAGAAAGCAAAGTCTGTTATGATCAAGAGTAGTGAATTTCTTGCAATGGATGGAGCAATCTCTGTTTCGCCAATAGCTCAAGAAGATGAGGGAGAACGGAAGATGGTAACATCCAAAAGTCAGAAAGTTCGATCTACTTCCACAAGAAGCAGCATCTCGCCAAGTACTAGGTCAATTATGCGAAGTTTCATGAGACATAGTCCTGCTTCGGTTATACGATCATCTCATTTGAGAAAAACAGAAAGGCCCGTCACTCTAAAAGGTCTTTCAATACCGTCAACTATAACCATGAAGTCATCTTTCACAAAAGTGTTGCGGGTTCACGAAAATAAGGGGAAGGCGACTGTAACCAGTGAATGTCCACTCACAGCACCCCCTGCAAAAGATTTCAAGCAAACTCATGCATTGAGATTGCCAAAATTTGAGTTAGTTAGTCCTTCAGAGCGACGATACATTGGTTTCAAATTAAATAATAGTTCATCTTCTTCAACAGCGTCAGTAGCGCGACATTCGCTTCCTTCTTCAATATCAAGACAATTAAGGTATAAAGAAACAGAAAGCTCATCGACAAATATTAATCAGCCTGATCAGTTTTCACTGGATGAGCATGTAGTTGAGGAAGTCCCTAATGTACTGACAGTGACTGCCGTAAACAACATTGAACCACAAGTAGAAAGGTAACAACCGCAATCAGTTAGATTTCAAGAACCGATGCCTAATATTACTTAGAATATAACGCAGGAAGAGATCCGGCAGATGGTTATTAAATCTATTCATCTAGAGAATGAACGAAGTCAAAATAAAAAATTTTGATATCAGACACCGTATCCCCTTGAAATAGAAGAAATGCCATTTACCGCTGACTTCGAACACCTAGATTTTCAGAAATTCGATGGGAACGGATCATCAGAAGAGCATATAATGTATTTCATAAAAAAGATAGGAAATTTCTCTATAGTTCCTCAATATTGTCTGAGATTATCGGATCTTCTCTGACAGGAAAAACTTTCAAATGGTATTCAGGTTTAATCCCAGGATCTATTCGTACCTGGGAACAAATGCAGGATGCTTTTTTGTCGAACTTTTTCCCTTCGGATCGAGAAGTTGGCTTGACTGAATTAGCCTCTATTCACCAAGGGAAAAATGAATCAGTTGAAGAATTCATCAGTCGATGGATGCGCTTGGCAGCATCATGCCAACATTCTCTGTGAGAATCAGAACAAGTAGAAATATGCTTAGAAGGCATGAGACCAGAGATGACATGCCACCTGATTAGTAAAGATTGGAAAACTTTTCAAAATTTTGCTACGAAGGCTCATACTCTTGAAAAGATGATGGGAAGAGTGCCTGCTTGTCAGTAAAAATCAACTCATATTACTCGGAAAGAAGAAACTAAAGAAGATTATCAGGATGTTGAAAAAGACAGCGATGAAGAAGATAGAAATGGGCATGTGGCTATAATGACATATAAAAGGTCCAAGAAAAATAAAGATCATATGAAGTATTCGTTTGCAAGAAAAGATATGCTTCCTATGCTGAATCAATTGTTGGCTATGAAGAGTATTGAATTACCTCAGTTAAGACACCCTGAAGAAGTCAAAAATACAAGAGGAATGGATTATTGCAATTATCACCGTAAATTTGGGCATCATACCGAAGATTGTAATTCCCTCAGGAAAAAACTACAAAAGATGATCGATAAGGGAGAAATTGCGATGAAAAAAGCATGACAGAAAGAGAAAAATGAAATAAACTTGATAAAGAAAATTCTGGGGGGCATCTGCGTTAAAAGACGATGCTTCGTATAGTGAATCGTCAGTAATTGATAAGATCAAGCTGTCATAGCCTAAATGCTCAAATAAAAAGAAGCGAGTGAGGCAAAAGATGTAAAGCCACGATAAAAAGAATATTCGTTGCATATATGCATTGCGATACCTGCCAGTTCAGGAGATGATCGCTATTTTGATTTCAAAAGATATCAGTATGATACTTCCAAAATCAAAAGGGGGCAAGACAGGTAAGACAGGTGAGTAAAAGTTGTGAAATGTATTTCTCACTATAGAATGTATTTCTTCTGTATTTGAATAAAGTGCAGGCTTTTAAGCATATCAAGTTATCGCCAAATAAAAGCATCAATGACAATCGTCAAATAAAAGCGTCAATGATTATCGCCAAATAAAAGCGTCGGTGATTGTTGTCAAAATAAGCAAGTGCCAATGATCGTCACCAAAATAAACAAATATCGCTGTCATCATCAATGGCTCATGCAAGCTTATTTTATCAAAGTTGTTATCATCACCAAGCTGATAAACTATTACAAATACAACGTGAATATTCTCAAAATATATCGGCGACGACGAAATATCAATTATTTATTCTCAGAATGTACATCGGCAACGGTGAAGTGTCAAATATTGATTCTCAGAATATATCAGCAGCTGGCGAAATATCAGCTATGAATTCACCATTCATGATAATGAAATAAGTAGTGGAATAAACCTACATGGTCAACCACACAAATCTTACGACAGTGATAACAAATGATTATAAAAAGGCAGCCCAGTCAAGCCAATGGCCAGCTGCGTGTGAGACCTATCAAGATCACCATTCGGGCAGCGGTGAGAAGCCAGTGGCCCTAAAAAGCCCGTGAAGGCCATCGTATGCATACCCATGCGGGCAGCTGATGGAGTCAAATGATCAAAAGCCAAAAGAGCTAAAAGTCTTCAAATGACCAAAAGCCAAAAGAGCTAAAAGTGTTCAAATGACAAAAAGCCAAAAGAGCTAAAAGTCTTCAAATGACCAAAAGCCGAAGTGCTAAAAGTTTTCAAAGCCTGAAATCGACGGTAAACTATATTGCCCAAAATCGACGGTAAACTATATTGCCCAAAATCGGTGGTAAAGTATCTTGCTCTTTGAGCCCAGTATCAAGTCCAGTTCAGTCAAGTTTAGTCGTCCAGTTCAGTCAAGTCAAGTTAAGTTTTGTCCAGTCAAAGTATGGTCAGTCAAAGTACACTGGCACCAATGCTCAAAAGCATAAAATTAAAGTTTAGCATTCAAAATGCTGTAAATACATATTTCAATTTCAATATGCTCAAATATGCAATTTCCTAATGAAAATTTTAAACAGATTAGACGAACATGCAAAAATGCATTTCTCTTGAATCAAGTTCAAATTATATCAACAGTAAATGCCTTCAAGATATTGGCGATTATCTACTCAAAAGCTCAAGTCTCTATGGTCAATTAATATATTGACAAGAGCTGTAAGATCTTTTCATCTCTCGCCTTCTTTATGAATAAAGACATATTATCGCACAAGGTTCTCAAAAGGGGGCAGAGGATAAACTAGTAAAGAATCATCATTCTCTACCGGACAATACAAGGAATCAGATATATTTCTTAGGTTCGTTAAAAGAGCAGTAAAGATTATCCATTCTTCAGGAGTATCAAAAAGCTTTACTTCGAAAATATTATCTATTCTTCAGGAGTATCAGAAAGCTCAAGAAATCTTTATGCGACATTGACCTGAAAAGGGGGCAGGATTTAATGTCTTTGAAATAATCTATGCCTTGGTCTTTCTGATAATCTCTTATACATGGTGAAGGAATTCATATGTCGATTCATAACTTCTCGCTATTCTGATAATAATATTGCAAGACTCCATGTATAGGATCTGATGGAGACAAAGAACAGATGAAAGTGTCATCATCAGTAACTTCTATGACCTTTGAAAAATTATTAAATGAAAATTAAAAAGAAGTCTTGTCTATTTTTTAAAAATTTTTTAGAATCAGTAAAGATCCAAGAAAAATCTATGAAGAAATGCTAAGGAGCACAAACTAGAGAAGACTCAGTAAAAAGACTCAGCGGTCGAACCTTTGGAGCTAAAGATGAAATCTCCAAGAGTGCAATATAACAAATACGATGCGAAGCACGATGACAAGCACAAAGATTGATTAAATCATATTGTGAATATCACACTCAGCCTAAAAAGAGAAGAAACTCTCAATCTATTTCAAAAATTATCAATGCTTCATAAAGTTACATTGAAAAATTATAATGAATTAAGATACTAATTTCGATTAATTTGGCAGGAGAGACCATTGTTCAAAAGCTTGAGTTATGCAGATCGTGAGTAAAGGAAACAATCGAAAAAGTCATTGTGGCAGGAGCAACATTAAAGAACAGCCCCAGATATAGATCAAAAGGAAAGAATCACTGGAGCTAATCAAAAGGTAAGAATCGCGAGAGCTGATCAAAAGGAAAGAATTGCTGGAGTTGATCAAAGAGACCGTTACATCAGCAACGGTGTTAAAAGAAAGTATTCTGATTAAATTACTCAAAGATGAAGACGTCACGGCTATTGCAGAGATGTATTTTAATGAAAAGAGAATTTTATCCTCTCTAATGAAACATCTGCTCGACACTGCTAGCTGGGGGCATTCCGGTCTTCCGTCCAAGCGCCATCATTTAAGTCTTCTGTTCAAACGCAATCTTTCAAGCCTTTCGTTCGAGCGCGAACCTTCCGATCTTCCGTTCGAGCACAAGCATTCAAATCTTTTGTTCGAGCACCATCATTAAAGTCTTCTGGTCGATACAATCATGCAAGCCTTTCATTCAAAAAACGATCACCCAGTCTTCCATTTGAATGCGAGCATCCCAGTCTTCCATTCAAACGTGATCGTTCAATCTCCTGGTCAAGCATGATCATCCAGTCTGCCATACAAGCATGATCATCTAGTATGATCATCCAATCATCCTTCAGTTACAGTTCATTCAAGTTCTTCAGGCAGAGGAAGATCGATCCTCCATTTGATTTCAAGAATCAATCAAAGAAGGATAGAGGGGGCATCTGTTGAGGCACAAAAAATATCTCATTACAGTGGTCAGGGAATCTCATGATGCTGATCTTCTCCAAGGGTAGTTTAGGTATTTTAGTAAAGTTTTAGCTCCAAGGGTAGTTTAGGTATTTTGGTAAAGTTCCAGCTCCAAGGGTAGTTTAGGTATTTTGGAAAAATTCCAGCTCCAGGGGTATCTGTTGAAGCATAAAAAAGTGATAAAAGGAATGAAGCAGAAGAAGATTGGAAAGCAAAGTACGAGAAAGAAGAATAAAAGAAGAAAGAGAAAGGCTTTGCGCGGGACCGCGCAAACGATATCCTTTGTGTGGGTCCACGCAACCAAAGTTGCATTGCGCAGGTCTGCGTAACCAAAATCCCATTGTGCGGGTCTGCACAGTTAGTTTCAAGAGAAGATTTTCTTGAATGGATTGATGCAAGATTTGTCCCACATCTCTAAGATCAGAATTTTCACATGTATGAGGGCCTATAAATACCCCCTCACCTCCTTCATATGGGATGGATCAAAGATTTTAGAGAGCAAGCGGAGCAAGAAGGGAGAATTGAAGGTTAGAGCGATCATCCAAGATCTTTGCGTATCCTTTGCGCGGGACCGTGCAAACCATGTCCTTTACGCGGGTCTGTGCAAAGAGGCTGCTCTGCAGTCTGTAAAGCTAAGGAGTCGTTATGCTGTCGAAATGGCTGAGACCTCTAAGTTCTTCCGTTCAAGTGCAAGAGGAGATATCCCGCTGAAGTGCACATTCCTCCTAAGTTTTAGGAGATGTTCGAAAAGCGCTAGAATGCTGTTGAAATTCCTATCTCCTTGAAGATCGATTGGTCCAATCGGCAATTCCTCCTAAGTCCTAGGAGATGATCAAAACAGGCACCGAAATGGCGTTGAAATTTCCATCGAGCTGCCTTCTCTTTCATTCAGTACATTGCATTAACTGTACTTTATTTTCAGAATCAAGGGAATCAAAGGATGTAAATGAACTCAGATAAATGTGATGAATGTTCTCTCATTCATTCTTTGTTATCATTGAATAAATCCCCCAAATGAAACGCATTTGTTTTCTTGTCGAAACAATTTTTCATCTCATTGTCTAATAGTAACCTTCATAACTCTCTCTTTAGAGGTTGAATTTAAACTATTTCAAGCTCATTAGAATGGTAACTTACGAAGCCTCCAAATGAGACAAGAATTGCCTAATTTTGAGACCGTTCGATATCTGAAAAGCACGTTGAAACTCTTCGATCGTCTTTTTTCAATTTGTATTGTTAATCCTTCTAAATCGCGGGATCCAATGAAGATGCTCATAACTCCTCGTTTGATGTTGGATTGGGTCAATTTTTGATCATCTGAAAGGTACTTTAGTGCTCTTTCATTCCTGAATGGAATGGTCATATTTCGGGACCATTTGGGCATCTGTAAGTGGGATTGCGGTCGTCAGTCCTAAATTTTTTATTCATCTCCTTGTCCAATAGTAACCCTCATAAGCCTCCCTTCAGTGGTCGAATTTAGACTACTTTGAGCTCATTAGAATGGTAACTTGACAAGCTTCCAAATGGGATCAGAATTGGCTAATTCCAAGACCGTTCGATATCCTAAATGAACGTTGGAGCTGTTCAATCATCTTTTTTGTATAGAGAATAAAGATCTTTCCAAATCAAGGGATCCAATGGAGAGGCTCATAACTCCCTCGTTTAATGTCGGTTTGATTCAATTTTTGGTCATTTGAAAGGTATTTTATTGCACTTTCATTCCTGACTGGAATAGTCCTATTCCAAGACCATTTGAGCATCCGTAAGTTAGATTAGAGTTGACGGTCCTGAATTTTTCCTTCATCTCCTTGTCAAATAGTAATCTTTATAACACTCTCTTCAGTAGTCAAATTTAGACTATTTTGAGCTCATTGGAATGGTAAGTTGACAAGCTTCCAAATGGGACCATAATTGGCTAATTCTAAGACCGTTCAATATCATCAAAAGCACATTGGAACTCTTTGATCGTCATTTTGCAATTCGGATTGTTAATCTTTCCAAATTGCATGATCCAACGGAGACACTCATAACTCCCTTGTTTGAGTCAGATTGGGTGTATTTTTAGTCATCTGAAAGGTACTTTAGTTCTCTTTAATTCCTAACTGGAAACGTCATATTTTGAGACCATTTTGGCATCTGTAAGTGGGATCGCAGTCGTCAGTGCTAAATTTTTCCTTTCATCTACTTGTCCAATTATAACCCTCATAACTCTCTCTTCAGAGGTCGAATTTATATTATTTCAAGCTAATCGGAATGGTAACTTGTGAAGCTTCCAAATGAGACAAGAATTGCTTAATTTTGAGACCGTTCGATATCTTAAAAGCACGTTGGATCTCTTCGATCACCATTTTTTAATTTGGATTGTTATTCTTTACAAATTGAGGGATCCAATGGAGACACTCATAACTCCCTCATTTGATGTCAAATTGGGTCGATGTTCGGTCACATGAAAGGTACTTAAGTGCTCTTTCCTTCCTGACTGGAATCGTCATATTCTGAGACCATTTGGGAATCCGTAAGTGGGATTGCATTCGTCGATCCTGAATTTTTCCTTTATCTCCTTGTCCAATAGTAACCTTCATAACTCTCTCTTTATTGGCTGAATTTAGACTATTTTGATCTCATTGGAATGGTAATTTGACTAGCTTCCAAATAGGACTAGAATTGGCTAATTTTGAGATCATTCGATGTCCCAAAAGCACGTTGGAACTCTTCAATTGTCATTTTGCAATTTGTATTGTTAATCTTTCCACATCGCGTGATCCAATGGAGACGCTGATAACTCCCTCATTTGATGTCAGATTGGGTTAATTTTTGGTCATCTAAAAGGAACTTTAGTGCTCTTTCATTCCTGACTGGAATCGTCATATTCCGAGATCATTTGGGCATCCATAAGTGGGATCGCAGTTGTCGGTCCTGAATTTTTCCTTCATCTCCTTGTCCATTAGTAACCTTCATAACTCACTCTTCAATGGTTGAATTTAGACTATTTTGATCTCATTGGAATGGTAATTTGACTACCTTCCAAATAGGACTAAAATTGGCTAATTTCGAGATAGTATGATATCCCAAGAGCATGTTGGAACTCTTCGATTGTCATTTTGCAATTTGTACTATTAGTCCTTCCACATCGTGCGATCTAACGGAGACGCTCATAACTCCCTCATTTGATGTCAGATTGGGTCAATTTTTAGTCAGCTGAAAGGTACTATGTGCTATTTCATTCCTGACTGGAATCATCGTATTTTGAGATCATTTGGGCATCCATAAGTTGGATCGCAGTCATTGGTCTTGAATTTTTCCTTCATCTCCTTGTCCAATAGTAACCTTCATAACTCTCTCTTTAGTGGTTGAATTTAAACTATTTTGAGCTCATTGGAATGGTAACTTGACAAACTTCTAAATAGGTCTGGAATTGGCTAATTCTGAGACCATTCGATATCTCAAAAGCATATTGGAACTCTTCGTTTGTCATTTTACAATTTGGATTGTTAATCTTTCCAAATCACATGATCCAGCGGAGATGCTCATAACTTCCTTATTTGCTGTTGGATTGGGTTGATTTTTGGTCATCTGAAAGGTACTTTATTGCTCTTTCATTCCTGACTAGAATTGTCATATTCTGAGGCCATTTGGGCATCCGTAAGTGGGACCATAGTCGTCAGTCCTAAAATTTTCTTTCATCTCCTTATCCAGTAGTAACACTCATAACTCTCCCTTCAAAGGTCAAATTTTAACTATTTCAAGCTCATTAGAAAGGTAACTTGCAAAGCTTCTAAATGAGACAAGAATTGCCTAATTTTGAGACTGTTTGATATTTGAAAAGCACATTAAAACTCTTCAATCGTATTTTTTCAATTTTGATTGTTAATCTTTCCAAATCACGGGATCCAACAGAGACGCTCATAACTCCCTCGTTTGATGTTGGATTGGGTCGATTTTTGGTCATCTGAAAGGTACTTTTATGCTCCTTCACTCCTATTTGGAATGGTCAAATTTCGGGACCATTTAGGCATTCGTAAGTGGGATCGCAGTTGTCGGTCTTAAATTTTTTGTTCATCTCCTTGTCCAATAGCAACCCTCATAACACTCCCTTCAGTGGTCAAATTTAGACTATTTTGAGCTCATTAGACTGGTAACTTGACAAGCTTCCAAATGGTATCAGAATTGGCTAATTCTGAGATAGTTTGATATCCTAAAAGAACGTTGGAACTCTTCGATCGTCTTTTTTGTATATAGATTATAAATCTTTCCAAATCAAGGGATCTAACGGAGACACTCATAACTCCCACGTTTGTTATTAGATTGATTCAATTTTTGGTCATTTGAAAGGTATTTTACTGCTATTTCATTCATGACTGGAATCATCCTATTCCGAGACCTATTGGGCATCCGTAAGTGAGATCATAGTTGTTGGTCCTGAATTTTTCCTTCATCTCGTTGTCCAATAATAACCTTCATAACTCTCTCTTTAGTAGTGAAATTTAGACTATTTTGAGCTCATTGGAATGGTAAGTCGACAAGCTTCCAAATGGGACCATAATTGGCTAATTTTGAGACCATTCAATATCATCAAAAGCACGATGGAACTCTTTGATCATCATTTTGCAATTTGGATTGTTAATCTTTCCAAATCGCACGATCCAACGAAGACACTCATAACTCCCTTGTTTGATGTCAGGTTGGGTGGATTTTTAGTTATTTGAAAGGTACTTTAGTGCTCTTTAATTCCTAACTGGAATCATCATATTTTGAGACCATTTTGGCATCCGTAAGTGGGATCACAATCGTTGGTGCTGAATTTTCCCCTTCATCTCCTTGTCCAATTACAACCCTCATAACTCTCTCTTCAGAGGTTGAATTTATACTATTTCAAGCTCCTTGGAATGGTAACTTGCGAGGCTTCCAAATGAGACAAGAATTGCTTAATTTTGAGACTGTTCGATATCTCAAAAGCACGTTGGAACTCTTCGATCATCATTTTTCAATTTGGATTATTATTCTTTACAAATCGCGGGATCCAACAGAGATGCTCATAACTCCATCATTTGATGTCAAATTGGGTTAATTTTTGGTCATCTGAAAGGTACTTTAGTGCTCTTTCCTTCATAACTGGAATCATCATATTCTAACACCATTTGGGTATCCGTTAGTGGGATCGCAGTCATCGGTCTTGAATTTTTCCTTCATCTCCTTGTCCAATAGTAACCTTCATAACTCTCTCTTCAGTGGTTGAATTTAGAGTATTTTCATCTCATTGGAATGGTAATTTAATAAACTTCCAAATAGGACTAGAATTTTCTAATTTCGAGATTGTTTGATATCCCAAAAGCACGTTGGAAGTCTTTGATTATCATTTTGCAATTTGTACAGTTAATCTTTCCACATCGCTCGATCCAACGAAGACACTCGGATTGGGTAAATTTTTGGTCATCTAAAAGGTACTTTAGTGGTATTTCATTCCTGACTGGAACTGTCGTATTCTGAGATCATTTAGGCATCCATAAGTGGGATTGTAGTCATCGGTCCTAAATTTTTGTTTCATCCCCTTATCCAATAGTAACCTTCATAACTCTCTCTTCAATGGTCAAATTTAAACTATTTTGAGCTCATTGGAATGGTAACTTGACAAGCTTCCAAATGAGACCAAAATTGGCTAATTCTGAGACCATTCAATATCCCAAAAACACATTGGAACTCTTCAATCATCATTTTGTAATTTGGATTGTTAATCTTTCCAACTCATGCGATCCAACGGAGACGCTCATAACTCCCTTGTTTAAAGTCAGATTGGTTAATTTTTAGTCATCTGAAAGGTACTTTAGTGCTCTTTAATTCCTAACTAGAATCGTCATATTCTGAGACCATTTGGGCATTTGTAAGAGGGATCGCAGTCGTCATTCTTGAAATTTTTCTTCATCTCCTTGTCCAATAGTAACCCTCATAACTCTCTTTTCAGTGGTCGAATTTAAACTATTTCAAGCTCATTGGAATGGTAACTTGTGAAGATTCCAAATGAGACAAGAATTGCCTAATTTTGAGACCATTCGATATCTCAAAAGTATGTTGGAACTCTTCGATCGTCAATTTTCAATTTGGATTGTTAATCTTCCCAAATCGCGGGATCCAATGGAGACACTCATAATTTCCTCGTTTGATGTCGAATTGAGTCAATTTTTGGTCATATGAAAGGTACTTTAGTGCTCTTTCATTCTTGACTGGAATCGTCATATTCCGGGACCATTTAGGCATCCGTAAGTGGGATCGTAGTCGTCGGTCTTAAATTTTTTATTCATCTCCTTATCTAATAGTAATCCTGATAACTCTCCCAATCCTGATAACTCTCCCTTTAATGGTCAAAGTTAAACTATTTTGAGCTCATTGGAATGGTAACTTGACAAGCTTTCAAATGGGACCAGAATATGCTAATTCTGAGACTGTTCGATATCTCAAAAGCACGTTGGAACTCTTCAATCATCTTTTTTATATATAGATTATAAATCTTTCCAAATCGAGGTATCCAATGGAGACGGTAATTACTCCCTCGTTTGATGTCAGATTGAGTCGATTTTTAGTCATCTGATTTGGACTTTTCCCTTTTGAGTTAGAAGATTCCCCTTTCATAAATTGGGGTGGAGTATTCTTATGTTTGAGATGAATACTTTTGTCGTAGCCCAATCTAGATCAATTGCTTCATTTTTTAGATCCGGATAATAGTTTTTCTAACTTGGGATCACCTTGGGCATACCTCCATATGTCTTTCAAACTCAAAAGCGAAGAGACTTCAAGTTTTAGCTTTTCATTTTCAGATTTTAGGTTTTCAACAAGGGAGGTTTTGAAATCTAAGTCGCACTTAGGTTTTTCAAAACAATCTGAAATGTGAGATTTTTCTAAGACTATATTATTAAAATTTTCTTTTAGTTTTAAAAACTTTTCTTTTTGAAGTTTAAGCTTTACAGCTTTTTTACAACTTTCCTTATATAGGGCATCATAAGCATCTTGAAGATCTTCTTCATTTTCATGGTCACTATTCAGATTTTTTTCACTGGTTGAATCATCGTTATCTGAAAAAGTCTACTTAGCTAGAGTCATTAAGGCTTTAGCATCATTACTCGACTCAATTTCAGAATCTCCTGACTCAGAAGAAGCTTCAGAGTAGGAAGATTGGTCCCATGTAGCCAACATACCTTTCTTTTTAGGTTTGTCTTTTTTAGGACATTTGTTCACTAGATGCCCATATTCATGGCAGTTGTAACATTGGCTGTCTTTTAAACATTTTCAAGTTTTAGATCTAGATCTTTTCTTTTCAATAGGTTTTTGTAAAACAACCCTTTTTTTTTCTTTTAAAAATCTTATAAAACTTTTTAGCTAAAAGGGCCATATCATCTTCAGAATTTTTTAAATCAGAATTATTAGAATTTTCTTGAGAAACATTTTTAGAAGACTTAAGGGCAATGGATTTACCTTTAGGAGCTTTAAAGTTTAACTCATATGTTTGTAAAGAGCCAACTAATTCTTCTACCCTCATATTATCCGTATCATGAAGTTCCTGAATTGCAGTCACCTTTAAATTGAACCGTTGAGGCAATGAGCGCAGTATCTATGCACAGACCTTACTTTGTGGGATTCTATCACCAAGACCCCACATAGAGTTGACAATGTCATTTAATCTTTTATAGAAGTCCATGAATTTACTTTCTTCCAAATGTATTTCCTCAAATTTGGTTGTGAGGATTTGGAATTTAGATTTCTTAAAAATTGTTGTTCCCTTATGTGTCATTTCCAAAATATCCCAAGCTTACGATGAAGTATCACAGGATATAATTCTCTTGAATTCATCTGGTGATAGTGTGCAAGTTATAGCATTTAAAGCCTTTGC
Source organism: Magnolia kwangsiensis (assembly GCA_037074715.1). Classification (NCBI taxonomy): domain Eukaryota; kingdom Viridiplantae; phylum Streptophyta; class Magnoliopsida; order Magnoliales; family Magnoliaceae; genus Magnolia; species Magnolia kwangsiensis. Next base: position 109,780,733 of record CM073576.1, on the reverse strand, counting down.
ATTGGCACTACTCTCACTTTTCTGAAGAGTGGTCCAAGAGAAGTAAGGTGTGACTTTTATCATTTTAGATCCATCAGTACTAGTCACTTCAATGGTAAGAGGGGGTCCAATTGGTCACTATGACTTTCCACATGCTCTCATCTATGGATTTTAAGAAAATCCTCATTCTAGCTTTCCAATAGGCATAATTGGAGCCATCAAATGGTGGAAGCCTAGTGACTGATAGGTTATCAAAATTTGACATCTTAAAAATAAAATAAAATTTAAACAAATATAAATAAAGACAGCATTAAACAATCCCACAGAGTAGAAATGAATAACAACCTCAGATGTATAAGTATTAAGAGGTTGATGCAAATGTTATTCTAAGGACAACCTTACACCAAAAATCAATGGTTTATGATAGGACAACATTCCCACACTTGCATAAAAAGATTACAACATTCTTTCACAAATGTTAAAAAGGAAATTACAACATTCACACAATGCCACAATCAATCAACCACCACAAGATCAAAAATTATAGTGGTTCACTTATGTGTACACCAACTGTTTAGAAAAATAATCATACAACTACTCCACTCCCAATATCCTCACACAGTGGATATTGGCATTCACTATGTAATAGGTTTTTCAAGGTTTACCTGAAACCTTCACAATTATATCTTTCAAGTGGGCTTACACAATTTAAAAACCCCACACTCTAAGTTTTCTGGATTACATCAGACAAATCAAAAAAATAAAAGAAATTTTTCCTGGAACAATTTCAATAAAACCAAAAATAGAAATGTAAAATACTTATCTGGATATTCTCCTTTGATGAAGCTCGGTACAACCAATTCAGAGTAAATGTTCAACGCAGATGTTCAATGTCCACACTCACTTATGAAAAGGTTCTAAGTTCTAATTGAATTTTAGATTAAATCACCTTGGGCTTGCTTGATTTGATTTTGATTCTAAGAAAGGCAAAAACTAAAATCCCTTCTTCAAATAAGATTAAAATGTAGAATCTCAAAATCAAATGCGAAAAGCTAATTAAAGAGAATATTAAATGAGCACTAAGTAGTTTAAGAATATCCAAAACTTATTTCTCAAAGTAGTGTCTTAATTTTGCTTGAATTGAATGAAAAACTCTGAGAATTGTGCTCTATTTATAAGTGTAGAAACTGTTCACTCGATGGGACCAGGGGACAGCTCGAATGGTCGAAGGACCAACAAAATTTTAAAATTTTTAGTGCAATTAGATAAGATCGTTCCATGATTGATCAAGTGGCTTGCTCGACTGGTCAAGTGGCCTGCACGACTGGTCGAACCCTGCACTCGACTGGTCATGTGGGACCCAATTTAGTTACTAGACTTTGAGTTAAGCCTGCTCGATTGATCGAACACTATTCACTCGACTGGTCAAGTAGTCTTTAGGACTGGTTGAAGATCCAACAAAAATCTTAAAAATTTGTAACAAACCTTAGACTAGTTGAGGAATTTCTGGGACTGGTTGGGCCAGTACTAGGACTAATCGAATATAGGCTAAGACTAGTCAAGAAACAGCCTATAGAAGTATATAGTGACCCACTTTAAGTATGTAATCAATATGACCTAACCTATGGTCAGTCTAGGGTCTTACATACCTTATAAGTGATGTTTGAACATTGAATCATCATTTGCTTCGGTTGATAGTAGATCTTGAAGTATACGAAGCTTGATATTAAAGTACTTTGAATCTTAAACTTGAAGTACTTGAATAGTATTTCACCTTGAGTTTTGAGTTCCAAAACAAAGAAATTTGTCTTAATATAGTTGAAGCTTTGAAACCTTGAACTATCACTTGATGTTGTACTTGAACTTGCATATCTCTTATACTTATGATGCTTGAATCTTGAATTGGAACATCTTGAACTTGTACTTGAATTGCATGATCTTGAATAAGAAGATGAACTAAATAAGATACAAATTTCATGAGGTTTTGGCACTACAAAATTTGACAATCATAGGAGCTAGAAAATAAAGCAGTTACAATCTTCCCCTTTATCAAATTCGTGATAAAAAAAAACACATAAAATTATCGTACATGCACAACAAAGAATCATGCACCAGTTTCAACCTGGTCAAAGAATCATGCACCAGTTTCAAACTGGTCAAATCAACCTGGTCAAATCAATACGCTTCAATACTCACATCAATACTCATCAAAACTCATCAATACTCCACCTTAATACCATATAGCAAAAAAATGCTACCTATCCACATTCTTCACACATTTATCATAATGAAATAGACATGATAAAATTCTCCCCCTTTTTGTCACAATATGACAAAGGAAAGAACCGATAAATGATAATGGAAGAAAGATAAATAAGGAAGTAAATAGAAGAGTAACGAGTAATAAGAGAAGATATGAATAAGTTAACCAGATAACCAAGTCCATAATAATAAGTAAGCATGTCCAAACACATAATACAAGAGAAATTCAAGTATTAAAAGTTATTACAAAACAAATACTCAAAATTACTAATCCAATCTAGAAGGAGAGGGTATGGATGAATAAATTTGATGAAGTCCCTTGTTAATGCGCCTAAGATATTTGTGCATTTATTTAAATTACATTTCTTGGGACACATGCATACCTTCAACCTTCTCCTCAAGTGTAAATGTGAATCAAAATAAGATGGCTGATAATCAGGATCACTAGCATAATCGGATTCAATTTCATTAAAAATGTCATCCATATTGACATTATTTGGAGGCAAATCACCCTCCTCTTCATGTGCTTCCGCAACTCCACCAGCACCCACATCAACTTGGCCTGGGGCCAACTTCAAATTCATCTTGTTAATGTTAGAATTGTTGAAGGGTAGATGATTAATTGGAGCTTCCTCAACAGGTATAACCACTAAACTATGGGTGGCTAACACAGTCATAAGATAAGCAAAGGGTATGTCACTGTGACCTAGGTGGAGACAGAACTGAATTATGCTATGACAAATTAAAGAAGGAAGACATATAGAGACTCCAGAAATGATAGAATGGAGAATACGAACCATGAATGTAGTAAGCTCGATTTTGTTAACAGATCAAGGATAGGCATTTGAAATGAAAATCCTATGAAGGATTCTATATCTGGATAACATAAACTTAGAGGTGAGCGCATTCCCAGTACTCCATTTCGCATCCATATTACATGAATTTCTACTGAGCATTTACTTCTCAGATTTAAAAGGTTTGTCCACAAGAGAACTAATGGAAATACCTTCATCATTGACAGGTATATCCATTAATCCAGAAATAAGATGACGGTCCACATCAATTGGACATTCTCTGGTCGAAATAGTAAATGTCAAAGTCTCAGTACAAAAATCGGTAATGCAAGCATACATGGCATGCGCAATGGAGTGGTATGTAGATCCACCCCAATGCAATATGTTACTCATCCTATATACTGAAGGAAAGGAATAAAATTAAACAGTGCCAAATGATCAGGATTAATAGTTTGTTCTACTATCACATTGCGCAATTAAATATCTCGCACATAACTAGGATTTTCCTCAGGCGACCGAAGGTGACGCACCGTGATAGGAGTCGAACGAGATGAAGAAGGACCACAAGATACTTTCTTTTTAGTTCTACCCTCCATTTGCAATAAAGAAGGTAAGGAATAAAGAGATTGTAAAAGAGACAAGTAGGGTTTTTATAAGATCAGATTTTTTGATAGAAAACCCCTAAAATAATCATAAAGCATGAAATAAACCATATAAAAGAAGAAAAAGAAGTTCAAAGGATTTGAATCTAAAATAAAATTGAAAATAATGCACTATCCATGGAGGAATCAAAGATGGGTTCGACCAGTCGAGGCAGCGCTCATTGGAGAAGAAGACCCAAATGAAGAAAAAGTGATTTTTTTTAAAAAATAAAAGGTCAAACCTGTGTTTCACGATGGATCGAGTACATGCTTGGCCGGTCGTGCCATGACTAGTTGAGTATGTACTCGACTAGTCGTGCACATTACAAAATTTATAATTTTTCATAAATTTTGAATTCTAAAAAATTTCAAAATAAAAATATATACATTATGATACAAAAAGACACAAATTATCAGTTTATTTTGCACATACCAAAATCAAATTTCAATTTTGCAAACCTACTTTTGTCAAGAGATTTTGTGAATATGTCAGCTAGTTGAATCTCGGTTGGAATATAATCCAAAAAAATTATTTTGTCTTCCTCTAATTCACAAATATAGTGATATCTAAAAGTACTATGTTGATAAACCCTAAGTATTGTTAAATTTTGGTGTGCCAAACTAATTTAAGTTTGTATCTGAATTTGTATTAAGCTTGTGCATCTATTCATATGGAATCTTTGACGTTCATTCTGTTTGTGCTGAATCTATCTTGCTGATATTTACGACGAACTTACCAAGATCTTAAAACTGGACAAAAGTGAAGACTTAGTTTTCAAGAACAGTGCGTGTAACATCCCAAAAATTGGGGGTCGAACATAAACTCCACTCCCAAGTTCCAGAACATCACTTATGCAACATTTTCAATGATGGATGAATGTTGGCTGTAATAGTGCATAAAATATGAAGTGGATTAAGGCAAAATAGCATATCATACTCCAAACACAGTTAAATTAGTAAGCGAAAGAATGTGATGGATATATAAAATATATGAACTGTTGTAAGTCTCCAGAGTGTGAACATGTTACCAAGTTAAACATATACATGTATACTCCAAAAATGATCAAAAAGAATATACATGAGTGCTCCAAAAATATAAAATGACAAGTGTCATGGCATCAAATCAACCTCCCTATAATCTCGTCAATCAGAACACGGTCTACCTAGACCCGCCTGATAACTGCCTATAGGAGAAATCCTCCTCATCATCAAATAAGTCTGGCTCCGCTTCACAAGCAGCGCCATCATCTGAAACTAAAACAGGGACCGGTTGGTGTGTACAACACCGTCCCATAACGTGGGACTGAGTGGCCAACTCAGTGGAATCATAGAGCAAAGGTTAACATGTTATCAAATCAATTAAGCAATAATGATAAAGCAAGCAAATCAAACATTCCTAAATACTGTAATTAATGCAAGGATGAAATGACATGATGTATGCCCTCACCAACATACTCCCTCATGCGACACCATCTTACGTCCACGGCATGCTTTCTTCCCTCAGTGCTCCACATCTTCCAGGAACATGCAGTGCGATATGAATATGATTACCGAGTTGTTATTAGTCTTTTTCATACAACAGGATTGGAAAACTAGGGTACTTCCCTTATATCATTCCCAACAAAGATCTTGTCTAAGGTCATCACTCCTAGTAGTCTCATATGATGATATATTTCTAAGTCGTTGCAAGGGCTTTCAGGGCTGTTGCATGTACTCGTTGCTCCACTCCCCCATCACCTTATCAATACAGGCCTAGTTTGTACTCTTGTTGCTATGGAAGGGTCGTCACCTCACGTAGACTCAGAGTACACTCGAGGTCACTACAAAGGGCTCATCACCAATCAGAGTAGGCCGATAGCTCGAATATAGTGTCTCATACCACCATAATCAGCTCACGAGTCTGAGGTGCTCACTGGTCACTACGGTGAGGCTCGTCGCCATAGCATAGGCTGACAGCTCGACCACGGTGTCTCATACCACCATGCCCAGCTCATGAGTCTTAATGGATCGAGGTACCATGGTTCTCAGGGTTATCGATGGTAAGTTCAGTACCGTAGGTTCAAGCAGTTATGACGAATACAAGGTGAACATACAACGGTCAATCGGGTTACTTGATGAGTCCGACTAGCACGAGCGCACGTTGAATCGACCGACATGAAGTGCACAAGCACTTCGTGTGGCCTAGCCACTGCCAACAACTCTAGTACGACTTGGGTTCGTCATACACATCCTTCGTGGTGAATAGAATCCAACCACGAATTCTAATCTGTTACCGACTACCTGGACTAGAGTATAGTCCCAAGCATATGTAATGTGAATCAGTAATCATATGAGATAAACAAAATTGAAATAACAAGTAATTCAAGCTTGTTAGCAACATGTTATAAGATACAACATAAGCAATTTAACCATACACAAGCATTTCATATATATAACATAATCAATTCAAATATAACAACCATGGAAGAAATCATATACATCATCAAAATAGTTGAGAATCCTATCTCAACACTAATTTACAACCTCATTTACTCAATACTTACGTATACAAACATTTATACAAACACTTAGTCTACACACATTAGTCTACATAGCATATGTCGGCCAAAATGTGCATTAGGGCGAATCTCTTCGCCAAACAGATCATACATGCATAACTAGTATAGGTACATGAAAAATACTCATGGCAATCATATCAGTAAAATACGTACGTATACAGTATTTCCTACAAATACCTAAAATGCCCTAAATCTCATATTCTTCATACGTATTCAAAATGAAAAACAGACAACATGTTCTACATGTCAAACAACATTCTTGTCAACAATCTACCATTAAACGGCATTGAAAGTTTTGAAAATAGGTAATCTAAGCATCTAAAATCCGCACCTTACGTTGTAGAAGTGTAACAAATTCAATAGAGACTCTAAGTCTTTGTCAACGACTGATTGGCAACCTACAGTATGATTTAGGTTAGCTACTTCACCACTTGCACCAGTTGAAACCCTAGAACAGGTTAGGGTTAGGCTTTCTTACCTAAGAACGAAGCTGAAGTCGCCGAAAAAGCGATACGGAGGGGTGGATTAGGCACGTAGCAAAGCTGGGAAGAATCCCAGGAAGAATCACCAACTTCTCTCTTACTTTCTCTCTCTTTTCTCTCTCTTGATTTGGGTAGGGTTTGAAATTCGTATGGGATTTGTGAGAGAGGGTTTAAGGCCTTTTTATAAGCCTAAACACGACGAAAACAGACTTGAAGTCAAGGTATACTTAAGTCATAACCAAATCGGGTCTGTTTCGATCCAATGGAGCACTTCTGGAGGTCCTCTTATCAAATGCGGTCGGACTTAAGCTCACTAGCAACGGATCTTTAGTAAGTTAAGTTTTTAGTCCGATCGAATTTTTAGATCGTCCGTGGTGGACCAGTTTCAATTCAACGGTTACTGAACTTCGATTAAGGCCACAAGTACTTTGACATGTAAGGGCCACCTATCCTGATCCGAGGGTGAATTTGGGTCAAAATCTAATGGTCAGAACGCTTAAAAATAACACGCAAGTGAAACGTTTGGGCATTAAAATCTAACGGTCAGATTTCTTAAAATTATAATTAATTTTCTAAATATCTTCCTTTTCTCACTCTCTTCACTCCGGACGCAATAAAATGGTCTCAGGACATCGTTTGGGCATGATTTTTGAGGTGATAGTCAAGTCCAACTAGGCGGTCATAATGGTCTAAGTTCATCGCTATCGGACTTTCGACGGGCGGTCCAGGTCCGATACGAAGTTTCTGAATGCTCCTGAGAGCAACTGGGTTTAGAGATTGATCCTAGGTTTCTAGGTAACATAGCGTTAGTAGTCCTACTAATTTTAGGTCTTGCAGTTTATATTAAAAGTGGTTAAAGTCAATTCTACTGAGTATTCATTTTGGTACTTAACCAAATTCTACCCTAATTATGGCAAAATACGGTCCTAGGGCCATTCTATGCCCCATTTTGGGAACTTTTAGGTATCATATTATTTAATTATTTTTATAGTGGTTCATAATCAAGTTTACCCTGACTTCATCAAATTTCATAAGATTTTAAGTTGTAGAAAAATTTTAAAAATTCCAGAAGCAGCAGTTGTCCAACAAGTGATTATCGGATAGTTGCTCACAACGACCTACTTTAAACTATATTAAATATTTTATTATATTTTTCACATATTTTTATATAAAACTAGACTCATTTAGCTTCAATTTAGTTATTAAATCACCTAAATTGGAGTTATAATGAAGTAGATATAATTTTTTAAAATTTAATAAAATGTGAAGAAAAAGTGCAGAAATCGGGCTGCCTGTCTGCTGTACGGACGAGGCCTCGCCGATGCCGCGATGACCTCGCCGGTCATTGAATTATTTGGTGAGGGATCACCTCATGGGTGAGGTCCTCACCCCCCAGGGATGCCGAAAACATATGGGGCCCACCTTGGATCCCCCGAATTGAGTCGTTTGGGCCCACGAGTCCGTCGAGGCATTTATCGAGTCTCATTTGCAAACTAGAATGAGTTATGCAATATACAAATATGATTTTAGGGTAGAAGAAGCTAATCCATCTAAATAACCTATCTACATTATGAAATTATAAATATTAAATAGTCAAAATCCCATTTTACGCATGTATTTACCATTTATAGTAAGTTTTAGTTTAAGTATAGTTCCTCACCTTTTAAACTTTAGGTTTGTGTCTAATATGAAAGTACTTGAAGAAATTTGAAGAATGAGGTGGTGAAAGGTGAGATTTTGAAGGAAATGGGTTGCAAAGCGATTTCTAGACTTTAGGATTGATCTCTAAGAGTGATATGGTTGACCCATTGCCTAAGGACGTCTAACTCTAGGTTGGTAAAAATTTGGGGTGTTACAGTGCGGTTCAAGATCTGGAACCAGAAAAGTCCAAGAACTCAAGACCTAGTTGAAAGTTATGTTTGGTATGTCAAGTTCAAGAATTGAAGATTACAAGAATTAAAGTTACTAAGTGATTGATAATTTGATGGTTCATATGTTTTATCTCACAAGGTATGATTGACCTAGATTGACTTTAGATCATGATTAGATCATTTTATACTTTCGGTCAGTCATTTTGGTCATTTTATAAGTGTAAAATTTTATTCTTTTGACTAGCCCTAGTGTAAGACCCATATCCTAATCCGTACTGTCCCGTCGCTTCCCGCGATCCTTCTCGTCAAATTCTGGCAATCCGTGACCTATAGTTGACGTTACGCACGACCATAAGTCGTATCCTATACATTTGAGTCAGCTTAATTCGAGACTTGTATCGTTGCAACCGCACCATCGCCGCGGTTCTAACGCCGCGACTCACGCACCGATCCGATACCCTGACTAAGAGATGTGGGTCGGCGTTTATTTCAAGAAAATGCCGCACATTTACATTCCCAAGAGAATCTCTACAAAGTGTCAAATCAATCACATCAATCAATCCCATCAATCACCTCTCATGTCAAGTACAAAGCACCCCTGCTTCCTTTCTCCACAAGTCAAGCAACCACCAAAGTCAACTAACACATCACCTCACCCATCACTCACATCCATCAACCATCACCCCATCACTCCTCCTTACATCCCATCTCCCGCTCTCTTTTCTCACACCACTCCCAAATAAGGAGAGAGCACTCCAACGTCCAAGCCTTCCCATGGAGAGAAGTGCATGTGTGAGGCCCAGTTCCCACTCCCAAATCTCCCATCCTAGCCATCCATTTCCCATCTCCACCATCAAAGTGAAGCTCTAGGAGACCGGCTATCCAACGGACCAAGAAGATCAAGTGGTGGGTGTTTCCATAAGCTAGATTTTTATATTTCTATGATGGGCCAAGTGAGGCCCACTGATCAATGGTGTGGATCTCATTTTGGAACCCTAAATGTGTCCAATGGCCCACTTTGATTTCAAGATCAATCCATGATAGGGCCATTCTCCATGGACCCCATCATGATGTTTAATTTCTTTACATAAATGGTCATCTAGTCCATCCATTTCGGTGGAGAAAGGATCTCCACCGTTGATCTTTTATTTGGAAGGCCCATATATAATGGGACCCATTGATGTATGATTGGATGGTTGAAATAGAGGGCCCATAGTATCGGGGTCCCTCCATCACACGTGTCCCACTTTCCTCTCTCTCTCTCTCTCCCTCTCATTTTTATTTATTAATTTTTTTAATATTGATGAGGCCATGTGGCCCACCTAAATGAGCCCCATCATGAGATATGTAATTTACCTAAGCTCTCCATGATGGCAGGGCCCATCTTAGATGTAACCTTCATCTTGTGGAGGCCCATCTAAACAACAAAGAAGAAGAAAAAAAAAAAAAAAAGCGTCCAGCGTCTGGACGCTGGAAGGAAAAACACAAAAAAAAAAAAAAAAAAAAGATGGCTTGTTTCAAAGCCTTTGGAAATGGCTGCATGTATAGGCCCCACCTTGATGTATGTTTCTAATCCATGCCGTCCATCCTCTTTCCCGACACATTTTAGGCGTTGAGCCAAAAAATGGTGCCGATTCGATCTTTAGGCGGGCCATAGCATAGCAAACATCGTCTTTACCGTTAAAAGTTAGCTAGGGCCCACCTTGAGTCAAAAAAATACCGTATATTAGACTCGTTTCGTTTGTATTGAGCCATGCAATCCAATGGCTGGAGTGGATCCATCACACGCGGGCCCCACACCTGAAAAATCGCAAAAAATCTGATTTTCAAAAAAAAAAAGAAAAAAAGGAGAGATTTGAGGTAGAGAGGCAGAAGCCTCTCTGACGTCTGACGTCCCAGGCGGATGGACGTTGGGGGCCCACGGCTCCTCATGTGGGCCCCACTTTGATGTTTGTTTGTTGATCCAACCCATCCAAATGGTGAGTCCCTACCTTAAGTAGGCCCCACCTAAATATCAGCTTCATCCAGACCTTAGGTGGCCCACACCATAAGAAACAGTGTGAATTGAATTCTACCATTGAAACTCTTTTTGGGGCCCACAGAAGTTGTGAATCAAGCTGAAATTTATTTTCACCCTTCATTCAGGTCTGTGTGACCTAATGGACGGGTCGGATGGCATGTAGACATTATGGTGGGCCCCACATGGGACCCACAGTGATGTATGTGGTTAAATTCCACCGTCCGCACGGACGATGGAGCCCACTGTTATGTGTGTGTTAGTGCACGTATGTGTGAGTGCACGTGTGTGTGTGTGCGTGGGTGTGTATGCGTGTGTGTGTGTGCGTATGTGTAGATATATATATATATACTATATATAAATTATATATTATATTATACATAATATGTTTATGATGGTGGGCCTTCATGTGACCCCCACCATGGTGCATGTGTTGCATCCATACCGTCCAATTATTTGTAAAAAAATCATTTTTTGGCTTGAGCTAAAAATGAGTTAGATTTATGGTTCAAGTGGGCCCACCTTGGTATGTGTATAGGGCCCATATTGATTCAAATGTGGCCATCCATTGAGGCCCACCTTGGTATGTGCATAGGGCCCATATTGATTCAATTGTGGCCATCCATTGAGGCCCACCTTGGTATATATTTAGAGCCCATGGGACTAAGCCCATTTGATACATATAAAGCCCATGGGATTAAGCCCATTTGATGTACATGGGGCGCAAATGGAGTGACCCATTTAATATGTTTAAAACTCATGAGTGTAAGCCCATCTGATATAGTTAAGGCCCAAGTTGTGAGGCCCACTTTGATGTGTTTCATAGCCCATGGGTCATGGACCATTGCAATGTACATAAGGCTCATTGGTGAGGCCCATTAATGCAGCCATTTGATGAATGTAAGGCTCATGTGATTCGGCCCATTTGATGTATCTATGGCCTATGGATCGAGGCCCAACGGAATGACCTTATGGTCCATTGCAATGTGTGATTTCTCATGGTTCATGTAATGACATTTATGGCGGGTCGTGCCTAAGGAACAATGTTGGTTTGACGTCCACATTGTATGTACAGTGATTGGTTAAATGTCCGCATTGTAACTCTCCTTAGGGTCCATTGATAGGCCCATACTCGTTACTATTTGTCGCTTTATAACATGCTTAGTATAATCTCATGACTCATGCCCATACGCATCATATGTATGCTTGATTTGAGTAGTGACTGATCATAGCATATGTCATGGGGCAGACCACTTATAGGACCTGTTATGAGACGGAGTGCCCCACAGGATCGCGCAGTACGCGCTAGATTTCTGCATGATTTGACGGCGTGATTCATGCATCTCACATACGTATGACTTGATCACTGCACGCCCTAGCGACATCAGGGCTGTGGCTCCACAGGTACATCGTGGATGGCCGTATTGGATACTGAAAATACTTATTGTAGCACTGTGGGAACTTAGGATGTCCTTGGGTGAAAGTTCCAGAACCTTTTTGGTACCAGGAGATGTTCCAACGTCTAGACCGAGTGGATACACGAGCGCCCGAGAGCCGAATACCAGTAGGCTGCGTCTCCCACTGTGTCGTGGTCGGTTGGAAGGGAGTGTGGCCTTATCCACCTGAGTGAGGGGGCTATAAGCTAGGCTGAGTTTGACCAGCTCGCAAATAAGTCCACTATCGACGAGCCGGGTAGGTATTGGCAGACTACTGGTCAGGCGGATAGTGAGGTCTATTCCGCTTGCTTGACTGTGCAACTAGGGAGGTGGAAATCACTGCGAAGTGTATTAGACCCCGGTGATATCCAGAGAGGAACTGTACTGATATGTGTACATGATGAGTACCGACTTGCTTGGATTGCATTTCGCATATGACATTCGCTATGTAGGCCTTGCATTGCATCGGTGTGGCCAATGGCATTCATATCTCGCATCATGCCTTGCATTACATAGCCTTGGTATATTCATGGACTTACCGCATACTTCTGCATTACCTGATCTTGTACACTCAGCGTTTTCCCTTCGCACACACTTACACCACCCTCTAAGCTTTTGTAAGCTTATGCACGACAGTTACGTGCAGGTAGCGTTGGACAGCAGCAGCGCTAAGGCAGGAGTGCATATCAGGACCTTTTAGAGCTTTTTGATCACCTTGTATTTCCCTTTTCGCATTATACTTGAAGATTTTGATATAGTGGATATGTGGTAATGTTATTTTGTGACTTGGTTATGCTTGTGGTTATGCTCCATTACAAAAAAAAATTCATTCTGAAAATCCTCCTTGTAGGATCCCAGGATCAGAATCTGGCAATTGATTGTCAGGAGCCGAGAATGGGGTACTACGGAGGCTGTCGGCACCAGATTCGGCAATCGGGATTCATGTGAATCCGATTTTTGGGTTTGGGGCGTGACACCTAGCACTGGCTCTACTAGTCTTAGAATTTTCTTGACTAGTTTAGGATTTGTTATGAATTTTCAAAATTTTTCTGTTGGTCTTCGACCATTCTTGGAAACTGCTCTACTAGTCATGTGAATAGTGCTCGACCAGTCGTGTAGTGCTCGACTCGTTTTCCAGCGAGTAATTTGGACTCACACGACCAGTTGTGTGCTGTCTATGACCAGTCGAGTAGGCCACTTGATCGGTCGTGGGACCCACAAGGCCAGTCGTGTGACTGAAAAATCTTATCGCGCCAAAATTTTTAAAAATTTATTTGGATAAGGCCAGTTGTAGCTAACCAAAGGTCAGTCGTGTGAACCAATTTTTCACCTGTAAATAGTGCTCGAATTTCAGAGTTTTCTATTCAATTCTTATCATTCTTAAGCAATTACTTTGAGTTTATTTTGAATATATTGTAAGTTATTTTGTGCATATTTTAGATTCTTTAAAGTAGCTTTTGTAATTTGATTTTGAATCTCTATTCCATTCTTATATTGAAAAGGGATATTTGATTTACCCTTCTTAAGATCAAAATCAATATAAAGCCCTTGTTAATTTAATTAAAAATCGTCTAGACTTAGAACCCTATATACTTGTGAGACTGAACGTTGAACATCTATGTCGTCATCAAGTTGGTTCTACCGGGTTGCTTCAGAATCGTTATGCAGATAAGTATTTTACTTTTTTCTGTAATTCAATTCTATTTGTTTGGTTGGTGAGATTGATCTAGAAAATCTCCATTTGTGGTTTGTCTGAGGTGATCTAGAAAAATCAGAGCGTGGGGTTTTTGAATTGTGTAAGCCCCCTTGAAAGACACAATTGTGAAAGTTTGAGGTGAACCTTAAATAACCTATGTTGATTAGTGAACGCTAATATCGCGAGGGAGTGGATATTAGATGTGGAGTAGTTGTGTGGCTGTTGTTTAACAGTTGGTGTACACATAAGAGAATACTATAATTCTTTGTGTTTGGTGGATGTGTGATTTATTTTCTTTATCTTTTATGATTTAAGATTGTGGGATGTATTTGTGGATGTGAATGTTGTAATCTTTACATTTCAGCATTGTGTGGTGAATGTTGTAATAGATTAGTTTCTATTTCTTACATATCCTCTTTAGTTTGAATTTTTGATGCTCACTCATGTTCTAGTAAGGTTGTCCTACCATAAACCATTATTTTTTGGTGTTAGGTTATCCTTAGAACCAAGTTGGTATCAACTTCTCAATACTTGATTTTTGAGGTTGTTATTTGCTTTTCATTTGGCTATCTTATTGTTTATATTCCCCTTATTAATTTTTATTTGGCATAGTCCTATTCACACACACCCCCCCCCCCCCCCCCCCCCCCCCCCCCCTCCCTTCTAGGACATAAAGTTCGACCATTTCAAGTGGTATCAGAGCCTAATAACTTATTTATTTGAATTTAATTCCTAAGTTAACTGATCTGAGCATTTAAGATGTTAAAATTTGATAGCCTTTCTATCACTAGGCCTCCACCTTTTGATGGCTCTAATTATGCTTATTGAAAAGCCAAAATGTGAATATTCTTGCAGTCTGTTGATGAGAATGTGTGGTAAGCCATGGTAACTAAATGGACTTCACCTACTGTTGAAGTTCTAGGCCTTGATGGAATTAAAACTCTAAAAGTTGCTCCTTATAGCACTTAGACTACTCTTCAGAGAATTGAGAGTAGTGTCGATGCCAAGGCTTTAAATGCAATCACTTGCGCACTATCGCCAGATGAATTCAAACGAATTATATCTTGTGATACTGCAAAACAAGCCTAGGATATCTTAGAAATGACATAAGAGGGTATGACTACTGTTAAGAAATCTAAACTACAAATCCTCACAACTAGATTTAAGAAAATACATATGGAAGAAAGTGAAATATTCATGGACTTCTATACCAAGTTAAATGACATAGTCAACTTTATGTGGGGTCTTAGAGATAACATCCTAGAAAGCAAAGTCTGTGCAAATATACTACGCTTACTAACTAAAAGGTTCAATTCAAAAGTCACGGCAATTCAGGAACTTCGTGATATAGATCATATGTAGGTTGAAGAACTGGTTGGTTCTTTACAAACATATCAATTAAACTTTAAAGCTCCGAAAGGTAAATTTATCGCAGTTAAATCTTCTAAAAGTATTTCTCATGAAAATAACAATTTTGATTTAGAAACTTCTGAAGATGATATGACCCTTTTAGCTAAAAAGTTTTATAAGATTTTCAAAAGTAAAAAGAGGGTTGATGTTCAAAAACGTGTTGAAAAGAAAAGATCAAGATCTAAAAATTGGAAATCTTTAAAAGATAGCCAATGCTACAACTACCATGAATATGGGCATCTAGCAAACAAATGTCTTAAAAAGGACAAACCTAAAAAGAAAGGTATGTTAGCTAAATGGGATGAATCTTCCTACTCTGAGGCCTCTTTAACTCAGAAGATTCTAAAACTATGTCGGGTAATGATGTTAAAGCCCTAATGACTCTAGCCAAGTTCACTTTCTCAAATAATAATACAACCAGTGAAGACAATCTAGGAAGTGATCATGAGAATGAAGAAGATCTTCAGGATGCTTATGATGCCCTATACAGTGAAAGTTGTAAAATAGCTATTAAATTAAAACTATAGAAAGAAAAGTTTTTTAAATTGAAAGAAAATTTTGATAATCTGATTTTAGAAAAATCATACCTTTCAAATTGCATTGAAAAAATTAAGTGTGACTTAGATTTTAAAACATCCCAAGTTGAAAACTTAAAATCTGAAAATGAAAACCTAAAACTAGAAGTCTCTTTGTTTTTAAGTTTGAAGAACACTTGGAGGTACGCCCAAGGTAATCCTAAATTAGAAAAACCTCTATCTAGATCTAGAAAATGTGGTGATCGATCTGGATTGGGCTATAATAAAAATACTCCTCCCAAATATAAGAATACTCCTAATTTCATTAAAGGAGAGTCTTCTAACTCAAAAGGAAAAAGTCTGAATCAAAATATTTTTAAAATGATTAAAACTTTTTAGCCTTTAAATCCTAAAAAGAACCATATTAACTATAAAGATCAGAACCATAATCCTTTAACTGAGAAAATAGTATACTTGCTTAAGTAGCTCTTAAAATCTATCTCAGTGGGTAGGACGTATAACAATTATAATCAAAAGAAGACCAACTATGCTCCTAAACCCAAGACTGTAATGAAATGGGTCCCTAAGGTTGCTTGTTTGGTTGCCCACACCGCATTCAAAGCCATGACCCATTCAAAGTGGTACCTGGATAGTGGTTGCTCCAAACATATGACAGGTGACAAAAGTTTATTCACTAGTCTTAATGACATGACTGATGGTTCAGTCACATTCGGTGATGGTAGTAACTGCAAAATTGTTGGCCAAGTATAGTTTAACTCCCTAACCTCCCTCTATTTGAGAATGTTTTATATGTAGAAGGTTTAAAACATAATTCACTAAGCATTTCTCAAATTTGTGATAATAATCATAGTGTAAAATTTTCAAACCAAAAATGTGAAATCTTAAATAAGAATGGTTCTGTAATATTAACTGGTCACAAAACTTCTAAGAACTGCTATATAGTTAGTGACTCAAGCTCATCTAAGCTATCGTGTTACATGGTCCATACCGATGAGACCGAACTATGGCACAAGTGCCTAGGACATGTACACTACCGCAGCTTATATAGATTGAGTAATAGTGATTTGGTAAGAGGTCTACCCAAAATAAAGAAAGTAGATAAGATATATGGCGAGTGCCAGATTGGTAAATAAACCAAGAGTGTTCACAAAAAGATAAACTCTACTGCCACATCTAAACCACTTGAACTTCTCCACATGGATCTTATTGGACTAACTAGAATGGAGAGTCGAGGTGGCAAGAAGTATATTTTGGTCATTGTAGATGACTTTACCAGGTATACTTGGGTAGTCTTCTTAAGAGAGAAACTTGAAACTCTCGATGAAGTAAAAAAGGGTACTTAAACGTATCCAAAATGAAAAAGAGTTACAAGTCACTAAGATCCGTAGTGATCATGGTTTTGAGTTTGAAAGTAACAGTTTTAAAAAATTCCGAAGTAACCAGGGAATATCACATGAATATTCTGCTCCCAAAACACCTCAACAAAATGGGATACTGGAAAGGAAAAATAGGGTGCTTCAAGAAATGGTTAATGTAATGTTAAATAGTATGAAGCTTCCTAAAAATCTATGGGTTGAAGCTGTAAATACTGTTTGTTATATAATTAACCATGTTTATATTAAAAAATCTAATAATAAAGCGGCTTATGAGATGTGAAATTGCAGTAATGACTACTTTAATTGAAGTGAAAATATCCTAATACGTCCTAAAGGGGAGTGAATAGGACTTTTTAATATTTTATGGTTATTTAAAATCCTATCAATCTAATCCAGAAAAATATGTATGCATCAGGATTTCTTCAGAGAAACTCCAATGGCTTCCAAGCCAAATAGAGGATCCAATCATAAAACTAATTGAATAATAAACAAGATACAAACATAGTTTATAATGGATGTGATTGTGTGTCAGATGTGATCTAAGATAATCAAATATGAAAGTATTTAAGAAAATCACATAAGCAATGAAAGACAATAGCAATCTCAAACACAGTCATTTTTATAGGGGTTCAACTACTTGTCTACTCCACTTCTGGTAGACGCACCCAACCCTTGAGTGTACCGGATCTCACTAAGGAGGTTTCACAACAGGTTCACCTCAAACTAAAGGTTTTAAATCAGGTTCACCTTTAGCCAGTACAACCTATACTTAGGCTGACATAACGTGTCTACACGACATAGTTTATGCTCCTATGAGCAAGGGTCAATACATAACACCCGAATTTTAGGCCCCACTGGCCAAGGATCCACACAAGGAACCAAACAGAGGTTTCAGAATAGGTTCACCTCTAACCGGAGGTTTTAAATAGGTTCACCTTTAACCAATTTATGCTCTCCACAGAGCATGGGTCAACACAAAGCACCCTCATGTATACTCCCACCGGAGGCCTCCTATGACGACTTGCAAGGGGTGAGAAACACCTTAGACCAATCCTACACTAGGAATGCTCACAAGGGTCCTTTGGACTCTAATGGCTTACTGATAAGTAGATGAGCCCTGTTTAGCGTGTTGTCGAAGATTTCCTCCTTTGATGATGAAGAATCTTGTACTTTCATGAACCATAACTCAGAAGATGTACCAATACATGGTGAATGGTTGGGTTAAGGTTATGATGGAATCCTACTCTAATAAATATTTTCCTATAAGGGAGATAGAGCAATTCTAATCATCTATGCATTTAAGGCATCCCAGCTTAAGGATTTACCATTAAGGTGGTAGTTGTAGGATCCTTGAATGTGGAAGTTCATTCCCCAATCCACTCTATTGAATGTCAATGATGAGGGTGGATTGGAGGATGAACTCGCAAGAGATAAAAAGGCTTAAGGTATATGATCTAAGGTTAAACATACAAAAGCACTCTCTATTTTCTCTGTCCAATAACCAAGGGCAAGCTCTCATTAAATAGGCAAAAAGGTTCCAATGGATATAAAACAGTCACATTTTTGACAGAGTTCTATATCATCGAGCAGGGTCGATATCATCGAGCGTATACTCCTGATAGCATCGACTGACCACTCGATTACATGAACTCAAATGTCAAATTCTTTTGGAAACTTTTGTCAGCTAGTCGATGAAATCGAATATGCGTCAATGTCATCAAATTTTGAACTCTGATTTCATTAACACAAGGTTCGATTCCTCAACATTTGAAAATGTGAGAGACTTACCTTTGAAGAATTTCAGGAAAAAGATATGATCGAGCATCACTCGATATCATCAGAATTTGAATATCGATGATATCGAGGGCAGTGTCAATTTATTGATAATTCTAAGGAATTTTCCTGCAAGCTTGTTAAATGGTTTTTGTCCATATTCGATGACATTGACCATTCCTCGATATGGTCGATATTTGAATATCAATTTTATCGAATAACCCTCAATCTGAGAAAAAAACAATCTGAAAAACTTGTTGGATACAAATGTGTTTGTAAGACCCGTATCTTAGTCCGTACCGTTCCATAGACTTCCGCGGTCTTACCGATCGAATTTCGACAACCTTCAACCCTTAACCGATATTTACGCGCTACCCTGATTCATATGCCGTCAACCCATATCGACTCAACCCAAGACAATTACCATAGCGACCATGCCGTCGTTACGGTTCTGATGCCGCGACTCGTGCGCCGAGGCGATACCCTGGTCAAGAGATGTGGGCCAACGTTCGGTGCGAGAAAAACGCCGCGCGTTGTGAAACCCAAGAGAATCTCTACGAGATGTCACATCAATTCCATCAATCAATCAAATCTTATCACATCACATGTCAAGTACATGTCAAGTACACATCACCTTTCACCCATACCCAAGCAATCACAAAAGTCAAGAATCTCTTACAAGCCCATGCTTTTCTTACACAAAAGGGCCACAAAAGTCAAAAAGGTGTCTTACACACCCATCACCACCACATTCATCACTCCATCACCCATCATTCTCTCTCCCTTTACAACTCTCTCTCATTTTCAAATCCTTTCCAAGCAATAAAGAAAAATTCCATACGTATGAGAATTTCTCCAAGTCTTCCAACTCCAAGTGTGGCACACCTCTCCATCCCAAGATCTCTCATCCTAGCTATCTATTTCTCATCTCCTCCATTGAAGTCAAAGCTAAGGAGCTAAGGAACCCATAGGAGCAAGAAGATCGAACGGTGAGTGCTTGATAATACTAGTTTTTCATATTTTTGAGATGGGCCAAGTGAGGCCAACTGATCAATGGTTTGGATCTCACTTGGGACCCTAAGTTGTGGCCGATGGCCCACTTTGATCATCATGATCATCCATGATGGGGCCATTCTCCATGGACCCCATCATGATGTTTATTTCATTGCATTAGGGAGGTCATCTAGACCGTCCATATTGGTGGAGAAAGGATCTCCACCGTTGAATTCAATTTTGTTAGTTCCATGTGTAAAGGGACCCATTTTATTGTATGATCTCTTGCAAGGCAGGGCTCATAGTGGCGGAGCCCTCCATCACTCGCATGTCCCACTCTCCATCTCTCTCTCTCCCTTTTTATTTCATTTTCTTTTATTTTTTTCATGAGATTACAATAGGGTGGTGTGGCCTATTTGAATGGACCCCACCATGAGGCTTTTATTTTACCCAAATCATCAAATGTGGCCCACTTTGGTGCGATGTATCCACACTATTTTTCATGAGGTGGCCCACCATAATCAGGGCCCACCTCAACGTATATCTTAAGAAGTCCAACCGTCCAGTGTTTGAGACGCTGGACGTCTCTGCCAAAAAAAACGGGGGGGGGGGAAAGGGTTTTAGGTGGGCCGGCTCATGCAGGCCCCACCTTGATTTATATGTTCAATCCAAGTCATCCACCCTCTTCCCCCTATCATTTTAGGCGTTGAGCCAAGGAATGAAGTTAATCAGTTCATTGGGCGGGCTATACCTCTCAAAACAATGACTCTCACCATTTAAATTAATTTTAATTTTACTACAGGCCTAAACGGGTTCAATAGCGAACTCGTTGGGCTTGTTTCGAGCCAGGGAAGCTAGTGGATGGAGTGAATTTATGCGATGTGGGTCCCACACTCAAAAATCCTCAAATTAATGATTTTTCAAAAAAAAAAAAAAGAAATGCAAGAGGCATTGCCTCTGCTTCTGACACCGTACAACATCAGCACGCGCTCCAGGCAGCGTCCCACGGCTGCTTCCGTGGGCCCCACCATGTTGTATATGTCTTATCCACGCTGTTCATGAGGTGGGCCACCCCCAGCAGTGGGCCCCCTCCAAATTTTGGCCCCATCCACTGATCAGGTGGCCCACACCATAGGAAACAGTGGGATTGAACCTCTACCATTGAAACATTTTTTTAGGCCCACATAAGTTTTGAAACAATCTGAAATTTTTATTTTCCCTTCATCCAGGTCTGAGTG
This sequence comes from Magnolia kwangsiensis, assembly GCA_037074715.1. Classification (NCBI taxonomy): domain Eukaryota; kingdom Viridiplantae; phylum Streptophyta; class Magnoliopsida; order Magnoliales; family Magnoliaceae; genus Magnolia; species Magnolia kwangsiensis. The sequence continues at coordinate 109,759,671 of CM073576.1, read as the reverse complement.
ACCTTATGAACAGATTGGATGGCATATAAACATTGTGGTGGGCCCCACATGGGACCCACAGTGATGTATTTGTTTTACACCCACCGTCCAGGCGGACGGTGGTACCCACCATAATATGTCTTATTTACACCGTCCACTACTGTGGACGGTGAAACCCACTGTGATGTATGGGTACCCTCCCCACTGTCCATCTTTTTGGGACCCACCATGATGCATGTGTTGCATCCAGTCTGACCACCCATTTTGAAACTCATCATATGAGCTAAAGAATGAGTCAGATCCTTAGCTCATGTGGACCCCCACCGTGATACGTGAATTGCATCCAAATTGTCTATCTATTTTGAGCTAGGGAATGAGCCAAATCTATAGTCCAAGTGGACCCCACCTTGGCATATTTTTTGGCCCATTTCAATGTAATTGTAGTGGTTCATTGGGGTCCACTTTGATGTGGATCTTAGGCCCATGGAATGAGGCCATTTGGTGTATTATAAGGCCCATGGGAATGGACCCATTTGATGTATTCCAAGGTCCATGGGATTGGACCCATTTGATGTATTTTAAAGTCAATGAGATGGGGCTCTTATTATGGTATTTGTGGCCATTGGAGTGGCCCATCTGATATGATTATAAGGCCTAGGGGTTTAGGCCCATTTGACATATAATGCCTATGGGTTTAGCCCCATTTTGATTTATATAAGGCCCATGGGATTAGGCCCATTTGACATGTATAAGGCCCATGGGTCGAGAACCATTATGATGCCTTCTAAGGCCCACGGGTTTTGACCCATTGCAATGCACATAAGGCCCATTCGTGCGGCCCATTGATGTGGTCCATTTGATGAGTAAAAGGCCCATATGACATGGCCCATTTGATGTATTTAAGGCCCAATGGGGTGTACCTAAGGTCCATTGCAATGTGTGATCCCAACTTGGTTTATATAATGATGTTTACTACGGGTTATGGGTTGGGAGCAATGATGGTTTGACGTCCACATTGCAAGTATAATGTTGGTTAAACGTCCTCATTACGACTCTCCCTAAGGCCCATTGATAGGCCCGTACTTGTTGAGTGTAGCCATCTAGGCCCACCTACGTTGTATGGATATTTCATTACTTTATTACATGTTTAGTATAGTTTCATGACTCATGATCATACGCACCATATGTATGCTTGATATGAGAGGTGACTGATCATAGCATATGCCTTCGGGCAGGTTGTTTATGGGCTCCCGATTAGGCGGTGTTGCCCTACATGAGCGCACATTACATGCAAGGATGTACTGCATGATTGGATAGTGTAATTCATGCATCTCGCATTGTGTGATATGGTTACTGTATGCCCTAGAGACATCGGGGTCGTAGCTTTCACAGACGTATCGTGGTTGGCAGGATTGGATACCAAAAATCTTATTCTACATGGGGTGCTATAGATATCCCTGGGTGAAAGTCCCTAAACCCTTATGGTACCAAGAGGTTTCTCCAACGTCTAGACCGAGTGGGTAGATGAGCATTGAGTACCGATTACCAGATGGTTGCGCTCTCTACTGTGTCGTAGTCGGTTGGAAGGGGGTGCGGCCTTATCCGCCCGAGAATAGGGGGCAATGCTAGGCTGAGTTTGACCCGCTCGAGGAATGGGTCCGCTATCGACGAGTCGAGCCCGATATTGGCAGATAGATAGTGAGGTCTCTTCCACTTACCTTATTGCGCACGATGTGGCAGCGATCTGGTTTAGAGTGTACTAGACTCCGGTGATATCCCAGAGTTGAGTTGTATTGACATGTGGACTTAGATGAGGATTGTATGCTTGACTTGCATCTTGCATCGCATAGCCTTGGTGCGGCTCATGATATTATGGATCCATCTGCATATTCTGCATTACTCTAATATTGCATGATCATATTACTACCTTGCGCACACACTTTCACTACCCTCTAAGCTTTCTATAAACTTATGCACAACCGTTGTGTGCAGGTGACGTTGGGGCGCAGCAGCGTTGAGGCAGGAGCATTTTGCAGATCACTTTGGAGATTTTGTTCATTATCATTGTATTTCCCTTTATACTCATTGTACTTGTAAAGTTTTTGATCATAGTGAAAATGTAATGAAGTTTTTGGTTGTTGTTTGTGGGTTATGCCTTTGGTTATGCTTATTACGAATCAAACTGACGTTGAAAATCCTCCTCGTAGCATCCCAGGATCGGAACCTGGCGAATGGGAGCTGGGAACCGAGAATGGAGTTCTACGGAGGCTGTCGGTGCCAGATTTGGCGATCGAGAATTTTGTGAGCCCAGTTTTTGAGTTTGGGGCGTGACAGTGTCCCAATCCAATATCATCGAAGGGCTTCCAATATCATTGAATTTTGAATTTTGAGGATATCAAGGAGCTCTTCGATATATCGAAGATTACATGATTTGCCTTAGTAAAACTTTGGACACAACAGACCTGATGTCAATTTTATCGAGTTTACTCGATGGACTCAAGATTTAAATTTTGATAACATCGAAACCTCTATCAATACATCGATAATTCTGTCTAGAGATTTTTTGTGGTTGTTGGACATCTTATGTCTTTAATTTGATAATATCGAGTGAGCTTAGAGGACATCGAAAACAGGGTTCGATTTCATCAAACCATTTATCGATAAATCGATAAAGGCAGAAAACTTAGAGATTTTTTTGAGTTTGAAAAAAGTTTTCTAACATAATCCCTTAGGGTGTTCTATCCAATTTTAAGGATTTTAATTACCTGGTGTTTTGGGACATGGGATGTGAGGCTAAGATTTACCTGTGATGAGTTCAGGCACACATCCGGTTGAGGCAGACGCTTGATCAATCTTCCTGTAGGGCTCTTTTTTCTAGCTGACTCAATGCTCACACTAATTGACAAACCAAGGCACTTTCAAGATGTGATTTAATAAGAAGCCTTCTGTCAAATACTTTCGAGTTTTCGATAGTAAATGCTATATCTTACGTGATCAAGAACAGCTGGGTAAATTCGACACTAAAAGTAATGAAGGGATATTTTTAAGGTATGCTATGAATAGTTGAGCATATCAGGTACTTAACAAAAGGACTGGTGTAATACAAGAATCTATTAATGTGGTCATTGATGATCATATGAATACACCTGTCTTAAGTTCAAAAGATGATGAAGTTCTTCAAATTGATAAACTGGACTCTTCATGTAATCAAAATAACACTGAACTACTATCAAATAAAGATCATCTTACTAATGAAATCCTTGGAAATCCCCTAACTAGTGTACGCACTTGTAAATAATTAGAAGATATCAAATGGATGTTAAGAGTGTAATTTTAAATGGTGATTTGCATGAAGAAGTATACGTTGAACAACCAAAGGGTTTTGAAGACCCTAAGGATGCTAATCATGTTTATCGCCTAAAAAAGGCACTCTATGGATTGAAATAGGCTCCCAGGGCGTGGTACGAGAAATTAAATAAATTCTTGTTAAGTCATGAGTTTGTAATGGGGAGTACATAAAACATTATTTGTTAATAAACATAAAGATCATATTTTAATTGTACAAATTGATGTTGATGACATTATCTATGGATCTACCTGTGCTAACATGTCAGTTGAGTTTGCAGATCTTATGAAATCCAAATTCGAAAAGAGCATGGTTGGAGAACTAAATTATTTCCTTGAGTTATAAGTCAAACAGCTTCCTAATGGATTCTTCATCTCTCAAACCAAATATGCTCTGAACTTAGTTAAAAGGTTCGGATTTGAGTGTGGAAAGAATTTTGATACTGTAATAAGTACCACTCTAAAACTCTCTAAGGATTCAATAGATAAGAGTGTGGATCCTAAGTTGTATCGTAGTATGATAGAAAATTTATTTTATTTAACTGCGAGCCGACCTGATATTGCTTTTAGCATAGGAATTTGTGCTAGATAACAATCGGACCCTAAAGAGTCCCACTTGATTATTGTTAAGCGAATTTTGCGATATGTAGCTAGTTCAGCTAATCTTGGTCTTTGGTATCCACATGATCCTAGTATGCAATTAGCTGGTTACACGGATGCTGATTGGGCTAGTAACATTGATAATAGTAAATCGACCAGTGGTGGTTGTTTTTATGTCAGGAATTGTCTAGTTTCCTAGTTAAGAAATAAAGTTCCATATCGCTCTCTACTACTGAGGCTGAATATATTGTTGCAGGTAATTCATGTACTCAGTTAACATGGATGAAGAGAGTGTTAAGCGATTACGAAATTGTACAAGAATCTATGATGTTATATTGTGATAACACAAGCGTAAATAATATTTCCAAAAATCCTATTCAACATTCACGAACCAAGCACATTAACATTAGGTATCATTATATTCGTGAATTGGTGGAAGAAAAGATAATTTCATTAGAATATATTCAGACCGAGAATCAACTAGCTACATATTCACAAAACCGCTCAATAAAAATTGATTTTCAAAATTAAAATTTGATCTTGGTATATGTAATTTGAATTAATGATTTATGCTCATTTGTATCATAATGTTTGTATATATTATTTTATTTTTTAATTTGAATATATACAAAATTGCACATTTTTTTTGTTACATGACTAGTCGAGTACACACTCAACCAGTCGTGGCACGACTGGTCGAGTATGTACACAACCAATCGTGAAACGCTTGAATTGGGTTTTTATTTGGGAAAAAGTGATTTTTCTTCTTTTCTTTCTTCTTCTCCATCAAGCCCAACCACGACTGGTCGAACTCATCTTCGATTACTCTCCAGTTAGTGCTTCATTTTTTTATTTTCTTCTAGATTTCAGTTGTTTGATCATCCTTAATCTTGATTTTCTTTCTTATTTGAAGATTTATGGTGGTTTGAAAGTGCTTCTTCCTTCAAATCTGATTTTCTTGGAATCCTTTCATTCCTTTATGCAAACCTTTATTTCTTTTTTATTTTGTTGTAATGGAAGGAAGAAATAGGAAGAAAAGCACTCGCGGTCCCTCTTCTTCCCGTTCCGCACCCATTATCGTGCATCATCTTCAGCCTCCCGAAGAGGATACTGAGAGTATGTGGGATTTCTATCTTGGAAATGTTATTGTTGAGCATGTTGTCAATGTTGATCATATTGAGTACTTCAACATTATCCCTCTCCTTCAAGCTGTAGGATGGGAAAACATACTATCTTGGGGTGGTCCTGCATACTGATCCATTGTGCAGGGCATGTACTCTTACATTACTAAGTTCTCTCCAGATGATTTGACATTTACTTGTCAACTAGAGAAGGTTCAATTAAGGTAGACCGTCATTTGATTTCAGTAATTATGAATATACCTGTTGTTGATAACGGTGTACCCATATCTACTTTGTAAGATAGACCTTCTGAAAATGCTAAAAAATTGATTGTGAGAGTTCTCTATAACATGAATGAAAAATGGAATGGTAGTACTGCACTTAGTTCCAAATATATGTTGCCCAGATATAGGGTCTTGCATCATTTTTTTATTTCAAATGTCGATCCTCACTCAGGTCACATGACTAAGATGACCTCTTTTATGACCCGCATTATGCATTCTGCTGTAATTAGCATCCATATCTGTCTTCCTTCTCTTATCTATCATCATATTATTCTGTTTCATCTTCACCCTTGTTATAGTGATATTCCTTTTGCTTATCTTATGACTGTCTTTCCTGATCATGCTTTAATAGCTATGCCTGTTGGGGAAGGTTCTATTAATCTCCATCTATTTAACAACTCTAATATCAATAAGATGAACTTGGACTTAGCACCTAGTCAAGTTGATGGGAATGCTGGAGGAGATTAAGAAGCTGAAGATGCTGATGTTTTACCTCAAGAAGATTTATTTAATGAACTTGAATCAGATTCTGAGGCTGACCCTAATTATCAGCCTTCTGATTTCTCTGAGAGGTTTCATACTCTTGAGGAACAGGTGGCTTAGATTCGTGTAACCTAGGATTCTCAATTTTCTTATATGCGCAAATACATGAGGCACATTCATAAGGGTTTACATCAAATTGATCCATTTATTCCTACTCCCTCTTCAGGATCTGATTAGTTTCTTTTTGATTTAGATGGTATCTATAATTACTTAATTATAACTTTTTTCCCTATGACTGCTTGGATAATGTTATTTAAAATCTTCTCTATGGTATCAGTTCAAATATTTTCTTTTATTTGATTTAGATGAGTAGTTATTAGTTCTACTTGCTCTCTTCTTATATTATCATTACTCGCTTCCTTTGTCATGTTGTGACAAAAAGGGGGAGAACGTTGTTAAATTATATGACGATGATATGAGGATATGATATGATAGCTATGATGATAGGGGCTAATATTTTATTTTATTTTATTTTATTTTTTTGCAGAGAGTAGTGTGGATTAAGGGGGAGATTTAATTATTGAATATCTATTGCATTATTCATATCATAATATGCTTGTGTAATGTGTTGTTTGAATATCTATTGCATATTGTAATTTTGGTTTTGTCATAAATTTGACAAAGGGGGAGATTGAAAGTGTTATGTTGATAAATCCTAAGTATTGTCAAATTTTGGTGTGCCAAACCAATTCAAGTTTGTATCTTAATTTGTTTCTAGCTTGTGCATCTATTCATATGGAATCTTCGACGCTCGTTCTATTCATGCTGAATCTATCTTGCCGATATCTACGATGAACTTACTGAGATCTTCAAACTGAAAGAAAGTGAAGACTTAGTTTTCAAGAATAATGTGGTTCAAGATCAAGAACTAGAAAATTTCAAGTACTCAAGACCTAGTTGAAAGTTATGTTTGGTATGTCGAGTTCAAGAATTGAAGATCGCAAGAATTAAAGTTATTGAAGTGATCGATAGTTTGATGGTTCATATGTTATATCTCACAAGTAAGGTAGGATTGACCTAAACTAACCTTAGATCATGATTAAATTATTTCATACTTTTCTGTCGGTCATTTTGGTCATTTTATAAGTGTAAAATTTTATTCTTTCGACTAGCTCTAGCACTGGCTCAACTAGTCCTAGAGTTTCCTCGACCAGTCCAGGATTTGTTATAAATTTTTGAAAATTTTTTATTAATCTTCGACCAGTCCTAGAAACTTCTTAACCAGTCGTGTGAATAGTCCTCGACCAGTCGTACAGTGCTCGAGTCATTTTTCAGCGAGTAATCGTGACTCACAAGATGAATTGTGTAGTTTCCACGACTAGTCGAGCAGGCCACTTAACCAGTCGTAGGACCCACAAGCCCAATCATGTGACTGAAAAATCTTATCGCACCAGAATTTTTAAAAATCTGTTTGGATAAGGCCAGTCGTAGCTAACTAAAGGCCAGTCGTGCAAACCGATTTTTCACCTATAAATAGTACTCGAATTTCAAAGTTTTCTATTCAATTCTTATCGTTCTTAAGTAATCACTCTGAGTTTATTTTGAGTACATTCTAAGCTATTTTGAGCATATTTTAGATTATTTAAAGTAGCTCTTGTAATTCGATTTTGAATCTCTATTTCATTCTTATATTGAAAAAGGATATTTGATTTACCCTTCTTGAGATCAAAATCAATAAAAAGCCCTTGTTGATTTAATTAAAAATCATCTAGACTTTGAACCCTATATACTTGTGAGACTGAATGTTGAGCATCTACATCATCATCAAGTTGGTTCTACCAGGCAGTTTCAGAATTGTCATACAAATAAGTATTTTACTTTTTCTGTAATCAATTCTATTTGTTTGGTTGGTGAGATTGTTCCAGAAAATCTCCATTTGTGGTTTGTCTGAGGTGATCCAAAAAACTCAGAGCGTGGGGTTTTTGAATTGTGTAAGCCCACTTGAAAGACACAATTGTGAAGGTTTTAGGTGAACCTTGAAAAACCTATTTTGATTAGTGAACGCTAATATCCCGAGCGAGTGGATATCAGGAGTGGAGTAGTTGTGTGGTTGTTGTTTAACAGTTGGTGTACACACAAGCGAACCCCTATAATTCTTTGTGTTTGGTGGATGTGTGATTTATTTCTTTATCTTTTATGATTTAATATTGTGGTATGTATCTGTTGATGTGAATATTGTAATCTTTACATTTCCACATTGTGTGGTGAATGTCGTAATAGATTAGTTTCTATTTCTTTCATATCCTCTTCACTTGAGTTTTGATACTCACCCATGTTTTAGTAAGGTTGTCCTGCCATAAACCATTGGTTTTTGAATTTAGGTTGTCCTTAAAACCAAGTAGGTATCAACCTCTCAATACATGATTTTTGAGGTTGTTATTTCCTTTGGTTATTTGCTTTTCATTTGGCTATCTTATTATTTATATTCCGCTTATTAATTTTTATTTGGCATGGTCCTATTCACCCCCCCCCCCCCCCCCCCCCCCCCCCCCTCCCCCTCCCCATGATATATAGCTCGGCCTTTTCAATATCTAATGTCAATATACTTGGTTCGTGAATGGTGAATTGAATTTTTAGAGATGTTAATTATGTTTGAATTATCACAATATAAAAATATGGATTCTTGCGCAATTTCATAATCACTTAACATTCTTTTCATCCACATGACACTACAAGAAATTTCACTTTTACCTACGAAAAATTTCGTCGGTAAATTCGTTGGTAAAAAGCCGTGGCTAAAGACTTTTACCAACAAAAAATCTCATAGTCGGCAATGGTAAGACTTTTACCAACGAAATTAAAAACTTTGTTAAGACTTTTACTTACGAACGTTTTCGTAGGTAAAAACTATGTTAAGACTTTTACCTACAATAGTTTTCGTAGCTAAAAACTTTATTAAAACTTTTACCTACGACTTTTCTTGTAGGTATAGACGTTGCTAAGACTTTTACCTACGAACGTTTTCGTAGCTACAAACTTTGTTAAAACTTATACCTACGACATGTTTCGTAGGTAGAAACTGTATTAAGCCTTTTACCTACGAATTTTATCGTAGGTACAAATGGTGTTAAGACTTTTTCCTACGAACATTTTTGTAGCTACAAACTTTGTTAAAACTTTTACCTACGACATGTTTCGTAGGTACAAACTATGTTAAGACTTTTACCTACAAACGTTTTCGTAGCTAATAACTGTGTCATTACCTACAAATGGTGATAAGACTCTTACCTACGAAAGGTTTCGTAGGTAGAAACTATGTAAAGACTTTTTACCTACGAAATTTGGCGTAGGTAAAAACTGCTAATGAAACTTTTACCTACGAAATGATTCCTGTTATACACCTATTACAATATATTTCATTATGTTCACATTCCCATTTTTCCAAACAAACACAAACTACATCCATCTAAACACAAACCACATCCATACATACACAAATAATCTTATGCACATTACATTCATCCACGCACCAATACATATAAGTTTAACATTTGTATATAAAATAAAATATTAAAAATCACAAAGATGAAGGCGGAGGTGGTGGGGCATTGATGAGTAAGCGTGCAGCGAGAAGCTGTAATATCTCCTGCATCCGTCGCTCATGCTCCACTCGTATCTCCTCCATCCTCCTCTCCAAAATGGTTAATCTTTTATCTTTTTCTTTTTTTTCCAAAATGGTTTTTTAAAAAAAAACAAACACAAAAAAGATGATAAATGTTTTATCTTTTATCTCTTTTTTTTTCCAAAATGGTTCATTTGTTTAGATTCTTCGAATCCCACTTAAATATTTTGTTTTGACCCTCAAAATAGGTCTAAATCTATGTTGACTTTCTAAGCTTCCTCTATGGTTGAAATGAAAAGTAAGAAGAAGAATGAGAGAAATTTTGGAAAAGAAAAATCAAAAGTTGGGCCTTTATGGCTGTATCTGCTTATAACAATGCAAATATACTAGTACAACCTGATACAACCCAGTTTTTCACTGGGACCTATACAAACCTGTATTGCATATCATATTGAGCAATATGGCTGTATCAGCTAATACACTATGGATATTTCAATCTATGTTGTTCACTCATCAAAACCTGAAATGGAAACAACTGTGTTAATGGAACTTACATGGAAAGGTATATAAGTATGTCTGCCATTAACAAGTCCCACAGTGAAGCCTGTGTATCCAGCCATTGCACCATGAACAACACTCTGAGCAAGGAGTGTGCAACATACGTTATTTGATGCATTGATTGGAATAGCCCGGATCATATATGTTGGATCTGCAAAACCATCACAGAATTAAATCAGCTCACTTATCATAAGTTTCGTTAAATATCCCAAGAGAAAGAAACTAATTTTTTTTGCTACAGACCTATATATTTGAGATTTATCACCATCTTCTGTCTTCTTGAGAAATAATCCTATAGATTACAAACAAAAGGCCATGAAATTAATTGACATAAGACACAAGAGTTCATTTTGCAGAAAATGATTTTCCAGTTATTTCCAAGTGCCAATGAAAGATGGCCAATTGAACATGGCCTTGAAATATGTTGTTACATGTTATAGAGGTTTCACCTTCCAACATTCAGATCAAATCCAGTGACATAATAAGCCATGGCAATTGATTCCGTCGAGTCCAAAAAATAGAATAACTCTACATAAAAGCACGACAATGATGAAACCCTGTAGTGTAGTCAAAGAGAGCAATTGGTGCATCTGGTGGACCACTTATAGTGAACAAACAGTAGAAAAATTACACCCAGGGTCGGGAATTCCACCTAATTTATTTGGTTTTCAAACCTTCGAACACCCCTGCAGGAAAAAAGAAAATAAAAGAAAAAAGAACATGGGTTTCTTTGTTTTTTTTTTTTTTTTTCTTTCATCAGCATGTTATTGTGGGCAGCACCACTCAATGACTTAGACTTAACACGTGAACACAAGACATCATATTTATATGCACAAATGCTCATCGTTGAGAATTAATCCTAAACTTTAATTATTTTTTCTCATCTTCTATTTAGGATTGAACCAAGGTGTTAGTGGTCTTCCACTAAAGGGATGGCCTCCACTTGTGATATTAGACAAACCAGGCTCATGAATACAAGAGCCATGCATGATGACAAAGAAGCTACACATTCATTGATGAGTAACCATACCTCTGATTTTTTCAACTGCACCAGTTGGCTTTTAAGATTGTTGGCCTCCTCTTCAGCAGCCTTTCTTAAATGGATTTCATTTTGAAGCAACTGGTTGACTTCAGCAATTTCCTCTGCAACAGATACTGGGCTTTGTGCACCATGAAGAAAATAGAGACAGACGGTGAAAGTGAATTATTCTACAGAGTGATCATGCAATTGGATTTTTCTGTTTTAAATCTTCTAACCAAAATCCACTTGAAACAGTTCTTTTCTGAAAGGGTCATCATACTTCCAATTGCATCTATAAAATACAGCATTCAACCTAGCTGGTTTATGCAAAAAAATCAGCTGTCATCATTCGTTGTTCGAGTCATTTCCTTATTTTATCCATATTAGAAGGATAACACAAACCAAATACTCATGAACAAGATACGCTAAGCCAGTCCATAAATGATTTAAATATCTTCTCTAATAGTAACAACACTTTTTTTACACAAGATAGCTCATAAGAAATGAGAAATCACATAGTAATATAATAGGTGGGGAGCGTACCTCACATATCAGTGGAACCGTAACATGTACATGTAAAAAGATGACAACATCAACCCCTCATCATGTACATGTAAAAAGTTTCCAGGACAACAAGATGTAGTCATACACTCATACTCAGCATAAAGATTCAACACTAGCAGCAGAATGTTCTGCTTTTCCATATGAAAATAAAATAGAACTGATATATTTCTGCTTCTATATCTTAAATGGAGCCACAATCTAGTGTCTGGTACAAGCAGGCAATAGAATGCAAGATGCATGATGTGGACTGCAAGGACAATTTGAGTGTCATTACCACAAGGTAGCTCTATATAAATCGAAAGAATCTAAATGAGGAATGAACACTTATGAAGGTTTCTAGTTTCAGGACTTTGTAGTCACACAAGCTACAAGGATAACTCTGCCCAGATATGACCTTGGTGCAGTACTGAAACTCACTTTCGTAACACTCACAACTTTCATGAATCTGATCATCCAAGTTATTCCCAACTGTATGAAATTCTATACTGAGCAACACAAAACTAAAATGGTTGTGACGCAACATACCTGAAATATAACTTCCATTAGCTTTCTTTGTATTTTCATCATTATCTTATAAAAAAAGCATGTCAAAGCCACCTAAAATATCACATTTTCCCTTAGCTTTCTTTGTATTTTCATCATTATCCTGTAAAAAGAGCATATCAAAGCCATGATGAAATTACCTCTCTATTCTAACCAAAAAGGGAATTTAATGATTTATAGAAACGAAATAAACAGTTGCACTGTTATGATTGCAAAACTCATCAACAATACATTAATTTTCAGAAGGAAAGCTACAGGCATTAAGGCATTTGGAAATGCCACCAAAGTTACCTTAGAAGCAAATCTGTTAATACCATGCCTAGCGACTCTGTATGTACTCCAACCTTGGATCGCTTGCACTCCTTCAAATGCTTAGAGTTGCCTTAGACCACACTTGGTCGAACCATAGCTACAAATTCAAAGAATATAAAGAACAAATTAAATATATAGATCAGAATAAAGAAAAAGGATAGTTACAAAAGCCCAACTTTGAAGAATGCATCAATCTTTCTAATTGCATTACCCAAGCCACCCTAAAGGTTTTGAAGAATCTCGCCCAAATGGGCCAAGAGAACTTGCAATCCACCCTGATGGCTTACAATTTTCATGTTTCAAAGATAGAGTGCAAACCTTAGTTACATGAAAATCCAAATGTAAATTCACTCATTGTACCATCATCATAATCATCATAGCCTTTTGGTCCCATATGTCTAATATTGGATCCCTAGTAGATAACAATTCGAGGTAAATGAAGGTACAACATACATAAAAGCTGAAAAGATGGTGGGAAGCAAATGGTTACCAAAAAAACACCACCTGCAAAGGGGCTATCTGTTGGTCCCATAATTGTTGCTTGCCAGTGGAACATGCCACCAGCAACAGGACCTATAATCATATAAAATATCTAATTCAGAAAAGCTGAAAACCAAACATAAAAGACCTTAGAGCTAAATAGGAAGCCAAACCCAACCATAAATTAGAAACAACTAGAAAATGGACTATGGAAGTAATTTCCAGCAGTCTGCTAGTTTATTCAACTAGAAAGAGAAGACAAAAACAACTAGTGCTTGAGAAATTAGAGCAGCTAATGCTCATATTAAAACATGTCTGTTAGTCTATTCAACTAGAAAGAGAATACAAAAATTGGTCTGGAACTAGGTAGGCCTTGACTGAGAAACCATTCAGGCGTTGACCTGAACCCAAGCTCAGTAAAAAAATAAAAAATTGAATCCACAAGTCTAATCCATAATGAGCCACCTACTCATCAATTAGACCATGGTGCGCAAAACTACCTCCCCTGATTAAATTGACAGTTGTTCATCAGGTTAGGAGAGATGAATATTTTTCAAATTAACCGTTCATTGGATGTCTACTGATCAGCAAGTAGGACATTGGCTCAGCATAATCTTTATTCATGACCCATCTAAAGTGGATCCCATGATTTTGACAGTCTAGCTTAAGCTGAATATATCCGTGTACGATTTCTGGCACAATCACTCTTTCCTGCTGGGTCATCCTTTTTTTTGGATAATAATTTCATTAAGTAGAAGAAAGAAAGAAAGCAATCGAAGCCGTCAAGTGACCCCCTCCTCGCTGATGCAAAGGCCAAGCGAATAGGCACCAAGAAAAAAAAAAGGAACAAAATCAAGAGAACAGGAACTACGAATGTCTATTTTGAAATCACTCCAAAGTCAATAACATTGCTTTTCTGCAACATAAACAAACAAAATTATACATATGAAGCATGCAGTTCCTAAAACAAAATCAGTGTCAATAAAACATGCTCTATTAGTTGTAGGGAAGGCCCGAAGTGATATACAACCAAAATAAATAAAGAATTCTACCCACCATATATAACAAAGAGAATGCATCCAATGCTGACATCTAAGTTAGTTATCAAGCACTCAATCTCAGCAATGTAAAGGAAGTTACATCCTTCGGATAAAGAAAACACCCCTCTAATTATCTCGACTCAAAGTGCTCAACAGCCCAAGTCTCATATAAATTTGGGAAAGAAAATCAAGAAATAGAGCCCTGTTCAATAAATCTGTCATCTTTAAAAAAAAATATCAAGAAATACAGCATTAAGATCATTTCAGACATGTCACATATCTATAGTACTTAGATGTGAGATAGGCTTCACCAAATGCAAACAAGCCAATTATTGCATTTTTGTGTAAGTTACGAGCTAATTCATTCAATGGTACCTATAGACAGATTGGTAGTGTAGATCAAGACGCCCCCATCCAAGTACCCCAAGAATAATCTGTTGCTCAATTTAAATCGTAATAAGCATAGATGCAACAAAGTATAAGGCAATACTGCCTTTCAACTAGATGCATTTTCTATTGTACAAATGCGATTATGGAAAACTTGTAAATGTCGTAGTATGGGAGAACATGTAAGCAACTCTGCGAGTAGTATCACTGTCCAACAAAAATAGGGCATTTTATATATAATGCTAAAGCAGGTTGAAAGGGTCAGCATGAAACTAGTTAGAATGCAACAGCAAGAATATTATCTCATTAGAAACAGCATGTGTACCACAAAACTGTCATCTGTGTACAGCTCATTTGTAACCACTGCTCTGATGGTCCGTGTAGCCAACTGATTTTTTTGCTTCTTACCAAGGCACTGCAAGAAAAAATGACAGTCAGCAGATAATGTGAACAATGCAGACTCTTTTTATAGATTATTTTATAGATGTTGTCACTCTTTTCAGGTCTCTATTTGAACCGAAATGAAGAAAAAAGAAATCTGAATATGCAATTGTATTTTAACTTCTACATTGATCAGAAAAAAAAAACTTGAGTTTCAAAGTAACATACCTTGCATTGCCCATTCAGCCGTTTCTGTGCTTATTCCTGCACCAGATTGGCCATCTGACGTCGCAAGTGGCACTGAAAGAAAACTAGATAACAAAGTAAATATGTGTAATGGTTGTTATAACTTATAACAGTAACATCCACAGTGTTATGCTTATAAACTTTGAGCAGTACTTATAATGGTACACAAGTAACTTTGATTTATTTATTTTTTCTTTTAATGGCTCTCAGTTAAAAATACAACAGGATTTTTCTTTTTCCATTTTTTGGTTTTCCAAAATACCCATTACAATGGCCATGGGCATTTTGAAAAACCAGAAACACCCATATAGATAGATAGATAGAAAACACTCGAAAAAGAGGTAATGCCCATTTCAATAGATGGATAAACACCTGAAAGAGAGACAATGGCAATTCAAATCCTGAAGAATGTGCAATCTACAAATTCAAATTTGGAAGAAAAGCAAATGGCTAAACTACAGTTTGTGCCTGCCACAATTTACTTGTTTGTTACAACTCATCCAAGAACATATGGCACACATTTACATCAATCTAGACCATACATAACATGGGCCCACTGTGGATGGAGTGCATCCTGATAATCACACTGATCGTGCAACCGTAACTACCAAAAAAATCATCAAATAATTACAAAACAGATTTGTATCCATAACTTCAAATAACTGGAACAAAAAATGAATTCTACTTATCTAAAAATAAATATTTCACATGGAACTTACAATTGATTTTTCAGCGGAGTAGCGCTCTTCATTAGCAGCAGCAGCATCTTTTGTGGAGCATAACTCCTTCATTAGGGCAATTATGGATCCATGGAGCATGTTAACAGGACAAGAAATGGAATAGCATGCAAATTTAATGAGTCCAAATAGAAACAAGTCAAACCTCCTGCAAAGATGTCAATTTCCTTTCAAGTTCCCTAACTCTTTCTTTATGCAACTTTAGACTGAACAATCTTTAAATTTTTTCTCAACCTGAAAGACCAAACATGAAAAAAGTGATTGAACTGCCACTAACCTTGGTATTTTGAAAGAATTAGTAGAATAAACTTACATTAGCAAGCTTAGCATATATATCTGCCTCGAATTCTCGTTTCAGATTGTCCATTTGATGGCCACTGAACTAAAATTAGCATCTGATGATCCTAACCATTTCATTTTTCCCAGAAAAGAACAACCATATCTGTTTCCTCCTTTCCTTTCATAACAAACAAAATTCAAACAAAGAAAAAACCTCGTAATCAATGGTCTAGATCACCTAATCATGGGTCCAAACAAATGAATTAAAAGCAAGAAGATAATCTACAAACCCTTGGCTGGAATGTTCATCTACAAGAAGTGAATAAGTTTTATAGCCATGTGAATAAGTTTTAGATACATATGAATAGGTTTCTCTTGAAAATTACATTATATTGTTTTTTTTTTTTTTGTTCATTAATTGATCACTTCCAAAATATCTTTTCAATTGGCCAACTCTAGCCTTCCCCTTGTTGGCTTACAAATACATGGTTAAAAGAAAAGAAAAGAAAAAGCGAGAACAAACCATATTCAACGGAGGAAAGAACAAAGATTCAATGGCTAGCATCTTCCAATTTGGGAGATTTTGGAGAAATGGTCCATCCATGATGGGGCCATTAGATCAATGGCTTGGATAGACCAACCATAGGCCTCACATCAACAAACAAGTTACAAACAGGGAACTTGAACTTAAAAAACTTGCAGTTTATAGTTTCTTTTTTTCTATTTTCTTTTGGTAAACAAGGGTCAAGCCACTGATAAAATGGGCCCCACTTGTATGAATGGCCCATGAACAAAATATCTCCTAGATGTAAAAATGCTAACCCTACAATATGTGTCCCAATAAATAGTTGATATTTAAAAAAAGAAAATGCAACAACGACTCACACTCAACTGAATAGAATCTTCCAATTTGGAGATTTTGGTGCATGGGCCATCAACACCTACGCCCATTGCATCAATGATTTAGATAATCAAACTATGAGTAGTAGACCATCTTAGACCAATTTTAAAAAACAGATCCAAAAATTCTATGCATGGACCAGTTTTGCACCCATATAGATAATCAGATGGTCTAAAATGGTGTGTATATTTCAATGACTCCACATGTGGTCCCATATGTGTGGTAGCAAGAAAAGTTCTAACCATAGGCCTCTGGAAGTCATGTAGCGAGTATTAGAATTTTATGTTGCCTTAACCTTTTATTAGATAGTTCTCTTTTGTTTCTAAGAGTTCTAGGTGGATAGGATTTCTTTATTTGGTTGCATAGACAGGTATATAAACTCATGCGTATGAGATAAAAGATCAACAATTATGGCTTTATTTGATTGAGTCAAGTTTATTCTCTTTTTTGTGACCGGAAAAGATTCCTTTGTGACTTCCTGCAACTGGAAATCTGCATTGAAGTGACATACACTTTTTCCGATTCAGCAATTAGTTACTGTATAATCCTGTTATATCCAAACAACCCCCGCATCACTATCCAAAGCCATTTATATTCACTCAGCCCCTATTTCAGCAGAATATCAGCATCAAAATTGTCCCCCGGCTCAATTCTATATCACAGATATTTAACTCCCAACTTTTTCCAAATCAATGGTTACTTTTCTTTCTTGCACTTATTTGTAAACTGATTCATGCACTCATGTGAACTGGATTGCATCATGTGATTGCAGTAGATCCTAATCTAATTTGTCAACTGATTCATAGACTCAAAACTCAAATATTTCAAGAAGCGAGACGGATTCATAACTCTAATGCCTATAATAAAGAATGTGCAGTTTATGCATGAGAAAAGCATCCTTTTTCATGTTTTCCTCATGGGCATTGCCTTGTTAGATGCTTCACAAGCCACTTTTTTTTTTTTTAGTAACAGGTTTCCTTCCTTTCCACAAAGCAAAAGAAAACACCAAGCTATGCATGCCATAAATAGTAATGAGATGGGATTAGACCGTCATTTCAGAAAACCATGTAATTCTCCTGATACTGATTAAATCAAAGGTGTAGCTATGATTTTCTCAACAAACCCATGAATTCTAGTTGCTATTTCTAGCAATCAAAAAATCATAACACCCCAATTCCTCAGATTGATTTTACAAACACCCTTTCCTCCAAACATTCAACATGCCATTTTTTCTCACCTAACAATGCATTTCTCACCAAGATTAAAAGAGACAGTTCATGAGCAAGACCTGGTCCATTCATCAAGGTGGGGTCCTCCAAGAACAAAATCAGGCCGGCCCCACCCATCAAGTCTACCCCAGGCCTTCACAAAATATGAAAGGTAAGGATGAAACACAAAGCCAAGGGTCTATACTCTAAATAACGAGTGGCCTACCCTGACCTTTGGACCAGGCCATGTTCACAGTGGGGCCCACCAGATGAACAGCTCGGATCTCGTGCATGGTCGCTTAGTTAGCATTTCCAATGATTCAGTTCAATAACAGTTTGGTAAAAATCACAGCACCAAATCATCACCTGGAGAGAAGGGCTCTCATTGCCAAGATAATCCGACCCATCATCGTTGAAGAACGAGCATCCAACCATCGATAAAGCCTCTAGCTTTGGCAGAGAAGCGATCGAACGGAGTGAATTGTTTGTCACCTGTCCAAAATATTTTAAGAAGAGAGATGGATTCAAGAAGAAAATATCCAGAAAACTCAAACTTGAAACAGAGATCTCAACATCCAACGAAGAAAATAGAAACTATCAAAGATCGTAGACTTACCGTTAAAAATCAAAGAGAAAATCAACCTCCGAAGAAGAGAAATCTGATGGCGCGACAGATCTGAGAGAGAGAGAGAGAGAGAGAGAGAGAGAGAGTTCAGACATCGGAAGGAGGGCGACGCACGGCCTCCGGGCTAGGGGTGTCTGGGACCGAGACGGTGAGAGAGAGAGAGAGAGAGAGAGGAGGGCAGAGGGATTGGGCACGGCGAGAGAGGGCAGAGGGCAGGGGTGAGAGACGGAGAGAAATGGCAGAGGGTTGGGCGCGACTCTGTTTTGAGCGTACGCCCAAATTTTGGGCGATTTTATTAGGGTACTCCGTCGGCCATACCATGATGTATGTGTTTCATCCATTCCGTTCGTCCTTTTTTAAAGACCATTTTAGAGCTTTAAGTCAAAAATTAGAGGGATATAAATCTCAGGTGGTCCACACCACATGAGAACAATAATAATTGGATATCCACCGTTAAAATCCTCCTAAGACCCACTGTACTGTTTATTTGACGTCCAATCTGTTGATTTGGTCATACAGGACCAGATGAAGGGAAAGAACAAAAAATCAGCTTGATCCAAAACTTTTATAGCTACCAAAATGTTTTTAATGGTCGACGCTCATTCAACACTATTTCCAGTAGTGTGGTCCACTTGAGATTTGAATATATCTTATTTTGGTCTCATTTTGTAAAATTATTTGTAAAAATATATGGACAGCATGGATGAAACACATACATCATGGTGGGGGCCACAGAACACCAACCACCAGCCATTGGCTAGTGTCGGAGAGTAGTCAATCCGTTCCCAAGAGTACCGAGTAAATCCTGTGAGACCCACCATGATATATTCATTTTATTCACTGCATCCATCCATTTTAACATATAATTTTATTACATAAGCTCAAAAATGAAGCATATAAAAATCTGAATTGGACCACATCATAGGAAACAGTATAAACTGAACATCTACCATTGAAAAATTTTGAGAGGCCAAGTTTTGGATCAATTTAATATTTTAGTTTTCCCTTCATCCATATATTTGTGATCTATTGAACAGGTTAGATGACAAATAAAAATCACTGTAGGCCATAGGAAGATTTCAACGGTGGAAATCATTATTCTCACTGTTTATGTGGCATTATTCCATTTTCGGAGTTCTTGTTTGAAAAAGATATGAATGAAGAGAAAATGCAAACATCAGCTTGATGCAAAACTTCTATGGCCTCCAAGAATTTTTCAATGGTAGAGGTTCA
The DNA here is from genome assembly GCA_037074715.1 of Magnolia kwangsiensis. Taxonomy (NCBI): domain Eukaryota; kingdom Viridiplantae; phylum Streptophyta; class Magnoliopsida; order Magnoliales; family Magnoliaceae; genus Magnolia; species Magnolia kwangsiensis. The sequence goes on along the minus strand of CM073576.1, from coordinate 109,739,722 downwards.
ATCACACTATTTCCTGTGGTGTGGTCCACTTGAGCTTTGGATATGCTTCCTTTTTGTTCATTAGACCTCAAATTATCTCATAACATGGATAAACGGAGTGGATAAAATAAATAAATAATGGTGGACCCCACAGAGTTTACTCAGTATGTTAAGGGTAACGAGTAACCCACCTAAATGTAGTGGAGAGGGGTTTCCTTAAAACATTTATAATCATATATTAGGCCTGTCTAAATGTGATTCGCATATCCAACACACTCATTATGTGTGTCCCACTTGGATGAGGGGTCAGACCAAGTTTCAACCACATCCAAAACTCATGTGGGCCCCATCAAGTGCTTTTATATTTTTTAAGATGTCTTCACTTAGTTTTAGATGGTATGGCCCACTTGAGTTTCGTTTACCAATGATTTTTGAGATATCTCATAACTTAAAGGGGACATATCAAATCCATGGTGTTGATGTTCGACACACATCATGATGGGGCCTACAAAACTTATTAACATCAATTCTTAGGTTCTCACGAGGTCAATAGGTTGGGTTACAATTTTGACCAGAATATTTGACCCATTTTACATGTCTGGTCCATTCACTTTATTTTACTAATCAGGCAGAATGTTTCTCACTTGCACATCAGACTTTTCACACTAATTTGGCCATCCTTGGTAGCAACTACAGTTGGTTAGGATGCTTCAATGGCCATGATTGCACCCTACAGAACAGTTCATTGCAAATTTGGCAGTCAGACTCTCAATTGAAGAGGGGATAGTGTATTTGATTTTAAAAAACTAAAACATAGAATCCCTTTTTTTTTTCTTTTCTCAAAGTGGGATTGTGTATTTGATTTACGTGGTACAGCATCCAGGGAACTTCCCGAAGACACGGGAGCCAGGAAATTCACTTTTCACCCATGATATAGAATCGCAAGCGTTCCCCGCACTTGTTAAAATTAAATGACCCTAGCAGTGCCACTAGTCCTTGGGCCAAGACATGACCTTGACTGCTTATTGAGTGGACTACTACTGAATTAGTTTAGTGGGTGTTTACATAAAATTATGCTGATTAATGAAGAAATTTCATGATGCAACCAAATGCACCATTACCTAAAAATAAACACCAATTGGATGATCCTAATTATCCATATTATGGGCTGAAAATGGATATTTAAAAACAAAAATCACCAACACATATATAAAAAATAAGAAGGAAATCAACTCTGATATGGTCAAGATTGTTTGATTAGAGTAGCTTTTGTAGCTACTCCACAATGAGACCCACCAAAATAAATGGTTGGAATTACAGGGCAAAATCATTTCCCATACACAATATAAGGATAAAAGAAAACATAAACTCCGTTGTAAGTGACTAACTAGTGCATATACCAAGTCATACTCATCCAAGTGACTAACTTGTGCATTTCTGATCACCCTTTGTGAGAAACTACAATCATGCGGATTTTCTGTACTCTGAAAAACTACAATCATGTGGATTTTCTATATTTGTTAAGAGGAGTTTCTTCAAGGCATATACCAAGTACTCAAGGCATCAGTTGGCCTAGTTTCTCATTTTTGTTATGCTCTCTCTGTGAGGTTTTCTTGCATTATTTTCAACTGATTTGAGCATGCACTTGACGTGGACTCCATTTCCTTTGTAGCTTCTTCGTTCAGCAGTAGCGATTCTACATCCCAAAGGAAAAAAGAAAAAGGAAAAAAAATAATATAATCATAAGACATCTACAAAAGTGCACTTCTTGCACGAATTACCTCAAACTTACAATACCTATATATTACCAAATAATTATGAATGTTTTAATGGAGGGTAACCCCTCTCAACTTCTGTATGTGGTGTGGCCCACACAAGTCACAGATTGACTTGATTTTTAATCCCTGGGCCCACCATGGAATGGTGCATTTGAATGATGGGGTAAATGTTTGACAAGCATCACAGATTGACTTGATTTTTAATCCCTGGGCGCACACTACGCTCCCCACTGTGGAGATTTCAAATAAACATTACGATGGGCATTAGGATAGTTTCAACATTGGGAATCACTCTCCCCGCTGTTTTCTATGGTGGGGTCCACTACATCTTTTTATCTGCCTCATTATTTGGCTCATGCCCTAAAATAATATCTCAAACTGGATGGACAGTGTGAATACAACACATACATCATAGTGGGGCCCACATAACTTTGTTTTTTTGAAAAATTCAAAACACCCTTTACCTACGAAAATTTTCGTAGATAAATATGGCTTTTAGTAAAAGTAACCATTTCAATTTTTTGGATTTTGAAAAATTGAAAACACCCTTTACCTACTAAATTTGATTTCGTTGGTAAAAATAAACTTTTTGAAAATACAAAAGACCTTTTACCTATGAACATTTTCATAGGTAAATATGGCTTTTACCTACGAAATTATATTTCGTAGGTAAAAGTAAACTTTTCAAATTTTTGTATTTTGAAATATTGAAAACACCCTTTACCTACGAAAATGTTCATAGGTAAAGATGACTTTTGCCTATGAAATTTAATTTCGTCAGTAAAAGTATTCAAAACACCCTTTACCTACAAAAATTATCGTAGGTAAAGATGGCTTTTACCTACAAAATTATATTTCATAAGTAAAAGTAAACTTTTTGATTTTTTATAGTTTGAAAAATTGAAAACACCCTTTACCTATGAAAAGTTTCGTAGGAAAAGATGACTTTCACCTACAAAATTTAATTTCGTCAGTAAAAGTATTCAAAACACCCTTTACTACCTACGAATATTTTCATAGGTAAATATGGCTTTTACCTATAAAAGTAAGCTTTTCAATTTTTTGTAGTTTAAAAAATTGAAAACCCCCTTTACCTACGAAAAGTTTCGTAGGTAAATATGACTTTCACCTACAAAATTTACTTTCGTTGGTAAAAGTATTCAAAACACCCTTTACCTACGAAGCATGTCGTAGGTAAAGATGGCTTGATTGGAAAAATTGAAAACACCCTTTACCTACGAAATGTTTCTTAGGTAAAGATGACTTTCACCAATAAAATTTGCTTACATTGGTAAAAGTATTCAAAATACCTTTTACCTATGAAAAATTTCATAGGTAAATATGGCTTTTAACTACGAAATTATATTTCGTAGGCAAAAGTAACCATTTTGATTATTTGTATTTTGAAAAATTGAAAACACCCTTTACCTACGCAACGTTTCGTAGGTAAATATGAGTTTTACCTACGAAATTTACTTTCATTGGCCAAAGTATTCAAAACACCCTTTACCTACGAAAATTTTGGTAGGTAAATATGGCTTTTACCTACGAAATCAGATTTCGTAGGCAAAATTAACCATTTCAATTTTTTGTATTTTGAAAATTTGAAAACACCCTTTACCTATGAAAAGTTTCATAGGTAAATATGACTTTCACCTACGAAATTTTATTCATTGGAAAAGTATTCAAAACACCCTTTCCCTATGAAAAGTTTCGTAGGTAAATATGGCTTTTACCAATGAAATTATATTTCATAGGTAAAAATAAACTTTTCAATTTTTTGTAGTTTGAAAAGTTGAGAACACCCTTTACTTACAAAAGGTTTCGTAGGTAAATATGACTTTCACTTATGAAATTTAATTTCGTCAATAAAAGTATTCAAAACACCCTTTACCTACGAACATTTTCGTAGGTAATTATGGCTTTTACCTACGAAATATGATTTCGTAGGCAAAAGTAACCATTTCAGCTTCAAAAAATTGAAAACACCCTTTGCCTACAAAAATTTTCGTAGGTAAAGATGACTTTTACTTGTGAAATTTAATTTCGTTGGTAAAAGTTTACTTTTACCTACGAAAATAATTTTCGTCAATAAAAGTCGTCTTTACCTACGAAAATTAGTTTCGTCGGTAAAAGTTTCGTCGGTAAAAACCATATTTCTTGTAGTGTGAGTTGAGTGCATGCATTACCAGCAACAATATATTCAGCTTTAGTTGTTGAGAGCGATATGGAACTTTATTTCTTACTAAGCTAAGAAACTAAATAGTTCCCTACATAGAAACAACCACCACTGGTTGATTTACAATCATCAATGTTACCAGCCCAATCAACATCCATGTAACCTGCTAATTGCACATTAGTATCATGTGGATACCAGAGACCAAGATTTACTAAACTAGCGACATATCTCAAAATGTGCTTAAAGTAATTACTCTTTTGGGTCAGACTGATATCTAGCACGGATTCTTATGCTAAATGCAATATTAGGTCGGCTTACAGTTAAATAAAGTAAACTACCAATCATGCTACAATATAACTTAGGATCCACACTTTACCTGTTGAATACTTAGAGAGTTTTAGTTTAGTACTCATTGGAGTATTAAAATTTTTTCCACTCTCAAATCTGAACTTTTTAACTAAGTTCAGAGCATATTTGGTTTGAAAGATAAAGAAACCATCAGGTAGCTATTTAACTTGCAACCCTAGGAAATAATTTAGTTCTTTAACCATGCTCATTTCAAATTTAGACTTCATAAGATCTGCAAACTCAACAGTCATGTTAGCACAGGTAGATCCATAGATAATATAACTAACATAGATCTACACTATTAGTATGTGATCATTATGTTTCTTTACAAACAATGTCTTATCAACACTTACCATTATAAAGTTATGACTTAGTAGAAACTTAGTCAACTTTTCATACCATGCCTTGGGAGCTTGTTTTAAACCATGGAGTGCCTTTTTCAGGCAGTAGACATGATTAGCATGCTTAGGGTCTTCAAAACCCGTTGGTTTTTCAACATACACTTCTTCATACAAATCGTCATTTAAGAATGCACTCTTTACATCCATTTGGTATATTTTGAACTTTCTAAAGCAAGTAATGGATATAAATAGTCTGATTAATTCAAGATGAGCTAATGGGGAAAAGGTCTCATCATAATTGATGCCTTCTATTTGAGTGTACCCTTTTACAACTAGCCTATCCTTATTTCTAATAATATTACCAAGTTCATCAGACTTATATTTGAAAATCCATTTTGCTTCGATAATGTGTTTATATTTCGGTCGTGGAACTAAGTACCACACATCATTACTTAGAAACTGATTAAGCTCCTCTTGCATTGCTACAATCCAGTTTTCGTCAGTAAGAGCTTCTTTTACGTTATCCGGTTCTATCTGAGATGTAATGCACACATGGTTACACATATCTTCAAGTTGTCTACGAGTGCACACTCTAGTGAGATGGTTTACAAGGATTTGATTTGAAGGATGGTCTTTAACTGTCCTTAGTTCAGTGTTATTTTAACTTGATGAAGAGTCTGGTTTATCAATTATAAGAACTTCATCATTTTCTAAACTTGAGATAGGTGTATTCAAGTGATCGTTTATAACCATATTTATGAACTCTTAAATTACACTAGTCCTCTTGTTAAGAACCCGATACACTCGACTGTTTAGAGCATACCCTAAAAATATCCCTTCATCACTTTTGGTGTTAAACTTACCCAGATTTTCTTGGTCACGTAAGATGTACCACTTGCTGCCAAAAACTCAAAAGTTTTTGACAGTAGGCTTCTTATCAAACCACATTTCATAAGCCATTTTACCATTTGATTTTCTAGTATAAACGTAGTTAAGTATATAGCAAGTTGTATTAATGGCTTCACCCCAAATATTTTTAGGAAGCTTCATACTATTTAACATTACATTTGTCATTTCTTGAAGCACTCTATTTTTTCTTTCCACTATACAATTTTGTTGTGGTGTTTTGGGTGCAGAATATTCATGTGATATTCCCTGATCACTGTAAAATTTCTCAAAACTGCTATTTTCAAATTCCGAACCATGATCACTACACATCTTAGAGACTTGTGATTCTTTTTCCGTTTGGATACGTTTAAGTACCCTCTTTAATTCATCGAGAGTTTTTAATTTTTCTCTTAAGAAAACTACCCAGTTATATCTAGTAAAGTCATCTACTATTACCAGAATGTACTTCTTAGCACCTCGACTCTCCATTCTAGTTGGTCCAATGAGATCCATGTGGAGAAGTTCAAGTGGTTTAGATGTAGCATTAGAGTTCACCTTTTTGTGAGTATTCCTATTTTATTTGTCAATCTGGCATTCGCCACATATTTTCTACTTTCTATATTTTGGGTAAACCTCTTACCAACTCTCTTTTGCTCAATCTATACAAGTTACGGTAGTGTACATATCCGAGATGTTTTTACCATAATTCAGTCTTATTAGTTACCATGTAACACGATAGATTAGATGAGCTTGAATCATAAACAATGTAGCAGTTTTTAAAAGTTTTACGACCAGTTAATATTACAGAACCATTTTTATTTAATTTTCACACCCTTAGTAAATTATACACTATGATTATTATCGCATATTTGAGAGATGCTTAATAAATTATATTTTAACCCTTCTATATATAAAACATTCTCAAATAGAGGGAGGTTAAAGAGTTGAACCGTACCTTGGCCAACAATTGTACAGTTGCTACCATCACCGAATGTAACTGAACCATCAGTCATGTCTTTAAGATTGGTGAACAGTCTTTTGTCACCTATCATGTGTCTGGAGCAACCACTATCCAGATACCACTTTGAATGACTTGAAGCTTTGAAAGTGGTGTGGGCAACCAAACAAATAACCTTAGGAACCCATTTCATTACAGTTTTGGGTTTAGGAGTATAGTTGGTCTTCTTATGTTTGTAGTTGTTATAAGACCGGCCCACTGAGTTAGATTTTAAGAGCTCCTTAAGTAAGTCAACAATTTTCTCAGCTAAAGGATTATGATTCTGATTTTTATAGTTAATATGGTTGATTTTAGGTTTTAAGGTCTAAAATGTTTTAGAATGTTTAGAATAATTTTGATTTAAATTTTTCCCTTTCGAGCTAGAAGACTCCCCTTTCACAAATTTGGGTGGAGTATTCTTATGTTTGGGAGGAATACTTATGTCATAGCCCAATCCAAATCGATCGTCACATTTTCTGGATTCAGATAAGAGTTTTTCTAACTTGGGATCACCTTGAGAATACCTTCATGTGTCTTTCAAACTCAAAAGCGAAGAGACTTCAAGTTTTATCATTTCATTTTCAGATTTTAGGTTTTCAACAAGGGAGGTTTTGAAATCTAAGTCGCACTTAGATTTTTTCAAAACAATCTAAAATGTGAGATTTTTCTAAGACTAGATTATTAACATTTTCTTTTAGTTTTGAAAACTTTTCTTTTTGAAGTTTAAGCTTTACAACAATTTTATAACTTTCCTTGTATAGGGCATCATAAGTATCTTAAAGATCTTCTTCATTTTCATGGTCACTATTCAGATTTTCTTCACTGGTTGAATCATCATTATCTAAAAAAGTGAACTTGGCTAGAGTCATTAGGTCTTTAACATCATTACCCGACTCGGTTTTAGAATCTTCTGACTCAGAAGAAGCTTCAGAGCAAGAAGATTCATCTCATGTAGCCAACATACCTTTCTTTTTAGGTTTGTCCTTTTTAGGACATTTGTTCCCTAGATGCCCATATTCGTGGCAGTTGTAACATTAGCTGTCTTTTAAAGACTTCCAAGTTTTAGATCTAGATCTTTTCTTTTCAATAGGTTTTTGTAAATCAACCCTCTTTTTACTTTTAAAAATCTTATAAAACTTTTTAGCTAAAAAGGTCATATCATCTTCAGAAATTTCTAAATCAGAATTATTAGAATTTTCTTTGGAAACATTTTTAGGAGACTTAAGGGTGATGGATTTACCTTTAGGAGCTTTAAAGTTTAATTCATAGGTTTGTAAAGAACCAACCAATTCTTCTACCCTCATATTATCTATATCATGAAGTTCTTGGATTGAGGTCACCTTTGAATTCAACCGTTCAGGTAATGAGCGTAGCATCTTTGCACAGACTTTACTTACTGGGATTCTATCACCAAGACCCCACATAGAGTTGACAATGTCATTCAATCTTGTATAGAAGTACATGAATGTTTCACTTTCTTCCATACATATTTTCTCAAATTTAGTTGTGAGGATTGGACTTTAAATTTCTTGAAAATTATTGTTCCCTCGTGTGTCATTTCCAAAATATCCCAGGCTTTCTTTGCAGTATCACAGGATATAATTATCTTGAATTCATCTAGTGATTGTGCGCAAGTTATAGCATTTAAAGCCTTTGCATTGGCACTACTCTCACTTTTCTGAAGAGTGCTGTAAGAGAAGTAAGGTGTGACTTTTATTGTTTTAGATCCATCAGTACCAATCACTTCAGTAGTAGGAGGGGTCCAATTGGTCACCGTGGCTTCCCACACGCTCTCATCCATGAATTTTAAGAAAATCCTCATTCTGGCTTTCTAATAGGCATAATTGGAGCCATCAAATGATGGAGCCCTAATGACTGATAGGCTGTCAAAATTTGACATCTTAAAAAGCTTAGATTAATTAGCTCAAGAAATAAATTCAAAAAATAAAGCAAGCTACTAGGCTCTTATACCACTTAAAAAGGCCGAGCTAAAAGTCTTAGGAAGGGGGGGGGGGGGGGGGGGGGGGGGTTAATAGGACTGCCAAATTAAAAATTAAATGCAAAATTTAAACAAATATAAATAAAGATAGTATTAAACAATCTCACAAAGTAGAAATGAATAACAACCTCAGATGTACAAGTATTGAGAGGTTGATATAGATGTTATTCTAAAGACATCCTTACACCAAAAATCAATGGTTTATGGTAGGACAACCTGATTCCTAGAAAGGTCTGTATATCAAAATCTCAAACCAATACAGAGGAAAAAAAATAAATAAATAAATAGTAAAGAAAATAAACTAAGCTATTATAACATTTCTACACTTGCATTAAAAGATTACAACATTCTTCTAAAAATGCTAAAAAGGAAATTACAACATTCACACAATGCCATAATCAATCAACCACCACAAGACCAAAATTATAGTGGTTTGCTTGTGTATACACCAACTGTTTAGAAAAATAGCCACACAACTACTCCACTCCCAATATCCTCACACAGTGGATAATGGCATTCTCTATGCAATAGGTTTTTCAAGGTTCACCTAAAACCTTCACAATTGTGTCTTTTAAGTGGGCTTACACAATTCAAAAACCCCACACTCTGAGTTTTCTGGATCACCTCAGACAAATAAAAAAATGAAAGAGATTTTTCCTGGAATAATCTCAATAAAACCAAAAATAGAAATGTAAAATACTTATCTGTATATTCTCCCTTAATGAAGCCCGGTAGAACCAATTCGGAGTAGATGTTCAATGTTCACACTAACTTATGAAAAGGTTCTAAGTTCTAATTGAATTTTAGATTAAATCACCTTGGGCTTGCTTGATTTGATTTTGATTCCAAGAAAGGGGAAAACTAAAATCCCTTCTTCAAATAAGATTAGAATGTAGAATCTCAAAATCAGGTGTAAAAAGCTAATTAAAGAGAATATTAAATGAACACTAAATAGCTTAAGAATATCACAAACTTATCTCTCAAAGTGGTGTCTTGATTTTGATTGAATTGAATGAAAACATATAAAAATCATACTCTATTTATAAGTGCAGAAACTATTCACTCAATTGGTCCAGGGAACAGCTCGACTGGTCGAAGGACTAATAAACTTTTGAAATTTCTGGCACAATAAGATAAGATCGTTCTATGATTGGTCGAGTGGCCTGCATGACTGGTCGAACACTGCACTCGACTAGTCGTGTGGGACCCAATTTAGTTGTTAGACTTTAAGTCGAGCCTGCTCGACTGGTTGAATACTATTCACTTGACTGGTCGAGCAGTCTCCAGGATTGGTCGAAGATCCAAAAAAAAATCCTGAAAATTAGTAACAAACCTTGGACTAGTCGAGGAATTTCTTGGACTGGTCGAGTCAGTACTATGACTAGTCAAACATAGGCTAAGACTAGTCTAGAAATAGCCCATAGAAGTATATAGTGACACACTTTAAGTATGCAAACAATATGACCTAATCTATGGCGAATATAAGGTCTTACATGCCTTATAAGTGATATTTAAACATTGAATCATCATTTGCTTCTATTGATAGTAGATCTTGAAGTATACGAAGCTTGATATTGAAGTACTTTGAATCTTAAACTTGAAGTACTTAAATAGTATTTCACCTTGAGCTTTGAGTTCCAAAACAAAGCAATTTGTCTTGACATAGTTGAAGCTTTGAAACCTTGAACTATCACTTGATATTGTACTTGAACTTGTATATCTCTTATACTTGTGATGCTTGAATCTTGAATTGAAACATCTTGAACTTGTACTTGAATTGCATTATCTTGAATAAGAAGAAGATGAACTAAACAAGATACAGATTCCAAAAGGTTTTGGCACTACAAAATTTGACAATCATAGGAACTAGAAAATATAACAGTTACAGAATCGTCATATTTCGAGACCATTTGGGCATCTGTAAGTGGGATCGTAGTCTTCGGTCCTAAATTTTTTCCTTCCATCTCCTTGTCCAAAAGTAACCCTCATAACTCTCTATTCAGAAGACGAATTTAAACTATTTTAAGGTCATTGGAATGGTAACTTGTGAAGCTTCTAAATAAGACAAGAATGCCTAATTTTGAGACCGTTCGATATCTAAAAAGCACATTGGAACTCTTTAATCGTCATTTTTCAATTTGGATTATTATGCTTTACAAATCGCGGGATCTAACAGAGACGCTCATAACTCCCTCGTTTGATGTCAGATTAGGTCAATTTTTGGTCATCTGAATGGTACTTTAGTGTTCTTTCATTCCTGACTGGAATCATCATATTTCAAGACCATTTGGGCATCCGTAAGTGGGATCACAGTCATTGGTCCTGAATTTTTCCTTCATCTCCTTCTCCAATAGTAACCTTCATAACTCTCTCTTCAGTGGTTGAATTTAGACTATTTTAATCTCATTGGAATGATAATTTGAAAAGCTTCAAAATGGGCCTAGAATTAGCTAATCTCGAGACCGTTCGATATCACAAAAGCACGTTGGAAATTTATACTATTAATCTTTCCACATCGTGCGATCCAATAGAGATGCTCATAACTCCCTCGTTAGATGTCAGATTGTGTCAATTTTTGGTCATATGAAAGGCACTTTAGTGCTCTTTCATTCCTGACTGGAACTGTCGTATTCCAATATCATTTGGGCATCCATAAGTAGGATTGCAGTCGTCGATCCTAAATTTTTCCTTCATCTCCTTGTCTAATAGTAACTTTCATAACTTTCTCTTCAATGGTCAAATTTAGACTATTTTGAGTTCATTGGAATGATAACTTGACAAGCTTCTAAATGGGACCGGAATTGGTTAATTCTGAGACTGTTCGATATCCCAAAAGCATGTTGGAACTCTTCGATCATTATTTTACAATTTGGATTATTAATCTTTCCATATCACATGGTCCAATAGAGATACTTGTAACTCCCTTATTTGATGTCGGATTGGGTCAATTTTTGGTCATCTGAAAGGTAATTTAGTGCTCTTTCATTCCTGACTAGAATCATCGTATTTCGAGACTATTTGGGCATCTGTAAGTGGGATTACAGTCATCGGTCCTAAATTTTTCCTTCATCTTCTTCTCCACTAGTGTCCTTCATACCTCTCTCTTTAGTGGTTGAATTTAGACTATTTTAATCTCATTGGAATGGTAATTTGAAAAGCTTCAAAATGGGACTAGAATTGGCTAATCTCGAGACTGTTCGATATCACAAAAGAACATTGGAACTCTTCAATTGTCATTTTGCAATTTATACTATTAATCTTTCCACATCTTGCGATCCAACGGAGACGCTCATAACTCCCTCGTTTGATGTCGAATTGTGTCAATTTTTAGTCATATGAAAGGCACTTTAGTGCTCTTTCATTCCTGACTAGAACCATCATATTCTGAAATCATTTGGGCATCCCTAAGTGGGATTGTAGTCATCGGTCTTGAATTTTTCCTTCATCTCATTGTCCAATAGTAACCTTCATAACTTTTCTTCAGTGGTCAAATTTAGACTATTTTGATCTCATTGGAATGATAACTTGATAAGCTTCTAAATGGGACCAGAATTGGCTAATTCTGAGACCGTTCGATATCCCAAATGCATGTTGGAACTCTTCGATCGTCATTTTACAATTTGGGTTATTAATCTTTCCATATCACATGGTCCAATAGAGATGCTTGTAACTCCCTTATTTGATGTTGGATTGGGTCAATTTTTGGCCATCTGAAAGGTACTTTAGTTCTCTTTCAATCCTGACCGGAACCATCATATTCAGAGACCATTTGTGCATCCGGCTCACAGACTGGGGTGAGTTGTGCGATGAACCGACTGATATACTAGATCTATCCAAGGAAGCCTCGAATTTCTTTCTCAGTCTTGGGCGGTGGCATATTGATGATTGCCTTAGTCTTGGTCTCATCCACCCGGATACCATCTTCACTTACAATGAAGCCTAACAGCTTACCTTCGGTTGCACCGAAGACACTTTTTTACAGATTGAGTTGGAGCTTGAACTTTTCCAGCATGTCGAAGAGCTTTTTGAGGATCATGTCATCCACATAAACTTCTATTTCCTTGTTTATCATGTCATTGAACAAGGCAGTCATGGCTCGCTGATATGTAACTCCTGCATTCTTCAATCTGAAGGGCATGACCCGATAACAGAAAGTTCCCCATGGAGTGATGCAGGAAGTCTTCTCACGATCCTCGACAACCATCTTGATCTGATTATAACTAGATAAACCGTCCATGAAGGAGAAGATCTTGTGTCCAGCAGTGTTATCTACCAGTGTGTCGATGTGAGGCAGAGGAAAATCGTAGGGTTATTAGGGTCTCTAAAGTCAATGCATATCCTGGCTTTCCCATATTTCTTTGAAACTGGTACGATGTTTGTGAGTCATTCTGGGTAGTTGGAGACTACTAGGAATCCCACGTTGTATTGCTTGATGACTTCATCATAGACCTTCGGGGCCCATTCTGGCTTCATTCTCCTCAGCTTTTGTTTGACAGGCTTCATGTTTGGCTTTGTTGGTAGATGGTGCACCACCAGATCTTCATCGAGCCCTGGCATGTCCTCAAAAGAGAAGGAAAAGTTGGACAACCTTGGTTTCAGAAACTCCATCATCCTCTGCTTAAATTCTGGAGACAACGACCTTCTGATGTGCACCTCTCTAGGAGATTCCACTGACCCTAAGTTCATAATTTCATTGTCATCTGCTACAACATTGACCTTTGTTTCAAATTTTTTGAGAGAATCCTCAAATTCAAGAATTGTATCATCATTTCCCTCATTCGGGGCTTCATCCAAACCTATGAGTTCGAAGTCCAACTTGAGATCGAAATCATACGAGTTGACCTCAAACTCCTGCAATGTGTGTGAGATATTTGGCACAATGTTTTTTGAAAGTTTTTCTATTATTTTGGTATTTTTGAGGATTTTTTAATGTTTTAGGATTTTGAGAAATATTTGATTTTTTTTGTACTTTTGGGAATATGTGATGTTTTTGTGTTTTAAAATTTTTTTGATTTTTTTGTGTTGCCTAGGAGTCCCGAATAGGACGGTGTTGCGAACCAAGATTGGTCCTGTCCTAATTCGGGGTACTAACTGCTATTTATATTGGCATTTTTTTTAGGTCAGCATTCATGAATGGTCTACCGATTGATTCGATTGTTAGGGGGATAGCTATCCAACCTGGTTCCTTCCCCTTTCGATCCTGCTATTCTGATTATCTGTTCCTGTGGGTCATCTGTCCTGATGTCCATAATATCTACTGGGCTAGGCTCAGAGTCAGAATCTGATTCGATCTCTTCACCTAGAAGTTGGAGTTCTTATGGCTCCTCGAACTCCTCTTGTGATGGGACCTTAACATCTGTCTAGTCAAGGGCGAGCCACTTTCTTTTATCAATCCACTGGATGGGATGCTTCTGCCTCTTGTGTCGCTGAGCTGGTGGGGGGGACGTGTCCCCTTGACTGTGTGTGGAAATGGGTGTTTCTCCTATATCTCATGTAAGGGGCACTCCCGGCTTTGGGTCCTCTATGAGTGGACCCATTTCCATGCCCTTGGCTAAATGCGATGGGTCTGGGGGTTCTACCCCTTGCGTCGGATGTATTTTTGATGCTCTGAGGATCCTATCCTCTATGGCCAGACGAACTCATGGTTGAAATGTTTTAAGAGTTTGAGTCGTTGGAGGTGGTCCTCAAAGGAAATCACTGTGTCTTCACATACTGTCTCAGCCTTGATGAACTTAACGGGTGTACACTTAAAGGATTGACCCCTTTCTTGGCCTTTCAACCTGATCCTCTAGCGTCGGTTGATACCCCAATCCCTGTCACTGTACGTTGGCATGTGCCGATTTTACTATTATACCTTTCTCATGAAACTCAGTACTGTAGTTCAGGATTAATCGTTCGGCAGGAGGGATGACATACTCAGTAGTGAGGGGGCATGGATTAGCAATTGAGTTCACAATTTTAAACTCGAAACTGTGATATGATACATCACCCTCCTCATGCTGGACATCAATCACAGGGATGTTAGTTTCTAGGATATTGACCGCCACTAGTAGGACAGTTTCTAGCTTGGCCAATACTGAGATGATTCGATTTCCTGACAGAAATTTAACCCTTTGATGGAGGGTTAAAGGAATGGCTCCAACAGCATGGAGCCACGGCCGCCCTAACAGAAGGTTAAACGAGGCAGGAATGTCGATGACCTGAAATGTGATAAGAGTCATGTCCGGTCTGATTTACAATTTAATATTGATTTCTGCCTCAACCTACCTTCGGGAGTTGTCGAAGGCTCTGACGCTCATGGTGCTAGGTCTAAAGGAAGATGGTTTTATCCCTAACCGTTTAGCAGTCCTTAAGGGCAAACGTTAAGGCTAGATCCATTATCAATGAGCACAAGTGGGACTTTAAAATTTTTGTAACAGGCCACTATGTTTAGTGAGCGCCCGTGCTTACGACCCTCAAGTGGTAACTCATCATCAGAGAAAGTGATAGCTCGTGGTGTGAGGAGTTATCCGATCATACTTTCCACCATTTTGGAGGATACGTTAGGGGAGATATAGGCATCATTCAATGTCTTCGCAAAGATTTCTCAATGTGACCTTGATGTGCATAAAAGTTCCCAGATAGACATTTGTGCTAGAATAGTTTTAAGTTGGGCTGCTATGCCATAAGCAGCATTAGTTTTGCAAGTGGTTCCTAACAAAGTTCCCCGAGTTTCTTTTGGATTCTGGTTATCTCTCCTAAAGTACCTCCCGCTATTACCCACTTCGAAGCATTCTGGGTAACGCCATGGGACTACTCTTGGGTTGTAGGATGGAATCGCCCTTCCTTCCAGGTATATTAGTGGTTCCTGAGGCTGAGGGGTTGTGGTTGGGACCGTTTGTGGTAGACTTGATGATTTCTCTTGAGGTGCCACTGAGTTTTGGCGAGTTTGACATTGGGGTTTTCTTCCTCCACTTGATGTGTGGGAGAGACCCTCTGGCCATGTGTCAGTCAGTGAGGCATTAGGAATTTTGGAACTTGAACCGGGGGTGCCCCTTGCAAGGTTAGCGAGGCTAGATCAAGGAGACCTATTGGGAGAATGATAGGTTCAAAATTCGATCTTTTTAGATGTACTGGTGCTGAGTGTGCCCCTTGGGGGACAGGATACTACAAGTGTGACCTATTAGGTGCGGCTTCGAGGGTCACGAGAGGCTGAACTGCTGGTGCTGCTTCAATGAATATGAGGGATTGTGTTACTGGTGCTGCTTCAAGGACTATTTGTGGCCCAGGCGTTGGTGCATGTTGGTAACCCCATGTCCGCTTTGCTATATCGGTCATGATTGTTTGTATGGAATGATGTGGAGAGGGGTACATGGCTTACCCTCCTTCAATGTGGTTGATGGTAGAGGTGCTAGGTGTGCTGGGTCCTGCTTGATGTGATGGTAGGGGATTTCGAAGAATGTTGGCCTGAGTTGTATTGTTAACCTGTGGAGTGATCTCAATCTTCTGGCTTTCGATCAAATCTTGGACCGCATGTTTCAAAGTGAAGCAGTGGTCCGTCAGATGGTTAGGAGCTGGTGTTGCGAGCAATACTGATTTTCATTGTAACTTGGTGGCAAGGGATCTAGTGGAAGTCGTAGCTAGAGTGGTGTCAACAGCTGTTGTTGCATTAACATTGTCAGAGCCTGACTATATGTTTGTGCCAAAGGGGTAAACTTCCTTCCCAACATTGCCTGCTTGTGTGGACCTTGCGCATTCCCCCTGGGCTGTTGCTGTTGTTGATGAGGTGGCTGTCCCTGATATCCTTGTTAGGCTTGTTGTGGTTAGTACTGTCTATTTGCTTGTGGCTGATGTTGCCTATCTTGTCGCAGTTTCAGTTGTGGAGCATACTGATGGCCGTGAGTGTTGGCAATTATATTATTGACTTCTGTAGTGCGTTGCGCGGGAGCAGTGTCGTTTCCATTCCTATATCCAACAAGTTTTCCCTCGACTTTGTTTCTTCTGATTGTAGGGGTCTAATGTGGCCATGGGAAAATGGTTCCCAACCCGATCCCGGCTTCCACTTGTTCACCAGTCCGGATGAGTTGGGAAAATTTTACGTACGGATACAAGATTAGATATCCTGAACTGCTAAGATTTGCTAAATGTACGATCATGGATATTTTTTCCTCATTGTCGATGGGGTTTCTCATTCCGGCGGCCATGGCCCGCCATTGTCCTACATACGCTGATAATGATTCATCATTTTTTTGCCTTAAGGCAGCCAAGTCAGATCTTCTTAGAGCCATGTTCAGGTTATATGAGAACCTATCAATGAATGCCTGGGAAAGCTTCTCCCAGGTTCTGATTGATGGTTATCCAGTGATTTGTATCAATCCAAAGCATCACCTTTAAGAGATTTCTAGAAGAGTCATATCAAGGCTCCATCATTCCCTCCTACCGCATTGAGTTCCCCACAAAATGTTTTTAGATGTGCTGTGGGACACCCACTACCATCATACCTTTTGAACTTTGGTACCTTGAAGTTTGAAGGTACTCGGGCTTCTGGGAAGGGACAGAGATCCCTAAATTTGGTGGATGGATGGTCCACCCCTTGTTGCCTCTGGAGTTGAATTTGTACTACCTGTAGCTATTCTCATAGCTCCTTGGTCTCAGACTTACCTTGCAGTGGATACCTTGCCCCTTGTTAGTGGGCTTCTGCTGCTTCTTCTTCATGTGGATCCAAAATAGGGGGTTGTTGGAAGGAAGATGGACTCCCTGCGGTAGGAGGTAGCTAGAATTGAACATCGCTCCCTTTTGGAGGAGGGTGTGAGGTTCGGAAGTGGCTCCCACCTGGGGTATCTACTAACTCCGGAATGTTACTCCCATTAAGGGGAGTGAATTGGACTCGAAACTGGCCCACTTCATGGGCATCTGCTAGTTCTTTTATGTGGTTCCCGTTAGGGGAAACTTATATTATAGCTTGATTGTTGTGATGTATTGATACTACAAGAAATACCACTTTTAGTAACAAAAATTTTCGTCGCTAAAAGTCAATTTTTCGTAGCTAAAAACTTTTAGTTACGAAACTTTTCATCATTAAATTCGCCACTAAAAGACCAATGTAGAAGGGTTTTATCAGTGAAAAATTCAAATCGTCGCTAAAGCAAGCTTTTTAGCGCAAAAAATTTTCATCGTTAAAAAAACTGTACAAGACTTTTAGCAGCGAAAATTTTCACTACTAAAAAATTCGTTACACTTTTAGCGACGAAAATTTTTGTCGCTAAAAAAATTTCCAAGACTTTTAGCAGGAAAAATTTTTGCTGCTAAAAAATTATTCCAATTTTAGCGACGAAATTTTTTGTTGCTAAAAAATTGTAAAAGACTTTTTTAACAGGAAAAATTTTTCTAAAAAATTTGTTCCACTATTAACAATGAAAATTTTCATCACTAAAAAAATTTCCAAGACTTTTAGCAGTGAAAATTTTTCTACCAAAAAATTCATTATGGTTTTAGCGACAAAACTTTCCGTTGCTAAAAAATCTTTACATGGCTTTTAGTAGCGAAAATTTTCGCTGCCAAAAAATTCATTACGGTTTTAGCGACGAAACTTTTCGTCGCTAAAAAACCTTTACATGGCTTTTAGTAGCGAAAATTTTCGCTAGCAAAAAATTCGTTACCCTTTTAGTGATGAAACTTTTCGTCTCTAAAAAACCTTTACATGGCTTTTAGCAGCAAAAATTTTTGCTGCCAAAAAATTCATTACACTTTTAGTGATGAAACTTTTCATCGCTAAAAAACTTTACAAGACTTTTAGCAGTGAAAATTTTCGCTGCTGAAAAATTCATTCCACTTTTAGCGGCGAAACTTTTCATTGCTAAAAAAACTTTACAAGACTTTTAATAACGAAAATTTTCGCTGCTAAAAATAAATTACAAAACTTTTAGCTACGAAAATTTTCGTCACTAAAAGTCTCTTTATATATATATATATATATATATATATATATATATATATATATATATATATATATATATATATATATATAAAACTCAAAATTCCACTCAAATTTCCTGATATACACCTGTTAACAATATATTTCATCATATTCATCCTAATATACACCTGTTATATAATATATTTCATCATATTCACATTCACATCCATCTAAGTACAAAGACTATAGAAGTTAACTATCCTTTATTAGGATTAATCTAGGAGCAGTTCTAAACTTACATGGTTCCTATAAAAATAAATCACATGATACAATCCAGTTCACATGAGTGCAAGAAAGAAAAGTAACCATTGATTTGGAAGAAAAAAAGAACATTAATGTGCATCACTTCACAAAAACCTGCAACCCATCATTTCAATCACAGAATAAGTCAATGAATCACTTCACAACCATCCATCGATCTGCATCACTTCACAAGCATGTGCATTAGTTACAAAAGTCTAGGATCTATTGCAATAAGGAAAAGTCAATCAGTTACACAAATGAGTTGATGAACCAAGCTACAAATGAGTGCATATAGCCCAAGTACTACTCCTACATGTGGTGACAGGTTTGCATCGATGGCTATCAGTTTAGAAATGAGTGCACAAAAGGAAAGTAACCATTGATTTGAAAAAAAAAAAACCTGATATCATTTTGTAACCATTGATGGCTATCATTTCCTTCTTTTTTGCTATAAGTTATAGTAACAGCTTCCTTCTTTTTCCAATTAAAACGCTACTAGCAAAGAAGAATGGAAAATGTACCAATCACTTTCATAAAGAATGACAACATCCGTAGTGGCAAGGTTGATACCCAGACTAATGTATCAAGTAAATGCAATTTTGTTTGAGGTGATGCATAACAGAAAAGACCAACAAGTTTCCTTCTCACCCTATCAGGTTCGTCACCCTGTGTTTTCACCGGGACCCAAATATCAGGTTGATTCAAAACTCAGGTGGGCTACACCATGGGGAACAGTGGAGATGGGAGGCCCCACTGTTAAAATTCAGGACATTCCAACACTTATATGGGCCACACCAAATGAATTTAGAGTTTTTAGGGATGATTTTACACCATCCCCTATGACTTGCCCAACCTAAGTCTTGTATTGGACTTATTTTAAGGATCCACAGTGAAAATGTGATGGTGCACCTGGCAGACGGAGTGGATCTGATGCACATTCTCACCCATGTGGTCAACACAAAGAAGTAACATGTGCAGAAAATGCAGTGCAGAGATGGTATGTCTGTCAAAACAAAGATGTATTGTGAATTAAGTGTCAACTCAAAGAAGTAACATGTGTAGAAAATGTATTTCTCATACTCTCTAACATATATTATAACAACTTAGCAAAGTGACTTACCGATAATTACATTGATTTGCTAGTTTGGACTGCTTGAAACCTGCTCTTACTTCTTCAGCCTAATCCTAAAATGCAGTGCAAAGATGGTATGTCTGTCAAAACAGGGTTGCCACCATACATGCAGCATGGATTGTACATACAAGTAGAGAAATGCCATTAATATGCTCAAAGGACTTACTTGACGCATGATCTGAGCACCCTAAGTCTTGGAGTTATTACAGCTTAATAACTTTATACATATGGGAGACTAAACATCTGGATTACCTTTCTAGACTGAACATCTGAATAATGGAGCTCATCAGATCACCACAATGGATCACATAACCATTGGCTCCACTTTTACAAATTGAATAACCAAGCACACTATGCACAAAATTTACTAAGCCAAAGTGCATGTGAAGCCCTGACCATCCGCATGCCATACGTGCGCAAGATTCAAGCATTCCATTCGATGGGCCTCACTGATTGCATGATTTGATAGTTTTTCTAAGTCATGGTTAAAGGAGTCAACGATTAAGGTCTTAGTCGCATAGACACCGTGTCTGACGGAGCATATATATGATGGTACCCTCGCTCAAAAATCAATTCTTTAAAAATAAAAAAATTTATGATCTGGACTCAAAAATTAGTTATATCCAAATCTCAGGTGGACCATACAACAGGAAATAGTGTTCATTGAATGCCCACAAATAAAAACTTTCTTAGGCCCACCGTAATGTTTAGTTTCCATCCAAACCGTTGGTAAGGCAAGAAAAAATAAAAAATAAAAATCAGAGATCGTCTTTATCCAAAAATTAACACAATTTAAAATTGGAAAGAAATCAACTTAGATTGGCTGTTAAAAAAAAATAAAAAGAAAAAGAAAAACTTCTCAATAAGGTAACTTGCAAACCCAGCAAAACTTAGAAGCTATATTTGACTTGAATTTAACCCAAATGATGAACTCGTCAGACAAAAATCTATTACAAACTTGTTACTGTCGCGTTCATTAGCTAATCCGTGTCCATAGACACCTCTCATAGACATGCACGCCATGCATGCGAAACGTCATTTTCAAACCAAACAACACTCGCTATTTGCAAATCTCATGCAACCACTTCATTCCCCCACTCTCTCCCTCGATTTCCCCACTCTCACCTCTCCATCTCTCTCTCTTGAAGTAAAAAAGAAGAAAAATAAAATAAAATCTCTTTTATATTTTTTCAATCCATCTTCCATTTTCTTCTTAACAAGAAAATCCATATTTACTAATATTCCCATTTTTCTATTTTTCAAAAGAATGAGTTCAGACTCCAAAAGCGTCGGCTCCAGCACTCATACTTTCAGCCCAAAACCTAACCAAGAAGGACTCTAAAATTACTAAGTACTCATAAACATCCATTGCAAGCATTTTCTGTCTATGTGCATGACGAACATACTATTACGATTAATCCTCTTATGATGACAAAAATGAGTTTTCTCATCCGCAATAGCATGATATAGGAATCGGATAAACGCCTTACTTGCTTCTAATGAAATTCCACTTTTCAATGTTCTTAAAAGCTAGAGACAATTCACACTGAGTACAATACTAGCCTTCCTCATGGTTTACCTGAAGTTATATTAATAGTTCATGTTGAAGAAATTAAAAAGATGATGATGATGCATACTCACAGAACATGAAGGAGAGATGTATGGACATCACTACTATGTGTTCATAAGTTCACCCTTTGCTTTTGTAAATAAATAATTAACAAATAAAAATAAATAAAATTTGTTGAGTCCCATTTAGCCAGCAAATGTGTGACATTTGTAGCATTTGTTGTCTAAAATGTAGCTACCATTAAAACATGAGCTAGAATTCAAATAGTACACAATTCTTAATGTCTGGTTCTCATCCACCATATGGCATAAATTCATAGCAAGTTGGCAACCCAGACAATACAAATTACCCAAAAAATAAAGAGCATACAAAATAACGAATTGAGGCCCCATTGTTGAATGTAGCCCAAATCCACACTTGATTCTACGATCTTAACAATTTGATATTGCTCATTGAATTTGGGCCTCTAACCATTTTATTTTTTAAATGCCAATTTGATAGATAAATGGTGTTGAACTACCATTGTATCTTCAGTTTAAATCTGTAGTGTTTCAGTAAGCACAATAATCAATAACTTAAATGTGCATTTTGTTAAATGTAAGCACTTAAAGATTACTTCCCAATTAATAACATAAGAACAAATCCTAGCATGATCATGGGACCTGTGACTGCATAAACAACACATGACCATCAAGCAATACGCAAAGGTCTGAAACAATCAAGTCAAGAAAAAGGCAAGGACCTTAAACGAATAATTTTCACAAAAATAGATTCCTAGTTGAATTCTTACCTCGAGCACAACATCAGGATTAATTTCAGAAAGGGTCTAAATAGCAGCGTCTACCTTGTTCATGCAAACCTGAGATGGAAAAGAAATAAGGTGCATAGATGGTTGCTTCCCACTGTAGGGGCCATTATTACAAATCACAGATTGTTCTAAGGGTTCACTACTTATGCAAGTTATAGTTAAACTACATAATAACAATAAAATATAAGATAAAAATGGTAGAAATCATTCTCCATATGACCTTCCTGCATGGGCCCCAAGCCGATGCCATTGATAAGGTTAAGAATTCGATATTTGAGTAGGTAAGTGTTATCAGCCAAATTTCAGTGGGTGGTCTTTGGTTGATGTTTTTAAAGAGTGGCCGAGAGTGGTCAAGACTCAAGAGCCATCCTCCAATGTTAGATGGACAGAGATGAAGAAGAACCCCTAGCTTGGTCTTTGCATGGTATTATAAATGACACCGGTTTTTGTTTATCCATGTTAAATATTTCATTTAACAAGATGATGCTAGAATCTAACAATGTAGGTCTGACTTTAGCTCGTCAGGGCTCTATTAGGTCTTCCCTATGACTTCTCTGTTCACCAGCAACTAACAACATCAAAGCATCTTTTAATCTGAAAGTGAAAAGAAAATTCTAATCAGCCCAACTTTTTGAAGCTATAGAAGTCAGAACCATGGATCTCTTTAAAATATGACAGTGACTAAGAAAAATGTGTAACTTTTCAGCTAAATCACAAATTTTAAAGGGCTTCTTAGCCCATTAGCAACTCTAGAACCCAAGAGATACATGTGTCATATGAAGGAAACACATGTTGAGCCGATGAAATCTGTAGTAGTGTATAAGTCCATCCTGATGACTGTAAAAGGGTTTTAACTTAGTCTTGTGAGTTTCTTTAATGCATCAATACATGGCTAGATTCTTTTTTTTTTTTGGATTATCAATTGTCTGAACACTAGAGACCACACACACTCAAATGAGCCATATGAAAGCAGCATCAATAACACAGGCAAAGAAACCAGATTGATTGTTACTATTTTTGAAAATTCCTCTACAATAATAAAGTGATTTACCTTGAGTACCGAAGAGGAGAATAATATACAAGATATAACTGGACTCATTTAAAATACAATGAAAATCAGAAAGTGGATAGCAGCCTCTTCGAGTTGATTTCTTTTGAGATTTAAAATTATGGTTTTGGCCATTTGAGCCCATTTCTTGTTATATAGAGACATGTCTAGAAGCAGCAGAGAATCATGAGAGTGAGTGGAATTCTCATGGCATGCTTGGAAATTGGAAACCCAAGTTTGGCTAGTGAGGTTTGGTTGAAATGGAAACATGAAGTGAAAATCTTCAGCATCAAGGTAATCCTACAAGCATATATTGTCTAAAAAACAACCTAGGTCCTTTAGTCTTCCAAACTCCAGTTGGGCCACAGAATAACATTGCTACAATGGGTTTTATCAGGGTCCTTCAGCCCAATGTGGGAGAGATGGCATTGACGGCATCATCTTGGCCAATCATACGTTTCCTAAGCTGCACAAAACAAGATGGATTAGAGGGTTTTCCTTTGATGTGATGATTTTTGTTGTTTGGATAGCACAAAACAAGATGGATTGGACTTTACTTTTCCATAACTTAGATTCTTAACACTAGAAACAAGGTGAGTATTGTAAGAAGAAAATGAGATTTCCACGTACTACACAAACAGTAAAAAAAGCATATGTATTCCTCCCAAAAATAAAAAGTAAATAGGAGTCTGGATTCATTAATCATGTAACTAGTGTAGCAAAAAAAAAACAAAGAATTACATATGCTTGTGTCTTTCTGAAATAAACAGAGGCGGTTTGATAAAATCGCAGAAATAATCAACCATGCTAGTTAAAAAAACATGGATATTTGATTTTGATCACTTCAAATAAGAAAGAAGAAAGAAAATTGATCACTTTCAACGAGAAAAAAAAAGGATGTAAGGATGATTAATCTGACATGATAAATATTAAAAACTACCATTAATGGTTCCCACCTTTACTTTTGGAATGAGACAGCCCTTGGATTCATCCTTCATTTCAATTGTAGACATCAAAATCCCTACTCATGATGGAAAAATAGATTATTATTATTAATTCATAAGCGTTGACAAGGGAACATGATAGGCAACAACCCAAGTTGGACTTACTCTTCTCAATAGCCAGCCCTCTTTCTTCGGAATCTCTGCAATTGTGATGGTCGTAATGATTGCTGAGGTAGAAAAAGCATGCAAGTTGAGCTAACATAATGGTGATAATAAATAACTCAAGAATGTTATTGAATCTCAAAACCTATATAAATGATACCAACCCATTTATTTGGTTCTATACTTCAATTAATCATGTTAATAACCTATGAGGATTTATTTTTTTTAATAATCTCCTACTTGAAGAATCGAAAAGTTTGGAACTTTGAATGAAAAACCCTTTTTTTGGGTAGTAAAAAATCTATGAAATTCTTGTAGTTGTGTAGAAATGTGAGCTCAATTAAGATCAGCGATTGTCAAATTTCTGAATTGATCATAAAATGGTGGGTCCTACTTTTCACATAACCAAGTATAACATCCCAGCTTGTATGATTCAACTGGGCCCACAAGTAGAGATCCCAGCTTTATGTATACCTCAATATTAATGATACTAAACATATTCTACATAAAACTTATTTCCATGCCAATGAGCAGATGGTATGATTTTTGTCTTATGACATCCAAGAGTAAAAAGTCTCAGGAACTTACTGGTTTATCCTCTATGTGATCACCATTGGGTTCAACCACCTTTTTAGCAAGCCAGCCCAATGTGAAACTGTGAAACTATGAAATTTGAATTTGACAAACTGTGAAATTTTGTAACATTATGATCAATTACCAAAAGACATGAGTAGATACAAAAGAACTCATCCAGCCCAAATCAAATAGACAAAAACCCAACAGTTCCTCATTCTCACCCCTTGAGCAGATTTTCAAGAAGCAATGGTGGAAACAAAAGCAGGGGAAGATACCATTCCAGCCCAATGTTCTCTTCATTGCTTCAAATGTAACTTGTTTCCATTCCTGCCTCTATATTTTATAATCCTATTCATTGAAAATCCCATGGAAGAATTGTTGAAGGCTAAAATTGAATGTTACTTGATTTATAAAAATAAAAAATAAAAGGAAGCACAAATGATCCGCTAGAAAACAAAAGGCCACAGTATTATTGTATCAAATATGTAAGGCATTGTATCGCCATTCTTCCAAGAAGATACAAGAGCCTGCATTCAAATTCCAAAAACAATCAACAACTGAAATTGACTATTTTATTAAGACATGATACTTGCTAAATAACTGTATTTTTATTTCTAGTTGTTTTAAATGGAAGCATGAAAATAAGTAACACCACATAGTACTGATTTTATTTTATTTTTAAGATTGTGACTGCATGAAAAGAAAATCTCCTTATTCAACTAACACATGATACTTGCAAATGATTACATGCATACATCTCTGTATGTGGTTGTATTTCTGGCCTGTTCACCATGGTAGCGGCAATCAATTGCAACAGCTATATACCTCAAGAAGTATGCCCCTGAGGAAATGAAATTGGTAGTTGAGAAGCCATGCTATTGTGAATTCTGTATAATGAAAAATGAAGGTCGCCATTGTGGATGGATCATAGCTTAAAATCACACTGACCAGACGATCTGAGTAATCAGGATCCACTTGTCAAGTCTCTTTTGAGATTCTGAGTAATCAGGATCCACTTTATTGGAATTGTTAGGATTTACAGTAAGGACATCCGTTGTGTCCATCCCTGGGCCCACCAAAACTTTGCCCTTTCTAATTCTATTGGTCAATCATCATGCAATACTTTTAGAGGACCCAGAGGACCAAAGATATGTACAATATTCTCCAAAGGGCAAGAGTTCACTTGGCATCCTCATGCAACTATTTCACAAGCATCTTTGCATCATCTCTCATGGACAAAAATAAAAAAAAATAAAAAAAAATAAAAATCATGCAGTGTCACCCTAAAATTAACAGAAAAAAAGCACTAGAACTACTGGCACAACTAATGCAACAAGAAGGAATATTCATTCCATAGATTTACCATTCCATATTTTGTAAATTGTAAGATTAAAAAAAAAAAAAAAAAAAAAAAAAAAAAAAAAAAAAAACCCAACATCAGGAATTTTCTAGGCAGGTGAATATTGTGATAATTTAATCATAATTGGGCTCCAACATGATGCAGTGAGTCAAAAGCAAACATGACAAATCCAGTGATCATAATCTGGCCTTAATAGACCATCTTAAAGTCACCATTGAAAACTTGGCTGGATCATCATCCTCCGCCACAAGTAACTAGTGAGAATTTCGATATAAAGACAACATGAAGTGGGCCACCATTCATTCATCAATCTCACCGTTTGTTCCAATATACCTGAAAAGTGTTGAGAAAAGAGACGAGCCCTTGAGAGGAGATTGAGCAAGATCTCAATGTTGAATTAGCTCCTTTATTTCTTTCTACATCTGCACAATAAAAGGTCAAGTCATCTATGTTTAGGCCATAGAAACTTTGGCTCTCTAAATGCCAAACAATTTTGAATCCAAAAATCAAAAATTGGATTTGGGTTTTGAATTTCTGCAGTTGAGGACCTAGGAATTTAAAAACCCAAAATGAAAGTTACCATTTTCTAGCATTGGAGAGCCAAATTCAAAGAAACAAAATAACTAAATGCCATTTCAAAGTCATCTTCCAGAAACAAAGGAAAAAAGGAAAAGAAAAGAAAAATCCACTTGAGTTCTTTAGAATATGTACCATAAAGCTTGAGTTATGTTTCAACATCATGGATCCCACCTAAATAACCTCCACTACTGCCATCGAGCTGTGTATCAATCAGCCGCCTCCTTTTCTTGGTCATCGTTTCTTCAAGAATTCAACTCAACAAACATAAAAATATTATCAAAAAGATCCCAAACCAATTTCCAAAGAAACCCAACTTCAATTAATTGAAATCGTCAATGAAAATAGAGAATTCTGCATGAAAAAAAATAAAAATAAAAAATAAACCTTTTTCTATGGACACTTCAAGTAGTTTTTTTTTATTTCATGAATGACTAAAATATATGTCCAACAAGAAGAAAGGATAATACATCAGCATCTTCTCAGTTTTGAATGCACACGGACACTCCACAAACAACTTTTGCTGAAATTTCTTTCCATCCATCAAGGATTACATGGACTCATTTTAAATTTTCTTATTCTTTTGGCAAACCAGGTGATGATTGTGGAAATCAGTCCTCTACTTCTCAATGATCTGTATTTTCTAGAAGAATTATGTACATGATTGTTGTGGCCACAACATTTCTTCAGTGGTATTTCCCTTAAACTTTAATCAGAATTGCAACATGGGTTTGCAAGGAAGCAACTGACTCTGAAAATGCTAAAGACCCAACATTCCCTTTATTGTTTTGTTGTCATGAAAAAAATCAGTTAGTCCAATTTTCTATTTTTATGAATTATTGATTGTATTATTTTCTTTCCAAAAATTAGGTCTCCGCCAAAACTTCTTGAGGTTATCTTACTTGAAGACCTTTTCGTGAGCATCGCTTTGTCATTGAGACAAGAAATGAACTATGCTTTTATCATTGGGACTTCAGAAAATATCTGATGGTAATTTTTCTCATACAAAGATATCTTAATGCTCTTGTTATTTGGACATATATTGATGTTAGGAAAAAAAATCTGTGCATGTGATTGTGGGCTTGTGGGTTGTTTCTATAATTGGTAGTTGATTCAATTTCTTGACTCTTCTACATAGGTCAGTTCTCTTCAATTCTAAAATGGAAATTCTAATTTGAAATTGGATATGAGTTGCTTTCTTGTTTTGAATGTAGCTTACCTATTATATATACGTATGTTTGCATATGAAATGTAGGATGTAAGTTTTCATGGTCATGAATAAAACCATTTTTTGACTCATGTTCTGAAGAATGCCATTTGTCTTTTGACATTGCAACATTCATGGATGGTACAAGGATGCAATGGACTTTTTCAAATAAGGACTCGAAGATGGAGCAGGCACGAGAGATTGTTGTGAAGCTAAAGGAGAGGTTTCCTAGAACTGCCCAGATGTGGAAGGATTTGGAAGATGGTTGGCCTCGAAAGGGAAGACGATTTAGTTTGTTTGGTTGAGGTGAGACTGAGTAATTGAATAACCATTATGATTTTTCTCATCTCTTCTTGATTAAGCTAAATGTCTGCATTTACATCAATTGTGCATCTAAACACACCCTAGTGCAACTGTCACAACTCCACAGCATCAAAACTCCTGTTGAACTTCAGCTGGACCAAACCCTTAATAACCATGGTTTTACTTTCCCTTTCCCACAACTCCACAACATCAATCCCATTATTTCATGTAGATTCAAGAAGGCTCTCCCGTGGTTTCAAGAGTTCTTTATAAATTCAAGGTATTTATTGACTGATGAAGACGGCGAACAACCTCGACACATCCTTCCATGTATAAATTTACAATATGTTTTGTTATATGGACTGTTTGAAGTAGTTCCAATCATAGAAACAAATAGGATTACTAAACCAGGTGGCCTGTAGCCGTCGATGTTTGTCCAATTAGTTTTATCTAGGGTGGTACATGGATGGACCGTGTTAGTACTTGGATAAGCTACAAACAATTTACAGATTATCCAAACACCATAACCTGTTTATCTGTAATCAAAGCTAAATAAGATAGGCTGTAAATTCTCTATAACTTTGCACCTGTAATTCAATCACCTGTTATCGGATTACAGCTATAAAGATTTTATGGGAATCCAAACAATTGTAATTCAATTACCTTTTATCGGATTACAGGTTAAAGATTTTATGGGAATCGAAACAATCCATTAGGACCATTTAATCCGCAGGAACTTTGAAACTCCATCTGCAGGGTGAGATCTAATCACCATACACTTGGAACGATGATTGGTTCAAATTGAGATGTCTCTGGTGCGATCCGATCTTTCCATTTACCAAATGAAACAAATAATGGAAAAACAGATGGAAAGAATGGATTTCTCAAAAACATGACGGCGAGCCCCACAATTATCTCAATACCCGCCATTTCCTTTTGTGCGGCCTACTTGAGTTGTGGACCTGACTCTTTTTTGTGTCCACTTCCTAAAATTATCTGGTGAAATTAGTGAATGGGGCAGATTTATGGGCCACACAAAATTTTCAAGGGAGAGTTTCTATGTGGGTGTTCAATACCACACTGGTTTGTGCTTGTGGCTAGTACCTGTGCTTTGGATCTGCTTTATTTTTGGGTCCACACACCCTTAAAGGATATGGTTAAAGTGGTGAACGGGATAGAATTGTCACATCTAACTAGGAAACATATACAAATATCTAAATCCCCAAATTCATAAATTAGAAATGAGAGAGAGAGAGACTAACCATTGTCGGATCAGAGCTAGAGATGTCTTTCGATCTAGATTTCATCTCCTTCTTGTTGTTGTTGATCTTCTTCTTCCTCTTTCGAGTTCTCTCCAAGTATCTGTCACAGATCTAAGGTGGGTTTGTGGTGAAAGGGGGATTTCAAAACCTTAACAAGAGAGAGAGAGAGAGGTGTTGGGAAACAGAGGGATGGACGCGCGAGAGAGAGGGGTTGGGAAATCGAGGGCTGGCCACGAGAGAGAGAGAGAGAGAGAGAGAGAGAGAGAGAGAGAGAGAGAGAGAGAGAGAGAGAGAGAGAGAGGGTTTGGGAGAGGGGCGGGCATGCGAGAGAGGTTTGAGGGATTTGGGTTTTGGGAGGGGAGGGCAGGAGATGTGGATTTGGGGAGGGGCGGGCATTTTTAGGAAACAGATTGGCTACTTCCCCTGCCACCAGCCATTGCCTGGTGGTTGGTGCTCTATGGGCCCCACTATGATGTATGTGTCTCATCCATTCCGTCCATATATTTTTATAGATCATTTTATTGTATGGAAGGAAAAACGAGTTATATCTCAATCAAAAATGAACCACATTACAGGAAATAGTGTTTAATGAACATTGACCATTAAAAACGTTTTGGGGGCCACAATTTTTGGATCAAGCTGATATTTATTTTTTCCCTTCATCTAGGTATTGATAACCTAATCAACAGATTGGATGTCAAATAAATAGTACATTAGGCCCTAGGAGGATCTTAATAGTGGATATCCAATCATTATTTTTTCCTAGTGGTGTGGTCCACCTAAGATTTATATCCCTATAATTTTATTTTTTGTAAAATATTGAAATCATCTGTAAAAATGGATGAATGGAATGGATGAAACACATACATCATTGTGGGCCCCACGGAGCACTGACCACGGAATGGACAGTGACACCCACCATTGAGACTTTCCTAAGGCCATTATGATGTTTATTTAAGATCTAACCTATTAATAAGTTTTTTTTTTTTTTTTAAAAAGACATGGATGATTTGAGAAAATTCAAATATCGATACCAAGACCTCAGTGTTAAAACCAGGTATGTTTCACTCAGTCTACCACTTGAGCTATGGATCAGGGTGTTAACCAGACCGAGTTCAAGCTTGCCCAAGCTTGACTCGACTCGGATCAAACCCAACTCAAATCAAACTAGTTCAATGACTCGGTTACTTTGATATTGTTGTTACTCACCAAGTGTTTGATGAAATGACTCAATGAAATGTGGCTACGATGATTTATGTGCTTTATCCACACCGTCCATCCATTTTTCTATATCAAGTTAGGGCATGAGCTCAAAAATGGGTTAGATTAAAATCTCAAGTGGACCCAACATCTCGATGGATTTATGAACCACATCTTAACAAATAATGGAGGGGCTGGATTTATGAACCACGTCTCGGTGGTCCCAACAAATGATTATGAATATTTTAATGGAGGGTAATCCCTCTCAACTTTTATATGTGGTGTGGTCCAAAAAAGTCACGGATTGACTTGATTTTTGAGCCTCAGCTCCACCATGGAATGGTGCATCTAACTGATTGGGTACATTTATTTTTACAACTCATTTTAGCAGTTGTGCCCCAAACTTAAAGCTATCCACAGCTCAAGTGGACTACACCATAAGAAATAAAGGGGATAACGGCATTCACCATCAAAACTTTTCTAAGCCCCAAAGTGATGTTTATTTGTCATCCAACCTATTCATAGGGCTGAAAGTCGAGCGGGTTTCATCGGGTTGGTGCTCAACCCTTGCCCAACCCAAGGTACTTCAACCTTAACCCAACCCATCCCAACCTCGAGTTAGGAATTCTCATCCCAAGCCCAACCCAAGCGGGTTCGGTCGGGTGAATACATGCTAATATTTTAATGATTACATTAGTTTATTATATTTTAATACACATCTTATTTTTTATATTTATAATTTTATTAATTATGTATGTCATTATTTATCATAAAGAACTTCATTTATGATAAACAAACAAGTTAAAATATAGGAAACAAGTTAAAATATAGGACAACTACTCATTTAAAAGTCGTGTTGTGTAGCACACAATCTATTTAAGAGAGAGAAAAGAAACATTTGTACATCCAAACAGCCTGAGCCCGACCCAAGATTTATCAGGTTGGTGTTTGTATAGCCCAAGCATAAGATCGGACACAATAAATCTTGCCCAAGCTCAACCCAATGTCAGGTCGGTCACGAGTCGGTCAGGTTCAACCCGCCCAACTTTCAACCCTACCTATTCATAAGGTTACAGGGACATAGATAAAGGGAAAACATATATATATAACTTGATCCAAAACATTTGCATCCCTTAAGAAATTTCAACAATAAGTGTTTAATTTACACTCTTATGTTGTGGTCTACTTAATCTTTGGATGTATTTAAATTTTGAGCTCGTACCCTAAAAAAAGTACTAAAATGGATAGACAACATCAATAAGACACATAATTTGGGATAGGGCTCACAAAGTTTACTTAATATGCTACACTGTACTGAATTACTCTCATGAGTGTGTGGGCGTGTGCGTGTGTATTAAAAAAATTAATAATAAATTATAAAATTATTAATAATAAATTATAAAATCCTCCTAAGGCCCAATGTACTGTTTATTTGGCATCCAATATGTTGATTAGGTCATATGGGGCCAGATGAAGGGAAAAAATAAAAATACTAATTTAGATGATGAACAAGGCTAGGATGATGAACAAAATTTACATGAGCGAGGGAAGCAAATAAAGACAAAAACAAGGTATGACCTAAATATAATTAACTTGTAGGACCAGCAACCTGGAAACGATGACTGATACACAACATGCAACAATTACCAGCCATAGAGACATCAGAAACCTTTTGTGACCTACTCGTCTAGATGGATGAGGTCAGTATGGACATGAAAATGAAGGATATTGTTAGCAATGCAATGGAAATAGGAAACAAACATGCAAAAGCCAATGCACCAGATCCATTTTTTCAGACCTGTTAAAAATTTGGATCGAATTCGAATCAACTCTTTTTGACCCATTTAGTACAAGTCAGGTCAGTTTCCTAATGCAGTACAGTACCCAATTGGTAATAAATTAGTTTTAGCCATAGTTATATGCATTAATCAATTAATGTCTCCAACTGGTTGGACTATAAGTTATGGTCCACCCAGTGCATAACTACGAACCTTTTCGAGTGTGTGTGACATCTACCCCATCGAATAGGTTGGCCTCATCATGAGGGTCATCTTATGCAAAAATCCTCCACATATACTCATCGAGTGGGCACACCTATATTTTGCTATTTATCAAATGGCTAGAAATTGTTTTCAATGGTGGATCACCATGTGAGTAGATAGGGATGATTTATGCAAATCCCCATCGTGGGGCCAAACCTGTCCATCCATTTTTTTTATCCACACTGTCCATCCATTTTTTTCATTGTCATGCAGAGGTCAAGCCAAAAACTTGAAAAACCAAAGCTCAAGTGGACCATACCACAAGAAACAGTGGAAATACTGATTTAGACTGTTGAAACCTTTCTAGTGCCCATAGTGATCTTTATTTGTCATCCAACATGTTCATGAGATCACAAACACCTGGATGAGGGAAAAAAATCAGCATGATCCGTAACCTTTGTGGGCCCTCAGAAATTTTCAATGGTATACACTCAATTCACACTATTTCCCGTGGTGTGGTCCACTTGATCTTTAGATATAGCTAATATTTAGGATCAGGACTTAAAATTAAGTATTAAAATGGATGGACAGTGTGGATCAAATACATATATCATGGTGGATCCCACAGAGTTTACACACTCAATCCCTTCCTGCAAAATACTCAGACGGGCACAAGTGGGTAAGAGTTCTTGAGAACTTTTTGAGAATTCATCAAGGTGTGACTTGAGTCCAAAATCCGAATGGTCCACATGATGCAGAACTCCATGAAACCTCATTGACCCAACTTTTACTTTAATTCAAAACATTGGTGGGCCATGACAAATGAAAACATTTTCCTACCTTGATTTGCATCTCTCTTTTATATGGCCCACCAGAGTTTTAAATAGGTTTGAAAATTGGTCCCTGATGGTTTCATGGGATGCTGCATCACATGGACCGTTCGGATTAGAGGTCCATGACACGTGTGAAAAAAATGAGCACATGTGCAGGTGCGTATAAGTGAGCTTGCCTTGTTGAGTAACGTCAAGCCACTGCCGTTTTGAAAGAGAAAAAAAGGGTTGATGAAACCCTATAGCTATCAGTGAGGAGGAGACGGAAGGGGGTAATTACAGCACCAAGATTGCAGAGAGGGAGGGAGAGAGATTGCAGAGAGGGAGGAAGGGAGGGGGAGAGATTGCAGAGAGGGAGGAGGAGAGAGCTTAGGATGGAGAGGTGAAACCTTCAGGGGAGTCTCCACAAGAACTCAGTTTGATTAAGGTAAGTCCTTCCCCTCAGAACCCTAAACATTATCTCAATTGATTTTGTTCTTGCTTTTATTTAAAAACAAATAGATCTTGTGCTTTCAACAGCTTCTAGCTACAAATATTACTTGAATCTCGTTCGATTTTGAGGTGGGGAAATGATTTTTTTTTTCTTTTTGATGTTGCTGTCGTAATCCCTTTTGGAAATCATTTTTCCCTGTGTTCTATGTTGGAAGATGTTGTTGATGCATGTAAAATGTGGGATAATGATTGATGCCCGCCAGTTGTTTGATGAAATGCATGAAAGGAACTTAATTTCTTGGAACACCATTTTAGGAGGGTCGAACGATCAGTGAGGGGACATTTGCAAAGGTGAAATTCACACAGAACATGGAGACTGGAGAGAGTGTGGCCATGAAAGTTCTTGCTAAAAGCACCATTCTCAAGCACAAGATGGTAGACCAGTAATTTTGATTCGTTTCTGCTCTCTATCTCTCATTTGAATCTAGTTTTTTTTTTGGGTATCTTGGGGTTCATAAAAATCCACAATTTTACAACAAGTGACGATTCTTTAAAATCGAGTAAATGTAAGAGAAATGGCTATTAGAATTTATATGAAGTGATGTCCCGAATGTCCCGGATGTTGACCAATATGAACCATACACCATATGAAAACCTCCAAGTATTCATTAAAAGTGACAGAACTGGGAAATTTTAAAGATCGACAAGTACTACCCAATAGTAGAGAAAAGCACAATTATCCAACCTACAGAGGACATAATGCAAATGGTTACTTGAACAAGAGGAGCATGGAATTCCTTACCAATTGCAGCTGGGCATTGTTTCTTTTTTGCAATTCTTTCCTCCCTGCTTAGTGGTTTTTTGAATCCAAGTTCAACTGTTGCTATCTCTCGCTCTTTTCTTTGGGCTGCAAGGCACTCTTCAAAGCTATATGCAGTTAACATTAAATGCATCAGTAAAAATTGTTAAGCTCAAGGATGAAATTTTTTCAAAGTCCAGCTTGAGAATCAGTTCTCATGTTTTCTTTTTCCTTTCTCATCTAGCTTTGTTAATTTTAAATCACCTATTAAGAAAGAACAAAACTGTCCTTCTGACTACCGTCATATCTCCAGTAGGGAAACTTCGACTCAGCAATGATTGTATAGTGTTCAAGTACTGTAAAAAAACATGTACAATGGACAAAATGAATGGGAAGTCGACAAATAAACTCTAAAGTAGAAATAAAAATATACAGATCAACATACAGACACTCTACTATGTATGCATGTGTGTTTTTGTAGACACAAAGTGGAAGGTGAGATTTGGGGTGATGGGTTTTTGAGTTGAGATGGTAAAAGAGATGGGTTTGATTTTTTGAGTGGTATTTATTGTTGTGTACATGGTTTCATCTTTGGAAATGATGTGTGGATGAGTACATACATATATACCATACACATGCATACATGTGTGTTTGTATGGAAGAAGAAAAGAAGGTGAGATTTGGATTGGTGGGTTTTTAAGATGAAATGTGAGAGAGGTGAGTTTGTTGTTTTAAAATGGTTTTTGGTGTTCTCTACATGGTTTTCAGCTTTGGAAATGATGTTTGTGTACATACATACATACATACATATACATACATCTTAGGTATATACAAATTTACATATATGCATGTGTGTATATGTATGGAATCAAGGGAGCAAGGTGAGTTTTAATTTTGTTTAAACATACATACATACATACATATATACATGCAGACATGTGGAACCAGGTGTTTTGGAGTGGTGGGTTTTTTAGTTGTTATACACATGGTTTCCATCAGTAAGAATGACTATAAGAAAGTAAGAGTTCTATGTCACGCATGTATAGCTTATGTTTCTCTTTGTTGTTACATACATCCACATAGATGCATATCGCTTGGTTTGGGCATTGCAATTTTTATTTTCATTTTCCCTAAGAATCTGCCACCTGAAACCAGCATGAAAATTCCCTGATCCATGTTCAAAACACAAAATTATTGTCAGCCCATGTGATGCAGTTGGTGACTTTAGCTTAAACACTGAGAAACAAATATGGTGATATGTACATGAGGCTGTTGAAGTTTAAGAAACGAAAGTATTATAATTTTTTTGAAATTCATGGATTTAATGTGGGTTAGATTTAGGTTATAGGTTAAGGTTAAGGTTAAGGTCTAGGTTAAGGTTATAAGTATAGGTTAAGTATATGTTATAAGTTTAGGTCTAGGTTATAGGTTAATGTTTTGGGATTTGAGAATAGGTTTAGGTTAAGGTTATAAGTATGGCTTATAGGTTATAGGTTTAGGTTTAGGAAATTGGGTTCGGGTTCGGGATCGGGTTTAGGTTTAGGTTAAGGTTATAAGTTTAGGTTAAGGGTGTAATTTAGGTTAAGGGTGTGGTCCCTGCAAATACAAATATAAATAAGATATATCTGTTTATACCTATATTTAGGATTAGGGTGTAATTTAGGTTAAGGGTGTGATCCCTGTAATTCAGTTATACTTGCAATGAATTTTTATGAGTACTAGTGTAACATCCCAAAAATTGGGAGTCGAGCATAAACTCCACTCCCGAGTTCCAGAATATCACTTATACAACATTTTCAATGATGGATGAATGTTGTTCATATTAGTACAGAAAACATGAGTGGGATTAGACCAAAACAGCATATCATACTCCAGAGACAGTTAAGTTTCTCAAGCGGAAGACTGACAAATATATAAAATGTATAATTGATTGTGAGTCTCCAGAGTGTGAACATGTTACCAGGTTAACTAAATACACGTATACTCCAAAAATGGAAAGAAAAGAATATACATGGGTGTTTAAATAAAGGTAAAATACCAAGTGTATTGGCATCTAATCAGTAACCCTGTAACCCCGTCGATCAGAACTTGTATATAGAAGGAATCCTTCCCAACATCATAAAGTCCGACTCTGCTTCACAAGCAATGCCATTATCTGAAACTAAAACAGGGACTGGTTGGTGTGGCCAACACCATCCCGTAACGTGGGAGTGAGTAATTAACTTAGTGGAATCTATACAGCAAAGGTTAACATGTTATCAATCCAATCAAGCAGTAATGATAAAGCAGTACAATCAAACATGTCCTAGATACTCTTGTTAATGCAAGGATGATATGAAGAATGATGCATGCCCTCACCACAAACTCCCTCATGCTACATCATCTAACGATCGCGGCATGAATCACTATCACTGTGCTCTCACACTAACGCCAATGGCACATGCAGTGCGATGTCATGAGTATGATTACCAAGTTCTTATTAGTCCTTTTCATACAGTAGGATTGAGAAGCTAAGACACCTCCCTTGTATCATTTCCCAACATTGATCCATTCTAGGGTCGTCAGTCCTAGGATATCTCATACGATGTTACATTTCTAGGTCGCTGCAAGGGCTGTCAGGACTGTTGTGCGCAATCGTTGCTCCTCTCCTCCATCACCTTATCAATACAGGCCTATTTATATCCTTAAGACTACAACAGGACTCGTCGGCCCTATGCAGTGTCAGGATAAACTCAAGGTCACTACAGAGAGCTGTCAAGGCTGTTCCGCGTAATTGTTGCTCCACGCCCCCATCACCAAACAGTGTAGGCCGACAGCAAGAATATAGTGTCTCATACCACCATAATCTGCTCAGAGTAGGGTGCTCACTGGTCACTACGGGGAGGTTTATGGCCCCAACGTAGGCCGACAGCTTGACCACGGTGTCCCATACCACCATGCCCGGCTCATGAGTCTTAGGGGATCATGGTACCACGGTTAACGGGAGTTTCACTGGTAGGCTCGGTGTCTTAGATTCAAACAGTTGCGACCAAACATGGTGAACAAACATCGATCAATCGGGTTAGTTGATAAGATCAACTAGGCCAAGCGTATGTTGAGTTGAACGACATGGAATGCATAAGCACTCCGTGTGGCCTAACCACTGCCGAACACCCCAAGCACGACTCAGATTCGCTAAACTCATCCTATGTGGCGAAGACAACCTCGACCAGTATTTATGAAACTGTTTTCGATTACCTGGACTGTAGCACAGCCCCATTCACATACACATACAATAACTAGCATGTGATTCATTGTAACGCCCTGGAAAAATCCGTACTTGGACTCGAGTACCGACTCGACCAGAAATCGCGTAGGATTAATTCCTTTGGAAAAAAGTGTAAGTTAGCTAGCGCAACGCTAGAGTAGCTGAAAAATAGTCCCTGATCACTTTAAATACGTTCTACAAGACCCAAAGCGAGTAGAACCAATGACGCTATAATACTCTAAAACCTCGGATCAAACTCTAAACCGGTTTGTTCTCTGGACCTCTTTGAAACTTTGTATTGGATCTAGACCGCGCGTCGAAAGTTCGATAGCTACAATCTTAGACCGTTATAACCACCTAGCTGGACTTGACAATCATTTCGAAAATCAAGTCCAATCGACATTCACAGGCTATTTCATTGAGCCTGGAGTGAAGAGAGTGAGAATAGGATTATAATTGGAATTTGAAATTCAAATCTGGCACACGACTTAACGCGTCAGTATTAAGCATTCTGACCGTCAGAATTTAGCCAAATTACACCCTCGGATCAGGAAAAATTTCTATTTCATATTATGAGACTTGCAGACCTAATCTACGTGCGGTAACCGCTGAACTGAAACTGGACCGCCACGTGCGATCTACGAACACTGATGGTCTGAAAATGGGATGAGAGCGACATCCGACAAGCATGAACTTAAGGTCGATCGCGTTCGGCCGGGGGACCACCAGAAATGCCTTTTTGGACCGAAACAGCCTCGATTTGGTTAGGTATCAAGTAAACATTGTTCCTGAGCCTATTTCGGGCAAGTTTTAGGTTATAAAAGGGGCTTAAAACCTCACTCCTCTCACCCATCCGAATTTGCTAGAAACCCTAGCAAGAGTGAGAGAGAAAGTGAGAGTTTGTGAGAGTGAGTGGAAGGGAATTTCCTGCTGCTTGTGCCACCTGTTGCACGTGATTAAGCAACGTGCCTCAATCACTTTCCCGGTGATTTCACCACGTTTCTAGGTAAGAAAACGTCCCTAATACTTGCTGATTTGAGGTTCCCTTGGTTCCATAGCGAAGTAGCTGATAGATCTTGTGTATTAGGTTCCCGGTTCGCCATAGACGAAGCGTATACGCTCCGTTCGAATTAATACACCTATAAGAGAAAAGGTGCAAATTTTAGACGCTTTGATTGACTGTTTCCAACACTTTCAATGTCGTTTAATAGTAGATTATCGACGGCAACGCCGTTTGACATGTACAACATGCTGTCCGTTTCCTGTTTCGTAAGCAGACGAAGAATATGAGATTTAGGGCATTTTAGTCATTTGTAGGAATTACTGTTTTCATCCATAATTTGCTGATGTGATTGACATGGCTTTTTGTCACATTAGGATATTAGGAATACGTGCGTAATTAGTTTGGCGAAGAGATTTGCCCAAATGCGCACTTTGAGTTGACATACTATATGTAGACTTAAGTGTGTAGACTAAGTGTTTGTATAAATGTTTGTATTAGTATGTATTGAATTAAATGGTGTTATGAATTAGTTTGAGATTGAATTCTCAATTAAAATGCTGATGTAAATTATTTCCTACATGTTGGCTATATGCATGATTTCATTATATGTATGAAATGCATGTGCTTGATGATTTACTTAAGTTGTATGTTATAACATGTGTTAACATGCTCACATTGTTGTATTTCATTTCCAATACTCTTACATGATTGCTGATGTGGATTCATAATCATTTGGGACTATGCCTAGTCCAGGCAGTCGGCAACCGAGTAAATTCGTGGTTGGCTTATCTTTGCCACGAACGACGCGTCGACGAACGCAAGTCGTGTTTTGGAGTTGGCGGCAGTGGTTAGGCCACACGAAGTGTTTTACGCACTTCATGTCGTTCGACTTGAGATGCGCTCGTGCTAGTCGAGCCCGTCAAGTAACCCGACTGGCCATTGTATATTCACCCTATATGAGTCATAACTGCTTGAACCTAGGGTACTGAACTTACCATTGTAAACCCTGTCAACCATGGTACCTTGATCCATAAAGACTCATGAGCCGGGCATAGTGGTATGGGACACCGTGGTCGAGCTTTCGGCCTACGTTGGGGCCACAAACCTCCCCGTAGTGACCAGTGAGCACCTATGTCTCGTGAGCAGATTATGGTGGTATGAGACACTATATTCTTGCTGTCGGCCTACACTGATCAGGCGACGAGTCCTTTATAGTGACCGTGAGCGTATTCTGAGTCTACGGGAGGCGACGACCCTTCTGTAACAGTGAGAGTATAGTAGGCCTGTATTGATAAGGTGATGGGGGAGCGGTGCAACGAGTGCGAGCAACAGCCCTGGCAGCCCTTGCAGCGACCTACAAAATATACATCGTATGAGATTACTAGGAGTGACGACCCTAGATAGGATCTGTGTTGGGATTGATATAAGGGAAGTACCTTAGTTTCCTAATACTACTGTTTGAATGGATTAATAACAACTCGGAAATCATATCACCATTACATTGCATGTGCCTAGAAGATGTGGAGCACTGTGAGATGATTGCATGCCGCAGTCATAAGATGGTGTCGTATGAGGGAGATCGTTGGTGAGGGCATCCATCACGTCATGTCATATTGCATTAACAACATTATTAGAATTGTTTGATTTACTGCTTTACTATTATCGCATGATTAATTTGAGAACATGTTAATCCTTGCTCTATTATTCCACTGAGTTAGCTACTCATTCCTACGTTTCGGGATGGTATTTGCAACACCCACCAGACCCTGTCTTAGATGCAGGTGAGGCAGCGATCCAGGAGGCAGAGCCGGACTATGATGAGGACCAGGACGAGTTCTCATATATGCAGTACCACGACGACTTTGCTTAGGTGGCTTGGGTTGACGGAACTTCTCAGTGGGACTACTTTTGACATTTTGATTTTATTTATTTACATGTATATGAGACTCAGAGATGTATTCATACTTTAGAGACAGTCGAGATCTACTTTGTTTTACCATACAGTGATATATATATTCTTTAGTTTTCCGCTTGCTTTTATCACTGAATCTGGAGTATGAATTGCAGTTTTGGTATACTTTTACTCATGTGAATGCTTTAACTCAGACAACATTGAATCATAATCATTTTTGTTGCATAAGTGACGGTCTGGAACTCGGGAGTTGAGTTTATACACGATCTCCGATTTTCAGGGTGTTACATTCATATTCTGCATCCATATCAACAATCATGAAGTATAACTTGAATGTAAATAGTACATGTAGGAATTCATCTACACATTTAACATGCTTCAACTAAGTACACAATCCATGGAGGAAATCATACACTCACTTAGCATGGATAATCTAAGTTACATTATTTATGAAGGAATTCATAGACTCACGTGTTGTGATGGAGATCCATACCTCAACCAGCTTAGCAATCATACTTTACTAACTACTCAGGCATTTATTCAAACACTTAGATTACACATTATATCATACATATTTTACATTCATTAGCATACGTATTAGGGCAAATCCTTTTGTCAAAGGGTTATTGCCTATACATCAATCGTATATCCATGACAGTTAGTCATGGCAAACACGAAAGCGAACTCCATACTCATGCAGTCACTTTCACAAACACTTAGATTACATAATATGATATACCCCACATATGTTGATAAACATGTATTAGGCTAATCCATTCACCTAGAAGTTAATACACATGCATCTAGCATACATAGACAGCAATTAATCATGACAAACTCAAATTCATATTTCATACGTATATGGTATTTTCTACAAATACGAGGAATACAGTATATTTAACATAATTAACGTATAACTGAAAAATGAAACGGACAACACTTTATACATGTGAAATAGCATCCCAAGCAAGAATAAATTATTACTTAACATTAAAAGTCTTGAAAACCATAACCTGAACGTATATAGTCCGTACCTTACGCCGTAGAATCGCAACGAACTCGACAGAGACTCTAAGTCTTTGTCTACGACACAAGGGTAACCTGTAGCATGAAATAGGTTAGCTACAATATCACTTAGACTATTCTAAGCTTCAGAACAGGTTAGGGTTAGGATTTCTTACCTAAGAACGAAGTCAGAATCGTCGGGATAGCGATTGCAAAGTGATGGTTAAGCGCGTAGATCGGCAGGGAAGAATAGGAGGAAGATTCTCTCACTTCTCTCACACTTTCTCTCTCTTTTCTCTCTTCTCTCTCCTAGGTTTTCTCTCAAATTCGTATGGTGTAACGCCTGTGAAAAATCCGTACTTGGGCTCGAATACCAACTCGACCCGAAATCGCGTAGAATTAATTTTCATAGAAATTAAGCATAAGTTAGCTAGCGCAACGCTAGAGTAGCTGGGAAATAGTCCCTGATCACTTTAAATACGTTCTGCAAGACCTAAATCGAGTAGAACAAACAACTCTACAATACTCTATAACCTCGGATCAAACTCTAAGCGGGTTTGTTCTCTGGACCACATTGAAATTTTGTATTGGATTTAGACCGCGCGTCGAAGGTCCGATACCTCCTATCTTAGACCGTTAGAACCGCCCAGCTGGACTTGACAATCATCTCGAAAATCAAGTCAAACCGATAATCATAGACTATTTCGTTGAACCCGGACTGAAGCGACCGCGAATAGGGACGGATTTGGAATTTTAAATTCAAATCTGGCACACGACTTGACGCGTTAGTATTAAGCGTTCTGACCGTCAGAATTCATCCAGATTACACCCTCGGATCAGGAAAAATTTCTATTTATTATCATGAGACTTTCAGCCCTGATCTACGTGCGGTGACCGCTGAACTGAAACTGGTCCGCCACGTGCGATCTGCGAACCCTGCCAGAC
This sequence comes from Magnolia kwangsiensis, assembly GCA_037074715.1. Classification (NCBI taxonomy): domain Eukaryota; kingdom Viridiplantae; phylum Streptophyta; class Magnoliopsida; order Magnoliales; family Magnoliaceae; genus Magnolia; species Magnolia kwangsiensis. Next base: position 109,696,712 of record CM073576.1, on the reverse strand, counting down.
TGAAAACTTAATACGAGCTACATCTGGTACACATGAGCTTAAGTCCGATCGTAATCGACCAGGGAACCACCAGAAAGCAGCTTTTTGGACCGAAACAGCCCCGAAATGGATAGGCACCAAGTAAACTTCGTCCCGGAGCCTATTTCTGGCATTTTTAAGCTTATAAAAGGGGTTGAAACCCTCATTTCTCCCTTCCATACGAAAATTCCAAACCCTAGAGAAAAGGAGAGAGAGTTTGAGAGAAAGAGAAGAAGGGATTTTTCCCGCTTTCGAGCCACCGACCGCTGCTGCTTCAGCACTTCTTTCCAATCACCTGGCTGGTGATTTCTCCCCTTTTTCAGGTATAAAATAACCCTAAAACTTGCTGAATTAGGGTTTACCTAGATTCATAGCATGTTAGCTAATGTACTTCATAAATCAGGTCCTCCTACCGCCGTAGACGAAGCGTACACGCTCCGTTCAAAATCCCGCAACCGTAAGAGACTAGGTGAGGATTTTAGACGCTTTGATTGACGGTTTACAACGCTTTCAATGTCGTTTAATAGTAGATTATCGACGGCATCGCCGTTTGACATGTACAACATGCTCTCCGTTTCCTGTTTCGTAAATTAACGAAGAATATGAGATTTAGGGCATTTTAGTCATTTGTAGGAAGTACGGTCTACATGCATATTTTGCTGACGTGATTGACATGGTTTGTCGCCGCATTAGGGAGTTAGGAATGTTTGCATAATCAGTTTGGCGAAGAGATTCGCCTAGTTGCGCACTTTGGGTCGACATACTATATGTAGACTTAAGTGTGTAGTGTATGTGTTTGTATAAATGCTTGTATTAGTATGTATTGAATTAAATGATGTTATGTAGTAGTTTGAGATTGATTTCTTAATTAATATGCTGACCTAAATGATTTCCTACATGTTGACCTTATGCATGATTGCATTACATGCATAGAAAGTATGCCTTAAAGAATTGCTTAAGTTGAATGTTATAACATGTGTTAACATGCTCACATGATTGTATTTAAATTATAATACTTTTACATGTAATGTTAACGTAATTCCATAGATGTGTGGGACTTGACTTAGTCCAGGTAGTCGGTAACCGAGCAAATTCGTGGCTGACTGGTCATAGCCACGAACGACGCGTCGATGAACGTGATTCGTGTTTAGAGTTGGCGGCAGTGGTTAGGCCACGCGAAGTGTTTTACGCACTTCATGTCGTTCGACTTGAGATGCGATCGCGCTAGTCGAGCCCGTCACATAACCCGACTGGCCGATGTATGTTCACCTTATATGTGTCATAACTGCTTGAACCTAGGGTACTGAACTTACCATTGTAAACCCTGTTAATCATGGTACCTTGATCCGCGAAGACTCATGAGCCGGGCATGGTGGTATGGGACACCGTGGTCGAGCGGTCGGCCTACGCTGGGGCCACAAACCTCCCCGTAGTGACCAGTGAGCACCTTGACTCGTGAGCAGATTATGGTGGTATGGGACACTATATTCTAGCTGTCGGCCTACACTGATCAGGCGACGAGCCCTTTGTAGTGACCGCGAGCGTATTCTGAGTCCACGGGAGGCGACGACCCTTCCGTTGCAGTAGAGTACGGTAGGCCTGCATTGATAAGGTGATGGGGGAGCGGTGCAACGAGTGCGAGCAACAGCCCTGACAGCCCTTGCAATGACCTACGAAATATACATCGTATGAGATTTCTAGGAGTGACGACCCTAGACAGGATCTGTGTTGGGATTGATACAAGGGAAGTACCTTAGTTTCCCAATCCTGCTGTTTGAATGGACTAATAACAACTTGGAAATCATATCACCATAGCATTGCAGGTGCCTGGAAGATGTGGAGCACTCTAGGGAGTGTGGCATGCCGCGGTCGTAAGATGTTACCGCATGAGGGTGATCGTCGGTGAGGGCATACATCACGTCATATCATCTTGCATTAACAACAGTATTAGGATTGTCTGATTTACTGCTTTACTATTGTCGCGTGATTGAATTGTGAACATGCTAATCTTTGCTCTATGATTCCACTGAGTTGATCACTCATTCCCACGTTACGGGATGGTGTTTGCAACACCCACCAGACCCTGTTGTAGATGCAGGTGAGGCCGAGATCCAGGAGGTGGAGCCAGAGATTGACGAGGACCAGGATGAGTTCTCGTATATGCAGTATCACGACGGCTTCCCGTAGGCGACCTGGATCGAGGGGACATCAGTGGGACTTTTTGAACATTATTCTTTTGTTTATGTATATGTATATGAGACTCAGAGATGTAGTCATACTTTGGAGACAGATGAGATTTACTTTGTTTTTCCATACAGTGATATATACATTGTTTAGTCTTCCGCTTGCTTTTATCACTGGATCTGAAGTATGAATTGCAGTTTTGGTATACTTTTACTCATGTGAATGCTTTAAATCAGACAACATTGAACCATAATCATTTTTATTGCATAAGTGACGGTCTGGAACTCGGGAGTTGAGTTTATACACGACCCCCGATTTTCAGGGTGTTACATATGGGCTGAATGAGGGAGGGTTTAAGGTTCTTATATAAGCCCAAAGATAACGAAAATAGACTTAAAGTCAAGGTATACTTAAGTTATAACCAAATCAGGTCTGTTCCGATCCAACGGAGCACTTTTGGAGGTCCTATTACTAAATGCGGTCGGACTTAAGCTCTCTAATATTGGATCTAGGTCAAGCTAAGTTTTTAGTTCAGTCGGGTTTCCAGATCGACCGTGGCGGACCAGTTTCAGTTCAGCGGTCATCGAAACTCGATTAGGGCCACAAGTGCTATGACATGTAAGGGCCACCTATCCTGATCCGAGGGTGAAATTTAGTCGAATTTTAATGGTCAGAACACTTAAAAATGTCGTGCAAGCGACAAGTGTCAGATTTATTAAAAATTGAATTAATTTTCTAAATATTTTCCTTTTCTCACTCTCTTCACTTCGGACTCAGTAAAATGGTCTCAGGATATCGGTTGGGCTTAATTTTTGAAATAATTGTCAAGTCCAACTAGGCGGTCATAATGGTCTAAGATTATAGATATCGAACTTTCAACGTGCGGTCTAGATCCAATACAAAGTTTTAAAGGGTTCCTAAGAACAAACAGGTTTAGAGTTTGATCCTAGGTTTTAGGGTAACGTAGCGTCAACGATTCTATAGGTTTTGGGTCTTATAGATCGTATTTAAAGTGGTTGGTGCTTATTTCACAGGTAATCTAGTGTAGCGCTAGTTAATTCACTTTAAATTTCTAAAGAATTTTGTTCTAAATGATTTCTTTGGCTTTGGAATTGAGTTCTGAGAGTGATATGGTTGATCCATTTCCTAAGGACGTCTAACCCCAAGTTGGTAAAAAATTTGGGGTGTTACAACTAGGTAGCCTATTAATGAAAACAATGTCTCTGTCCATAATACGTCTGTTTATAATTTGACCAACTTTCAAATATGTATGTCCTTTTGAACCTTCCCTAATTGCTTAAGTGGCTGAACCATCTCTGTATGTTACACATAATTTATCATCCACTAGTTTCTATAAATGAAAATAAGAGGATTGATCTTAACAGTATGGTCGTCATGCACATAGACAGAAAATGCTTGTAATGAATGTTTATGAGTACTTGATAATTTTAGAGTCCATGGTTAGGGTTTGGGCTGAAAGTACGAGTGCTAGAGCCGACGCTTTCGGAGTCCAAACTCATTCTTTTGAAAAATAAAAAAATGGGAATATTGGTAAAAATGGATTTTCTTGTTAAGAAGAAAATGGAAGGTAAAGAAGAGACATAACTGAAACTTTGCACTGTGAAAAGTAATATTAACCATCTTACTTTCCCCGTTGAATTTGATGTCCAGGAAATGGACCCTTTTTAGAAAACCATGGATTTAAAACCATTAAATCCTTCTTAGAAATCTGAGTTTATTGAACTGAATTGAATTATTATAATTCAATTTTTGTTGAATATCCAAATGCAAGGTTTCCATGAATTAAGCAAATGAATTCATTTTAACCCATTTTTTTGAATATCCAAATGCAAGGATTTTTTTATTTTTTATTTATTATTATTATTATTATTTTGTGATATGCAATAACTTTTCAAAATTCATATGTAGGTGCATACTTGTGCTCATTCACATGGACTTTGACTATCTTTCTTAAATTTCTTTGGGTTTTCTAATTTTTGTATCTAATTTTGAATTTTTAGGCCCTAAAATAAGATTCGAGGTGCCATCAACAATGCTAATAGAATCCTTCAGGTCAGATTATTGATTGGACTTGATTTTATTTAAATGATCTTGATAATCTATTTTATTTAAATGAGCAGACCCGGATGTGCGTTGGAGCTATCCGGATGTTGAGCGGGGGTCCCTGAAATGTGAGAACCGCTGTTATGACTATTATGAAGCTGTTCATTTTCTATGGACAGCATTGGAGTGGCCTGGCCATTTGGACAGGCCGTGTTTACGTATTTGCTTGAAATTAATGGAGCAGACCCGGATGTGCGTCGAAGCTATCTAGATGAGCGGGGGTCTCTGAAAGGTAGGAACCGCTGTTATGACCATGATGAAGCTATCCATTTTCTAAGGACAGCATTGGAAGGGCCTGACCATTTAGACAGGCCATGTTTATGTATTTGCTCAAAATTAATAGAGCAGACCCGGATGTGCGTCGAAGCTATCCGGATGAGCGGGGGTCCCTGGAAAGTGGGAACTGCTATTATGACCATGATGAAGCTGTTCATTTTCTATAGACAACATTGTAGGGGCCTGGCCATTTGGACAAGATGAGTTTATGTATTTGCTTGAAATTAATGGAGCAGACCTGGTGTGTGTCAGAGCTATCCGGATGAGAGAAAATCCCTGGAAGGTGGGAACCGCTGTTATGACCATGACGAAGCTGTCCATTTCCTATGGACAGCATTGGAAGGGCCTAGCCATTTGGACAGGCCATGTGTATATCTTATTTATATCTATATTTGCAGGGACCCACCCTTAACCTAAACCACACCCTAAACCTATTCTCAATTCCCTAAAGCTATAACCTATAACTAATAACCTATAACCTAAACCTAACCCTAAACCAAAACCTATAACCTAAACCTTAACCTATAACCTATAACCTAAACTTATAACCTATAACCTAACCTTAAACTAAACTTAAAACCTAAACCTAAACCTATAAACTAAAACCCTAACCCTAAACCTAAAACCTAAATGTTTTCTCAAATCCCTAAACCTAAACCTGCACCTAATCCTAATCTCAACTCCTTAGCATAAACCTAAACTTGAAAACCCAAACCTAAACCCAATCTTGAACCCGAACCCGATTTTCTTAACCTAAACCTTAACCTATTCTCAATTCCCTAAACCTTAACCTATAACCTAACTTAAAACTAAACCTATAACCTACACTTATAACCTAAACCTAAAACCTAAACTTAAACCTAAAACTTAAATGTATTCTCAAATCCCTAAACCTAAACCTACACCTAATCTTAATCTCAACTTCGTAACTTAAACCTACACCTAATCCTAATCTTAATTGCATAACCTAAACCTAAACATAAACTTGAAAACCTAAACCTAAACTCGATCCCAAACCCCAACCCGATGTCCTAAACCTAAACCTTAACCTATTCTCAATTCCCTAAAGCTATAACCTATAACCTAAACCTAAACCTAATCTAAACCTATAACTTAAACCTATAACCATAACCTAAACCTAAAAGCTAAACCTAAACCTAAACCAAAACCTATGAACTTAACCTAAACCAAAACCTACAGCCTAAACCTTAACCTATAACCTATAACCTAAACTTATAACCTATAACCTAACCTTAACCTAAACCTATAACTTAAACCTAAACCTATAACCTAAACGTATTCTCAAATCCCTAAACCTATAACCTATAACCTTAACCTAAACCTAAACCTAACCTAAACCTAAAACTTAAACCTATATCATTAACCTAATCCTAAAACTTATAACCTAAACCTAAACCAAAACCTATAACCTTAACCTAAACCAAAACCTATAGCATAAACCTAAAACCTAAACCTATAACCTATAACTTATAACCTATAACCTATAACCTAAACCTAAACCTAACCTAAGCCTAAACCTAAACCAAAACTTAAACCTATAAACTAAAACCTAAACCTAAACCTAAACCTAAAACCTCAATGTATTCTCAAATTCCTAAACCTAAACGTACACCTAATCCCAATCTTAACTCTCTAACCTAAACCTTAAAATAAACTTGAAAACCCAAACCTAAACGCGATCCCGAACCTGAACCTGATTTCCTAAACCTAAACCTTAACCTATTCTCAATTCCCTAAAGCTATAAGCTATTACCTAAACCTAAACCTAAACATAAACCAAAACCTATAACCTAAACCTTAACCTATAACTGAAAATTATAACCTATAACCTAACCTTAACGTAAACCTAAAACCTAAACCTAAACCTATAACCTATAACCTATAACCTAAACCTAAACCTAAAACCTAAATGTATTCTCAAATCCCTAAACTTAAACCTACACCTAATCCTAATCTCAACTCCCTAACCTAAACCTAAACCTAAACTTGAAAACCCAAACCTAAACCCAATCCCGAACCTGAACCCGATTTCCTAAACCTAAGCCTTGTCCTATTCTCAATTCCCTAAAGCTATAACCTATAACCTAAACCTAAACCTATAACCCAAACCTATAACCTAAACCTTAACCTATAACCTATAACCTATAACCTAAATTTATAACCTATAACCTAACCTTAACCTTAACCTAAACCTATAAACTAAACCTATAAATTAAAACCTACACCTAAGCCTAAACCTACACCTAATTCTAATCTCAACTCCTTAGCGTAAACATAAACTTGAAAACCCAAACCTAAACCTAAAGCCAAAACCAATTTTCTAAACCTAAACCTTAACCTATTCTTAATTCCCTAAACCTTAACCTATAACCTGTACGCCCTGTATCTTAGACCATACCGTTCCATAGACTTCCGCGGTCTTCCTGGTCAAATTTCGACAACTTTCGACCCTTAACCGGTATTTGCACACGACCCTAATTCGCACGCCGTCAACTCGAGTTGACTCAACCCAAGACCTTTACCATAGTGTAAGACCCGTATCTTGGTCCGTACCTTTCCGTACACTTCCGCGATCGTACCGGTCGAATTCCAGCAACTTTCGACCCTTAAACAATATCGACGCGCGACCTGGATTCTTGTACCGACAACCCGAGTCGACTCAACTCGAGACCTATACCATAGCGACCGCGCCGTCGTTGGGGTTCCGATACCGCGACTCACGCGCCGAGGCGATACCCTGATCAAGAGATATGGGCCAACGTTCGGTGCGAGAAAACGCCGCGCGTTGCGAAAACCAAGGGAATCTCAACGATGTGTCACATCAATCACATCAATCCCATCAATCAATCACCCATCAAGCCATCACATGTCAAGTACACATCACCTCCATCCCTTTTCCCAAGCAACCACAAAAGTCTCCCAAACCCATACCTCTCTTACACAAAAGCCAACAAAGTCTTCTCAACCCATACCTTTCTTACACAAAAAGCCACAAAAGTCTTCCTAACCCATACTTTTCTTACACAACCATCACTCACCCATCCATCCATCACTCTCTCTCTCTCCCTTTACATCACTCTCTCTTTCTCTCTTTCTCATTTCAAAGAACAAGCTCCAAGCAAACATCCCACGTATGGAATTTTGCAAAAATCCCTAAGCTTCAAGTGGCCCACCTTCCTATCCCAAAAATCTCCCATCTCAACCCTCCATCCTTCATCTTAGCCATTGAAGTTGAAGACAAGGTGCCAAGGAACCCCTAGGAGTGAGAAGATCGAACGGTGGGTGCTTCTATAGGGTAGATTTTTCTTATTTTTATGGTGGACCAAGTGAGGCCCACCGATCAATGGTGTGGATCTCACTTGGGACCCTAATATGTGGCCGATGTACCACTTGGATCATCATGATCGTTCCATGATGGGGCCAATCTCCATGGACCCCATCATGATGTTTATTTTCACTTAGAAAGGTCATCTAGACCGTCCATATCGGTGGAGAATGGATCTCCACCGTTGATTTACATTTCTAATGGTCCCATGTGCAAGGGATCCATTTATTGTATGTGTCATTGCAAGGAAGGGCCCATAATGACGGGGACCCTCCATCACAAGCCGTGTCCAACTCTCCATCTCTCTCTCTCTCTCTCTCTCTCTCTTTTATTTTATTTTATTATATGTTATTGCAATGGGAGGGTGTGGCCCACTTGAATGGATCCCCCTTGAGATATTTTATTCAAGTGGGGCCCACCTTGGCTGTTACTCCCATGCCACCCATCAGTGGAGCCCACTTCATCAGGGCCCTCCACTTTCAAAAAAAAAAATTTTTTAATAAATAAACTCAAAACCGTCCAGACGCTGGACGTTTTACGAAAGGAAGAAAAAGGAAAGAAAAGGAAGGGTTTGGGTGGTCCCTTAGTGTAGGCCCCACCATGATGTATATGTTTGATCCGAGCCGCCCATCCCCTTACTCACTTCGATTCAACCGTCAAGAAAAGGAATGGGACTGATCCGAATATCTTGTGGGCCACAGTATGGGAAACATGGACGGTTACCATTGAAAATTTTTCTGGTGTTTCTAGGCCTCAAAAAAATTCAAACTCCGGACTCTATTTGTCGGTATCGAGCCGGTGGAGCCAATGGACGGGTTGGATTTCCTGATGGTGGGCCCTACCTGCGAAAAACCTCAGATTTTCTCTTTTTTCAAAAGAAAACAAAAATTTTAAAAATGAGGCAGTGCCTCTGCCTTGACCGTGCACGGCAGCAGCAGACGCTGCGTGCACGGTCGGCCGTGCAGTCACCCACGGCTGCTGCCGTGGGCCCCACATGATGTATATGTTTATTCTACACCGTCCATTAGGTGGGTCCCCTTCTCAGGTGGGCCCCCTCCAAATTTCAGGTCAATCCAAACTCTAGGTGGGCCACATCACAAGAAACAGTGTGAATGGGCACCCACCATTGAAACTCTTCCTGGGGTCCACAGAAGTGTTGGATCAAGCTGAAATTTTATATTTTCCCTTCATCTAGGTTGAGTGACCTTATGAACGGGTTGGATTTCAAATAAACATCACGGTGGGCCACATACATGGGACCCATAGTGATTATGTATTTTATTCACACCGTCCACTGTCCGTGGACGGTGATGCCCACGGTGATCCTTGCTGAATCCACACCGTCCCCACTGAACGGTGGGGCCCACATATATATGTTATTATATTATATATATATCACATATATATATTATTATTATATATATATTACATATAATATTGTATATATTACATATATTATATGTAGTTATATATTATATAATATATATATGATTGTACGCTTTCATGTGGGTCCCACCATTGTCATAGGCGGTGCATCCAGACCGTCCATCCACTTGAAAGGATCATGTTAGGCCTATGGGCTAGGCCCATTGGAATTTCAAAAGGGGCATGGGCTAGGCCCATTTGGTTTTGTGAAATGCTTATGGGCTGGGCCCATTGGGTTCATTTTAGGCCTAGAGACTAGGCCCATTTGATGTACTTCAAGACCCATGTAATTGGACCCCTTTTGTTGAAATTTAAAGTCCATGGAAGTAAACCATTTGATATATTGTAAGGTCCATGGGACTGAACCCATTCGATTATAAAAGGGTCCATAGGATTAGGCCCACTTTGATATGTATGCAAACTCATGGATTAGGCCCATTTGAATTGTTAAAGCCTAGGGATTTAGGCCCATTTGACTCATATAAGGCCTCTGGGTTGAGGCCCATTGGATACACATTTGGGGGTCCAATTTGTGTGGCCCATTTGATACATATTAGATTCATGTGACTAGGTCCAATTGGTGCAATCCAAGGCCCACGGGTTTAAGCCATTGCAATGCACTTAAGGCCCATTGGTTTGGCCCATTTATGTGGCCTATCTGATGAATAAAAGGCTCATAGGATATGGCCCATTTGATATATATGTGAGGTCCAATGGGGACATCCTACAGTCCATTGTAATGTGTAAACCCAATACTGATTATGTAGCGGTGTTTTAAGAAGATTGTACCTGGAATGCAATGTTGGTTTGACGTCCACATTGCGAGTGTAATGTTGGTTGGATGTCCACATTACGACTCTCCTTAGGGCCCACTACTAGCCGTACTTGCCGTGTATAGGCCGTCCAGGCCCATCTGCACCGTAAGATAATTCATTTTGTTATAACATGTTTAGTATAGTTTCATGACCCATGATCATACGCATCATATGTATGCTTGATATGAGGATTGACTGATCATAGCATTTGCCTTCGGGCAGGTTGTTTATGGGCTTCCGGTTAGGCGGTGTTGCCCTACATGAGCGCACGGTATGCGCAGGATTGGTTGCATGACTGGATAGCGTGATTCATGCATTCCGTATTTGTGTGACATGGTTGTTGTACGCCCTAGCGACATCAGGGCCGTAGCCTCCACAGACGCATCGTGGTTGTCAGGATTGGATACCGGAAATCTTGTTCTACATGGGGTACTATAGATATCCCTGGGTGAAAGTCCCTAAACCCTTATGGTACCAAGAGGTTGCTCCAACGTCTAGACCGAGTGGGTAGATGAGTACTGAGTGCCGAATACCAGTTGGCTGTGCTCTCCACTGTGTCGTGGTCGGTTGGAAGGGGGTGCGGCCTTATCCGCCCGAGTGTAGGGAGCAATGCTAGGCTGAGTTTGACCAGCTCGAGGAATGGGTCCGCTATCGACGAGTCGCGCCCGATATTGGCAGACGGATAGTGAGGTCTCTTCCACTTACCTTATTGCGCGCGATGTGGCGGCAATCTGGTTTAGAGTGTACTAGACCCCGGTGATATTCCATACTTTGAGCTGTATTGATGTGTGGACATTGATGAGTATCTGTATGCTTGAGTTGCATTGTACATTGCATGGCCTTGGGATGGCCGATACCATTCATGTCTTGCATTGCATAGCCTTGGTACGGCTCATGACGTTTTGGTTCCATCTGCATATTCCGCATTACTCTGACATTGCATTCATATTACTACCTTGCGCACACACTTTCACCACCCTCTAAGCTTTCTGTAAGCTTATGCACGACCGTTGCGTGCAGGTGACGTTGGACTGCAGCAGCGTTGAGGCAGGAGCGCGTCGCTGATCATTTGGAGTTTTCTGTTATTTACCATTGTATTTCCCTTTATGCTCATTGTACTTGTAAAATTTTTTTTTCATAGTGGAAATGTAATGGAGTGCTTGGTTGTTGTTTGTGGGTTATGCCTTTGGTTATGCTTATTACGAATCAAACTGACATTGAAAATCCTCCTCGTAGCATCCCAGGATCGGAACCTGGCGAATGGGAGCTAGGAGCCGAGAATGGGGTTCTACGGAGGCTGTCGGCGTCGGATTCGGCGATCGGGAATTCTGTTAGCCCGGTTTTCGAGTTTGGGGCGTGACAGAAGTTGGTATCAGAGCATAACTTGGGAATAACCGAGAACAACATTACATGTTTGCTATGAGTGAAGAATGGCTAAGTTCTGAAGTTCGGATAACTTCACGACCTTCTGATTCAGACCGTTAACGTGCGTACATTCAAGAGTTTTGAAGTTGATAGGCGCTTTCGCTCTTTCCTGTAGGGTATGGCGCCTGTTACTCGATTGACTCCCGCACCACCACCTGAGGATTCTACTTCACCATCAGAGACTCCAGCTCTACCACCTGCGTCTCCCATTCCACCCTCAGAGATTCCTGCTTCTTCCCATGAGGATGACATTCCTCCACCTGAGACCGATGAGGAGCCGACGGTGACTGTGAGTGCCTCTCAGTTACAGCAGATGTTACTGGCTGTGACCGCCGCACTCCAGGGTCAGGGTAGACGCCCAGCTGTTTCACCAGCTCAGGCGGAGCAGGAGCGCGCGAGCGCCGTACTTCGTGAGTTTAGACGGCATGATCCCCCTCGTTTCCAGGGCGAGCCGGATCCGACTGCAGCCGAGAGATGGCGCTCCGATGTGGAGAAGATATTCGATACCATGTTGTGCACGACCGAGCCGCGCGTCCGGTTAGCAGTATTTCTCTTCCACGGTGAGGCCGAGCATTGGTGGACCTCTGTCGCCCGTGTCGCTGGACCTGATTATGTCTGGACATGGGAGGACTTTGTGGACCGATTCGAGGAGCAGTACTTCCCTGACCACATCCGTCGTCAGCGAGCCTTAGAGTTCGAGACTCTAGTGCAGGGAGATATGACTGTGGCGCAGTACGCGGCCCGTTTCATGGCACTATCGAGATTTGCGCCGTACATGGTTGATGATGAGGGGCGGAAGGCCCGCCGTTTCGAGCACGGCTTACGTTATGGCCTTCGAGGTCACGTTATTGGGCATGAGCTTCCTACCTTCCAGGCAGTAGTGCGGAAGGCTCAGATATACGAGACTGAGTGGGCCGGTTCTCAGTCTGATCGTGGTCAGAGGGGAGACCGGAAGAGGCAGGCTTCTTCCAGTCATTCCCAGCAGGGTCGACCACAGCAGCAGAGGCGCACTGGTCGCCCAGCTTTCCGTGCACCATCAGCACCATCAGCACCTCCACCATTACCTCAGAGACAGTTCACCGGCACTTGCTTCAGGTGCGGTGCGACGGGACACCGTTCATGGGAGTGTCCCAGTCCCCAGCAGCAGCAGAGAGGTCCACAGCAGCAGAGACCTCCACTGCAGCAGCAGAGACCCCCACAGCAGCAGCGACAGCAGCAGCGACAGCAGCCTCTACCACCGAGGCCACCTCAGCAGCAGCATCAGCATCAGCACCAGCCTCAGAGGCCACAGCAGCAGAGGCAGCAGTTTCGACCACCTCAGCGACCTCAGCAGCAGCAGCAGCACGTTCAGAGGGGACAGGCACCTCCCCAGCCAGCTCAGGCTAGGTTTTATGCGGCTCAGCAGGATCTGCAGTCATCAGGGGGAGTCGTTGAGGGTATACTGCCAGTTTCTGCATGCATTGCACGTGTATTGTTTGATTCTGGTGCATCACATTCTTTTGTGGCTGAGAGCTTTTGTCGATCGGCTGGCTTACCGTCGGAGTCTGCTGATGTGAGCCTATCAGTGTTGACTCCCTTGGGGAGGACTGCAGCGTTAGGATGATTTTGCTCATCATGTCCCGTTCTAGTTGGGGATACCTTCCTTCCTGCTGATTTGTTTGTTTTGTCGATGTCCGAATTCAACGTTATCTTGGGCATGGATTGGCTCGCTGAGTATTATGCCATTTTGGACTGCGCCGCGAGAACCGTCACGTTTTGTATACTCGGCGTGCCACAGTTCCAGTTCGTTGCAGAGGCTAGAGGAGAGCGGTTGTCTTGCTTGATGTCTTGCGCCATAGAAGAGCCTGTAGCCGTTTGCATCGACCATTTACCGATAGTTTACGATTTTCCCGATGTGTTCCAGGAGATTCCGGGATTACCGCCTCGTCGATTCACCGAGTTCCAAATTGATCTTGTGCCCGGTACCGCGCCTATTTCGAAGGCCCCGTATCGTATGGCACCGTTAGAGTTACGGGAACTGCAGAAGCAGTTGGACGAGTTACGTGAGTTGGGTTTTATCCGTCCGAGCAGTTCACCGTGGGGAGCGCCGGTACTCTTCGTGAAGAAGAAGGATGGCTCGTTGAGGCTTTGCGTTGATTATCGCGAGCTCAACAAAGTCACGATCAAGAACAAGTACCCGCTCCCCAGGATTGATGATTTGTTCGACCAGCTGCAAGGTGCACAGTTCTTTTCGAAGATTGACCTGCGTTCCGGTTATCATCAGATTCGGGTCCGAGATGAGGACATTCCGAAGACAGCATTCAGGATGCGTTACGGTCATTTCGAGTTTCAGGTCATGTCCTTCGGACTGACCAATGCACCAGCGGTCTTCATGCAGCTGATGAACGAGGTTTTCCGCCCATATCTGGATCAGTTTGTCGTAGTCTTCATCGACGACATTCTGATCTATTCGAGGACCCGTGAGGAGCATGAGCAGCACTTGGAGATTACTCTACAGACCCTCCGCGCACACGAGCTGTATGCGAAGCTGGAGAAGTACGAGTTCTGGCAGGAGGAGGTGAAGTTCCTCGGTCACGTGGTGACGAGGGAGGGTGTCGCAGTGGACCCCTCGAAGGTCGAGGCAGTGCGTCAGTGGGGCCAGCCCACGACTGCGACAGAGATCCGTAGTTTCCTTGGTCTAGCGGGCTATTACCGACGTTTCATCGAGGGTTTTTCTCGTATTGCAGCCCCGCTGACCAGGTTGACTCGGAAGGGCGCAGAGTTTGTTTGGAGTGACGCCTGCGAGCGAGCATTTACGGAGTTGAAGGACCATCTGACGTCCGCTCCTGTCCTCACTCTCCCATCTGGGAGTGACGGCTTCATTGTATTCACCGATGCCTCGCATATCGGTTTGGGTGCTATCCTGATGCAGCATGGGAGACCAGTGGCCTTTGCGTCTCGTCAGCTCAAGGTCCATGAGCTGAACTATCCTACACATGATCTGGAGCTGGCTGCAGTTGTCTTCGCACTGAAGGTGTGGAGGCACTACCTTTACGGGATTAGGTTCGAGCTCTTCTCTGATCACAAGAGCTTGAAGTACCTCTTCTCACAGTCTGAGTTGAATATGAGACAGAGGCGCTGGATGGAGCTCTTGAAAGACTATGATTTTGACCTTCAGTACCACCCGGGCAAGGCGAACGTGGTGGCAGATGCCCTCAGCCGTCAGCCACGAGGCCTAGTGGCGCATATGATGATTCAGGAGTGGCGAATGCTTGAGGATATTGCTGCGTATGACTTTGAGTTCGGCCTGCAGTCTTCCATTGTACAGTTATCGAGCTTGTCGATTCAACCCTCTCTTGTTGCTAGGGTGATCGAGGCTCAGCAGGCTGATGAGTTGTTGCAGAGTTATATGGCTGAGGCGGCATCTGAGGGTCAGACTGATTGGCAGATCGGTACAGACGGTGGACTTCGCTTCAGAGGCCGATTATGTGTCCCGGATATTCCAGAGCTACGCAGAGATCTTATGACCGAGGCACATCGATCGCGATTTTCTATCCACCCGGGCTCGATGAAGATGTACCGTGACATGAGGCGACAGTATTTTTGGTCAGGGATGAAGCGCTAGATCGCCAGTTTTGTGGCCGAGTGTGACACGTGCCAGCGTGTCAAGGCCGATCATCAGAGACCTCCTGGTCTCTTGCAGCCGTTGAGCGTCCCGATGTGAAAGTGGGAGCACGTGTCGACTGATTTCATTATGGGTTTGCCGAGGACTCAGCGCGGTCATGACTCCATTTGGGTTGTTGTGGATCGTCTGACGAAGTCGGCACATTTCCTTGCGATGCGTGCGACTTGGTCTATGGACCGGCTTGCGAGACTGTTTATCGAGGAGATTGTGAGACTCATGGCGTTCCAGTCTCGATCGTTTCTGACCGAGACTCGAGGTTCACGTCTCAGTTTTGGGGGAGCTTCCAGCGTGCGATGGGGACTGATTTGCAGCTCAGCACCGCGTACCATCCGCAGACCGATGGCCAGACCGAGAGGGTCAATCAGATACTTGAGGATATGCTTCGGGCCTGCGCGATTGACTTCGGGGGTAGCTGGGATGAGCATCTGCGATTGGCTGAGTTCGCGTACAATAACAGCTATCAGGCGACTATCGGAATGGCTCCTTTTGAGGCACTATATGGCAGACCATGCAGATCACCGAGTTGTTGGACCGAGGTTGGAGAGCGCCGTCTCCTAGGTCCCGAGCTTGTGCAGGAGACTTCAGAGGCTATTGACACCATCAGGCAGAGGATGCGCACAGCTCAGAGCCGACAGAAGAGTTCTGCTGATCGTCGGCGTCGTCCCTTGGAGTTTGATGTAGGGGACCATGTGTATCTCAAGGTCTCGCCCATGAAGGGCGTAGTTCGATTTGGAGCGAAGGGCAAGCTTGCCCCGAGATTCATAGGACCTTTTGAGATCACTGGGCTCGTTGGCGCCGTGGCTTATCGGCTTGCCTTGCCATCACAGTTGTCTGGCGTCCACGACGTTTTTCACGTCTCCATGTTGAGGAAGTGTGGGTCAGACATAGTTCCCGTTATTGATTGGCAGCCGTTGGAGGTTCGTGAGGACGCTTCTTACATTGAGCAGCCAGTCCGTATCCTTGATCGGAAGGAGCAGGTCCTCAGAACAAAGGTCATTCCGTTGGTGAAGGTGCAGTGGGGTCACCATTCTGTAGAGGAGGCTTCTTGGGAGCGTGAGGCTGAGATTCGAGAGCGATATCCTCATCTCTGTGATGGTTGATGATCGTGTATTGTATTTTGTACGTTGTCCCTGATTCTATATGATGACGTTATGTTTCTTATTCCTCGCGAGTTATGCTTAGTTGCGACGCTTGTGTAAATTTCGAGGATGAAATTTTTATAAGGAGGGGAGAGCTGTAAGACCCGTATCTTGGTCCGTACCTTTCCGTACACTTCCGCGGTCGTATCGGTCGAATTCCGGCAACTTTCGACCCTTAAACAATATCGACGCGCGACCTGGATTCTTGTACCGACAACCCGAGTCGACTCAACTCGAGACCTATACCATAGCGACCGCGCCGTCGTTGCGGTTCCGATACCGCGACTCACGCGCCGAGGCGATACCCTGATCAAGAGATATGGGCCAACGTTCGGTGCGAGAAAACGCCGCGCGTTGCGAAAACCAAGGGAATCTCAACGATGTGTCACATCAATCACATCAATCCCATCAATCAATCACCCATCAAGCCATCACATGTCAAGTACACATCACCTCCATCCCTTTTCCCAAGCAACCACAAAAGTCTCCCAAACCCATACCTCTCTTACACAAAAGCCAACAAAGTCTTCTCAACCCATACCTTTCTTACACAAAAAGCCACAAAAGTCTTCCTAACCCATACTTTTCTTACACAACCATCACTCACCCATCCATCCATCACTCTCTCTCTCTCCCTTTACATCACTCTCTCTTTCTCTCTTTCTCATTTCAAAGAACAAGCTCCAAGCAAACATCCCACGTATGGAATTTTGCAAAAATCCCTAAGCTTCAAGTGGCCCACCTTCCTATCCCAAAAATCTCCCATCTCAACCCTCCATCCTTCATCTTAGCCATTGAAGTTGAAGACAAGGTGCCAAGGAACCCCTAGGAGTGAGAAGATCGAACGGTGGGTGCTTCTATAGGGTAGATTTTTCTTATTTTTATGGTGGACCAAGTGAGGCCCACCGATCAATGGTGTGGATCTCACTTGGGACCCTAATATGTGGCCGATGTACCACTTGGATCATCATGATCGTTCCATGATGGGGCCAATCTCCATGGACCCCATCATGATGTTTATTTTCACTTAGAAAGGTCATCTAGACCGTCCATATCGGTGGAGAATGGATCTCCACCGTTGATTTACATTTCTAATGGTCCCATGTGCAAGGGATCCATTTATTGTATGTGTCATTGCAAGGAAGGGCCCATAATGACGGGGACCCTCCATCACAAGCCGTGTCCAACTCTCCATCTCTCTCTCTCTCTCTCTCTCTCTCTCTCTCTTTTATTTTATTTTATTATATGTTATTGCAATGGGAGGGTGTGGCCCACTTGAATGGATCCCCCTTGAGATATTTTATTCAAGTGGGGCCCACCTTGGCTGTTACTCCCATGCCACCCATCAGTGGAGCCCACTTCATCAGGGCCCTCCACTTTCAAAAAAAAAAATTTTTTAATAAATAAACTCAAAACCGTCCAGACGCTGGACGTTTTACGAAAGGAAGAAAAAGGAAAGAAAAGGAAGGGTTTGGGTGGTCCCTTAGTGTAGGCCCCACCATGATGTATATGTTTGATCCGAGCCGCCCATCCCCTTACTCACTTCGATTCAACCGTCAAGAAAAGGAATGGGACTGATCCGAATATCTTGTGGGCCACAGTATGGGAAACATGGACGGTTACCATTGAAAATTTTTCTGGTGTTTCTAGGCCTCAAAAAAATTCAAACTCCGGACTCTATTTGTCGGTATCGAGCCGGTGGAGCCAATGGACGGGTTGGATTTCCTGATGGTGGGCCCTACCTGCGAAAAACCTCAGATTTTCTCTTTTTTCAAAAGAAAACAAAAATTTTAAAAATGAGGCAGTGCCTCTGCCTTGACCGTGCACGGCAGCAGCAGACGCTGCGTGCACGAACGGCCGTGCAGTCACCCACGGCTGCTGCCGTGGGCCCCACATGATGTATGTGTTTATTCTACACCGTCCATTAGGTGGGTCCCCTTCTCAGGTGGGCCCCCTCCAAATTTCAGGTCAATCCAAACTCTAGGTGGGCCACATCACAAGAAACAGTGTGAATGGGCACCCACCATTGAAACTCTTCCTGGGGTCCACAGAAGTGTTGGATCAAGCTGAAATTTTATATTTTCCCTTCATCTAGGTTGAGTGACCTTATGAACGGGTTGGATTTCAAATAAACATCACGGTGGGCCACATACATGGGACCCATAGTGATTATGTATTTTATTCACACCGTCCACTGTCCGTGGACGGTGATGCCCACGGTGATCCTTGCTGAATCCACACCGTCCCCACTGAACGGTGGGGCCCACATATATATGTTATTATATTATATATATATCACATATATATATTATTATTATATATATATATTACATATAATATTGTATATATTACATATATTATATGTAGTTATATATTATATAATATATATATGATTGTACGCTTTCATGTGGGTCCCACCATTGTCATAGGCGGTGCATCCAGACCGTCCATCCACTTGAAAGGATCATGTTAGGCCTATGGGCTAGGCCCATTGGAATTTCAAAAGGGGCATGGGCTAGGCCCATTTGGTTTTGTGAAATGCTTATGGGCTGGGCCCATTGGGTTCATTTTAGGCCTAGAGACTAGGCCCATTTGATGTACTTCAAGACCCATGTAATTGGACCCCTTTTGTTGAAATTTAAAGTCCATGGAAGTAAACCATTTGATATATTGTAAGGTCCATGGGACTGAACCCATTCGATTATAAAAGGGTCCATAGGATTAGGCCCACTTTGATATGTATGCAAACTCATGGATTAGGCCCATTTGAATTGTTAAAGCCTAGGGATTTAGGCCCATTTGACTCATATAAGGCCTCTGGGTTGAGGCCCATTGGATACACATTTGGGGGTCCAATTTGTGTGGCCCATTTGATACATATTAGATTCATGTGACTAGGTCCAATTAGTACAATCCAAGGCCCACGGGTTTAAGCCATTGCAATGCACTTAAGGCCCATTGGTTTGGCCCATTTATGTGGCCTATCTGATGAATAAAAGGCTCATAGGATATGGCCCATTTGATATATATGTGAGGTCCAATGGGGACATCCTACAGTCCATTGTAATGTGTAAACCCAATACCGATTATGTAGCGGTGTTTTAAGAAGATTGTACCTGGAATGCAATGTTGGTTTGACGTCCACATTGCGAGTGTAATGTTGGTTGGATGTCCACATTACGACTCTCCTTAGGGCCCACTACTAGCCGTACTTGCCGTGTATAGGCCGTCCAGGCCCATCTGCACCGTAAGATAATTCATTTTGTTATAACATGTTTAGTATAGTTTCATGACCCATGATCATACGCATCATATGTATGCTTGATATGAGGATTAACTGATCATAGCATTTGCCTTCGGGCAGGTTGTTTATGGGCTTCCGGTTAGGCGGTGTTGCCCTACATGAGCGCACGGTATGTGCAGGATTGGTTGCATGACTGGATAGCGTGATTCATGCATTCCGCATTTGTGTGACATGGTTGTTGTACGCCCTAGCTACATCAGGGCCGTAGCCTCCACAGACGCATCGTGGTTGTCAGGATTGGATACGGAAAATCTTGTTCTACATGGGGTACTATAGATATCCCTGGGTGAAAGTCCCTAAACCCTTATGGTACCAAGAGGTTGCTCCAACGTCTAGACCGAGTGGGTAGATGAGTACTGAGTGCCGAATACCAGTTGGCTGTGCTCTCCACTGTGTCGTGGTCGGTTGGAAGGGGGTGCGGCCTTACCCGCCCGAGTGTAGGGGGCAATGTTAGGCTGAGTTTGACCAGCTCGAGGAATGGGTCCGCTATCGACGAGTCGCGCCCGATATTAGCAGACGGATAGTGAGGTCTCTTCCACTTACCTTATTGCGCGCGATGTGGCGGCAATCTGGTTTAGAGTGTACTAGACCCCGGTGATATTCCATACTTTGAGCTGTATTGATGTGTGGACATTGATGAGTATCTGTATGCTTGAGTTGCATTGTACATTGCATGGCCTTGGGATGGCCGATACCATTCATGTCTTGCATTGTATAGCCTTGGTACGGCTCATGACGTTTTGGTTCCATCTGCATATTCCGCATTACTCTGACATTGCATTCATATTACTACCTTGCGCACACACTTTCACCACCCTCTAAGCTTTCTGTAAGCTTATGCACGACCGTTGCGTGCAGGTGACGTTGGACTGCAGCAGCGTTGAGGCAGGAGCGCGTCGCTGATCATTTGGAGTTTTCTGTTATTTACCATTGTATTTCCCTTTATGCTCATTGTACTTGTAAAATTTTTTTTTCATAGTGGAAATGTAATGGAGTGCTTGGTTGTTGTTTGTGGGTTATGCCTTTGGTTATGCTTATTACGAATCAAACTGACATTGAAAATCCTCCTCGTAGCATCCCAGGATCGGAACCTGGCGAATGGGAGCTAGGAGCCGAGAATGGGGTTCTACGGAGGCTGTCGGCGTCGGATTTGGCGATCGGGAATTCTGTTAGCCCGGTTTCCGAGTTTGGGGCGTGACACATAGCGACTGCGTCATCACCGCGATTCTGATGCCGCGACTCACACGCCGAGGTGATACCCAGGCTAGGAGATGCGGGCCCACGTTCAGTGCGAGGAAAACACCGAGCGTACGAATTCCAAGAGAATCTCTATGACTTGTCAAATCAATCAATCAATCAATCAATCTCATCATGTCAAGTACACATCACCTTTCATCCATCCCCAAGCAACTCCCAAAGTCAAAAAGTTTCTTATAAGCTCATACCTTTCTTACACAAAATACCTACATAGTCAAAAAAGTATCTTACACACCCATCACCATCACATCCATCACTCCATCACCCATCACTACTTCTCTCCCTTTACAAGTCTCTCTCTCTCATC
Organism: Magnolia kwangsiensis; assembly: GCA_037074715.1. Classification (NCBI taxonomy): domain Eukaryota; kingdom Viridiplantae; phylum Streptophyta; class Magnoliopsida; order Magnoliales; family Magnoliaceae; genus Magnolia; species Magnolia kwangsiensis. The sequence goes on along the minus strand of CM073576.1, from coordinate 109,675,428 downwards.
TTCAAACCACATTCCAAGCAACCCAAGAGCATCACATGTCTAAGCCATTCTACCTTCCAAGAGAGCTACAAGTGTGGCCCACCTTTCCTACCCTTTCATCTCCCATCTCAACCATCCAAACCTCATCTCCTTCGTTGGAATCAAGGCTAAGGAGCAAAGAAAGCCTATGGTGCAAGAAGAAGCCCGTGGGTGATCTTTGATTTTTAACTTTCATCCATTTATTTGATTTAAGGGTCCATGTATGTGGGACCCACCTTAATGTATATTTTGTATCAAAGAGGGGCCCATAGTGGCGGGGCCCCTCCATCACCTCCGTTGTCTCCAATCTCTCTTTCTCCCTCTCTATCCATGATCATGGCCCACTTATGATGTGTATACATCATCCATGTCATTTACGGGTGGACCCCATCTATGTGGGACACACCATGATGTTTATATGTCATCCCAACTGTCCATAGGAGGCCTATCTTGAAGTGGCTAATAGTGGGAGTTGGCTAACTATGAAGTGTGATCTGACATGGGCCCCAGCTCCACAGCTCATGTGGTGGGCTGAATGAAAGATACCTCGTTTTAACACTGGGCCCACCCAGCCCCATGGCTCGGTGGCAGACCGAGTGAAAGATTTCTCGTTTCATGTTGAGGTCCTGGTATCGATCCCTGTGGAGGGTGCACCGTAGTGAAATGTGTGCTGATGGTGGGGCCCATGAGACCCATCCACGCCATTCACCCTTTTTGTGGGCCACATGATGCATATGTTTTATCTAAACCATCCATTACACTTGGACGGTGGGACCCACCGTCCATGTGGGGCCCATTTTCACGCCCAGATCCATAGCGCAACTGGCGAACATAGAGGAGATACCTCGTTTTAGCGATGGGGCCCACACCCCTAGCTTAACTGGCAGGCTGAGTGAAAGATACCTCACTGCAACGCTGAGGTCTTTGTACAATTCTCTAGTGGGGGTGGCCTATACGTGGGACCCACCTAAGGTGTCTGCACATGTGCAATGCACTAGACATGGGGCCCTCTGTTGTATGTTTTGCACCACACCGTTCATCCATTTACATGGTCCCACCCCACTCGTATGACACGTGTGAAGGTGGGGCCCACCAGGTGTATGTGTTTCTCATCCCGCCATCCATCCATCATGGCCCCAGGACGTATGTGTTTTGTCCAGCATCCAGATGGATGGCTTGAACGTTTGCTATTTGTTTATATATATAATATTAATGTATTATACTATATTATATAATATATAATGTAATATATTATATAGTATATTAAAATATAATATAATATTATATTATATTACTTGTTGTGGTGGGCCCTACATGGGACCCACCTCCCTCTTTTAAATGCAGAAAAGCTGCACTGGCAGCAGCTATACCATATATATATATATATATATATATATATATATATATATATATATATATATATATACACACACACACACACACACACATATTATATATTTTATGAATACATGAGGGTGGGCCGTACGTGGGACCCACCTCTGCCTTTCTTTAAGCAGCAATAGCTGCATGTGCTGGCAGCTATATAGCCACCATATTGACGTTAGCAGGATTGCAGGACCTGCTGCCGTACTCAGCAGCTAAGTTTCGTGGGTCCCACCTGTTTCACCCACACCATCTATCTATGGGACCCACCATGATGCATGTGTTGTGTACAAACCGTCCAACCATTTGTAAGATCAATTTACGGTATGGGATAAATGAGTGAGATCCAAAGTTCAAGTGAACCCCATCATTTTCTAGAATAATGGGGTACAGTTATGACATCCACCATTTAAAACTTCTTAAGAGCCACAATGGTTCCTACTCAAATTGATATTTGTGTTTTCACTTCATTTATCTCTATGTTAATTTATGAATTGGTCGAATCTCAAATATACATAAGGTTGGACCCAATTTGATATAAATGAAGCCCATCGGTATGGCTTATTTGACATACCTAAAGCCCATTGGTGTGGCCCACATAATGCAGCCCATGTGATGTGGCTCGTTTGACATAAGAGATCCATTGTGATATATTTGAGGCCCAACTACGGACCCACCTAATGTGTATTCGAGACCCGATACGATGTATGTGAGGCCCATGAGCGAGGCCCAATGTGACGTATGTGTGTGGCCGTTACAGTGTAGGTCATGCCTTGGGAGAAATGTTGGTTTGACGTTCACATTGTACGAATAATGTTGGTTAAATGTCCGCATTATAATTCTCCCTAGGGCCATTGTTAAGCCCATACTTGTAGGCCGTCTAGGCCCATCTTTGTTATGAACATCATCCATCACCATATAACATGTTTAGTATAGTTCCATGATTCATGATCATACGCATCATATGTATGCTTGATATGAGAAGTGACTGATCATAGCATATGCCTTCGGACAGATTGTTTAGGGGCTCCCAATTAGGTGGTGTTGCCCCACATGGGCGCACGATACGCCCAAGATTGCTGCATGACTGGATAGGTAACACCCTGAAAATCGGGGGGTCGAGCAAAAACCCAACTCCTGAGTTCCAAAATGTTATTTATGCAATATAGATATGTATGATTGAATGTTGTCTGTGATAATATATTAAACATGAGTGAGATTAAGCTAAAACAGCATATCACGCTCCAAAGACAGTTAAATTTACAAGCGGAAGACTGTGATAGTATGTATAACATATATAATTTGTTGTATGTCTCTAGAGTGTGAACAAGTTACCAGGTTATATACATACATGTATACTTCAAAAGTAAACAAAAGAATATACATGAGTGCTCTAAAAATATAAAATGACAAGTGTCAAGGCATCTAATTAACCTCTCTGTAATCCCGTCGATCAGAACACACATAAAGGAGGGATCCTCCTCATCATCAACACCATCAAGTCCGGCTCCGCCTCACAGGCCGCGCCATCATCTGCAATCACAAAAAGCTCTGGTGGGTGTCCAGGAACACCGTCCCGTAACGTGGGAGTGAGTAGCTAACTCAGTGGAATAATATAGCAAGGATTAACATGTTCTCAAATCAATCATGCGATAATAGTAAAGCAGTAAATCAAGCAATCCTAATACTGTTGTTAATGCAATATGACATGACGTGATGTATACCCTCACCGACGAACTCCCTCATACGGCAACATCTTACGACCGCGGCATGCCACACTCCCTAGAGTGCTCCACATCTTCCATGCACATGCAATGTTATGGTGATATGATTTCCGAGTTGTTATTAGTCCATTCAAACAGCAGGATTGGGAAACTAAGGTACTTCCCTTATATCAATCCCAACACAGATCCTGTCTAGGGTCGTCACTCCTAGTAATCTCATACGATGTATATTTTGTAGGTCGCTGCAAGGGCTGCCAGGGCTGTTGCTCGCACTCGTTGCACCGCTCCCCCATCACCTTATCAATACAGGCCTACTGTACTCTACTGCTACGGAAGGGTCGTCGCCTCCCGTAGACTCAGAATACGCTCGCAGTCACTACAAAGGGCTGCCAGGGCTGTTGCTCGCACTCGTTGCACCGCTACCCCATCACCTTATCAATGTAGGCCGACAGCAAGAATATAGTGTCCCATACCACCATAATCTTCTCACGAGTAATAGGTGCTCACTGGTCACTACGGGGAGGTTTGTGGCCCCAGTGTAGGCCGACAGCTCGACCACGGTGTCCCATACCACCATGCCTGGCTCATGAGTCTTCGTGAATCAAGGTACCATGGTTAACAGGGTTTACAATGGTAAGTTCAGTACCCTAGGTTCAAGCAGTTATGACTCATGCAGGGTGAACATACAACGGCCAGTCGGGTTACTTAACGGGCTCGACTAGCACGATCGCATCTCAAGTTGAACGACATGAAGTGCGTAAAACACTTCGTGTGGCCTAACCACTGCCGCCAACTCCAAAACACAGCTCGCGTTCATCGACGCGTCGTTCGTGGCAAAGATAAACCAACCACGAATTCGCTCGGTTACCGACTGCCTGGACTATAGTCCCAAACACATATGAATCCACATCAACAATCATGTGAGAGTATTGGAAATGAGACACAACCATGTGAGCATGTTAACACATGTTATATCGTACAACTCAAGTAAATCATCTGACACATGCCTTTCATACATATAATGAAATTATGCATATCGCCAACATATAGGAAATCATTTCCATCAGCATATTAATTGAGAATTCAATCTCGAACTAAATCACAATGAAATCATCAAGCACATGTTATAACATACAGCTTAAGCGAATCGTCAAGCACATGCATTTCATTCATATTATGAAATCATGCATATCGTTAACATGTAGAAAACCATTTACACCAACATATTAATTGAGAAATCAATCTCAAACTAATTCATAATACCATTTAATTCAATACATACCAATACAAACATTTATACAAACACCTACACTACACACTTAAGTCTACATATAGTATGTCGACCCGAAGTGCGCATTTAGGCGAATCTCTTCACCAAACTAATTATGCACGTATTCCTAACATTCTAATGCGACAATAAACCATGTCAATCACATCAACAAAATATGAATAAAAACAGTACTTCCTACAAATGACTAAAATGCCCTAAATCTCATATTCTTCGTTGGTTTACGAAATAGGAAACGGACAGCATGTTGTACATGTCAAACGGCATTGCCGTCAAGAATCTACTATTAAACGACATTGAAAGCATTGAAAACAGTGAATCAAAGCGTCTAATATCCGCACCTTTTCCCTTATAGGTGAAGTGATTCGAATGGAGCGTATACGCTTCGTCTACGGCGATTAGACAACCTGATACACATGTACATCAGCACTATTCTATTTGAATCGAAGAAATACCCAAATCAGCAAGTGGTTAGGGTTTTTCTTACCTAGAAGTGCATTGGAATCACCGGGAAAGTGATCGGAGTGCGTCGCCTAAACACGTGCAGCAGCAGCAGCAGGTGGCAGGAAAATCACTCCCACTCTCTCTCACAAACTCTCACCTTTTCTCTCTCCCAATCTAGGACTTTTTGCAATTTCAGATGGGAGAGAGGAGTGAGGGTTTCAACCCCTTTTATAAGCTTAAAAACGCCCGAAATAGGCTCCGGAACGAAGTTTACTTAGTGCATATCCAATTCGGGGCTGTTTCGGTCCAAAAGATACTTTTTGGTGGTCCCCTGACCAAATGCGATCGGACTTAAGCTCACGCGTACCAGATCTAGCACGTATTAAGTTTTCAGTCCGGTTGGGTCAGCAGATCGCACGTGGTGAACCAGTTTCAGTTCAGCGGTCACCGCACGTAGATTAGGGCTGAAAGTCTCATGATATAAAATAGAAATTTTTCCTGATCCGAGGGTGTAATCTGGCTGAATTCTGATGGCCAGAACGCTCAATACTAATGCGTCAAGTCGTGTGCCAGATTTGAATTTGAAATTCCAATTCTATCCCTATTCGCACTCTCTTCGGTCCGGGCTCAATGAAATGGCCTGTGATTATCGGTTTGACTTGATTTTTGAAATGAGTGTCAAGTCCAGCTAGGCGGTTCTAATGGTCTAAGATAGGAGGTATCAGACTTTCGACGCGCGGTCTAGATCCAATACAAAATTTTAAAGTGGTCCAGAGAACAAACCTGCTTAGAGTTTGATCCGAGGTTATAGAGTATTATAGAGTCATACGTTCTACTCGATTTGGGTCTTATAGAATGTATTTAAAGTGATCAGGGAGTGTTTCCCAGCTACTCTAATGTTGCGCTAGCTAACTTACGCTTAATTTCTAAAGGAATTAATCCTAAGTGGTTTCTTTGGCTATCGAATTGGGTTCTGAATCATTTTTCAGGGGTTTTAATTGACCCACTGCTTAAGGACATCAAATCCCAGATTGGCCAAAATCTGGGGTGTTACAGTGTGATTCATTCATTTCGCATTGTATGACATGGTGACTGTATGCCCTAGCGACATCAGGGCCATAGCCGTCACAGACATATCATGGTTGGCAGGATTAGATACCAAAAATCTTGTTCTGCACAGGGTGCTATAGATATCCCTAGGTGAAAGTCCCTAAACCCTTATGGTACCAAGAGGTTACTCCAACGTCTAGACCGAGTGGGTGTACAAGTGTCGAGTGCCAATTACCAGGAGCCGCGCTTTTCACTATGTCGTGGTCGTTTGGAAAGGGGTGCGGCCTTATCCGTCCAAGAGTAAGGGGTAAAGTTAGGCTGAGTTTGACCAGCTCGAGGAATGGGTCCGCTATTGACGAGTCAAGCCTGATATTGGTAGGCGGATAGTGAGGTCTTTTCCACTCACCTTGTTGTGCGTGATGGGACAGCAATCTGGTTGGAGTGTACTAGACCTCGGTGATATCCCAAAGTTAAGCTGTATTGATATGTGGACTTAGATGAGGATTTATATGCTTGAGTTGTATCTTGCATTGCATGGCCTTGGTATGGTCGACATCATTCATGCCTTGCATCGCATGGCTTTGGTACAGCCAATGGTATTCATGAATCCATCAGTATGTTTCGCATTACTCTGATATTGCATGATCATATTACTACCTTGTGGACACACTTTCACCACCCTCTAAGCTTTCCATAATCTTATGCACGACCGTTGCGTGCAGGTGACGTTGGGGTACAGCATCGCTGAGGCATGAGTGCTTGGCAAATCATCTTGGAGCTTTTGTTCATTATCATTGTATTTCCCTTTATACTCATTGTACTTATAAAGTTTTTGATCATAGTGGAAATGTAATGGAGTTTTTTATTGTTGTTTGTGGGTTATGCCTTTGGTTATGCTTATTACAAATCAAAATGGTGTTGAAAATCCTCCTCATAACATCCCAGGATTGAAACCCGGTGAATGGGCGCTGGGAGCCGAGAATGGGGTTCTACGGAGGCTGTCGGTGCCAGATTCAGCGATCAGGAATTTTGTGAGCCCAGTTTTCGAGTTTGGGGCGGGACATAACCTAACTTAAACCTAAACCTATAACCTACACTTATAACCTAAACCTAAATGTATTCTCAAATCCCTAAACCTAAACCTAAACCTACACCTAATTCTAATCTCAACTACTTAATCTACACTTAAACTTGAAAACCCAAACCTAAACCCAATCCCGAACCCGAACCCGATTTCCTAAACCTAAACCTTAACCTATTCTCAATTCCTTAAAGCTATAGCCTATAACCATAACCTATAACATAAACCTAAACCTAACGAAAACATGTAACCTAAATCTATAACCTTAACTTAAACCTAAAACCAAAACCAAAACCTATAACCTTAACCTAAACCAAAACCTATAACCTAAATATTTACCTATAATCTATAACCCATAACCTAAACCTAAAACCAAAACCTAAACCTATAACCTAAACCTATAAACTAAAACCTAAACCTAAACTTAAATGTATTCTCAAATCCCTAAACTTAAACATACACCTAATCCTAATCTCAACTTCCTAACCTAAACCTAAACCTAAACTTGAAAACCTAAACCTAAACCCGATCTCGAACCCCAACCCGATGTCCTAAACCTAAACCTTAACCTATTCTCAATTCCCTAAAGCTATAACCTATAACCTATAACCTAAACCTAACATAAACCTTAACCAAAACCTATAACCTAACCTATAACCTATAACCTATAACCTATAACCTAAACCTAAACCTATAACCTATAACCTAAAACCTAAACCTAAACCTTAACCTAAACCTAAACCTTAACCTAAACCTAAACCTCAACCTAAACCTAGAACCTAAAACCTAAACGTATAACTAAACCTATAAACTAAAACCTAAAACCTAAAGGTATTCTCAAATCCCTAAACTTAAACCTACATCTAATCTTAATCTCAACTCCCTAACCTAAACCTAAACTTGAAAACCCAAACCTAAACCCGATCCCGAACCTGAACCCAATTTCTTAAACCTAAACCTTGACCTATTCTCAATTCCCTAAAGTTATAACGTATAACCTAAACCTAAACCTAACCTAAACCTATAACCTTAACCTAAACCTAAACCTAAACCAAAACCTATAACCTTAACCTAAACCAAAACCTATAACATAAACCTTAACTTGTAACCTATAACTTGTAACCTAAACTTAATACCTATAACCTAAGCTTAACCTAAACCTAAAACCTAAACCTAAGCCTATAACCTAAACCTATAAACTACAAGCTAAATCAAAACCTAAAACCTAAATGTATTCTCAAATCCCTAAACGTAAACCTACACCTAATCCTAATCTCAACTCCCTAACCTAAACTTGAAAACCCAAACCTAAACGTAATCCCGAACCCCAACCCGATGTCCTGAACCTAAACTTTAACCTATTCTCAATTCCCTAAAGCTACAACCTATAACCTATAACCTATGACCTAAACCTAAACCTAACCTAAACCTATAACTTAAACCTATAACCTTAACCTAAACCTAAACTTAAACCTAAAACAAAACCTATAACCTTAAGGTAAACCAAGAACTATAACCTAAACCTAAACCTAAACCTATAACTTAAACCTATAACCTTAATCTAAACCTAAAACTTAAACCTAAACCAAAACCAAAACCTATAACCTTAACCTAAACCAAAACCTATAACCTAAACCTAAACCTAAACCAAAACCTATAACCTTAACCTAAACCTAAACCTTAACCTATTCTCAATTCCCTAAAGCTATAACCTATAACCTATAACCTAAACCTATAACTTAAACCTAAAACCTAAAACCTAAATGTATTCTCAAATCCCTAAACATAAACCTTAACCTATTCTCAATTCCCTAAACCTTAACCTATAACCTAACTTAAACCTAAACCTATAACCTACACTTACAACATAAAACCTAAATGTATTTTCAAATCCCTAAACCTAAACCTTAACCTATTCTCAATTCCTTAAACCTTAACCTATAACCTAACTTAAACCTAAATCTATAACCTACACTTATAACCTAAAACCTAAATGTATTATCAAATCTCTATACCTAAACCAACACATAATCCTAATCTCAACTCTTTAACCTAAACCTAAACTTGAAAACCCAAACCTAAACCTGATCCCGAACCCGAACCTGAATTCCTAAACCTAGATCTTAACCTATTCTCAATTCCCTAAAGCTATAACCAATAACCTACTTAAACCTAAACCTATAACTGACACTTATATCCTAAACCTAAACCTATAACCTAAATGTATTCTCAAATCCCTAAACCTACACCTACACCTAATCCTAATCTCAACTCCTTAACCTAAACCTAAACTTGAAACCACAAACCTAAACCTGAACCCGATTTTCTAAACCTAAACCTTAACCTATTCTTAATTCCCTAAACCTTAACCTATAACCTAACTTAAACCTAAACCTATAACCTACACTTATAACCTAAACCTAAACTTATAACCTAAACCTAAAACCTAAATGTAATCTCAAATCCCTAAACCTAAATCTACACCTAATCATAATCTCAACTCCCTAACCTAAACCTAAACCTTAACTTGAAAACCGAAACCTAAACCCGATACCGAACCCGAACCAGAACCTGATTTCTTAAACCTAAACCTAAACCTTAACCTATTCTCAATTCCCTAAAGTTATAACCTATAACCTATAACCTAAACCTAAACATAAACCTAAATTTAAACTTATAACCTTAACCTAAACCTATAACCTTAACCTAAACAAAAACCTATAACGTAAACCTTAACCTATAACCTATAACCCATAACCTATAACCTAAACTTATAACCTATAACCTAACCTTAATCTAAACCTAAAAGCTAAACCTAAACCTATAAGTGTAGGTTATAGGTTGAGGTTTAGGTTTAGGTTAAGGTTGTTTTTTTTTTTCATTTGTCTGGATCACCTCTCATATGTTCTTTCTCTTTTCATTTACTTTTTTCCATAAGATTGTTTGTGTTTGGATGAATGCAGTTTAAGTCTCGATGAATTTACGTAGATTGAGTTTAGATGGATGTGAATGTGAATATGATAAAATATATTATATAACAGGTGTATATCAGGAAGAATATGATGAATTAAATTCTAATAGGTGTACATTAGGAAATTTGAGTGGAAGTTTTTTTTTAAAAAAGAAAAGAGACTTTTACCTACGAAATATTTCGTAGGTAAAAGTCCCCTCAACGTTTTTTAGCGACAAATAATTTCGTCGCCAAAAGTCTTATCTAGGTTGAACCTTCTGTCTAATCAGGACAGAAAATGCGTTGTATCAGTTCTTAATCCGAGTCGATGCCGATCCTCTGCTTGATCAGAGCATTGGATTCATTAGTAACCACTAGGATTAAGAAGTCGATTCAAACCGCGAATACTTCTCTGATAATTGCATTTCCTTTATTCCGCGTTCCCGAATGCAATAAGTCCTTGGGGAAGGCAATTCTAAGGGGTGTGCTAGTACATTCTAAGTTCAATCTGAGGGAGTTATAAATGTTCCCTGAGAGTGTATGGTTCCTTCCTATGGGCAACAACAGAAATCTATAAGTCATAAAGGGATCTACCGAAGGAAGGGAGTCCCATTCCAACCAAATCTAACCTACTATCCCTTAGCATATATAGGCCTTACACTACCTAAGTCAACTAGTAGCCTAGTCTGTAACTCAGTACTTATAATCCAAAGCCTAAGTTTATACGGCACATGGTTCCATACCATTTCTACTACAGGGAATTGTTCTGTTGCTTAGAGTCAAGATTATCTAAATAGAATTGGATTTCCTATATCGTCAGATCCTTCAAATCTAAGAGTGCTAACACTAGGTCCAAAACGCCAAGGGCCTATGTGACCAGTAGCGTTAAGTTGTATTAAATGGAACCGCATTCTTAGTCCCATGGCGGGATTGGAAGTGGTATGCTTGGTAGGAGGGTGGGGTGGGATAAAAATTACTTTGTAGGCTGAATCCCGGGAGTCACAATACTCCCAATCTAGGGACGATACCTTACAGCGAAATGAAACGGCATGTATTCCATCTAACCAAATTTCGTCACAATACATGGAATAAAGTTCCACATGGATTATGACAGAGATGCATTCGGCTATGCTAAGCCCAAACCACTGACACAACACATTGTCTACCGGTGACATCACTAGACCCAATAACAACAAAACACAAAAATCCTTAAAACAAAAATCAAACAATCTATAGGGCAACGACATAGATGCCTAATTCTACCCAAGGACTCTACCACAGTCCCGACTTACCTTCTTTATCCCTGTCGAGTCTAATACTATCTGTTGCTCACTAGAGCTCTCTCGGCCATATTTTTCAGTATCCCTTAAGCAAAGAAAATGGAGAAATAGGATTGAGAGGGAGGATGGTGGAAAGAGAGAAAAAGGCTAAAACAGCTTAACAATAGCCATGAAAAATGGGAGAAATGCAAGGAAATGGCTAACCCAAATAGAAAAGGGAGATCTAGGCGTTGTAGATGGATGCTTCAAGCTCCCCTAGGATGTATTTCCAGAAAGAAAAGAGAATGAAAAAGGGAAATGGAGCACCTCACGATTTCAGCTCGATTTGGGCATTGTAAGAGCTCCAAACGATGAAATCTTTAAGAGGAAGGGCTGCAAACCGAAATAGAATGGTGGAGAGTGGTCGGTTGTGATCGAAAATGAGATTGGGAGAGGTTTGACTTCGAGATTTGAGGGGAAGGCAGCAAAAATGTGAACAAAGGAGAGCTTAGAGGGGCATTTTGTGAAGGAGGTACATATTTTAGGGGGTTTCAAGGTACGGACCACATACCAGGGGGCTACCCTAGCCCCCAAACTCCTCCAGCCCAAAGGCCAGACCCATCTGACGAGTTTGACCGGCGATGCATCACCGATCGGCGATGAAATCGCCGGTGAACTTGAAAATTGGCCATTGAAGGCATATGGGATGGGTTCCCCTTGCCCTAGGGATTCCAAAAAGGTATGGTTCCCACTTTGGTTCATTGTAGATTGCACTAGGGAGGCCCAAACATCCATTCAGGGATTTTCAGGGCTAATCTGCAATCTCAAATACAAAAATCTATCATGCAGCATATGATTTTAGGGTAGAAGGAGCTATTACATCCATCTAGCCCATTAGTTGCTAAAGAAAGTGAAGTTAGAATGGCCTTATGGCCATTTTTTATGAAATTTTACTATTCACTGTAAACTTTTGTGAAAGTATGATTTTATGTTATTTTCACATTAGGATTGATGCCTAACATGAAATGGATAAGAAATAATTGAAGATTGGAGTGGTGAGAGGAAGAATTTCGAAGATTTTCGGTGAAACGGGGTTTTTAAGCCCTGGCGATTGAATACAGGGGTCGTGGTTGTCCCACGGCCCAAGGATTCATATTTACGGGTTTAGAATCATTCAAAGAACGTCTCCACCCACTTACCTACAACCTAGGAGCTATTCGGGTTGCTTTATGCGACCCTAGATGCGTTACTGACTCGATCCCGAGATCGAAATGACACTTCGCCTATTGGCGAATCTGGGATCCTAGAAGTATTTCTAGACCCTTATCGCACTCACCTAAGTCAAAGGAAATGACAGCGTTCATCACGTGACCATAACCCAGGCCCGGTTTAATCCAAATCATGCTCTGATACCATCTGTAACACCCTGAAAATCGGGGGGTCGAGCAAAAACCCAACTCCCGAGTTCCAAAATGTTATTTATGCAACATAGATATGTATGATTGAATGTTGTCTGTGATAATGTATTAAACATGAGTGAGATTAAGCTAAAACAGCATATCGCGCTCCAGAGACAGTTAAATTTACAAGCGGAAGACTGTGATAGTATGTATAACATATATAATCTGTTGTATGTCTCTAGAGTGTGAACATGTTACCAGGTTATATACATACATGTATACTTCAAAAGTAAACAAAAGAATATACATGAGTGCTCTAAAAATATAAAATGACAAGTGTCAAGGCATCTAATCAACCTCCCTGTAATCCCGTCGATCAGAACACACATAAAGGAGGGATCCTCCTCATCATCAACACCATCAAGTCCGGCTCCGCCTCACAGGCCGCGCCATCATCTGCAATCACAAAAATCTCTGGTGGGTGTCCAGGAACACCGTCCCGTAACGTGGGAGTGAGTAGCTAACTCAGTGGAATAATAGAGCAAGGATTAACATGTTCTCAAATCAATCATGCGATAATAGTAAAGCAGTAAATCAAGCAATCCTAATACTTTTGTTAATGCAATATGACATGACGTGATGTATGCCCTCACCGACGAACCCCCTCATGCGGCAACATCTTACGACCGCGGCATGCCACACTCCCTAGAGTGCTTCACATCTTCCAGGCACATGCAATGTTATGGTGATATGATTTCCGAGTTGTTATTATTCCATTCAAACAGCAGGATTGGGAAACTAAGGTACTTCCCTTATATCAATCCCAACACAGATCCTGTCTAGGGTCGTCACTCCTAGTAATCTCATACGATGTATATTTTGTAGGTCGCTGCAAGGGCTGCCAGGGCTATTGCTCGCACTCGTTGCACTGCTCCCCCATCACCTTATCAATACAAGCCTACTGTACTCTACTGCTACGGAAGGGTCGTCGCCTCCCATAGACTCAGAATACGCTCGCGGTCACTACAAAGGGCTGCCAGGGCTGTTGCTCGCACTCGTTGCACCGCTCTGCTCCCCCATCACCTTATCAATGTAGGCCGACAGCAAGAATATAGTGTCCCATACCACCATAATCTGCTCACGAGTCATAGGTGCTCACTAGTCACTACGGGGAGGTTTGTGGCCCCAGTGTAGGCCGACAGCTAGACCACGATGTCCCATACCACCATGCCCGGCTCATGAGTCTTCGTGGATCAAGGTACCATGGTTAACAGGGTTTACAATGGTAAGTTCAGTACCCTAGGTTCAAGCAGTTATGACTCATGCAGGGTGAACATACAACGGCCAGTTGGGTTACTTGACGGGCTCGACTAACACGATCACATCTCAAGTTGAACGACATGAAGTGCGTAAAACACTTCGTGTGGCCTAACCACTGCCGCCAACTCCAAAACACGGCTCGCGTTCATCGACGCGTCGTTCGTGGCAAAGATAAGCCAACCACGAATTCGCTCGGTTACCGACTGCTTGGACTATAGTCCCAAACACATATGAATCCACATCAACAATCATGTGAGAGTATTGGAAATGAGACAACCATGTGAGCATGTTAACACATGTTATATCGTACAACTCAAGTAAATCATCTGACACATGCCTTTCATACATATAATGAAATTATGCATATCGCCAACATATAGGAAATCATTTCCATCAGCATATTAATTGAGAATTCAATCTCGAACTAAATCACAATGAAATCATCAAGCACATGTTATAACATATAGCTTAAGCGAATCGTCAAGCACATACATTTCATTCATATTATGAAAACATGCATATGGCTAACATGTAGAAAACCATTTACACCAACATATTAATTGAGAAATCAATCTCAAACTAATTCATAACACCATTTAATTCAATACATACTAATACAAACATTTATACAAACACTTACACTACACACTTAAGTCTACATACAGTATGTCAACCCGAAGTGCGCATTTAGGCGAATCTCTTCGTCAAAATAATTATGCACGTATTCCTAACATTCTAATATGACAATAAACCATGTCAATCACATCAGCAAAATATGAATAAAAACATTACTTCCTACAAATGACTAAAATGCCCTAAATCTCATATTCTTCGTTGGTTTACGAAACAGGAAACGGACAGCATGTTGTACATGTCAAATGGCGTTGCCGTCAAGAATCTACTACTAAACGACATTGAAAACCTAAATGTATTCTCAAATCCCTAAACCTAAACCTAAACCTACACCTAATTCTAATCTCAACTACTTAATCTACACTTAAACTTGAAAACCCAAACCTAAACCCAATCCCGAACCCGAACCCGATTTCCTAAACCTAAACCTTAACCTATTCTCAATTCCTTAAAGCTATAGCCTATAACCATAACCTATAACATAAACCTAAACCTAACGAAAACATATAACCTAAATCTATAACCTTAACCTAAACCTAAAACCAAAACCAAAACCTATAACCTTAACCTAAACCAAAACCTATAACCTAAATATTTACCTATAATCTATAACCCATAACCTAAACCTAAAACCAAAACCTAAACCTATAACCTAAACCTATAAACTAAAACCTAAACCTAAACTTAAATGTATTCTCAAATCCCTAAACTTAAACATACACCTAATCCTAATCTCAACTTCCTAACCTAAACCTAAACCTAAACTTGAAAACCCAAACCTAAACCCGATCTCGAACCCCAACCCGATGTCCTAAACCTAAACCTTAACCTATTCTCAATTCCCTAAAGCTATAACCTATAACCTATAACCTAAACCTAACATAAACCTTAACCAAAACCTATAACCTAACCTATAACCTATAACCTATAACCTATAACCTAAACCTAAACCTATAACCTATAACCTAAAACCTAAACCTAAACTTAAAACTATAACCTAAAACCTAAACCTTAACCTAAACCTAAACCTTAACCTAAACCTAAACCTCAACCTAAACCTAAAACCTAAAACCTAAACGTATAACTAAACCTATAAACTAAAACCTAAAACCTAAAGGTATTCTCAAATCCCTAAACTTAAACCTACATCTAATCTTAATCTCAACTCCCTAACCTAAACCTAAACTTGAAAACCCAAACCTAAACCCGATCCCGAACCTGAACCCAATTTCTTAAACCTAAACCTTGACCTATTCTCAATTCCCTAAAGTTATAACGTATAACCTAAACCTAAACCTAACCTAAACCTATAACCTTAACCTAAACCTAAACCTAAACCAAAACCTATAACCTTAACCTAAACCAAAACCTATAACATAAACCTTAACTTGTAACCTATAACTTGTAACCTAAACTTAATACCTATAACCTAAGCTTAACCTAAACCTAAAACCTAAACCTAAGCCTATAACCTAAACCTATAAACTACAAGCTAAATCAAAACCTAAAACCTAAATGTATTCTCAAATCCCTAAACGTAAACCTACACCTAATCCTAATCTCAACTCCCTAACCTAAACTTGAAAACCCAAACCTAAACGTAATCCCGAACCCCAACCCGATGTCCTGAACCTAAACTTTAACCTATTCTCAATTCCCTAAAGCTACAACCTATAACCTATAACCTATGACCTAAACCTAAACCTAACCTAAACCTATAACTTAAACCTATAACCTTAACCTAAACCTAAACTTAAACCTAAAACAAAACCTATAACCTTAAGGTAAACCAAGAACTATAACCTAAACCTAAACCTAAACCTATAACTTAAACCTATAACCTTAATCTAAACCTAAAACTTAAACCTAAACCAAAACCAAAACCTATAACCTTAACCTAAACCAAAACCTATAACCTAAACCTAAACCTAAACCAAAACCTATAACCTTAACCTAAACCTAAACCTTAACCTATTCTCAATTCCCTAAAGCTATAACCTATAACCTATAACCTAAACCTATAACTTAAACCTAAAACCTAAAACCTAAATGTATTCTCAAATCCCTAAACATAAACCTTAACCTATTCTCAATTCCCTAAACCTTAACCTATAACCTAACTTAAACCTAAACCTATAACCTACACTTACAACATAAAACCTAAATGTATTTTCAAATCCCTAAACCTAAACCTTAACCTATTCTCAATTCCTTAAACCTTAACCTATAACCTAACTTAAACCTAAATCTATAACCTACACTTATAACCTAAAACCTAAATGTATTATCAAATCTCTATACCTAAACCAACACATAATCCTAATCTCAACTCTTTAACCTAAACCTAAACTTGAAAACCCAAACCTAAACCTGATCCCGAACCCGAACCTGAATTCCTAAACCTAGATCTTAACCTATTCTCAATTCCCTAAAGCTATAACCAATAACCTACTTAAACCTAAACCTATAACTGACACTTATATCCTAAACCTAAACCTATAACCTAAATGTATTCTCAAATCCCTAAACCTACACCTACACCTAATCCTAATCTCAACTCCTTAACCTAAACCTAAACTTGAAACCACAAACCTAAACCTGAACCCGATTTTCTAAACCTAAACCTTAACCTATTCTTAATTCCCTAAACCTTAACCTATAACCTAACTTAAACCTAAACCTATAACCTACACTTATAACCTAAACCTAAACTTATAACCTAAACCTAAAACCTAAATGTAATCTCAAATCCCTAAACCTAAACCTACACCTAATCATAATCTCAACTCCCTAACCTAAACCTAAACCTTAACTTGAAAACCGAAACCTAAACCCGATACCGAACCCGAACCAGAACCTGATTTCTTAAACCTAAACCTAAACCTTAACCTATTCTCAATTCCCTAAAGTTATAACCTATAACCTATAACCTAAACCTAAACATAAACCTAAATTTAAACTTATAACCTTAACCTAAACCTATAACCTTAACCTAAACAAAAACCTATAACCTAAACCTTAACCTATAACCTATAACCCATAACCTATAACCTAACCTTAATCTAAACCTAAAAGCTAAACCTAAAACTATAAGTGTAGGTTATAGGTTTAGGTTTAGGTTTAGGTTAAGGTTGTTTTGTTTTTCATTTGTCTGGATCACCTCTCATATGTTCTCTCTCTTTTCATTTACTTTTTTCCATAAGATTGTTTGTGTTTGGATGAATGTAGTTTAAGTCTCGATGAATTTACGTAGATTGGGTTTAGATGGATGTGAATGTGAATATGATAAAATATATTATATAACAGGTGTATATCAGGAAGAATATGATGAATTATATTCTAACAAGTGTACATTAGGAAATTTGAGTGGAAGTTTTTTTTTAAAAAAGAAAAGAGACTTTTACCTACGAAATATTTCGTAGGTAAAAGTCCCCTCAACGTTTTTTAGCGACAAATAATTTCGTCGCCAAAAGTCTTATCTAGGTTTTTAGCTACGAGAATGTTTGTAGCTAAAAGTAATCCATAAGTGTAACACCCTGAAAATCGGGGGTCGTGTATAAACTCAACTCCTGAGTTCCAGACCGTCACTTATGCAACAAAAATGGTTATGATTCAATGTTGTCTGATTTAAAGCATTCACATGAGTAAAAGTATACCAAAACTGCAATTCATACTTCAGATCCAGTGATAAAAGCAAGCGGAAGACTAAACAATATATAAATCACTGTATGGAAAAACGAAGTAAATCTCATCTGTCTCTAAAGTATGAATACATCTCTGAGTCTCATATACATATACATGAACAAAATGTAATGTTCAAAATAGTCCCATTGAAGTCCCATCAATCCTGGTCGCCTACGCAAAGCCATCATGATACTGCATGTACGAGAACTCGTCCTGGTCCTCATCGAAGTCTGGCTTTGCCTCCTGGATCTCAGTCTCACCTGCATCTACAACAGGGTCTGGTGGGTGTTGCAAACACCATCCCGTAACGTGGGAATGAGTGATCAACTCAGTGGAATCATAGAGCAAAGATTAACATGTTCACAAATCAATCATGCGATAATAGTAAAGCAGTAAATCAGACAATCCTAATACTGTTGTTAATGCAAGATGATATGATGTGATGTATGCCCTCACCGACGATCTCCCTCATACGGCAACATCTTACGACCGCGGCATGTCACACTCCCTAGAGTGCTCCACATCTTCCATGCATATGCAATGCTATGGTGATATGATTTCTGAGTTGTTATTAGTCCATTCAAACAGCAGGATTGAGAAACTAAGGTACTTCCCTTATATCAATCCCAACACAGATCCTGTCTAGGGTCGTCACTCCTAGTAATCTCATACGATGTATATTTCGTAGGTCGCTGCCAGGGCCGTTGCTCGCACTCGTTGCACCGCTCCCCCATCACCTTATCAATACAGGCCTACTGTACTCTACTGCTACTGAAGGGTCGTTGCCTCCCATAGACTCAGAATATGCTCGCGGTCACTACAAAGGACTCGTCGCCTGATTAGTGTAGGCCGACAGCTAGAATATAGTGTCCCATACCACCATAATCTGCTCACGAGACTAGGTGCTCACTGATCACTACGGGGAGGTTTGTGGCCCCAGCGTAGGCCGACAGCTCGACCACGATGTCCCATACCACTATGCCCGGTTCATGATTCTTCGTGGATCAAGGTACCATGGTTAATAGGGTTTACAATGGTAAGTTCAGTACCCTAGGTTCAAGCAGTTATGACTCATACAAAGTGAACATACATCGGCCAGTCGGGTTATTTGACGGGCTCGACTAGCGCGATCGCATCTCAAGTCGAATGACATGAAGTGCGTAAAACACTTCATGTGGCCTAACCACTGCCGCCAACTCCAAACACGGCTTGCGTTCATCGACGCGTCGTTCGTGGCTAAGACTAGCCAGCCACGAATTCGCTCAGTTACCGACTGCCTGGACTAAGTATAGTCCCAAACAATTATGGAATCACATCAGCAACTTATATAGGAATATTGGAATTGAAATACAATCATGTGAGCATGTTAACACATGTTATAACATTCAACTTAGGCAAATCTTCAAGCACATATATCTCATGCATGTAAGGAAATCATGCATATAGTCAACATGTAGGAAATCATTTAGGTCAGCATATTAATTGAGAAATCAATCTCAAACGATCTCATAACATCATTTAATTCAATACATACTAATACAAGCATTTATACAAACACATACACTACACACTTAAGTCTACATATAGTATGTCGACCCGAAGTGCGTAAGTAGGTGAATCTCTTCGCCAAACTAATTATGCACATATTCCTAACTTCCTAATGCGACAACAAACCATGTCAATCACATCAGCAAAATATGAATTTAATCTGTACTTCCTACAAATGACTAAAATACCCTAAATCTCATATTCTTCATTAATTTACGAAACAGGAAACGGATAGCATGTTGTACATGTCAAACGGAGATGCCGTCGATAATCTACTATTAAACGACATTGAAAGCGTTGGAAACCGTCAATCAAAGCATCTAAAATCCTCACCTAGTCTCTTGTAGACTCGTGATTTCGAACGGAGCGTATACGCTTCGTCTACGGCAGTAAGAGAACCTGTTTTACAAGATCTATTGGTTAAAAAGCTATGGATCTTAGTGATCCCCAAATCAGCAACTTCTATGGTTAGTTATTACCTGAAAATGCGGAAGAATCACCGGCTTGGTGATTGGGATGAGTTGCTTAGGCACTAGCAACAGGCGGCTCGAAGGTTGGAAAAATCTATCCGACTCTCTCTCACAAACTCTCACCTTTTCTCTCTCCCAATCTAGGGTTTCTTGCAATTTCGGATGGGAGAGAGGAGTGAGGGTTTTAACCCCTTTTATAAGCTTAAAAACGTCGAAAACAGGCTCCGGTACAAAGTTTACTTAGTGCATATCCAATTCGGGGCTGTTTCGGTCCAAAAGATGCTTTCTGGTGGTCCCCTGGTCGAATGCGATCGGACTTAAGCTCATGCGTACCAGATCTAGCACGTATTAAGTTTTCAGTCCGGCAGGGTTCGCAGATCGCACGTGGCGGACCAGTTTCAGTTCAGCGGTCACCGCACGTAGATCAGGGCTGGAAGTCTCATGATATAAAATAGAAATTTCTCCTGATCCGAGGGTGTAATCTGGATGAATTCTGACGGTCAGAACGCTCAATACTGACACGTCAAGTCGTGTGCTAGATTTGAATTTGAAATTCCAATTCTGTCCCTATTCGCACTCTCTTCGGTCCGGGCTCAATGAAATAGCCTGTGATTATCGGTTTGACTTGATTTTCGGAATGAGCGTCAAGTCCAACTAAGCGGTTCTAACGGTCTAAGATAGGAGGTATCGGACTTTCAACGCGCGGTCTAGATCCAATACAAAGATTCAAAGTGGTCCAGAGAACAAACCTGCTTAGAGTTTGGTCCGAGGCTATAGAGTATTATAGAGTCGTTGGTTCTACTCGATTTGGGTCTTGTAGAACGTATTTAAAGTGATCAGGGATTATTTCCCAGCTACTCCAGCGTTGCGCTAGCTAACTTAGTCATATTTTCTAAAAGAATTAATTCTACGCAAATTTCGGGTCGAGTTGGTACTCGAGCCCAAGTATGGATTTTTCACGGGCGTTACAATCTACCCCCCTTAACAAATAATTTCGTCCTCGAAATTTGTAGCTTTTCGTACTCCTCGAGAAGCTGTGGGTAGTTCTTTCTGATCTCGGCTTCTGTCTCCCAGGTAGCCTCCTCTTCAGAGTGATGCGTCCACAACACCTTCACAAGGGGAATCACCTTGCTACGCAGTACCTGCTCCTTCCTGTCTAGGATACGTGTCGGTCGCAGGATATAATAACATCCTCTCCTAACTGCACCTGCTCCCATCTGATGATATGGAAAGGATCAGCAACGTACTTCTTCAGCATAGAAACATGAAATACGTTGTGAACGCTCGCGAGAGGCGTGGGTAAAGCCAATCGGTAAGCCACCGCTCCCACACGATCGAGGATCTGGAATGGACCAATGAATCGCGGTGCCAGGTTCCCCTTCTTCCCGAACCGAAGGACTCCCTTCATAGGGGAAACTCGCAAAAACACATGATCCCCAACTGTGAACTCTAGTGGCCTCCGTCTCGTATCGGCATAACTCTTCTGTCTGCTCTGCGCTGTAAGAAGCCGACGTCGAATAATATCAATCTTCTCTGACGTTGCCTGCACTAACTCTAGGCCAATCAAGCTACGCTCACCGACCTCTATCTAGCAATGCGGTGCGCGACAAGGTCGCCCATACAGCGCCTCATAAGGTGCCATACCGATACTCGACTGAAAACTGTTGTAGTACGCAAACTCCGCATATGCAAGACAATCATCCCAACTGTCCTTGAAGTCCAATGCGCAAGATCGCAACATGTCCTCTAAGATCTGGTTCACCCGCTCTATCTGTCCGTCTGTCTGTGGGTGGAAGGCAGTACTGAACTTCAACTTCACACCCATAGCCTCCTGAATGCAAGTCCAGAAAATAGAAGTAAACCGCGTGTCTCTGTCCGACATGATCTCTAGCGAAACTCCATGCAGACGCACAATCTCTCTGATATACAGTCTAGCCAGCTAGTCTGCAGAGTTCGTAACTCTAATCGGTAGGAAGTGCGCCGACTTCGTCAGACGGTCGACGATCACCCAAATGGAATCATGTCCCTTCCTCGTCTTCGGCAACCCAGAAATGAAGTCCATGAAAATGAAATCCCACTTCCACTCTGCGATCGGCATAGGCTGCAAAAGTCCAGGTGGTCGGCGATGCTCTGCCTTCACCTGCTGACAACTGAGACAACGGGACACGAATTCTGCTATGTGGGTCTTCATACCTTCCCACCAATATGTCCTCTTCACGTCACGATACATCTTCGTACTGCCTGGATGCATCGCGAGTCTAGTACAATGCGCAGCCTCGAGAATCTCTCGTCTCAAGTCAGGGATATCTGGGACGCATAGGCGGCCACAATAACATAAGCCCTCATCCATACCAACTCGACAGTCGGTGTCTGCATCATCACTGGCCTGCTCTCGAAGCTCAGTCAGATGCGCATCGTCCCTTTGCGCCTCGATGACTGGGTCATCGATCTGAGATCGCACCTGTACATGTGCGATGAACTCAAACGGCTCCTCTACGGTGAGTTTCTGCTCAAAGTCTCGCAAAAACTCAACCATATCCCACTCGGCAACCATCAGCGGAGCCGCAAACTCTATCGCCTTCTTGCGGCTCAACGCATCAGCCACAAGGTTTGCCTTCCCAGGATGGTAAGAGACTTCAAACTTGAAGTCCTTCAATATCTCTATCTATCGCCGCTGCCTCATATTCAAGTCTCGCTGCGTGAATATGTACTTGAGGCTCTTGTGGTCGCAAAAGAGCTCGAACTCCTCTCCGTAGAGGTAATGTCTCCAGAGTCTCAGTGCGAATATAACAGCTGCCAACTCTAGGTCGTGTGTAGGGTAATTCTCCTCGTGCTTCCTTAATTGTCTTGAGGCATACGAAATTATCCTGTCCCTCTGCATAAGGACACAACCCAGACCAACGCTAGACGCGTCAGTGTATATAGTGTATCTAACCCCTTGCTCTGGCAATACTAGCACAGGGGCTGACGTAAGTCTGTCCTTCAGCTCCTGAAAAGCTGACTCCGCCTTGTCGTTCCAGGCGAACTTCACGTCCTTCCGTGTCAACTGAGATAAGGGTCTCGCGATCTTCGAGAAGTCCTGTATGAAGCGCCGATAGTAGCCAGCGAGACCCAAGAAACTCCTCACCTCAGTGACAGAACCAGGCTGCTCCCAGTCCTGCACCGCAGCTACCTTAGACAGGTCAACTGCCATGCCATCCTTGGACACCACGTGTCCCAGAAACTTCACCTCCTGCTTCCAGAAGTCGCACTTCTTGTACTGTGCGAACAACTGATGTTGTCTGAGCGTATCCAGGACCAAACGCAAGTGCTCCTCATGCTCCTCTCGACCCCTAGAGTACACCAAAATGTCGTCAATGAATACAACGACGAACCGATAGAGGAAAGGCCGAAATACCCGGTTCATCAGATCCATGAACACGGCTGGTGCGTTCGTGAGACCGAACGACATCACGAGGAACTCGTAGTGGCCAAAACTGGTCCTGAATGCTGTCTTCTGCACGTCCTCATCCCTGACGCGCAACTGATGATATCCTGACTGAAGATCAATATTCGAGAAGTACTGCGCTCCTCTCAACTGATCAAACAAGTCATCGATCCTGGGTAAAGGGTACTTGTTCTTCACCGTGACCTGGTTCAGCCTGCGATAATCAATACATAATCGCATTGAACCATCCTTCTTCCTCACGAACAAGACCGGTGCTCCCCAAGGAGACACACTAGGCCGTATAAAGCCAAGCTCTAGCAGACCATCAATCTGCGTCCTCAACTCCTCCATCTCACATGGTGCCATGCGATACGTCGGCAGTGAGACGGGCGTAGAACCAGGAACCAGATCGATAGTGAAATCGATCTCTCGTAGGGGCGGCAAACCAGGGATCTTCTTGAACAGATCCTTGAACTCGGAAACGACTGGCACATGCTCAAGTATATGGGCATCAGCGTCACGCAATAAAGTGGCGTAACTAAGTATGCGGAAAGCGAGATTTACCCGCACTGAAAATGTGAAAGGCGTGCCCTCAGGCTCGTACACCGTCACCATACGAGCCTCGTAGTCAATCTCGGCCAACCAGTCCATGCCAAGAATGACGTCGAGATAAACGAACGAGGGATCGACAACAAGATCAAGAGCCATCGTCCTGCCTCCCAGATCAACTAAACAACCCTCACACATCTGGGTAACATCCGAATAATCTCCATGAGCTGCAAGTACTCGCACGCTATCCATAGTGATAGTCTGTAACCCAAGACGACTGACTACAGCACGTGATATCAAAGAAATCATGGAACCAGTGTCCACCATCACGAGAATAGGAGTACCTCCAATATGGGCTGTGACCTCGAAGGCTGAATGCTGAAAAGTCGGTGTCGCAGCTGCCTCAGCTGTCAATGCATGAACACGAGCCTGCTGTGCCCGGTTCAGCCGCTGTGTCAAGGGCCGTGGAGGCTGTCTGATTTGCGATACCGGAAGTCTGAAAGAAGGGTGCGCAGGAGCTAACCGTATAGGCGGTGCTGATATCGCCTGTGAACGAGCACGGTCAATCTTCTGCGGCGGCGAGAACCCACTGTCCCACATCCGAGAAAAGCAGCTCTGCGCCAAGTGGCCTGTCCTCCCACAGTATGTACATGTCAAATTAGGGTGCCGAAACAGTGGTACAGGCACTGTAGTCCTAGTAGGAGGGTCAACGCGAGGCCTCTTGCCCGCGAGGGGCCTGTCCTGCATGTCTGGTCGCGGCCTAGAAGCAACAGGGCCACAAGATCGTGCAAGTCGATCCACATCCTGCTCTGCCCGCATAGACATGTGAATCAACTCCGCATATGAGGGAATGGTCACACAGCACATCTTCGACCGAATATTCGGTCGCAAACCCTCCAAAAAGCACCATATACGCATCTGCTCATCAGCCAAAATAGTAGGGACGTATCTGCCCAACTCCGTAAACCGATGCTCATACTCCGTGACTGTCATGGCTGCCTGTCTGAGGCGGAGAAACCCATTCTCCCTGTCATGCCTGTACGTCTGGGGGTAATACTTCTCGTGAAAGTGGAACTCAAAGGCTACCCATGTCCATACAAAGTCGGCGGCAACGGTCCGCAATATGCTATCCCACAACAGGCTGGCCTCTCGCTCAAACAGAAATGTAGCCAGCTCTACCTGCTCAGCCTCTGTGCAATGTAACATCCGTAAAATCTTCGACACACGGTCGAGCTAGTACTCAGCCTCCTCGGGTCTGTGAGAACCAGTGAAAGTGGAAGGCCGTAAGAGCTGAAATCGCTCTAATAGGCCCCGTGTATCTGCGGCATTCCCCGCAGGGTAAGTAGGTGGTACAGGATGAGCCACGCCCTCATCCTGGGCGTATGTATAAGCATCTTCAGCTGGATGCGCAGGTGGTGCAGGTGGAGCCACACCCCCGCCCTGGGCTAATGTCCTAACAATGGTGGTCAGAAGATGCTCTGCTGCTGCATCATAGCCAACATCTGCTCAAATCTGTCAGGAGGTGGAGCAGGCTGTGGCGGGTGCTGTGTCGAAGTAGATGCACGATGAGGCTCTCTGACTGACGGCGTGAACGGCAGTGGTCCAACTGTAGGACCAGCAGTAGGCTGAGATGCTCGAACTGTCTCAGGAATCGGGCCCACAGCAGGGTCCACATGGGTGTCAGACTGCGAAGGAGTCTGATCCATATGCTCACTCAATGTAGCCGAACCGTGCTCCACGTAGCCTTAGGTGGCATTCCCTATATTCAAAATAGGGCGCAACCATGTCAGTCTCAATAGCACAAATACACCGTAATCATTCACACAAGGAGTCAAAGGCATTCTATGCATTTCATTTAATCAAAATTGTCACAATACAAGAGATATATCCTTACAAGCATCATGACGAGAAATACATGGGAACTAAGACAGTTAAACTTACAACAGCAACATAAGCAAAGCACTAGCCCTAACAAGCTTACACAATAAAAGCAGGAAATGACTAACTACTAACAACAACATCTAAGGTCGCATCGCTAGTCCGAGTCGGGTGACGGAGGAGGAGCACCCTTATCCTGCAAGCAACACAGGATCGCCTTCAAGGTGCGAATCACCTTGCCGAATTTCCTCTTTGTAACGGCCTTAGCATCCTCGACTTCAGCGCGAAGTTCCTGAACTTCCTTTTGCAAGGCGATCTGACTCTCCTCGATCCAAGCAATGCGATCATCGCTAGTAGCCTGTGCAGAAGGAGTAGGGCTCTCATCTGTATCCTGAGCCTCCTCTTCTGCCTCTTCCTGAACTTCTTCCTGAACTTCTGCTCCAGGTTCTTCTTCACTTTGATCTTCCTCATCATCAAAGTCATCCTCGTTATCCTCCTCAAGCTGATTTTCACGGTACTGAGACCCAATCTTCATTTTGACCATAGTCGACTCATCAATGCTATGAATCGAAACTGGCAATTTCGGCCCAAGTCTGTAAGCAAACTCAAGCGCGATCTTGCATATCAGTCGGCCAAAAGGAAGCGATTCGGATGTTCTTCTTGACTTGGCTATGAGGATTATCTGTCGCAAGATGAAAGTGGCCATACATACATTCTCTCCCTAGGCCACCAGATACAGAAAATTAACCATAAGGCGTGTACATTCAATGCGATTCGTCGACCTGGGATAAACATTGTACGTGCAGATATGGTGCAGCAGGCGCAAATCATCAGACATATACGTCGCCTTGAAGCTATTATTAGACTGCCATGGAACCAACTTACCGCACAGAAACCTGGTGCAGCGATCTCGTTCACGCCTGCTCCTCAGATTCTTCCCACTAGGATGAACATCACTAAGAAGCACGTTCAGAAGTCGCGCAATCAGTCGCACATCTATCGTAGCCATCCGATCTCTACCAAAAGGGATTTTAAACTGCAATGGCTCCAAGGTAGGATTCTGGATACAAGCGTAGAAGGCACGAACGGTGCTCACATTAGCACGAGCACGAGCTTCAAAGATCGGACCCCAATGCACAGCTTCAATGCGCTCGAACAACAAAAATTCACCGAACAGTCGCCCTTCCACGTCCGCCTCAAACAACACTTTGCGATCAGTGTATTGGCCATGAGGCATCTCTGATAGAATTACTTGTCCAACGTGAGCATGGGGATCCAAATCCCGCTTTGTACGGCACTCTAGGGCTGTAGCTGGACCTGCGGCGGCGCTTGAACTTGTGGCACCACCCCGCGGTCTTCTCGATTGTGCAGGGCGACTTGGCCCAGCCTCGTCTGTTGCGGTCTTCCTTTCACCCATCAAAGATAAGATGGTAGAGAGTGATAAAAGGCCTAAAATGGCTTCCACGAAAGCCATAGAAAATGAAAAAAATGCAAAAAAGTGGCTATCCAAACTGGAAAAGGGAGATCTAGGTGTCGTAGAGGGATGCTTCAAGCTTCTCAAGGATGTATTTTCAAGGAGAAATGAAAATGAAAAAGTGGAATGGAGCACCTCACGATTTCAGCTCGATTTGGGAGTTTTTGGAGCTCCAAATGATGAAATCTTCAAGAGGAAGGGCTTCCAACTCCAAAGGAATGATGGATGGTGGTCGTTTTTGGCCAAGGATGGATCTAGGGGCGATTTGGAACCACAAATTTTGGAGATGGTTGCTGGAAAATGAAAATGAAGCTATGGGGAGGGCTGTTTGTGAAGGAGAGGTAAGTTTTAGGGGTTTTCTTTGGACGGGACACATATGGGGGGTGTGTACATGGTATTTAAGGGCGTGCGCCCGAAAATTGCTTCGAGTGGGCCCACCTGTACGGCGATGCATCGCCGGATCGAGGATGGCATTGCCGACCAGTGATGCATCCGGCCAGTGGGACCAGATGGGTTTGGTCCCCCATGGTCCAAGGACCCCAGATATGTATGGTTCGACCCTTGGTTCATAGTATTTTGACCTACATAGGCCCAAACATGTGTTCGGGGCTTTTCGGGACCAATCCGCAATCCTGAATACAAAATCCTAACATGCAGCATATGATTTTGGGGTAGAAGGATCTAGTACATCCATCTAGACCCTTAGTTTCTAAAGAAAGTGAAGTTAGAATGGCCTTATATCCATTTTTCATAAAATTTTACTATTCATTATAAAATTTTGTGAAAGTATTATTTTATATTATTTTTACATTAAGTTTGATGCCTAACATAAAATGGATAAGAAATAAATGAATATTGGAGTGGTGAGAGGAAGAATTTTGAAGATTTTTGGTGAAACGGGGTTTTTTGAGCCCTGGCGATTGAATACAGGAGTCGTGGTCATCCCACGGCCCAAGGATTCACTTTCATGGGTTTAAAATCATTCAAAGAACATCTCAATCCGACTTCCTATGACCTAGGAGCTATTCGGGTTACTTTACGCGACCCGAGTTGCGTTACAGACTCGATCGTGCGATCAATTCGAATAGACTTCGCCTATTGGCAAATCTGCGATCCTAGAAATGTTTCTAGACCCTTCTCGCACCCACCTAAGTTAAAAGAAGCGACAGCGTACGTCGCGAGACCATAACCCAGGCCCAGTATACTCTCATTCATGCTCTGATACCAACTTGTAACACCCTGAAAATCGGGGGTCATGTATAAACTCAACTCCCGAGTTCCAGACCGTCACTTATGCAACAAAAATGGTTATGATTCAATGTTGTCTGATTTAAATCATTCACATGAGTAAAAGTATACCAAAACTGCAATTCATACTTCGGATCCAGTGATAAAAGCAAGCGGAAGACTAAACAATATATAAATCACTGTATGGAAAAACAAAGTAAATCTCATCTATCTCTAAAGTATGAATACATCTCTAAGTCTCATATAAATATACATGAACAAAATGTAATGTTCAAAATAGTCCCACTGAAGTCCCATCAATCTAGGTCGCCTACGCAAATCCATCATGATACTGCATGTACGAGAACTCGTCCTGGTTCTCGTCGAAGTCTAGCTCTGCCTCCTGGATCTCAGCCTCACCTGCATCTACAACAGGGTCTGGTGGGTGTTGCAAACACCATCCCGTAACGTGGGAATGAGTGATCAACTCAGTGGAATCATAAAGCAAAGATTAGCATGTTCACAAATCAATCATGCGATAATAGTAAAGCAGTAAATCAGACAATCCTAATACTGTTGTTAATGCAAGATGATATGACGTGATGTATGCCCTCACCGACGATCTCCCTCGTACGGCAACATCTTACGACCGCGGCATGCCACACTCCCTAGAGTGTTCCACATCTTCCAAGCACATGCAATGCTATGGTGATATGATTTTCGAGTTGTTATTAGTCCATTCAAACAGCAGGATTGGGAAACTAAGGTACTTCCCTTGTATCAATCCCAACACAGATCCTGTCTAGGGTCGTCACTCCTAGTAATCTCATACAATGTATATTTCGTAGGTCGCTGCCAGGGCCGTTGCTCGCACTCGTTGCACCGCTCCCCCATCACCTTATCAATACAGGCCTACTGTACTCTACTGCTACTGAAGGGTCGTTGCCTCCCATAGACTCAGAATATGCTCGCGGTCACTACAAAGGACTCGTCGCCTGATTAGTGTAGGCCGACAGCTAGAATATAGTGTCCCATACCACCATAATCTGCTCACGAGACTAGGTGCTCACTGATCACTACGGGGAGGTTTGTGGCCCCAGCGTAGGCCGACAGCTCGACCACGATGTCCCATACCACTATGCCCGGTTCATGATTCTTCGTGGATCAAGGTACCATGGTTAATAGGGTTTACAATGGTAAGTTCAGTACCCTAGGTTCAAGCAGTTATGACTCATACAAAGTGAACATACATCGGCCAGTCGGGTTATTTGACGGGCTCGACTAGCGCGATCGCATCTCAAGTCGAATGACATGAAGTGCGTAAAACACTTCATGTGGCCTAACCACTGCCGCCAACTCCAAACACGGCTCGCGTTCATCGACGCGTCGTTCGTGGCTAAGACTAGCCAGCCACGAATTCGCTCAGTTACCGACTGCCTGGACTAAGTATAGTCCCAAAAAATTATGGAATCACATCAGCAACTTATATAGGAATATTGGAATTGAAATACAATCATGTGAGCATGTTAACACATGTTATAACATTCAACTTAGGCAAATCTTCAAGCACATATATCTCATGCATGTAAGGAAATCATGCATATAGTCAACATGTAGGAAATCATTTAGGTCAGCATATTAATTGAGAAATCAATCTCAAACTATCTCATAACATCATTTAATTCAATACATACTAATACAAGCATTTATACAAACACACACTACACACTTAAGTCTACATATAGTATGTCGACCCGAAGTGCGCAACTAGGCGAATCTCTTCGCCAAACTAATTATGCACGTATTCCTAACTTCCTAATGCGACAACAAACCATGTCAATCACATCAGCAAAATATGAATTTAATCCGTACTTCCTACAAATGACTAAAATGCCCTAAATCTCATATTCTTCGTTGATTTACGAAACAGGAAATGGATAGCATGTTGTACATGTCAAACGGAGATGCCGTCGATAATCTACTATTAAACGACATTGAAATCGTTGGAAACCGTCAATCAAAGCGTCTAAAATCCTCACCTAGTCTCTTGTAGACTCGTGATTTCGAACGGAGCGTATACGCTTCGTCTACGGCAGTAAGAGAACCTGTTTTACAAGATCTATTGGTTAAAAAGCTATGGATCTTAGTGATCCCCAAATCAGCAACTTTTAGGGTTAGTTATTACCTAAAAATGCGGAAGAATCACTGGCTTGGTGATTGGGATGAGTTGCTTAGGCACTAGCAACAGGCGGCTCGAAGGTTGGAAAAATCTATCCCACTCTCTCTCACAAACTCTCACCTTTTCTCTCTCCCAATCTAGGGTTTCTTGCAATTTCGGATGGGAGAGAGGAGTGAGGGTTTCAACCCCTTTTATAAGCTTAAAAATGTCGAAAACAGGCTCCGGTACAAAGTTTACTTAGTGCATATCCAATTCAGGGCTGTTTCGGTCCAAAAGATGCTTTCTGGTGGTCCCCTGGTCGAATGCGATCGGACTTAAGCTCATGCGTACCAGATCTAGCACGTATTAAGTTTTCAGTCCGGCAGGGTTCGTAGATCGCACGTGGCGGACCAGTTTCAGTTCAGCGGTCACCGCACGTAGATCAGGGCTGAAAGTCTCATGATATAAAATAGAAATTTCTCCTGATCCAAGGGTGTAATCTGGATGAATTCTGACGGTCAG
Source organism: Magnolia kwangsiensis (assembly GCA_037074715.1). Lineage (NCBI taxonomy): Eukaryota > Viridiplantae > Streptophyta > Magnoliopsida > Magnoliales > Magnoliaceae > Magnolia > Magnolia kwangsiensis. The sequence goes on along the minus strand of CM073576.1, from coordinate 109,643,941 downwards.
AACGCTCAATACTGACGTGTCAAGTCGTGTGCCAGATTTAAATTTGAAATTCCAATTCTGTCCCTATTCGCACTCTCTTCAGTCCGGGCTCAATGAAATAGTCTGTGATTATCGGTTTGACTTGATTTTCGGAATGAGCGTCAAGTCCAGCTAGGCGGTTCTAACGGTCTAAGATAGGAGGTATCGGACTTTCGACGCGCGGTCTAGATCCAATACAAAGATTCAAAGTGGTCCAGAGAACAAACCTGCTTAGAGTTTGATCCGAGGTTATAGAGTATTATAGAGTCGTTGGTTCTACTCGATTTGGGTCTTGTAGAACGTATTTAAAGTGATCAGGGACTATTTCCCAGCTACTCCAGCGTTGCGCTAGCTAACTTAGTCATATTTTCTAAAAGAATTAATTCTACGCAATTTTCGGGTCGAGTTGGTACTCGAGCCCAAGTATGGATTTTTCACGGGTGTTACAATAAGCCTTTAGCGACGAAACTATTTGTTGTTAAAAGTCTCATCTAGGATTTTTAGCTACGATAATTTTCGTAGCTAAAAGTAATCCATTCCAATGTTTTGAAAAATGGTTTGCAGCCTTTGGCGATAAAAATTTTCGTCGCAAAAAGCCTCATCCATGATTTTTAGCTACAAAACTCTTCGTAGCTAAAAGTAATCCATTCCGAATCTTAAGGAAATTTGTTTGCAACCTTTGGCGACAAAACTATTCATCACTAAAAGTCTCATCCAGAAAATATTTATCGCTAAAAGTCTCATCCAGTATGTTTAGCTACGAAAACTTTCGTAGCTAAAAGTAAGTCATTTGAATATATTGAAAAATTGTTTTTTGCCTTTGGCGATGAACATTTTCATCGCTAAAAGTCTCATCCGTGATTTTTACCTACAAAAATTATTGTAGCTAAAAGTAATCCAAAAAATTTGTTTGCAGCCTTTGGCGACGAAAATATTCGTCGCTAAAAGTCACATCCAGGTGTTTTGGCTGCGAAAATTTTCTTAGCTAAAAGTAAGCTGTTCAAATATAATCAGAAATTGTTTACAGCCTTTGGCGATAAAAATTTTCATCGCTAAAAGTCTCATCCGTGATTTTTAGCTATGAAAATTTTCATAGCTAAGAGTAATCCATTCCAATTTTTTAAAAATTTGTTCGCTCCCTTTGGTTACGAAAATATTCATCGCTAAAAGTCTCATCCAGGGTTTTTAGCTACAAAAAGTTTCGTAGCTAAAAGTAATCCATAAATTGCTTATAGCCTTTAGTGACAAAAATTTTCGTCGCTATAAGTCTCATCTACGATTTTTAGCGGCGAAAATATTTGTCGCTAAAAGTTTCATCACTAAAAGTGACTTTTAGGGACGAAAAATTATTTCGTCACTAAAAACCCTCTTTTTTATAGTGTGAGTAGAGATGTGTGGGAGGGTTGCTCCCACTTGTCGATTGATGTTGATCCTGTATGAATTCTTCTAGGAGAGGGAGAATGGGATTTGCTGGAGGAATGAGGGAAAAAGTAAAAGGGGTTTAGGGGAGTGAACTGTTCTGTACACTAGGCTGAGTTGCCTGTGTATTTGGTGTGGGACTTGGCACCAAGTAGTAGCTCTTGCATTGTTCGAAGTAGCAGCTCTTGCATGGTTGCATTAGCTTGGGGTCTGCCTGAACCACTGGTGATAGTGGCTCAGATATTGGTGCAGGTGCGAGTGCTGATGTTTCAAGAGTTGGCTGAGCTATTGGCTCTTCTTCATGGGTAGCTTGAGAGGTCATGGCTGCGTGGGATCAGGTGGTCATGGTTCAGATCTGTACCTAAGCAAGTGTAAGCCAAAGATTGTTTGTATGAATGCAACGATGATTTCCCTTGAGTTAGAGTATCACACACTTTAGAGTCGAGTCTCAGCTAGTGCGAGCTAGCATACTCCCCAGTGGAGTCGTCATTCTGTAGACACTGAAAATCGGCGCCCACGTAGATTTGTGTGTTGTGTTTTAATGGTGGGGGTGATTAGGCTAATTTGTGGATTTGGAGTCGCCACTAACCGAATAATCTAAAAATCTCACGGTTGGCTAGAACTGCGGAATATGTAAGTTTGGAGAAATCTGAAGACCCTCCTACCTTAGATTGACTCCTGGTCTATGATTCGGGATTCCGAGTAAGGGACCTCGGTTACAAAGAGGGAAGGTGTTAGGCATCATCTCTGCCCGTACGAATGTACAGTCTCTACTTGGTGTGGTAAAACAATCTCAAGGGATGTATGATGTGGTCGAGATAGGACTAGGCACACATGTGAGACCCGTATCTTGGTCCGTACCTTTCCGTGGACTTCCGCGGTCTTACCGGTCGAATTCCGGCAACCTTCGACCCTTAACCGTTATCGACGCACGATCCTGATTCATATACCGACAACCCGAGTCGACTCAACCCGAGACTAATACCATAGCGACCGCGCCGTCATTGCGGTTCCGATGCCGCGACTCGCGCGCTGAGGCGATACCCTGGTCAAGAGATGTGGGACAACGTTCGGTGCGAGGAAACGTCGCGCGTTGCGAAACCCAAGAGAATCTCTACGATGTGTCACATCAATCACATCAATCCCATCAATCAATCAATCCATCAATCAAGTACACATCACTTTCACCCCTTTTCCCAAGCAACCACAAAAGTCTCCCAAACTCGTACCTCTCTTACACAAAAGTCTTCACCTCTCATACCTCTCTTACACAAAAGGCCATAAAAGTCAAAGATTTCTTACACAACCATCAGTCACCACATCCATCCATCACTCTCTCTCTCCCTTTACAACTCCTCTCTTTCTCATTTGTAAAAACTCCAAGCAAAAGAGCTCCATATGTATGGAATTTCCCAAGTATCCCTAAGCTCCAAGTGGCCCACTTTCCTACCCCATCATCTCCCATCTCAACCTTCCATTCTCCATCTCCTCCATTGAAATCCAAGCTAAGGTGCCAAGGAACCCCTAGGAGCAAGAAGATCGGACGGTGGGTGCCTCTATAGGGTAGTTTCTTTCTTATTTTTATGATGGGCCAAGTGAGACCCACCGATCAATGGTGTGGATCTCGCTTGGGACCGTAAGATAAGGCCGATGGCCCACTTGGATCATCATGATCATTCCATGATGGGGCCATTCTCCATGGACCCCATCATGATGTTTATTTCATTGTAAAAGGTCATCTAGACCGTCCATTTTGGTGGAGAGAGGATCTCCACCGTTGATTCTCGATCTTGGTGGTCCCATGTGTTGAGGGACCCTTTTGATTGTATGATTTGGTTTTAAGGGAGGGCCCATAATGTCGGGGTCCCTCCATCACAAAGCGTGTCCCACTCTCCATCTCTCTCTCCCTCCTTATTTCATTTTATTTTATTTTGTGCAATAGGGTTATGTGGCCCACTCGAATGGACCCCACCTTGATGTATTATTTTATCCATGTTATTCTCAAGTGGGGTCCACCTTATATAGGTCATGAACATACCATCCTCATGAGGTGGCCCACCTAAGCCAGGCCCACCCTTAATGCATCATGCACGTCCAGCGTACGCTGGACGTGGATTGGAAAGAAAAAAAAAACAAATATAAGCTTGTTTTCAAGCTTTTGGGTGACCCACTCACCTAGGCCCCACCTTGGTGAATGTATTCAATCTACGCCGTCTATTCCGTTTCCAAGTTTGTTTTAGGCGTTGAGCCAAAGAAAGAGGTCAATCCGATGATCAGGCGGGTCGTACCAGAGAAAACGGTACTTTTACCCTTCTAAGGCTACTAGTGTCCATTTTGTTGTTTCTACATGCCAAATAAATGCCAAAAATGGAATTTGTATGGCCTGTTTGGGCCCTAGAATCAAGTGGGCGGAGTGGATTTCACAGCAGTGGGCCTCATGTATGATTTTTTAAAAAAAATTAAAAAAAAAAAAGAAAGAAGAAAAGGTGGCAGCAGGCGCTGCCTGCGTTGGACGGACGGACCAGTAGGGTCCCACGGCTGCTGCCGTGGGCCCCACCATGATTTTTGTTTGTCATCCAACCTGTTAATGAGGTGGGTCCCCTCTTCAGGTGGGCCCCCTCCAAAGATCGGCCTGATCCAACGCTCTGGTGGCCCACATCATAGGAAACAGTGGAATTGAACCTCTACCATTGAAACCTATTTTTTTGGGCCCACAGAAGTTTCAGATCAATCTGAAATTTGTGTTTTCACTTCATCCAGGTCTGAGTAACATTATGAACGGGTTGGATTTCAAATAAACATTACGGTGGGCCACATACGTGGGACCCACAGTGATTTATGTATTTTATTCACACCGTCCACGGTCCGTGGACGGTGACGCCCACCGTGATTTTTTGTGTTCTATCCACACCATCCCCACTGGACGGTGGGGCCCACCCTCCCACGTGTGGGTGATGAGTGCCGCATGTGTGTATATACATATATATATTATTGTATTGTATATATATTACATATAATATTGTATATATTACATATATTATATTATATGTAGTTTATATATTATATAATATACACGATAGTATGCCTTCATGTGGGCCCCACCATTGACACAGGCGCTGCATCTAATCCGTCCATCCATTTTAAAAAGATCATTTTATGGAATGAGTCAAAGAAAGAGCCAGATCCACAGTCCAAGTGGACCCCATCTTGACATGATTGAGGTCCATCTTAATGTAATTGTGACAGCTTATTAGGGCCCACTTTGATGTAGGTGTAAGGCCCATGGGATTGGACCAGTTCATATATCCTAAGGCCCTTGGGACCAGACCCATTTGATTTATATAAGGCCTGTGGATTTAGGCCCATTTGACATATAAGGCCTATGATTTAGACCCTTTGATTTATATAAGGCCTATGGGTTTAGGCCCACTTGATCTATATAAGGCCTATGATTTAGGCCCATTTGATATGTATGAAACCCATAGGATTAGGCCCATTTAAGACACACGAGGCCCATGTGATTTGACCCATTATGACGTACTCTGAGGCCCATAGGTTATGACCCATTGCAATGCACATAAGGCCCATTGGTGTGGTCCATTTAGGTGGCCCATTTGACGAATAAAAGGCCCATATGACATGGCCCATTGGATGTATTAAGGCCCAATTGGGTGTACCTGAGGTCCATTGCAATGTGTGATCCCAACACTAATTAGGTACGATGTTTACGATGATCGTGCCTTGGGAGCAATGTTGGTTTGACGTCCACATTGCGAGTGTAATGTTGGTTGGATGTCCACATTACGACTCTCCTTAGGGCCCATTACTGGGCCGTACTTGCTGTGTATAGGCCGTCTAGGCCCACCTGCGTTGTAAGAATGGTTCATCACTCACTTACATGTTTAGTATAGTTTCATGACTTATGATCAAACACATCATATGTATGCTTGATATGAGGATTGACTGATCATAGCATATGCCTTCGGACAGGTTGTTTATGGGCTCCTGGTTAGGCGGTGTTGCCCTACATGAGTGCACGATATGCGCAGGATTTGTTGCATGACTGGACAGTGTGAATCATGCATTTCGCATTTGTATGACATGGTTATTGTACGCCCTAGTGACATCAGGGTCGTAGCCTCCACAGACGCATCGTGGTTGGAAGTATTGGATACCGAAAATCTTGTTCTACATGGGGTGCTATAGATATCCTTGGGTGAAAGTCCCTAAACCCTTATGGTACTAAGAGGTTGATCCAACGTCTAGACCGAGTGGGTAGATGAGTGCTGAGTGCCGATTATCAGATGGCTGTGCTCTCCACTGTGTTGTGGTCAGTTGGAAAGGGATGCAGCCTTACCTGCCCGAGAGTAGGGGGCAATGCTAGGCTGAGTCTAACCAGCTCGAGGAATGGGTCCGCTATCGACGAGTCACGCTCGATATTGGCAGACGGATAGTGAGGTCTCTTCCACTTACCTCATTACGCCGATGTGGCGGCAATCTGGTTTAGAGTGTACTAGACCCCGGTGATATCTTATATTTTTGAGCTGTATTGATGTGTGGACATAGATGAGAATCTGTATGCTTGAGTTGCATTGCACATCGCACGGCCTTGGGATGGCCGATACCATTCATGTCTTGCATCGCATAAGCCTTGGTACGGCTATGATACTATGGATCCATCTGCATATTCCGCATTACTCCGACATTGCATGTTCATATTACTACCTTGCGTACACACTTTCACCACCCTCTAAGCTTTCTGTAAGCTTATGCACGACCGTTGCATGCAGGTGACGTTGGATCGCAATAGCGCTGAGGCAGGAGCACGTTGCAGATCATTTTGGAGTTTTTGTTCCTTACCATTATATTTTCCTTTATGGTCATTGTACTTGTAAAGTTTTTTATCATAATGAAAATGTTATGGAGTTCTTGGTTGTTGTTTGTAGGTTATGCCATTGGTTATGCTTATTACGAATCAGACTGACATTGAAAATCCTCCTCGTAGCATTTCAGAATCGAAACCTGGCAAATAGGAGCTAGGAGCTGAGAATGGGGTTCTAAGGAGGCTGTCGGCGCCGGATTCGGCGATCGGGAATTTTGTGAGCCCGGTTTCCGAGTTTGGGGCGTGACAACACACGTGGATTTCTGATGCGGTAAGATCCAAGATTTCGGCAAGCCATAAAGCATACATCTAACGGCTTGTTTAGAAGGCGGATGTGATGATGCTTATGCAAAGAGGTAAGAAAAATGGACTAGATTACTAGAAATTTCTGATGTGATAAGATCCGATATACGGCAAGTCACAGAGCATACATTCACCAGAGATCTAAAGAAGCAGGGGGTTTGAGAAGGGAATAGATGTCATGATGAATGCTTGTATATAAAATGAATGGATCTTTGGCTTGATCTTTGAGTAGGCTAAGACATGGATCGAACCATGACCAATCCGAGTTTGACTTATGGGTTAGACAAGGTTGAGAGGAAGGCTAGGGGGTAGCTAACAAAATCTGGACTTGAAGGCTTGGGAGCTCCTTCCCACCTTCACTCTCTTCCTCACTCTCTTTCTCTCCGTTGGATGAGAAGTGGCTCTCTTCGTTATTGAGACTTGCTGGAATGAAAAGAAGAGAGGGATATTTATAGCCTTCTCTAATGGCTATATGGTAAATAGGGGGTAGGTAAGAGTTAAAATAATAAAATAGAGGCTTGTGATTGGCTTGGGAGAGAGGAACTCCATGTGGCGCACTCTCATTGGCTTATGAGGCTAGTAAAATGGTAAATAGTGAAGGTTGGGGGGATGGGGGTAAATCCAGGAGAAAGTTGACTTTTAGATGCTAGGACAGCTGTTCACACGCGGGCTGCGAGCCGCGACATTCGGAGTGCCACAAGAGGTAGTTGAACTACCGCCCGCGGCAGTCAGACTGTTATCCGAGACACATTCGGGCTGAGCCCGAACGCGTAGGCTTTTGTGTGCCACACTGGTTCATCCGGTGGTCTCCTTTGGGTTTTTTATGGTTCAGATAAGTGGGTTTAGGCCTAGGTACAAGGGTCCTAATCAAGGTGTATGGTAAGGGCGGGGTTGTACGTGGATTGAATGGTTTGGATTGTGGTTCTTGGTTGCGGATTGGCGATTCGGGACTTTGGGTTAAGGTTTTAGGTTTAAGATGGGATTAGGGTTTGGTTTTGGGGTATGATCATGATTCTGAACTATTCTAGCTTTCTCAAGATTAGCCTGGGTGGGGTGTCTACAGTATTATACATTTGAAATTTTTAATCATGAAATAGCTTGGAATTTCATGATTTTTGGGGCAACCAAACACATGTAATCTTGATCAATATTTTTGATTTTTTTTAAAAGGTTAGCTAGTTAGTACAAACCCCCATTATCAGTGCACACTCCACTGTTAGCCACCCTATTATTGAAGTTGAAATATAAGGTGCTTAGTGAAACTAATTATCATGAAATTTCATGATTAATAACTTTATTTTCATGATATTTCATAAAGTTCTACAACAATTAGTACCATTTAATGTAAAATGGGCCAAATATAAGAAGAGAAAACCTCTAATACAGAGTATTTTGGGACTATCATGGATGTATTTTGGTGGATGGACATTTTAGTCCTTATTCCATTTCACAGCAAATGACTCTTTTATTGGTTCATGTCTTTGACATCCATCTAAAATAATGCATTTATTTAATTTATCAATTTTTATAATTGGATTGTAAACCATCATCTTCTATTATGTTTTTCAATCATGTGGATTCCAATTCCCAACTACTGTTAATAACACATATTCTTCACAGGGATGTCCACAACACAACAAAGCAAAAACATGAATGATGGTCCTGCTACCAAGGTTTACTAACTCAGGATTCTCCTTATGTGACAAAAGAATGATGGTGGTTCCTTGCAATGTTGGTCTTGTTGAATTACTTTAGTAATTGGAGAGACTTTGTTATTTTTATTTTTTTATTTTTTTTATTTTTAAAAATTTTTTGTCGAACAAAGTCAAAGACCACACTTGTTGTTGGAAATGTTGATTATGCATCTGACGATGTTGGAAGATTGGATGGAAACCAATGTTGACTAACTGGGGCAATATGTAGAGACTTTGTTAATTTTTTATTTTATTTTTCTTGTTTTACAAGGTCATTGTAATCAACTATTTCTTGAATGTGTCCTTCCCACATCTAATTGTATGACAATAAATGTAAATTTTAATTCCTTAGTCATGCATTTGTTATCGTAGATCAGGCATATGTGAGTTGGATGTGGTTTCCAAGTTTTATTCACACTTGTTTAAGTCTTCTGAAGATTGCTGAACAAAGTATTAAAGATCATACTTGCTGGCGAAGCCATTGATATGCAATTGTTGGGCCTGTTTGATTTTTTGGCTCAACTGTAATTACCTTATAAATGAGTGATCATTATTTACCAAGTTAATTACTACATCTTTCCCAATGTTGACTTAACGGGTTACTTTTTAAACACTTAAATTGAGAAATTTGTAAAATAAATGTGGTCAATTTAACTCAGTTTGCTGTCAATTTTAGTTAATCCTCGGTCTATTTCACTCCATCTTCGTTCAATTTCACTTCGGTCTTCATTTATAAATAAATAAAAAGCCTCAATATGGGCCATTTGAGCATTGAATTTGCATAATTTTTCGGCTCATGCCATAAAATGTATAAATAAAATAGTTGGACTGTGGATGGTGTAAATATATCATATAAAATATGGTGGGTCCACATAATGAAGTCAAGATATTGAATATATACCTTTCATTCGTAGCTTCTTTGATGGGGGCACTATTTTCGTCCTATCTTGATTTGCCAAAACTCAAAAAGGACATATGTGGCAAGTGTATTGTTGAATGAAAGAAGAAATAGAAAGAAAATGGGAGTTTTACTGCTAGGGTGGACAATCACAAAGAAGAGAAAAGAAATCAGAAAATGGGGGTTTTACTGTTATGGTGGACAATTATAAAGAAGAAAGAAGAAATTAGAAAAAAGAGATTTTCTGATAAGGTGAACAATCTCAAAGAGGAGAGAAGAAATAAGAAAATGAAGATTTTACTGCTAAGGTTAAACCATGTGAGGGAAAACGTAGCTTTCAGAAATTGCATTTCTAATAAAGCAGGAGTATTTTAGTATGGTAAAATGTAGGTGGCCTGAAAGTGAGGTATATAATTGGAAAAAACTCATACATGTATATGCATTTACAACAGCTGCCATCAACGTATAGCATGCGATGTATTAGAGGGCCAACGAGGTGGGGCTCATCACAGGTCCCACCATGATGCTTACATCATATCCAAGCCATCCGTGCTGTGTCCCAAATCATTTTAAGGTAAGGACCCAAAAATCAGGTTGATCCAAGTCTTATGTGGGCCACATCATATGATAACAGTGGGGATTGAACTCTCACTGTTGAAAATTTATTGTGGGCCCACTATGATGTATTTATATTATCCAGGCTGTCCATCCACTTCTTCCGACATTTTAGGGCTAAGTCCTAAATCTGAGCCAGAACCTGATTTCGAGTGGGTCACACCATAAAAAAATAATGGTAGTGATGTAACTATTGTTGAAACCTTCCAAGGGTCCGCATGGGTCCCTGTCTAGCCAAACCATCCTACGTTAGGGTCTATTGGCCCCCGTTCAACCTGGCCAAGACGGTGGATGGAGTAGATCTATCACATGGGGTCCACCTTGATAGTATATACAGAACAGATTTAAAAAAATATATAAATATATAAAAATAGAGCCAAGCACATTAGTGCATGCTGGACGGTAACTCTTCCCGGGGAAGTATTGTAACGCCCGTGAAAAATCCATACTTGGGCTCGAGTACCAACTCGACCCGAAATTGCGTAGAATTAAATTCTATGGAAATTAAGCGTAAGTTAGCTAGCGCAACGCTGGAGTGGCTGGGAAATAGTCCCTGATCACTTTAAATACGTTCTACAAGACCCAAATTGAGTAGAACCAACGACTCTATAATACTCTATAACCTCGGATCGAACTCTAAGCAGGTTTGGTCTCTAGACCGCTTTGAACTTTTGTATTGGATATAGACCGCACGTCGAAAGTCCGATACTTCCTATCTTAGACCGTTAGAACCGCCTTATTGGACTTGACGCTCATTTCGAAAATCAAGTCAAATCGATAATCACAGGCTATTTCATTGAACCCGGACTGAAGAGAGTGCGAATAGGGACAAAATTGGAATTTCAAATTCAAATCTGGCACACGACTTGACGCATCAGTATTAAGCGTTCTGACCGTCAGAATTCATCCAGATTACACCCTCGGATCAGGAAAAATTTCTATTTTATATCATGAGACTTTCAGCCCTAATCTACGTGCGGTGACCGCTGAACTGAAACTGGTCCGCCACGTGCGATCTGCGAACCCTGCCAGACTGAAAACTTAATACGTGCTATATCTGGTACGCATGAGCTTAAGTCCGATCGCATTCGACCAGGGGAGCACCAGAAAGCATCTTTTGGACCGAAACAGCCCCGAAATGGATATGCAATAAGTAAACTTCGTTCCGGAGCCTGTTTCCTGCATTTTTAAGCTTATAAAAGGGGTTGAAACCCTCATTCCTCTCTTGTAACATCCCGAAAATCGGGGGGTCGAGCAAAAACCCAACTCCCGAGTTCCAAAATGTTATTTATGCAACATGGATATGTATGATTGAATGTTGTCTGTGATAATGTATTAAACATGAGTGAGATTAATCCAGAACAGTATATCATACTCCAGAGACAGTTAAATTTGCAAGCGGAAGACTGTAATAGTATGTATAACGTATATAAACTGTTGTATGTCTCCAGAGTGTGAATATATTACCAGGTTATACACATACATGTATACTTCAAAAGTAAACAAAATGAATATACATGAGGGCGCTAAAAATACAAAATGACAAATGTCAAAGTATCTAATCAACCTCCCTGCAATCCCGTCAATCAGAACACGCATAAAGGAGGAATCCTCCTCCTCATCATCAAGTCCAGCTCCGCCTCACAGGCCGCGCCATCATCTGCAATCACAGAAGGGACTGGTGGGTGTCCGGAAACATCATCCCGTAACGTGGGAGTGAGTGATCAACTCAGTGGGATAAGAGAGCAGGGATTAGCATGTTCACAATTCAATCACGCGATAATAGTAAAGCAGTAAATCAGACAATCCTAATACTGTTGTTAATGCAAGATGATATGACGTGATGTATGCCCTCACCGACGATCACCCTCATGCGGCAACATCTTACGACCGCGGCATGCCACACTCCCTAGAGTGCTCCACATCTTCCAGGCACATGCAATGCTATGGTGATATGATTTCCAAGTTGTTATTAGTCCATTCAAACAGCAGGATTGGGAAACTAAGGTACTTCCCTTGTATCAATCCCAACACGGATCCTGTCTAGGGTCGTCACTCCTAGTAATCTCATACGATGTATATTTCGTAGGTCACTGCAAGGGCTGCCAGGGCTGTTGCTCGCACTCGTTGCACCGCTCCCCCATCACCTTATCAATACAGGCCTACCGTACTCTACTGCAACGGAAGGGTCGTCGCCTCCCGTGGACTCAGAATACGCTCGCGGTCACTACAAAGGGCTCGTCGCCTGATCAGTGTAGGCCGACAGCTAGAATATAGTGTCCCATACCACCATAATCTGCTCACGAGTCAAGGTGCTCACTGGTCACTACGGGGAGGTTTGTGGCCCCAGCGTAGGCCGACAGCTCGACCACGGTGTCCCATACCACCATGCCCGGCTCATGAGTCTTCGTGGATCAAGGTACCACGGTTAATAGGGTTTACAATGGTAAGTTCAGTACCCTAAGTTCAAGCAGTTATGATACATACAAGGTGAACAAACATCGGCCAGTTGGGTTACTTGACGGGCTCGACTAGTGCGATCGCATCGCAAGTCGAACGACATGAAGTGCGTAAAATACTTCGCGTGGCCTAACCACTGCCGCCAACTCTAAACACGAATCACGTTCATCGACGCGTCGTTCGTGGCTATGACCAGTCAGCCACGAATTCGCTCGGTTACCGACTGCCTGGACTAAGTCTAGTCCCAAACACTTATGGAATCACATCAACAAGTTATGTAAGAGCATTGGAATTGAAATACAATCATGTGAGCATGTTAACACATGTTATAACATTCAACTTAAGCAAATCCTCAAGCACATAAATTCCATGCGTGTAATGAAATCATGCATTTAGTCAACATGTAAAAAATCATTTAGGTCAGCATAATAATTGAAAAATCAATCACAAACTATCAAATAACATCATTTAATTCAATACATACTAATACAAGCATTTATACAAACACATACACTACACACTTAAGTCTACATACAGTATGTCGACCCAAAGTGCGCAACTAGGCGAATCTCTTCGCCAAACTAATTATACACGCATTCCTAACTTCCTAATGCGACAACAAACCATGTCAATCACATCAGCAAAATATGAATGTAAACAGTACTTCCTACAAATGACTAAAATGCCCTAAATCTCAAATTCTTCGTTAGCTTACGAAACGGGAAACGGAGAGCATTTTGTACATGTCAAACGGCGATGCCGTCAAGAATCTACTATTAAACGACATTGAAAGCGTCGGGAACCGTCAATCAAAGCGTCTAAAATCCTCACCTTATGTCTTGTAGACTCGGGAATTGAAACGGAGCGTATACGCTTCGTCTACGGCGAATAAGGAGCCTAATACACAAGATCCATAAGCTACATCGCTATGGAAACAAGGGAAACTCAAATCAACAACTATTTAGGATTTTTACTTACCTAGGATCGCGGTGGAATCACCGGGAAAGCGGTAGAGGTGTGTTGCTTAAGCACGTGCAACGCGTAGTACAAGTGGCAGGAAGAACTCTCCCACACTCTCACAAACTCCCACCTTTTTCTCTCTCCCAAGCTAGGGTTTCTCTCAAATTCGGATGGAAGAGAGGAGTGAGGGTTTCAACCCCTTTTATAGCCTAAAACATGCCCAAAATAGGCTTGGGAACAATGTTTACTTGGTGCCTAGCCAAATCGGGGCCGTTTAGGTCCAAAAGGGCATTTCTGAAGGTCCCCAGGCCAAATGTGGTCGGACCTAAGCTCATGCATACTGGATCTAGCACACATCCAGTTTTCAGACCGGTTGGGTTCCCAGATCGCACGTGGCGGCCCAGTTTCAGTTTAACGGTCACCGCACCAAGATCAGGCCTATAAGTCTCGCGATATATAATAGAAATTTTTCCTGATCCAAGGGTGTAATTTGGCTGCATTCTGACGGTCAGAACGCTTAATACTGATGCGTCAATTTCGTGTGCCAGATTTGAATTTCAAATTCCAATTTTAACCCTATTCTCACTCTCTTCACTCCAGGCTCAATGAAATAGCCTCTGAACGTCAGTTGGACTTGATATTCGAAACGATTGCCAAGCCCAGCTAAGTGGTCATAACGGTCTAAGATGGCAGGCATCTGACTTACGACGCGCGGTCTAGATCCAATACAAAGTTTCAAGGAGGTCCCGAGAACAAACCGGTTTAGAGTTTGATCCGAGGCTTTAGAGCATTATAGCACCCTTGGTTCCACTCGCTTTGGGCCTTATAGAACGTATTTAAAGTGATCAGGGACTGTTTCCCAGCCACTCCAACGTTGCGCTAGCTAACTTATGCTTAGTTTCTAAAGAAATTAATCCTAAGTGGTTTCTTTGGCTATGGAATTGGGTTCTGAACGATTTTTCAGGTGTTTTAATTGACCCACTGTCTAAGGACGTCAAATTCCAGATTGGCCAAAATCCGGGGTGTTACAATCTACCCCCCTTAAAACACAATGTCGTCCCCGACATTGGCGAAGGGCAAGGAGTACTTTCTCTAAGGAATGTTCAAATCCTATTTAATAACCTAATCGTACATATAACCTAAATCAAATGTTTCGATCCTGGGCCAGTGGGAAAGAGGCCAACCACTCTTCCGCTGCGCCACACTGATCGAACGGCAGTGTTGACTAATCCTAACTGGATTGGACTTAATACGTTCTACCCCCCTTAAAACTTGGTTCTACTTAAAGTCTAAGAATCGTTGCATCGATCCGTATATCGGAACGGGGCGTAACTTAGGGGCTATCCTTAACCTTTCTCTACATGGTTTTAAGTCCTTGCCATTTCCCAAAGACAATGTGATCCTGTTTAGTTGTAGATGGTTGGGCCATCACAGAAGAAAGGTTGTGTAGTGGGTCTAAGCCGGATACGTTGAACCTTCTGTCTAATCAGGACAGAAAATGTGTTGTATCAGTTCTTAATCCAAGTCGATGCCGATCCTCTGCTTGATCAGAGCATTGGATTCATTGGTAACCACTAGGAGTAAGAAATCGACTCAAACTGCGAATACATCGCTTACATGTAGTTCCTTTACTCTGCATTCCCGAATGCAATAAGTCCTTGGGAAAGGCAATTCTAAGGGGCGTGCTAGTTCATTCTAAGTTCAATCTGAGGGAGTTATAAATGTTCCCTGAGAGTGTATGGTTCCTTCCTATGGGCAACAACAGGAGTCTATAAGTCATAAGGGGATCTATCCAAGGAAGGGAGTCTCATTCCAATCAAAACTAATCTATCATTCCTTAACATATACAGGCTTTACCCTACTCTAGGTAGCTAGTAGGCTAGTCTGTAACTCAGTAGCTATAATCTAAAGCTTAAGATTATACGGTAAATGTCTTTCCATACCATTTCTACTACAGAGAGTTGTTCTATCGCTTAGGGTCAAGATTTGTCTAACTGGAATTGGATTTCTTATGTCGTCAGATCCTTCAAATCTAGGAGTGCTAACACTAGATCTAAAAACGCCTAGGGCCTATGTAGCCGGTAGCGCTTAGTTGTATTAAATGGAACCGCATTCCTAGTCCCATAGCGGGATAGGGAATGGCATGCTTGGTTGGAGGGTGGGGTGGGATAAAAATCTAATTTGTAGGCTGAATCCCGGGAGTTATAATACTCCCAATCTAGGGACAATACCTCAGGACAAAATGAATCGGCATGCATTTCATTCAACAAAATTCGGCTATGATAAGGCCAAACCACAACACAAACACAGTTTCTACCTGTAACTTCACTAAACCTAACAACAACAAATCACAAAAACCCTTAAAACAAAAATCAAACAATCTACAGGGTAAAGGCATAGATGCCTAATTCTACCAAAGGACTTTACCACAGTCCCGACTTACCTTCTTTATCCCTGTCGAGTCTAATACTGTCTGTTGCTCACTAGAGCTCTCTCGGTCATATATTTTCAGTATCCCTTAAGCAAAGAAAATGGAGAAATAGGATTGAGAGGGAGGATGGTGAAAAGAGAGAAAAAGGCTAAAACAGTTTAACAATAGCCATGGAAAATGGAGGAAATGCAAGGAAATGGCTAACCAAACTAGAAAAGGGAGATCTAGGCGTTGTAGAGGGATGCTTCAAGCTCCCCTAGGATATATTTTCAGAAAGAAAAGAGAATGAAAAAGGGGAATGGAGCACCTCATGATTTCAGCTCGATTTGAGCGTTGTAAGAGCTCCAAACGATGAAACCTTCAAGAGGAAGGGCTGCAAACTGAAATAGAATGGTGGAGAGTGGTCTTTTTCAACCAAAGATGGATTTGGGAATGATTTAAAGTCACGATTTTTGGAATAGGGCAGCAAAAACAAAAATGGAGCTTGAAATGGGGGCCGTTTGTGAAGGAAGTACATCTTTTAGGGGGTTTCAAGGTACGGACCGCATACCAGGGGGCTACCCTAGCCCCCAAACTCCTCCAGCCCAAAGTTCAAACCCATCCGACAAGTTTGACCGGCGATGCATCGCCGAACCGGCGATGGCATCGCCGGTGAAGTTGTAAACTGGCCACTGAGGCCATATGGGATGGGTTCCCCTTGCCCTAGGGATTCCAAAAAGGTATGGTTCACACTCTAGTTCATTGTAGATTGCCCTAGGGAGGCCAATACATTTGTAACATCCATTCGAGGATTTTCGGGTCCAATCTTCAATCCCGAATACAAAACCCTATCATGCAGCATATGATTTTGGGATAGAAGGATCTAGTACATCCATCTAGCCCATTAGTTGCTAAAGAAAGTGAAGTTAGAATGGCCTTATGGCCATTTTTCATGAAATTTTACTATTCACTGTAAAATTTTGTGAAAGTAGGATTTTATGTTATTTTCACATTAAGATTGATGTCTAACATGAAATGGATAAGAAATAATTGAAGATTGGGGTGGTGAGAGGAAGAATTTCGAAGATTTTTGGTGAAACGGGGTTTTTAAGCCCTGGCGATTGAATACAGGGGTCGTGGTTGTCCCACGGCCCAAGGATTCACATTAACGGTTTAGAATTGTTCAAAGAACAGCTCAACCCACTTACCTACAACCTAGGAGCTATTCGGGTTGCTCTACGCGACCCTAGATGCGATACGGACTCGATCACGCGATTGAAATGAATAGACTTCGCCTATTGGCGAACCTGGGATCCTAGAAGTGTTTCTAGACCCTTCTCGCACCCACCTAAGTCAAAGGAAGCGACAGCGTACGTCGCGTGACCATAACCCAGGCCCGATTTAATCCAAATCATGCTCTGATACCATCTGTAACATCCCGAAAATCGGGGGGTCGAGCAAAAACCCAACTCCCGAGTTCCAAAATGTTATTTATGCAACATAGATATGTATGATTGAATGTTGTCTGTGATAACGCATTAAACATGAGTGAGATTAAGCTAGAACAGCATATCATACTCCAGAGACGGTTAAATTAACAAGCGGAAGACTGTGATAGTATGTATAACATATATAAACTGTTGTATGCCTCCAGAGTGTGGATATGTTACCAGGTTATATACATACATGTATACTCCAAAAGTAGACAAAAAGAATATACATGAGTGCGCTAAAAACATAAAATGACAAGTGTCAAAGTATCTAATCAACCTCCCTGTAATCCCGTCAATCAGAACACGCATAAAGGAGGGATCCTCCTCATCATCATCAAGTCCAGCTCCGCCTCATAGGCCGCGCCGTCATCTGCAATCACAAAAGGTCTGGTGGGTGTCCAGGAACACCGTCCCGTAACGTGGGAGTGAGTAGCTAACTCAGTGGAACAATAGAGCAAGGATTAACATGTTCTCAAATCAATCACGCGATAATAGTAAAGCAATAAATCAAACAATCCTAATACTGTTGTTAATGCAATTATGACATGACGTGATGTATGCCCTCACCGACGATCACCCTCATGCGGCAACATCTTACGACCGCGGCATGCCGCACTCCCTCAAGTGCTCCACATCTTCCAGGCACATGCAATGTCATGGTGATATGATTACCTAGTTATTATTAGTCCATTCAAACAGCAGGATTGGGAAACTAAGGTACTTCCCTTGTATCAATCCCAACACAGATCCTGTCTAGGGTCGTCACTCCTAGTAATCTCATACGATGTATATTTCGTAGGTCACTACAAGGGCTGCCAGGGCTGTTGCTCGCACTCGTTGCACCGCTCCCCCATCACCTTATCAATACAGGCCTACTGTACTCTACCGCACGGAAGGGTCGTCGCCTCCCGTGGACTCAGAATACGCTCGCGGTCACTACAAAGGGCTCGTCGCCTGATCAGTGTAGGCCGACAGCTAGAATATAGTGTCCCATACCACCATAATCTGCTCACGAGTCTAGGTGCTCACTGGTCACTACGGGGAGGTTGTGACCCCAGCGTAGGCCGACAGCTCGACCACGGTGTCCCATACCACCATGCCCGGCTCATGAGTCTTCGTGGATCAAGGTACCATGGTTAACAGGGTTTACAATGGTAAGTTCAGTACCCTAGGTTCAAGCAGTTATGATACATACAAGGTGAACAAACATCGGCCAGTCGGGTTACTTGACGGGCTCGACTAGTGCGATCGCATCTCGAATTGAACGACATGAAGTGCGTAAAACACTTCGCGTGGCCTAACCACTGCCGCCAACTCTCAACACGAATCACATTCATCGACGCGTCGTTCGTGGCCAAAATCTGGGGTGTTACATCTCTCCCATCCGAAAATTGCAAAACCTAGATTTGGGAGAGAGAAAAGGAGAGAGTTTGAGAGAGAAAGTGGGTGGATTTTTCCCGCCTCCGTGCCGCTACTTCCACGTGCTACAACAACACTTCCTGATCACCTAACCGGTGATTTCTCCACTTTATCAGGTATGAAACAACCTTAGAACTTGCTCATTTAGGGTTTACTTAGATTCATAGCGTGTTAGCTAACGTAAGTTGTAAAATAGGTTTTCCTACTGCCGTAGACGAAGCGTACACGCTCCGTTCAAAATCACGCATCCGTAAGACATAAGGTGAGGATTTTAGACGCTTTGATTGACGGTTTACAACACTTTCAATGTCGTTTAATAGTAGATTATTGACGGCATCGCCGTTTGACATGTACAACATGTTCTCCGTTTCCTGTTTCGTAAATTAACGAAGAATATGAGATTTAGGGCATTTTAGTCATTTGTAGGAAGTACGGTTTATACTCATATTTTGCTGACGTGATTGACATGGTTTGTTGTCGCATTAGGAAGTTAGGAATGCGTGCATAATTAGTTTGGCGAAGAGATTCGCCTAATTGCGCACTTTGGGTCGACATACTATATGTAGACTTAAGTGTGTAGTGTATGTGTTTGTATAAATGTTTGTATTAGTATGTATTGAATTAAATGATGTTATGAGATAGTTTGAGATTGATTTCTCAATTAATATGCTGACCTAAATGATTTCCTACATGTTGACTATATGCATGATTTCATTACGTGCATGGAATATATGTGCTTGAAGATTTGCTTAAGTTGAATGTTATAACATGTGTTAACATGCTCACATGATTGTATTTCAATTCCAATACTCTTACATAAATTGCTGATGTGATTCCATAAGTGTTTGGGACTAGACTTAGTCCAGGCAGTCGGTAACCGAGCGAATTCGTGGCTGACTGGTCATAGCCATGAACGACGCGTCGATGAACGCGATTCGTGTTTGGAGTTGGCGGCAGTGGTTAGGCCACGCGAAGTGTTTTACGCACTTCATGTCGTTCGACTTGAGATGCGATCGCGCTAGTCGAGCCCGTCAAGTAACCCGACTGGCCGATGTATGTTCACCTTGTATGAGTCATAACTGCTTGAACCTAGGGTACTGAACTTACCATTGTAAACCCTGTTAACCATGGTACCTTGATCCACGAAGACTCATGAGCCGGGCATGGTGGTATGGGACACCGTGGTCGAGCTGTCGGCCTACGCTGGGGCCACAAACCTCCCCGTAGTGACCAGTGAGCACCTAGACTCGTGAGCAGATTATGGTGGTATGGGACACTATATTCTAGCTGTCGGCCTACACTGATCAGGCGACGAGTCCTTTGTAGTGACCGCGAGCGTATTCTGAGTCCACGGGAGGCGACGACCCTTCCGTTGCAGTAGAGTACAGTAGGCCTGTATTGATAAGGTGATGGGGGAGCGGTGCAACGAGTGCGAGCAATAGCCCTGGCAGCCCTTGCAGTGACCTACGAAATATATATCGTATGAGATTACTAGGAGTGACGACCCTAGACAGGATCTGTGTTGGGATCGATACAAGGGAAGTACCTTAGTTTCCCAATCCTGCTGTTTGAACGGACTAATAATAACTTGGAAATCATATCACCATGCCATTGCATGTGCCTGGAAGATGTGGAGCACTTGAAGGACGATTGCATGCCGCGGTCGTAAGATGGTGCCGTATGAGGGAGATCGTCGGTGAGGGCATACATCACGTCATGTCATCTTGCATTAACAACAGTATTAGGATTGTCTGATTTACTGCTTTACTATTATCGCATGATTGAATTGTCAACCTGCTAATCTTTGCTCTATGATTCCACTGAGTTGATCACTCACTCCCACGTTACGGGATGGTGTTTGCAACACCCACCAGACCCTGTTGTAGATGCAGGTGAGGCTGAGATCCAGGAGGCAGAGCCAGACTTCGAGGAGGACCAGGACGAGTTCTCGTACATGCAGTATCACGATGGCTTTGCGTAGGCGACCTGGGTCGACGGGATTTCAGTGGGACCATTTTGGATATTTATTTTTGTTCATGTATATGTATGTGAGACTCAGAGATGTATTCATACTTTGGAGACAGATGAGATTTACTTTGTTTTTCCATACAGTGATATATATATTGTTTAGTCTTCCGCTTGCTTTTATCACTGGATCTGAAGTATGAATTGCAGTTTTGGTATACTTTTACTCATGTGAACGCTTTAAATCAGACAACATTGAATCATAACCATTTTTGTTGCATAAGTGACGGTCTGGAACTCGGGAGTTGAGTTTACACACGACCCCCGATTTTCAGGGTGTTACAAGTATGTCTCACACATGTGACCCATCCTGAGGTTTAAGTGTATTCTGAGCTGTCCACCGGATTGTACATATTATTTTAGCAAATGTGCCAAAATATGAGGCAGATCCAAGTCTCTAGTGCACCACACTAAGGCATATAATCTCTATATGTTGAAACCTTCCAAGGTATGCTCTGATGTCCTTGTTCGTCCAAACCAATCCAAATCAAAGGCTATTAAACCCAGTTAGATCTGGGCTATGCCGTGAACAAGTCAGATTATTCAAATGGGTCCACCCTTAGTGTTGAAACAAAAAAAAATAAACACTCACACACATATATGTGTGTGTGTGTGGGAAAAGGTTTTATATGGTCGAGCTCATGGGATCTCCCCATGAGGCCGAGTTGTGTGGGCCCCACCAAGATGTATGTCAAATATCAACACCATGCATTTGATGGGTCCCCTTTAAATTATGGGATATCCCAAAAATAAGCCGTATACGGAACTCAGGTGGGTCATACCATCTAAAATCATGTGAAGACATGCCTAAAATATATAAAAGCACTTGGTAGGGCCCACCCAAAATTTTGGATGCGTCTGAAACTTGGTCTGACCCCTCATCCAAGTGGGACACAAATAATGGATGGGCTGGATTTGTGAACCACATCTCGGTGGGCCCAAAAATGATTATGAATGTTTTAATGGAGGGTAACCCCTCTTAACTTTTGTATGTGGTGTGGTCCACACAAGTCATGGATTGACTTGATTTTTAAGCCCTGGGCCCACCGTGGAATGGTGCATCTAAATGATGGGGTAGATGTTCGACACGCATCACACAACTCGACCTCATGGGAAGTTCCCATGAGCTCGACTGCATAGAACCTTTTCCCTACACACACACACACACACACACACACACACACACACACACACACACACACACAGGCGGACGCCTAATTGGGGCGTGGAAGTGGGTCCCACTCATTGACCCTTCCATGATGTGTCTGCCACATCCACTCCGTTCATCCATTTGACCGTATCATTTTAGTCCAAGAGCACAAGGATGAGGGTGATCTGAATCTTAGGTGGATCACACTGATGGAATTAAAAGGAGTAGGGAGTGTTGCCCATTTGGCAGCACTTAGGCCCCACTCATGGGACCACCTTGGCCATGTTTGGCATCCAGTATTTAGGGTCCCTGTCATACTAAGTTAAAGTGAATTGTATTTACATGATTTGGAATTAATTAGTAAACCAATTTAAAATTTCATAATTAGTGTACAAGTGTAATGTTGACACAATAATTGTATTAATCCGTTAGGGGATATACTTTGCCCGAAATGATGAAATCTCATTACTCAATGGGTCATAAGCTTGGGATCACATCCTATAGACTGACCAATGATATGTAACTGTTGGTTTATGTTAGCAATCATTAGACGGTGTAAATCATCCTATTAAAGTAATTATAGTGATGTCGTTGATAATTTGATTGTTTTGGAATATCATTAGTGGGCCATGTACCCAAATAGATTGGTAGCCTAGTGGGATATATGTTGTACATAAGGGTATCCATGCGTGTTACTCCCAGTGGACCCCACCTTGGTCTATGTATTGTAACCATGCCTATAAGCTACATGAGGAGCCGATCTTAGTCTAACATGGGCCATACCACAAATTTCTATATTTCTAGTGAGGCTTACCAGCTCTCAGTCTCTGTATATGATGTGTCAATTAAAGCTAATTATTGCCTAATATGTCTGATAACATGTTAGTGTAGTTGTCATGATAGGACACACTGAGAACATGCTTAGTATAATAATATCATGCCCAAATATATGGCCATACGCATCATTTATATGCATGTTGTGGATGATGATTGATCATAGCATATGCCTTTGGTCTGAGATACTTAGGGAACCCTATATAAGATATGGTTGTTGTCATGCCCCAAACCCGAAAATCGGATTCACAGGAATCCCGATCACCGAACCTGATGCCACAGCCTCTATAGTACCCCATTCTCGACTCCTAGCGCCCATATGCCAAGTTCCGATCCTGGGATCCTACAAGGAGGATTTTTCAACATACATTTATCTCGTTAGAAGCATAACCATAATTTTACCCAAATCACAAAGGCAACATCATCATCACATATCCACTAATATAAACATTTGAATATAATGCTGAAAAAAAAATACATATGTCAAAATCAAAGCTCCAGAAGTCAGCTACATGCTCTAAGCTCCATGCTACTGGAACCTAACATCACCTACACGCATCTATCATTCATAAGCTTATAGAAAGCTTAGAGGGTGGTGTAAGTGTGTACGCAAGGTAAGTGCCAAGTATTCAATATAATGTCATAATCATACAATATCGAAAATACTAGTAAAATCATGAATCATAAGATATCAGAGTAAGCAGAAATACTGCAAGTCTATAAATCATACAATATCAAAGTACGCAATATAGATCAACTATGCAAATGAGAAGAGCCAAATATCGGATGCCAAGGATACAATGCAATATACAATTCCTGATGAGTTCATGAATACCGTCAGCCGTATCTAGACCATATAAATGTAGGAATACAGTAACCCAAAATGTCATATGCCGGGGATGTAATGAAGTATGCAGTGCAAATGGAATGACCATGTTGGAGTGTGAAGTCGGGATGATAGTACATAGTATCACAAGCTATGGGGTCCATCACAAGGGGCTTCTATCCAAACTAATCCCATACCTAAATTTGGATAGTCAGACTCAATGTAGTAAACTCCTGATCTCAGGTTAGTCGCGCGCCCCAACCAAAATCCTGACAATTGTGAAGGCACACGTAACAAATAGTTGCGCACCACCAGCACTAGTGGATAGTGAATAAATGAGTACGCAACTCTTGTCCAATAAGTCTACATATCAGTACTGTTCATCTTTAGAATCATCACTAAGGTCTAGTATACTTTACACCAACTTGTCGCCCCATCAAGTGCATAACTGGGTAAGTGGAAGAGACCTTACATCCACCTAGTTAGTAGTCAGCCAATATCTACCTAGCACGTCGATAGCGGACCCATTCACGAGCTGGTCAAACTCAACCTAGCCATGCCTACTCCCTCAGGCGAGTAAGGCCACACCCCCTCCCAACCTACCACGACACAATGGGAGATGCGGCCTACTGGTATACGGCCCTCATGCACTCATATATATCCACTCGGTCTTGACGTTGGGGGGTCCTCTGGTACCAAGAGAGTTTAGAGATTTTCACCCAGGGCCATTGTAACACCCTGAAAATCGGGGGTCGAGCAGCAACTCAACTTCCAAGTTTCAGACCATCACTTATGCAACATAAATAATGATAATTAAATATTGTCTGAGTTAGTGCATTAACATGAGTGAGATTATACCAAAACAATAGTTCATACTCCAGATCCAGTGATAAAATGCAAGCGGAAGACTGGAAGATATATATATCACTGTATATAAAACATAACAATATCGATCTGTCTTCAAAGTATGAATATATCTCTGAGTCACATATACATATATCGAAACAAAATCAAATGTCATATCATAGTCCAACTAGCAAAATCCCGCCGATCCAGGCCACCTATGCGAAGCCGTCAGAGAACTGCATGTACGAGAACTCGTCCTAGTCCTTGTAGTAGTCCGGCTCCAACTCCTGAATCGCCTCGCTATCTGCATCTCAGACAGAGTCTGGTAGGTGATGCAAACACCATCCCGTAATGTGGGAGTGAGTGATCAACTCAGTGGAATCATAGAGCAAAGATTAACATGTTATCAAATCAATCACGCGATAAGGGTAAAGTAAGCAATCAAACATTCCTGAATACTGTTAGTAATGCAAGGATGAGATACAATAATGATGCATGCCCTCACCGACATACTCCCTCATGCGACACCATCTTACGTCCGCGGCATGCTTTCTTCCCTCAGTGCTCCACATCTTCCAAGCACATGCAGTGCGATATGAATATGATTTCCGAGTTGTTATTAGTCCTTTCATACAGCAGTATTGGAAAACTAAGGTACTTCCCTTATATCATTCCCAACAAAGATCCTGTCTAGGGTCGTCACTCCTAGTAGTCTCATACGATAATATATTTCTGGATCGCTACAAGGGCTGTCAGGGTTGTTGCACGCACTCGTTACTCCACTCCCCCATCACCTTATCAATACAGGCCTAGTTTGTACTCTTGTTACTATGGAAGGGTCATCTTCTCACGTAGACTCAGAATATGCTCGAGGTCACTACAAAGGGCTCTTCACCAATCAAAGTAGGCCGACAGCTCGAATGTAGTGTCCCATACCACCACAATCGGATCACAAGTCTGAGGTGCTCACTGGTCACTACGGGGAGGCTCGTCGCCACAGCGTAGGCCGATAGCTCGACCACGGTGTCCCATACCACCATGCCCGGCTCATGAGTCTTAGTGGATCAAGCTACCACGGTTATCAGGGTTATCACTGGTAAGTTCAGTACCCTAGGTTCAAGCAGTTATGACTAACACAAGGTAAACATACAGTGGTCAGTCGGGTTGGTTGATGAGCTCGACTAGTACGAGCGCACCTCAAGCTGAATGACATGAAGTGCATAAACACCTCGTGTGGCCTAACCACTACCATCAACCAAAGCACGACTCAGGTTCGTCGACGCGTCCTTCATGGCGAATAGAATTTAACTATGAATTCATATCTGTTATCGACTGCCTGGACTATAGTATAGCCCCAAACACTCGTAACCCAAATCAATAATCATATGAGAGAGACAAAATTGAAATACAAGTAATTCTAGCATGTTATCAGTATGTTATAACATACATCATAAGCAGTTAACCATACACGAGTGTTTCACACATAAGGTAATTAATTCAAATACAACAAGCATGAAGGAAATCATATACATCATCAAATTAGTTGAGGATCCAATCTCAACACTAACCTACAACACCGTTTACTCAATACTTACTTATACATACATTTATATAAATACTTAGTCTACACACATTGGTCTACATAGCATGTGTCGGCCAAAAGTGTGCATTAGGGCGAATCTCTTCACCAAACAGATTATACACGCATAACTAGCATAGGTATACGACAAATACTCATGAAAATCATATCAGCAAAATATGTACGTATACAGTATTTTCTACAAATACCCTAAATCTCATATTCTTCGTACGTATTCAAAATGAAAAATAGACAGCATGTTTTACATGTCAAACAGCATCCTTTTCAACAATCTACCATTAAACGACATTGAAAGCTTTGAAAACAGGTAATCTAAGCATCTAAAATCCGTACATTACGCCGTAGGAGCATAAAGAATCAAATAGAAACTCTATGCCTTTGCTAACGTGATAGGACAACCTATTACACAAGGTAAGTCAGCTACTTCGCTACTTGCATCAATAGAATTCTTAAAACAGGTTAAGGTTAGGGTTTACTTACCTGGAATGAAGTCAGAATCACCAGAAGAGTGATTAGATCGTGATGGTTAAGTATGTATAGCAGTAGGATGAAGTGACAGGAACTTTCTCTCACAATCTCTCTTTTCTCTCTTCTCTCTCCTAGGGTTTCTCTCAAATTCGTATGTGAAGGATGAGAGAGGGTTTAAGATCCTTAAATAGGCTAAAAACTCACCTATTTAGACTTTAGACCAAGGTATACTTGGGTTATAACCAAATCAGGTCTTTTTCGATCCAAAAGAACATTCTGGAGGTCCTCTGACTGAATGCAGTCGGACTTAAGCTTATGGATGTTGGATCCTGATCACATTAAGTTTTTAGTTTGATCGGGCTTCCAGATCGCACGTGGCAGACCAGTTTCAATTCAGCGGTCATTGAGACTCGATCAGGGATTCCAAGTACACTAACATGAGTGGGAAATGTTCCCTGATCCGAGGGTATATTTAGGTCAGATTCCAACGGTCTGAATGCTTATAATTAACCCGCAAGCGACACGTGTCAGATTACTTTAATCACATTTAATTTATAAAGAAATCTACCCATTCTCACACTCCTTGCTCCAGGCTCAATGAAATAGTCCAAGGACATCATTTGAACTTGATTTTCGGGGTAGTCGTCAAGTCCAACTACGTGGTCATAATGGCTTAAGTTCATCGCTACCGGACTCACGACGCACGGTCTAAGTTCATTACAAAGTTTCAAAGGGTTCCTGAGAACAAACATGTTTAGAGTTTAATCCTAGGTTTTAAGGCATTATAGCATCAACGATTCCACAAGTTTTGGATCTTGCAGAACGTATTTAAAGCGAACAATGTTAATTTCACAGCTAGACTAGCTTACCGCTAGGTAACTTACGTTGAATTTCTAAAGGAATTAATCCTAAGTGATTTCTGCCTGAGGTGGTACTCAGGTCTCTGTACGGATTTTTCTGAGACGTTACATCCATCTATGTCAGCCTGAAGCTAATAACATATTTTCAATGTCTCATCTAGCTATCCACGATATGCCTGTGAAGGCTACGACCCTGATGTCACTAGGGCGTATAGTAATCACAACACACAATACAAGATGCATGAGTCACATAATACATCATGCATCAATCCTGCGCATACCGTGCACTCATGTGAGATAACCTTCGCCTATTACGGAGTCTCATAACAACCTGCCCAATGACATATGCAAAAGTCAACCACACCTCATAACAAACATGCAGATGATGCGTATGTACATGTATCATGATGTTATGCTATCACATACTCATAATCGGTATCAATAACTAGCATCAACAATCGGCCTTGACAATGTGGACATTTAACCAACATTTCCCCCAAGGAATGGCCCATATAGAGCCTAACATATAGTAGACCCATGACCTCACACAAGGGCCTAATATATAACACCATGGGCCTCACTCAAGAGTTTAATGTACATCACGATGAGCCTCTCACATGGGCCTAATATAGATCACAACAAGCTCCATTGCCTGGCCCTCAAATGCACCACATTGGACCTCATCACATAGGCCTCACATACATTACATAAGCCTCAAATGTATTATAATGGGCCTCATATACATCACAATGGGCCTCATAATATAGGCCTCATATTCACCAAGTCAAGGTCAAATGCTCGTCATAATGGGCCTCAAATACGGGTCGTATATATATCACATTGGGCCTAGACAATCGGCCTCGATATCTGGCCTCGACCAATCGAATCGGCCTCGACAATTGGCCTCGATAATCAGAATCAGCCTCGACAATCGAAATCGGCCTCTATAATCGGAATCAGCCTCGACAATCGGCCTCGATAATTAGCCTCAACAATCGGCCTCGATAATCAGAATCAGCCTCAACAATCGGCCTCGACAATCGGAATCGACCTCTATAATGGCCTCGATAATCAAAATCAGTCTCGATAATTAGACTCGACAATCAGAATCGACCTCGATAATAGGAATCGGCCTCAATAATCGGGATCGGCTTCGATAATCGGAATTGATAATCAACCTCGACGCAAGGCAGGGTCCATAGATGAACGACTGATGATGGATCAATTAAAATCAATGAGTGTAATGTCCTGAAAATCGAGGGTCGAGCAGGAGCCCAATTCTCGAGTTCCAACACATCACTTATGCAACATAGATAATGATGATTAAATGTTGTCTGTATTAATGCCTTAAACATGAACGGGATTATACCAAAAAAATAAATCATACTCCAAAGATGGTTAAATTATGCAAGCGGAAGATTGTGCCAGATATATAAAATATTAAAACTGTTGTAAGTCTCTAGAGTGTGAACATGTTACCAGGTTAAATATATACATGTATACTCCCAAAAATTTTAAAAAATGACAAAATATAGTGTCTACTAATCCATATCCCTGTAGCCCCGTCGACACAACTCCAGGCCTACATAGACCTGCCAGAGAGTTGCATGTAGAAGAACTCCTTGTCATTATAAAAATCAAGCTCCGCTTCGTCAGCTTCGCCATCATCTGCAACTGCAACAGAGTTTAGTTGGTGTTTAAAGCACCGTCCCAGAATGTGAGAGTGAGTAATCAACTCAGTGGGGCTATGAAGCAAAGGTTAACATGTTATGAATTCAGTTAAGTAGTAATGACAAAGTCGTACAACACTCATATCCTAAGTACTCTTGTTAATGCAAGAATGGTTTTTTGTAATAATGTACGCCCTCGCCTGCCTCCCTCAACAACATCATCTCATGATCGTGCATGGTAAACTCCCTAAACATGCGCTTCCTCGCCAAAGCACATGCAATGCGGTGCATGGTCGTGTTAGCTAAGTTCTTGATTAAGCATATTCATACAACAAGCTTGGGAAACTAAGGTACCTCCCTTTATATCAATGACCCTAACATTAATCCATTTAAGGTTGTCAATCCTAGTTAATCACATACGAAGAATAGTTCTAGGTCGCTACGGAGCGGCTCGTCACCTCAGCGCAGACCTAGTATATACTCGAGGTTACTACGGAAAGGTTCATCACCTTAACGTAGTCCTATGGTATACTCGATGTCACTATGAGAAATGCTTGTCACCTTAGCATAGGCCGACAACATGAATATAGTGTCCCATACGCCACTATATTCGGCTCATGAGTTTGGGTTGCTCACTGGTCACTACGGGGAGGCTCGTTACCTCAGCGTAGGCCGACAGATCGACCACAGTGTCCCATATACCACCATGTCTGGCTTATGAGTCTTAGTAGATCGAGGTACCAAGGTTAAACGGGATTTTCACTGGTAAGTTGGTACTTAGATTCAAACAGTGGTGTCTATACATAGTGAACATACATTAAGCTGATCAGGTTACTTGACAAGCTTGACTGGTACGATCGTATGTTGAATTAACCGACATGAAGTGCGTACGCACTCCTCGTGGCCTAACCACTGTCGACATTCACCGTGTGACTCGGATTCCTTGAATTTATCCGTCTTGGCTAAAATAACTCGGCCACCGATAGTGAATCATTACCGATTGTCTAGACTACCTCGTAGCCCCAATCACACTCAGTTGAAATAAGCATTCATATATGATTGTCAAACAACATTTAACAATCAAATTATATATAAGTCTCATTTGAGCATTTTAATAAACAAATAATGCACATGTTATCAAACACGGGCATTTCATACATGAATCACATAGCCAAATGTAAACTATAAGAAGGAATTTATTCATATAGCTAAGGTGATTGAGAATCTCATTTAACACCTTTAATAAGGGCATTTCATCAACCAATTACTCATTTAAACATTTTACCAAACACTTAGACTACACATTTCAATACACATGTATTAGACTAGTTATAACATATATCTTGGCAAGCCCTTTTACAGAGGAGTTGCCACATACACAATAATCATATATTCACAATTAATAATTATGGCAAGCACAAATCCAAATTCCATATTCATTCAAACATTTCAACAAATACTTGGAAGACATTAAGATCAACATGGTTTACAAGTATGTGCAATATACGGGAAACATCATATCTGAGCATATGTGATAGCAATCAAGTTAGTCATAAATCATTGACTAACATTGAAAGTCTTGAAAATCATAACCTAAACATTTATAGTCCTCACATTTCGTCGGTAAACTCGTAACGAACTCAGTTTAAACACTAAGTCCTCTCTTACGACATAACAGCAACCTATAGCATGAAATGGGTTAGCTATTCCACCACTTACTCTATTTGAATCTCTAAAACAGATTAGGGTTAGGATTTCTTATCCAAAATAGAATTGGAATCACTGGTATAGTGACACGGAAGTAGCAGCTAAGCCGTGGAGTAGTGGGATCAAATCCCAAGAACAAACTCCAACTTTCTCTCTCTTTCCTTCTCTCTTTGCTCTCTTCTCTCTCATAGGGTTCGTAATTCATATGGAATGAGAGAGAGAGAGAGAGTTTAAGGCCCTTATATAGGCCCAGAACTGATGGAAATGGCCATAGGGCCTGGTATACTTAGGTTATAGCCAAGGAGTGGCCGTTTCGATCCAACGGAGCACATCTGGAGGCCCATTTTCTATATGCGATCGGGATTAAGCTCCCTGACATTCGATCTAGGTCAGGTTAAGATCTTAGTTGGATCGGATCAATGGAACGATCGCGGGGGACTTATTTCAGTTCAACGGTCACCGTTACTCAATCAGGGCCACAAGTATACGGACATGTGTTGAAAATTTTCCCTAATCTGAGGGTGTAATTATGTCAGATTCTGACAGTCTGAATCTTTAGATTTGGCCTGCAAGCGAACGACTCAATTTACTTAAGTTTCAGTTCATTTCCTAAAGATATTCACATTTCTCACACACTTCACTACAGGCTCAAGTTGTGCATTTCGGGATATCATTTGGACTTGATTTTTAAGATGGTTGTCAAGTCCAGCAAGGCGGTCATAACCTTATATTTTTACTGTAATCAGACTTTCGACACGTGGTTCAGGTCCGATACGGAGTTTCGTGATGCTCCCGAGAGCAACTGAGTTTTGAGATTGATCCTGGGCTTTTAGGCAATGTAGTGTTAGCAATTCTACTCGTTTTGAGTCTTGCAGTTCATATTGAAAGCTGTTCAAGCTAATTTGACAGGTAATTTAGTTTAGCACTTGATTAATCTTTGCCTAATTTTTAAAGGATTTGGTCCTTAGTGATTTCTGCCTGAGGTGGTACTCAAGTCTTTGTACGAATTTTTCTGAGACGTTACAATGAGGCCCAAGCGTTTGGGTTAACCCATTAAAGAATGATGAGAATGGGACTAACAAGGCCTAAGGGAAGGTCACAATTTGGACGTCTAACCATCACTGCTCATCAATGTGGACCTTTAACCAACATTACTCCTAAGGAATGGTGCCCATAGGGCCAATCGTATAATGGGCCCACAGCCTCATATAAGGGCCTAATATACATCATCATGGGCCTCGCTTATGTAGCATATACGCATCACATTGTGCCTTACTTATGGGCCAATATATATATAACATCGGGCCGAATCAAATGAGCCAATCAAATGGGCCGAATTAAATGGGCCAATTGATTGGGCCGAATTAAATGGGCCGAGTCGGATAGGCCGAGTCGGATAGGCTGAGTCGAATGGCCGAGTCGAATCGGCCGAGTCGGCTGAGTCAAATAGGCCGAGTCGGATGGCCGAGTCCAATACATCTATTGTTAGATGCCATTGTAGAGCATAAAAAAAATGAATCATGTCCAAAGGATCATTTGGACCATACCACAAATGGCAATGGTAATAATGACTTCCACAGTTAAATTCCAATGGGCCCACCATGGTATTTATTTTCCATCCAATCTATTCATAAGGACATAAGGACCTGAATAGGGAAGGAAAACAAATATTATA
Source organism: Magnolia kwangsiensis (assembly GCA_037074715.1). Lineage (NCBI taxonomy): Eukaryota > Viridiplantae > Streptophyta > Magnoliopsida > Magnoliales > Magnoliaceae > Magnolia > Magnolia kwangsiensis. The sequence continues at coordinate 109,611,709 of CM073576.1, read as the reverse complement.
TTGATTCAAAACTTCTGTGCCCAAAGGGGTTTAAATGGTGGGTTTTCATTCCACTATTTTTTGCATTGTGGTCCACTTGATATGAGATCTGTCTTATTTTTAGTCTCAAGTCATGAGATAAGGTCGCCAAATGGATGGACGATAGGGATACAACACATACTTCATGGTAGGGTCATACTTGGCATGGCACACCAGTTGATGGACGGTCAGGATGGATGGACGGCATGGTATAGAATACATGCATCAAAGGGGCCCACCATCCCATCCTACGGACGGTGTGGATAAGACCCATACATCATGTGTGGTCTCCACGTCCAAATGTGATACTACGGAGGCTATTGGCATTGGATTTGACGATTGAAAATTTTGTGAGCCAGGTTCTTTAGTTTGGGGCATGACATACAGTCTAAAAATCTAATCATATACAAATCTCATGTGAACCACAACATAAGAAATAGTGATGATTAAATACTTATCATTAAAAACTTCTCAAAGCTCATTGTAAGCATATCCATAATGTTTATTTTCCATCCAACCTTTTAATAAGGTTAAGAAGAACCAAATGAAGGGAAAAATACAAAGATTAGCTTGAGCCAAAACTTTTGTAGCTTACAAAAAGCTTTTATTGGTCATTCACACCTTTTTCGGTAGTGTAATTCATAAGAGATTTAGATCTTTTTAAGTTTTAGAATAATGTCCTTAAATGAGCTGAAAAAATGGATGGCTGGTTATTTTAAACAAATTCATCAAGGTGAGCCCCAGATGGTAAGAGTAACACCCACTTGAAAGTGCCCTGGTTTGTCAATTAGCGTGAGTGTTGAGTCAGCTAGACGAAGAAGCTCCATAGGAAGATCAATCAACCGTCTGCCACAACCGAATATGTGCCCAAACTCACCACAGGTAAATCTAAGCCTCACATATATGTGCTAAAACACCAGGTAATTAAAACCCATAAAATTGATTAGAATATCATAGGGTTTTTGGGTTAGAAAACTTTTTCAAAATTTTAAAAAATCTCTAAGTTTTCTACCTTTGTCAATTTTATTGATAGACTGATAGATATAATCGAGAAGCGATGTCGATGTCCTCGATGCTCAATCGATACTATTGAAATGAGGACACAGGTTATCCGCAACCGCATATACTTCTGACTGAATTATCGATGTATCGATAGCTGTATAGATATCATCAAAATTTGAATCTTGAGTCTATCGAAGTTGACTTGATAAAATCGGCAGCAGAGAGTTTGTGTCCCTTTTTTTAAAAGAAAATCATAAAGATCTTTGATGTATCGAAGTACTCCTCAATATCCTCAGAATTCAAAAACCGATGATATCGATCTTGGACATAGTTTTCCAGCAACTTTTTAGGTGGTTTTTATCTTGGATCAAGGGTCACTCGATAGAATCAATATTCAAATATCGATGATATCGTGTCTATATCGATTGCATCAAAAATGGACATAAACTGTCTAGCAAGCTTAACTGAAAAATTCTTTGGATTTATCGGTGCATCAACACGATTATCAATATTATCGGCATTCAAATTTTGATGATATTGAGTGTACCTCGATCATATCCTTGACCTAAAATATTTCAAAGGCAATGTCTCTCTCATTTTCAAGTGTCGAGAAATCGATCTTCCTGTCGATGAAATAGAAGTTTAAAATCTGATGACATCGACGCAGGTTTTGATTTCCTTGACCAGCTGGCAAAAGGTTTCAAAAGCGTATGACATTTGATTTTGTATCATCGAGCGGACAGTCAATACAATCGAGAGTATACGCTCGATGATATCGACCCTGCTCGATGATATCGAACTCTATCATAAATGTGACTGTTTTATAACCGTTGGAACTTTTTGCGTATGCATAGAGAGCTTGTCTTTATTTTCTAGTAGAGAAAGAAGAGAGTTCTTTTGAGTGTTTAACCATAGATCATATACCCAAAGCCCTTTCTCTCATGGAAGTTCATCCTTCAATCCACCCTCATCATTGACATTCAATAGAGTGGATTGGGGAATGAACTTTCACATTCAAGGATCCTCCAGCTACCACCTTAATGGCAAATCATCTGGGATGCCTTGAATGCATAAATGATTAGAATCATACTATTTTCCTTATAGGAAAACTTTTAATAGAGTAGGATTCCATTACAACCTTGACCCAACCCATCACTATACATTGGTACATCTTTCGAGTTGTGGTTCAAGGAAGTAGAAGACTCTTCATTAACAAACGAGAAGATCTTCGACAATGAGCTAAAAAGGACTCATCCGCTTATCTGTAAGTTATTAGAGTCCAGAGGACACTTGTGGTCATTCCTTTGTTGGATTGGGTCTAAGGGTTTCTCACCCCTTGCAAGTCCTCTAGTAGGCCTCCGGCGGGAGTGTACGTGGTGGGTGCATTGTGTTAACCCTTGGTATGTGGAGAGCATAATCAATTAGGGCCTTGTAGAAGGTCCTTGGCCAGTGTTCCTAAAAGTGGGTGTCGTGTATTGACCCTTGCTCATGAGAGCATAAACGTGAGAGGTTCCTTATGTGGATCCCTAGCCAGTGTGCCTAAAATTGGGTGCTATGTGTTGACCCTTCCTCATGGGAGCATAAACTATCAACCTTGGTATAGGTTGTACTGGTTAGAGGTAAACCTAATTTAAAACTTCACATTTGAAGTAAATCATGTGAAACCTCCTTAGTGAAATCCGGTACACTCAAAGGCTGAGTGTGGTTGCCAGGAGTGGAGTAGACAAGTAATCGAACCACTATAAAAATGACTGTGTTTGAGATTGCTATTGTCTTCCATTTGCTTATGTGATTTCCTTAAATACTTTCATATTTGATTATCTAAGATCACACCTCACACACACGCATAGTCATATCTATAATAATCCTATTTATATATTGTTCATCTCTCAAATAGTTTGTGATTGGATCCTCTACTGGGCTTGGAAGCCAATAGAGTTACTCTTGAGTAATCCTAATATATGCTTGCTGTTAGGATTAGAGTGATAGGATTTTAAATTGTTATAAAATTATTAAAAAGTCTTATTCACCCCTCTCTAAGATATATTGGCATATTCCCACTTCAACTAAAGCGGTCTTTACCGCATTTTCAATTGGTATCGGAGCGGGTCTCTTTTAAGGGCTTCAACGCCTAGAGAGTGATCTTAACTGAAGTTGGGAATATGGTCAAAGGAGAGGGCTCATCGGTCTCTAAATCTCTAGTATTTGATGGATCAAATTAAGCATACTAGAAGGTTAGAATGCACTACTTTCTAAGATCTTTGGATCATGATGTTTGTGATATAGTTGAAAGAGGATATGTGTCACCACTTGAACAAATAGTACTTGAAAATGGCATAACTATCTACAAACCAAAATCCAAAGAAAAATGAACAACACTCAATAAGGAAAACCAAACTGCTGAGGCTAAAGCTATGAATGTTATCTACTGTGTTGTATCTCAAGACATTTTTAATCAAATCAGTATGTGTGGGATAGCCAAAGAACATGGGATTTGTTAGAAATAACCCATGAAGCATTGTGAAGAGATCTAAACTGCAACTCCTAACATCACAGTTTGAAAGTCTCATAATAGAAGAGCATGAGACCTTTATGGAGTTTTTCACAAAACTGAATATCATTTGCAACTCTATGGGTGGATTAGGTGAGAAAGTTTCAGTCCCAAAAATCTATAGGAAAATACTAAGATCATTACCGGAACGGTTCAATCTAAAGTAACAACCATTAAAGAGTGTAGGAACATCAATGAAATGAAAGTAGAAGAACTAGTAGGTTCCCTACAAACATTTGAACTACACTTTAAACAAACCCCAAAATCTAAAAATATTGTCCTCAAGACTTTAAAGAAAATAAAAAATGAGGACATTAAAAGTGAAAGAGAAGATGAAGATGATGAAGTGGCTTTATTGGCTCAATGGTTCAGAAAGTTCTTTTAGAAAAATCGTGGCCATCAATTTAAAGGAAGAAGGGTGGACAATAGATAGTCTGTAGATAAATTTATTAAAAAGACCAAAGAACCACAATGTTATGCCTGTCAGAAGTTTGGACACCTGTTTACTGAATGCCTATATAGAAAAACTAAGGGCAAAGCAATGGCTGCCACATGAGATGATACGGAAGAGTTAAACTTAGAATCTAGCGACTCAGAGAGCGATGAAGACTAGAAATCTTTGAAAATTCTTATGGTCTCCACTGCTCCAATCATTCCATTTGACACTGAGAACGAGGAAGAACCGAAAGTCACTGAATTATTTCCATCTGATAATGAGGAAACTGAAAAGGAAGAAGAACAACAACAAAATAAACTACAAGATGCTTATAATCAACTCTACATCCATAACATCAACATAGTTAGAAGACTTGGTATATCTGAAAACAAAAAGGAATTACTGCAAAAAGATTTGGATAAAACCTTAGAAATTAATACACATCTAATTAATGATCTACAACAATATCCTTCAAATAATGATAAGTTGGAAAGAATCAATCTATCCCTAAAAAATGAATCATTAAAGCTTACTAAAAAAATTGAGTTATTAGAAGAAGAAAATGAGCGTCTCCAGAATAAGAATCACACACTCCGGCTAGACTTAGAGAAATTCAGAAAATCTGCTGAAATAAACTATAAATTTTCCCAGAGTGGTGAAAAGCTAGAAAAATTGTTAGGGATGGGAAGACGAGGAAAAGACAAAAGTGACCTAGGGTATGATAAAACTAAACCGAGAATTGAAAATGCAACACAAACAGATAGATCTACCGCTTCAGGAAGTAACACAAGAATTACTCTAGTTTGTCATTTATGTGGTGATTCAGGTCATTACAAGTTTGAATGCTTGACACCTAGGAGGACTCAATATAACTCTGGTCAAAATCATATTGGTAAATTCAAACCAATCAGATAAATACAAAATATCAAGAGTCCACCTAGGAATATGGATAAAAGAAATACACATCCATCATCACCTAGAATGACTAACAGAATGAAGGAAGTAGTGAATCAAGTGGCTAAGATAAACAAGAAAACTAAATCTACCACAGTAAAAAATTCTGTCACAAAATGGATAGTGAAAGAAAAACTAAATTGTCTGATAACTCACTCTATTCATATGCCCTAAAATATTAAGCACAAAAAGACAAGTCCAGGTCATGCATCGAGATCTGGATATTTGCTGAAATGATGCAATTTTTGCTGAGCTCCTAATGATACATCTGAGGTCTCTCACCTCAATCTTTTTGTATATAAACATTCTAATGTTTTATAATTTTGATTTGTACAATGCTCGTACAAAATTTTGTTGTGTATACTATTAATTTAAAGATATTCTATACTATACATGAAAGTTCGTGGAAGTGCTGAAAAATGAAAATTATTCACCTTCGATATGTCTGTTGATAAGTCATGTGGATTCTCGATTAATCGATCAGAGGTTGATATCATCGACGTCTCTTTGGAATGGGAAGAGTCATATGATCGATAATGATATCGAAGATAGTTTCGATAGCATCGGGTAGGGTATCTCGATATCATCGAAACACTAGTCGATGATATCGAAGATTACTGCCCAATATAAGGCAGTCGAGCGGAAAAAATCACACTTTTAATCAAAAAGTCCTTTTACCTTCCGTCGGTTCACACGAAAAACCATTAAGGAGTCATCAACATTCCTCAATACCGGTATTACCCCTATCAAACCTCCTTTTCAAGATTCCATCTTGCTTTTGGTTTACGTATTTTCAGGTTTTTAAAAAGAAATTTTGTCCGATTTTCCTCAAATCTTTCAAATATCTGTTTGTTCAAATGGGAAAGGAAAAAGGTAAGGTGTCCGGTTCGGGAGAGTCTTCTAGTGCCCCTCGACGAAAAGTTCTTCCCTCAAAAGGAAGAGCAAAGGCTCCTGAACGTGGGACCCTTACACGCCAATGCACTAAACAGGAATCGCGTGGCGGGTCCCAATCTGAGGCTCCGACACCTCCTCTCGTTAGAGTGAATCCGATTTTGGCTAAGTATACTGGTAGGAAGCTTATTCATGAGTGAAAGGTAGACATGGACTGTTTAATATCATATAATCTGGAACCCCTTTTTGCTACAATTGATTGGTTGCCCGTTCTTGACTTTGGGGGGCCATGCCACTATAAACGGACATACAATTTTTTCGCTTCATGTCATTCTCCTGTGTCTAATCCACATTCCATCACTGTGTCTGTTGATGGTGATGACGTGGAGATCACCCCTAAGTCTATTGCTGGAATTTTTAGTCTTACCTTGTCACCTGATGGTCTTCCGGATATGGATCTTGAAAATATTGAAACTCGATCCATGGTCACTAAGTTTCTTTGCCATGGTTGTGACATATCTTGGCACCAAGGAAATGCACTAAAATCCAAGTTCATGAAACTGCGATTTCGGATCTTGTATGGTATCTTTGCTTCCAACATCTATCCTAGAAGTACCAACCGTTTCGATCTCACTGGGTTTATGTAACACCCCGGATTTTTGCCAATCTGGAGTTAGGCTTCCTTAGACAATGGGTCAACCATAGCACCTTGGTAACTTCTTAAAACTCGATTCCAAAGCCAGAGAAATCATTTAGAACCTAATTCTTTAGAAATTTAACGTGTATTAACTAGCGCTACACTAGATTTCCTGCAAAATTAGCACCAACCACTTTAAATACGATCTGTAAGACCCAAAACCTCTAGAATTGTTACCGCTACGTTATCCTAAAATCTAAGATCCAACTCTAAACTCAGTTGTTCCCAAGAATGCTTTGTAACTTCGTATTGGATCTAGACTGCACGTCGAAAGTCTGATAGCGATGAACTTAGACCATTATGACCGCCTAGTTGGACTTGACTATCATTTCGAAAATCAAGCCCAACCGATGTCCTGAGACAATTTCCTTGCGTCCGGAGTAAAGAGAGTGAGAAAAGGAAGATTTTTAGAAAATAAATTAGAATCTGGAACGTTTCACTTGCGCATTATTTTTAAGCGTTCTAACCATTAGAATTCGACCGAATTTCACCCTCAGATCAGAAAAATTTGCCCTTACATGTCCAAGGACTTGTGGCCTTAATTGGAGTTCGGTAACCGTTGAATTGAAACTGGTCCGCCACGGACGATCTGAAAATTCGATCGGACTAAAAACTTAACTGACTAAAGATCCGATGTTAGTGAGCTTAAGTCCGACCGCATTTGATAACAGGACCTCCAGAAATGCTCCGTTGGATCGGAACAGACCCGATTTGGTTATAACTTAAGTATACCTTGGCCCCAAGTCTATTTTCATTATTTTTGGGCTTATAAAAAGGCCTTTAGCCGTCACTCTCTCCTCCCATACGAATTTGGAGAAAATCCTAGGAGAGAGAAGAGAGAAAAGAGAGAGAAAGTGGGAGAGAAGTTGGGGCTTTTCTCCTGGGATTCTTTCCTGCTGCTCCACGTGCTTTAATACCACTACCATATCATTCTTCCGGTGACTCTAACTTCGTTCTTAGGTAAGAAATCCTAACCCTAACCTGTTTTGGAGCTTAGAATAGCTGTAGTGAAGCTATAGCTAATCTATTTCTTGCCATAGGTTGTCAATCCGCCGTTGACGAAGACTTATTGTCTAAATCAACTCCGTTTCGCATTTTCTGGTTTAAGGTCCGGACTATATATGTTTAGGTTATGGTTTTCAAGACTTTCAATGTTAGATAATGATAGATTCCTAATGTGGATGCTATTTCACATGCATAAAGTGCTGTCTGTTTCGTTTTTTCAATTATACGTTAATTATGTTGAATATACTGTATTCCTCGTATTTGTAGAAAATACCGTATATGTATAGAATTTAGATATATGTTTAACATGATTATTTGCCATAAATATATGCTTGATACATGTGTGACAACTCCTTAGCAAAAGGACTTGCCCTAAATAACGCCTCGGCCAATATACGCCATATATGTTAAAGTGTGTAGCCTACGTGTTTGTAAAAATGTTCAAATGAATACGGAATCCGGATTCATGCATGCCATGATTATCTGCCATGGGTACATGCAAGTGGTGTATAGGGCAACTCCCTAGTGAAAGGATTTGGCCTAATACATGATATACCAAAGAGTTTGTGAAAATGACTGAATGAGTACAGAACTCACTTTCATGTTAGCCATGACTAACTGTCATGGATATACGATTGTGTATAGGCGATAACCCTTTGACGAAAGGACTTGCCCTAGTATGTAATAGAATCGACATACATAATATATGTTGAATAGTGTAATCTAAGTGTTTATATAAATGCCTAAGTGAGTTAGTAGTTAGTAAAAATGTGATTGTTAGGTTGTTGAGATATGAATTTCAATCGCAATACTTGAGTATATGATTTCCTCCATGCATTGTGTAACTTAGATTATTCGCATTAACTGTGTATATGATTTTCTCCATGAATTGATAAACTTAGATGAATCATGTTAAAGGTGTATGTGAATTCCTCCATGTACTGTATTTACATTTAAGCTATACTTCATGAATGTCCACATGATTGTAAGATATGACTCATATGCCGGCTATGAAATTTGTATGTGATTGGGGCTGTGCTACAGTCCACGTAATCGGTAATCGTTCTGTAAATAGTGGTTGAGGTCGTTTTCGCCACACAGGATGAGTTTAATGAATCTGAGTCGTACTTGGGATGTTCGACAGTGGTTAGGCCACACCGAGTGCTTACGCATTCCATGTCGTTCAACTCAACGTGCGCTTGGCCTAGTTGAACTTATCAACTAACCTGATTGACCGATGTTTGTTCACCATGTTTGGTCACTACTGTTTGAATCTAAGACACCGAACTTACCAGTGAAACTCCCGTTAACTATGGTACCGTGACCCCCTAAGACTCATGAGCCGGGCATGGTGGTATGTGACATTGTAGTCGTGCTGTCGGCCTACGCTGGGGCCACAAACCTCCCCGTAGTGACCAGTGAGTAACCCAGACTTGTGAGTCGATTATGGTGGTATGGGACACTATATTCGAGCTATCGGCATACATGATTGGTGATGGGGGAGTGGTGTAACGATTGTGCGCAATAGCCCTGACAGCCCTTGTAGTGACCTCAAGCGTACTCTGAGTCTACGTGGGGGCGACGACCCTTCCGTAGGAACAAGAGTACAAACTAGGCCTGTATTGATAAGGTGATGGGGGAGTGGTGTAACGATTGCACACAACAGCCCTGACAGCCCTTGCAGCGACCTAGAAACGTAACATCGTATGAGATATCCTAGGACTGACGACCCTAGAATGGATCAATGTTGGGAATTGATACAAGGGAGGTGTCTTAGCTTCTCAATCCTGCTGTATGAAAAGGACTAATAAGAACTTGGTAATCATACTCATGACATCGCACTGCATGTGCCATTGACATTGGTGTGAGAGCACAGTGGTAGTGATTCATGTTGCGATCGTTAGATGATGTCGCATGAGGGAGTTTGTGGTGAGGGCATGCATCATTACCTCATATCATTCTTGCATTAACAAGAGTATATAGGAAATGTTTCATTGTACTGCTTTATCATTACTGCTTGATTGAATTGATAACATGTTAACCTCTGCTGTATAGTTTTCACTGAGTTAGCTACTCACTCCCACATTACGGGACGGTGTTGGTCACACTAACCAGTCCCTATTTTAGTTTCAGATGATGGCGATGCTTGCGAAGCAGAGCTGGACTTGATGATGATGATGAGGATTCCTCCTATATGCAGGTTCTGATCAACGGGGTTATAGGGTTATTGATTAGATGCCAATACACTTGGTATTATGCCTTTTATTTAAACACTCATGTATATTCTTTATGTTCATTTTTGGAGTATACATGTATATATTTAACCTGGTAACATTTTCACACTCTAGAGACTTATAATAGTCTATATATGTTTTATATACTATCACAATCTTCCGCTCGCAAAATTTAACAGTCTCTGGAGTATGATATGCTGTTTTGGCTTAATCCCACTCATGTTTTCTGCACCAATATGAATAACATTCATCCATCATTGAAAATGTTGCATGAGTGATGTTCTGAAACTCGGGAGTGGAGTTTATGCTCGACCCCCAATTTTTGGGATGTTATAGTTTATGACCATGATAGTCTACTCCATAGCTAAAGGGATCAAGGTCTGCCTCCCTACCCTCATTGTACATCAGTTAGTTTATACCATTCATACATCCCAGGATGTTCACTTGCCCTATCCCTGGATTATACACACTGTGTGCAATGCCATCGGCTTTCCAACTACCAATGATCCGAAACTTTCCCTTCATGTCTTCAACAAGAACAACATTCGAAGGATGGATTTAAAATCCACAAGTTTCCAGAGGATCCACCGGAGGAAGGAATTCATGAAGAAGGAGAAGGAGGTGATGGTGATGTTCCTGCTGAAGGGGCTGAAATGGCTGGGAATGAACCTTTTGCGCCTCATCAAGCTTTGTCCACATCAGAGCCCAAGCATGTGAAAAGATTTAAGCTCCATTAAGACAAGATTGGAGCAATACAGAGAGATGTCGCCCAACTAAAGTAGTCAGTAAATACACGGTTTACTGTCATGGAACGCCTGCTAAATGGAGTACAACAATTGGTAGACCTACTAACCTGCTGATGGGATGATACTGCACCTTCGTCATGAAAAGACAGTCTGTGTGCCATCACATACACCCTACTTTCATCTCCATGTTAGGGCATGGGTATCTTTTTGTATGCCCCACGTTTACATAAGTATATGTGATGGCTTCCTAACCTGCAAAGTCTAACAGTTTTTTTGTTGTGTTGTATATGCCCATGGATGGGCTAAATACTAATGGTTTGTTTTGGGTGCCCATGGATGGGCTTTTTATTATTATTATAGGAAAATTGTTATATTACTGCCAATCTTGGGCAATATATATGTTTTGGATATCTTAGACTATGATTGGTTATAATTCATATCTGCCCTACTGTCATCCCTTGGTTTATCTGGTTATGGTTCACACATATTTACTGCCATTTTGACATTCCCTACTTTATTTAGTTTATGATATGTGTGAATGTGACATTTTGATCTATATACTGTCTATGCACACATGGCTGCTGAATGAGATGTTTCTGTTACATCCATCTATTGTGCTTATGCCCTGCATTTTGTTCTTCCAATTACTTCAACTTCAGTCAATATTAACTGTTATACATTTGCTAATGACTGACAAAAAAGGGAGAAAACAAATTAAACACCCCAACAAAAAAATTGTATATATCTAGTTATGAATGGTGATACATGTGTTAGGGGGAGCAGCTACACCAAGATAGGGGGAGAATATTGTTAGGGGGAGAATGTTGTTTATGAATGGTGATACAGGTGTATGGTTTTACTAGATATTGTAAAATTGTGTAAAATACATAAACACACAATTTAAGATGTGTTTGTCTAGATGCTATTTTAGGGTGTTTTGGTATTTTGTCACGTAATTGACAAAGGGGGAGATTGAAAGTACCCTGGTTTATCAATTAGCGTGAGTGTTGAGTCAGCTAGACAGAGAAGCTTCATAAGAAGATCAATCAACCGTCTGCCTTAACTGGATGCGTACCCGAACTCGCCACAGGTAAATCTAAGCATCATATCCCATATCCCAAAACACCAAGTAATTAAAATCCTTAAAATTGATTAGAATATCATAGGGTTTTTGGAATAGAAAACTTTTTCAAAATTTAAAAAAATCTCTAAGTTTTCTACCTTTGTCGATTTATTGATAAAATGAACGATATAATCGAGAAACGCTGTCGATGTCCTCGATGCTCAATCGATACTTTCGAAATGAGGACAAAAGTTGTCCAACAACTGCATATACTTCTAGACTGAATTATCGATGTATCGATAGCTGTATCGATATCATCGAAATTTGAATCTCGTGTTTATCGAAGTTGACTCGATAAAATCGACAGCAGAGAGTTTGTGTCCCTGTTTTTTTAAAGAAAATCATAAAGATCTTCGATATATCGAAATACTCCTCGATATCCTCGGAATTCAAAAAACGATGATATTGTAAGGCATTCAATGATATCGGTCTTGGACACAGTTTTTTAGCAATATTTTCAGGTGGTTTTTATCTTGGATCGAGGGTCACTCGATAGAATCCATATTCAAATATCGATGATATCAATTCTTGGTCGATTGCATTAAAAATAGATATAAACTGTCCAACAAGCTTAATTGAAAAATCTTTTAGATTTATCGATGCATTTACATGACTATCGATATCATTGACATTCAAATTCCGATGATATTGAGTGTACCTCGATCATATCCTTGACCTGAAATATTTCAAAGGTAATGTCTCTCTCATTTTCAAGTGTCAAGAAATCGATCCTCCTGTCGATGAAATCGGAGCTCAAAATCTAATGACATCGACGCAAGTTTTGATTTCCTTGACTAGCTGGCAAAAGGTTTCAAAAGCATATGACATTTGAGTTTGTGTCATGGAGCGGCTAGTCGATACAATTAAGAGTATATGCTCGATGATTTCGACCTCTATCATAAATGTGACCATTTTATATCCGTTGGAACTTTTTTCCTATATATAGAGAGCTTGCCTTTAGTTGCTAGTAGAGAAAGAAGAGAGTGCTTTTGAGTGTTTAACCTTAGATCATATACCCAAAGCCCTTTCTTTCATGGAAGTTCATTCTCCAATCAACCCTCATCATTGACATTCAATAGAGTGGATTAGGGAATGAACTTCCGCATTCAAGGATCCTCTAGCTACCACCTTAATGACAAATCATTAAGTTGGGATTTGAATGCATAAATGGTTGGAATCGCTCTATTTCCCTTATAGGAAAACTTTTAATAGAGTAGGATTCCATTACAGCCTTAACCCAACCCGTCATCATGCATTGGTACATCTTCTAAGCCGTGGTTCAAGGAAGTAGAAGACTCTTTATCAACAAAGGATGAGATCTTCGACAACAAGCTAAAAAAGATTCATCCGCTTATCTGTAAGTTATTAGAGTCCAGAGGATACTTGTGATCATTCTTTTGTTGGATTGGGTCTAAGGTGTTTCTCACCCCTTGCAAGTCCTCTAGGAGGCCTCCGGCGGGAGTGTACGTGGTGGGTGCATTGTGCTGACCCTTGGTCTGTGGAGAGCATAATCAGTTAGGGCCTTGTAGAAGGTCCTTGGCCAGTGTTCCTAAAAGTGGGTGCCGTGTGTTACCCTTGCTCGTGAGAGCATAAACGTGAGAGGTTCCTTGTGTGGATCCTTAGTCAGTGTGCTTAAAATTGGGTTTTATATGTTGACCCTTGTTCGTGAGAGCATAAGCTGTCAGCTTAGGTGTAGTTTGTACTGGTTAGAGGTAAACCTGATTTAAAACATTGTGTTTGAAGTGAACCGTGTGAAATCTCCTTAGTGAAATTTGATACACTCAAAGGTTGAGTGCGGTTGCCAGGAGTGGAGTAAACAAGTAGTTGAATCACTATAAAAATGACTATGTTTGAGATTTCTATTGTCTTCCATTTGCTTATGTGATTTCCTTAAATACTTTCATATTTGATTATCCAAGATCACACCTCACACACACGCATAGTCACATCCATCATAGTCCTATTTACATATTATTCATCTCTCAAATAGTTTGTGATTGAATTCTCTACCGGGCTTGAAAGCTAGTAGAGTTACTCTTGAGTAATCCTAATATATGGTTGCCGTTAGGATCAGAGTGATATGATTTTAAATTGTTATAAAATTATTAAAGAGTCCTATTCACCCCCCTCTAGGACATATTGACATATTCCCACTTCAACTAAAGCGATCTTTACCCCATTTTCACCACTAAGCTTTCCTCGGCTAACAACTAATGGGTGTTATCCTTACCATAGGGCCAACCTTGATCATATGTTGTATATCCAATTTGTCCATTCGTTTTTATAACCAATTTATAATACAATCATAAAAATTAAGCATATCCAAATCTCCGGTGGACTAGGAAACAAAAACTAGTGATGATTGAATGCTTACAATTAAAAACTTTCCAAGGCCCATTGTACGTAGATCTATAATATTTATTTGTCATCCAACTTGTTGACAAGATTAACCAGAACTCGATGAAGGGAAAATGCAAAGACTAACTTGATCCAAAACTTTTGTGGCCCTATGAGGATTTTAATGGTAGACATTCAATCACTACTATTTTACTATAGTGTGGTACACCTAAGATTCAAATCTGCCTCATTTTTTGGATTAAACCCTAAAATGATTTGAAAAATATGGATGGACAGTGTGGATTAAACACACACATCATGGTAGGGCCTACAGAGCACTGACCACTACCTAAGCCTTGGGCAGCATCACCGGTGAAACCGCATCCCAAACAGCGTCCCGGATTAAAATGGAAGTAGATTGCATCCTACCCTTGCCAGTCTCTAGTCACCGATGGGCAGATTTGCATGAAGCCATTACGGTATATCCGTTTATCCATGCCATCCATTCCTTTTTTTTTTTTTTTTTTTTTAAGATAATTTTAAAGTACGAGCCCAATAATGAAGCCAATCGAACACTCACGTGGACCACATCAAATAGTAAGCTTGGTTGCATTAAATAGTATTCAATGGTGTGGTCCACTTGAGTGTTGGATCCGCTTATTTTTGGGCTCATATATATAAACAAATACATCACAGTGGGCCCCACACGGATCCGTTATTGGAGGGTAGAGTCGGGGTGGGACTCAACACGCCTTCCATAAATGTTGGCATCATAGGTGGGTCTAGAGGGAAGCGGATTGCGTCCTGCGCCGCTGGACCGGCCAATGGTTCTCTGGGCCCACCCTGATGTATGGGTTTTATAGAGGCAGTTCATCCATTTTCCATATACTTTTAGAATATGAGAGCCTTAAAATGAGGAAAATCAAAGGCAAGGGATTGAATGCTGCCCCACCGCTAAAAACTTTCTGAAGGCCACAGAAATTTGGAGCAACCTAACATTCGTTTTCCCCTTTGCTCTTATGAACATAAACATCACGGTGGCCCTAGGAAGGTTTCAATGCGTGTCATCATCACCACTGCTTCATGTGTTGTGGTTGCTTGAGCCTTTGATCTGTCTCATTTTTGTTCCCTTAAATGATCTTGGAAAAAGGAATGAACGGCGCGGATAAAATCCATACATAAACGGTGGACCCCGGTGCAGGGCAAGACGCAATCCGCTTCGCGTCCAGACAGCAAGAAAGAGACATGAAAGCCTAACCTGAGAGAAAAATTCTATTCCATTCCATAGCACAAAGCAAAGCACAATCCCAGTCTCTCTCTCTCTTTCTCTCTCCCATCTCCTATATAAACACCCAAACAAGAGGAAGAAGAATAAGATTTGTTCATTCAACCCCATCAATCAATCTCTGCTGTTGCTTCGATAATAAAATTTATATATTAAGAGAGAGAGGTATGGGATGGGAGCTCAGAAGAGTATCCATGCCGGCAAAGGTCTCTTCGAATCACATATCTACACATACATCTACTTGCATGACAATGCCCACTTGCATACATACATATCTACATTCCTCATTCTGCTTCTGTTGTTGTTCGGACAGCAAAGATAGACTTCAACGTTGATCTCACTCACAAGCTCTGTACTGCCCTCATGCTCCCTCCTCCTTTCAGGTCTCTCTCTCTCTCTCTCTCTCTCTCTCTCTCTCTCTCCATACATCTTTTATCTTTGTTTGCTAGTCTTGTTCCAACATTTTATTTGAATTGGGATGCAAAACTCGATAAACAACAACAGACTAGTTTTGTATTTGAACTGGGATAAGATCTTTTCTTCTCCTTTCTATTTCTATCTGAACCTATTCTCAGTTTCTTTTTCTTTACTTCAAAAAAATAAATAAATCATTAGGAATAGTGGACTATTCCTTCCCAAATAGCTGGGGTAATGCTGTGATGATGATGACGTCTTGAACAATTTCAGTGGCCCAACAAACTGTACATATGGGGTCCGTATTTCAGTGATCGAAGTCCTTTGTATGATTGGCCCCAGTGTTGAGGGGAGAAAACCTCCACAAAGCCGAGGATGAATGGCGCAGGTCCAGCGGTCCACCTAACCACTACTGGAGCAGATGGGTCTAATCACCCCTTTGATTCTAACCCCAGTATAGATGACCCCGGATTTCGATCTACGGCTTGGATTGTTTAATGAATGGGCCACATGGACACAAACCATCTCTTCTCTCCTTAAGGTCTCTCGTATTCATAATTGCTTTTTTTCATCGAATGGTATTTAGGAATTGAGAGATAACAGATGAGATTGGATAGGATAAAGTTCATCCCTATTTAATCCAGCATCTTCAATATCTCTTCCTTATCGAAATTTCAAATTCTCTTTGAATTTCAAAGTCCTGAAAGAGAGAAGTGGAAAAGGTATGTGGGGTTGCTCACACGTGGGCCCCACATGCCCATGTCCAACATTAAACTACCCAATAAGGCATCTTTTCAATGTTAAACATTTGCTGCAACCGCCCCTTTGCAAGCTATTAATTTACTATCATTTGATGTGGGATAATTTTTGGGCCATCTCATATTATGCATGGTGGTGTCCCCAATATGAACCCCAAAAGATGGGCCCACCGTACATTTTGGTTGGTGAATTGGAGCACTTTCCAAGATGGCTTATCCGATTTCTCTCTTTCTTCATCACATGCCATATGAGAATTCATCAGAGCATGCTATTTTTTGATCGCTGGAGCTAACCTGCATTGAATCAAAATAATGATATCACATTCAAGTGCAGCTCTTTGAATCTTTTTGTCAAGTTTTTATTTATTTTTATTTTATTTTATAAATGTCAAATGATATGAATATTATTTAAAACACTTTTGAATTCCTTATTATTATGATTATTATTATTTTAATTATAGAGAAGCTTCTCTTTCTCACACGAACAAAGCGAGATGTTTACAATAGATTCTAAGTCTTGGGTGTAGTAGCTGAAATGCTTTTTTAAAATGGAAACCATTCGTGTTTTGAAATATCTGTGATATACTTGAAACTATTGTGAAACTCATGTGAAATGTGAGTGAAAGATAAATGAAACTCTTATGAATCATCTGTGATACACTTGTGAAACATAAGTGATGCATTTCTCAAGTGCTAGTGAAACTCAAAATTTTCATATCTGTGGCCAATCTGTTTCTCCTATGTTTCTTCTTTGCTTCCTCATTTCTCATTTCCATGATCTTTTAGCATCCCACTCCAATCTCATCTCCACGCAACAGAAATTTTATTTAAAAAACAGAAGATGGGAAAACTCCCAATTCAGCAAACCCAAAAAAAGATAAAAAACGAACTACAAAAATATGATTTCCCATCTCTGGCGCTAATGAAATATTTAATTAAGAGGCAGAGAGGCCACAACCAACGAGATGCAAGACAGTTTACCAAAAAAATTTATTAAAAAAAGCAGCCAACATAAATTTTATTACATGAAACCAGCCAACAAAAATTTGCAACCCCTCCCCCCCCCCAAAAAAAAAAAAAAAGAAAAAAGAAAAAAGAAAAAAGATAAAGAAAAATAGAAGAAAGAAAAAAGAAAAAAAGGGAAAAAGGAAAAAAGAAGAAAGCTACAGAAATGTGATGTCCCATCCCATGGCACGAATGAATATATTTAACCAAGATACATAGAGGCCACAACGAACGAGGCATAGGACAGTCTACCGAAGGGAACACAACCACTTGGCCCCTACCTCTTTACTCCACTTTGTGTACAAATCTGAAATCAAAACCAAAACATATTGGGGAATTGAGGGGCCCACTCAATGATACTGCATTTGATTTGTTGAATAGACTGTACAATGAGATCTGCTCGTCCTTAAAGATAACCATGGTTATGGATCTCATCAATGGTGAATGATACACTTCGTAGTGATTCCTTTGGTGATGTGCATTTTATCATTAAGGAATTTATCAAATCTCAACCTTGGAAACAAGGTTTGACAGATGGAATATCATGATTCCTTTAGTTGAAGATTGGACAGTGGTGCAGCTGGCTAATAGGAAAGATCTGCCCAAATGTAGGCACCTCCAAGCTAAGCTTAAAACCACAACAAAAGTAGAGAATAAAATCCAGATTTTTTTTTTTTTTAAAAAAAATTGAATTCAGCGGTGTCTTGATAATACTCATGTGAGGCCTTTAAATAGGCCTCTTAGATGTATAAGGAATGAAAGTTTTTATTTTTTATGTTTTGCATGAGATTTTCTTCCTTTCTTAGGGCGTGTTTGTTAACGCTGAAAATTTTCACTTAATAAAAAATCGGGAAAGCCATCGATGTTTAGTGGTGTTTGTTAACGCTGGACGAGGAAAGCGTTCCATTATTTTATGCCAAAATTTTTCGGTGAAGGAGGTCTAGCTTAATGGTGAATCTAGAAGCGCTCTGCAAATATTTTTTTAAAATCCAATATTGCCCCGTGTGAAAATAAACAACCCAACTTTTAATTGTGTGACACTTTTCTGGGCCCACTATGATTTATGTGTTACATGCACACCATCCATCAACTTTTTTATATCATTCTAAAGCATGATCCCAAAAAACATGCACATCCACATGCACATCCAAAGTTCAAGTCGACCACAACACAAAAAGTAGTGGGAATGGAATGACTACCGTTAAAACCTTCCTAAGGTCCACCGTGAGGTTATTTTCCATCTAACCACTTCATAAAGTCACACAGACCTGGATGAAGGGAAAACACAAAAATCAGCTTGATGCCTTTTGTGGTCCTAAGAAGTTTTCAACAGTAGGCACAAAATTCCCACTGTTTCCTATAGTGTTGCCTACATGAGCCTTAGATCCGCCTGGATTTTGGTATTATTCCCTAAAATGATATGGAAAAATGGATGGATGGTGTGGATAAATCATATACATCACGATAGACCCCACAAAGCCCTAGACAAGACTATTGTCTCTAGCTAGATCCTGACGGGGGTAGTATTGAATCCCCGCCCAGATTTGCAGGGGAAGCGGATTGTGTGGTGTGCCACAAGCCAACTTCCATTTGTGTTGATGTCACCAAGTTTTGTGGGGCCCATCATGATGTATATGTTATCTACACCATTCATCTATTTGGCAAGATTAGCATAGAGCATGATCCTAAAAATGAGTCATATTAAAAGCTCAAGTGGACCATGCCACAAAAAGCAGTGGGGAAAATGATTCCCACTGTTGAAACATTCATAGGGTCCACCATGATGTTTATTTTTCATCCAAACTGTTCATAAGGTCATACAGACCTAGATGAAGGGAAAAAACAAATATTAGTTGGGTCTAAAACTTCTGTGACCCCCAAGAAGGTTTCAATGGTAGATGTTCAGTCCCCACTGCTTTTTGAAGTGTGGTCCACTTGAGCTTTGCATCTGTCTCATTTTTGGGCTTAGGCCTTAAAACGTTCTCACCAAATGGACAGACAGTTTGGATATAACACATACATCATGGTTGCGCCACTAAACTTGTTGACGTCAACACACAACAGAGGTCACCTAATTGGCTCCCCATGAGGATTGCCTACTGACGATGCAGTAGGCAGTAGGCTAGTGAACAGGGTCCCACCATGATGTATGTGTTTTATCCACACTGTCCTTATATTTTTCCAAATCATTTTATTGCATGAGCTCAAAATTGAGACATCCAAATCTAAAGTGGACCACACCACAAGAAAACAATGGTGATTGAACACCCATCATTAAAAACTTTCTAGGGCTCAGTGTAATGTTTATTTACCATCCAATGTGTTCATTTGGTCACACAGACCCGGATGAAGGGAGAACACAAATATGAACTTCATCCAAAACTTTTGAGGTCCCTAAGAAGCTTTTCATGGTGGGCGTTCAATCACCACTCCACATGAGATTTGGACCTTCCTCATTTTTTGGATCATTCCCTAAAACGATATGGAAAAATGGATGGATGGTGTGGATAAAACACATACATTATGATGTGGGCCACATAACACCATCCAATAACAAGGGGCTACTAACATCGTCGCAATCCGGATCCACTTAGGTGAGTGGGACCCCTGACTGTGGGGCCAACCGTGATGTTTGTGACTACATCCATGCTATCTATTTGTATCGGAAGCTCATTCTTGGGCATGATCCAAAAAATGAAGCAGATACAAATCTCAAATGGACCATAGTACATGAAATAGTGGTAAATGACAGTTAAAAATTTCTTGTGGGCCACAAAAGCTTTGGATTAAGATGATATTTGTGTGGTCTCTTCATCTAGATCTTTTTGACCTTATCAATAGGTTGGATGGCAAATAAACATTTTGGTGGAATCCATGAATTTTTAAATGGTAGGGATTCAATCATGACTATTTCCTGTGGAGACAAGGGCAAATGTGTCAAATTAACATATTTTAGACTCTGAGGAGTTTCAACACGAGGTCTTGGGTTCGATACCCATAGGTGGTGAAATCCCACTACGACGTATAGGGGTGTACATCAAGTTGAACCGAGTCGAGCTGGCTTGAGCTCGACTTGGCTCAGCCACTAGCTGATGGCTCGGCTCGGTCCTTGAGCCTGACTGGCCATCTCAGCTCGGTTTGGTTAGCAACTTGGGCTAGTTCGAGCTGAGTTCACCTATGCAGCATTTTCACATACACATGGACTAAACCTTCAAATTCTCATTGAATGTAAAACACTAGCAGTGGTTTTACAGGTTTTTCATTAAACACCTTGTAACCAACATCAAAATCAAGAAAAAAGGGGATTTGTTTGATGAAACATACCTTCCTTGCTACCAGCCGACACTTCGTTGAGTCATTTCATCAAACACTTGGTGAGCAACATCAGAGAATACCTGAGTCGATCGGAGGCGATCTGAGTCGAGCCGGGTTTGAGCTATATATCGAACCAAGTCGAATCGAGTTGGGGCCAACTCGAACTCGGCTTGAACTCATTTTCGAGCTTTAAAAACCAGCTTGACTCGGATCGAACTCGGCTTCGAATCGAGCTGATTTGAGCTTTTTCGAGTCGAGTCGAGCTAGTTGACCGAGCTAGCTCTGTTTGTGTACACCCCTAACGGTGTGCGTGGGTGTGTGTGTGAAAAAAGAAAAACATATTTTAGACATTTTGGACGTTAGTTAACAAACAGGTTGTTCTAGACTCAATACTTAATTTTCTGACTTCAGATTCAGACTTTAGATTCAGATTTCAAATTCAGACTTTAGATTCAGATTTTAGATTCAGGCTTCAGATTGTAGATTTAACTAATAGACCCTTAGTGTCATTGGCAACCAAAGATTTATTTTAAAAATAGAAAGCTAATTAAAGAAAGATGCTAAATAGATAAAAAGATATGATGAGTTGTATTGCAAGGTTGGCTAATTAGATTAGGAGGCATGGGCTCTAGAGTGTAATGTAAAGTTTGTGTTAAGTGGCTCTTTTAATGTAAGTGCATGTGCACACTTTCTTCTTCTCCTATAGTGTACTATATGTTCTATTCTAATAAAACATTGTGTGTGTGGGCATGTTATACACACAACATTTTCCCCAAAGTCTCTCTCTCTCTCTCTCTCTCTCTCTCTCTCTCTCTCCTCTCCTCTCCTCTTCTTAACACCCTAGTCATCAAATCATCAACCTAGATAAGGTCATTCCGCATCAGACTAGTTGAGAGCGACATGTTAGCTTGCTGACGTCAGCAGCCGTATGGCTGACATCAGTGTTGTACAGACGCATAAACCCTATTTAAGCTCAAAGTTTAGGAGTTTGATGGATCTTAATTTTTGAAGATTTTTCATTATTATTACTACTACTACTATTATTATTATTATTATTATTATTATTATTATTATTATTTTATTATTATTTTTTTTTTGTGAATTTTTGAGACATTTTATGTTGTTTTGGCTGAAATAGAGAAATTCGAAAACCGGGCCCCAATAAGATTTTCTTCGATTTATCTTAAATTGGTAAGTTTTTCTCCAATTTCTTTTCTCAAGATGGATCGAAATCTTCCTCCCAAGCTAATCATGGATGAGTTTTTAGTTAAGATTCTTGTTTGAGTGGGTTTTACCCTTAAACGGATGTGCGACCATGCTATTTTTTGCCCCCTTTTGAGTTAGATTTAACTATATTTGTTGTTGTTTTGGAGGATTGCTATTTGTTTGGGGTTTATCTATCATTTCCTTGAAGGATTGATAATGCATGGGCATTTTGGGGTGGTTATGGGATACAGGGCCACACTCGGGGTGGGTGGCCTGTGTGAGGCGGGTGGCTTGTGTGATGCGGAAACATGTGATGTGGGGCCACGAGGGAGTTTCGGCCGTGGACCTAACCCATGAGATGTGGGGCCTTGGGCTATGAGATAAAGGGATTAATTTGCTATGCTCTATCAGTTTGAACTTTTAGAACAAGTGGTTAGTTGTCTTTCGTCAAAGCGATATTAGAGCGGGAGGTCTTGTGTTCGAGACTCCTCATTGAGGGTGATTAATACAGGGGTATTTTCACACCGGGCTCGAGTTGAGTGGCCAGTGGGATGCGAGGCACACTCGGGGTGGGCGACTCGTGTGAGGTGGGTCCCACTCGTGTGATGCGGGTGGCTCATGTGATGTGAGGCCCATGATGGGGGTTTGGATGAGGACCTGACCTATGGGATATGAGGCTTGGGCTATGAGATAAAGGGACTGATTCACCATGCTTTATCAGTTCGAGTTTTTAGAGCAAGTTGTTAGTTATCTTGCATCAATTGAGTGAGAGAGAGTTGGTTGAAGTTTTTTTTTTTTTTTTTTTAAAGTTTTACTTGGAGCCCTCCCATAGACGACAAAGGCCCCTCATCTCTTGGCATTGGCTCTCTCGTATCCCCCTACAGATCACCTCTATTAACTTGAATGGTAACAACTATCTTCAATGGGCACAATCTGTAAAAGTGTTCTTAGGAGCTCATGTGAAACTGTCATCTATGTTAGATGATCCTCTAAACTTTTCAGATGCCACTTATAAGTCCTGGACAAATGAGAACTATCAAGTAATTGCATGGTTGTTGAATAGTATGGATTCTTCAGTTAGCCACTTAGTAATGTCTTTATCCTCGACTAACGGTATTTGGGATACACTTCATGATATGTTCTCCGAGTCTCAAAAATTTTCACGGGTATTTCAAGAAATTGGTCGGTTCCAACAAGACTCAAGATCGTTAAAAGATTACTATTTGACACTTCGAGGCATGTTGGATGAGCTGGACCTGTATCAGTCACTTCCTTCCAAATGTAAAGACGGTCATGAACATGCACATAAGCAGCGGGATGCCACTCGCATCATGCAGTTCATAGTCAGGTTGAACTCCGATTACCTTCGTGTTCGGGATCGGATTGTTGTGTAGGATCCTCTTGTCCCATTGATGACGACCTTTGCCATATGCCAATGCTTTACTGTCTCTACCAGTCCTTTTCATTCATTTGTGTAATTAGAGCATTTGACATACCTTGCTGGCGATTAGTTTTCTCTTCTTCCTGGCCTTCGGGTATCATCCTTGAGTTTAGGGCACACTTTTGGTTATGATGATCGTGGTAGAGGCCACAAGGGAGATTGCAGTCTAGGTGGTTGTAATCTTCGTGGTCGTGGTGGACGTGGACGAGGACATGATAGTTCCCGTATTTGTTCGCATTGCGGTGGAATCAATCACATTGTTGATTATTGTCGGCAGCTCCATGGTCGTCTAATGTGTGCCACCTCTTCTATTATTGCCACAGCTGCTCTTGAGGGACAACCTTCCACCCCTTCAGTTGAGCAGCCTTTTTCAGGGGAGTCTCTTGTCATTTCTTGGGCTGCATGTGATGCTCTGATGTGGCTTCATGTTCGTGATGTTCTTAAGCCTTCTCACACAACTTCGTCCTAGTCAAGTTGCTCTTCTTACGTCTTCCTCTCCTCCTACCGCTTACGTCATAAACTCTGGAGCATTTTCTCACATGATTGGTGAGTCACAACTCTTTTCCTCTTATTCTCCTTCTCACTACTCTCGGTATGTCACTGTCGCAGATGAAACCCAAACTCCCATTTCTAGGATTGGTTCCATCTCTCTTTCCCTTTCCTTGCCATTATCTTCAGTCTTGCATTTGCCTCATTTTCTATTAAACCTATTGTCTGTTAGCTCTCTTACTAAATCATTAAATTGTTTCATTACCTTTTTCCCCTCTCATTGTCTTTTTTAGGACCTACAAATGAAGAGAATGATTAGGGGGGGGGGGGGGGGCATGAGCGAGGAGTAGTTTATTTTCTCAATGATACACCTATTGCTGCTTTTAGTACCATTTCTTTGAACCGAGAGTCCTAAACACGGTGGCACTACCGCTTAGGCCATCCATCATTAACTAAATTGAGGCCTTTGTTTCCCTCCTTATCTGTCACTAAACTTTTATGTCATGATATTTGTGAATTGTCTAAACACCATCGCACTACGTGTTCTCCTAGCTCTTCTAGAAGGAAACATTTTCCTTTTAAACTGGTTCACTCGGATGTCTGGGAACCAGCCCCTGTTACCTCCACTTTTGGATTTAAATATTTCGTGATGCAAGACATGAAAATTAGATATGATATGCAAGATTTTAAGCTTTGGATCATAATAATTTAGAAACAATCACAATAATTCCACATCCCACATAAAATGAAGTATTCAACAAGTGGAATCTACGAGGGTCCAAGCCTACACATGTTAGGGTTGAATCAATTAAAAATTATAGACAAAACAATGCTCAAAGGATAGTAGATTC
Source organism: Magnolia kwangsiensis (assembly GCA_037074715.1). Taxonomy (NCBI): domain Eukaryota; kingdom Viridiplantae; phylum Streptophyta; class Magnoliopsida; order Magnoliales; family Magnoliaceae; genus Magnolia; species Magnolia kwangsiensis. Next base: position 109,586,951 of record CM073576.1, on the reverse strand, counting down.
ATCCACACATGCAAAAGATTATTTCTCAATGCAAGGGATTCTCACGTTTCAATTCGGAAAAACCTAGGGTTTCAAAAGTGGAATAGAACTTGGGGATTTGAGATGATCTAGGGTTAAGGTTATGGAAACAAGGCAAAAGAAGAGTGAAATAGAGACGAGAGGGAACCAGTGATCAGCTTGCACGTGCGTGGATGGCGGCCCGCACGTGTGTGGGGCCCACGTATCTGGAATTGGCCAGCTAGGGCCTGGTCGGCCAGGGATGGGCCACCTTCCCTCCAAATTTCAGGCTAAATGGATGATCGGTTTGAACACAGTGCTCCACCGAAGTTTCAGCCCTCCTGCAGAGCCAGATTCTAAAAATTTACTGTAGGGGAAAGATTAGCTGCAAACGTGGGTGGATTTGATGAGGGGATGGCTGTAGTAGATGAGGAATATGGAGGGTAGGAGATGGGGATGATTTGGGATGGGTGTGGCTTCGCACCACGGTAGTTAGCCCTTCGAAGAAGGGAGGGTTTCACATCCAATTAAGTTTCCACAACTCAGAGAATTAGAGAAGTAGGAAAACGCAGAATTTTATTAATCATCTTCAATGAAAAAACCTTATAAGGTGTTGCCTATTTATAAGAAAAACCTATACCCCAAAAGCCGCACCATGTGCGCATACTATTACTTAAAGACGTAGTAATAAAAAATAACAACTAATCAATGTAATCTAAACCGTTCATGATATTCCTAATAATGGTAATAAGCAAAACTCAAAGTCCTAGGTCACCTAGGGCAGTGGGCCACGATCATGAGATCCAATAATGAGATCCACATGATGATCGGGTCCATCCCAAGGAACCAAAACACAATCCTCTAACTAGGAGGCCCTCCATGGATATCATCATCGATCCAGATCGAAGGTGGGGCCCTCCTCCTTGCTTACTTGCGGAAGGAGGGCGTGCGTGTACGCGAGATGTCCCCATCAACTCTCCCCGGTTGCGAAGATTTTGTTACTGGCGAAACAAAACTCCTGAACCGCTCCAAGATATCAGGATTAAGTCTCTGAAGCTCCTCCTCGGTTAGCCACGTACTGTCGGAAGCCGAGCGTGACTTTCACTTGACCAGGAACTTTTGAAATCCGCCGTTTGACGTCGATATTATTTGATAGTCCAGAATATCCTCTATCTCCTCTTTGGGTGTGGCAAGGGTAAGTATGAGAGGTAGAGGCTGGGAAGATGGGTCGGGAGGGGGTCCATGGATCAAGGGAAAGGTCTGGGGAATTAGGATGGTTAGTGATAGGTTGGACAATGTATTAGTGATCCCCTGAAATGCAATTAGATCCTCCACATTAAATGTGGAAGTAATTCCCATGGAAGGTAGAAGATCTACCTCATGCGCATTGAGATCGTTTTATTTTATAATTTTGAATGGTCCAGTGCTACGCACATGTAATTTACGAACGGCTCCTTGAGGGTACCGCTTCGGCCTGATGCGGACCATCACAGTCCCCTACATTGAATTCCTTGAATCGTTTATGTTAGTTAGCAGAAATTTTGTAATCTTCATCACTAGTATTGATCTTTCGCTTGATTTCTTGATGTAATGAACGAATGTGATGTGCAAAGGACTTTGTAGACTCTGATGGCCTATGGGACAAGGACATAGGGACAAGATCAATAGACTTCCTAGGTTTATAACCAGTAACGACTTCAAAAGGAATTAAACTTGTGGATCTATTGACAGAACTATTAAATGCAAACTCAGCGATAGGTAGTGCAGTGTCCCACGTCCTGGTGTGCTCCCCCACCAAACACCTGAGCAAATTTCCTAGACTCCTATTGACCACCTCAGACAGGTTTGGTAGAGTCGCCCCGGGGACTAAATCAATGGCGTGCTGTATATCCCTCACAGGGGGATGCTTATCTTGCAGATCATTAGGAAAGACATCATGAAACTCGTCCATTACTGGAATGACTTCAGTGGGTAACTCTGCACTTGCCTTTGGTGTACTTTCCCTAGCCACAAGGGTGTACACCATTGAGTCCGACTCAGTCTCTTGTTCAAAGTCTTTGGTATTTAGAATATGGAGAGGCTTAGACTTGGACTTCTATTCCTTAACCAACCTCAAGTGATAAGAGAAATGGAGGTATTCCAAAAGAGTTTCTTTCATTTTTCCCTAATGGACTATTGGGGTTCCCTCAACCTTTCTTTCTTTCGCTCCACAGTATTCCAAAACCTCTTTGCTTGGCCCACAAGCTTTATCTTGGCAAATCGGACTCGACGAGTATCCGACATGTCGTACCACTCAAAATAGTGGTCCATATCCTCCAACCAATCTAGAAAGGCTTTAGGGCCCAAGTGACCATTAAACGTAGGGGCCTCTACTCTAACTTCCTTGAGGAGTTACGCATCTGGGTCATAATGATCATGATGCTCCTCGCGGGGTGGGTGCACGGGTGCGCGCCCATGTCTGTTTCTTTGACTACCCCCATTCCCTTGTATATCATCCTGACCACCTGCTTGAGTTTGGGCGTCTTTCCCAATGGCGGGGTTTGCCCAGACAGAGGTCTTTAATTGGGTAACTCGCAAATTAAGCTGACCCCAGCGTTGGTCAATACGTTGTTCTAAGTGCCTACCCAAAGATTTAAACTGCTGGGTCATGTTGTCCATTGACTCTTGTAATTGCTCCATGTTTAGTGTAGGGTGCGACCCAAAACCGCGTCCAGTACGTGTAGGCATACAACTACCCACTCAACTCAAAGGTCCTATAATGCAACTATATGCATCTAAATGAGACTAAATGCTCCTATAGGACTCTATATGAGGGAAACTATGCAGCGCTCCTAAAATTCCAGCAACATAATTGTCCAAACAGTTTGTTAACAGAAAATTCAGCAATGAAAATTGGGGAATTTCTGACAATAGAAAATTCAGTAGTCTCTGTTGTGAATGATGGGTCCTAAACAACCCTATATGATGAAATTTAATGCAAAATAAACGCAAGTAGACTAAACCCTAAACATGCAATGCAATCCCCTAAGAAAAACCTAATCTTTAATACCAAATTTGATGCAAGACATGAAAATTAGATATGATGTGCAAGATTTCAGGCTTTAGATCATAATAATTTAGAAACAATCACAATAATTCCACATCCCACATAAAATCAAGCATTCAACAAGGGGAATCTACGAGGGTCTAATATATTAGGGCTAAATCAATTAAAAATTATAGACCAAATAATGCTCAAAGTATAATAGATTCATCCACACATGCAAAGGATTATTTCCCAATCCAAGGGATTCTCACGTTTCAATTCGGGAAAACCTAGGGTTTCAAAAGTGGAATGGAACTTGGGTGTTTGAGATAATCTAGGGTTAAGGTTAGGGTTATGGAAACAAAGCGAAAGATGAGTGAAATAGAAACGAGAGGGAATTTGTGATCAGCCTGCACGTGTGGACAGCAAACCGGCCTGACGCATGTGCGTGGATGGCTGCCCGCACGTGTGTGAGGCACATGACTTTGGAATCGGCCAGTTAGGACCTGGTCGTCCAGGGATGGGCCACCTTCCCTCCAAATTTTGGGTCAAACGGATGATCGGTTTGAACATAGTGCTCCGCCGAAGTTTCAGCCCTTCTATAGGGCCAGATTCTAGAAATCTGTTGTAGAGGTAAGATTAGCTGCAAATGTGGGTGGATTTGATGAGGGGATGGCTGTAGGAGATGAGGAATACGGAGGGTAAGAGATGAGGGCGATTTGGGATGGGTGTGGTTTCGCACCACGGTAGTTAGCCCTTCAAAGAAGGGAGGGTTTCGCACCCAATTAGGTTTCCACAACTCAGAGAATTAGAGAAGTAGGAAAACGCTGATTTTTATTAATTATCTTTAATGAAACCTATACCCCAAAAGTCGTACCATGTGCGCATACTATTACTTAAGGACGAAGTAATAAAAATTAACAACTAATCAGTGTAATTTAAACTGTTCATGATGTTTCTAATAATGGTAATAGGCAAAACTCAAAGTCCTAGGTCGCCTAGGGTAGTGGGCCATGATCATGAGATCCAATGATGAGATACACATGATGATCGGGTCCACCCCAAGGAACCAAAACACAGTCCTCTAACTAGGAGGCCCTCCATGGATGTCATCATCAATCCAGATTGAAGGTGGGGCCCTCCTTCCGTACGTGTGTAAGGGGGGCATACGTGTGCGCGAGATGTCCCCATCATTTTATCACCTTTAGTGATGATTATTCGCGCATGACTTAAGTTTATCTTTTGAAATCTAAGAGTGAAGTGTTTGATGTGTGTAAAGTGTTTTATCATGAAGTGCACACTCAGTTTCAATGCTCAATCAAAACCTTTCATTTTGATAGGGGAGTGAATACCTGTCCATTACTTTTATGTCCATCTTACAGGAACATAGTATTTTATCTCAGTCATCGTGTGTTTGTATGCCTCAACAAAATTGTATCACAGAACAAAAGAACCGTCATCTTCTTGAGGTTGCTCGTACCCTTCTCCTTGGTATGCACCTACTTAAACATTTTTGGGGTGACACTCTTCTAATTGCAACTTTCCTTATTGATCATATACTCTCACGTATCTTATCTTACAAATCTTCATTTACTATGCTGTATCCTCATGAAAATTCATTTCCTCTATTATTTAAAATTTTTGGTTACACATGCTTTGTTCAGATTTTGGATAGTTGTAATGATAAACCTAGCCCCAGGGCAACTAAATGTGTCTTCTTAGGATACACCCAGAGCCAGAAAGGGTATAAGTGTTATGACCCCTTGACTCGCAAGAAATATGTCTATGCTAATGTAACCTTCTTTGAGGATGTTATATTTTTCTCAGCTCAAGGTCGATCCTTCTATGATCCTCTTGTGCATCAGGGGGAGCATAACACATATCCTCTTCCTCTTATCACTAGTGATCACGGGCAATGTTGTCAAATCGCATATGCTATTGTATGCGATTAGCATATACTGTTCGCATATGCGATCGCACAATCGCATATGCCATGGCATATATTTTATAAATAAAATAAAATAAATAAATTTAATGAAAAAAATTTTTAAAAATTTTAAAAATCTTAAAAATTAGGAAAAACTTGCCTAATTAGTACACATGATTGGATTGAGTTATTTTACTTATTTCATTATAGTTTGAGTGTTTTATTAAGTTATATATTTAATTACTTATATTATATTATATAAATTTGACAACAATGATCACGGGGAGACTCTTCTCACTTCCATTCCATATCCTGTTGGTGATTTGGGCGACCCTAAGCCTCTGCGGGTGTATCATCATTGAGATAAATCTTCGCACACTTAACCGTCCACCCTTCCACTCATTTTGGATGTTGACTCAAGTGATTCTTCTATCTCGAATATAGATCTCCCCATTGCCTTGCACAAAGGGTCTCGATCTTCTACTCAACGCCCTATTAGCAATTTCATTTTATATGTTCATCTTTCACCGTCATTTCAGTCATTTGGAGCTTCCATTTCGTCACAAACTATTCCTCGGTCTCTTTCACATGCTTTTTAAAGTCCTGACTAGATGAAGGCGATGATGGAATAAATGTCCGCGCTTGAGAAGAATCATACTTGAGAACTAATTCCTCTTCCTCCAGGGCACAAACTTGTTGGATATCGATGGGTTTATACGATCAAGTTCCTTCCCAATGGCTCCATTGATCATTATAATACTTGTCTTGTTGCTAGGGGTTACATGCAGACTCATGACGTGGATTACTTTGAGACATTCTCTTTGGTGGCTAAGCTTAATTCTATTCGCATAGTGATCTCCTTGGTCATAAATATATCCCGACCCTTATTTCAATTCGATGTTAAGAATGCATTTCTTCATGGGGATCTTGTAGAGGAAGTTAACATGCATCAACCTCCTGGCTTTGTTGCTTCCCACAATCCTACACTTGTATGTCAGTTGAAGAACGCTCTTTATGGACTCAAACAGTCCTGTCATGCATGGTTCGAAAAATTTAGTCAAGCTCTCATGAAGTTTGGCTTTGTTCGTAGTCATACTGACCATTATTTCTTTATATGTCGTTGATCGACGAGCATCATGGTTCTCGTTGTGTATGTGGATGATATTGTACTATCTAGCAATGATTCTGTTGGAATGGGGGATGCCAAAGAATTTTTGAAGACCAAGTTGAAATCAAGGATCTTGGTCCTCCTCACTACTTCCTAGGAATTGAGGTTGGTCGATCACCATCCGGGGTGGTCTTGTCACAATGAAAATATGCTCTTGATCTTCTCATGGAGACCAGTATGTTAGGATGTGAACTTGCTACTACCCCTAATATAGGGGCATTTTCACATTGGGCTCGAGTGGGGTGGCCTGTGGGATGCGGGGGCATACTTGGGGTGGACGGCTCGTGTGAGGTGGGCCCCATCCATGTGAAGTGGAACTCATGTGAAGTGAGGCACACGAGGAGAGTTCAGCCGAGGTCCTAACCCATGAGATGTGGGGCCTGGGCTTATGAGATAAAGGGATTGATTTGCCACTCTCTATCAGTTTGAGCTTTTAGAGTAAGTGCTTAATTGTCCTGCATCAACCCCCATGGATACTTCATATAAGCTTCAGCCAAATGATGGTACTTTTATTTCTAATCTTAGGATGTTTCGACGTCTTGTTGGCCGGGTCATTTACTTGACTATTACTCACCCAATTCTCTCCTTTGCGGTGGGCGTTGTTAGCCAATTCATGCGAGCTCCTGGTTCTTCACTTCTCACGGCTATATACCGCATACTTCGATATCTTAAATCAAACACGGACCTTGGCCCCCGCTTTCAATCTCATGGTCATCTTCATCTTTCTGGATATTCCGATGTTGATTATGCTGCTAGTACCTATGATCGCAGCTCTACGTTCAGCTTTTGTACCTTCCTAGGTGGCAATCTTGTCACATGGAAGAGTAAGAAGTAACCGGTTGTTGCTCGGTCCTCGGTTGAAGTAAAATATCATACTATAGCTCATGCGACATGTGGCTTTGCACCCTTTTCGAAGAACTTGGCTATTCTCCTTCGACTCCTATTTTTTTTCATTGCCGCAACCAAGCGGCCATACATATTGCTTGTAACCCGGTTTTCCATGAGCGCACCAAGCATATTGAGGTTGACTGTCACTTTATTCTCACTTTATTCGGGAATCAACTTGTTGATGTTCTTACAAAGACTTTAAGTCAAGATGCTCTTCATTGCGTTCGTGATAAGTTGGGCATGATTAACATTTATGCGGAGTCTAAAGAGTGGTAAAGTGCGTGTGTTAAGTGACTCTTTTAATGTAAGTGCATGTGCACACTTTCTTCTTCACTCGCAATGTACTATATGTTCTATTCTAGTAAACATTGTGTGTGGGTATGTTATACACACAACATTTTCTCCAAAATCTCTTCCTCTCTCTCTCTCTCTCTCTCTCTCTTTTTCTCTCTCTTCTCTACACCCTAGTCATCAAATCATCTTCTACTTGGGCCTCCTTGCCGATAGGTCAACTGTGTTGCCCAGGCTTAGGCATGACTCATGAGTCTTGAGCCTAGTTGACGTGGCTTGGTCTGCATCAATTCACTCCATCTTTAAAAGAACCCAACTCCAGTGAGTTAATGGCCTGATATTTCTCATGAAGGTCAAGATTTAAACACTGGAAGTTCGTAGGGGTAATCTATGTAGCATTAGAGAAAGGCTGTCCTTGCCAACGGATGGGAAACTTATGGTAGCCACCTTGATGCCTGAAGACAATCTAGTTGTCAAGAATATCGATGATCGTGTTTGTAGGTAATTGGTCAGGAGTGTGATAGCTTGCTCCTTGATACCATCATCGGAATGGTGCCCATGATAGATGGAAAGACCTTCCACATTGAAAGTAGGACTGATTAGTAAATCTGGTGGGAGATCTAGAATATAAGCATTGACATTAATTTTCTTTACGATTTTGAGCGGTCCTGCACTGCGATAATTAAGCTTCTTCAAGGATCCAGAGGGTAATCATTTAGGGTGGATACGGACCATAACTAAGTCAACTTCCGCAGATTCGATAGAATGACATCCTGCCTATGCATGTTGCTTATAGCTCTCATTGCTTGCAGCAATATTACATTTAACTTTGTCATGCCTCTGTTGCATATGGCGGATGAAATCATCAGCTTTGGCGCTTGGTGTTGACATTATGGGTAGAGGAACAAAATTGACTGGAAGATGCATACGTATATTGATCATTGCTTCAAAAAGTGACATCCCCATGGACCTATTGATTGAGTTATTATAGGCACATTCAACCATGGACATTACAAGGTCCCATGTACCTATACGATCGTGGACACGACATTGTAATAACTTGCCAAAGCTGCAATTGACCATTGGTTTGAGGGTGGTAGGCACTAGAGAACTAAAGCTTGGTTGTCATTGCTTTTCAAACAGTTTTTCAAAAAATAGCTCATGAACTTGGTATCACGATTTGACACAATTGCCTTGGAAAGCTCATGAAGACAAACTTCTCGAAAAAATAATTGAGCAATCTCGAGGGCGTCTATGGTAGTTGAACATGGTATGAAATGAGCTATCTTTGGAAATTAGTCAACCACCACAAATGTTGAGTCAACTTTCCGGGCAGTCTTTGATAGACCCAGAATGAAGTCTATGCTAAGATCTTTTCACAAGGCTTGTGGGATTGGTAGTGGCTGATACAGTCCACTAATTTTTCTTTTGTCCCTTAACAAGTTGGCAAACCTACATAATTGGCAGATCTCTGCAATATTCAATTGTAGATGAGGCCAAAAGTATATATCTCTAGTGAGGGTATGGTCTTATTATGACCTAAGCGACTACTATATCCACCGGCGTATAATTCTCTCACAACATGCTTGCAGATGGATGTGGTTACCCTTGGAACAAGTAGCCATCATGAATGTTGAATGTGGATGTTTGACACGCTTTCCACTAAGAATGTTTGTATAAATAATGCCTAAAATCCTTGTCTTCCATGTTGTATCTCTTCAAATTCCAAAATAGTGACAAACAATGAAGATAGTAAATGTGAACGATGGCTAAGGCATCAACAACTTGATTGTCGTTGCCAGCTTTGTAACGGATGATAAAGGAGAACTATAGGTAAGTGCTTCACTTGATTCTGTTGAGAGTTTTGATACTTGAGTGCTTTATGATTAGAGAATAAGACAAACTCCTTGCTAACCACTAGTGCTGTAGAGTCGAAACAACGGTGTAAAAAAGTCATAAGTGGAGCACTGTTGCTTCAAATAAGAGAGCTTGTCACTAAAGAATGCTATTGGATTACCCTGCTAACTAAGAACTCCACCAATGTTGATGTTGGAAGTGTCACAACTCACCTCGAATACCTTTTTAAGGGATGAAAGGTGCAAAACTGGTGCTTCTATCATCCTATGTTTGATCCAATCAAACACTGTTGTTGTTGCACTTGATCATTTAAACTCTCCTTTTTATGAAATTGCTAATCAAAGCCATGATTTTGTCGAACTTTCACACAAAGCGTTCATAAAATGTGGCGAGGCCATGAAAACTACGAACTTCAGAGATAGAGGTCGGTGTCGGCCAATCAACAATGGCTTTCACCTTAGCGAGGTTCGCTTCTACCCCTTGAGATGAGATTATGTACCCTAAGAAGGTCATGGATGTACTCATGAAGGTACACTTTTTAAGGTTGATGTCGAAGCGCTCATGATAAAGCACTCCAAAGACAACACTTAAGTAATTGAGGTGCTCCTCCCTCGACTTACTATAGACAAGAATATATTGTTATCTAAGTAGACAACGACAAAGTTTCTAATAAAGGGGTACAATAACTGGCCATGATGCACATGTAAGTGCTGGGCATCTTGGTGAAACTAATTGTCATAACCAACCACTTGTAGAGACCTTTCTTCGTCTTAAATGCCATCTTCCATTCATCACTAGGTTGGATGCGAATACGGTGATTTCCACAGCGAAGATCAATCTTGGAGGAGACTCACCTGGCATCAAATCTAGTATATCATAAATCTGAGGAATGGGGAAGCAATACTTCACTGTGATTTTATTAATAGTTTGATTGTCCACAAACATAAGCCAACTCTCATCCTTCTTAGGGCTAAGGAGGGTTGACACTGGTGTTTGAGTTATCGGTCGCTGGCACCAGTGTTTATCAGTATCAAGTTTTGCTGGTCGGGGATACAGAAACGATATTGTTATCGCTGATTGCCAAAAGTGTATCACTGACTGAGGGAAACATTGGGGAAACATGAGGAAAATGGTGGAATTTCTCAATGAAACTTTAGGAGATGTTAAAATACACATTTGCATTTTTAGGAATCAAATAATTGTAAAAAAAAGATGCATATAGATAATAAGTTTCTCTTTCATGGGGCTTTAAAAGCATGTAATGCTGACTCGGGGAAATATTAGAGAAACACAGGGAAAATGATAGAATTTTTGAATGATACTTCAGGAGATGCTAAAATTGCATATTTGCATATTTAAGAATTAAATTATAGCGAAAAAGATACTTATTTGCTTATTTAGGAATCAAATGATAAATTTCCCTTTAATGGGGCCGAAAAGCATGCATAATTGACTAAGGGAAACATGGGGAAATTTGTAGATCCATCCATCCATGCATGCATATACATACACACCAACACATGCATGATCCATCCATCTATGCATGCATGCATATACACAGGATGCATTTCATCATACAACCATTTGCCCATAAAAATTTTTGAAGAGGGATTTTTTTATTTTTTTATTTTTTAAATGAATAGATTTTTGGTGACACATTGGCAATATTATCGAAATATCACGCTAGTGATATAAGCAATGCACATAGTCGAAAATATTGGCGACATCGATACATTGGCTATACAAGCAACACCTGGAATTTACACAGTCGAAATTATTGGCGATATTATTGAAATACTGCATTGGCAATATAAGCGACACTTGGAATTTATGTAGTTGAAAATATTGGAGATACGAGCAACACTTGGAATTTACAGTCGAAAATATTAGTGATACATAGGCGATATAGATACATCGACGATACTTAGTGATATATCACCAATACTTGGAATTTCTAATACTGCAATGTTATTGGTGTTACCACTCAGATACAATATTGGAGATATTATCAATATATTGGGGATACTCAGAACAATGGCTGGCACAACATATGGGCTTAAGCTCTCTTGAATGTAGCCCCTTTTTAGCAACTCATCAACTTGACTCTTCAACTGGGTGTGTTCAGTTGGACCCATTCGGTATGCTGGTAAGTTGGGTAAAAATGCTTCGGGAACCAAATCTATGGCATGCTAAATATCCCATAGTGGAGGCAACTCCTCAGGCAAATCATCAGAGACTAAATCTGGGAAGTCATGGAGCATGGTTGACTTCATTAGGAATAGACTCATCTTGGGTAGTAACATGCTACCGCACTTGTTTTATGACTAGAGCGAATATAACACCATTCTCTCTGCTCTTTTCCACGAACTTTTGCATGGTGAGAACAAGGGGGTTAGGAAGAGTATCTGAAGTCGATGTAGATGAAGGATAAGACGTAGGCTGCAACGAGCAAAGGTGGATCTGATAATCTCGTCATAAGAAAGTATGCATGTTAGCTTCACCGTTTCTTTACACCTTTTAGCCAAAGAATCAAGGTCAACTGAGAAGGATGTGGGTGACATAACCTACCCTAGCACTTACGTACGGAAACTAGTGGTCCAATGCTAGACTTTTGCTTCCTCCTTAGTGATGGTAAGGAGGCGGAGTATGATAAGACTGGGACCATCAACCTCATCTTTAACTGTGGTTTCAGTAAGTGGATCCTTTGATTGTATTGTAGGCTCTACATAGGATTGCTTCATCTTGACGTGCTTGTCATAATACATATGGCCTTCCTGATAGTATGGGGTCATCTTCATTATCACAGTAATGAGGTTCCTTGATGCAGGACAATTAACCACTTGCTTTAAAAGCTCGAACTGTTAGAGTATGGCGAATTAATCCCTTTATCTCATAGCCCAGGCCCCACATCGCATGGGTTAGGACCTTGGCCGAACCTCCTTCATGGGCCCCAAATCACATGGGCCGCCCACTTCGAGCGTGTCCCCGCATCCCACGGACTACCCCACTCGAGCCCCAGTGTGAAATGGGCATTAATCACCCTTGGTGAGGAGTCTCGAACACGAGATCTCCCCTGTGGGCCCCAAATCACATGGGTCACCCACCCTGAGTGTGCCCCTACATCCCACAGGCGACCCCACTCGAGTCCAGTGTGAAAATGCCCCTGTATTTATCACCCCCGGTGAGGAGTCTCGAACACAAGACCTCCTGCTCTGATACCAATTTGATGCAGGACAATTAACCACTTGCTCTAAAAGCTTGAACTGTTAGAGTATGACGAATTAATCCCTTTATCTCATAGCCCAGGCCCCACATCACATGGGTTAGGACCTCGGCCGAACTCCCTTCGTGGGCTCCAAATCACATGGGCCGCTCACCCCGAGCTTGTCCCCGCATCCCACGGGCTACCCCACTTAAGCCCGGTGTGAAATGCACATTAATCACTCCTGGTGAGGAATCTCGAACGCGAGACCTCCCCTGTGGGCCCCAAATCGCATGGGTCACCCACCTCGAGTGTGCCCCTACATCCCACAGGCGACCCCACTCGAGCCTAGTGTGAAAATGCCCCTGCATTATTCCTGGCTTGGGAACATTCATAAGAATAGTTTCATTTCTCTGCACAATGGTGATAGTCAACATCTTGCCAATCATGCGTAAGGAGAGGATCAAGAAGAGGACCTTACCCTTTGGTGTCGTGCCCTGATGGCGTTGGTTGTCTCTAGTATGAATTTTCCGACGAAGGATGTTATAAAGGTTGTGGTTACTACTTACTAGCGTTTGTAGTATTAGTATTGTTACATGCATTGCTACTTGGAGATACAGAAACATGTATGATATTGTGAATACCTGGAAATGTATCATTAACAGAGGGAAACATTGGGGAAATGGTGGAATTTCTCAATAAAACTTCATGATATGCTAAAATAGATATATTTGTATATTTAGGAATTAACTAATTGCAAAAAAAAAAAGGATTCCCTTTAATGGGGTCTTAAATGCATGTAACACGCTTACTGAGGGAAACATGGGGAAAATTGGTGGAAATTTTGAATGATACTTCAAGAGATGCTAAAATACACATGTTTGCATATGGAAGAATCAAATAATGGCAAAAAAGACACATATTTGCATATTTAGGAATCAAATAATAAGTTTCCCTTTAATGAGGTGTATCATTGACTCATGGAAGAATGGGGAAAGTGGTGGATCCATCCATCCACGCAACCATCCTTCCATGTATATACATAAATACATACACACACACAGGCATGATCCATTAGTGCATCCAACGATCCATGCATCCAACCATCCATGCATGCATACATTGAAACACACACACATGATCTATCCATGCATACACACATACACACACATATATACATCCATCCATCAACCAACCTTCTATCCATCCATCCAACCAAACATCCATCCATCTGTGCATGCATGTATATACACACATATAAACATGCATTTTATCATACAACATGCAACCATAAAAGAATTTTGAAATGGATTTTTTTTTAAATAATTTTTTTTGGTGATATCGATACATTGGCGATAGTATCAAAATATTGCTAATATATTGGCTATACAAGTGACACCTAGAATTTACGTAGTTGAAAACATCTGCATATTGATACATTGGTGATAATTGCGATAAATCGACGATATATGACCGATACCTAGAATTTCTGATATTACTTATGTTATCGGTATCGCCGAGCTGGTGATACTGATAATATTGACAATATTATTGATACTCGGAACACTGGTGGTTGCCTTATAGGCGGATTCTGCATTTGTGGCCACAATAGGGAGGTGGTCGGTAGCCTTGTGGTAGAGTCCTGTGATGTGGATTCGGACTTCTCCCACAAAAGGCTCCCCAGCTAAAGGGCCAAAACGTCAAAGAGTTTGTTGTCGTAACTGTTGCTCAACTAGTCGATCCTTTTGATGAACATTGTTGACTGACTCAAAATCATATATGACCATCTTGTGCTGGATCTCATGGTGTAACTCTGCCTGATAGCGGTTAGCTGTTACACGGTTGGTCTCTGTAAGCTTACAATGGATAATAAGCACATTGAACTTTTCGGTGTAGTCGTCCATTGACAAAGTTCCTTGTTTGAATGTGAGGTGCTCTTGGAGAATGATATCTATGTAATATGAAGGCAAATACTTTCTAGCTTCTCTCTCATGTCAGCCCACCTAGTGATAGTAATGCGATCCATGATGGGATTGTTGTCCTAATGATACGCCATTAGATTCTTGCTGGACCCTTTAGCTTAACCTTGACAAAGGCCACTCACTGAACATCGTCCATTTTGTACCATGCAAAAATAATCCTCAAGGATTGTAATCCAATTGACAAGAGCCTTTGCATCAAGATGACTTGTGAAGTCCGGAACTTCAACTTGTACTTACTTGGTAATGTTGTTGTCGTGAGCTACCCTTGCGAATTGTTTGGTGATCTAATTGTCTCACTGTTGATTGGTAAACTTTTTAAGAGCCGGTGATACATGCTTTTATGCCCTCATTAAAGGAAATTTATTATGTATGTATGTTTTTTTGCTATTATTGGATTCCTATATATGCAAATATGTTTCTCTAATATTTCTCTGAGTTGATGCCACATGCTTTTAGGCCCATTAAAGGAAAACTTATTATGCATGCGTATTTTTTGCAATTATTTAATTCCTAAATATGCAAATAGCGTATTTTAACATCTCCTGAAGCTTCATTGAGCAGTTCCACCATTTTCCCTATGTTTCCCAAATGTTTCCCTCGGTTAGCGATGCATTTCTAAGAATCAATGATAATATTGGCGATATCGATACACGTATCTATATCCCCAGCCAGCGATACATGAAATGATTCTGACACTACGAACACTACTTACACATGCTATCATGGATTATAATAGAAGTCCATTTCTATGCATGATTCTCATGCATTGGCATTGATATGAGGTGGAAAATTCAAATTTTGAGTCATGGAAACTTAAAAATGGGATTGCGAATATGGTAATGTGATATATTCACGAGTATTCACCAATTTATCGATTGGCCACACGTTTTTTCCTTTTTACAGAATTTTTACTTGTTTAAAAATTAAAAACATAAGAAGATTGTTTATTATGGAAATATATGTTCATGACGTCGAAATTATTTTTTGAATGTATCATTTATGTTTTATTACTTGTATTATACGATTTTTGAGTGATATGAACTCATTTTGCATATAATTGCACTGATTTCATCAAACAACACATTATAAGTCTGTTAAACTAGAAACCAATTATGATAGTTGTTTTTTTTTTAAAAAGTATATTTTGAGTCTTAATTGTGTAACATGTGTCTTTCAACATCTCCTAAAATTTCATCGAAAAATTCCACCCTTTTCCCAATGTTTCCCTCAGACAGCAATGCATTTCCATGTAACCTGCGATATCACAAATATCAACCTACGATATCACAAATATCAATACATGTTTTCATAGCCTAGGTCATCAAACATGTAAAAATAATGATATTGTGAAAACTGCTAAAGGGGACATCTGGCGCACATGTACTCCCGCCCTACGCATGTACGCAAGGAGGAGGGCCCCACCATCGATCTGGATTGATGACGATGTCTAGGGAGGACCTCCTAGTTAGAGGGCTGTGTTTTGGTTCGTTGGAGTGGACCCGATGGTCATGTGAATCCCACAATGGGTTCTCATGATCGTGGTCCATTATTCTAATTAATTGAGTCCTTTGAGTTTTGCTTTTTATTGTTATTAGGAATATCATGGACGGTTTAGATTGCTTTGATTAGTTGTTATTTTTAATTACTTCATCGCCAAGTTATAGGTTGCGCACATGGAGCGAGTTTTGGGGTATAGGGTTTTATTATAAATAGGCACTCATTGTAGTCTTTTTTAATTAAATGAAGATTAATAAAATTGTTACGTTTTTCTGCTCTAAATTTCTGAGTTGTGGAGATTCAATTGGGTGCAAAACCCTTCCTTCCTCAAAGGGCTGACAACTGTGGCGCGAAGCCACACCTATCCCGATTCGCCCCCATCTTCTTCCATCCATATTTTTCTGCCCTACAATCATCTACGCTTCAAATCCATCATCTATCGCAGACGTTTTTTTTTTATAGCAAATTTCCAGAATCTGGCTCTGTAGGAGGGCTGAAATTTCGGCGGAGCACCATGCACAAACTGTGCATCGGATCTACCTGAGATTTGGGAGTTTTGGAGTCCATCCCTGGCTAACCAGGGCCAAGGTGGCCTTTTTCTGAATGATGGGCCCCACACATGTGTGGCTGTGATCACACGCACGTCCGGCTGGGCCATTGCTGCTGTCCACACATGCGGTACTTCTCTGGTTCGTTTATTTCCTCTCTTTCACCCAAATCCCTAAACCTAACCCTAAATTATTTTAATCCCCAATTTTATGCCCTTTCTTCAACCTTAGGCTTCCCCAAATTGAAATTTATGAATCCCTTGGATTGGGGGAATTATTTCTGTGTATGTGTGGATGAATTTACCTTCCTTTGATTCTTGTTTGGTATATAATTTTGATTGATCTGGTCCTAGCATGTGTAGGCCTGGATCCACATAAGATTCCCCTTGATTAAGTGTTTGAACTTTTGTGTGGGATGTGGAATTTGTGTAATTGTTTCTGACTAGTGTGATCTAAAGCCTGAAATCTTGCACATCATACTTGAATTTCATGTCCTGCATCAACTGCCTTGAGGCGTAAGGCCTCACTCAGTTTAAAACATTAATAAAGATTACTGTTTATGAATTTTTGAAACGTTGATGTGGATTATGGTTCATGAAATTGATAAGTAGTTTTCAAATTTGAATTTTGACCCTTTGTAGGATAATTTTTTATAACCTTTTGAATAATTAATGAAAGATCTTCAATAATTCCCAAATAGCTGCAATAAGTCTAGTTTTTACCATTCATTTTATGGGTTTTTATTAGTTTCTCTTGCAAAAACAATAAATGCAATTTACAAAATAATCTAATGGTTTTCTTTTGGAACTTTACTATCATTTCAGGCACTCGAGCAATCCCTTTTCACAGGTTATCGGAAGGTATGACGTGTTTTAAAGTGGTTGGAGGCCTCTATTTTCATTGCTTTGCTGCTGCTTCATTCTTGTGCTGGTATGATTTGTTATTGTAGTCTTTGCATCAAGCACCCTAACCTTTTTGGTAAAAGTGAGAAGTTGGATGTGTCATGGGACAAGGGACTCCATGATTCAAATATCTTGATAGCTTACAGGAAGCCGAGGCCCGAATGGCTTGCCCAACAATCTTTTGTTATTCAGGTTTGACAAATGCTTCACGTCCTCTCGTTGTCTTCTATATTCTTTCTCCCATTTGTTGCCAAGGGTGTTGAAAATGGATTAACTGCTTGCTGTTGTCTATGCTACCCACACATTCCAGAATGGATGCCATACTAATGGAAAACTCAGTGTGGAAACAATTTCCAGATTCAGTTTTCAGTTTGAGATTTAAGTAGATGCTTAACTGGAATCCTAAAGTAAAATCTGAAGTGATCAGCAGGTTCGATGGCTAAGCACTTCATGGCTCCAATAGTTCCTATGCAGGAAATGCTGTTGAAATTTTAATTTCTCTACTAGTGGAGTCACACCACTATAGGAGTTCATTCCCAAGATAATCCAGTTGCAAGATTAAAATTGAAAATAATTGAATAATAATTTTTTATTTTATTTTTTCCTTTTATTCATACATATGGTACTTAAGTGGGCCTTACAGCAGTGCATAGAAGGAAACTCCAATTAGGATTTTTAATCATAAAAGGAGCTAATCTAATAATAATATAACCTATCTAATCTTACTATTAACCGTCAAATGCAATTAAAGAAGCAATTATGTAAAGAAACAAAAAAAAGGGTCTCTTAAGTCATCTGTCTGATGGCTCGTAGAGGCCTATTATTTGACCGTTCGTCAATTATACATGTATTATTGGATCACATGTGGGACCCACTGGGGACTCTAAACTATGTTTGGGCCATTCAGTTGAAGATAGGGTGCCCAAAAAGTGATTGGACCCTATCAGTCCCCTAGACAGGTCCGACAGCCTGATCTGTCTATCATGCAGATTGTGGGTTCCACTTGAGCCCTATTTCTATGGCCAGATTGGTCCTGCATCACATATTCATTTCCAACACTTAAAATATGTATAAATCTGTATATGAGCCGTCTCCAATGCCATACCTGGGTATGTGGGCTATCATGTTGAAAATTTTGGAGAAAGCTTTGAGAGCCAAGTCCACTCACACGCCTAAAACTTGTGTCTAATGACATACTATCAGAAACCAACTTGGAATATGTGGCCATTTTTCAGTTCCTACTACGTGTTTGTCCAATGATGCATGGTTCCTTACTTGGATTTTTGGTGCCTTCAGCATTCGATTACTCCTGAGATCGGGATCCATGGTTTGCCAGCTGACAATTTCTCCCGTTCGGGTAGTGGGGGTGTCAATCTGTGCCGTTTCTCTACCGGCATAGATCTCAATGAGCCTGCAACTTCCAATTGGCGTAGCACCACCAGCATAAAATTTGAGGTGGTATCTCTTACCAGTGCCGATGAGCCTTAAAACACACTTCAATGAACTATTCAATTTACACTTAGGGGTTGTTTGGATGCAAGCAAAGTTGTGTCCACATAGGCTGTCCAAATCATGCTGTTTTGGATAGGCTGTTTAGGTCGTGCTGTCTTGTATTAGCTATTTTGTTCCTTATTTCTTAAACACTTGGAACATAGAGTAAAGATGGAATGTGGCACATGTGGGAAGCTTAAGATGGTGGGTTACACATTTAGCATTTATGGTGCATATGCACGTTGATTCATGTAGTGAATGTAAGGCACTTGAAGCTTTATGGTGGAACATGAGGCACATGTGGGTCACTTAAACATGGATGATCTCACACTTGTGGCACATTTGGCGTATGTAATGCATGTGCATGGAACGTTGTGTTGTTTCATGCAACGAACTATGATAAGCTTTTCTAATCTTTATTATACCTTTTTGCAAAGACATGCTATCGTTTCTGACAAACAAATTTTGGGGATAGGTTATCTGATTTTTCCTCAATTCCTGTAGATTAATGGGTTTGGCAAACCATGGGCAAACTATCTAACCCGGACAGCTTGTGCCAGCCTTAATTTATCTTGCATCTAGACAGCCCCTTAGTTTTATCTAGGCCTTAACTTCTCTTCAAAAAAGCCGTTTCCAAAAAGAAAAAAAAATCTCTTCAAAACAGAAGTCATTGTAATAATTTGTTCTTACATTTTATATCAGCATGTTCGTCCAATCAACGATGATGGCCGTTCGATAACAAGGGACCTTGATGGGTTTCCAGTTACATGCAGGTAATTGAAGATTATATATATATATATATAGATAGATAGATAGATAGACACACACACACACACACCAATTCAAGCTTTGCGTGGGTTCTTAGAATTGTGACAAATGGTTATTAGTTTAGTCTTACCTGGACACATGTAACTTATGCAGTGGAAATATCCATGATAGCATGGTGGTTTTGAAGCAAGAGTCGAGTTATGCAATTGCCAACGATCACACCTTCTCTCAAGTAATGATGCAAAATGGCAGTCTCTTTCACTGTTACTGACTCAATTTTACATTCTTTCCCTCTGAAGGGAAATCATATTCCCTCTTTTCTATTCATGAACTTTGCATCTGTTTCAGCTGAATTTTCAAATAGAGCAAGGAATTCCTCTTTTATCGAAGTGGCTGATTTTCAACCGATTCAAGTTTGTTGTATCAAAGGGAGTTAAATTGGGACCGGCATTTCTCTTGACAAGGTGATAAATGTTTCTGGATTTTCATTCGCTCCCTTTCTTACACCTATGCGGTCACATGCAACCCTTAACTTTCATCTGACAGCCTGACAGGTGGTTCCATTGTAGGGGACATGGCTCCATATCAAGCATTTGCAATTGGAGGACTTAATAGCATTCGAGGGTATGGTGAGGGTGCAGTTGGCTCTGGGCGATCATGCTTAATCGTTAACAGCGAAATAAAAGTTCCTATGGTATGGATTATGGAATATCCACATTGTTTACATTTGCGGAACTCAAAATTTGAGAATGAATGCCTTGGGTCTTTTGCTAGAGGTCTAGTTTTGCACCATCCTTCATTTGCTTTTATACGTTTTCACCATGTTTTTTCCCCTGAATGTTAGGTGAAATAAACTGGAACTAATGAAACATGGAAAGCTTACATATATCTTCAAAGTGAGGTCAAGACCTGTAATCTAATACTCATTTTTGTATATGCTTCAGTATAAAATCTGCAGTTAGGCACGTTTAAAAGAAAATCCTCAATTATCAAATAAGATACTATGAAATTAGGAGACTAACTATTATTGAAAGTTTGAGTTGTGTGAGTGGAGTGTTTTCAGGCAGATTATAGCAATGATGCAGATCCTTCGAAGAATTGGATTACTGAATTAGATTTTTATTTATTTATTTATTTTGAGGGGGGGGGGTGGTTGCTTTCAACTGGTTGGTGGAACTTAACTTTGATGAGTCATTCATGGCAGTCGCGTCTATCACTTTATTGTGAAAAACCAGATCGGCCCGTTCTGCCATAAGTACCTCCATATTCTGCTGAGTAGGATTCGACAATGGGTTTGAGTCAGTGATTTGAAGACTTCCTTTCCTCGATCTTGATTCACGTAGAAATTCAGGAATTATGATACCGGTTGAGCCATAGAGAACCGAAATCCCATGGTATCACATAATTACTTAGCTTAGGTATCATATGAGTAGGCCCGACAAAACCCTTGTATGGCTTCTTCTATTTCTCGATAAAAAGAAATATGACCAACAGTTGTTTGAATGTATATACAAAGGATTTCTTTTTTTAACACTTCTTACTATTAGATAGTGCCCATAAATCTCATGATAGGTACCCAAAGATTTATATTGAACTTCGATGGGAACTTCTCTTGAGGCAATGACACGTTGATTGAGTCGCCACCGGAGCCACAAAGGACTATCTAAATTGATTCGTTTCCACCGATAAGCTCCAAGTGCATCATAGGAACTACAAAAATAGGGTTCTTTCTCTTTCGTATACTTATTATCGTCAACCGTTTCATTTTGATAGTTTCTTCGATTACATGGATTATACCTATTTGAACAAATACCTCGACGATCGGGATATATCAATAACTAGATCAAGTGATTTTCTCATCATTGAGTTGCCATCATTTTGTAAGAAAATCTTTATTTTTGATTGAGCGACGCCGCACTTGTCGCCTTGATCAAGGTATTCAAAGTCGGTTAAGTAACGGCTGTTACGTAACGGTAACGGTCAAAACTGTTACGCGTTACGAGGTTGAAACGACTGTTATAGAAAAACGGGTTGTAACGGTCTCGTAACGGTCCAGTAATAGGTTTTTTTAATTTTTTTTTTTTTTAAAGGTCCATAACAGCTGATACGGGGGCTGTAACTGTTTATTTATTTATTTTAAAGGTCCATAACGGTTGATACGGGGGCTGTAACAGTCTTTACGAGGGCCATAATGGCCGTTACAACTCGTATCATAACGGTAATGGTGGTGGTTTTTACGACCACCGTTACCATTTTGGAATACCTTGGCCTTGATACAAGTAACCAAGTGATCTCATTCTACAAATCACTTTCATTTTGATAGATTTTTTTGCCTGACCAATTAAAACCCACATGCCTAAAAAGCAATTTGTTTTAGTGAGTTCAGTATTACAAGTAGAAACCTTTGATGACTCTAAACCTTTAATTTGACAAGGTTTGTCATTCATGCATCGTAGTGGCTTCTTTGTTTCTGTTGATACTGATTCCTGTACTTATAACCATGCATGTGATGATTTGCGCTCCTAAGTGTTTCTTAGGAGTTGTTTGGATGCATAAAGCTTGAATCGCATTTGGATGTGGAATTCACTTAAGATAAGCTTGTCCACTTTGACAAGGTTGTTCGAAAAATTAAATATTGCGCTTTATTGCTTTCTGAGAGGATGAAGGCTGACATTAATGCAGGGGTATTTTCACGTTGGGCTCGAGTGGGGTAGCCTGTAGGATGCAAGGGCACACTCGGGGTGAGCGGCCTGAGTTAGACGGGTGGCTCATGTGAGGCAAGACCCATGTGAAATGGGCTCATGTGAAGTGGGGCCCACGAGGGGGTTCGGCCGAGGACTTGACCCATGGGATGTGGGGCCTGGGCTATGAGATAAGGGGATTAATTCGCCACGCTCTATTAGTTCGAGCTTTTAGAGCAAGTGGTTAGTTGTCCCGCATCAAAGTGGTATCAGAGCTGGAGGTCTTATATTTGAGGCTCCTCATCGGGGGTGATTAATACAGGGGCATTTTCACACCGAGCTCGAGTGGGGTGGCTTGTGGGATGCAGGGGCACACTTGGGGTGGGCAGCTTGTGTGAGATGAGTGGCGATTGATGAGGAGATCAGACCATCATATAGGGTCTACCAGAGGAGGAGGGTCCCAGTTTCATTGTGGATGGATGATCCATACATGGGGCCCACCAACGGGTCATTTTGAAAACCCCACATGCATAGTACGTGCATCTAGTAGACCCTACATTGGGAAGATGCATGTGGACTGCGATCATAGGAGTATTAGATCGTTGGATCGCACCCGTTGGCCCATTTGATTGTCAAATCATCATCTGTGGGCCATCATACCATTGGTCTTCTTGGATTTTGGACTGCTTGGGTCCCTAGTAGTAGGCATTTATGTTTTCATTTTATTTATTTATTTATTTATTTTTATTTACTTGGAATAGTTGTTTGGATTAGGATTCGGTAGTTTACAATTCTTATTGTTGAGTATGCACTTTATTTCAAGAGACTAGGGGTATTTTTATAAATTTCAGCATCTGAAAATTTAAATAAATTGGGGGCGGGTGGGCGCGGTGGTGGTCCAGCCTTAGCCTATGTTTTTTTTTTTTTTTTTTTTTTTTTTGAGAAAATACAAAGAGAGAACTCTCTCCTTCCTTTATTCTTGAAGATCTCCAAGGATTAGAGTGGGTGCAAAGCCCTCCCCCCCTCTCGAAAAAAAAACCCTAGAAACCTTTCAATTTTTTTGATCTTCTTCATTCATCCTAAACAACCCAAGAGAACCCATCTGTACAACCTCTCCCAGGGCCCTACGCACGTGTGAGGGTGCACACATGGCAACCCTTGTGCTATTTTTTCTTTTCTCTTTGTTTCCTCACAAAACCCCCTTCCATGAAACCCTAACCCATCCCAATCCAAAGCCTAATTTAAATTTCCTAAATTTTTAAACCCTAAGTTTCTAATTTTGAACCTAAGCCCTAATTGGGTCCCAAAACCTGAAATTTGGAATCTATTGGTATGTTGGGATTTTTTCCTATGCTAGACAATGTTGTCAAAAGCGATCACATAATCGATTATGTGATCGTATAATCGCATAATGCCTTCCATATGGCAGATGCGATCGCTTATGCGATCAGGCATACGTGATCGCATAGGATCGCTGATGCCATTTGACAACATTGATGCTAGAACGAGATTCTTACATCTTGTAGGGCCTTTTCTTTTATGATTTTCTATTGATTATGTATTATAGGATGATGATTTTTGGTTGGAACCTATATAGTTAAATCTGAAAATTTCTGATTTTGTGGTAGAATGATTGATTTTTATACTTGATTTATCTTGTGAAAATGTGAACTTTATATCTTCTAGTCAATCACATCATAAAAGCATTTATCCTGCAACAGGCATTCACCTATCCAAGCCTAGTGTTCCCAAAGAAAAAAAAAAAGTTCTCTACTCTGCATCCCTAATTGCAACCATACTCGGTTAGATGCAACCCAACTCTACATGGACCAAATTTTAAGAGAGCATGTTCACATTTTAGAATTGACTGTTTCAGGGTTGGGTCTCGTGCGGGTGTGCATATTGGCAAGTGCCACAGAATGCCTCTTCCATTTATGCACCTGTGGTCCACTTCTCAGGAAAAAGTTGTCCAAGAGGTGTCATCCAAACTCAAAACAACAACAGCCATGGACAACCCTGTCCATGTGTCCGAACACAATTCATGAACATCGTCGTCTTAAGTGGGTTGTCTACACATCCAAATGTTCACGTAGGTTTTAGGATTCTCAATATTTTGCCAATTTGGTTAGATTTCTCAAATGAAATTCTGAGCACTGTTATGTTAATGAATAGCCAAAGCTGTTTTCTGTACCTGCTATTGTTGTTTGTCATTCAGCATAATGCAATCTTCTATTTTTTACTTTGCCATAAAGAACACGTAATTTATATTATTCTCACACTTGCAAGCTTCATTTTGTTGAAGGCAAAGGGATTGGAAGGTGCCATTTTTATGGACTGTGGAACAGATTTGGGCTCTGGTCACCATGTCCCTGGTCAGTTTCATTACCATAGCAGCAGTTATTTTGCTAATTATTTTTTGGGGAATATATATGCACACACAATAAGCCTATGCGAATCAGTGGGCATAATGGTGGATTATTGTTTTGTAAATTGTAAGTCATGTATATCTGAATGCTCTGAGACTTTCATAACCCCTGTTGATGTATGACAGTATTAGTGTCTCCAGCTTTTCTCATTGGCATCCTCTGGATGGATTCATCCCTGAGAACTCTTCGGACTGGTCAATCATGATTCTTTGATTATTAGCCTGCAAACTGCAAATAGTCACTTAAGAGAAAAATGCAACAAAGATCTAAATTTGGTTGAAAATGAGGCAGAAGATAATATGGCTTTAAGTTCTTGGAGATTGCTTGGGCATGATCCATCCACAGTTGGTCCATCAGGTCAGTGATCTGGATCATATTTTTTGAACTTGAAAACTCGACTCAGCTCGAAAGTCAGTTGTGTTGAATATCTCAGTTGTTTTTGGCAGTCTTGAACACTAAAGAGTCAGGAATATTTAATATTTAAAATTTACAAAATATTGTAGTCTTGGTGAGTTGAGTTTAGTTTTGTCAATTTTTTTTTTAATTTTTTTTTCAACTTTTCCAACTTTTTGTGAATCAAGTAGGATGGAGTTAAGCAAGTTTTGAATGAGTTGTGAGCAAATCAAGTTTCATTTTTTATTTTTATTTCCCAGGTTCTTATGAGTCCAATTGATTCTAGCCTGAGTTTGTTTAACTTTCAAACATCAGTGTATATCACCATAACATTTGGAGACTTGTAGGACTCTGGGAGTAAATTGGCAACTTCCTGTTTGTGCATGATGGAGGATTAATCCTCATATAGATGCATAGAGGGAACCTCTATCTCCAACCCACTATTATCAATAGCGACATCCATTATTCTACTTTTGGTAATGTCATACGTTGTGCTTCTTACCAGTAAGAATGGGTGGACCAGTTAAACAGCATGTGGAGATGGTGATTCATCGTCATCATCATCTTCTAAGCCTCATCCCAATTAATTGGGGTCGGCTACATGAATCCTGTTCAGCCATGCCACTCTATCAAGGGGCCATACCTTTGGTTAGACCATAGGTCATCAAATCTTTTCTTACTACCTCCATTCATGCCCTTTTGCACCATCCTTGCCTTTTAAATCCTTCAACTTGTGCACCAAATCACTCCTAACTAGTGTAGTTTTTGATCTCTGTTGCACATGACCAAATCATCTTACTCTACTTTTCCTCCTAAGTTCCCTCGAATGCATTCACTTCTACGTCTATCCTTCTCATTTTTATTTTTATTTTTACCTTTATTTTTTTATTATTTTTTATTTTTTTGGGAGATAACAAAATTTTATTAAGAAGCTTGCAAGAAGCGAGAAAAGAATACAGCCCCAAGAACACAAAAAAGCAAGTCAAAGAGGAAGGGCAGCTGAAGCTCAACATCCTCATTCAGCTACATTCATCCTATGAATGTGTTGTTCTTTATCTGCTCAACGTTCTATCCCATAAAGCATGGCTGGTCTTATAGCTATCCTTTAAAATTTCCCCTTTAATTTTGAGTGGTACACAATGATCACATAAAATTCTAGAGGAATATCTCCATTTCTTCCACCAACTTGAATTCTATGGGCAACATCCTTCTCAATCTCTCAACTCTCATGAATTATCAACCTCGGATATTGTAAGTGGTCATTGTGGGAAACATCTTGGTTAGCAATCTTACCTAATTCTAAAGGAACAACATGGGATCTCTTTTTGCAAATGTCTTATTAACTTGTCCATAACCAATGCAAAAAAATATGGGCTCAATGCCAATTCTGGGTTCAAGCCTACATCAATTGGGAACCCACCATTATTGGTCCTCATATTTGTCACCACTCCCTCATACATATCTTTAATCACATTAATATATCCTCTTGAAACTCTTTTCTTTCCAACACCCATCAGATTAACTATCTAGGGACCTCTTATCATATGCTTTCTCTAAGTTAATAAAGACCATGTTGAGATCCTCCTTCCTCTACCTTACTTCATTAATTGTCTGAGTAGGAAAATAGCTTCAATGGTAGACCTCCCTGGCTTGAGACCAAATTGATTTTCCAATATGTTCATCTCATGCCTTAGTTTTTTCTCAGTTGCTCTCATGAAGTTTCATAGCATGGCTTATAAGTTTAATCCCCCGATTGTTAGTGAAGCTCTATATCATCATCTAAGCTTTATCCCAACTAATTTGGGTTGGCTATATGAATTCTTTTCTGCCATTCCACTCTTATCAAGGGCCATAACTTCAATTACACTATAGGTATCAAGTTTTTTCTTACTACGTTCACCCACGTTTGTTTGGGCCTTCCCCTTACCCTTTTAGAGCCTTTAACTTGTACCAACTCACTCTTAACCAACACAGATCTTGGTCTCCATTGCACATGACCAAACAATCTCAAGTCTACTTTCCCTCATTTTGTTACCTATTGGTACCAATGTTCGAAATATCAGTATCACACGATGTATCGCACTTGAGGGATATAAATACGTGTCTGTTATCGTATAAGATATATCGTTTGTATCGGATAATTTATCGCACTTTTTGGGAATCATGGGAAATCATTTAGAAATTGGTTGAGTTTTTCAATGAAACCTTAAGAATTGTTAAAAAAATACCTTACCATACACTTTTAAATCAGAACATCTCAAAAAAGAAGTGCACATGATAGGTTGCCTTTGTATAGGATCCTAAGCTATGTGTTATCTGACTGAACTAATAGAGCTAAATTTGTGGTTAGCTAACTTTTACATATAGTTAGTGGATATTTAACTAGTTGAAAAAAAAATTTTAACCTCTAATTAGTGGGCACTTGTTTGTTAAAATAAGACCATTAGACACAATTACTATTATGTGGGTCCCACCTCGATGTATGTGTTTGTATATCTATGCCCTCCATCCTTCTTTCCAACTCATTTTGGGGCATGGGCCAATAAATGAAGCAGATCAAATTCTTAGGTGGACCACACCACAAGAAACAGTGGGGAAATATGGACATCTAATCCTCACTATTTCATGTCGTGCAGCCCACTTGAGCTTTGGATTTGCTTGATTTTATGGCACTCGCCCTAATATACTCTGGAACAATGGATGGATGGACTAGATTTCTTATGTACATCAGTAGGCCCCACCACAAGCCCCATAGGACCGTTCATCTCTAGCTAGGTCCTAGTGGGACGCGGATTGCCTACGGATGTTGTTAGTAGCCGGTATCCACTGGATGGTTCTCTGTGGGCCCAACCATAATGTAAGTTTTTTTCATCTACTTTATCCATCCATTTTCCTTCTCTATGGGCCCCACCATAATGTATGTTTTTTTTATCTACTTTATCCATCTATTTTTCCCAAATAATTTTACACCATAATGCGAAAAACGAGGCAGATTAAAATCTCACATGGACCACACCATAGGAAATAGTGGAAATTGAACGCCCACCATAAAAACTTCTTAGGGCCACAACTGTTGAATTGCAGGTCTTTAGATGAAGCTGATATTTGTGTTTTCACTTCATCAAGGTCTTTATGACCTAATCAACAGGTTGGATGGCAAATAAAAATTACAATGGGCCCTAGGAAGTTTTTAATGGCGGTCGTTCAATCACAACTTATTTCTTGTTGTGGTCCACTTGAGATTTGGATTTTCCTCATTTTTATGATCATGCTCTAAAATAATATAGAAAAATAGATAAATGGCATGGATATAACACATACATCATGGTGGGGCCCACAGAGTAGTGTTAGTAGCCACCTCACTATTGGGCATGGGCAACATCAATAGGCAATCTATGTACATCCCAATCCACATGCGACACAAAACAACTATGTGGGTGGGACCCTGACTGCGGGCCCCACCATGATGTATGTGTTGTATCCAAACCATTCATCAATTTGGAGAGATCATTTTAGGGCAAGAGCCAAAGAATTATGCTGATCCAAAGCTCAAGTGGACCCCACCACAGAAAACAGTGGGGAGAGTGATGCCCACTGTTGAAACCTTCCTAAGGCCCACCATCGTGTTTATTTGAGATCCAACCTGTTCATAAGGTCACACAGACCTGGATGAAGGGAAAAACAAATATCAGCTTGACTAAAAACTTTTGTGGCCCCTAAGAATTTTTCAAAGTTAGACATTCAATTCACACCATTTCATGTGGTGTGGTCCACTAGATTTTTATACATGCTTCTTTTTTTAGTTCAAGCCATAAAATTATCTGATAAAATGGATGAATGGAGTGGATAAAATATATAAACCATGGTGGGCCTCACAACTTAGTATGAGTTACTCAACACGTAATCCCCTTCCTACAGAGTTGGGGGCACGGCTTTGGTGAATCCAGTGGGATCCCTGACCGTGGGGCCCACTATGATTTATTTTGCTCATATCCACGCCATCCATCCGTTTTTTTAAAACTCGTTTTAGAGCATGGTCCCAAAACTAAAGCAGATCAAAATCCCAGGTGGACCATAATACAAGAAACAATGGTAGTCGACCATTAAAAACTTTTCATGGGCCATCCAACCTGTTGGTAAGGTCACAAAGACTTGGATGAAGAGACTACACAAATATCAACTTGATTAAAAGCTTGGATGACATTCTGGTGGATCCCACGAAGTTTTAATGGTGGAAATGCAATCATTAATGTTAATTGTGCTTTGGTCCATCAAAGATTTGGATATGCTTTATTTTTTGGGATCATGCCCTAAAATGTGCTTTCAAAATGGATGGACGTTGTGGATGTAAGACACATACATTACAGATGGCCCCACAGTTAGGGATCATCGAGTGGATCCACCAAAACCACGCTCGGAGTGAGTTGGGGTACTCCCCAATCAGCGTTGCACATGGAACCAATGATGTGGGTGGTACCATGACTGTGGGCCCCACCATGATGTATGTGTTGTATCCACATCGACCATCCATTTGGAGAGATCATTTTAGGGCATAAACCAAATAACGAGGCTGATCCAAAGCTTAAGTGGACCCCACTACAGAAAACAGTGGGGACAGTGATGCCCACCGTTGAAATTTGAAAACTTACGGTGGGACCCACCATAATGTTTATTTGAGATCCAACCTGCTCATAAGTTCATGGAGATATAGACTAAGGGAAAACACAAATATCAGCGTGATCGCAAACTTCTGTGGCCCTCAGGAAGTATTTAATGATAGGCGTTCAATTCCCATTGTTTTCTATGATAGGTTCCACTTGAGCTTTGGATATGCATAGTTCTTTGTCCCATGACCTAAATTGATCTCTCCAAGCAAATGGACAGAATGGATATAAAATATGGCCCACCGTAAGGGTTGTACCGTCTTAAGTGCAATCGGAGTCGCACCAAATCCACGAGAATCAAAAGACGAAACCCTCATCTTCTTCTTCATTAAAGGCACAACCCGCGAGCCCTGCGATTTCGAATCCATTCAAAACCCCCAAAATTTCTCTCTAATTTCTTTCTTTCTTTCTTTCTTTCTTTTTCAAAATCCCTACCCAAATCCTAAAAACCTTAATGGAAATCTAGTTTCTTTCAAAGTGATTCTCTCTGGATGGGGAAAAAAGGTTTTAGGCTTATCTAGCGTCGTCGACAATTGGCCCACCAAATCTAGTCGAAGGCCACCCATATATATTCCGAATTTGTGGAATGGTATGTGGCTATAGGAAGATATTGATGGATATCGACGATATCATGTATACAAGCAAGGGAAAAATCAAATATGCCGTTGAAATGTATCTAGTTCCATGCATGAAACTTATGGGCCCAAACGTTGGATGGAATTGCATGAAACTTTAAGAGATGTTGAAATGTACATATTTGGCAAACGTTGGATGGAATTGCAATTCCATCCCTACATTTCAAAATATGCAAATATGTACATTTCAACATCTCCTAAAGTTTCAACATCTCCTACATTTCAAATATTCAATTCCATCCAACATTAGGTCCCGTGCAATTCCATCCAACGTTTCATGCAGTATCTAATACCCTCTTTTAAATCCAACATCTCCTAAAGTTTGGAGGGTAGTCCCATGGAATTGTATCTAGTTCCATGCAGTAACTCCGTGGATTTTGAAATCCACTACACGTGGTCCCCACATTTATGCATGTGTTTATCCATGCCGTCCATCCATATACACCGTTTTCGCATGACATTCTGGTTATATATGTGTACAAGTGAATGGCATTCGTTGTGAATTTGGTCCGTTAATTACAATTACATGGCCCACCAAAACATGATTTTGCTTAATCCAGTGTTTTCCTGTAGCAAAAAATGTATCCCAAACATGGGATTGGATGGCTACAATACCATGGTATTTCTAGACATGCAATCATTATGCAATAATGATGTTAATCCCATCTAATACATTTCAATACCATTCAATTCCACGGACCAAACACGCCCTAAGAGATTTCATAGGGGTTTCGTATCGCTGGCCATCGATAATGATAATATCGGCCGATAGTATCAAGATTACGAACACTGATTGGTACTACTACATTCCCCCAAATGCATTCATTTCTAATTCTCTCCTTGTCTTGCCACTCATCCATTTCAACATCCTCATTTTAGATATGCTCATGCTATGGACATGTTTTTCCTTAACTGCCCAATATTTTGTCCCATAAAGCATGGCTAGTCTTATAGTTATCTTAAAAAATTTCCATTTCAGTTTGAGTGGTACACGATGATCACATGACTCTATTGGCACGTCTCCATTTCTTCTGCCCTGCTTCAATTCTATGGACAACATCCTTCTCACTCTCTTCGCCCTCATGAATTATGGACATAAGATATTGAAAGTGGGCATTTTGGGAAACAACTTTATTTATTTATTTAAAAGAGGTAACATGAAATTTGTTTTAAAAAAAACTGTCAAAAGGCGGGGGAAAATTGCAGCCTGAAAACTACACAAAAAAGGAGGAAAGGTCAACACAGACTTTGCTGCTTTAACATAGGCAAGGCAACCCATTCCACCACTGCACATTTAACTTTACAAATAACCCCTTCCATGGAGGAATCCTTGTTCTGAAAACATTGACCATTCTGCTCCTTCCAGGTAAGCCAAAGGATTCCCATTGCAATAAGCCTCCAAACTTCTTTGTGAGACTTACCCATATTGCTTCCACTGTATCCGTAGATGGCTATCAATATTTCATTTCTTCTGTAAAAGACTTCTCTGGCTGTACTTGGTTATATCTTATGAATACCCGTGATGAAGTACCACATATTATTAAAAAATTCAATAAGCTTGTGAATACTTTGAAGGCACATTACTTAAGCCCAAGCCTGACCAGAAGACAAGTGTTTTTAATAAAATTCTATCACTCTCTTAACATCTACAACTTTATCCTTCAAATCTTTATCTACCCACAATCCCTACCCCATTTATATTATTGTCCTTTCCTATGACATAGTTTATATAAATAAATTCTCTAGTTTTAGTCAATGTTCGAAGTATCGGTATCGCTACAAGTTTTGCTGGCCAGGGATATGTAAACAACATTGTTATCGCCGATAATATCTCTGATAACCGGAAATGCGGGGAAACATAGGAAAAACGGTGTAATTTTCAGCGAAACTCTAGGAGATGTTGAAATGTACATATTTGCATATTTAGAAATAAAAAAATCAAAAAATTGTAAAGAGAATGCATACATAACAGGTTTCCATTTAATGGGGCCTTAAAAACATGTGTTGTTGCAAGAAATCAGTCCAACCATCCCATCCGGCCTACCCTCCGACCTATCGATATTGCAAAATACCAACAGCACATGATATTTTACCAAGAAATTGTCAACAATTGTATAGGAAACAAAAAATTGTGGTCTTAATATCTCACATGTTCGATAATATCGAGATATTATCAATGACAAATTAAACACCAGAAACAACCATGTGGCATGTGCCCATGAAAAAAAATTGAAATAAAAAATTTTAATGATATCAATATGTTGGCGATATTATTGCATTTATGATACAAACATCACCTAGAATTTACATAGTCAAAAATATTGATGCATTGGCAATACAAGCAACACCTAGAATTTACATAGTTGAAAATATTGACGATTACATTAGCGATATTGATACATTGACGATACTTAGCGATACATTGCTAATACCTGAAATTTCTGATACTACCAGCATTATCGGTATCACTACCAGTGTTATCGGTTTTGCTGAGCTAGGGATAAAGATAGTATCGAAGATATTTTGATAATATCGGAGATAATTCGAACACTAGTTTTAGTCCTTTACCACTTGGTTTCTTGAACATGATATGTTTTTCTTTTTTTGAATACGATATGTTAACTGTACTTTGTCCTATCGTATCTACTAAGTCCACACTCTTCCCTCTCAGTCTTCCTATATTTCATGTGGCCAGATGAATCCTTTTCTCTTAGACTGGTTTCTTTACATCTGCACTTCCAAAATGGCGTGGGAACCCTTGCCTACTTCTCACCACAATCGAGCGTTGTTGCTTCCGGGGGACACCCTAGCCAACCCTTGCGCATTTCTCACTGCACCTGAGTTCGATGCAGCATGTCACTTGCAGGGAGTGCCCTAGTATGAGTTTGGGATGTTGTATTGTTTGGATTTCATGATGGAAGGAAGTTATGGCATGCGTAAAACACCAGATGCCAACCTAACGCAACCCTCCTTTATCCAGGTTGGGAACCAGCAATGAGAGCTCAAAACTCCCAAAAGAATAATGTAATAGGCTATTACATAGGTCGATTACAACCAAGCACTATCTAACAATCTATTACATAGGTTGATTACAATCAATCAGTTTATCATATATTATTTATTTATCATTTTAAATGTCCTGATGGGAATTTTTTCTTTTCTTTTTTGAAATTTCAGGCAATCCTGCTCTCAGGAAAGGCAAACCTGGGTCTGGACTTGGTTTTGGATATGGTCTTCGATTCAACTCAAGTTTAGGTCAGTTCCGGATTGACTATGCAATGAATGCGTTCCAACAGAAAACTGTTTACTTTGGCATTGGCAATGTCACCTCATGAAAGTTTTGAAAGGCCTACAACTAATCCATTTCATATTAACAAAATTCAAAATTCAATGCAAAATGTTGCATGCAATGAAATTTAGCATGCATTGTTTTCAATGATAACCATGATTCAATCTTCAAAAAAGAAAAAATGAAAAAAGAAGAAGATTACCAATGATTAATAAAAGCAAAATCTCCAGGAGGTGTTGGCAGCACAACAATCTGACAATTGATACAATGTTCTCTTGTGATTTTGATGTTGTTAGCACCAAAACACTGGAGTTTGCTCCAAGGAAAATGGAGAAATTATAGGATCCTCAACCAGAGTATATTCATTTTGTACTAGTGGGCTGGCTCATAGTTCACTGATCCAGATTGTCTCAGGGGACTGCCTCATGGATGCACCATCCCCTAAAAATATCTTTGAAGGTCAATCCTGACTTTCCATTTTGCAGCCTACATAGTGCAAATAGAGAGACAGCTATGAAGATGCAACAATGCATTCATATGGAAAAAGTGCAAAAGATTTGTGGCTAGGATCACCCAAATGGGTGATTTTGTGGCATGGGCCATTCATGCGAGTAGCAGGAGACAAGAACAGTGGATGATTGAGCAATGGGTCTAACGTTTTTTTAAGAACTTGAAATAACCTTCGACTGCTATGTCTTTTGGGTTTGCAGTAGTTCATCCATATATTTGAATGAATGCATATGCGGTTGGCATATGTGCATACATCCTTATTTTATCAGTTGAAACAACTATAGAAATCTCCTTTTCGGAATGGGGATTGATGCAAACACTGATTCAGGACTTTCCTTGGAAAGTAAGGGTGACAATAAGACAGTAGGTTCACTAGAAAGTAAGGGTGACAATAAGACAGTAGGTTCACTAGAAAGTAAGGGTAGCAATGGCCCAGGTAGCCTGCCCAACAACTATTTGCTGGGCTTGGACTTAGATTAGCTTGATCAATTTTCTTGTCAGGCTTGGGCTCAGGTCATTTTTAGCCCAGCTCAACCCATTTTAGACGTCATTTCCATCCTCTGGCGATCCTTGGTTTCATTCCTCTAAAATATCTATTTCTTTTGTGCATGTGCGCCTGTGATCAACCACTCACGTTGGATGTGGGCCGTTCATCATGTTGTCTCATTGGATGTGGATCATTCTTCATGTGGAGCTCACCATTGATGACCTTTCATCGTGTGGGCCTGGCCTCTGAAATGGGCTGTCTATCATGTGGGGCCCACCTTAGATGTGGACCATTCATCATTAGGAGCTGACATTTGATGTGGACTGTCCATTATTTGGGTTTCCACATCCATCATGTGGTGGGGTCCATCAATGTTAATTGTCCTTCATGTGGGACTGCTCAATGTACATTGCCCCATGTGGAGCCCACATTTGATGTGTCCATTGTGCGGGCCTCACCTTCTAAGTGGGCTGTCCATCATGCAAGGCCGGCCTTGAATGTTGGCCATTCATCGTTATGGGACTGTCCATTTTTTGAGGTCCACCTTGATATGGGTTGTCTATCATTTGGGGCCACACTTTGATGCGGGCCATCCATCATATGGGGTGAAGTTTCATGTTGGGTCACTTAATATGGGGCGTCCATCAGGTGGCACCCACTTGATGTGAACTATCCATCTTATGGGGGCCATACTTTGACATCGGCCATCCATCATGTGAAGTTACTTTGTCCATTATGTGGGCCCACCTTGATGTGGACCCTTCATCATGTGGAGCCCCACCTTCAACATGGGTCCAGAATGTGGGCCCACCATCAATGTCCGCCATTCATCATGTGGGTCCCACCTTTGTTGTGGTTCGTCCATCAGGTAGGCCCACTTAATATGGATTGTCCATCACATGGGAATAGACTTTAATGGGGGTTATCCATCATGTGGAGCTCACCTTTGATGCATGTGGGCCCACCTTGATGTAGACAATTAATCTTGTGGGCCTAGCCTTCAATATGGGTCGTTCATCGTGTGGGCCCACCTTTGACGGCAACCTTTCATCATATGGGGCCAACCTCCAATGTCATCCATTTTGATGTGGATCGTCCATTATATGGGGTCACATTTTTGATGTGGGTCATCCATAATGTGAGGCCCTGACACAATGTGCCGTTCATCATGTGGGCTCACCTATAAGAGAGAAGGTAAAGAAAAGAGAAGAGGGCAAGATGGAATTACTTAAAAAGTTTAGGGATAAACTTGTCTCAAAATTAGCTCAAACTCTATATATGTAAGCTGTTATCCATATAGAATTAAGAGGCAAAACCCTCCTACATCATTTACCAAACAATCTATTTTCTAAAAAGGCAATTTTTTATTTTTATTTTTTAAAATATTATAAACTTCTTAAAAAATAAGTAAGAGTAGAGATGCCAAACGGCCACTAATAGTCTAATTTCAACGTGCATGTGTGGATGTATGGTTCCTAGTTTCAGGCCATGGTATCTAAACGCAGGAAGCTAGAGTTCCACCAGATGTTGTTAACCTTCTTTCAGGATTTAAAAAATGGTCATAGTAGAAAATCATGTTTTAAAAATATTTTACTTTTATAGAATATTTAGGGACCGCCAAAGGGGGTTTTGAGCCAAAAACCCTCTCAATTTGGCTTCCGCATTCAGAAGCACTTCAGAAAAAAAAACACTACCTAATATAAATGCTCCACTTAACAAATTGGAGCCCTAAACCGATCCGAGTTAACTGATTTGTTGATGAAAACAGGCTCTTAGGATTGGGTACACGTATTGCTAATGGTTTGGTGATGCATACGTGATGCCTCGCTAGTTTATTTTTATTTTTATTACCAAAGTCCTTCGATTGGTGCTGAACAGTATGACAGCTAACGCAAACTGTTCGCAGTCCAATAATGAAGGGTTCATGCTATTCGGGCATCGCCCAATCCATGTGGGAACCATCAAGTCAACAGTTTCGATCACTCCAATTTGTACCCCATATGTGCATAATAATACTGGTTGTGGCCAGGATTGAATTCAGGCGTATTCAGACATTTCCTATTTCTATTCTATTATGCATATTCCTCATTTTCTATACCCTTGCTTTTAGTTAAGTGAATCTTGGATCCTTCTTAGTTTTTTTTAAGCTTGGCGCACCAGATGCCAAGTTTGCTTGAACCACGACCTTTCACTTTTTAGCATTTTCATTGTTGGATTTTGCATTATTGCCTCTTTGTTCTTTTTTGCTTTGTTACCATTTCTTTTCAAATATATAGTGCGGTCTCCTTGGTAATGTTTTGAAATAGTGGTCTGCTAGTTAATTTCTGACCTTTCGATAACTAGTCTAGCCCTTCAGCATAAGGCCTTCTCGAAACCTTGAAAATCCCTAAGATACCCTACGGGTCGTTAAAGATGCCTAATCTTTTCCCTCACCATCACTGAGGTCCTTATTTAAAATCTCCAACGTCAGACCTTATCTAAGATTCAACTTAAATTGAAGAGTAATTGATTTCCCAACCAAGGAGAATCTATAGATCTATTCGATTGTAGATTCTAAGCTTTCCTCAGCTAGTAGCGACTCAAGTCTTTTAAACGCACTGTTCTGAGTACACACACACACACACCTTGGTGAGTGGGTCCAACCATGTTATTAACATTCTAATGGTTGGATCAACCTGATTTTTGGGACATCTCATTTTCATTGTAGGATAAAATTACTGAATGGGCAAGATGTCATACCAAGCACCATGGTGAGCCGCACTAGTTGGATGTACTTGTGTGTAAGCATTTCTCAGTGGATCCAACCATTAGAGGCGTGCGCTCCACATGGATGTGGAGCTTTTTAGGTGGATGCTCATTTTTTTCTATGATGTACCCCACCTAATTGTTGGATCAACCTGATTTTGGAGGCATCCCATTTTCCTTTTCATGGTGTGGCAAACCACCATGGACGACAAGATGTCCTACAGAAACCATGGGGAGTGGGGAGTTTGAATTCATTAAATCCTGAGAGCCAATGCCACAGGCCAATCTTAACCCAGGGCAACAATGCAGATTGCATATCCCTGGTGACCCAACTCTATAGGGCCCACGGTGATGTGTCTTATCTATGTTGTCCATCTGCTTTGCTAGCTCGTTTTAGGGCATGAGCCCAAAAGTGAGGTAGATTCAAAGCTCACGTGGACCACACCATAGGAAACAGTGCCAATAATGACACCCACCATGATGTTTATTTGCCATCTAACATGTTCATAAGGTCACATAAACCTGGAAAACACAAATATCAGCTTGGTCACCAGGGATATATCCTGGTGACCCAATCACCACCCTGCCGTTTTTTCAAGCACAATAGCCTTTAAGAGCCTTTACCCAGGATTCTGTAGCATGGCCCACGCCCAAAGCTCCTTTGGAAGAATGCTAGGCTTGACCTTTTCAACTTGAAATGGGAAAGACATGCAGCAGCCAAAATCCTCAATGCTTACCTTTTAAACCAAACCTGCGAGATCTTAAACGGAAGAACGCAATCCTGAGAGACATGAGCATCGCAGTGGCACAAAATTGCATTACAAAGCCAAGCTCTAAGTGCACATTTGAGTTTCAATCACACCATTGTCCACACTCTTATTAAAATCACAAACACAAACAATCCAAGCTCGTCTTCATATCCCTTCACACA
The DNA here is from genome assembly GCA_037074715.1 of Magnolia kwangsiensis. NCBI lineage: Eukaryota > Viridiplantae > Streptophyta > Magnoliopsida > Magnoliales > Magnoliaceae > Magnolia > Magnolia kwangsiensis. The sequence continues at coordinate 109,548,647 of CM073576.1, read as the reverse complement.
CATTTAAATCTTAGGTTGTGGCATATTTAGTAATACAACAACACAAATTAAAAGTAGGAAGAGATCCTCTTCCAAAACACACTGAACAATGTCCACAGACTCCTTAAAATCACAAACCCGAGCAGCTCGAGAAGCAAGCCCGTTGCTATTAAAGTACTAATACTACTTACCTACTACAGGGCCAAGCCCCTTCGTAGGCATTTTTTGTACGAGAGACATTTAGGACTTTGAACATCACAACTGTCCTGGAAACTGCTAGCATCTTGTAGGACTGTTTTTCAAGCGATGCAAGGCCTTAATGCCACTTAAGCCAAGAATGATTTGCCTTTCATAACAACCAAATGGTGGTGTGGACAAGCCATCGACCAAGGCCCATCAGACCAATCATAAATGATGATCCAATGAGCCCCTCCATCTGGTTGCCACAGGGACAGGGTTCATGCAGACTGTCGCACAGCTCTTCAGTAAGCAAGTGCTACAACTCACAACCCCCTATTATGTCCCCACGATCAAACTTTTAGCAAGTCACAGCAGCCATCTGCTGTGACCCACTTGCTAGTGATTCTGATGCTCGGCCCACCATCCATCACATTTGTGAGAGGATGAAGAGCAGAGGGGCGGAGATGTTCCATCTGAAAGCGATCAACATCACCCCGTGAATACATACTAGTCACCTCTGATCCAGATAGACTCGAGCCACTGCATCCTTCCTTTACTGAATTCAAATTCCCGCTATCAGATCGCTGCTGAACTTCGGAACTTGGAGAGCCAACAGCCTGAGTAAGGGGCCCACCACTCATCTTGACACTGTCACCCCCACCTTTTACACTGCTCGCCTCCTTCATGTTCAGGAACCGACCACCACATCCCCTTTTTCGACGCATTGCATGAAGATGACGGGATTCATGCAGATAAGGCTGAGGATAAATAAGAAAATAAAAAATATAAATCATGTGTGATATGGGATCTGAGAGAGATGGAAAAATGACCAAGGTACACATTACTATTTAAGAAATTGAGACTTAACTAGGAATGGAAGTGGTCGCATTCACGTTCTTTTTGCAAGTGCTAGGAATTGAAGTGGACGCATCTTAAATTTTGTTATGTTCCTAATTGAGTTTCTTCCAAGTTCTGCAAGCTTTAAGATGGGTTGGGTTACAGCAGCATGTTATGTGGAAAAATCAAATTTAGCTTTCTCTGGATCAATGTGGGTTAATTCAATAAACTAAAAATCCTCACTGTATCCTGAAAATTCTGAAGTTGTAAAAAAAAAGAAATTTGATCATACATTGTGAATTTTCTGCAAAATGGAAGCTGGAACTTTGACCATGTAGAAAACATGGCCATTCTATTCATGTTGGACTGACTCGGATGCCGTGTCCTAGGAAAATCCAATACTGAGCATGTGTGCATGCTCAGTATGATAATATTACAAGATTGCATTTTCCTTACATAATATTATCCTACTAGTATAAAAACACATGCACGTGCGCGCACACACACACACCTGCGCGTGTTCGTGTCTTGACTATCCATTTTTCATCATGTTGATACACACGTTGCGCATCTGCATGCACACAAATACATATATTGAATGTGTGCACACGAGCGTGTTTCCATGGGCATGCTAACATCCCAAAACTTTTTACATGACGCGTGCCACATGCAATTGGCATTATCATCCGATCGGTGATTTTTTCTTTTTCAAGTGGCACATGCCGCGTCCATATATTGACTATCCATTTCTCATGCTACTAATTAGATGGTTAAGATCATCCGATTGGCTTGATTTTTCACTGTTAAGAGTACACAGCTCTGTGTGTAAATGGAGAGCACCATAATTGTGTTAGTGTACACAATCTTGTGTACACCTACAATTCATCATGCCTATGTATATCATCTAGAATTTTATTTGATCTGATCTTGTTCAAGCTCATCTTTGTAACCAATTCATCTTTTGTTCAAGCTTATCTTTGTAACCAATTCTTAATTATAAATAAAAGGTCATTAGAGAGAGGAGCATTAAATAAAAGCTCTCTCTCTCTCTCTCTCTCTCTCTCTCTCCGTTCACCATGGCTCTCCCCCAATTGTACAAATGAATGAACAGTCTAGATCGGTGATTGGAATTGGCACTTTGTCACTCAAAATATTTGGGGCCATTGCTAATGTCCCAATGAAGGTGGGGACATTAGCATTCCCACTGTGTTTGTGTGTGAGAGAGAAAATGATCCAGTGCTTTCATATAGTGCTCCCAATTGAATCTGGACAACTGTACAATTCAATTGATCAATCTGTGTTGTCCATCATGTCCCACCCATATTTCATGGGCTACTATGCAAACATCAAAGTGATTGGATGATCCAGACCAAGTATGGCTGTAAATGGTCGGGTATAGCCAACAAAACCAGACCCATTTACTAAATGGGTCGGTCCAAATTTTAGACCCAGACCCTTTTATTAAATGGGTGGGTCTAGGTCGAGTTTGAGTCAAGCCATCAAACCCATTTATAAATGGGTCTAGGTCTGGTAGAGGGAGATCCACCCAGACATAAATGGGTCGGGTGTAATGGGTCTCATTTTCCTATGTTACTTGTCAAGGTATGCAAGCATTTTTTCCGGGTTTAAAACTGAGTCTGAACGGGTTTGAGTTTGGATGGGTCCCTTGCAACGTAGACTAAACCCGCCCATTTACTAAATGGGTTTGGGTCCGGTCAGGCCTAATATAAAGCAAACCAGATCCAGACCTGTTTAGCAATTGGGTCTATTCTTGGACCCAGAACCATACCATATAACAAATGCGTCGGGTCTGGGTACCTCATCGGGTCTGTTGACCCATTTACAGCCCTAATTCAAAGTTGCCTCTCTTTTTCCGGCCGTCAGTTTTCTAGGCCACGGATGGGATGGTTGTCTAATAAAAGTGATGCTTTGGAACATAAGCGATCCAAGATGATCCCTAATAAATAGATGGCTTAAATGATTGATAGGATCTACTTCTACATAAATGAACACGATATCGTTTTTATTGGTGATTGATCAAGCAGCTAGAATCATTTGATTGGTGTGGTTTTTGCACAGTAGCCCAAGCAATGTGTTATGGGCATCATCCATAGTCTGGATTGATAGATTAGACTATGCAACTAGGAGCATTGTAACCAATAGTGCTCTGATAGCACAGGATCATTTCTCTCTCAATATATAACTACTTTATGAGGATCGAGAACCATATAAATATCATATAAATAATACCCAAAAGAAAAAAGGACATACTAAGATTCTGTCTAAGGAGCTATGTCGCTGTGGGCTGAACCCAACATACATACAGACTGTCCTTTTTTTTTTTTTTGACAAGGGCAGAAGCATCCATTTTACATGAAGAATAAAATAGTTTGTCATATTTCTGTAATATTGATATCCATACAAAAGATTCTAGTGAATGGATGCATACCTTCCTAGCTTTGATCACTTTGTTCTCCAGCTCTGCTTTTGCTCGAGACTGTCGGCGCCGAAGAATCCCATGGTACTGCTTAGCATTTACAAAAATTGGCCCGTTTTCTGTCATGTTTAACGGCAACAGCATCCGACCATGCTTCATGGAAAAAAAAAAACAGAAATACACATGGATAAAAGACTGCCTCAACAAATCTTTCATTTCATTGTTTTTAACTGATTAGTAATGAACTAAATGAGTCTTTTTTTAATCTTTTTTTTTTCCTCACTTGTATAGCATGGATGACTGACAATGGTCTGATTCTCTGCTCTCTTTTAATCACCGTTGTCACAGTTTGACAACCAATCGCCAGATGAAAATGTGCTCTACCAAATAAACTGAAAGGCACACTACTTAGGGCTGTCAATGACCAGGCCTAGGCCATCTGGATTTTGTGCCAGCCTGCTTCGGCCAGGCTTGGGCTGGAATATTAGACTCAATGGCCAGTCCCAGGCCTAAAATTAAAGCATGGTTATCAATCAGGACAGGCTTAGGCTGCTTTTAAGAGCCTTTTGGCTCAGCCCGTTTAAGGTTTCAATGGCATGTTTTTCATATATCATGTATGGTGGGGCACCCTAATGAACAACTTGGATCTCATGCAGAAGTTGACGGCTGGGCTCAGGCATAGGCTGGACGCTCAAGCAGTGCATAGTAATCATGGGACAAGCTTAGGATTGTTTCTGGCCCATCAAGGGCTTGTGCCAGGCTCGAGCCTAAGTTTTACTTTGCAAGTTTTGCTTGGACAAACCTTGGCCAAGCCTAAGCCCATGCCATTTAGAGCCCTAATGTAACTTAATGATGCATGCAAGGAACCTAAAGCCAGAACTTCGCAAACTTGGGTTGCTAATAGATTAATAGATGTGTCAAAGCCAAAACAAGCCAAAGCAAGCCATGAATGTTAACCAAAGTCAACAGTGATCAAATCAAGTCACCACTAGTTTTCATCCAAATCATGGATATACATCTGTGCTTTCCTACCTTCTGACATTTTCATAATTTTTCGAAAAACAGGATTTTGAAATGTGAGCTGCAAAATGTCTTTATTGACCTGGAGAAAGTTTATGATAGGATCCCTAAAGAGTTAATCTAATGTGTGTTAGGAAAGAAAAGAGTTTCAAGAGGATATATTGACATGATTAAGGATATATAGAGGGAGAGGTAACAAATGTGAGGACCACTAGTAGAGAGACAAAAGGAGTTCCCAATTACTGTAGGCTTGCCCTAGGGATTAGCATTGAGCCCCTACCTTTCTGCATTGGTTATGGACGAGTTAACGAGGCATTTGTAGGAAAAGATCCCATGGTGTATGTTGTTTGCAAATCACATAGTTTTGATTGACAAGACAAAGGAGGGTGTAAACACAAAGCTAGATTTGTGGAGGGTGCTTTAGAATATAAAGGATTTAAAAGTACTTGGACTAAAACAAAGTATAAGGAGTGCAATTTTAGTAACAATAGGGTGGAAGTGAGGAATTAATCAAGATTGTTGACCAAGTTTCCCAAAATGATCACTTTCGATATCTTGAGTTGATAATTCATTAGTTGAGAGATTGAGAAGGATGTTGCCCATAGAATTCAAGTTAGGTAGAAGATATGGAGACGTGCCTTTGGAGATTCATGTAATCATCATCTACCAGTAAAACTGAAAGGAACATTTTATATGATAGGTATAAGACCAGCCATGCTTTATGGGACAAAATGTTAGGCAGATAAGGAACAAAATGTTCATAGGATAAATAAGGAGGTTGAGACGATGAGTGGTAAGATGTGGAAGGATAGAATTAGAAATGGATGCGTTTGAGGGAACTTATGAGTAACACCAATAGGTAATAAGATGAGAGAAAGTAGACTTAGATGGTTTGGTCATTTACAATGGAGACCAAGAATTGTGTCTATTAGGAGTGAGTCGGTACAAGCCGACAGCTCTAAAAGGGTAAGGGGAAGGCCAAAAAGGACATCAGTGGAGGTAGTGAGAAAAGACTTGATCACCTACAGTCTAACTAAAGTTATGACCCTTGATAGAATGGAATGGCGGAATATGATTGATGTAGTCGACCCCAATTAATTGGGATAAGGCTTAGACGATGATGATGAAGACACATAAGTGTCTTTTTTTTTTCTTCTTTGTTTTTTTTCCTTTTTGAAGAACGACAATTTTTAAGGAAAAGGAACATGTAAAGTTTGAAGAGAGGCAAAGAGTTTCCAACTATAAGTGGCGCCCTCTCATTAACTACAACCCTAGCAAGGGTGTTGGCCACCTCAATCTATGTAGCGTGGAGCGTGTGCTATTTATCATGTAGAGTAGGCTATTCGCGACTTAAGTTATTTGCATGAGCTACATAGTGTTAAGGCTAAGCTACACGCATAGCTATTTAAAACAATGATCACGAGATATTGTCAGGATTACTTTTAAACTTACCTGATATTGTCAATAGATGTGATACATATCAGTGATATCGAGACAGTGGGTGTGGATGTAGGGTGTAGTGGGCACAAATGTTTTTTTTTTTGGATGGTAGGCCTTGACGAAGTGCTCTACATTATACTTCATGGGATTTGTTTTTTTGGGGGGACTTTCTTTTTTAAGAGAGGGGACACTGCTATTTGATTTTGATACTGGGACTACAAGGTTCCTCAATGCATACCTTTTCTTTTTAGGAGAAAAAAAAACTTTATTAGAAAGAAAAGAAACAATAGATACTAGAAGGATGGAAAGGCATCATCCAATCATACAAAGGGGAGGAATCACCCATATGAAGGGGCAATGCATAAACACATGGTCAAACCAATTCCTCACCCCATGAGCACATAAAACTGCAATTTGGCACCATCATCTATCTTTTCATAAGTTGGTCAATTGTTTGCACCAACTAGCCATGTAAAAGCTACCATGCAGGAGGGCTCATGACCTTCCAAACGTGATAAATTGGGTCATGGATCCTAGAGGATTAGCAAGTGGAGAAGATTGCATAAAAGGATTTCATAGAGAAACGACCCAACTTCTTAGGACTCTAGACCACCTACCTGACCCTCTCTTAGCCACAAAAATATCTTGGCTATAGTAGCACAAACCGTGAAGTGAACTGAGAACAGATTTAGGTGCAAGAGCAAGGATGCATCTGTTTCAAAATGTTTCCAAATATAAATGGGTAGGTGGCAGGAGCAAGAGTAGGAGCACGAGTTTGAAGTGGGTGAGGCACCAAGTTAGAAGGACCGTCTAATTAAGAACTTGGCCATGTGGTAGCGCCATGAGACCATAAACTCTTGCATCTCTTTGTCGGATTCGGTGCCCACACCATATGATCACCCTTTATGCTTCTTCATCTTAAGCCACTCTAAAAGAGTCTAGGATAAGCAAAAGAGAGGGGCTTTTCTCCACACTACCTATCACTACATAATCGAATTTAAGAGCCATCCCCCAAATAAATGTCACTCCCTTCGTAAGGGAAGGCACACTTTGAATACTGCTTTACAGAGACCAAAAGAATTGTATAAAGATGATTATTGAGTAAATCATCTATTGACATGGAGTTTATCACTCCCCTAAACAAGCCTCCATGCATCAAATGGCAACCTAGCGCCTATCTGGATGGATTTTTTTTGGGGGGAATTTTTGTCGAAATTTCTGGAAAATCCAGAAAATGTTTTTTTTTTTTTTTTTTTCTTCAAATATATTGCTTTGGGGGCTAATTTTGTTAAGATCTACACTAGATTTGAGGAAGGTTTTTTTTTTTTTTTAAATAAAAATAAAAAATATGTTGAAATGTAATGCTTAGGGGTCTAGTGGGGTTATTTTGCATCAGATCAACATCATATTTGATTGGTGACCTGGTCATTGTTGGGGACCAGATTTGGGGAAAATTAGAAAATTGACTGATTTTTAAGTCTTTTTTCCTCGTTTCAAAATTTTAAATTTATTTTGTAATTAGTTATATTCAATTCAAAATTTCTTTGTAAAAATTATTGTCTTAAATATGTTTAGTTTCTTAATTGATGTTGGAAATTGATAACACATTTTCTTTATTATGGTGTTTGTGGCTCTGTGGCTTGTGTAGACTGTAGAGGCATTGTCTTGTCTAGTCTACTATTGTGTATTGAATTTGATTGATCATTGTTGTATTTCTGGGTGATGGTTGGGAATGAGAATGAGATGTAGGGTGGAAGTATGGAGTAAGGATAGGTGGGAATAGACAACAAATTATGTGCAAGTTTTGAAGCAGGAGCGTGAGCAGGGGCATAACCTAATTAAAACAACACGTGGCCCATGAAAAGGGTCAAGTTTTAGGGTGTCCAAGCGTCCCTCAGGCACTAAGGGAGGAGATGAAAAGGAACTAAGAAGAAATCAAAGGTAAAAATGCGATGAGGGTGAGAGAAGAAGGCTATGCTTGATGCATGTAGAGCAAGGGTGTTTGGGGTTCCCAGGGGAGGATTCGAATAGGGAGGTGACGATTGCGAGAAGGGAAAGTTTACAATCTCGACAGGAAGCTGAGCAGTGTCAAATGTTTGAGAGGATTGGATCGGCTCATGATGTGGGTGGGGGGAGTAGCTATAGTGGATGACAGTAGAGGATTTTTTGGGGGTGCTAGGGCAGGGTTACGTCATGCCTTTCGCATACGACGACAAGATCCACAATCTTCTCCGCCCAACCCCCACCCCCATATTCACAATCTTGATGACGAAAGGGAGCTACAAGCACCTCCTAGTAATAATGTTGTCAAATTGCATATACAATCACATGCGATTAACATGTTGTTTGCATATGCGATCACTTTTCTTTTTAAAAATGAAAAAATAAAAAAATGAAAAAAAAGGAAAAAATCAAAAAATTTCATAAAAAAATCTAAAAATTAGGGAAAGCTTGCCTAGGTGATTGGATAACGTGTTTTACTTATTTCATTATAGTTTGAGTGTTTCATTTCGTTATATATTTAATTATTTGTATTATATTTACATAAATTTTAACAAAACAATCAACAAGCTACATTAAGAGAGAATTAATTATTAAAAAAAAATTCAAACAGAGAAATTTTATTGATGAATGGATAACTTGATAACTTGAAACAACTTACAAGTTACAACTTACAACTTAATGTAGCCTTATAGAGAGATTAAATTAAGAGAGAGTGAGAGATTGTAAGCTTTAGAGTGGAGATCAAGAGTGAAAATGTGAGGGATTTGAGTGCCTATTTGTAGGCAAAAGTGGCTGAAATTACAAAAAAAATAAAAATAAATAAAGTCTTAATGGTCATATTTCTGACCATTGGGCCATTATGTGATTGCGTATGAAGTATGCGATCACATATTACTGGCATATAAAAGTATGCCATGGCATACTTTCCATGGTCGCATATGCCATCATGGCAAATGCGATCTCTTCCATAATATGCGAATATGCAATCACATTTGACAACATTGCCTAGTAATGAGATAGTGTTTAGAGAGGCCACTAGCACATGAAAGAAATTGAAACACATGGTCAAAACAAATTGTGGATAATCTTGGAAAGACAACTGCAAAGTTGTTCTTGCACAATAATATTCCTCAACATGTTAGTAATTGCCCATACTTTCAAGTGTTTGTGAATGCAGGACCTGGGATTAAAGCGTCCAATTCTTATGAGATAGATTCGAAGTATTCAAATGGTGTACAATGAAGTGTTGACTTATGTACAATCATTTAGAAGGATATGGGCAAGTAGAGGATGCACAATCATGTGTGATGGTTGGACTAGCCCAACAAGATTGAGTATGATAAATTCATAGTCTACTCCCACTTGGGTATAGTCTTTATTAGAGCCATCGATTCATCTAATGAAGTTAAGTATATTAGTTATATATTTGGCCTAATGGATAGAATAATAGAAGAAATCGGAGGGAGTAATGTGGTGTAGGTTGTCATTGATAATGAGACATCATATAAGGCAACAAAAAATTTCTTATAGAAAAGAGGCCTCATCTATTTTGGTCACCTCATATAACACACTGCATTGATCTCCTCCTTGAGGATATTAGGAAGAAGCCTAATCTGTCGACACTGGTTGAATATGAAAGGTTGATCATGACATATATTTACAATCACAATTGAATAATTGCTCTTATGAAGAAATTCACAGGTGGGCGAGAACTGTTGAGGCATGGGGCAACTAGATTCACCCCAAATTTCATAGCTATGGAGAGTTTGTACACTCATAGAGGGGCACTTAACGATGATTGCATCTCAGCAATGAATCAACTCAAAGTTTGAACAAAAGACGAGTGGCACGCTTAAGAAGATGTGTGCGATTATAAGAGACAAAAAGTATTGAAAGAAAGTCCTAAAAATTATGAAAGCAATGGAACCTTTGATTAAGGTTCTTCAACTAGTGGAAAATGATGATACGCCAATGGTGGGCTTTCTTTATGAAGCTATGGACAGAACAAAGTTGTCAATTAAACGTGATTGTAAACACTACAAGGATTATTGGAAGCTCATAGATAGGTGCTGAAATAAACAGCTTCACCATGATCTCCATGCGGTAGGTAAACATAAGTTACAATGATTAAATTTAGTTATTCTTTTTCCTTGGTTCAGTTCTTTATCTAGTATTGATATGTTCTATTGTTCTCTTTTTTAATCAACTTGTATGCTTCTTTTTAAACCCATAATTCCGATATGCGAAAACATATAAAGAAGCTGATGAGATAGTAGGTTGGTGCAGTTTGGAAGAGGAAGGAAGAAGAAATGAGAAGGAAAGAAGAAACGAAGAGGAAAGAAAGAAGACAGAACAATTAGAAATGAGGGACGATCGTCTGTAGGGTTTAAAGCCATAACATACCCTTTTGTAATATTAGAAAAGAGTCCTACTACATACTCCTAAAGAGCATAAGGAAGAGTGCATACTAACACTAATAAAATATATTACATTACACTCCTTATACTCCCTCTCAAGTTGGAGTATAGATGCTGATCATGCCCAACTTGCTAGTAAGACGAATAAGAGCATCGTGAGTAAAAGACTTGGTGAGGACATGTAACATCCCGGATTTTTGTCAACCTCGAGTTAAACGTCCTTAGGCAATAGGTCATCCATAACACCTTGGTAACTTCTCATAACTCAATTTCAAAGCCAAAGAAATCGCTTTTCAACCCATTTCCTTCAAAGTCTCACAAATCACCTTCCCAAGCTTCCCTTTTCCGAAAATACTTCTCCAATCTCAGCAACACCCCTCCCCAAACTCCTTCCATTTTCATGCATCCCCTTTCTACCCATCTCAAAACCCACCTCCCTTGCTGAATTCCCTCTTCTTTCCCTTACATTTTGGCACTCAAATCTCACCTCAAGCAGAAATCACTAAGGAATAATTCCTTTAGAAATGAAACAAAAATTAACTAGCGCTACACCAGATTACCTAGGAAATTAGCACCAATCACTTTAAATACGATCTGCAAGACCCAAAACCTATAGAATTGTTAACGCTACATTACTCTAAAATCTAGGATCCAATTCTAAACCCAGTTGCTCATGGGAGCATTTTGAAACTTCGTATCGGACCTGAACTGCACGTCGAAAGACCGATTGTGATGAACTTAGAAAATTCTGACAGCCTAGTTGGACTTGACAATCACCTCGAAAATCAAGACCAGACGATGTCCTGAGACCATTTCCTTGAGTCCGGAGTGAAGAGTGTGAGAAAGCGAAGATTTTTAAGAAATTCAATAAAAATTTAAGTAATCTGAGTCGTGTAGCTTACGAGTTATTTATAAGCATTCTGACTGTTGGTTTTTGACCCAAATTCACCCTCGGATCAGGAAAGGTGACCCATACATGTCAAAGTACTTGTGACCCTGATCGAGTTTCGGTGATCGTTGAACTAAAACTGGTCCTCCACGGACAATCTGGGAACCCGATCGGACTGAAAACTTAACTTGCTTAAGATCCAATACTAGTGAGCTTAAGTCCGACCGCATTTTATAACAAGACCTCCAGAAGTGCTCCGTTGGATCGGAACAGACCCGATTTGGTTATAACCTAAGTATACCTTGGCCGTAGGGCTATTTCCGTCGCTTTTGTGCTTATAAAAAGGCCTTAAACCCTCATTCTCAAATCCCATACGAATTCTAAACCCTAGCCCATCCAAGAGAGAAAAGAGAGAGAAAGTAAGAGAGAACCTGTTGTTCCTTCTTGCGATTCTTCCCAGTTCTTCTACACATCAAATCCATCGTCTCTGAATCGTTAATCCGGCGATTCAATTTCCGTTCTTGGGTAAGTTAATCAAACCCTAACCTGTTTCTAGCTTAGAATAGTTTAAGTGATGTTTTAGCTAACCTGTTTCATGCCTTAGGTAGCTTATCCGCCGTTGATGAAGACTTATCGTCTGAATCATATCTATTATGCGTCTTCCGGTTTAAGGTGCGGATTATAGACGTATAGGTTATGGTTTTCAAAGCTTTCAATGTCAGATAATGATTTATTATTGACGTGGATGCTATTTCACATGCAAAACGTGTTGTTTGTTTCGCGTTACAAATACGTATGAAATATTTATACCGTTGTGTATTCTATGTATTTGTTGAAATACCTGTATACGTATAAATTTTGGATCTGTGATTGCCATGATAAATCATTGTTAATACATGCTTGTTATGTATGCGACAACTCCTTAGTAAAAGGATTTGCCTAAATATGCAATATGCCAACATACGTGATGTATGTTGAATAGTATAGTTTAAGTGTTTGTGTAAATGCCTGAATGAGTTAGAAATAGGTAGAGTATGATTTTTTTTTTAGGGAATTGAGATATGAATCTCAATCACCTTACTTGTGTGTATGATTTCCTCTATGTTATATTTAGTCTATTTCGTTCATGCTAATTGTGTGTATGATTTCCCTCATGTCATGTGTGTATGATTTCCTCCATGTATAGTATTCATGTTTAAGTTATATTTCATATCATGCTTATATGAATGTGGAAGTTGAATCATATATCTATTCTTGAAGTTGTACGTGATTGGGGCCATATTATTGTCCAGGCATTCGGTAACAAGCCTGAGTTCGTGCTGAGCTTTATTCGCCACGTAGGACGTGTTTGACGAACCCGAGCCGTACTAGAGTTGTCGGCAGTGGTTTGGCCACGCGAAGTGTTTACGCACTTTATGTCGTTTAACTCAACGTGCGCTCGTGCTAGTCGAGCTCGTCAAGTAACCCGATTGACCCAATATATGTTCACCATGTATGGACGCTTCTGTTTGAATCTAGGGTACCAAACTTACCAGTGCAATCTCGTTAACCTTGGTACCTTCATCCGCTAAGACTCATGAGCCGGGCATGATGGTATGGGACATTATGGTCGAACTGTCGGCCTACGCTGGGGCGACGAGCCTCCCCGTAGTGACCAGTGAGCAACCTAGACTCGTGAGCCGATTATGGTGATATGGGACACTATATTCGTGTTGTCGGCCTACATTGATTGGTGACGAACCCTTTGTAGTGACCTCGAGTATACTCTGAGTCTGCGTTGAGGCGACGAGTATTTCCGTAGCATTAGAGTATAACTAGGCTTACAATGATCAGTTGTCGCGTCCTGTGCGTGTGATGTGTTTCCCGCAGAAGCAACACTGATTTGGTGACAAGCCCTTTTATGGCGACTTAGAACCACAACATCGTATGAGATTCTCTAGGACTGACGACCATAGAATGGATCATCGTTTGGGTATTGATACAAGGGAGGTACCTTAGCTTTCCAATCCTGCTACATGAAAAGGACTAATAATAACTTGGTGATCATGTTCATATCATCGCACTGCATGTGCCGACGATGAAGTGCACAGGGGGTTGGAAGCATGCCACAAACGTAAGATGGTGTCGCACGAGTGTAGGCGAGGGCATGCATTCATGAAACATCTCATCCCTGCATTAACAAGAGTATTTAGGAATGGTTGATATGTTTGCTTTATCATTACTGCTTGACTGAATTGTTAACATGTTAATCTTTACTCTATGATTCCACTGAGTTGATCACTTACTCCCACGTTACGGGACGGTGTTTGCAACACCAATTAGTCCCTGTTTTAGTTTTCAGATGGTGGAGACGCGAGGCAGAGCCGGTCTTTTATGCCGATGAGGAGGGTTTCTCCTATATGCAGTTCTCAGGCGGGTTCATGTGAACAATGCTCTGATTGACGGGGATTCAGGGCTATGTTGGTAGTGATTTATCACTTTTTGATATATGTATTTTGAGACACGACTTGTAATTATGACCTGGCAGAGCATACATATCTTGGGGACTTATGTTGATTTATATATGTATTTCAGTCTTCAGCTCGTGTTTTCAGATTGTCCCTGAATTATGTTTTGCTATTTTGACTTAATCCACTTCATGTCTTATGCACTAATACAGCCGACATTCATCCATCATTGAAAATGTTGCATAAGTGATGTTCTGGAACTCGGGAGTAGAGTTTATGCTTGACCCTCGATTTTCAAGGCGTTACAAGATGGTATCAGAGCATGATTTGGATTAAACTGGACCTGGGTTATGGTCACACGACGCACTCTGACACACTCTGACTTAGGAAGAGGTGATGGAATCTAGAAACCATATTAGAATCCCAAGTTTCGCTGACAAGCGAGATTGAATACTGTAATTTAGTCCGCATCGTATCTTCGATCACATGGATCGACTTAGGTCACCCCTAGGCCGTCAGTCGATGGTTTGAGTCATTAGTTGACGAATTCCAAACCTGAAATGGATCCAAATGGCACGAATATGGGCACGTACTCAATCCTAAAGTCAAACATTCCTTGTTAACCCCTTTCCTTCAAAATCTCATATTTCACCACCTTATTTTTCCATTTTTTTTTTTTGGTAATTACGTACATATTAGACACAAATCCATGATGAAGAACAATACTTAAACAAAAATTTTTATAAATAGTAACTATATAAAGAAAATGGGTTTTTGACCCTTAACCTTATGGAATCTCAAGAAATAAATAGGTGATTTGGATAGAGTAACTTCTCCTACCTCAAAATCATATATTGTACATTTAATAACTCATTCCGGTTTGCAAAATACACCCGTTTCAAATATCGGGTAGCGAAACCACATCAAACGGACTCGGGGGCCCGATCGATCCAAATCGGAGGGGTCCAAGGTGGGTCCTGCGCGTATCCGGGGTCCCTCGAGGGGGATAGCATCCCCGGAATGGGGAGACATCCCCAAAGTGTCCAGCGAGTGGGGATGGCATCCCCGCATCGGGGATGCATCCCGAATTGGCCAGCGGGCCTGTCGGACGCGATTGGGCCGGGCGGGCCAACGAGTTTGGGTTGCTGTGGGGCCCACGAAATCAAGTGAGACCTCTTCCATACCCTTTTTAGGTTTTGTTTCTCTCCCCCACACCACTCCAAGCTGTCCAAATCCCCCAAAACATTGCTTTTCTCTCTCAAATCCCCCTCTATTTCACCATTTTCTTCATTTTCTACACCATCTATTCTCTTTCCATCATCCTCTTTAAAGGAAAATGAAAACCTATCCTCTACAACTCTCATTCCTCCTATTCCTTTCACGTTTAGGCACAAAGTTTGTAGCTTTGTGTCTCATCTTTCAAAAAGTCTTCAAATCCAACTTCATTTCTAGGCTATTTGGTTTCCATGGCTCTTTTTGAGCTTGTGGCTTCCATTTTCTCTCTCTCTCCACATTGTTTTCCCTAAGAGAGCTTCTACGGGTGAAGCTGGGCCTAGCCGTCCTAGTCGTTCTAAGAATAAGACAAGTGTCGGGACTAGTGCAAGCGCCGAGCGAAAGTCGAAACGGGATCTCGACCCTCAAATTTCGTTAGAACGGTCTCTACCGACAGGCGAGACCAACACTGTTGCTTAGTCCATAAACAGTGACCATCTAGTGCTGGGATATCTAGAGTTTTGGACCTAGAGCTGGTACTCCTAGAGTTTGAAAGATCGGACAGTATAGAACACCTAATAAATTAATAACGTAAATCCTAAGCCCTCCTTAGCTGGTATGAACATATGTGAAGTGTTCGAGTGCAATTAAATTCAGGTTCGGGCAACTCAAGCCTAATCAGGCAACTTTTGATCCTAAGTGATAAAACAATTCCTTGTATTAGAAATTGTATGAAATCATCTAGCATATAAACATAGACTTTGGATTACAACTAGAGAATTGCTGCTACGCATAAGATATACTAGTTATACTCAGGAATGTAAAGACTAGTTATACTAAGGAATGTAAAAGACTGAATATGTTAAGCAAGTGAAAGATATACTAAATTAGTAGGTTTGATTTGGTTGGAGTAGGACTTCATTCCTTCGTTAGATCCCCTTAATACTTTAAAGGCTCCTTTAATAACTCTTAGGAAGCTTGCTTGACTTAAAGCTAGTAACGTTCAGGGAAAACTTATATATCCCTTAGATTAAACTCTAGGATAAACCAGCACGCCCCTTAAAATTGCCCTCCCAAGGACTCATTACAATCGGGAACGCGGAGTAAATCGGGAATGCGGAGTAAAGGAACTGTATATATAAACGAAGTATTCGCGGTTTGAATCGAATTCTCAATCCTAGTAGTTACCAATGAACTCAATGCTCTAATTAAGCAGAAGATCGGGATCAACTAGGGTTAAGAATTGATACAACAAATTTTCTGTCCTAACTAGGCAGAAGGTTTATGTATCCAGCTCAGACGCACTACACAACTTTTTTCCGTGTTGGCCCGACCATCTACAACCAAAAGTTATTGCTTTGCCTTTGGAAAATGTTAAGGACATATAGCCAATAGAGATTAGACATCTTGCCGCAAGCTCACACCCGTCCCTGAAATCAACCACAACACACATCATTTTTAGCTCCTTTCTATAATTATAGGTACCAATGCCATAGTACGCATCAATAACGAAGGGAGACCAATGTATTGAGAGATTGTTTCCCATTTCATGTCAAGGATAGGTCCTAAATTAAACCTCGTTCCGACATATGGATCGAAACATAGATTATTGAGCCTTGAGAGTAGAAATAATTTTTAAGGGGGGTAGAGCATTATGAGCCCAATCTAGTTAGGTCAGCTAATACAACCATTAGATCAGAGTGGCACAGCGAAAGCGTGGTTAGCTTCTTCCCCACTGGCCCAGTATCGAAGGAAATTGATTTAGGTTATACATAAGGTTAGGTCATTAAATAGGGACTGAATCTTCCTTAGAATGTCAATAGTGAAATTTTTAAATGGGAACAATTAGGGCTTAAGTGTTGAACCTATTCATATTAAATCATAGGCCTAACAATGGGAACCGTTATCAAGACTCCAAATAGATAAGGAAATAAATTGTAGCAAACCATCAGGGTATAAGCAAGAGATAAAGAGTAAAATTTTTAAGGAGGATAGACAAAAATGCGCCAGACTAGTATAGATGTATATACCCCACCACGCATATAAACTTGAAATCAATAAAGTTTAAGCAAAAAGAATAATAGAATCTTTACTCATTACCCTTAGTCAATTTCGGAGATGAAAATTTTTTTAAGGGGGGTAGATTGTAACACCCCGGATTTTTGTCAACCTGGAGTTAGACGTCCTTAGGCAATGGGTCAACCATAACACCTTGGTAACTTCTCATAACTCAATTCCAAAGCCAAAGAAATCGCTTTTCAATTCATTTCATTCAAAGTCTCACAAATCACCCTCCCAAGCTTCCCTTTTCCGAAAATACTTCTCCAATCTCCGCAAAACCCCTCCTCAAACTCCTTCCATTTTCGTGCATCCCCTTTCTACCCATCTCAAAACCCACCTCCCTTGCTAAATTCCCTCCTCTTTCCCTTACATTTGAGCACTCAAATCTCACCTCAAGCAGAAATCACTAAGGGCTAATTCCTTTAGAAATGAAACAAAAATTAACTAGCGCTACACCAGATTACCTGGGAAATTAGCACCAATCACTTTAAATACGATCTGCAAGACCCAAAACCTATGGAATTGTTAACGCTACATTACTTTAAAATCTAAGATCCAACTCTAAACCCAGTTGCTCATGAGAGCACTTTGAAACTTCGTATCGGACCTGGACTACACGTCGAAAGACCGATTGCGATGAACTTAGACAATTATGACCGCTTAGTTGCACTTGACAATCACCTCGAAAATCAAGACCAGACGATGTCCTGAGACCATTTCCTTGAGTCCGGAGTGAAGAGTGTGAGAAAGCGAAGATTTTTAAGAAATTAAATAAAAATTTAAGTAATCTGAGTTGTGTCGCTTGCACATGATTTATAAGCATTCTGACTGTTGGTTTTTGACCCAAATTCACCCTCGGATCAGGAAAGGTGGCCCATACATGTCAAAGTACTTGTGGCCCTGATCGAGTTTCGGTGACCGTTGAACTGAAACTGGTCCGCCACGAACGATCTGGGAACCCGATCGGACTGAAAACTTAACTTGCTTAAGATCCAATACTAGTGAGCTTAAGTCCGACCGCATTTTATAACAGGACCTCCAGAAGTGCTCCGTTGGATCGGAACAGACCCGATTTGGTTATAACCTAAGTATACCTTAGCCGTAGGGGTATTTCCGTCGCTTTTGTGCTTATAAAAAGGCCTTAAACCCTCATTCTCAAATCCCATACGAATTCTAAACCCTAGCCCATCCAAGAGAGAAAAGAGAGAGAAAGTAAGAGAGAACCTGTTGTTCCTTCTTGGGATTCTTCCCAGTTCTTCTACACATCAAATCCATCGTCTCTGAATCGTTAATCCGACGATTCAATTTCCGTTCTTGGGTAAGTTAATCAGACCCTAACCTGTTTCTATCTTCGAATAGTTTAAGTGATGTTTTAGCTAACCTGTTTCATGCCTTAGGTAGCCTATCCGCCGTTGACGAAGACTTATCGTTTGAATCATATCTATTACATGTCTACCGGTTTAAGGTGCGGATTATAGACATATAGGTTATGGTTTTCAAAGCTTTTAATGTCAGATAATGATTTATTATTGACGTGGATGCTATTTCACATGCAAAACGTGTTTGTTTCGCGTTACGAATACGTATGAAATATTTATACCATTATGTATTCTATGTATTTGTTGAAATACCTGTATACGTATAAATTTTGGATCTGTGATTGCCATGATAAATCATTGTTAATACATGCTTGTTATGTATGCGACAACTCCTTAGCAAAAGGATTTGCCTAAATATGCAATATGCCAACATACGTGATGTATGTTGAATAGTATAGTCTAAGTGTTTGTGTAAATGCCTGAATGAGTTAGAAATAGGTAAAGTATAATTTTTTTTAAGGGAATTGAGATATGAATCTCAATCACCTTACTTGTGTGTATGATTTCCTCTATGTTATATTTAGTCTATTTCGTTCATGCTAATTGTGTGTATGATTTCCCTCATGTCATGTGTGTATGATTTCCTCCATGTATAGTATTCATGTTTAAGTTATATTTCATATCATGCTTATATGAATGTGGAAGTTGAATCATATGTCTATTCTTGAAGTTGTACGTGATTGGGGCCATATTATGGTCCAGGCATTCGGTAACAAGCCTGAGTTCGTGCTGAGCTTTATTCGCCACGTAGGACGTGTTTGACGAACCCGAGCCGTACTAGAGTTGTCGGCAGTGGTTTGGCCACGCGAAGTGTTTACGCACTTCATGTCGTTCAACTCAACGTGCGCTCGTGCTAGTCGAGCTCGTCAAGCAACCCGATTGACCCGATATATGTTCACCATGTATGGACGATTCTGTTTGAATCTATGGTACCAAACTTACCAGTGCAATCCCGTTAACCTTGGTACCTTCATCCGCTAAAACTCATGAGCCGGGCATGGTGGTATGGGACACCGTGGTCGAGCTGTCGGCCTACGTTGGGGCGACGAGCCTCCCCGTAGTGACCAGTGAGCAAGCTAGACTCGTGAGCCGATTATGGTGGTATGGGACACTATATTCATGTTGTCAGCCTACATTGATTGGTGACGAGCCCTTTGTAGTGACCTCGAGCATACTCTGAGTCCGCGTTGAGGTGACGAGTCTTTCCATAGCATTAGAGTATAACTAGGCCTACACTGATCAGTTGTCGCGTCCTGTGCGTGTGATGTGTTTTCCGCAGGAGCAACATTGATTTGGTGACAAGCCCTTTTGTGGCGACCTAGAACCGCAACATTGTATGAGATTCTCTAAGACTGACGACCCTAAAATGGATCATCGTTTGGGTATTGATACAAGGGAGGTACCTTAGATTCCTAATCCTGCTGTATGAAAAGGACTAATAATAACTTGGTAATCATGTTCATATCATCACACTGCATGTGCCGACGATGAAGTGCACAGAGGGCTGGAAGCATGCCGCGAACGTAAGATGGTGTCGCACGAGGGAGTGTAGGTGAGGGCATGCATTCATTAAACATCTCATCCCTGTATTAATAAGAGTATTTAGGAATGGTTGATATGTTTGTTTTGCCATTACTGTTTGACTGAATTGATGACATGTTAATCTTTACTCTATGATTCCATTGAGTTGATCACTCACTCCCACGTTACGGGACAGTGTTTGCAACACCAACCAGTCTCTGTTTTAGTTTCAGATGGTGGCGATGCTTGCAAGGCAGAGTCGGTCTTTTATGCCGATGAGGAGGGTTTCTCCTATATGCAGTTCTCAGGCAGGTTCATGTGAACAATGCTCTGATTGACGGGGATTCAGGGCTATGTTGGTAGTGATTTATCACTTTTTGATATATGTATTTTAAGACACGACTTGTAATTATGACCTGGCAGAGCATACATATCTTGGGGACTTATGTTGATTTATATATGTATTTCAGTCTTCAGCTCGTGTTTTCAGACTGTCCCTGAATTATGTTTTGCTGTTTTGGCTTAATCCACTTCATGTTTTATGCACTAATACAGCCGACATTCATCCATCTTTGAAAATGTTGCATAAGTGATGTTCTGGAACTCGGGAGTGGAGTTTACGCTTGACCCCCGATTTTCAGGGCGTTACAGGACATCAGTTAGTTGTTCTCTAGAGAGAACGAAAGGAGTAGCAATCTCTTTGTTAGCCACCTACTCCCAAATAAAGTGACAATCAATTTCAATGTGTTTCATACGCTCATGAAATACTAGGTTGTTGGCAATGTGGAAGGCAGCTTGATTATCACAATGCAAAGGAATGGGGTGGGAAGGACCATAGCCAAGTTCCTACAAGAGGGTGTGAAGCCAAATATGTTCACGTGGCAAGAGCCATCGCCCTGTACTTAGCTTTGACAGACGATCAAGAAACTACTGATTGCTTCTTGCTCTTCCAAGTGACAAGATTGCCACCTACGAACATACAATACCCAGAAGTGGACCGTCGATCATGTAAACTGCCAGCACATTCAGCATTGGAGTAACCTAAAAGATGAAGATGACCATGTTGCTGAAAAAGCAGACCATTCCTAGGAGCATACTTGAGATACTAAAGAATCCGATACACGGATATTAGATGCGTTGTATAAGGGGTATGCATGAATTGACTAACAACCCCCACAACATAAGAGAGATCTGACCAGGTAATAGTAAGATAAATAAGCCGACCAACCAATCAATGGTACATCTCAGGATCAGAGAAAGAAGCACCATCGTTAGCGACAAGTTACATAGTAGCATCCCTAGGCGTTGCGACAAGCAGTGTTTCAAATATCGATGATATCGGCCGATATATCCCACGATATATCTTGTATCCCACCTGTGCAATACGAAACACACAAGTAGTGAGATATATCTCACATGTTCGATTCGGTGAGCATTTTTTAATTTTCGATTCCTTTTTTTTTTCTCCTATAAATCATGTTAAATCAATGTCTAATTGTTACAAAACATGAAAAATCATGGATTGGGAGCTTCGATTTCGAGATTTGGAGGAGAAGGACAGAGTTGCAGAAAACTCAAAAAAAAAAAAAAAAAAATTCAAAAATTTCCCAATTTCTTGCAAATCGGTCTCAATCTTTGTGTCCAAACATAAAATCAAACATGTATGTAACCTAATCTAGTGATTCTTCTTTTGCTTTTGAATGTATTTGTTGTGTTTCCACATATCTTCTTGCATTTATAAATTATATGAATATACTTGCATCAATTCAGTTAGACAACGCATAGATTAGGACCACATGCAAAGAAAGCCTATTATGTGCACTAGTTTTTTATAATGTTTTGATTTGTGTGTATTGATGTCTTTTTTAACAATCACTGAAATTTCATTAACAATTCGACCAATTTCTAATGTTTCCCCATGTTTCCAACAACAACGATACATTACGCGATACAACCGATATATATCCCATGCGATAACCGATACGTATCCATATACCAAGGGTGAGATACGTAATGCGATACCGATATTTCGAACACTGGCGGCAGGTTTGCAGCCTAGTATACTAGTCTTTGAAAGCAAGTAAAGAGCATATTTTCTTTGAGAGAGAACCACTCTCGATTTCGATCAAGCAACTTCAATTCCTAAGAAGTACCAAAGGGTCCCTAAGTCCTTGATATCGAATCGGGTTTTGAGAAAAGATTTAATAACAACCATTCCTTCAATGTCATCTTCAGATAATACAATATCATCCACGTAGACAATCAAGACCATAAATCTTGTGGGTCAATGACAAATAAAAAGGGAGTGACTGGCCTAGTTGTGGAAAAATCCAAAGTCCATAAGAGCACGACTGAACTTATCAAACTAGGCACGAGGAGATTGTTTGCGACCATAAATAGAATTTTGTAGTCGATATACAAGGGGAGAATCGTGAGGATCATGAGGCATGGAAAAACTGGGAGGTTGATCCATATAGACCTCATCAAGATCACATGAAAGAAGGCATTCTTCACATCTAGTTGGAATAAGGGTCATGACAGATTCACTGCTATAGAGATAAGTATATGAATGGAGTTAAGCTTGGCTACTGGAAAGAATGTCTTAAAGCAGTCCACACCATATGTCTAAATAAAGCCCTTTGCAACAAGATGCTCCTTATATCGTTCAACAGAACCATTAGGGCGAAACTTGGAGGTGTATACCCATCAGCATCCAACAGTTCTTTTGCCCTCAGGTAAGGGAACCAACTCCCAAGTTTTGTTCCTTTTAAGGACTTGCATCTCTTCCATCATAGCCTTAGTCCAGTTAGGGCTATGCAAGGCATCCTTGAGATTATGCGGGATGGTAGAGGAAGATATGGAAGTGGCAAAAGACTGGAGGGAAGGTGAAAGATGATGGTAGGAAACAAAATTAGTAATGTGATGCTTTGTGCATGAGCAAGAAGATTTACACAAAGCAAACGGATGGTCACCATGAAGTTGAGATGAAGGGATTATACTTGAACCATTAGGAGGAGCAAATGAAGTGGTAGGTTGATGATCTGTAGAAGGTTTAGCTCGCTGATGATAACAAGTATAGGCTTCGAAGCAAGCAAGGAAAGAATTGCATCATCATCGAGACATATAGCTAGGAGAGGAGTGGAGTTTGAATTAGAGTGTAAAAGCTCACCCTAACTAGGAGGCAAATGATGCATAGATCTCCCTTCAGGAAAAAAGTATGAAATTTCTTTAAAAATGGTGACATCCGCGAACACAAACCTCTTATGGGTCAATGGATCATAGCACTTGCACCCTTTCTAAGACTTGAAATAACCTAAAAATACACACTTTATGGCCCGAGGACGCAACTTGTCATCACTCCCATCTAGGAGCTGAACAAAACATGTGGACCCAAATACTTTAGGGAGTAAGGGAAAAGGTTTGTCCCATGTATACAAAAGTTCAAATGAAGATTTGTGAGATAGTACTCAAGACTGAATACGATTAATCAAGAAGACAACAGTAAGGCATCACCCCATAACCATTTTGGAAGATTCATACCGGGAAGGAGAGCCCGAGTGACTTCAAGGAGAAGACAGTTCTTTCGCTCAACTACCATATTTTGTTGAGTTCTTCGAGGACATAATGTGCGGGATAAGATACCCTGCTCTTGCAAGAAGGACAAAAGAACATTCGACATATATTCACCCCCATTATCAGAATGCAAAAATTTGATGGGGCATTGAAATTGGTTAGTCACTATTTCATTGTAGAAAAGTTTGAACATATCAAAAACTTCATTCTTGGATTTTAAAAGATAAACCCAAGTCATCCTAGTGCAATCATCAATAAACGTAACAAAGTATCAATATCCAAAAAGAGAGGTGACAGGAGCGGGTCCCCAAACGTCTGAGTGAACCAACTCAAAGGGGGATGGGTTTCCCCTCAGATACATTAGGAGGAAACAGCTTGGTGATGCTTAGAGAACTCACAAGTTTCACATGCGAAAGGTTTGATACAGATATGGAGGGGAATAAAAGTTTGAGCCTAGACAATGATGGATGCCCTAAACGGCAATGCCATCGGGACACAGACTCCTTATCCAAGGACAAAGCACTGGAAGCTATGGCAGGTGCATCATCAAGGAAATAAATTTCTCCACGTTCATGCCCCCCACCAATCATCCGCTTCATTTGGAGTACCTGAAAAACACAATAAGACAGAAAGAAAGTCACCGAGCAATTCAAAATTTTTGTAAGATAGCGTGCGGAAAATATATTTAAGGGGAAGTTGGGAACATGCAAGACTAATTATAAATGCATAATAGGAGAGATGGTGATGGGACCTGATCTAGATACAAAGGTTTGGCTTCCATCAACAAGTGTAACAAAATGTGATCGAGTAGAGGGAAAATAGGAGCCACATAGATGAGTCTTACTGGTCATGTGGGAGGTGGCTCCGGAGTCAATGACCCAAGAGGAAGGAGAGGCTACATGAAGTGTGGTACTTGATTGGGCTATGGAGGCTCTGGAAGTGTCAAAAGAATGGTTGGTGCCCCCACAACAAATGAAATAACAAGGTCCACCATGACCACGTCCACCACAGCCACGTCCGCCATGATTAACATAATGGCCTCTGCCCCTAGTGTTTGATCCAGAATCTCGTCCCCATCCTTGAGTATTCCATGTAGGAACTCGAGAGTCATGGCTAAATGAAGACCAGTCCTCAACAACATACGCAGATCGATCAGATGCTGAAGACATCTTGTCCTCCATGCGGGTCCACATATAAGAACCTAAGACAAAAGCAACTCAAGAGGAAGGCCACAAGGTAGAGACAATCACTGGATTGAAGAAAAGCAACGCCAGATGGGGGGCCAAGGGCCCAGAAGCAATAAAGAGGAAGCTATTTAGCAACCAAAATCACAACAGACTCTAACTTAGTCCAAATATCACCTCACGCATGAAGTTCAGCAAGTAGCACATAAACAGAGATCCAGTGTATAGCCAAGCCCCCGAAGACTAAAAAACAGCACCCTGTTTGGCATTATTGCACCCCCAAATCCCTTCCTTTCTCAGAAATACCACCATTAGGAGTTAAACATAGCCAATCCGAACCAGAATCCAAGAAAACAACTACCAATTTAGGAGAAATCGAATTTTTTTTCGAAATTATGGGCTTTTCTATCGAAGAAGAAAAACAAATAAAACATACCTTAAACATGCTCTAAAAATCCCAGAAAAATCACCATAATTCCTTTAAATTCAAGATTTATCAAACCATGTTCTCCCCGATCAAAAAAGAAGCTGGACGAATCGTATAACAACCGACGTTAGCAAAATCCTGTAGATCAACGTAGACTTACGAGGCTCTGACACCAAGTAGGTTGGTGCAGTTTGGAAGGAAGAAGAAATGAAAAAAAGGGAAAAGAGTTAGGAAAGAGGGACAATCGTGTGCAGGGTTTAAAGCCCTAACACACTCTTCTGTAATATTAAAAAAGAGTTTTACTACATATTCCTAAGGAACACAGGGATGAGTGCCCACTCACACTAATAAAATACATTACACTACACTCCCTATAGAGATTACCAGTTTGAAGAATATCATAAAAAGGTTGGAGCTAGACATTAGTCGACATGTTGATGCTATTAATGAAGTTAACCATTATTTACAAATATGTATTTTGAAATGCATTACGTATGTCACATATGTAGATTGAGTGGTAGAGGCTAAGACTTGTGGTACTCATTATTAGCTACCCTTTCACAGATAAAGATGTATGAACTAGCAATGGGTAGCTTTGGAGATCCACTTGCATGAGTTGCAATACAAAGAACAAATCTAGGCAAGTGTATAAAGTATAAAATATAAACTATATATATATATATATATATATATATATATATATATATATATATATATATATATATATATATATATATATATATATATATATATATAGATTCTTTGTTATTTATGCAGCTCAACAGTGGGTCAATTATAGAGAAAGTGCACCTATTTTGCAAAATATTGTAATAAGAATTTGTAGAACTTTTGCCTCATCTATCAGTTGTGAAAGAAATTGGAGAACTTTTGCCCACATCCACACTAAGCAGCAAAATTGATTGAAAGGTGCAAAGAAATGTATTTATCCATTACAATGAAAGGTTGCATTTGAAAAACACGGAGAAATCAAGAGGGCAAGCTGACAACCAAGCGCAATATTGTCCAATAAAGTTGGACTATTTTTGTTGAAGATGACTTGAACAAAGGGAGAAAGATAAAGACGCAGCCAAAAGTGAAGAACTTGAATACTCAAAACTTGTTACAGAAATTGCCCAGAGCCATGATCCAGAGTAGATTATTTAAGAAGATGACGAAGGTGAACGTAGTAGCAGTGTGATTCATACTAATAGCCATATCAGTGCCAATGATGGTGATAATGCACCTTCTGCTCGTGTTGCTCAACACACCATACAACTGTCTATAGATCATAGGGTTAATGAGCACTGACATGGTACACACGGCCAGACTTGTGAGTTTATCGAGTCACGATATAGCCAGCCAGGGGGGAGGAGCATGGAGAGGCTAGCACCAATGGCACTCATGGAGCACCGAGACATCAGGAGGCTTACGGATATCATGGATATGTGATGGGGACATCATGCGCACGTGCGCCACCCCCTATGCACGTACGGAATGAGAGGGAGGGCCACATTGTCGATTTGGCTCGATGACGACGTCCAGGGAAGGCCTCATAGTTAGACGACGGAGTTTTGGTTCATAAGAGTGGGCCTAATAATCAAGTAAAGCCCATAATGGGATCTCATGATCGGGGCCCACTAGTCGGATTGATTTCATATTTTAGGTTTTGATTATTTATGTTATTTAGAATATCATGAACGCATTAGATTTCTTTGATTAGTTGTTATTTTGGTTTACTTCATCGCCAAGTAATAAGTTGTGCACATGGCGCGAGTTTTGGGGTATAAAGTTTTTTTATAAATAGGCACCCCCTGTAGTTCTTTTAATTCATTGAATTTTAAGTTTTTTTTCTACTCTCTGAATTTTTGAGTTGTGGAAAAATTCAAGTGGGTGCGAAGCCCTCCATTTTCGAAGGGCTAGCTACCATGATGCGAAGCCACATCCGCATCCACCCCTAGCCTCTTTCATCCATATACCTCACCTTCTACAGCCATTCTCGCCTCGAATCCATCAGTTTTTGCACCAGTTCTTCTCCCTGCAGCTAGTTTCCAGAATCTAGCCCTGCAGGAGGGTTGAAACTTTGGTAGAGGACCGTACACAGTCCGTAACTTGGATCACCCTAAAACTTTAGAGGTTTGGAGCCCACCCCTGGCCGACGAAGGCCAAGGAATATGTTGATAGGTGTGGGACCCACTTGCACGTGCGGCCATGCTAGTGCGCACGTGTGTCAGGCCCTGGCCCGCTGTCCGCTCACTGGAATTGTCTCCCAATTCATGTTTTCTCTTGTTTTCCCATTTTCATATATATTTTCATAAACCCTAACCCTAAATTGCATTATCCTTAATTTATTTGCCTTTTTTTCACCCTAGGGTTCCTTGAGTTGAAATTAGTGAATCCCTTGGATTAGGGACTGATTACTGTGCATGTGTGGATGATTATTTCTTATCTTTAAGTATCATTTGGTTCATAATTTTTATTGATCCAACCCTAACATGTGTAGGCCTGGATCCACATAGATTCTCCTTAATTGAATGGTTTGGACTTTCATGCGGGATAGGGAATTTGTGTAATTGTTTCTGAACTAACATGATCTTAAGCCTGAAATCTCGCACATCATATTTGAATTTTATGTCCTGCATCAAATTTGGTATCAAAGCTTAAGGTTCTTATAGGGGAATACATTACATGTTAAGGTTAGTTTGTTTGAGTCCTTCATGCATCCAGTTCATCACATATAGCTATTAGAAGTCCGTAGTCCCCGATATTAGTTGCTGAAATTTCTGTTAGCAGGAAGTTAGCAATTCACATTGCTGTAACTTTCTGTTATTACCTTATTTCGACAACTATGTTGCTGGATTTTAGTAGCACTGTGTAGTTTCCCTCATATACAGTCTCATAGGATCATTTAGTCCTATTTAGTTACATATAGTCATCATAGAAAGTTCTTAGGTAGTGTTAGCAAGTGTATGCCCACACGTACGGGTCATGGTTTTGGCTTGCACCCTACACTAAACATGTAGCAACTGCTAAAGTCATTAAACAAACTGTCCCAGCAGATCGAGTCTTTGGGTAAGCGCTGGGAATAACGTATAGACCAACGCTTTGATCAATTTGATGCGCGCATTACCCAACTAAAGGCCTCTGCCAGGACAAAACCCATCATTAGGGTGGATGTCTAATCTTAGACAAGTGGCCAGAAGGTTAGACCAATGAATGGAGTTGGTCAAGGAATTGGTTATGAGCATGCACCCGTGCACCCACCCCATGAGGGACATTAAGACCACTATTTAGAGGGGTACAACATGTGCGACGTTGTGGCTAGAGAGAGTGCACCAGAGGCTAGTGTAGATTTACCCACTGAGGCCATTCCAGTAGTGGATGAGTTTCGTGATGTCTGTCTTGATGATCTACAGGATGAGTCTCCCCCTAGGAGGGAGTTAGAGCACACCAGAACATGAGACACTTTAATACCTACAGTCGAGTTTGCGTTTAATAGTTCTGTCGATAAGTCCACATGTCTCAGTCCTTATGAAGTCGTTACTGGTTATAAACCTGAGAAACCTATTGATCTTGTCCCTATGTAACTGTCCCATAGGCCGTTAGAGCCTACAAAGTCTTTTGTGCATCACGTTCATACATGGCATCAAAAAATCAGGCAGAAGATCACTATTAGTAATGAATATTACAAATTTTCTGCAGACCAACATAAATGTTTCAAGGAATTCAATGTAAGGGACTCTATGATGGTCCGCATCAGGCCCGAGCGGTATCCTCCAAGGACCGTTCGTAAGTTACATGCACGTACCGCTAGACCCTTCAAAATTATAAAACAAAACAGTCTCAATGTGTATGTGGAAAATCTTTCACCCTCCATGGGAATTAGTTCCACATTCAATGTGGAGGATCTGGTTGCATTTTAAGGGGCCATTGATGCATTGTCCAGCCTTTCGCCTAACCATCCTGATTCCCCAGACATTTTCCTTGATCCATGACCCCCTCCCGACCTATCTTCCTAGCCTCTACCTCCCATACCTATCCTTCCTAACCCATTTTTCCAACCTCTACGTCCCATACCTACCCGGCCCGACCCGACCCATTTTCCCAGCCTCTACCTCCCATACCTACTCTTCCCAACCTTTCTTCGCAGCCGCTACCTCTCATACCTAGCCTTCGGACACCCAGAGAGGAAATAGAGGATATCCTGGACCATCAGATAGTTTCAACGTTGGACGACAGGCTTCAGAAGTATATAGTTAAATGGAAGTCACGCCCAGCTTCAAAAGCACGTGGCTCACTGAGGAGGAGCTTTAGAGACTTGATCCTGACATCCTGTAGCGGTTTAGAAGTTTTATTTGCAAGTGGCGAAATCTTCGCAGTCGGGGAGAATTAATGGGGACATCACGCGCGCAGCACACCGCCTCGTATGCACGTACGAAAGGAGAGGGAGGGCCCCACCGTTGATTTGGCTAGATGACGACGTCCAGGGAGAGCCTCCTAGTTAGAAGACAGGATTTTAGTTCATTAGAGTGGGCCCGATAATCAAGTAAAGCCCATCATAGGATCTCATGATCGATGCCCACTAGTCGGATTGATTTCATATTTTAGGTTTTAATTATTTATGTTATTTAGAATATTATGAACACTTTAGATTTTTTTGATTAGTTTTTATTTTGGTTTACTTAATCGCTAAGTAATAGGTTGTGCACATGGCGTGAGTTTTGGGGTATAGAGTTTTCTTATAAATAGGCACTCTTTGTAGTTCTTTTAATTCATTGAAATTTAATAAAAATTCCTGCAAGTTTTTTTCTACTCTTTGAGTTTCTGAGTTGTGAAAAATTTCAAGTGGGTTGGAAGCCCTCCCTTTTCGAAGGGCTAACTATTGTGGTGCGAAGCCACGTCTATCCCCATCCGCCCATACCCTCTTCCATCCATATATCTCACCTTTTTACAGTCATCCTCGGCTTGAATCCATAAGTTTTTGCACCAGTTCTTCTCCCTACAGCCAGTTTCAAGAATCTGGCTCTGTAGGAGGGCTGAAACTTCGGCGGAGCACCGCACACAGCCTGTAGCTTGGATCGCCTTGAAACTTTGCGGGTTTGGAGCCCACCCCTGGCCAACCAAGGCCAAGGAATCGGTTTCCGGGTGTGGGACCTACTCGCACGTGCAGCTAGGCTAGTGCGCACGTGCGCTAGGCCCTGGCCCGCTGTTCGCTCGCAGGAATTCTCCCGGTTTAGGTTTTCTCTTATTTTCCCCTTTTCATAACTATTTTCATAAACCCTAATCCTAGATTGCATGACCCTTAATTTATTTGCCTTTTTTTTCACCCTACGGTTCCTTGAGTTAAAATTAGTGAATCCCTTGGATTAGGGATTGATTACTGTGCATATGTGGATGATTATTTCTTATCTTTAAGTATCGTTTGGTTCATAATTTTTATTGATCCAGCCCTAACATGTGTAGGCTTGGACCTGCATAGATTCCCCTTAATTGAAAGGTTTGGACTTTCATGTGGTATATGAAATTTCTGTAATTGTTTTTGAACTAACATGATCTTAAGCCTGAAATCTCGCACATCATATTTGAATTTCATGTCCAACATCAATATGGTTACGAATACACAGAGTCGGTTGTGCCACTTTCGTGTTGGAGCGATCCTCCTGATTAGCAGTATGGATATGGATATCTGGATCAAAATTCAAATTATTCGTCATCAATATCACAGTCTTAGTAGTATGAGTAGCAGTATGGCTATTCGTCTAGCGCTGGTGGATTTCCTTACTCAGGATCAAGGTCGGTTCCTAGTTAAGATCAGTTTTCCTCAGGTTTCGTTAACCTACTCTTTCCATCAGCCGAGGACCTAACCCATCGATTTGGGGCTTGAGCTATGAGATAAAAGGGAGTAAATCGTCATGCTCTAACAGTTCGAGCTTTTAGAGCAAGTCGTTAATTGTCCTGCATCAAATTGGTATCAGAGCGGGACGTCTTGTGTTCGAGACTCCTCACCGGGAGTGATTAATGTGAGGGCATTTTTACACCGGGCTTGAGTGGTGTGGGTTGTGGGATGCAGGGGCACACTTAGGGTGGGTAGCCCACGTAACCCATGGATTTGGTGCTTGAGTGAGGCGGAGCCCATGGATTTGGAGCTCACGAGGAGGGTTCGGCCAAGGACCTAACCTATGGATTTGGGGCCTGGGCTATATGAGATTAAGAGATTAATTCACCATGCTCTAACAGTTCGAGCTTTTAGAGCAAGTGGTTAATTGTCCTGCATCACTTGGCTTGCTAGGCCTTAGTGACTGCTTTAAAGGAAGGCTTCATCTTTGAAGCCATAAGCATTATTACTCGAATGGTGAAGGATTGCTTTGCGCCTGTTAATTAGAAGGTGCCAAGTAGAGAGTGAAAATCGATTGAACAAATGATTGGAGGCGGCATACTATTATAGCCGACCGTCGAAAGTTGAAGTGTCATCGGGTGCTAAGCACCTGCCTAATGCTTAACGTTCCTAACGACACTGAGCGACTTTCATCTGCGTCGCATGGTTAGGGGGCGTATGTTGACATGGAGTTTGCCACTCCCCTAAACATGCCTCCATGCATCGAATGGCACCCTAGCACATATTTGGCCCCACTCCAGATGACTAGTGCCTAAAATCCTCCTAGGAGCCCACTCTATAGAAACCTCTTTCAACAAAGTCTCTACATCAAGTGTAGAGCACCTAGAGCCTAGACTACCGAGGCACAAGCACTAACGCTTGAGCTCTACAATAGACGCTAGACATTAGGCCTTGCAGGGGAAGCTATGGTGCTCGGTGCTAGGCTTCCAAGGTGCAAGGCTCTACACCCAGGCACGGACCTATTACATTAGGCCTTCTAGGGGAAGCCATGGTGCTAGGTGCTAGGCTTCCAAGGTGTAGAGCTCTACGCCTAGGCATAGACCTATTACAACATCTAAGCCTGGCGCAGAGCACTTTCCCTAAGGCCATTGTTTGAAGATAATAGGCGCAACGAGACCAGCCTCTCACCTAGCCTGATTCTTTGCTCCCATCCGCAAACCAATTGTAGCATTGTGCTAGGTGCAAAGGATCCTGTCACCAAATGGTAAGTCTTAGCATCCCGCTTTCTTCATCATCTCTGGCACGTGAGACCCACGGCAATGCTGTAATGAAGTATACTTGTGTATGCTAAGGCTACCCTGAGTTTTCCAAGCTTGATCGATGTTCTAAACACTCTAAAGATGAATGACCATACATGGGGTCCCTTTTATGCTATTTTGTACATGCAACAGAGTAGTTCCTCTGGATTTTACCTTTGCATCAAGGGTCTTTCCCAGGGATTATAATTAAGGGTTTGTGCCAGACCACAACCTAGAATGTATCTTATTCCCGAATTAATGAAAGCCTCTCAACATGGCATGTTTTTTGTGCATATCCTTGCAATAGAGTAATTAATCATTAATATCAATCTAGTATCAAAATCCCAATGAATAAAAGACACTTCTGTTATGAACACAAGGCCCCTCCTTCCAAACCATACTTGTGAAGTGGTAACCCTTCTCTTAATGCTATGATCCTCCTCCCCAGACCTTCATAATCATTTACTTCATAGAGCCACATTCGTGGACTAAAGGCTCCTAATCCCTGATCTGCCAAACTCCTTCAGCTTGCATACCTCATCCTAGCCAATGATTTAAATATTGACACTATCGGCCGGTAGTGGCATTGCACATAGGCAATATGAAACAGGGCTTAAGTTCACAAACTTCCTCGTATCGTGCGATATTTCTGAAAATATCTCAATGCATTGGTATATTAACGATACATTTTGCCGTTATAAGTTACTCCGTATCATTGACACGCTCAATAAGTATTGAGGAAACCTCAAGTGCTTCAGTCCCGTTGCGAAAATATTGAAAATTTTGCAAAAATCTCCAAAATCCCCTTTTTTCTGATTTGTTTTGCTTTGATTACCTTCCTATGGGGATTTCGACCACTAGTTTTCATTTGTTTGGAGAGAAAATGGGATTTGCGTGCAGAAATCAAAATTAGAGAGCGTGTGATATTGAAAACCAAATCAGTGAGTTTTTGCAAATTTGAACAGTTTTTTCTTGTTTATGCCTAATATTTATGTATTTATAAGTGTATGTTGATCTTAACATTAGCCACGCTTATTTATTTTCAGGATAAATTTATTTTTAATTTTTTTAAAAATAATTTGAAAATATACTTTTAAATAAATGCATTCTACATTATAAGACAGTGCCGGTATTTAGTACATTGAATATGTTAATAAATGATATGAATTATAGAAAATACTAGTGATTGCATTATTTATTATTTTAAATAAATAATTGAAGGCACAGGTATATTGAGGGCTCGATGCAAGTATACTTTTACTTCTTTTCTAGCTTCTAAATGTATTAGTTGTGTTTTTCATACATCTTATATGATTTTGAATATAGTCGCATCACTTCTATCAAATAAGTGGATAGCTTAGGACATTATATAAAGGAAACTTATTGTGTGCGCTTTTTTTTTTTTGGTGATCATTTAAGTTCTAAGTGTGTAATGATTTACTTTTTCACGTTCCCTAAAGTTTCATTGAAAAATTCGGCCATTGTCCCAATGTTTCCCCAAAAACAGCAATGCATTACGTGATACAAGCAATATTTCCCTTATGATATTGACATGTCTCCGTATCCCAACGGTGCGATACACGCATTGGTGTTGATACTAAAATCATTGCTCCTAGCTAACAAAATGGAATTTCTTTTTATTTTTAGCACTGCACCAAAGGAAATCCCCTTGTATCCTCCTACTAATGCACTATAAGCATTGTACAAGGGCATATTAGCTAGAGTGGACTTAATCAAAGTAATCCGCCCTCCAAGGGAAAGTGGCTTTTCCAACATAATAGTTTCCTCTCCATATTCCCCATAGATGCTTAGTCGGCTAGCCAGTGCACACAAGCATACCACGGTATGTGAATGGAAGCTTCACTGGTCCACATCCTAAAATGATAGCCAGGGCAACAACCCTGGCTGTAGACAACTCGACTCCAAACAGCTCATGCTTTTAGAGGTCAAGCTTATGCTCAGACACTACCTCAAAGTATCATATAACTTTTCGAAGCTTCTCCACTCGAGTTTAATTCACGTTGTAGAAGAGCATCATCAGTGAAGTTGACATTTTCCAGGGAAAAGTGTTGATTAAGTCATGATCGCTTGTCCTTCCAAGCATTTTTGCTGAAGACCACAAACAGGAACAAGGACAGGTGGGGTTTCCTTGTCTTTAGACCACAGCTACCCCTAAGAAAAGCCTTGAAGGGAACCATCAACAAAGACATAAAAATGGGTTGAGTTCATACACTCTTGCATCCAACTTCTCCACCTAGAACCAAATCCTAATAGGTTGAACATATATAAAGTAAAATTCCAGTCAGCATAATCATAAGCCTTTTGTCAACCCCAACTAGTTGGGATTAGAGTTAGATGATGATGATTAGCATAAGCCTTCTCAATGTCAAGCTTGCATATGATACCTGCTTTGTCAGATCTATGACTGGCATTGATGCAAACATGCACAATGAGATCCCATCCAGATTGTCTTTCAAACACAAAAGCACTTTGCACCTTCAAAATAATTCCCCGAGGACCTTATGAAGCCTAGACACAAGGATTCCCATTAGAATCTTGTATGGGGCTGAATGAGGCTAATATGCCGAAGTCTTTTAATCACTTCGCCCTTTCCTACTCAGGGAATAAAGCAATGAAGGAGGCACCAACATCCTTAATCTTCTTCTCTCGAAGAACTCCTCAAAGGACATGATGTCCTCTCAAGTCAACACCAAGCGAGGCCGAGTCACCTACTTTACAGGAGGTCTGTATCAGACCGGTACCAACCAGAACTGATGCAACTCAGACAATTCCTGACCGTATTGGATGATATTTTAACACATGGAAATCCATGCCATCCCAAAATGACAAGTGGAATTGATAAGCACACATTTCAACAGAATATCCACACAAATATGTATTCAACGTGCCCATAAGAACAAATGTTATTAGATTTCAGAATCCTAACTTCAGTATATGTTACTACATACAAAACAAAATGCCAAACTACCCTATACATACCCATCGCAATTTGCAAGAAACTATAACAGTAAGAATTCACACTGTTTACCAATTTGAAAAGCAATTCCAAGAAAATAGTGAGCATGAGGGAACAAACCGTGGCTTGAGCTCCATAAGTTGCAAATAGACCATAACATTGATCCATGTAAGGATAATTTGCACAAACCTGCAGAGTCATTTGCAGCAGTCAATGATAGTACAAAGACAATTCATTGCCTAAAGACCAAATTAAGGGCACATTAGATGTGCTACCAAATGAATTGCAATAATTAGTTCAATATGGTGAAATGAACAAACAGCAATACCCTTCTTAATTATCAATCGGGTGATTAAGATCCAAATTGCACTCATGCTACTTCAAGTCAGAGTCGAAAGGAAAGTAACTGCAATTTGAGGTTGCTCCCTCATTATGAACACTAAGGACATAACAAGATTGGGTTATTTCCTCTCTGCAAGACTAATTATTGCAATTCAGTTCAGTCCATCCAAACATATCACAAAGTACCAAACGGTCACTGCAAATAAGTTGAATCATTTGCAGGTGAATCAAATCAAGATCTTACAAGAGGCTGACCAAGTCCTAGCTCAAAGCAAGCTTGGTTTTCTGGGGGAGACGACAGAAGAGAGATGGTTGTAGAAAGTTGCCGAGCTTTCTGCCCCTTCCCAGAATCCTTGTTGTTTCCTGAAACAAAAGCTCCCAGATGATCTAGAATATCCAAGTCGCAGCACAGAAATGGAAATATTTATATAAATGATTTGGACATCAGTAAAAGAAGACTGACACAGCCACATTGGTCAACAATGGCATCACGTTTAAACATCAGAAACATTGGTCTTAAACAGACTTCTAGAACCTGTTTGGGGACTTGAAAAGAAATGTAAGGGAACTAGTGCATTCATTGATTCCTTCCTTTCCTGAAAAAAAGATGAAAAGAGGTGTGTTTTCCTCTGTTTGAGAGGAAGCACAACTTCTTGGAAAGCAACGTATATGCTGTTTGGAAAACACTTCCATGGAAAATCTGTAGTGAAAGAAAAGAACATTAGGTGGGATCACTTTCAAGCTTTGGGGGCTTGAACTATGGGCCACCCGACTTATGTCTCAGTAGATAGATGATAAAGATCCACCATCCCCCTTGCCACGTGTCCCACTGTGCATTGGCCCCAATGCTTTGGGAAAGAAGATAGAACTTAATAAATAAATAAATAAATAATCAAGATATGAGGTGAGAAAGTCTTTATAAATTTTTCTTGGAAAATGAGGATTTGTTGAAAAACATTTCCATACCTCTTCTACTCTCCCAAACAAACTACTTCTTGGAAAATATTTTCGTCCCAAATATGAATCCATGCTCCCAAAAAGGTCCTTAACACAAAAACTGCATCAAATCGAGGCAGTGATGATGGGCTCCATATCAATGGCAGTCAGCTAGTCATTACCTCAGGTAGATGGCCTACTAACTTGCATGCTCGCATGCTCTTCAATAGAAAAAGGTGGAGATTCCATTAGGGGTGTCAGATGGTCACATCAGGCTGCAATCTTAATCTCAATACTTGGAGAACAGAAAATGCGATAATTTTGAAAAAAGAAAAAGAATGACTAGACTTGCAGATTTAGGTCTTATAGAACTAGTTGGATGGCATCAAACCACCCAATAACACACTAATCAAATAGAAAGCATCTAGTTGGATGGCATTGAACCACCCAATAACACGCTGATCAAAGAGAAAGCATCTAGTGGGATGGCATTGAACCACCCAATAACACGCTAATCAAATAGAAAGCATCTAGTGGGATGGCATTGAACCACCCAATTACACGCTAATCAAATAGAAAGCATCATACCTTGTATAAACATAGTATTGTACACTGAATAGGTTTTGCAGAAATGCTCCCTATCACTAGTTGGATGGCATTGAACCACCCAATAACACGCTAATCAAATAGAAAGCATCTTGTGGGATGGCATCGAACCACCCAATAGCACGCTAATCAAATAAAAAGTATCATACCTTGTATAAACATAGTACTGTACACTGAATAGGTTTTGCAGAAATGCTCTCTCTCTCTCTCTCTCTCTCTCTCTCTCTCTCTCTCTCTCTCTCTCTCTCTGTGTGTGTGTGTGTGTGTGTGTATTTTTCTTTCAACTATTCATAAAAGAATCTTTACATGTTTATATGCTTTTTTTCTCAAAGCGAAAGAAAGGCTAACCTGATCCTTAGCAATTCATTAGTTCTAATCCTAACCATTTATCTAATCACCATCATCATCTAAGCTTATCCCAACTAATTGGGGTCAGCTACATAAATCCCAACTAATCAAGTTTTTTCTTACAATCTCCACCCATGTCCTTTTGGGCCTTCCTGATGTAGGACAATTAACCACTTGCTCTAAAAGCTCGAACTGTTAGAGTATGGCAAATTAATCTCTTTATCTCATAGCCTAGGCTCTACATCGCATGGGTTAGGACCTCGGCCGAACCCCCCTTGTGGGCACAAAATCACATGGGCCGCCCACCCAGAGTGTGTCCCCGCATCCCACAGGCTACCCTACTCGAGCCTGGTGTGAAATGCACATTAATCACCCCCGGTGAGGAGTCTCGAACACGAGACCTCCTCCGGGGGCCGCACCCACCCCGTGTGTGCCCCTGCATCCCACAGGCGACCCCACTCGAGCCCGGTGTGAAAATGCCCCTGCATTAATCACTCCCAGTGAGGAGTCTCGAACACGAGACCTCCTGCTTTGATACCAATTTGATGCAGGACAATTAACCACTTGCTCTAAAAGCTCGAACTGTTAGAGTATGGCAAATTAATCTCTTTATCTTATAGCCCAGACCCTACATCGCATAGGTTAGGACCTCGGCCGAACCCCCCTCGCGGGCCCCAAATCACACGGGCCGCCCACCCCGAGTGTGTCCCCACATCCCACGGGCTACCCCACCCAAGCCTGGTGTGAAATGCGCATTAATCACCCTTGGTGAGGAGTCTCGAACACGAGACCTCCGTGGGCCGCATCCACCCCGAGTGTGCCCCTACATCCCACAAGCGATCCCACTCGAGCCCAGTGTGAAAATGCGCCCCCCCCCCCCCCCCCCCCCCCCCTCTCCTTTTAGAGCCTTGGTCTTGTACCGACTACTAAAGCATTGTTCTTGGTGTCTGTTGCAAATGACTGAACAATCTAAGTCTAGTTTCCCTCATCTTATTACCTATCAGTGCTTCTCCTAAATTCCTCAAATGCATTCATTTCTAATTCTATCCTTCCTAGTCTTGTCACTCATCCATCTCAACATCCTCATCCCGGTTACACTCAACCTATTAATATGTTGTTCCTTAACTACCCAACATCCTAAACCCATAAAGCGTGGCTGGTCTAATAGTCATCCTATAAGATTACCTTTTTAGTTTGAGTGGTACACGACGATTACATAAAACACCAAACGCACATCTCCATTTCTTCCACCCAGCTTGAATTCTACGGCAACATCCTTCATAGTCTCTCCACTCATGAATTATCAATCCAAGATATCGAAAGTGGTCATTTTGGAAAACTTCTTGGTCAGCAATCTTAACTAATTCCTTGTTCCCACTCCTATTGTTACTAAAATTTGCACTCTATATACTCCATTTTAGTCCTATTAATTTAAAAACCATTAGATTCTAAAGCACCCTTTTATGAATTTAGCTTTGTTTTACACCCTCCCTTGTCTTGTCAATCAAAACTATGTCATATGCAAATAAAATACTCCATGGGATCTCGTCTATAACCAATGTGAAAAGGTATGAGCTCAATAATAAGCCCTGGTGCAAGCCTACAGTAATTGGGAACTCACTTGTCTCTCTACTAGTAATCCTCACAATTGTTACTCCTCTTTCATACATATCCTTAATCATGTTAATATATCCTCTTGAAACTCCTTTCTTTCCCAACACCCACCAGATTAACTCTCAATAAAGACCATGTAGAAATCCTCCTCTCCCTATATTTCTCCATCAATTAGGAAATAACTTCAGTGGCAGACCACCCTGGTTGAAACCGAACTGATTTTCTAATACAGTTGTCTCATGCATAGTGTTTGTGATATCGATACTATCAACCGATACTATCAGTATTGCATGTGAGGGATGCGAAACTACATGAAAGTTTGCAAACTTCCAAGCATCGGTCGATATATTGACAAATATTGCAATGACTTGAAGATACCACGATACAATGCGGTATTTTCAATATATCACAAATATATATTATATGATATCGTTGATCCCATATCGATATCGACGATAATATGGGTTCCAACCCATGACTTAGTGGTAGATGGAGTGTTTTTCAACACTAAGGTCATGGGTTTGAGCCCATGTTAACTTTACCAAAAGAAAAAGAAAAAAAAATAAAAATAGTGATAATGTTGATTCTGACAATCAGATATCACATTTTCTTTTTTTAAAATCCAAAAAGATTAAAAAAATCATACATGTTCTTCTCCTCCTCTCTCCCCTTTTCCCCTACATGGCTGAACTGCACTGGACTTTTCAAAATAAAAAGGCCTGCAAGGTGTCTTTAATACTCCAATGAGGTTATTTAATACTCTGGCTGCTCAAGTGGGTCCTACCATGATGTTTACGTGAAATCTGCCCCAACCACCAAGCGTGTCACCCCATGTTAGGCCCTAAGCCCAAAAATCATCTATGTCTGTGATTCAGGTGGACCACATGAATGTACAGTGTGCATGGCAACGCTCACTCTCCAAATTATTTCCCTTGGTGTGGCCCACCTAAATCACGGATGGGCCTAATTTTTGGGCCCCATGCTTAAATTTTGTTGTGTCATCTAAGGGTTAGAGTGGATTTCATATAATCATCACAATGGGCCCTGTAAAAATCAAGGGTGAATGTCTCCCCCAACTGTTTCCTTTGGTATGGCCTACCTGAATCACAAGTCAACCTGATTTTTTACACTAGGCCTAATGTGAGATTACACATCTAATGGTCAGAGTCAATTTCACATACTGCATCATAGTGGGCCCCGTAAAAAATCAAGGGTGGGCATCCCTCCCCCAACTGTTCAAAGATTTTGATGCGCACACACACATCTTGCGGGACTCACGTCCTTGATTTTTTATGGGGTCCACTTTGATGTGTATGTGAGATCTACTCCAACCATTAGATGAGTAATCCCACATTAAGTCCAGGGGAAAAAAAAATCAGGCTGACCTGCAACCAATGTTTTAAATATCATTATCGCGTAATGTATCGCACCCTTGGGATACGGATACACATCAATTATCACATGGGATATATCGATTGTATTGCGTAATGTATCGCTGTTGTTGGGAAACATGGGAACATTGGGAAATTGGTCAAAATTTTCAATGAAACTTTAGGGATTGTTGAAAAAGACATCAATATACACTTAGAAATCAAAACATTACAAAAAAAAAAAAAAAAAAAAAGTGCACATAATAGGGGTTTCCTTTGTATGGGGTCCTAATATATGCACTTTTCAATTGAACTGATGCAAGTATATTCAAAGTTTATTCATATAATTTATAAACGTAAGAAGATATGCATTGAAACATAAGCAATACATTCAAAAGCAAAAGAAGAATCACTAGATCAGGTTACATACAAGTTTAATTTTGTGTTTGGATATAAAGATTGCAACTGATTTGTGAGAAATTGAGAAATTTTGATATTTCTCAATTTTCCACAACTTGACCCATCTCCCCTAAATCTCTAAATCGAAGTTCCAAATCCATGATTTTTCATTGAAAATATGAAGAATCATACATTTGTAACCATTTGACACTGGTTTAAGATGATTTACAAGGAAAAACATGGATTAAAAATCAAAAATGCTTACTAGATCAAATAGGTGGGATATATCGACACTACCTGTGCGTTGTGGGATACAAGATAATATCGTGGGATATATCGGTTGATATCGTAGATATTTAAAACACTGCCTACAATGATGATGATATTTGATTTATTAAATGGCATGCAGTTAAAACTCACTCCAAAACATTTCAGGAACCTTCGTGTCAACTAGCAAAGCTCAAGCAACCTCAATTAAGTGTCGATGCTTATGCTCAGTGACACCATTTTATTATGGTGTATGTTGACACAAGGTTTGATGAATGATTTCATGAGATGAGAGATGTGAATTAAATTCATTGGATGTATATTCCCTAGCATTATCTGAATGTAGAGTGCACACCTTAGCATTGAGTTGTGTTTTTACTTCCATACGAAAATCTTTAAAGTAGGAAAATACTTCAGAGCAATCTTTCATTAAATATAACATGTCATGCGAGAATAATCATCCATAAAATTAATAAAGTACATAAAATTAAATAAACTACGAATACAAATTGGACCCCACACGTCAGAATGTACTAATGCAAAAGGATTATCACTTCTTTTGTCCACACAAACAGGAAATAAGACTTTATGATGACTACTTAACTCGCAAACTTCACATACTAACTCGGACATATAAGAAAAGGATGGAACGAGACTTTCAACCACTCAATGAAGGATGACCAAGCTTGTAATGTCATTGATAAAGTGAAACATGTCCACCATGTAGCTCCAATTATTCCATTGTCAAGATAATAAAGACCCTTCCCTATATGTCCTACACCAATTATTCTCCCTGTATTTAGATCCTGAAATTCACAATATGAGGGATAGATTGTAACA
This sequence comes from Magnolia kwangsiensis, assembly GCA_037074715.1. Classification (NCBI taxonomy): domain Eukaryota; kingdom Viridiplantae; phylum Streptophyta; class Magnoliopsida; order Magnoliales; family Magnoliaceae; genus Magnolia; species Magnolia kwangsiensis. Next base: position 109,506,810 of record CM073576.1, on the reverse strand, counting down.
GAATAGTTCAAGTATCTAGTTGGCTTACTTGCGGACAATAAATTCAAAGGAAAGTTAAGAATATAACACTGATGGCAATGGAAGGGATGGTGTAGGATAAACAATACCCAACCCAAACACGAGTTGAAGTTCTATTAGCTAATGTTAGAGAGGAAATAGAAGTAGACTCGTCTAAATGAGACAAGACCATATGCTTACCAATCATATGGCTTGAAGCTCCGGAATCAATAATCCAGGAAACATTTTTAGATGAAGCAAGATATATCATACTTGATTGAGCAAGAATAGCAATGGAGGACACATGGTTGTGATACAACAACAAATGCAAAAAAAGATGGAAATTGATATTACAAAGACGTGAACCAAAATATGCACCCTGTCGAAACACTTTGATTAATTTAGGAACAGAAAAGTACATGCTAGGTTGTGTTCTAGCACAAGTCCTTAGTTACAATCTGTAGGGGAAAGACCTTGATTGAAAGGTAAAACTAAAGACAATTAGTTTGTTACATGGGATGTAAATGATGCATAAGGGTCCTAATGCACAATCATTTGTATTCAAAGCGTCAAGATCATTGGTTATGCAAAACATTCCAGTTCTTCAAGAACTCAGATAGTCTTAATGCTCATGTCCTGAATAGCACCAGGAAGTTCGCACACATACTGCCTTGACAATAACCGTGAGGCCACTAGGGAGTGTTGTTCAATTGTCCATACAGTTAGCATGAAACCATTGCATGGGGCTCCGAATAATTAGTTATGGGCCATTTCTAGGGTCTGAAGCAAATAATGTTGTGCCTTTGCTCAATCACCTCAGCTAGTCAACGTGGAGTTGATGTTGGAAATCGGGCAGTTGGCATAGAGCCACTACTGGGGGTCCATAGCTAATGCAAAGACATAGCTCATTAGAGAAAAGTCCTTAACCTCATCCTCATCTTGTTTGTGCCTTGGCGCGGAGAGGAGAGGAGAGAAGATCTAGAGAGCTTTAGGGCAATCTAAGGAACCAAGAGGCATCAATGTTTCAAATGAATGCCCGAAGGGGTTTTTATATGTGGGAGAAGTAGTTATTTCCTACCTATAGGTGATTATACGGTTATTTCCAGCTCAATAGGTTGTTGATGGGGACATCTCGCGCACACGCACGCCCCCCTTACGCACGTACGCAAGAGGGAGGGCCCCACCTTCGATCTGGATCGATGACGACATCCATGGAGGATCTCCTACTTAGAGGACTGTGTTTTGGTTCCTTAGGGTGGACCCGATCATCATGTGAATCCCATCATTGGATCTCATGATCGTGGCCCACTACCCTAGGTGACCTAGGACTTTGGGTTTTGCTTATTATTGTTATTAGGAATATCATGGACGGTTTAAATTACTTTGATTAGTTGTTATTTTTTATTACTTCACCTCTAAGTAATAGGTTGCGCACATGGCGCAAGTTTTGGGGTATAAGGTTTTATTATAAATAGGCACCCCTTGTAGTCTTTTTTTTCTCATTAAAGATTAATAAAATTTCTGCATTTTCCTGCTCCTTTCCGAGTTATGAAAACCTGGTTGGTTGCGAAGCCCTCCCTTCTTCAAAGGGTTAACCACCGTGGTGCGAAGCCATACCTATCCCGATTCGCTCACACCTTCTTCCATCCATATTTCTCCTCCTACAAGCATTCCATCTGCAAATCCATCAATATTTGCAGACGTTTTTCTCTCTACAGCAAATTTCCAGGATGTGGCCCTGCGGGAGGGCTGAAACTTCGGTGGAGCACCACGCGCAAACCGTGCATCGGATCGAGCTAATATTTGAGGGATTTTGAGTCCACCCCTGGCCGACCAGGGCCAAGCTGATCGTTTTCTGAATAGTGGGCCTCACATGTACGGCCAGGATCACACGCACGTGCGTCTAGGCCAATGCTGTTGTCCACACGTGTGGTACTTCTCTGTTTCGTCTCACTCCTCTCTTTCACTCCTTTCACCCCAAAATCCCTAAACATAACCCTAAATTATTCAAATCCCCAATTTTATGTCCTTTCTTCAACTTTAGGGTTCCCCGAATTGAAATTTCTTAATCCCTTGGATTGGGAGAATTATTTTTGTGCATGTGTGCATGAATTTACCCTCCTTTGATTCTTGTTTGGTCCATAATTTTGATTGATCCGGCCCTAGCATGTGTAAGCCTGGATCCGCATAAGATTTCCCTTGATTGAGTGTTTGAACTTTTGTGTGGGATGTGGAATTTTGTGTAATTATTTCTGAACTAGTGAGATTTAAAGCCTGAAAATCTTGCACATCATATTTGAATTTCATGTCCTGCATCAGTTGTTAAGCGGTCACAAGCGATCACGACACCATTGGATGACTCAGAGTATTTCCCACCTGTGTGCTAAGTGCGATCATTGGTCATTAGCGCAGGATGAGATCCCTTTGTAGAAATTGGTGTCATGCTTCCCTTAGACAGTCGGTGCGATGTGAACATATACTTCATGGAAAGTAACATTATGGCGACGCTAGCCTTGGGTAGTGAGCACAATCAGAAGAATGATGGCCACACTTTGGCTTAAACTATTGGCATAAAGGGCTAGAAAGGATCTCGCGCTGACCTTGGCCATTGCACAAACTGGGTGCATGCTACCTTGTAGGTAAGAGGTGTACGCCTCGTGCTAGCCATTGATTGTTAGCATAATTTGTATTAAGCCAAATTTTGATGTCAACATACGCCCCCTATTCACGTTGACCCAAAATTTTCAGCATGTTACAATTGGGGCGTTAGTGTGAATTTTTGGTGGAAGGGGTGGCATGAATTTTGACAGCATGATAGGATATTTAGCACAGGTGACACGTAGTTTGATATTTCGGCTGCCCAGCGCATATATAAATAGTAGAGCCACTCTCTCATTTCACTCTTTTTGCTTCCCTGTCCAACCTGCACTAGCTGTCAAAACGTTAGTGTGATCCGGACTTGGGAAATTTAGAGCTCCTCGCCACGCACTTAGCACAAAGTTAGAAGTTCTCGATGTGATGGACCTCGCAGTTGGCCCGCACCCAGCGTTCTAAGTATCGATATCGCTACAAGTTTCCCTAGCCGGGGATATAGAAAGAATATCGATATCTTCAATAATGTCACTGATAACTGAAATGCGGGGAAACATGGGAAAATGGTGGAAATTTTCATTGAAACTTCAGGAGATGCTAAAATACACATATTTGTACATTTAGGGAAAAAAAAAATGCAAAAAGAATGCATACATAATAAGTTTCCATTTAATGGGGGGGTGGTGCTTAAAAGCATGTCTTGTTGTAAGAAATTAGTCCAACCATCCCATTTATCGATCCAACCTTCCATCCAAACATCAGTACTTCAGAATATCGACAACACACAATATTTTGTTGAGAAATCATCAACAACTGGAAAGGAAACGAAAGAATGTGGTCTCAATATCGCCCGTGTTGTGTTAATGATAATATCGTCGACAATTGGATGACGGCATACAACCATGCACAAATGGAATTTTCTTTTAATAAACAAATTTTTGGCGATATTGATACATTAGCAATATTATCGAAATATCATTGATACACTGGTGATACAAGGGACACCTGGAATTTACACGGTCGAAAATATTGGTGATAAATTGGAGATTTCAATACATTGGCGATACAAGTGATACCTAGAATTTACATAGTTGAAAATATTGGTGATAGATTGGCGATACTAAGCATACATCATCGATACCTGGAATTTCTGATACTACCGATGTTATCAGTATCGCTACCAGTGTTATCGGTATCGCCCAGTTGGAGATAGAGATAAAATCGGGGATATTTCGATAATATCAGGGATACTTAGAACAATGCCCGCACTAGCCTCGAGGAGTGTGTGCTGGTTACAAGTTCGACAGGGTCGGTTACGCGCTGTCTAGAGGAAACTATGTCCGTACGCCACTAGGAATTAGCATAATAAGTACTTAGAAGATTTAGGATCTTGATCCAGTAGGCCTGGCACCTTAGCGCGGGATGTTGATGATGTTGGCACAGCATGACTATAGGTCGAGATCCATAGTCGCGCAAGACGGACATGGAAAATTCAAGAACCATAATCCCTGACCTTGGATAGTTAATGCAGCACATTGAGATCGTCAGCATGATGACCTTAAGACAGCTAGTGCGGATCGACTGAATTGTTCGTGCGAATCGAGTTTGATCGCCAACGCAATTTGATACTCAAGAAGCATCCAATTTTCTTTTCCATATTTTCCTTAACAAAGAGAGCTCCTCAACTGACTCCAGCCCCATGAGTATGAAAGAGGACAAAGAAGTGCTTCCACACCTGTCAAGCAAACAAACGATGATGAAAAGATGATTTGTTGTCTTCATGTTCTCCATATACATCAAACAGGGAAGGACAAGGGGTTTCCTCTTTTTGTTCCCACTAACAAAACGAAGGCCGTGACTCTAGGAGGAGCTCAGTAATACCGATGATGATATGAATATAAAGGTCTAATGGCATTAAGAGATTCAGAAATCAATCCATAAGTGAGCGGACAAAAAAAATCTGTATTCTTGAGCTAACCAAATCATCGAATCTTCATCTTGAGTGAAGGGGCTCACATTCTTCAGATAATCCAATAATCTAGTCAACTCCACAGTTTCCTCATCTGATAGGTTCCTACGGCAAGGGGGAGACCACACCACCAAATTGCCGAATATAGAATAACAATGGTCTATAGAGATAAAACAATCTAGAGCCAGGCAAACCACTCTAGGGAAGAGGTATTCAAGAGCTCGATCACCACACCAAACATCCATCCAGAATCAAAGATGATTTCCCTCTCCAAACGAGAAGGTGATCCCCCTTCGGAACAAATGCTCAATCAAGGCTATTAACTTCCAAATGGTTGAGGCACAATATAGAGAGGAACTCTTGACACTCCACCCTCCCATCTGCACACTATATTTGCTTATTATAATTCCCCTCCAAAGACTGTCCAATTTAGTCCTAAATCTCCAATGCCACTTTCCAATGAGGGCCAAATTCATGATGTGGAAGTCTTTTAAACCAAGTCCCCCTTCACTAATTAGTTTGCACACCTTATCCCATCTTAAAAGGTTAAACTTACATTCGTTCTTGGCCCTTTTCCACAAGAGCTCTCCTCTCATGCTTTCCAACCTAAGCATTACTGATTTAGGGCATTTACAAAGCAACATGAAATAGATTAGCATATTAGAACAGGTCGCTTTGATAAGAGTTAAGCAACCTCCCAACAAAAGATAACGACATTTCCAAGAGGATAACTTCCCTTCAATTTTTTCAATGACCTTATCCCGAAGGTGCTTTGTTGGCTTCCCTATGAAAAGAGGCAATCCCAAATACATTGAGAGAAAAATACCTCTTTTGCGACCGAAAATATTCGCCAACCACATTAATTCCTCACTATTCACCCAAATTCCCAACATTTCGCTCTTTGAAATGCTAATATGTAAACCCGATACCACTTCAAAGCAAACAACAATTTTCCAAAGGTTATCTACCGAGTTCACATCCGCATCACATAATAAAAGTGTCGTCTGCATATTGGAGATGACTGACTTGAATTCCTACATCTGCCACTTTGAAACCGACCTATTCGTTTCTTTCCCCTTCTTGAAGTATCATACCAAACACCTCCCAATCACAACAAAGAGGTAAGAAGATAATGGGTCACCTTGTCTAATGCCTTGGGTTGCTTTGAAGAAACCTTTTGGAGATCCATTGAAGATGGAAAAAGAAGAGGATTGCACACGAGATTAAATCCATCTCCTCCATTTTAGGCCACAGCCCAAGCTTTCAAGCATATGATCTAAGAACTCCCAATCCACATGGTCGTAGGCTTTTTCAGTGTCGAGCTTGCAAACTAACATGGGCTTTTTTGGTGTCGAGCTTGTTAACTAACCCACTTTTCTTCACCCTATGTTTTTTTTTTTTTTTTTTGGAGACACAGGGTGTCCCCATCTCTTTTCCTATGTTTTGAATCAATAAATTAGTGGGCAATGAGAGTGCTTTATGGATCTATCTACCCGCAACAAAGGCTCCCTGATCCTCGGAAATGATCATTGTTAAAATTCCTTGAAATCTTAAGACAAGAACTTTAGCTAAACTACAGTTTTTTTTTTTTTTTTTTTTTAAGTACTTTGGCTAAAATTTTATATGGGCCCTCGATTAGGCTAATGGGCATAAAATCATTCAACATCTCCACCCCTTCACACTTAGGAATAAGAGCTATAAATGTCGCACCTAGTTCATTTAAGAGGCAATTTCATTCATGGAATTCTGAGGTGAAGTTCATCACCTCTCTTTTAATCACTAGCCGAATTTCTTGAAAAAAAAAAAAAAAAAAAAAACAACAACATGAGATAAACATTTAGGCCTGGGGCCTTGTCTCCACACGTTGATTCAAGACCAACTTTTACTTCCTCTTATATCAATTTTTCAAGGGAGGCTGCCTCTTCACTCGTACAAATGAAGAAACTCCAAATTATCTAAATGCGGTCTTCTCCAACGGTTGCAAATGATCGAATCATAGATTTGATATTTTTTCTGTGGTCAAAACTCCCTTCACCACTAAACTACTGATTCTATTAACCAGAGCCTGAGCGCTAGCCATATCATGGAAAAACCGCATAATTCTTGTCCCCTTCTTTAAGCCACAAAGCTCTAGATATTTGCTGTCACCCAATCTCCTCTTCTTTTGAATATGTAGCATACTTCGTAGCTAGGGCTGATCTTACATCTTTCCCCTCTTCCAATGGCTGGCCGACTTCCTTTTTTAAATCTAACTCATGGATCTTTTTTAAAATAGTGTCAAATTCCACCTGTCTAGTACCAAGCACATTTTTCTTCCAAAGTTCTATCTTTTCTTTCAAAAGTTTAAGCTTTTGAGTCGGTCTGAAACCAGCAAAACCGTTTACTGCAAATGACGGCCACCAAGCAATGATAAATTGCTCAAAGACTTCAACTTCCAACCAAACCAACTAGAATCAAATGGTCTTGGAGCCCAATCCTCATTAATCACCTCCAAAACAATCAAAATGCTAAGAATCTACAAAAGCATATCCCAAGCAGACCCCACTGACGAACCAATGGAAATTTTTTGAGCCAATCTACAAAAGCTAAGAATCGATCAAGATGCGAAAGGATAGCATTTGTCTAGTTATTTGTCATGTATATTTTGCCCCTCCCAATGGGAGATCAACCACATCACACGTTCACCCAATCAGACAAAACCCTACATAATGTGAGTGACTCTACCCCTGTTAGACTTCTTAAATGAGAAAGAACTAACATTAAAATATCCTCCAATGCACCATGGCAGATCCCATCTCTATCTGCTTACATTTAGCTCAGCCCAAAATTGCTCTCTTTGACTTGAAATACAGGGACCATAAACCACAGAAAAAGCCCATTGAAGCCCCAAAGAAGAATCCCACAAGACAACTGAAATTTAAAAAATAAAAAAATAAAAATAAAAAACATGCCAGAAACTTTCTTTCTTCCAGGTATCTAAATTCTAAGCCACCAGAATACCTCCCACAGCACCAATTGCATCTAAAGCAACCCAATCTTTATTCTTAACACCCAAAATCAAATTCAACATACCTTTTGTCCATGGACTAAAGCTTGGTTTCCGGTAAGGCAATAACATTAGCTTTTGATTTCTTGCACAATTCTTGATCCAGGCTCTCCCGACTTTGTAACCTAGCTCCATAATGTTCTATGAGAGAATAATCATTACCTGCTCTTCCCCCTTTTATCCTTTTTCATTCACTAGATTCACTTGCAAAGTTTTAGTTGATTGAGCATTCTAGATTGAGAAGCTCCCTCCATCCTTTAGGTGATTTTCTGCTCTTTGCTATCTGAACTTCCTATTGCCTCTGAGCTCCTCTTCCTAGAACAAACTTGAACAAAATAGTAAACATCTTCCTCCCTAGCTCCGAAAGAAAGGCCGACCATACCTCCTCATTCCAAGACGTCTTTGGAACATCAGGTTTGACGTCTTTGGACCATCGGATTTGTTCCTCAGTTACAGTGTTATTCCCAATGAGAATCGCTTGACTTCGAGAAACACTGCTGACATCACCTAACAGATAACTCCTACATCATCTCTCATAACTGTAGCTTGAAGTGGCATGATGATCAAAGCCTCCTCTAGAGGACCCAACTCAGGATTCACATATTCCATCACCAAAGCCCTTTCTTCTACACTATTCGCTACCTGACAATCGACATCCAATTCTCTTCCTAGAATTGTGCAGTCGGCCCCTTTGCTTTGTGACTAAAGACCTCCATGGATGTCCTCTTCCGTACGAATCACTACCATAATGTCTCTCAAGCTTGTCATATAACAACTTGCCTGTTGATCACAGAGGATTCCACATTTGGTTGGACCTCGTGGCAAGGGGACTCGACACACCTGACAACCCTTAACATGCTAGGAGTCAGTTGCCTTTGATAAATAACAAGTGGGAAAAATTCCCACGTGTGATGACTAAACGCCCATGCTGGAGAGACCGTCTTGGAAGCACGTGTGAGAGAAATGACAAGTCAGTGTGGTATTGGGCCCACCTCTGCCGTATGTCATTAATCTGGTTACCTTTCCTTCAGAATCTCGATCTGACACGTGTTGATCAACGATGCTTCTTTGCCAGCAACATTTAAGATAGTTGTCGGAAGAGATGTCTTGAGAAAAGTCTGAGCCTCCAAGTTAGCATGATTTCCCTCTCATCCTACCATGTATCCTGAAGCAAGATATGATCCGCTCCAAATACGCCACCTCCAGGGGCACATGTACCGTCTACTATAGGTTCGGAAATTGAATCGACTACTGCTAGAAGGGTCTGGGCAGCAGAGAAAATTCGGTGCACCCGCAGAACACCCAGCACATGTCACTGCCATATTCGATTTTTCCCCACCTAACCGATTTTTGCCAATGGGAGAAGCATACCTATCCTCCTCTACATTCGGTAGATTGCTGAAGTATGGTGATTTTGCTCCTTCCCGAGCCTAACCACGAAGGCAGCTCTTCAACCGTCCTCCACCCTCTCTACTACTCCATACCTTCCCCACCTCTACAGAAACCCCAAGATGCTTCCCTCTCCACCCTCAGCTCAAGAATCTCATCCCCAACTACCACTTTAACAAAAGCAGGATTAGCAAATATTTTTCTTCACGTACAGTTATGCTACCCCGAGCTCCTCTTCATCTTTTATCACAGGGTCAGTTGCGATCATTTAGCCCAAACACGAGCCAGTCGTTAAAAAAAAATTGCAAAACCACAGTTCAATAGGGATTCCTCATATCAACAACTAGATCTCTTCCTTCTCGATGTGCAATTTTTCCAACCATCTTCAAAGCTGTTTTACCAGTCCTTTGAACTTGGCTCCCGCTACCATCACTTCATGTAAGCTTGTTACGAATACGAATTTCAGTTGCAATGGATGATCACTTCCACTACCTTTCCTACTCTGTCGAAGACTCTACATAAATTAATAGGAAGACAACTATCGAGGAAACCAATATCGAACAACATCGGGAGCTCCGACAAGTCCTTCTTACCCATTCCTCCCCTCTCCAGTAAGTCCTTCCTGTTTTTGACTTCCGTCCAACTGGTCAACTCCCCTTCTTTCAATGTTCCCTCTACTTCGCTCCTTGCTTCGTCTTCCTCTCCAATCTCCTCTCCTCAATTCCCTTCAACCGCTTCCTGGTTGAAGCTCTGTAAGTAATCACCCCTTCAATCCCATTGTTGTAATTCCATTTTTTCGCCATTCCTGTTTATCCCTTTCTCTTCCCTTCTTTTATTTCTATATGCTAAAATCCTAAATCATTTGGGGGCTGGTTTACACAAATTACATTCTCTTTATATAACCACTATATAGTGGGTCGTGTAGTTGTGTCCCATAAGGGTACTTGAGGCCCACTTATGCATACAACCAACTGCGATGATTAAAAGTGGGCCATCGTGTGTTTATGGCCAGATTTGAAGATCAAGTGTGTTTAGTTGTCATGAATGAATGTGGAATATTTTTCATATTCGTGATCAATTGGTTCGTACATGTATGGTGGTAATCATTGATTGATGCTCTCATAAAGCAAATTGTGGGGCAAGTTCAAAATTCAAGTTCCTCCCCGTGTGTTTGATTACTTCTCTCCTCTAAATATGATGTCAAGAATAATCCCAAGAATAGTCTTCTATCTCCATCTAAGTCAATGAATCTTCAAATTACATTAACCAAACTTAACAATGTAAATTATTTACAATGGACATATTGATAGAAGTGTTTCTTATAGGAAAAGAAAATTGAAGTATCCAACATCCCTAAACCTACTAAAGGTTCAATAGATTATGAAGATTGGGTAGTGGAAGATGCTCATATTAGAGCCCTATTATGAAATAGCATGGAACTGCATATTGGTGTAAATGTTATCTTTTTTCAAAACAACAAACTAAGTGTAGGATAATTTGAAAGAAATGTGTTCAGTTGAGAAGAATTTAACTCATAAATGAGTTGCTTCAAAACATCTTTGTGCCTTGGCAAGGAAATAAAAGTGTAGGTGAATATCATTCAGCGTTTTGGGGTACATGGGAATAATTGAATATATATCAACCTCGATCAACTGATTATGAGAACATAAGATGACTGAAAGAGAAATTTTATGTTACCAAATTCCTCTCAAGTCTTCGTCTTGAGATCAAGCCTGTGTGAGCTCAAGTTCTTACAAGTAGAAAAAATTCTTCCGCTACAAAGTTATTTGCCCATGCTCAACGTGCAGCAGTTAGTATAAATAGAAAGATTTCATCTACATCTGATCGCTCAGCATTTGTTTCTTCATCTGGGAGGAGATGAATGAAGTCCTGGTAGCCGATTTGATGGGAAAGATTCAAGGGGAGGTCGTTTTGGAGGTAAGAATATTTGGGAAGGCCATGGTACATATTTTAGTGGCAACCGTGGTCGTGGTCGCCGTCATGATAATGGGCAGTGTTCTCATTTTAGTCTTTCTAACCACATTGTCAATGCGTGTTGGGAGATTACTGGTAGATCAGCTTGCGCAAATAAGGTTAGATCTTTTAATGACGATTCTAAGAGCTATCTCCAAGCCCATCTCAACCCATTCTGAATCATACCCTAGGTAATACAATTGCATTGTCTAAGGATGAGTATGCCAAATTGCTAAGGATCATGCCACCTACGCCCTCCACTGCTGCCTTGTTCCATCAAAGTATGATATGCCTTTCTTCCTCTAAAAGTGTTCCTTGAATTATTGATTCTGAAGCTTCAGTAAGCACAGTGTTTTGTCTCAATTAGATAATTCTACTCCTATTTCTTCTCTAACATTAGTTGATGGCACTAAAACTCATGTGTCTGGATTGGCTATCCTTAAATTGTTCTCTTACATTTTATCCTTTGTATTATGAATTTCAAAAGCTAAAGACGGGGAGGATGATTCGTGGAGGACATGAAGCAAAGGGTCTTTACTGTCTCGATAGTGGAATAAGTGGAGTTGCACTGCAAACAAATATCTTACCTCATTAATGGCATTGCAAGCATGGTCATCCTTCCATGAGTAGTTTATAGTCTTGTACAATCATTGTCTTATTGATGCAGGGACATATGATGACCTAATCCTAGATGCATGTATAATCAAGTTAAAGAATATTCAAATAAATACACGAATCAACTAACCGTTTCCAATCAAAGTGATTAGGTAAATATCAACACAAAGATAAGGTCATGATGGGGACATCATGTGCACACGCGCATGCACACCACCCCCTACGCACGTACGTAAGCAAACGGAGGGCCCCACCATCGATCTGGCTCGATGGCGACGTCCAGGGAGGGCCTGCTAGCTAGAAGACGAAGTTTTGGTTCAAAAGGGTAGGCCCGATAGTCAAGAAAAGCCCATTATGGGATCTTATGATCATGGCCCACTTGTCAGATTGATGTCATATTTTATGTTTTACTTATTGTTATTATTTAGAACATCGTGAACGCTTTGAATTTCTTTATTTGTTTTTAATTTTAGTTTACTTCACCGCTAAGTAATAGGTTACGCAAATAGTGCGAGTTTTGGGGTATAGGATTTTTTCTATAAATAGGCACCCCTTATAGTTCTTTTCATTCATTGAAGATTAATAAAAATTCTGCATTTTTCTATACTCTGAGTTGTGAAGCCTAATTGGGTGCGACGCCCTCCCTTCATCGAAGGGTTAACTACCGTGGTGCGAAGTCACATCGACCCCGATTCACCCTCATCCTCCATCATCCTCTTTTTCATCTTCCACCATCATCAATACTTCAAATTCGTCCCTTTTGTTGCATCAGATTTCTTCATTACAGCAGGTTTCCAGATTTTGGCCCGTAGGCGAGATGAAACTTCGGCGGAGCACCACACACAAACCGTACATCAGATCGAGCTGATATTTGGGAGTTTTGGAGTCCATCCCTGGCCGACCAGGGCCAAGGTGACTTTTTTCTGAATAGTGGGCACCACACATGTGCGTCCGTGATCACACGCACGAGCATTTGGGCCATTGTTACTGTCCGCACGTGGGAAGTGTCTTTCTGTTCAGATTTTCTTCTTATTTTACCCTTTCATACCAGTTTTTCATAAACCCTAACCCTAGATCGCATTATCCTTAATTTATTTGCCTCTTTTCTCATCCTAGGGTTCCCCAAATTGGAATTTCTGAATCCCTTGGATTAAGGGCTAATTACTATGCATGTGTGGGTGATTATTTCTTATCTTTGAGTGGCGTTTGGTTTATAATTTTTATTGATCCAGCTCTATCATGTGTAGGCCTGGACCTGCATAGATTCCCCTTAATTGAATGTTTGGACTTTTATGTGGGATATGAAATTTGTGTAATTGTTTTTGAACCAACATGATCTTAAGCCTGAAATCTTGCATATCACATTTAATTTTCATGTCCTGCATCAAATTTGGTATCAGAGCCCAGGGTTCTTGTAGGGGAATTCATTATATGTTTAGGGTTTGGTTATGTCCATTACGCAACAATTCTCATCATATATGGCTGTTTAGAGGTCCAGAAACCCTGACATAAGCTGCTGAAAATTTTTGTTATCCCCTTATTTGAATTATTTTAGAAATTAACTTATCTTTCTATTTATATGTTTAGAAACTTTCCTTTTTTATTTTTATTTTTAAATAATGTTTTTAGAAACTTTCCTAATCTTTTTTTAGAAACTAATTTCCTTTCTATTTTTAGAAACTTTCCTTTTTCTTTTTCTTTAGAAACTAAGTCATTTTTTTTAGAAACTTTTCTAATTTGTTTTTTTAGGAACTTTCCCTTTTTTAAAAAAAAATTTAGAAACTTTCCTAATTTGTTTTTTTTAGAAACTTTCTTTTTTTTCGTTTTTCGAACCTAGATTGTTTCTTTTTAAAAAAAAAAATCTTATATTTTGACAACTATATTGCTGAATTTTGGTTGGCACCCTACACTAAACATGGAACAATTGTAAGAGTCACTAAACAAGATATCTAAGACGTTGGAGTCTATGATTAAGCGCTTGGAAATGGACCAATGCTGTGAACAACTTGATGTACGTATTACCCGACTAAAGACCATCGTTAGGACAGACCCCACCATTGGGGTAGATGTCCAATCTCAGGCAGGTGGCCAGGAAGATAGAATAATGAATGGAGGTGGCCAAGGAATCAGTCATGGGCATGCACCCGTACCCTCACCCCGACATCAAGACCATTATTTTGAGGGGTACAACATGTGCGGCCTTGTGGCTAGAGAGAGTGCACCAGAGGCTAGTGTAGAGTTACCTACTGAGGTCATTCCGGTAGTAGATGAGTTTCGTAATGTCATTCCTAATGATCTACCAAATGAGTCTCCCCCTAAGAAGGATATAGAGCACACTAGAACATGGGACACTTTAATACCTAAAGCCGAGTTTATGTTTAATAGTTCTATCGATAGGTCTACAGGTCTCAGTCCTTATGAAGTCGTTACTGGTTATAAACAAGGGAAACCTATTGATCTTGTCCCTATGTCACAGTCTCATATGCCGTCAGAGCTTGCAGAGTCTTTTGCGTATCACATTCATTCATGGCATCAAGAAATCAGGCAGAAGATCATGACTATTAATGAACATTACTCACTTTCTGTAGACCAACATAAATGTTTTCAGGAATTCAATGTAAGGGATTCTGTGATGATCCGCATCAGGCCAGAGCGGTACCCTTGGGGAGCCGTTCGAAAATTACACGTGTATAGCGCTGGACCATTCAAAATTATAAAACGAAACGGTCTCAACGCGTATATGGAAAATCTTTCACCCTTCATGGGAATTAGTTCCACATTCAATGTGGAGGATCTAGTTACATTTCAAGGGGTTATTGATGCATTGTCTAGCCTTTCGCCTAACCATCTTGATTCCTTAAATCTTTTCCTTGATCCATGGCCCCCTCCAGACCAATTTTCCCAACCTCTACGTCCTATTCCTACCCATCCCGACCCATTTTTCCAGCCTCTACCTCCCATACCTACCTATCCTGACCCATTTTCGCAGCCTCTACTTCTCATACCTACCCCTCCCAACCCGTTTTCCCAGCCTCTACATCCCATATCTACTCGTCCTGACCTATTTTTCCAGCCTCTACCTCCCATACCTACTCTTCCCGACCTTTCTTCCCAGCCTTTACCTCTCATACCTAACCTTCACACACCCAGAGAGGAAATAAAAGATATCCTGAACCATCAGATAGTTTCAACGTCAGACAGCGGGTTTCAAAAGTACCTAGTTAAATGGAAGTTATGTAGAGCTTCAGACGGCACATGGCTCACTAAGGAGGAGCTTCAGAGACTTGATCCTGACATCTTGGATCGGTTCAGGAGTTTTATTTCGCCAATGGCGAAATCTTTGCAGCCGGGGAGAATTGATGGGGACATCATGTGCACACGCGCATGCACACCACCCCCTACGCACGTACGTAAGCAAACGGAGGGCCCCACCATCGATCCGTGTAAGACCCGTATCTTAGTCCGTACCGTTCCGTAAACTTCCGCGGTCTTACCGGTCGAATTCCGGCAACCTTCGACCCTTAACCGATATCGACGCGCGACCCTGATTCATATGACGTCAACCTGTTTCGACTCGACCTGAGTTTTGTACCATAGCGACCGCGCCGTCGCTGCGGTTCCAATGCCGCGACTCGCGCGCCGAGGTGATACCCTAGTCAAGAGATGTGGGCCAATGTTCGGTGCGAGGAAAACGCCGCGCGTTGAGAAACCCAAGAGAATCTCTACGATGTGTCACATCAATCACATCAATCCCATCAATCAATCATCCATCAATCCATCACATGTCAAGTACATGTCAAGTACACATTACTCTCACCCCTTTTCCCAAGCAACCACAAAAGTCTTCCAAACCCATGCCTCTTACACAAAAGGCCTCAAAAGTCAAAAAGTGGCTCTTACACACCCATCACCACATCCATCACTCCACCCATCATTCCATCTCTCTCTACAACTCTCTCTCTTTCTCATTTGCAAAAATCTTCAAGCAAAAAGAGATCCCACATATGGAATTCTCCCTCTCCTTCTAAAGCTCCAAGTGGCCCACTTTCCTACCCCACCATCTCCCATCTCAACCCTCCATTCTTCATCTCATCCATTGAAGTTGAAGTTAAGGTGCTAAGGAACCCCTAGGAGCAAGAAGATCGGATGGTGGGTGCTAGATTATGATAGTTTTTCATATTTTTGAGATGGGCCAAGTGAGGCCAACCGATCAATGGTTTGGATCTCACTTGGGACCCTAAGTTATGGCCGATGGACCACTTTGATCATCATGATCATCCATGGTGGGGCCATTCTCCATGGACCCCATCATGATGTTTATTTCATTACATTTAAAGGTCATCTAGACCGTTCATATCGGTGGGGAACGGATCTCCACCGTTGATTGTCAATTTCGGTGATCCCATGCATAGAGGGATCCATTGATGTATGATTTCATATAAGGGAGGGCTCATAGTGGCGGAGCCCTCCATCACAAAGCGTGTCCCACTCTATCTCTCTCTCCCTCTCTTTTCTTTTAATTATTTGTTTTGTGTGATGAAATGGCCTTATGGCCTACTTGGATGGACCCCACTATGGAGCATGTATTGAATCCAAACCATCTAAAGGAGGGGCCCACTTTACACATGTATTGTAACCTCACCACATTACCATGTGGTGGCCCACCTAAACAAGGCCCACCCTAAATGTATTTGATAAGGCCATTACAAAAAAAAAAAAGAAAAAGGGAAAACGTCCAGGGACGTTGCTGGACGCTGGAAGAAAAGAAAAATAAAGGGGAGCCTTTTTGGGAGGACCACTAGTATAGGCCCCACCTTAAGATAAGCATTCAATCCAAGCCGTCCATCCTCTCGCCCATATCATTTTAAGCGTTGAGCTAAAATGTGAAGCTGATCTGACTTTCAGGCGGGCCATACCTTAGAAAAACAGTGATCTCCACCGTTTAAAGTCCTCGAGATTTCTTCCACGCGCCGAAACAGGCCCAAGTTTGGACTCTGTTTGTCGGTATCAGGCCGGTGAATGCAATGGACGAGGTGGATCCAGTTGATGCGGGCCCCAAATGCCTAAAACCCCAAAAAAAAAAGGTTTCAATTATTTTTTTAAAAAAATACCAAAGAGGCAGAGCCACTGTTTCTCTGGCGAGCAGTAGCGGCTGCACGTTGCTGCGTGCAGCCGAACGGCGGGCGGGCGTCCCAGTAGCTGGGAACCCACGGCCCCAACCGTGGGCCCCACCATGATGTTCTTTTACCATCCAACCGGTCCACATTGTGGGCCACCTCCTGAAGTGGGCCCCTGCCAAAAAAATCAGCTCTATCCATGACTTGGGCGGCCCACACCGAAGGAAAAAGTGGGATTGAACCTCTACCATTGAAACTTACTTATGGGCCCACAGAAGTTTTGGATCAAGCTGAAATTTGTTTTTCCCTTTCACCCAGGACCGTGTGACCTTATGAGCGGTCTGGATGGCATAATAAACATTTAGGTGGGCCCCACGTGGAGCCCATAGTGATGAATGTATTTTTACCCACCGTCCAGGCGGACGGTGGTACCCACCCTGATGTTTGTGTTTCACCCCCCACCGTCCAGCGGACGGTGGGGCCCGCTATGGTGCATGGGTGCATGCGTGTGGGTGTGGGTGTGTGTGGGATTACACATGTG
Source organism: Magnolia kwangsiensis (assembly GCA_037074715.1). NCBI lineage: Eukaryota > Viridiplantae > Streptophyta > Magnoliopsida > Magnoliales > Magnoliaceae > Magnolia > Magnolia kwangsiensis. The sequence continues at coordinate 109,489,570 of CM073576.1, read as the reverse complement.
TGTGCCTATATATATATATATATATATATATATATATATATATATATATATATATATATATATATATATATTATATTATATTATGTAATGTACATGATGGTGGGCCTTCATGTGGGCCCCCACCATTGACGCAGGTGCTGCATCTAATCCGTCCATCCATTTGGAAAGCCATTTTATGGCATGGGAGTAAAGAATGAGTTAGATCCATAGCCTAAGTGGACCCCACCTTGGCATGTTTGAGGCCCATCTTAAGGTGTTTGTGGTAGTCCATTAGGGCCCACTTTGATGTGGATTTTAGGCCCATGCAATGGGGCCATTTGATGTATTCCAAGGCCCATGGGATTGGACCCATTTGATGCATTTTTAAAGCCCATGGAAGTAGGCCCATTTGATTCGTATAAGGCCTATGGGTTAGGCCCATTTGATTATATAAGGCCTATGGGTTAGGCCCATTTGATATATACAAAGCCTAGGGGTTTAGGCCCACTTTGATATGCATGCAAGGCCTAAGGGTTAAGGCCCATTTGACGTACATATGGGGTTCAATTGGTGAGGCCCATTCGTTACCTTTAAGACCCATGAGTTAATCTCATTTGATGCAATCCAAGGCCCACGGGTTTTGACCTATTGCAATGCACATAAGACCCATTGGTGTGGCCCATTTATGTGGCCCATCTGATGAATAAAATGCCCATAAGATATGGCCCATTTGATATATATATATGTAAGGCCCAATGGGATGAACCTCAGGTCCATTGCAATGTGTAATTCCAATACAAACTAAGTAGCGATGTTTACAAAGATCGTACCTTGGGAGCAATGTTGGTTTGACGTCCACATTGCGAGTGTAATGGTGGTTGGATGTCCACATTACGACTCTCCTTAGGGCCCATTGCTGGGCCGTACTTGCTGTGTATAGGCCGTCTAGGCCCATCTGCGTTGTAAGAATGGTTCATCACTTATTTACATGTTTAATATAGCTTCATGACTCATGATCATATGCATCATATGTATGCTTGACATGAGAATTGACTGATCATAGCATATGCCTTCGGGCAGGTTGTTTATAGGCTCCCGGTTAGGCGATGTTGCCCTACATGAGCGCACGATATGCGCAGGATTTGTTGCATGACTGGATAGCGTGATTCATGCATTTTGCATTTGTGTGACATGGTTATTGTACACCCTAGCGACATCAGGGCCATAGCCTCCACAGACGCATCGTGATTGGCAGGATTGGATACCGAAAATCTTGTTCTACATGGGTGCTATAGATATCCCTAGGTGAAAGTCCCTAAACCCTTATGGTACCAAGAGGTTGCTCCAACGTCTAGACCGAGTGGGTAGATGAGCGCTGAGTGCCGATTACCAGATGGCTGTGCTCTCCATTGTGTCGTGGTCGGTTGGAAGGGGGTGCGACCTTACCCGCCCGAGAGTAGGGGGCAATGCTAGGCTGAGTTTGACCAGCTCGAGGAATGGGTCCGCTATCGACGAGTCGTGCCCGATATTGGCAGACGGATAGTGAGGTCTCTTCCACTTACCTTATTGCGCGCGATGTGGCGGCAATCTGGTTTAAAGTGTACTAGACCCCGGTGATATCCCATATTTGAGCTGTATTGATGTGTGGACATAGATGAGGATCTGTATGCTTAAGTTGCATTGCACATCGCATGGCCTTGGGATGGCCGATACCATTCATGTCTTGCATCGCATAGCCTTGGTACAGCTCATGATATTATGGATCCATCTGCATATTCCGTATTACTTTGACATTGCATGTTCATATTACTACCTTGCGCACACACTTTCACCACCCTCTAAGCTTTCTATAAGCTTATGCAAGATCGTTGCGTGCAAGTGACGTTGGCTCGCAGCAGCGCTGAGGCAGGAGCACGTTACAGATCGTTTTGGAGTTTTTGTTCTTTACCATTGTATTTTTCTTTATGCTCATTGTACTTGTAAAGTTTTTTATCATAGTGGAAATGTAATGGAGTTCTTAGTTGTTGTTTGTGGGTTATGCTTTTGGTTATGCTTATTACGAATCAAACTGACGTTGAAAATCCTCCTCGTAGCATCCCAGGATGGGAACCTGGCGAATGGGCGCTAGGAGTCGAGAATGAGGTTCTACGGAGGCTGTCGGCGCCGGATTAGGCGATCGAAAATTTTGTGAGCTCGGTTTTCGAGTTTGGGGCGTGACAATCTGGCTCAATGGCGACGTCCAGGGAGGGCCTGCTAGCTAGAAGATGAAGTTTTGGTTCAAAAGGGTGGGCCCGATAGTCAAGAAAAGCCCATCATGGGATCTCATGATCATGACCCACTTGTCGGATTGATGTCATATTTTAGGTTTTACTTATTGTTATTATTTAGAACATCGTGAATGCTTTGGATTTATTTATTTGGTTTTAATTTTAGTTTACTTCACCGCTAAGTAATAGGTTACGCACATAGTGCGAGTTTTGGGGTATATGATTTTTTCTATAAATAGGCATCCCTTGTAGTTCTTTTCATTTATTGAAGATTAATAAAAATTCTGCATTTTCCTACTCTCTGAGTTGTGAAGCCTAATTGGGTGCGAAGCCCTCCCTTCATCGAAGGGTTAACTACCGTGGTGCGAAGCCACATCGACCCCGATTCACCCTCATCCTCCATCATCTTCTTTTTCATCTTCCACCACCATCCATACTTCAAATTCGTCCCTTTTGTTGCATCAGATTTCTTCATTACAGCAAGTTTCCAGATTTTGGCCTGTAGGCGAGCTGAAACTTCGGCGGATCACCACACACAAACCGTACATCGGATCGAGCTGATATTTGGGGGTTTTGGAGTCCATCCCTGGCCGACCAGGGCCAAGGTGGCCTTTTTCTAAATAGTGGGCCCCACACATGTGCGGCCATGATCACACGCACGAGCGTTTGGGCCGTTGTTGCTGTCCGCACGTGGGAAGTGTCTTTCGGTTCAGATTTTCTTCTTATTTTACCCTTTCATACCAGTTTTTCATAAACCCTAACTTAGATCGCATTATCCTTAATTTATTTGCCTCTTTTCTCACCCTAGGGTTCCTCGAATTGAAATTTCTAAATCCCTTGGATTAAGGGCTGATTACTATGCATGTGTGGGTGATTATTTCTTATCTTTGAGTGGCGTTTGGTTTATAATTTTTATTGATCCAGCTCTATCATGTGTAGGCCTAGACCCGCATAGATTCCCCTTAATTGAATGTTTGGACTTTTATGTGGGATATGGAATTTGCGTAATTGTTTCTGAACTAACGTGATCTTAAGCCTGAAATCTTGCATATCACATTTAATTTTCATGTCCTGCATCAGGTCATTCTGTCAAGATCACGCCCCTTAACATAAAATTGCATAAACAACAAAAACGGAAGACCTAAGGATATGAGGATATCCCAGATCTATCATAAGTCAATCCACAATCAGGTTTGGATCTGATTCTACTGACTAACCGTCCCTCCTTTCCGTTCAAACTAGAAAGGGGGTATCCAGAAAGGAACGAAAGGGCTAAAGAATGAATGGCTCGAGATGAAGAAAGTACAGGTCATTTTGTCGTCAAAAGAAAAGGAGGATGATTCTTACCTTTTCCTACACCTCAAAGATCTAGAAAGAAGAAAACCTGAAATCGGGGTGGAATCGTCAACTCCCAAGGGCCAATCCTAAAATCCTAATCTCTTGAATAAAGAGGAAGAAAGATACGAATTTCTATTCATTCAATAATAATGAAAATAGGATTTCTCACAACGTATATATAAATTATGGAAAAAGTAAAAGTGCACTAAAACCCCTGAAAATAAGAAAAATAATATAAAAGACAAAAAAATAAAGAAAGTGCAATAAAGCCCCTGAAACAAGAAAAAAGAACAAAAACGCCTAAAATTAAAACACCAGAAAATAGGTCCGATGGACCCAACATCCATTTACATCAACTCCTCCACTCCAGTACTCTATCGGCGACGCCTCCTCCTCTAGTACACTCTAAAGGGTGCACCACCGATGTCCGCATCACTTATGTGTTTAAGTTACAATGTGAAGCTTACAAGTTAAGAAAGCATCATAGAGTCTTCTTTCTACCTCATGTGAACAAAAGGAGTTCTAGTCGTTTCTCTTTAGTACATTCTAATGTTTAAGGTCCAATTTGTACTATTAGTTTATTGGATTTCAAACACTTCATTATTTTTTTGTGGACGGTTTTTCTTGCATGATATGGTTTTTTTTTTTTTTGGCAGGGGGGAGAAGAGTTGGGGTTCACCACAGTTTACAGCCCATGCACTAGCAGCTTGAGAGATTAGTTCTGGGCTGAATTAGATTATGTCAAGTAGAAACGGGATTTCCCTTAGTGTGTGTGGGATGATTTCAACGTCGTGCGGTTTCTGCATGAGAAGTCAAATGGGGGCAACTGACATATTGAAGTTCGTCGATTGGGTTGCTAGACACAAAATGGTGGATTTGCCTCTCGAAGGTGCTAAATTTATTTGGTCCAATGGGCACTAGAATCCCATTCTCTCTATACTAGACAAATTTTTAGTCTTCGCGACTAGATTGAGAAGTATTTGTTGATGCGACCACGGGGTATGTCGAGACTTATTTCCAATCACCACCCAATAATCATCGAGGCAGCCAATGAGAACTAGGGCCCCAAACTGTTCAAATTTTGGTTAGCTTGGTTGGAAATTTAAGATTTCAAGGAGCTCATTGTTGATTGGTGGAATTTGTTGCAGGTGTTAGGGTATGCTAGCTTTAGGTTGTGCTTAAGCTCAGATTGCTAAAAGAAAAAATGAAAGGGTGGAAAAAGGACGTTCTTGAAACACGAGAGGCAGAGTTTGATAGTATGGCTTCAGAGATTCATGATTTAGACCAATTAGAAGAACAAGGCAAACTATTGGACGAGAATAGGGACAAACGGGAAGACTTATACATCAAATACACTAATCACTTGAAAGAGGATGAATCGACAATGCTCTAAACACGTTTAGCTAATGGAGGGCTAATGGAGGGAGACAAATACTCGATACTTTCATAATATTTCTAGCGCTTGGGCTAGATGCAATTGTGTTGGCAACTTGCTAGTGGGTGGTAAGAGAATATAGGACAAGGGTAAGGTCAACCAGCCAATTGTTTCCTTCTATGAGAACCAACTTTCAAGAGTCATGGAATAGGCCGCGGCTTGACAATTTGGACTTCATTATGATCTCCGAGGACTCATCCTCTTTGCTTAAGGCACCTTTCTCAGAAGATGAGGTTAAATGTGCCATTGATTCCTTGGGTGGTGACAAAGCTCCTGGTCTTGACGGATTCCCTATGACATTTTTCCAAAAAAATTGGCAAACAATCAAGAAAGATGTTATGGAGTTCGTATTTGAATTTTACAAGCGGAGTCATCTATTGAGAGATTTAGGGGCTTTGTTTGTTTTTTCTTATTCCGAAGTTGGAAGCCGTGGAGCAACTAAAAGATTTCCATCCTATAAGTCTTATTGGGGGCCCATACAAGACCTTGTCCAAGGTCCTAGCATTGCAGTTCAGGGGAGTCCTTTCCAGCATCATTGCCAGTAATCAGGGGGGCTTTGTTTTAGGGAGACAGATTCTCGATATTGCCTTGATCGCACAAGAATGCACTGATTCCCATCATAAACAAAAGTATAGCGGGGTGGTTTGCAAACTAAACTTGGAAAAGGCATATGATCATGTCGGCTGGAAGTTCCTAGACTATTTGTTAGATCGGGTGGGTGTGGCCACAAGTGGAGGGGTTGGATGACGGCGTGCGTGCAATCCGCTCGCTTCTCTATTATGGTCAATGGGATGCCTCAAGGTTTCTTTAGGGCCTCGAGGTGATTAAGGCAAGGAGACCCCCTTTCACCTTACCTTTTCATCGTTATAGGGGAGGCTTTAAGCAGAATGCTCTGGGGGGGGGGGGGGGGGTGGGGGTTTGTTTAGGGGGTCATATTACAAGTTTCAAAGTGGCTGAAAATGACATTCAAGTAAGTCATCTTCAATAGGCAGACAACACTTTACTATTTTGTGATGCGGATAAGAGGTGTGTGGACAATTTACGCAAGATTTTGGTTTGTTTTTAAACTCTATCAGGGCTTACGATCAACGTGGTAAAAAGTGAGATGCTTGGAATCCATGTGTTCTTAATGATGAATTAGTTTGGCTTGCGAATTTTTGCTGTAAATCAGGCTCTTTCCCCTCCTCGTTTTTGGGTCTTCCTCTTTGTATAGGAAAGCCAGCCAAGCATCTTTGGGATAGGGTTCTTGAAAGAATTGAGAGGAATCTTATTAACGGGGAGTGTCAGTTCCTCTCTTACACGGTCATCTAATCCTCATTAAAGCAACTTTCTCCAATATGTGGTGTACTTCATGTCTCTTTTTAATTGCCCTAAATTGGTGTTAGACATAATTGAAAAAATGAGGAGTGACTTCATTTGGAGAGGGGCTAGTGATGGTCACAAGTTCCACCCAAATGGGAGGAGGTTTGCAAGCCTATATTAGAAGGGGGAGCGGGGCTTAAAAATTTTGGTCTAACTAATACTACACTTCTTAGCAAGTGGCTTTGGAAATTGGAAACCACCTTGAAGGGGCTTTGGAAAGATATCATGGTGAGCAAGTATGGTTTGAAGGGGGAGGTTGGATGGTCAAGTCCTCATCCTTGTATCAGGCTTTTATTGTATGGAAGGCAATAGTGGCGACTAATCATCTCTTTCGTCAAGGTGTTGCATTCAATCTCGGTAACAGAAAGCGCATACGTATTTGGGATGACATTTGGTGTAGTGACAAGCCACTTCAAGATTTGTTCCCTAGAATTACAGTGTTGGCCTCGGACTATTTCATCCCTGTTCAACATTGTCTCTATGTGGCAATTCAACTGTGTGGAGCCTTTCTTTCTGTCAGAATATGTTGGAGGACAAGATTGTGGAGTTATTGCGTCTTCTGGACATTCTCAAGAACATAGGCCCCTTGTTTCAAGAAGAAGACTTAATGATTTGGTCCGCTCATTGCTCTAGTAGATACGCTCTTTCTACTTTGTTTTGTTTGTGGACCCTCATAATCCCTCACCTCCTCACCCTTTTCACCACTAGATTTACAGGGCTCCTCCTCGAGTGGCAGTGTTTGTGTGGTTGGTGGCTAGAAAGAGAGTGCTGACAATTGATAACTTGCAGCTTAGGTTTCTCATTCTTCCGAATGGCTACCTTATGTGCATAGGGAGCGCTGAAACGATCGATCACTTATTTATTCATTGCGCTTTTGCTCATGAGGTGTGGGGTTATTTACTTAAGGCGGCTAAGACACCTTGGGTGATGCCAAAATCTCTGGAGGCTCTCTTGGGCATGACACGGTAAAGGAGGGGGAAAAGAGCCTAAAGCAATTTGGAGGCTTCTCATCATGGCTATCCTCTAGGCAATTTGGAAAGAATGGAATGGGCAGTGCTTCAGGAATGAGAGCTCTCTAGTCGAGAGGGTTGTGGGTAAAAACAAGGACCTTGTTCTCGAGTGGGCCTCAATTGTAAAAGAAGCTAAGGGAACTATTCCCTTGCTCGTCCCTTTGTTTTAGTGTTAATTTGTATTCTTTTCTTGCCTTTGGTGAGTGTCTTAATAAATTAGTTTGTTATCTTTTTTTTAAAAATAAAATAAATTAAAATGGACGATTATTATCATTCTAAAGTGTCTGCTTGCTTTAAGGAATTTTATATGGAAGTGCAAACACGATTCAATGCTAAAGTGTGTACTCTACATTCGAATAATGCTAGGGAAAATGTATCTCGTGAATTTAATTCATCTCTTATCTCATGGCACTATTCATCAAACCTCGTGTGCACACACACTACAATAAAATAGCGTAGACGAACATAAGAATCAACATTTACTTGAGGTTGCTAGGGCATTGTTATTGAATATGAAGGTTTCAAAAATGTTTGGTAGTGATGCAGTCTTAACTGCATGTCATTTAATAAATCGGATGCCTTCATCTATTTAGATAGTAAATCCACTTTTTTTGTCCTGGTATTACAAGTCTTTCTATTCCTCCTAAAGTGTTTGGTTGTGTGTGTTTTGTACTCAGTTACATCATATTCTTGACAAGTTTCAACTGGAGGCTATTAAGTGCATCTTCCTTGGATACTCATTTACTCAACGAGGATACAAATACAATAATTCAATCTCTCGTAAACATTATCTATCTAACTAATGTAACATTCCTTGAAAACACTCATTTTTTTTGAAGGTGGTAATTCGTAAGTCACTACAATTCGAAGAGATTTCTGCTATTCTTCCCATTGTACCTAACACAACATTCAATGTTAAACATTTAGTTATACCTTTGCAGGTCTACTCCAGACAATCCAAGCATGTTAATGAAGTTCATACCATCATGCTTCCCAACAATCCTCCTGCAATGCCAGAAGATCAGTGTCCTCCTAAATCTGTCTTTAGCATCTATGAAGACGATTTACCAATTGCTCTTCGCAAGGGTATACATTCTTGCACTTAACATCCTATTTCAATTTGTTTCCTTTGTTGGTTTATCTCCTTCCTATCGAAAAATTTCCTTGTCCTTGTTGATCATGTCTATTCCCCATTCTTTCCAAGAAGCTCCTAGTCATGATAGATGAAAACGAGCTATAGAAGAAGATATGGTTGCTCTCTATTAAACTCAAACTTGGACTCTGGCTGGATTACCTACTAGAAAATGTGTGGTTGGTTGTCAATGGGTGTATACAATGAAGTACAACCCAGATGGTTTAGTTGATTGGTTAAAAGCTTGATTGATTGCTAAATGATACTCTCATACCATAAGAGTTACTCTCATACCATAAGAGTTGACTATTCAAAGACATTTCTTCTATGGCAAAGCTTAACTTTATGTAGGTTGTTGTTTCCGTTGCGTAATTTTGAATTGGTCCCTATACTAGCTTGATGTGAAGAATGTGTTTCTTTATGAGGATCTTATTAAATAAGTCAATATAGAGCAATCACTTGACTTTGTTGCTTGGGAGAGTCAAACAAAGTGTGTTGTCTTAAGAAGTCAATTTATGGCCTAAAACAATCTCCGAACACTTTGTTCAACAAATGTAGCAAAGTGATGTTCAATATTGGATGAAATGTGGTCGGGCTTATCACTCTGTCTTTGTGAAGTGAAGTGAGGCATGTGTCATTGTGTTGGTCATGTATGTAGATTATATCATTGTCACCGAGAGTCTTAATAAATTGAAGAGATTTTTACAGCAACACTTCCATACAAAGGACTTGGGTCATCTTTGACACTTCTTGGATATTGAGGTAGCAAGATCTAAGGTGGCCATTAATTTGTCACTATAAAAATATGTGGTAGATTTGTTTGTTGAGAAAGGTCTTCTGAGAGCCAAGCCAGTCGAAACTCCTATTGACCAAATCAGAAGATTAGTGTAGATCAAAGAGAATTGATTGATGATCTGAGAAGATATTGTCGACTTGTTGGAAAGCCAATCCACTTAACAATCACTCAACCTAATATTACTTTTCCTATGTGTGGTTAGTTTATGCAGGTTCCTCATATGGAAACTGTGTTTCATATACTCAAGTACTTGATTGAAGGGAGTTCATGGTCATGGTATTCTCTACAAGCGTAATGGCCATCTTCAAATAGAAGAGTATTCAAATGTGGACTCGGTTGGTTATCCATTTGATAAACGACCTACTATAGGTTATTGTACCTTCGAAGAAGGTAACTTGGTTACATGGAGTAAGAAGCAAAGTGTGGTGCCCCATTCAAGCGAAGAGCCAGAGTATAGGGAGATGGATTATGCTACATGCAATGTTTAATTTTTAAATATTAACGATATCGACCGATATATCTCACGATATATCTTGTATTCCACCTGTGTGAGATGAAACGTACAGGTAGTGACGATATATCCATATGTTCGATCCAGTGAGCATTTTCAACTTCCGATCACTTTTTTTTTTTTTTTTTTGAAATTATGTTAAATCAGTGTCAAATGGTTACAAATCCTTTGGTTCTTCATGTTTTGCATGAAAAATCATGGAGTTGGAGCTTTGATTTCGATATCCATTGGTTCTTCATGTTCTCCATGTTTTTTTTCAAAATTTTCCTTCAACCAGCTATCAATTGAGACTAATTTCAAAGTATTTAGGAGTATTTGATGAAATGATCATCACATACACTCTAATTTCGAAATTTAGTATAGGTGGTCCGATTTGGGGAAAATTCAAAATTTCGCCAATTTCTCCAAATTGCTTGTTGATCTACTGATTTGTTAAAGTCCTTGTCAATTTTTGGAAAATAATAAACATTTTTAATTAAAAATTATTAAAATATTTTTTCTCGAAATTTCCCTTCATCTAACTATCAATCGAGACTAATTTCGAAGTATTTACAAGTGTTTGATGAAATGATCATCATATATACTATGTTGTGCAATCAATTTGAATATAGTTGCATTAGTTCAGTCAGACAACGCACAACTTAGGACCCTATACAAAGGAAACATATTATGTGCACTTCTTTTTTGAGACGTTATGATTTAAAAGTGTGTATTAAGGTCTTCTTTTTTTTTTCTTTAAAAAAAAAAAAAACAATTCATGAAGGTTCATTGAAAAATTCAACCATTTTCCCAAAGTTTCCCCATGTTTACCAAAAAGTGCGATAAATTACCTAATACAAACGATATATCCTATGCGATAAACGATATGTATTTGTATCCCAAGGATGCAATACTTAACGAGAAACCGATATTCGAACATTGGCTACATGTGAACTTGTTTGGTTAAAGACGTTAATGTGTGAGTTGGGGTTTAATATTGATATTCCCATTAGGTAATATTGTGATAATCAAGTTCTCTCTCATATTGCCAAGAATCTGGTTTATTATGAGAGAACCAAGCACATCAAAATTCATTGTTACTTCATCAAAGAGCATTGCAAGTACGGAAATTTGCATGGCGTCCCTCAAGTCTTAAGATCAATTGGCAGATGTGTTCACTAAGATTCTTAGTCGCACTCATTTGGATCGTCTCTTCATCAAGCTGGACAGTCATGAGATATATGCTCCAGCTTCATGAGGAGTGTTGCTGGACCATGATAATCTCACTAGTGGACTATGACGATCTCACGTGTGGTTTCTAATTATTATTGGGTTGAAATGTGTTACAAGTAGGAAAAAAAAAATGTGTTACAAGTTAGAATAGAGTTTAGGCCCATGAGCTTTGCTTATGTAATAACTTATGTGTGGGGTATTTTTGTAATTGTGCTTTTATTATGAAAGCCCTAACAATAAAATAGAGAGATTATTCCGGCCTCTCTCTCTCTCTCTCTCTCTCTCTCTCTCTCTCTCTCTCTCTCTCTCTCTCAAGAACATAAATGGGTTTAAACAATCCCCTCAAGTCCAATACGAGTGATTCAACAAAGCCATTTCTCAAATTAGCTTCCAGTGTAATTTGTGTGAACATTCTTTATTTGTGAAGATTCTCCATGACCGTGTTGGCAATATACATTGATGATATCATCATATCTATGAAAATGCCAATGATATTACCACTGTGATAAAGTTCCTTACAGGCACTTTTGATGTTAAAGACCTAGGGTCATTGAAATATTTTCTTAAAATAGAGGGTGTTTGGTCTAAGAATGAGATATTTCTATTACAACATAAATATTCCCTTAACCTTCTTCGAGAGACTAGAAATGCTAAGTACATGTCCTAGTGAGACACCAATAGAAGTGAATCATCACGTGTATTCTAGAGAATCAAAAGGGCTCACGAACCCAAGCATGTATCGTCACTCGGTGGCAAAACTCATTTATTTATGCATCACTCATCCATATATTGCATATATTGTTAGTGTTGTGAGGCAATTCATGCAAGCTCCTAATATTCATCAACTCAAAGCTGTCCATCAGAACTTTCCTACTTAAAATCTTTGCATGGAAAGGGTCTTTTGTACCCAAATCATGGTCATCACCATATTAACACATTTTGATGTAGACTGGGCAAGATCATCTAATGATCAAACATCCACAACAGATATTGTCCCTTCGTCGAGGGTTACTTTCCTAGAGAGCAAGAAACAAATTATCATTGCTCGTTCCTCCATTGAAGTTGAATACCACTATATGGGTCATGCTACATGCGGAATCATTCAGCTTCATTCCCTTCTTAAAGATCCTAGAGTTGTAGTTTCACTGCTTGTCCAACTATATTGTGACAATCAAACCGCTATTTATTACCTTCAATCCAGTATTCCATGAACAAACAAAGCATATCAAGGTAGATTGTTATTTCATTTGCATAAATATCTCAAATCATCTTTCCACGACTCATGTTCAATCCAAAGCATCAACTCACTGATATTCTTACCAAATCTGACTCTTCTCATTTTTGTGATCTGTTGGGCAAGCTAGGCATGTGTTATATCTATGCTACAGTTTGAGGGGGAGTGTGGAGACAACATTTTCTTTGATTCTTGTGCTCCCTTGGGACACCATATTATTGCATATTCTCTTATCAATAAAATAGGTTTTGGGCTCCATAGCACACAATTTTCGTAAGTTTCCTCTTCTCCTAGCAACACACAACAACAATTTCTTAACTACCATTCAAAAAATAACCCTCGCTTGTAAAGGATGAAATGGAACCAATAAATAGCCACCAACAAGCAGAACTAGGTTAATCGAACATCTTATCGTCCTTCTCCAATGATGATTTTTCAACTTTTGGCTAATCAGGCACATCCCACATCCAATACCGATCCTTTATTATATTTTATCATTTTATCGTGGATGTAACTTCTGCATGTGTCACCATATTAGGAGAAAGATCCAAATTACTGGTCTCTTATCAAAAAGAAGTGTGGGATTATTTTGGTAGAGCCCACAAGTCCTCATACCATACATCAACTGCTCATATCATTGGAGACACGGCATAGTCAATCATGCATTGTTATATTGGTGTCCGTGCTATCATGTATTGTAATGTAAAAGATAAGTTATACATCAAACCCAAAAAGGAATCTGGACAACCAATAAAGTTTTCAAGTACTTTCATACTAAAGCTCCTCTAACACTTGCATGGAAAAAGGGACTAAGAAAAGTGAACATTTGATCTAGTAAGATACATAAGTAAGAAAAGATTTGACAGTGGAAAGGGGACTCCAAAAGATGGAGAAAGGTTTGAATTCTAGTAATATCTAATTTCTCACCCTTAGCCATGAGAATCTATCTATCACTTGGACATGGTTTGAAAGAAGAGGGATTAGTGTGCACTCCAGTCATGTGATTGGAAGCACCTGAGTCAAATAAACCAAAGAGGACTAATAGACTGAAAGAGATGGCAATTCTTACCAGAAAATCCCATAGAAAAACATGCAAAAGATATAATTGGGGACACAAATTTTTGTACCAATTGTCAAATATCTTCAGAAATGGCATTTGTTTGCGAACTAGTAGCAATTGATCCATGAAGTGAGATTGAAGGTGTTTTGTTGAAGTATTGGGACATATTTGGATACGTGGAATCCAAGGAAAAGGAAATAATAATGATACTCAATGATGAGTTCCATGAGAACTATTAAAACATGGATTCCAATTTTAGAGCTCTTGTTTGGATAGCAAGTGGAAGTCTCATATTCCTCTCACAAAAGCACCTAGTTTCTTGCGCCAAAAATCCAAATCATGCAAAAGTTTAATGATTGCTTGCTGGAATCCACTCTTTCTTTGTTATCCAAATAACACAAATTGTACATCAAAGAAAAACACTTTTCTATTGTTTTGCATGGAAATCCATGTTTCCAAACATGGCTTTAGCAATATCGTCAATGGCCTGATATGCCTTAATAGTGGATCTGTTTTGATAAGGCAAATTGTTGTCTTGAGGAGTTCCTTTTTTTAGGACAGATCCAGATGATGTCTTGCACAGTTGCAAAAAATGCAAACTTCTTTCTACAATGTGACGCAATGTAACTAAACTCATTGCACTTAATGCATTCCAGTTGTGATGGATTCTTCAGAGGTAGCTTTTTCTGGTTCATTGAGTGATGAAAAAAGTCCCAGTATCCTTCAAGCATAGATTGTGTTGCCTCCACACGCACAAAGACGCATGCACTCGGGCACACACATACACATGTTCGTGGGCACGCATGTGCAAACACACAAGCATGCACACTCATTCGCGCACAGACATCCGTGTGTATGCATATGCACACATGCATGTGAAGCATGTGCACACTAATGCATACACGCACATGTGTGCACACAAATAAGTCATGCTTATGCGCAAACACCTGATTTATGATCTCAATAACAAGTTTAAGTATTAGCAACACAAACTCAAATACACCTGATTTATGATCTCAGTGATAAGTTACAGAAACAAACAGCTAATTTATGATCTCAAATCTCGATAATAAGTTACACAGACAAACACCACCAAGTTGAAGGCTCTAAAAGGAAAGGAAAGCCCAAAAGAATGTGGATGGAGGTAGCAATAAGATACTCGATGACCTATGGTCTAATTGAAGGTATGGCCCTCAATGGAGTGGAATAGCATAACAGAATTCATGTAGCTGACCCCAATTAATTGGGATGAGGCTTGGATGATGATGATGATTATGAATAAGTTCTCTTTGCAACACACTCCTTTCATCATTGATCTTCTCCTTTCTGGTCCGCTACTCACACCTTTGAATAAACTTTTGATGTTTACAACCCTTCAAAGACACTTGACTGGTAGATCCACTCTTGCCTTTTGATTATGTCATAACTTCTCAACCTTCATCATGGGCAAACTACCAGGCATTAAGGAGGAGCAGAAGTTTAGAATGAGGATGCATAGTGATTGCAACTATCCATAAACCAAGCTTCTTTCTTTATTGAGAGACATCTCTTTTATGACCTTAGCAGGTCCTTTGATAGGACGTCTTAGGCTGACACAACATGTTATACAACATTATACAGTGCAATCTTTTCCAAATGATTACTTGGATCTCAAAGGATCCACAATAGACCTTGACATCTCCGATCACCTGAAGAGAAATAGAGATTCTGAAGTAATTCACGTTCCATTTTCCAGGTAAACAATTCTAGACTAGGTTCATAATCATTTCCCACTATCTAGCTTCTCATGTTTACAATTTTACAGAGTCCTAGCCGAAGTAGAAGTTATTGGGAGATGATTTCCATTAACCAATCGTCTTGACCAACAACCTCCAATTTATTTTCTTTATAAAGGTGGGGGGTGAAAAACAATTTTTTTCTTCCAAGAGCCACAATTTAGAGTTCTTGTTGAACAAAATGTTAGAAAAGTGTTTCTTAGTTGTGGTGATGAGAAACTTGTACGTGTAAAAGAGGTTGGTGGAAGTAATGTCATTAAAAAATCTTAAAACAATGCCTAAAAAAGGTGTTAACCAATGACCATTGACATCGAAACTCGATACTGCACCCACAATCTGAAGAAAGAAAAATTACATCACAAAGAGGGCAATCTTTCTAGTTCATGAGTAGCAAGCAATCATAACAATTTCAAGGGAAAGAAAGGAAGAAAAATTACATCACAAAGAGGGCAATCTTTCTAGTTCATGAGTAACGAGCAATCATAACGACTTCAAGGGAAGAAAGGAGATGATTACCAGGAAATATAGAGAATTTAGCAGCATCATAGCCCTCTTTTTCTGGGATCGCCAGGATTGGTCCATGATCTGTAGCCTGATGTCCTTGTCGTGGAGTGGCTGACGAATGATCTTCTCCATTTGGGTGGTCCCTGGCTATAGACTTCAACTGGCTGAAGGATTCACCAAATATCTGTTGGGACCCAGCTGTGGTCCACCAAGGCATGAAAGGAACCGTGGAGGACTGAGGAATTGCATTCTGGAGAATGCCTCCATGATCTTTGAAGCATGCGGTTTGCATTATAAATACCCTCCAAAAAGACCCAAATTACAGTTTGCGAGGTTATTTCTGTTTCACGATTACCGCTTATTTCAATATTAACACATACCCAACCACTTCATCAATTATGCTTTGCCCCCAAGTGCGCCGAACCAATGGAACACCACAGCAATAATGAATTACCTGAAATTTCAAATACCTCAGTAGAATATCATCTAATGGGCTTTGAATTCAACCAAGACCCATGTTGCAAAATGAAACACATCACAATAGACAGTTGTTCAGCCATGAATTACTAAAATTCATATACATAAAAAGATAATCCTACAGTCACCCAATTTTTCATGATGGAGTAATCATTAAAAGAAAAAGGATTCTAGCAATCAAGAGTCCCACTCAACCAATTCACACTGTAGAAGTGCTTTGCTTTCTTATACAAAATTTGCTTTACTTGATAACAAAAGATAAACAAACCAATCTCCTAATCCCAAACAACAACATCTAAATTAAGAAAAAATAAAAAAGAAGAAGAGAGAGTAAAAAAGAAAGAAATCTTGACACCCAGATATATTATCCTTCCAAATTTATCAGATAACTGACCGTTTTCAACAAGAAGCAAGAAATTGCAAAAACAAAACAAAATTCTACACTCCACATAACCTTATCAGTTGAAACAAACAACCTATTTCACTCGCCACTTCATTAATTAATTAATTAATTAATTAAATGCCATCAAATTCACACATTTCATAGTGCAAGAGGGAAAAATCAACTAACCACAACCCAATACAGTAAACAAAATTAAAAATAAACATACACACACACAAACTAGAGATAGAGAGAGAAGAAGAAGAAGAAGAAAGAACCCAACAAAGTCAACTATTAAAGACTCTAACATGACTATCCTTCATGAAATTTAAGTGTTATAGAGAAAGAGAGAGGACACAATTCAGTTGTAGAGAAGTTGCTTGGAATCTTACCCATCAAGAGAGGCGGCCCTCATTTGCCACAGTCAGACGAGCAAGAAGCAGAGAGAGAGAGAGAGAGAGAGAGAGGGAAGTGTGTGGCATGGCGTAGTGAAATACAAGGGGAGCAGCCAATGGGATGTGGTTTTCATGCGTAAAGCTTTGTAATTTCCTAATGCGAGTGGCTTATCCTCCTTTCATTTATTTAATCCATGTTGGCCCCTTCTTTTTCTCTTCCTAAACTTAAATACAAGGACAGTATACACACCCACCAAACCGAGCCCAGGCGTACCAAAGCATCTTAAGTTACAACTGTCCCCCTACAGCCGTCTGCTTTCTAACTTCCGTCTACCACATCTGACCCCTTCAACTAGGCACGCCTCACCATGTGTGTCATCTCTTTTCAAAATCAAGCCACTGCACGCCTTTCGTGGCCTATGCTTCTATTTGGGGCCGGACAGTCGGCCATCCACTGATTTCAACACTGTGGCCCAGATGATGAGGGGGCCACAGTGATTTTTGCGCTAGCTTATCTTCATTTTGGGGCCCACCAATTTCACAGCTCAGATGTACCTGGCAGATGACGCGCTGGCCAGAATGATGGGGTTGCATTCCAAGGTCCGCACAAAGCGGACTGTGAGCGATCAGTTCTGAGAGTGGCCAACCATTTGCAATCCCGTAACTGTCTACCTTTTGTGTGTATGCGTGTATTCGTGTGAAAATTTATTTAGTGAAAAAGTTTTCTCAACCAAAAATAAAATAAAAATCTTCGTAATCTGGTGCAAATGGTTGTTGTGAACACTTTTATGATGTGTTGATAATATTCACTCTGGCCATCATGCACGGCATCCCTCATTTGGCCATGGGTTAAAAAATCAGGCTAATCAATGACTCGGGGCGGGGCCACATGAGTAGGAACGGTTGGGAAGGGATGTCCATCCTTGATTCTTGTTGTGCTCTACCCAAGTCTCAAAATACGTTGATTTTGAGTTGTGCATCATCTGTGTCAGATGTTTGATATCAATGAATTGGATGGCATATATACAACATGGAGAGCCCTTTATAAAAATCTAGGGTAGGCATCCACTCTCAACTATTCTTGCTGGTGTGGTACATTACAAGCATTGGTTGGCCTAATTTTTAGGTGCTTAGTCAATCAAGTGAAGGCGTATCTGATTGCCAGCGTAGATTTTCATCAACATATGATGGTGGAACCTGCGACAAACCACTTGCATCACAATATAGTAAAAACGTTTGCACTGGATTACATGTGTACATGCGCACGCGCATGGTGGTGTGAGAGGTCTCTCAACTTGAATGGACCATAATTCAGGGGATTACTTCCAGCTTATTAAGTGAATGTAACATCCCAACCTTTTAATAAGTTGGCCTCACCACGAGGAGCTTAAAGTATAAAAATTATCCCTATCTACATATCGGGTGGGCCAAATCATAGAAATCAATATCTAACCATTGATAGATAAACAATGTATGTGTGGTCAACTTAATGAGTGGGTATGCTTGATTTTTGCATTCGGCAATATTCACGGTGAACGTAACCTATTGAACAGATTGGATGCCTTAATCATATGGAAGATTGAAGTTATCTGCCTAACTTGTCCAAACAACCCCCGCCCGATTAAGTCAACAATTATACCATTTATTTCAAGTCACTTTGGAAAAAGGGGTTGACGCTCAGGTGAGCCCCACCACGACATTAACATTTTAATTTTAAATATACCACAACAGGTGCATCAACCGATGTTAGGCGTAGCCCAACTAGCAGGTGCATCACCCCCTGTTAAACTTAGGGCTCAAAAATTAGCCCATACGTGATTTAGGTGGACCATACAATAAAAAACAGTGTACTGGATAAAGCTCATCCTGCAAACTATTTTCCTTGGTGTGGCTCACTTGAATCATGGATGGGCCTAAATTTTGTAACTTGCGACTGAGTTTTAGTGTTTCATCTAATGGTTAGAGTAGATTTTATATCATCATAATTATGGGCCCTAGAAAAAAAATTAAGTATGGACATCTCACTCTTAATTGTTTCCCATGATGTAAGTCACTTGAATCATAGGTGTTAGGTCTTGGTTTATTTCTCATTATGTGGGCATTCCAGAATCGATATAGCGGCTCGATCCAAATTGATTAACTTTGACCCCGAGTGCTTAAATTAGCAACTACGTTTAATATGAACATTTATGACCAGATTCTGAGAAGATCGATCGCTTACTCAGCCACTTGTAAAATTTGATAAAAATCATACGATAATTTGGGGGGAGAGGGGTTTCCTCCAAAAATGGGTTGCTTTATACTTTCCCCAAGAAATGACTTTCAGAATACTATTACAATCAAACAAAAGAAAAAACTCACAATCGATCACTGGGAGCGATTGGAAGAATCGTCTCTTGAAAGAACTGTTTAATATTTGATAGAGAATAAATCCAGTGTATGGGCGTAGACTTGAATTACAACTAAATAGTATAGCTAAGAATTATTGTTATTGGCTTATTGCTACTCCTAGAATAAGCTGAGATAAAGGAAATTGATAATATAATTTTGATTGTTGATTTGTTAGTTTTGAGATTTGATTGAGATATCTTACTCTATCACATTCCTCTACTATTTATAAAGCTTTGTTGTAGCTTATTCCTCTAGATCCTTTTTTCCACTATTGCAACGGTTACAGTAGTTGAAAATCATCTTTGTAGATCATTCTCTTATTATGTTTCTCTTTTACGATCATTCCTCTTCCAAATGCCTCTCGGCCACTTGCTTCACTTTTGTCGACCAAGATTTTATCTTTTATCTTTAATATCCTCGATTACCCTTCATAACTTAAACAACTTGGTTGTGCTTCTTGTATATCGATCACAACATTTTGTCGACCATCCTCCGATGTGTAAAGGTAAAGTTACACTAGCTGTAAACCCACAAAAAGCACTCTAAATCTTTAAAGAGTTTTTTACTCATTTCCTATCTCTCATATAATGTCATATGTCATTCCCCTATCGGCTTTCCCATAATTGTTAGAATTAGGGTACAACATTGCCCCCACGTCGCTTCGCCTTTGGTAAAAAGGTGAATGCGATATTGTTCCTTTGTCTAATAACATAAATGCAATCAGTTGTTGATCTACGTGTTGCTTACCAATTGAGTTTACCCGATCGATGTTAAATCAAGAGATATTCTTCGCATCATGTCTTTAGGATGTCCATGCGACATGTCGTATAAAAGTATATCATACGAGGAATCATGATTTCGTCTTCATTAATACATACATACCCTGGTTGATATATAGGCAATTCTGAAGTTGATGCCTTAACTTTCTTATCTCCTTCTTTCACTGTTATACATATTTCCCGACTTCCCTTCTTCAAATCATCACCATGGTTGCATCTTCTTCTTCTTTTGTTCCTGCTTTTCATTTGAAATCTTTAATTAGGAATTTCGACATTTTATCATCTGGTGTGATGAACGATCTCCTCTTCACAACCCCAACTAATCCAAACATTTCAGTATTAACACTCAGCCCTCTTTCCATTCAGCAGTTACTTACGAACACCTTTGCAAAATTGAACATAGCTTCCGAATAAAGTTTTGATTGTTCAATTGGATCACTTTCTAAATCCCTTTAATATGTTCAAGTCTTCACAAGCATTGGCTAAAACCGATGAATGGCTAGGCTGAGTGGTTTTCTTGTGTGAAAGCACAACAAAACGATACATTAAAGCAAGCATGAATTTATGAATGTATTACTCTCTTTGCATGAGTTCTCATCCAATTAGTTCCTTCTTACAGTGACTTCAACCTTTTGAATTTGATCGACCAATATATTTGTTGAGTGTGAAATATTGTATATTTCCCCCTAGTTATACCTTAGTTTTATGAACATGATAGTGCTTAATAAATCTATTTATATATGTTTTCTCTTACAATGTGATTTTGAGATCTTAAGGTGAAAAGGATGCTAAAAACATGAATTTGATGTTCAAGAATTACTAAAGTAAGGATTGCATTTTTAGATGTCAAGATTAAAGAATTCAAGAGTCTAAGATCAAAGGAAACCAAGTGAAGAAGGAAGAAATTCGAAGTTATAAAGTGCAGAAATTGAGAGTACCAAACTTGATAGCTCAATGTCGTTAAACTAAGTGTTCGATGTCATCGAAGGATGATTGATTCCATCGAAAAAATCAGAAAAATCAAGTTTGGTTGCTGGACATATGGGTGCAATTCTTGATGTCATCGAGGACCTATTTGATCTCATCAAAGACCAGTTCGATGCCATCGAAGTCAGTTCGATGACATAGGAAAAATCATGAATTTCAAAGTTTAGTTGTTGGACACTTTGGGATGTTTTTCAATCCCATCGAAGATAAGATCGATGATATCGAAGCCAATTCGGTGCCATCAAAGCTCGGGCGATCCCATCAAAGGACTTACAGAAATTTCATTAGACGATTGTTGACAATTTCCAAATTCGAATCGAACTCTTCGATCGGACTTTGATGCCATCGAAGCTCCCATCAAAGGTGTCATCGAAGTTGCGATAACTACGTAAATTGAAGTCGGTTTTAAAGTTGGTATGAACAAAGCCTATATAAAGAGGTTTTTTAAGTTTTTCTAGGTACGAATTAGGGTAGGAAGAGTAGAGCAAGGAGTGGTGGTACTTCAAGAAGTCCTTTCTTCTTTTCCAATCTTTCTTTTCTAGTTGGTATTTATATTTTTCTTTAAGAGTTTTAGTTTAATCATGTTTATGGTTAACTAATCTCTTTCCTGAGCTAAATGGCGAAGCTTTTAGTTTATTTTGATGTTTATCTTACTTTGATTCAAGTTTATTAGTTTACATGTTAAATTATTCATTGATTTTTGGTTTGAATGAAGAAGTATTTTCAGTTTACATTGATCCATTATTGACTCCAATCATGGTGGATGCTTAGGAAGACTTGTTGATATGTTCTTACCCATTTTACAATTGTGTGATCTGTAAAATTTCTTGATCTATCATTGACTTCGGGCACGGTAGATGTTTTGAATTCCATACATTACATTGATGCTTCATAAGGGAACCAATGCAATGAAAGTTTAGAATTTTTTTTGATATATCTATGATGCTTTAACCGCTCTATCAATCGACTGGATAGGATAGGACAATTCCAGTTGTGTTATTATTGAATCAAGTAAAGTATCATTAAGATGTCTATAAGTGGATCCTTGGCACTCTAGTTTTCCATTATCAATGATAGTTTATTAATAATCAATCTCTATTTACTCCAAATTCTAGTATAGTTTAGCTTATAGTTATAGTTCTAGTTTATTTCAGAAAACCCACATATAGAAAGTCCCTATGGATTTGACCTCGGTCTCACTGAGATTATTACTACACGCAGCCCTATGCTTGGGGTTGTGAACCACATTCCATTTTGGATACGGCCCCATGGGTCCATTGATCATGGATATATGTGCATTTACTCACCTTTTTCCTTTTGGCAAGCTTGTCTATCTATATTTCACTCTGAAAAATTCACATCCCTTCATTCTCCCAAGTAAGACCAATAAAGCGTATTCTACTTTCATGGCTCATCAATGCAAGTCTCAAGATGAAGTAAATGAACAATAACACACAATATTTTTTGTTGATGTGGACATGTTGTTTTGTGTTATGTGTGAGTTCTCTACAAATTAATAAAAAATACATTCACCCAACCAAGGCGCTTGCTCAAGGTCATTAACTTGCCTTTGCCTATTTCGTACTCAGCCATCTTTACTGCAATATATATGAAGCAACTACTAAGAGATTCTACCAATTTGGACTTATCTGGCTTGTCTAGATATAGTTTTATGAATATTTTGGAATAAAGCTCATCAAATCTGCCCCGATGGATATTGAGTTTACTTCTTTCACCCACTGCAACACTTTTTACTCCAAATTCAATTATTATTTTGCTTAGTGTATGAATTTCCTTCTTTCTTTTACCCTAAATAAATATAGCCATACCTTCTGCCCTTTCAAGTATAAGGAATTCAGCCTGATTTGGTTTAGCGAAGAATTTGAATCGACCGATATGATATGGAAGATCTCATAGATGCGACCTGGAAAAGCTACATAATCTGCAGAGACTTACTAGATGGTGGCACCATCGATATTGGCATTAATGTCAGGGCTGACATTGAATAATACTGCACCAATCTCCTTTCACGCCAATTTGGTTTGGCTCAAGGTATTCCTCTTCATTTCTCACTCTGAACTTGTAAGCAACCACCGAATCATTGACCGATTGTAGATTCGGTTGCCATCTTTTAAACTCTTGATAAAGGATTTGAGTCTCTCAGTTCATCCTTTATACTTCCTCTCTTCACCATTCACCAACAACAAATAGAGTCATTCCGCGCTCCTAAAGGCAGAATTACTATGGGACTCTGATCAATGGATCTCATGAACTGATTATTAGCTGGCATTCTTCTTCATTAAAGATGGAGAAACATACGATTGAGAAGAAGAAAAATAAAGAAAGCACCAAGAAGTCAACCGCTCCATTGGTCATGCCTTCTCCTGTTCAGAGAAAAACACGCTCAAAGAAAGCACCCTCAATCCAATTGTCCGTCCTTTCTCCAACACCAATAAAGATGGTCACTCTATTCTTTTTAATAAAAATAGACAAAGTAGCTCAACCTGAGCCGAAGCGGTAGAAAGCCACTACAGTAGCTCTAGTCAAAATGGCTCTGACTACTGCTCCAATTCCAATGCTCACAATCCCTTCAACTATTTCAGAGATTACAAAACTTGGTCCCTTCGTAATGCCTCAACTTGCTTTACCTATAGAACCTAGTCAAATTGCTTCAGGTATTCCTCCTTTGGCCAAAGCAATTGCATATTTTGAGAAATATTATAAAACTAAATTCTAGCTGGGTGTCTCTACTGCTAACTACTCTTGGGAGATGGAAGTGGCATATAAGAGATATAAAGATGCTTGTTTTAATAGGGCATTTAATAAATGACAGCGTAAAAAGAAAAAAATAAATGATCTGAATCTTCCTTTCTACCGATATCTCAAACTATATCATCCCAATCCCCCTCTTTTTCCTCACTCCACCCGAGCTTTGGCTTTAGTCATTGACCCTACCAAACTTTCACCAGCGGACAATCAATTCATTACCGTTGTTGTTCAGTTAGATATAAGTGGATGTTATTTCAACAATACACCCCTTCTTTTCTTGCAGTGATTACGTAGTCCCTTAAACTGACTTACGCTCTTCTTTTCTTAGTAACCAGAGAACTCTCGCCGCTGATGAACAACCCGTAAATTAGACCGACGAATAATTCTGTTAGCATAGCTCACCATAGTTTTGAAATGGCACCACCCATTGTCAAATAATACAATGGAACCCATAAAAATATGATGTATGGTGCGGATCTCATTAATCGTCACTATGGGCCCCACACTCGTGGTGAGTATACACAGGACGTGTACGCTCCCTCAGTCCACCAGAACCAGGAAAGGGTCAAACCCAACGCTGACCAGATATATAATGTAAAAGAGAGAGAGAGAGAAGAGAATCCTCTCTTCTACGTCTACCCACGACGGACTACCGTCTGTTTTATCAAATGATGGGCCACCATCATCACCCATGGGATGATCCAAACCGTCCATTAGATAAACCCATCCCCGTGATCAGAGAACCCTATAAACTATCCACGCACAAAGACGAAATGGTGCAAAACAGCTCGCCCGAATGAAGTGCCGCACAAACCCAAGATTCGAAGATAAAACCACTTCCATCCTTCCTAAGCTAGCAACGTTACACATCCGAGCCATCCAAAGCCTAAGGAATGGAGTTCCGATCCAACCCAAGCCACCCGAAAGAAGCGCAAAGAAGAGATGAACACGACATTCCACCATTTTTCCTTAAGCCAGCTGCACTTCCGGAAATTTCGTCCGCAAAACTTTCGAAAATCCCGTGCGTAAGAAGATCACACGACCAGATTAAGAATCCGATAGGCCAGGGGTCGTCGGACAACGAAGTCAAGCCGTTCGGAAGGATCACCTCAAATCAAGGAGAGCAGAAAAGCAATCCGCTAGCAAGATCGATGCCTGTCTGTCCGATCACACGCAGAACATCAGAACCAACCACGAATGATCGAGATTTAATCAGAGACGTCTGTTGGATGACCTTGTTTCAAAGAAATCTAACCCATAGACCAAATGGGACCGATTGCTGCTACAAACCCCGCAAATCTGGGCCCACGCGTAACTCACAGCGAAAGCTTCTGCGCAAACGGAATGCTAAAGGAGAATCGGGCATCCGACTACGACTCCTCTCTCGCTGGGGCGAGACACTATAAAACCAAAGAAAATAAAAATAGGGAGAAGAAAGAGAGAGAGAAATACGAAAGAAAAATAGACGAGAAAGAAGAGGAAGTCGGAGTTATTCTGGCAAGTCGCCGACAATGTAGAAGAAGGAGAAAGGACGGGTTGCGTACGTCAACTCCCGAGCTGTTGCCGAAGTCAGTTCAGGTCCAAAACCCAATCCTCCCTTTCAAACTTTTCTTTCCTCTTCACAACAAGGGAGGTAGAGGATTCCACCGTGATGAGCTAAGCCAACTTGGTGGAATCATCCGCCAAAAAACCCAGAAAATTCTAAGACAAAATGTACACTTAAACCATGCCTTCGATAGAATCACTAAACATAGCTCTAATCCTAATACTTCAACCATGTGGATTAGGATAAACAGGGTCTATCAAACAATTTCCATAGGCTGATCAAATAACCAAAGGTGAGGAATTCCTTTAAGCTTGTATTAACTTGATTTGATTTTGTTCCCTCACATGTTTTGAATCCTTCCTTCAAATATTTTTACCACTTTCAGTTATTTATCCTTTGAAAATAATGGTTAAGATGTGATGATAGTTATACATGAACTTTCTGTATTCATGTAAGGGTTACTTTTCTTTAAATTTTGACTTGAATTACTTGCACCTATCATTGACTTAAATTACTTGCACCTATCTTATATACTTCAAATCTCTAAACTTACTGCAAATATTGATGCATAGTTCAAAACACTATGTAACCATCTTGCATACAAGTACTATAGCGGAAATCTCACTTCTAGCTATCAAATGAATATCATGGACGTAATACGGTTCAAGTAGAGGCCACTAGGTCGACATATAATTCTATGAATTTTGGGTAATGGTGCACAAATCGATGTAAGTAATTCGCAATGAGTGTTACATCACCTCCGGAATTGGATGTCGCAAATAGTTGCTTTATGAACAAATCGTGTCATGTAATTCATCCAAGTCATGCATTGTCGTCGTCTTGGGATACCTGCATAAATCCACATAAATGTGGGACACACCGGTAAATCTTCATAGAATGGGATGCGGGGCGAGCCGGATAACTCCAAACATTTTTCAAATTGTGATGATCGCTAAGTGTGATAAACCATGTATACTTTGCCATGCATCTCATGTAGGTTCCTTGCGCACAATAATAACTCTCGTAGTAGTGGAATACGAGATGTATCAAAACCATTGCTTTACTTTTATGAACCTCCTAAACTATGAATAATCTTAAAGGATAACTTTTACTATGAGTAGGGCGTTGACCCTCTCCAACCGTACAGATGATGCAGGTGATGTATAGGTTGAAGACCCAGTAAACTGTAGTGCCTTGGATTTCGAGGGTCGAGCAAAGCTCTACTCCCGAGATCCAGTACATCACTTATGCAACATGGATAATGATGTTCAGATTTCGTCCATATTAATGAGTTAAACATGAGTGGGATTATACTAAAACTATCATGCCCCAAATTCGGGGACGGACAGCTTCCGTGATGCCCCGAATTCGACACTTGACTTCTATACACCAAGTTTCGAGTTCAGCACATCACAAAGAAGATTTTCGACTAATTTTTTAATTATAATAATACCTGAACATGAAGATCCATGATCAAAATACCAAGCAACACTCTCTATTATAAATCTTGGTAGTTATAAGTACAATGTTTCACAAAAGGTACATAACGTCAACATTGTCAAATCGAAAAATAGATACAATGCATCGAGAAAGCTAAGTCTTCCAAGCTACTCCAGCCCTAAAAAAATGGAAAATAGGAAGCTTAGGCAAAAAGCCTAGTGAGTACGTGTCCTACATGTAAATAAGATAAATATGCTACAAGAAAATCATATATGTGAAAGGCATGTAGCACATAAGGTATGATGTCAATGCCAATGCAATGCATATGCATCATAGTAATACTCTGAGTCAATGCTACTAGCATCACCAAGTCATGTTTTCATTTCTTCTTTACCATAGCCATAACCGTATTACACGCATCCGTAATCACATCATCATCATCATATTATCATACCATATCATAATTGTGTATCTCGAGAAGCACTATGATCGACACACATGCACCAGACACTAGTAATCGACCTCGCATACCTGTCCTATGGTGGACTTTCACCAATTGTATATCATGGAAAATACTGTGGTCGACACGTATGTACTAGACACTAGTAATCGACCTTACATACCCGCCCTGCAGTGGACTTCCACCCGGCATGCCAGTAGTGGACTTCATTCGTACTTCTCCTCGCCGATGAGTCAGACCGGTCCCTGTTTGCACCTTAACCCTTAAGCAGGTTGGACTCACCTCTTCTCAACCCGACCTCGTCAGTGGGAGTTAAATCCATGACCCATGTATCCACTTGGCCTGACGGTGAGGCAACCCTAGCTAGCATAGGGGTTTAGGGACTTTCAACCCAAGGGGCATATCATCCCCTACTATTTCCACACTTTCGGTGTGCTGTTCATTTTCAGGGATAACCCAAGTCATCATCATAGATGTACATTTCATCATCAAGATCTAACTCATGTTATATGGCACGACTGTGGTATTTCGATCATCATGTATGTCATGATTATACATGAATTCAAGCAACCATGATAAGACATATGTTCAAGTGCGTGTGGTATGCATATAATGTCATGAAGGTCTGCTTAACCTTTAAGGCAAAAATGACGTATAACCATCATATGCCACTATCAACTATATCAATCCATGATCATGTGACTAAACTAAAGAGGACATGTCTTAGACATGAACAAATTTATTGAAGTACACTTGCACATACCATCATTCCATTGTACACAAGTATGATCAATATCAATATGGTTAAGTAGATGAATTTAGTATACTAGGGAGTGGAACAATATTAATCAAGTATTAAATCACATACTTCTATTAACCACAATTACTGACGTCACTAATATCATCCATAACTATCATAATCGTGAGCATTAATTGTAATAAGAGTTACACCATATTCTTCGCAAGATAGATATTCCATTAGTGTCTTTGGCCCGATAAGATTTTCTTCTATTGGGACCACATGGTTATACCCTAACTGGGCCTTATGGTTAATGAGTGGTGGTGACGCAAAGTACATGCACCAAGTGGTTATGAGATGAAAGGCTTAGATATAATATATAGTAAATGAGTCACAGGATGCATGGTGCTGGCGAAACTCATATAATGTAGTGAACTTCATCTTCACATGGTTGTTAGTAGATTGGATTTACAAATAATTATTGTAATAATTCTACAATGGTTTGGAAGGCACGTGTAAACTTTATATGATATAGTGAGCCCTAAGTTGAATGACTTGGTATATCATATACACATAAGAGTTAGTTATGATTGGATAATACAGGTTTGTCTCATACAACGTAGTGGGTCCTACTTCCAAATGGTACTACAAGCAGATGGGTCCACACATAAACATTACGGTAGGTCCCAACAAGTAGATAGTATAGGTATCTCACATAAATTAAGGTAGTACAAGGAAGAACAGTTCAGATGCACAAGGCACACGTCAACGAGCTCCATCAACAAACTGTTTGGTTGACAAAACAATTAAACAATATGGATAAAATACATACATTGAGTGAGTTCACAAGTGTTTGAAAGTTATACGTTTAATTAACACTATTTCATGTCGTCTGACTTATTTAGGAAGTCATTTTGGAATCATATTCTAGATTTAGCTAGCCTAATGACTAAATGATGAAATATGCAATACTCACATCAGGGTAGGGTCCATAATCAATCTAACACATGCCCTAAGTTCACATACATAATAGATTATACCATCAGCGTAGTCCACGAGCCTGAGCAATCACATAATTCTCATATGCCCACATGGTCTTATGGCCACTCCATTATCAGAAGTCCGTACGGTTAAGTGGCCATAGAAATGTCACTCTACTTGTCATAATAAGAGACTTAAGGTGAGATGGTTACTTATTATTATTATTATTATTATTATTATTATTATTATTATTGTTATTATTATTATCGTTGTTATTTTAATTATACCATAGCTCGCATAATGGGGTAACCACTTTACTAAACTTTCACATAGTCAGGCGGCCAGTACCACAATTTCACAT
This sequence comes from Magnolia kwangsiensis, assembly GCA_037074715.1. Classification (NCBI taxonomy): domain Eukaryota; kingdom Viridiplantae; phylum Streptophyta; class Magnoliopsida; order Magnoliales; family Magnoliaceae; genus Magnolia; species Magnolia kwangsiensis. The sequence goes on along the minus strand of CM073576.1, from coordinate 109,460,248 downwards.
AGCTTAATAGTCACCTAAGCACCACATGATCATATGGTTGGGCCACACATTCCCCACGTACCCACATGATTTACGGCTATCCACGTCACGCATGATCACAAGATTTATAAGGTATATATATATATATATATTCAACGCCAAATCTACTTGCTATTTATCCTGTTAGTGATCATATGGTTAAGGGCCACAACAATCATAAATCCACTTAGACAAGTAGTCATACAATTGCCCCAATTTTATATAGTTAGGTGGGCTATAAAAATCACGCACACACATGGTGTGGTGTCCCACACAACTTCCACCAATTCACACGACCAGTTGGGCCACCCAAGATCCCAAATTCCTATAGTGTAGTGATCCACATGATTCCTACCAACTGACGGTCTAAATGAGGAATAACTATTACAATGGGTACCATGAAAATGACTTAGATTGCAGTAAATATATAGGAAGCCCCACACTCTGAAATGATTTAATCAAGATAGATGAATGACTGGTAAAACATGTATATTAGGTGGTCCATGATCGGTTAAAAAGAATAGATGGATAGATTTCTCACAAACATTACTGCAGCTCTAGGAAATATTTAATGGTGGACAAGTGATCAATATTTCTCTCATGGCATGAGATTTGGATCTGACTAGTCTATGGGACCATATCCTAAAATGATAAGGATAAACTGATGAATGGCATGGATCTTCATCATACTACGAGGTGGAGTCCATGGTCAAGGAAGCATCCCAGCATATAGGGGCACAATAGAGCCTAAGAATTTCCAATGGTTATTACTACTGTTTCTACTTGTAGCATGACCCACCTAAAATTGAGTTCTACTTCATCTTGTGTCCACAGGCAGTGTGGGTATACAACACATGAACCTAGGTGGGCTTCACATGCATCACATTATGTCTAGGAAAGGTTTCATTGGTAAGCATGCAATTCCCTTTCCTTATTGTTATTATTATTATATTTTGTATAATTGTGGGTCCCATTGACATGGTGAGGTTCACCTCATGAACAATTAGTATAAAAAAACAACATCATAGCTGATACCACCCATTAGACAAATGACATAGATATAAGGTACATACGTCGGGTGGGGCTCATAACACATGGATGGTCTAAATGATGGATGACTTGGATATAAAATACATGTAACGTGTTGGCTCCACGGTTTAATGGCTGACCCAACTTTAGTGGCAGTTACACATCAGGGTAGAACTCAAAGGATCAAATAGTAGGGATTTTTATTCCAACTGTTTCTTATAGTGTGGTCCACCTAAGGTGTGGATCTGCCTCATTCTTTTTCTCATGACTTAAAATGGTGTGAAGGAGTGGATGAATGGCCCAGATACACCTTTCATCACCACAGTGGGCCATAGAAAAATCAAGTATTTTGAGTAAAATTTCCATTGTCCAAGTGGCATGGCCTGCATGAACTTCTAATCGACCTGATTTTTGGGACCATATAATAAATGGGGCTAGTAAGATTGTAACATCTCGAAAAAATTCGTACAAAGACCCAAGTACCACCTTAGGCATAGATCGCTAAGGACCTAATCCTTTAGAAATTAGATAAAAATTAATTGAGTACTAAACTGATTTAGTCGGCGAATTAGCTTGAACAGCTTTCTATACGAACCGCAAGACCTAAAACTAGTAGAATTGTTAACGCTCCACTACCTAAAAACTTAGGATCCATCTCAAAACTCAGTTGCTCTCGGGAGCACATTGAAACTCTGTATTGGGCCTGGACCGCACGTCAAAAGTTTGATTACTGTAAAACTATACGGTTATCACCACCTTATTGGGCTTGATTATCATCTCAGAAATCAAATCCAAATAGTATCTAGAAACACACAACTTGAGCTCGGAGTGAAGTATGTGAGAAATGCGAACACCTTTAGAAAATGTACTGAAACTCAAGTGAATTGAGCCATTCGCTTGCTGGTCAATTTTAAAGTTTTAAACCGTCAGATTCTGACCCAATTACACCCTCAGATCAGGAAAAATTTTCAACACATGTCATTATACTTGTGGCCCTGATCGAGTAACGGTGACCATTGAACTGAAACTGGTCCTCCGCGGTCAATCCGTAAATTCGATCGGACTAAAAACTTAACTTGACCAAGATCCAATGTCAGGAAACTTTTTCCAGACTGTATGCAAAAAGGGGGCCTCCAGATCAGCTCCGTTGGATCGAAATAGCCGCTCCTTGGATATAACCTAAGTATACCATGACACTTGGGCCATTTTCATCAGTTCTGGGCCTATATAAGGACCTTAACCCACCCTTCTCTCATTCCATATGAATTTCAAACCCTAGGAGAGAGAAGAGAGGAAAAAGAGAAGGAAAGAGAGAGAAATGAGAGAGGAAGTGGGAGATAGTTGTTGGGATTCGATCCCGCCGCTCTACGTGCCGAATCAGCCTTCTGTGTCGCTATTCCGGCGATTCCGGTTCCGTTCTTGGGTAAGAAATCCTAACCTTAATCTATTTTAGATATCCAAATAGGAAGATCGACGAAATAGCTAACCTATTCCATGATTCAGGTGGCCGTTGTGCCGTAGACAAAGACTTAGTGTACAAACTAAGTTCGATACATGTCTATCGGTGAAAGGTACAGACTATAAATGTTTAGATTATGGTTTTCAAGGCTATCAATGTCAGTAATGATTTATGACTGATTGATTGCTGTCACATGTACTTAGATATGACGCTTTCCGTATATTACACATATATATAAATCATGTTGAATATAATGCCTCCTATGTGTTTGTTGAAATGTCTGAATGAATATGGAAATATATTTTGTGCTTGCCATGAGTATTCATTGTGAATATATGATTTTGTATGTGTGACAACTCCTTATGAAAGGATTTGCCCTAATATAGGTTATGACTAAATTATAACATATATGTTGAAATGTGTAGTTGAGATGTTTGATAAAATGTCTGAATGAGTACTTGTTTGATGAAATGCCTTTAATGGAGGTGTTGAGAAAAGATTTTCAATCACCTTAGCCATATGTATAAATTCCTTCATGTAGCTTATATCCTAGTATGTGATTTATGTATGGAATAATGCTATGGAAATTTTGTATTTCATAAGATGCTCAAGTGGTTGTATTGTCTGAATTATTTGTTCAATACTGATATGCCTATCACATATGGTTTCCTATTATATTTAAGTGTGATTGGGACAACTACGTAGTTTAGGCAATCGATAATGGGTTCCAATCAAGTGGATGAGTTAGTTTCACCACCACAGATACGTTTAAGGAATCCGAGTTGTACGGAGATTGCTGTACGGAGATTGCTGACAGTGGTTAGGCCACGCGGAGTGCTTACGTGCTCTATGTTGACCAAATCCAATGTACGCTCATAGTAATTGAGCTTGTTAACTAACCTGATTAACTTAAATGTGTGTTTACCATGTATGGACGCAAGTGCTTGAATCTAAGGTACCACTTACCAATGAAAACTTGTTTAACCTTGGTACCACGATCCACTAAGACTCATGAGTCGCGCATGGTGGTATGGGATACTGTGGTCGAGCTATTGGCCTACGTTAGGGCGACGAGCCTCCCTATAGCGTTTAGTGAACAATCGAGACTCATGAGCCGAATATGGTAGTATAGATTCGTGCTGTCGGCCTACGATCAGGTGACAAGCCTCTCATAGTGACCTCGAGCATACCCTAGGTCTGCGTTAAGGTGGCGAGCCTTTCCGTAGTAAACTAGAGTATAAACCAGGCCTGCACTGAGGTGACGAGCCTCTCCGTGGTGACCTAAAACTACCTATTGTATGAGATTAACTAGGATTGACGATCCTAGATGGATCATTGTTTAGGTAAGTAGTAAAAAGGAAGGTACCTTAGCTTCCCGAATATGTTGTTTGAATAAACCCAATTAAGAATTGGGTTAATACGATCATACATGCATTGCATATACTTTAGCGAGGAAGTACACGTGTTTGGGGTGGTGCATGCCATGATCGTGAGATGATGTCGCTGAGGGAGTGTAGGCGAGGGCATACATCATTATTGCATACCATTCTTGCATTAATAAGAGTACTTGGATATGATTATTGTACTGCTTTATCATTACTTCTTGATTAAATTGATAATATGTTAACCTTTGTCATATAGCTCCACTAAGTTGATCACTCACTCCCACTCTGGGATGGTGTTTTAAAACACCAACCAAACTCTGTTGTAGTTTCAGGTGATGTCGAGGTTTATGAGGCAGAGCTTGACTTCTACGACAATGAGTTCTCCTATTTACAACTCTCTGGCGGGTCTATGTAGACCTGGAGTTGTGTCATCGGGGTTACAGGGATATGGATAAATAGACATTACCCTTTATCATTTTGTAATTTTGGGAACTATACATGTAATTTAGTTTTCCTGCTAACATGTTCACACTCTGGAGACCTACAACAGTTTATATGTTTTATATATCTATCACAGTCTTTCACTTGCTTAAATTTAATCGTCTTTGGAGTATGATATGCTGATTTAGCTTAATCCCATTCATGTTTAATGCACTAATATGAACGACATTAAATTACCATTTTTTATGTTGCATAAGTGATGTGTCGAAACTCGGGAGTTGAGCTTTGCTCGATCCTCGATTTTCAGGGCGTTACAAGTTAGTATCAAAGCATGTTTTGGTTTAAACTAGACATGAGTTATGGTAATACGACGCACACTGACATGTTTTGACTTAGGAGGGAGCGATGAAACGTAGGAATAGTCGTGGGATTCCCAGTTTTGCCAATCGGTAAAAAAATTGACGGTTGAAGCCTCAACCATATGCATCGATGATCATGTGAAGTAATCCCGATTCCTTTGTAGGCCATCAATTGAAAGATTTGGATGTTAATCCAACGCATTCCACACTCGAATGGTGTGGAAAGCATGAATATGTAACTATTGGGACCTGAAACCACCTCAAATGGTCGAGGGGGCTAAAACCCCACAAAACGGTGGGACCCAAGGGGTCCCCCGTACACTTTTGGCACCCCGGGAGGGGGGTGGCCACCACACGAGGACGGCGGCACCGTGCTGACCGGGGCGCACCCCGGTCTGGTTCGTCGGGCCTGTTGGGCCGCGTCGGGCCAGTCGGGTCAACCCCTGTACACTGCTGTGGGTCTCACGAAATCATGTGAGACCCCTTTTATTCTCCCCATTTGCTTCGTTTCTTCTATTTCCAACCCTCCAATCTTTCTAATCTTCCAAAAATTCCATTTTTCCTCCTCAAATCCTCCCTCCATTCTTACATCTTTTTCACCTTCTTCATTAAATACCCATCTCTAATATTTCTTTAAGGAACCCATCTTTTACAATCACCTATTGCCTTTAATCCCTCTCATTTGAGCATACCAAGATACCTTGGGGACTCATAAACTCCAAAACCTACCAACCCATCTTAACTTGCAAGCTTTTCAACACTATGGCCCACTTGGAGATTGTGATCACCGTATTTTCACTCTCCACACTCCTCTCTCTCGTGGGAAAGAGAAGAGCGTCCACCGACGAAGCCAGGCCTAGCCACCCTACCTGTCTAAGGAAGAAGGCGAGCGCCGAAGTAGCATCGCCCGAGAGTGAAGGTTGAAGCGGGATCTCGATCCCCAAATTCTACTCGAAAGAGTTTTACCAACGGGCTTCGAACACAACTGGTTTGGTGTCCGTAGGGTTGTGCTTGAAGCTCATGTTGACGAAAGGCTATTTGGGCTGTATCCATTGATGGACTTCCTGACGGACACCAGGTGGGGTCCCATATTCGAGGGCAAGTCTCACGCATGTGAGAACACTGTTCGAGCCTTCTACACCCACATTCGGAATCCAGTACTAGAGCCCCTGCAATTCACCATTCTCATGGGAAGGTGGGAAGCGACAATTAATGTAGGTTTAGTGGCCCGGATCATGAGAATTCCATGGGATAAGGTGCATGTTAGTGAAAAGAATCTCAAGAGCATGTGAGAAAGAGATCATCGCGTGTGGTTCCTTTGCAGCTGACTAACTCACTGGAGGGGAGGCAAATGCCTCCCATCGATTGAATTGACAGTAGATTTCTGACTGCTTCACCACATATTCACATATAATGTGTATTCTAGGTAGGGCAAACGTACTGAATGCACTCGCTTGATGGTAGATTTTCTATATAGAGTTGGGCAGGGAGACAAGCTGTGTCTACCTATGTTCACCCTGCTACAGATAGTTTAGATTGCGCGAATGATGTCTCACTTCCATTAGGTCGACTTGTATGCAAGATTGTTCAAGAGTTCGCTTATAGACTTAAGATGGATTACATTGCGCCGATCTACTTCATTAATGACATTACACTCAACAACATGAGGATTGGCCCTGGTCAACGTCAAGCTCGACTTAACGAGTATGAGGATGAGACAGAAAGTGAAGAGGAAGAAAGTAATGAGATAGAGGAAGAAAATGAGTCAGAAGAAGGCAGTGATGAAGAGGAGGCCCAAGACTCCGATGAGGGCTCTCCTCCCGCTGCACAGGGGTGCGATAGTGTCACACCCCAAACGCGAAAATCGGATTCACAGGAATCCCGATCGCCGAATTCTGTGCCAACAGCATCCGTAGTACCCCATTCTCGGCTCCTAGCATTCATATGCCAGATTCCGATCCTGGGATCATACAAGGAGGATTTTTTTTTTATACATTTAACTAGTAATAAGCATAACCACAAGATTACCCAATTCATGAAGGCAACATCATCATCACATATCCACTAATATAATCATTTGAGTACAACATTGAAAGGGAAATACATAAATAAAAAATTAAGCTCCAGAAGACCACTGCGCGCTCCAAGCTCAACACTGCTGCAACTTAACATCACCTGCATGCATCTATCGTGCATAAGCTTATAGAAAGCTTAGAGGGTGGTGTAAGCGTGTGCACAAGATAAGTGCCAAGTATTCAATACAATGTCATAATCATATAATACCAGAAAACTGGTAATCCATAAACCATATAATGTCTGAATAAGCAGAAACATTGATAAGATCATGATTATCAGAGTAAACAGAAGTACTGACTAGGTCATAAATCATATGATGACAGAGTAAGTAGAAGTACGATCAAGTCCATAAGTCAATCAATATCAGAATAGGCAATATAAAACAGCTATGCAATAAGGAGTCATAAAGAGCTAAATATCATATGCCGAGAATGTAATGCAATATACAAATCCTGCTAAGTCTATCTAGGCCATATAAGTGTAGAAACATAGCAACCCAAAATTTTATATGCATGCAGATGAATGCAATATGCGATGCGAATGATATGACCATGTTGGAGTGTGAAGTCGGGATGATAGTACGTAGTATCGCAAGCTACGGGGTCCACCACAAGGGACTTCTATCCAAACTAGTCCCATACCTAAATTTGGATAGTCAGACTCAACGTAGTAAACTCCTGATCTCAGGTTAGTCGCGCGCCCAACCGAAATCCTTACCATAACGAAGGTACTCAATAATTAGTTGCGCACCACCAGCCCGAGTGGATAGTGAATGAATGAATGAATGAGCATGCAACTCCTACTCAATAAGTCCACATATCAGTACGGTTTCTCTCTGGGATCATCATCGGGGTTTAGTACACTCCAAATGGAACTGCCGCTCTCTCTAGCCGCACAGTCCAAGTGAGCGTAAGAAACCTCATTATCCACCTGACTAATAGTCTGCCAATACCTATTCGGCACGTCGATAGCGGACCCATTCACGAGCTGGTCAAACTCAGCCTAGCAATGCCCCCTACGCTCGGGCGAGTAAGGCCACACCCACTCCCAACTGACCACGACACAGTGGGAGACGCGGCCTCCTGGTATTCGGCACTTGGGCGCTCATGTATCCACTCGGTCTCAACGTTGGGGCGTCCTCTAGTACCAAGAGGGTTTTAGGCATTTTCACCCAAGGCCATCTATGACAGCCCGATGCTCGAACCAGACATTTTCGGTGTCCCATTTGGCCATCCACGATATGCTTGTGGAGGCTACAACCCTGATGTCGCTAGGGCGTATAATGGTCATGTCACACAAATGCGAGATGCGTGAGTCACACAGTGTAATCATGCATAAATCCTGCGTATACGGTGCCCTCATGTGGGGTAACCCTACCTATCAGGGAGCCTTATGAATAACTTGCCCTATGGCATATGCAATGGTCAATCACGTTTTATAACCAACATGTAGATGATGCATATGTATTATGATGCTATCCTGTCACATACTCATAATAGGTATCAATAACTGGCACTGACAATTGACCTTGACAATGTAGACATTTAACCAACATTGCCCCCAAGGAATGGCCCATATAGAACCTAACATATAGTCGACTCATGGCCTCACACCAGGGCCAAATATACAACACTGTGGGCCTCACTTAAGAGCTTAATACGCATCACGATGGGCCTCACTCATGGGCCACATATATATCAAGTAGTTCGCATCTCACGGGTCTAATATACATTGTAATGGGCCACTCCCACGAGCCTAATATACATCAAGTCGGGCCTCACCATATGGGCCGAAAATATATCACAATGGGCCACGTCTCATGGGCCTTGAATACATCACAGTGGGCCTCAACAATTGGAATCGGCCCCAACAATTGGAATCAACACTTGGAATCGGCCTCGATACTCAGCCTCGACAGTCGAAATTGACAATTCAGTCATGATAAACGGTCTCGGTTGCTAATCGGTAATCGGTCAAGTCAATCGAAATTGGCAATTGGCCACAATAATCAAAAATGACAAATCGATCATGACAATCAGAATCGATCAATAATCAGAATCGACAAATCGGTCATGTCGATCAAAAATCGACAGTCGGTCATGACAATCGGCCTTGATCGTAAATCGGCAGTCAGTCACGACAATCAAAATTGGTCAATAATCAGAATCAAAAAATCAGTCACCTCAATCGAAAATCGACAATCGGCCTCGATCATAAATCGACAGTCGATCACAACAATTAAAATCGGTCAATAATCAAAATCGACAAATCGGTCACCTCAATCAAAAATCGACAATTGGTCACGACAATCAGCCTCGATCATAAATCAGCAGTCGGCCACGACAATTGAAATTGGTCAATAATTGGAATCGACAAATCGGTCATGTCAATCAGAATCGACAATCGGTCATGATAAATGGCCTTGATTGCTAATCGGTAATCATTCACGACAATTGGCACCGATAATCAGCATCGGTAATCGGCACCGATAATTAGAGTCGATAATCGGCGTCGGCCTCGACAATCGGCACCGACAATCGGCATCGGTAATTGGCACTGATAATCAGGGTCGATAATCGGCGTCGACCATGGTTATGAAGTCATTCGTCTACAGCGAATGGGGCCCACTTATTTGGGTTAACCCATGAAAAGAATGGCCTACAAGGCCTAAGGGAAGGTCACAATGAGGACATCTAACCATCATTGCTCGTCAATGTGGATGTCAAACCAACATTGCTCCCTAGGAGTGGCCTACATCGGCTAGACATATAGTGGGCCCATGGCCTCACGTACAATCATGATGGGCCTCATTTACGTCACATAGGCTTTGTCACACGGGCCAACATACATCACATCGTGCCTCGAATACACACAACAGGTGGGCCTTACACCAGGGCCTGAAATATATCTCAATGGGCCTCCTTCGTCAAGCGGGCCACATCACATGGGCTACACTATATGGACCACACCAACGGGCTTCACGTACAATAAATAAGTCACACTGATGGCCTCATGTATATCAAATTGGGCCCACCCTTATGTATATTTGAGATCCGACCTATTCACAAGTTAACATAGAGATAAATGAAGTAGAAACAATATTGGGGACTATGGTGGCCCATAGAAGTTTTTGAACGGTGGATGTCACTATTCTCCATTATTAATGTAAATGATGGGGTCCACTTGAACTTTAGGTCTCACTCATTCACCCCATGTCCTAAAACGATCTCACCGATGGTTGGATGGTTTAGATACAACATATGCAGCATGGTGGGTCCCATAGATAGACGGTGTGGGTGAGACAAATGGAACCCATGGTACTAGCTACTGACATTGAGAGAGGAGAAAGAGCTAGAGAGAGAGTGAGAGAGAGAGATATAGAGAGAAAGAGAGCAGCACGTGGCTGCCTCTCATCTCATTTTTTTCTTTCTTTTTCTTTTCTTTTCTTTTTCTCAGTCTTTTTCCTTCCTGACACAACAGAGGTGGGTCCTACGTAGGGCCCACCATACATATGTATATGGGAGAGGCAGTGAGCTTTTAAGCTCCCAGACGTCGAACTGTGTGGGCCCCACCGTAGATGTTTACCAAACATCTAACCCATCTGTTAGATGCACCATTTCAGCATGGGCCTAGGTCTAAAAATCAAGTCAATCCGTGACTTTTGTGGGCCACACCTGATACAACGGTTGAGAGGGCTGCCCTCCATTTAAAACATTCATAATCATTATTAGGCCCACCGAGATAGGGTCCACAAATCCAGCTCACCCATCGTGGGTGTCCCACTTGATTGAAGGGGTTAGACCGAGTTCCAGCTGCATCCAAAACTTGGGTGGGTCCCACATAGGCCGCCCTCACAAGGATAGATACCAAGGCCTCACGTGTTGAAACGTGGTATCTCCACTCAGTCTGCCCGTTGAGCTATAGAGCTGGGTGTGGGATCACACGAAGGTGGGCCTCACACGTGGAGTGGAGGGTGTGGATGGGTCCCATGGACCCCACGTCAGATATACCCCTATGTCAGTACACACCCATGTCAGGACACACTCCATGTAGCCACCTCCACAGGGATCGTTACCATGACCTCAAGTGTTGCAGCGAGCTATCTTCACCCCGTTTACCAGTTGAGTTAGGGATCTGGGTGTGGGTGTGGGTCCCACGTGCCAAGGAGAGATCCACATGAACATGGTCCCACCGTCCAGGTGGTGGACGGTTCGGATACAACACATACATCATTGGTGTGGCCCTTTGGAGGGATGGAGAACGGAGGTGGGTCCTATTGACCCCACCGTTAGTTCACACACACCATGTTAGCTACACCCACTGTCGCTACACTCACTGTCAGATAACACTTCACTGTTAGCCACTGTCCACAGGTGCATCTGCATGGACGGACGGTGTGGATGCACACCTCATCAAGGTGGGTCCCACATGGCCCACATGTTTAGATCGGCCCTATATTTGTGTTTTGCCCATGACACTTACCAGCCATGAAGATAGTGGGATCCACATCAATGGATGGCATGGATAAGGTCATGCATCAGGTGGGCCATAAGCCATCATACACAAAGAAAAAGAGACAATGGAGAGAGAGAGAGAGAGAGAGAGAGAGAGAGAGAGAGAGAGAGAGAGAGAGAGAGAGAGAGAGAGAGAGAGAGAGAATGGAGAGGATGGAGGGGCCCCGCCACTATGGGCCCCTCTTTGATACAAAACCTACATCAAGGTGGGTCCCACCATAAGTGGGCCCTTAAATCATAAAATAATAAATAGGTGGAGATCCAGGTTCACCCACCGGCTTCTTCTTACACCATAGGCTTCCTTAGCTCCTTAGCTCCTTAGCTCCGATTCCAATGGAGGAGATGAGGTTTGGATGGTTGAGATGGGAGATGAGAGGGTAGGAAGTGGGCTATACACAAAGCTCTCATGAAGGGTTTGGGAAGAGCTTGGATGGATGGAGTTTCTCTTGCTTGGAAAGTGTTTTGAGAATGAGAGAGAGATGTGATAAAATGATGGATGAGAGAGAGAGGGATGAGTGTATAAGAATTTTTTTGACTTTTGTGTAAGAAAGGTATGGGTGGTGTAAGAAACTTTTGACTTTGGGGTTTCTTGGAGAAGGGTGAAAGGTGATGTATACTTGACTTGATGGGATTTGATTGATTGATGGATTGATGGATTGATTTGACAAGTCATAGAGATTCTCTTGGGTTTTACAATGCACGACGTTTTCCTCGTACCGAACGCTGGCCTACATCTCCTGACCAGGGTATCGCCTCGACGCGCGAGTTGTGGCATCAGAGCTAGAGCGACGGTGCGGTCACTATGGTAAAGGTCTCAGGTTGAGTCGACTCGAGTTGACGGCGTGTGAAATAGGGTCATACGCAAATACCGGTTATGGGTCGAAGGTTGCTGAAATTCAACCGGGAAGACTGTGAAAGTCTATGGAATGGTACGGTCTAGGATACGGGCCTTACAGATAGTGATCGGGCTGCAATAGAAGCCTGCTTGGCTCAACTTGAGGAGGACCCGGTTGCCCTGCGACAGGAGGTCACAGCAACCCAAGCCAAGCTTGAAGAGAATCCAGTCTTCGTGAAGTGAAAATTTAGTAAAGTATATCACACCTTGAAGGCCATCCTGTATTGTCTGCAGGACAAGGGTACACCTCCACCATAACTAGATTCAAATGACTAGTCATACATGTAGTCGTCTTTTGGTTTGCTTTGTTGCTTATTTTCTTATTTCTATGTATAGCCTTGATAGACTTAATAATGTGGTAGAGTGGTTTATAGGTTTTAGTATTTGGAGCCTTGCTTAGATTGGATCACATGCATCAGCTTTTGTCATGATCCATGTAATACTGTCTCTTGTATTGTGAAAATTTTTATTAAATGAAATGTATGCAGCTCCTTTTGCTATGAAATGTGTAGGATGCTTGACAAAGTGAGTATTGCTATGTTAAATCTTACATGGGTTGCACCCTATGTTGTATATAGGGAATGTCACCTAAGACCACATGGAGTACGACATGTCTCACACTTGGCGACTTGATTGACGTGGCACCTCCCCTAAGTGATAGCCATATGGACCCTAGTTCGGGCCTGATTCACGAGACTATGCCAGATTCTTAGCCGACCACTAGCCTCACTAATGAGCCGACACCTGTTGCACCACCGGTTCCAGAGCAGAACCGCGCGCCTACCTTGACGCCATATGTGCCTTAGTCGGCTCCTCCTCTTGATAGGTTGGAGTAGATGATGCTCTTGATGCAACAACAATAACAATAATAGTAGCAACAGTTTTTGGCCACCATTGCAGGCGCCATTACTCAAAACATACACACAGTCCGGCTTGCACTGCCACTGCAGCCTGCTAGAAATATGAGTGCCAACGGCTTATTTGAGCGATTCCAGCGCTTCTGACCTCCTACTTTTACAGGTACTCACCGACCCAAGGAGGCTGAATATTGGCTTGATCGCATCTTTAAGATCCTGAAGCTACTGCATTACATTGAGGCAGAGTAGGTGAAGCTGGTCACCTATATGTTCGAGAAGGAGGCCAGTCTCTGGTCGGATAGCGTCCTTCGAACTGTGGCTGCTAGCTATGTATGGACGTGGGCAGCTTTTGAGACACGCTTTCACCAGAAGTACTATCCCCTCACATATCAAAATGAGAAGGTGAGTGAATTTTTTTACCTCCGTCAGGGAGGGATGACAATGGCAGAGTACAAGAACAGGTTCATGAAGTTGGCCAGATATGCTCTCCTAATATTAGCAGACCACCCGATGCTGATGTGACTATTTTCTGAGGGTCAACGACCTGAGATACGCTCGAAGATGTGTTGTGTTAGCATATCCACCTATGCTGAGCTAGTGGGCATGTCTCTGCGAGCTGAGCAGGATGGGGACAGGCTGTCCTGTACACATGTGCCTATGGTTCTTAGACCTTGGCCCGATTTGCTGAGCAGGCCATTTCTCAGCAAGAGGCCCATGCAGACTCGCCTCCTAGGCTTGCTGCTCCACCGACTCAGCTGAGGCAGGCGAACTTGTGGTGCACCTACTATAAGAGGTCTGGCCACGTTGATATGTATTGTTTCACCAAGATGAGGGACAACGGCTTCTTGTCGCCTTAGAGGATTAACTGCCAGCTTCCTCAAGCTATTGCAGCCCCACCTCTGCGGTTAGCACAAGTACATTCATCTTTTTGGCTACTTGCACCTCGATTTAGACCGCCTCAACGGCCCATGGTACCATAGCTGAACCATTCTCAGCAAGCTCGTGTGCACTTACTTTCAGCTGAGGCATCCAAGATGGTAGTTATAGTACCGATGGCTTTCGAAGTTATCACGCATGTTCAAGGTACACTAGTCTTCTTATTGCTGGACACCGGTTCCACTATCTCTATAGTATCATGAGCAGCAGTCAAGCGACTAGGGTTGGAAACTAGTCTTTTGGTTGGGTTGAGACTCCTTACTGTCAAGAGAACTTTCTCAGACTCTACCAAGATGTATAAGGATTACTTGATAGACCTAGGGAGCAGAATATTGCTTATTGACCTGATGGTCGCCCCATTATGTCATTATGACTTCATTCTCAGTATGGATTGGCTCATGGAGATGAAGGTAGAGATCGATTGTGATACTAGAGTGGTGACAGCCCATAAATCTGAGGGCACGACCTTTACATTCCCAGTATAGGTCAGTTGGTACTACTGCATTAGTTGTTATGCTACCCTGCTAGAAAATGTTGATAGCCCAACACTTGGGAACACGTCAGTAGTTCAGGATTTCGAGGACGTGTTTAGGACTATACCTGGATTACCTCCCCGATGCTAGATCGATTTTACTATCGACCTTGTGCCTGGTGCAACACCCATTTCATTACCCACGTTTCGCATGCCCCCATGTGAAATGAAGGAATTTAGGAGACAGATTGACCTGTTGGATTCAGGTTTCATACGACCGAGTGTATCTCATTGGGGAGCACCCGTGTTGTTTATGAAGAAGAAGGATGGATCACTGTGATTGTGTATTGATTATCGTGATATTTGCGCATATATTTGAACTGTAAATCATGGGCAACATTCATGTTTTCCATCTTAACATTCATATTCTTAACTTTCTCCTCCAATGCATGTAAACACGCATCAAACTCCAAAGGTTCAAAATCTGAATCATTAGCTGAATCAGATTCAAGTTCTTCAAAAATATCATCCATGTCAATGTCATCAGGAGGAAGATCACCAGCTTCTTCCTCATGTCTAGCTTCAGCACCACCAACACCATCACCTTGTCCAGGAAGGAAATCCAGCTTCATCTTATTAATATTATAATTGTTAAATATAAGATGATAGATAGGGGCCTCTCCAATAGACATATTGACTAACATATGCGTAGCCAACACAGTCATCAGATAAGCAAAAGGGATGTCACTATGACCAGGATGGAGTCGAAACTGAATAACGGAATAACAAATCAAGGATGGTAAACAAACATTAACACCTTTAGCAATAGTATGAAGAACACGAACCATGAAGGACATCTATTCATATTTATTACCCAATCGAGGATACAAGTTGGACATAAAAATCTTATGAAGAACTTTATATTTGGGTAACAAAAACTTTGAGGGGAGCACATTCACTTTATGCATCAATTGTACGTCCAAATTGTATAAGGCTCTAGTGAGCATACGTTTCTTAGTTTCTGAGGGCTTTTCAGATAAGTTATGGATGAGAATGCCCTCATCATTCACAAGAATTTCCATAAGAGCTGAAATCAAATGACGATCAACTTCAAATGATCCTTCTCTTGTGGCTATTTTAAAAGTTAAATTTTTCAGTGAAAAATTACTTATGCATGTGAACATGGACTGGGCAATGGACTGGTATGCTGGCCCACCCCAATGCAATAAGTTATCCCAACCTACAACTTAGAGCATAGGAAGGATATCAAAAGGAGCAATATGATTAATATCAATAGGATGTTCAACAATAACGTTATGTAATCTGATGCCTGAACATAAGACGGATCATCCTCAGGAGCCTGAAGATGACACTTAGTGATAGGAGCTGATCTGGAGGAAGATGGACCACAAGATGTTGTCTTTCTCCCTCTAAATGTCATTTACAACAAGGAAACAAAGAGTTGCAAAGGATTGAGAAGTGAGTTTTCTCAAATCAGATTTTTTAAAAGATAAACCCCAAATCTCAACAAGATTTGAAATAGACAACTTCAAGAGAGAAATAGAAGTAATCTAGACACTAATCTATAAGAAAAAATGTAAATGGAGCACTAACCTTGAAGATTTTGAAAGATGGGTTTGATTAGTCGGGCGACGGCTCGTTGGAGAGTGAAGTGGAAATGAAGGAGATGAAGTTTTTCCCCAATTTTAAGTGATTAACGCGATTCACGACTGGTCGTGGATGTACACGACCGGTCGTAGCAAGACTGGTCATGTATACTCACGACTGGTCGAGTACCTGCCAAAATTTACAATAATCAACTAATTCTAAAATTTAACAAAAAAAGAATCAAACATAAATATAATATTATACAAATAGGCATAAATAATCATTTTAAAATGCACATGCCAAGATCAAATTTCATTTTGTTAAACCTACTTTTGTCGAGCGGTTTCGTGAAAATGTCAGCACGTTGATTCTCGGTAGGGATATATTCCAAAGATATAACCTTTTCTTTCACTAATTGTCAAATATAATGAAATCTAATGTCAATGTGCTTAGTACGAGAATGCTAAATTGGATTTTTTAAAATATTTATGGCACTGAAATTATCACAATATAATAACATAGAATCATGTTTAATTCCATAATGACTTAACATACGTTTCATCGAAACAAGCTGTGTACATGCATTACCAGCTGCGATATATTTAGCTTCAGCAGTAGAAAGTAATATAGAACTTTATTTCTTACTAAACCAAAAAAATAAATAGTTTTCGATATAAAAGCAACCACCACTGGTTGATTTTCTATCATCAAGATTACCAGCCCAGTCAGCATTCGAGTACCTAACTAATTGAACACTAGTCTCATGTGGATACCAGAGACCGGGATTAATAGTACTTGCGATATATCGCACAATCCGCTTGACAGCAGTCAAGTACAATTCTTTAGGATCAGACTGATATCTAGTGCAAATACCAACACTTAGAGCGATATCAGGTCTACTAGCAGTTAAATACAGTAAACTACCAATCATACTTCGATATAATTTCGGATCCACATTCTTACCTGCAGAATCTTTTGAGAGTTTCAAAGTTGTACTCATTGGAGCATTAAAATTCCTACCATTCTCAAATCCAAATCTTTTAATCAAATTCATAGCATATTTAGATTGAGAAATGAACATCCCATCAGGTTGTTATTTTACTTGCAACCCAAGGAAATAATTCAATTCCCCAACCATGCTCATTTCAAACTAAGATTTCATCAAATCTGCAAACTCAATAGTTATGTTAGTACAGGTAGATCCATAAATGATATCATCAACATAAATCTATACAATTAAAATGTGATCATTATGTTTTTTAACAAATAGAGTTTTATCAGCACATCCCATTTGAAAATTATGGCTTAATAGAAACTTTGTTAGTTTCTGGTACCATGCCTTAGGAGCGTGTTTTAAGCCGTAAAGTACCTTTTTAAGGTGATACACATAATCAACATTCTTGGGGTCTTTAAAACCCATAGGTTGTTCAACATAGACTTCTTTATGCAGATCACCATTTAAAAATATAATTTTCACATCCATTTGGTAAATCTTAAACTTTTTAAAACATGCAATGGATATAAAAAGTCTAATTGATTCAAGACATGCTACTGGTGCGAAGGTTTCATCATAATCAATACCTTCAATTTGAGTGTAACCTTGTACCATTAGCTTAGCCTTATTTCAAATTATATTACCAAGCTCATCAGATTTATTCTTGAAAATTCACTTGGTTTCAATGATGTTTTTATCTTTAGGTCTAGGTATGAGATACCAAACATCATTTCTCACAAATTAGTTAAGCTCTTCTTACATCGTAACTATCCAGTTTTCATCAGTAAGAGCTTCTTTTACATTAGATGGTTCTAACTGGGATGTAAAACATACGTAATTACATATATCCTCAAGTTGTTTATGGGTACGAACACCAGTGAGAGGGTTTTCAAGAATCTGTGTAGTTGGATGATCTTTAACAGTCCTCAATTCTGAATTAGTCTGATTAGATGAAGTATCAAGTTTATCAATTACAAGAACTTCATCATTATCTAGACTTAAGACTGGTGTGTTTGAGTGATCATCAATGACCACATTGATGAACTCTTAAATCACACCGGTCCCTTTGTTTAGAACCCTATAAGCTCGACTATTTAAAGAATTTCCTAGAAAAATCCCTTCATCACTCTTCGTATCAAACTTTCCCAGATTTTCACAATCTCGTAAAATATAGCACTTGCTGCCAAAAACTCGAAAGTATTTGATAGTAGGCTTTTTATCAACCACATTTTATAAGCCATTTTATTATTACCTTTACTCGTATAAACTCGATTAATTATATAGTAAGTTGTATTGACTTCTTCAGCCCAAAGATTCTTAGAGAGCTTCATGCTATTCAACATGACATTAGCCATTTCTTGAAGCACTCTGTTTTCCTTTCAACTATACCATTTTGTTGTGGAGTTTTGGGCGTTGAGAATTCATGTAATATTCCCTGGTCGCTACAGAACTTCTCAAAACTGCTATTCTCAAATTCGGATCCATGATCACTACGAATCTTACTTATTTGAGAAAATTTTTAGTTTGAATCCTTTTGAGAACTTTTTTTCCTTCTTCATGGGTTTCTAATTTATCCCTTAAGAAGACTACTCATGTATATCTGGTAAAATCATTTACAATTACCAAGATATATCTGGTAAGACCACTCGATTCTACCTAAAATCATCAACTTTCCATCCTGGTAGGTCCTGCAAGATCCATATGGAGAAGATCGAGTGGTCTTGAAGTGGCATTAGAATTCACCTTTTTATGTGAGTTCCTTGTTTGTTTGCTAATCTGGCATTCGCCACATATTTTATCTATCTTCTGAAGTTTAGGTAGACCTCTTATTAGTTCTCGTTTGCTCAATCTATACAGGTTTTGGTAGTGTACATGTCTAAGATGTTTGTGCCACAAATCAGTCTCATCTGTATGGATCATGTAACATGATTGATTAGATGAGCTAGATTCGCTAACAATATATCAGTTTTCAGACATTCTATGTCCAGTTAATATTACCGAACCCTTATTGTTTAGAATCTCACATCTTTGATTAGAAAATCTTACACTATGGCTATTATCGCATATTTGAGATATGCTTAGCAGTTTATGTTTCAGTCCTTTAACATATAAATTTTTTTTAAACAAAGGAAGATTATAAAGTTGAACCATACCTTGGCCCATAATCTTGCAGCTGCTGCCATCACCAAATGTGACTGAACCATTAGTCATGTCTTTGAGATCAGTGAATAAACCTTTATCACTAGTCATATGCCTTGAGCATCCACTGTCTAGGTATCACTTAGAATGGCTTGTAGCTTTGAAAGCTGTGTGGACAACCAAGCAGGTACCCTTTGGAACCCATTTCATAACAGTTTTGGGTTTAGGTGGATAGTTGGTCTTCTTTCGTTTATAAGAGTTATAAGTATGACCTAGTGAGTTAGACTTTAGAAGCTCCTTAAGTAAATCAACAATATTTTTAGCCAAAGGACTTTATTTTTACTTTTTATAGTTGACATGGTTTTTAGGTTTTTAAAAAGATTTAGAGTTTTTAGAAAACATTTGATCTTTTCCTTTTGAGTTTAAGGTCTCTCCCTTTATGAACTTGGGAGGAGTATTCTTCTGTTTAGGAGGAATATTCTTATCATTGCCCAAATAGGATCGATCACCACATTTTCTTGATCCAGATAAGAGTTTTTCTAATTTAAGATCTCCTTAGGCATATTTCCAGGTTTCCCTTAAACTCAAGAGTGAAGAAACTTCATGTTTTAGCTGTTCATTTTCAGATTTAAGATTTTCAATCTGGGAGGTTTTAAAATCCAAATCGCATTTTGTCTTTTTAAAACTGTTTGAAATATGAGACTTTTTTAAAACAAGAGTTTCGTAAATATCTTTGAGTTTAGAAAATTTCTCTTTTTGAAGTTTCAGTTTCACAACAATTTTACAACTTTCCTTGTATAGGGCATTGTAAGCATCTTGAAGATCATCTTCATTTTCACATTCACTATTTAGATTTTCTTCACTAGTCGATTCATCATTATCTAAAAAAGTGAATTTGGCTAGAGTTATAAGGGCTTTAACTTCACTACCCGACTCGTTTTCATAATCTTCTGATTTAGAAGAGACTTCAGAATCAGAGGACTCATCCCAAGTAGCCATCATACTTTTCTTTTTCGACTTGCCCTTATTAGGACATTTGTTAGCCAAATGCTCATACTTATGACAGTTGTAACATCAATTGTCTTTCTATGATTTTCTTGATTTTAGTTTAGGTTTCTTTTTATCATTTACTTTTTGAAGATCAACCCTCTTTTTACTTTTAAAGATCTTATAAAAATTTTTCGCTAAAAGGGCCATATCATCTTTAGAGTTTTCTAAATCAGAATTTAAATCATTTTCTTGAAAACCATTTTTAGAAGTTTTTAAGGCAATCGATTTACCTTTTGGAGCTTTAAAGGTTAACCCATAAGTCTATAATGAGCCAACTAATTCCTTAACCCTCATATTGTCCACATCACAAAGTTCCTGGATTGCGGTTACTTTAGAATTGAACCGTTCAGGAAGTGAGCGTAGTATTTTAGCACATATCTTTCTTTCAGGGATTTTATTGCCTAGAGCCCACATAGAGTTTATAATGTCATTTAATCTGGTATAGAAATCCATGAACATTTCATTTTCTCCTATACGAATTTCCTCAAATTTAGTTGATAATTGAAGTATCTTAGATTTCTTGACAATTGAAGTACCCTCATGTGTCATTTCCAATATATCTCAAGCTTGTTTTGTAGAATCACAGGATATAATTCTTTTACATTCATCCGGTGATAGTGCACAAGTAATTGCATTTAGTGTTTTAGCATTTGCACTACTCTCACTTTTCTGAAGTGTGGTCCATGAGAAATAAGGTGTTATTCTCATTAATTTTAAACCATCAATCCCAGTTACTTCAGTGGTAGGAGAGGTCTATTCATTCACCGTGGCTAGCCACACACTTTCATCCATGGATTTGAGGAAGATCCTCATCCTTACTTTCCAATAGGCATAATTGGTGCCATTGAAAGGTGGAAGCCTAGTGACTGAAAGGCTATCAAAATTTGACATCTTATATATATATATATATATATATATATATATATATATGTATGTATGTATGTATGTATAGCTTAGATCGTTAGCTTAGGAAATAAATTTAAGAATAAAGAATTAAAAGAAAGTTATTAGGCTCTGATACCACTTGAAATAGCCAAGCTATATGTCCTAGAGGGGGGGGGGGGGGGGGGGGGGGGGGGGAGGTGAGTAGGACTATGCTAAATTTAAAAATAAATACAGCAGAATCAAATAAAAAGATAGCCAATATAAATAACTAATCTCAAACCCCAATGGAGAATAAAATGCAACCTCAAAATTCAAGTCTTGAGAGGTTGATACAAATTACTTTCTAAGGACAACCGTACACCATAAAAATAGGATTTATGGTAGGACAACCTTATTTCTAGAAAGGTTTTATTATCAAAAACTCAAACTAAAGAGGAATAAATATACAGTAAGGAACTGAAATAAATTACAGGAATAGAAATACTAAATTATTACAACATTCCCCATAGCTTTAAATGTAAATATTACAACATTCACATCCTCACATACATCCCTTAATTGAATAATTAAAAATAGAAAAATTAATCACGCAAACACAAAACACAAGGGATTATAGTGGTTCACCTTTGTGTACACCAACTGTTAATAAACAACCACACAACTACTCCGCTCCTGATATCCTCACACAGTGGATATTAGCGTTCACTATCAAAATAGGTTTTTCAGGTTCACCTAAACCCTTCACAATTGTATCTTTCTCTATGGACTTACACAATTAGAAAAAAAACCCCACTTCTGAGTTTTACTGGCTTCCTCAGATAACCAACAGAATGAGATTTTTCTGACAAATCTCAAAAGAAAACCAAATAAAGTAAATTACACAAAATGTAAAATACCTGAATCTCTCCTTTGTTGTAGCAGCCTGGAAGAACCAAGTCGGAGTAGAGATTTGAATGTCCAAGTTCAATGTCCAATACTCACTTTATAATGGTTCTAAGTTCTAATAAATTTTAAATTAAAACAGATGGGCTAGCTTTAATTTATATTAATTCCAGAAAAAGAAAAATTAAACTTCCTCTTTTCAGATTAGATTAGAATACAAGAAACAAAATCAATTTAAAAAGCTAAAGAAAGAGAATATTAAATATGCACACTTAGCTTAAATGGAGCACAGACTTATCTCTCAGAAGGCCGAATTAGATTAAGGTGAATTGTATTGATTATTTTGAGATTCGTGCTCTATTTATAGGTGAGTAATTCGCATGTTCGACTAGTCTAGAGATCTCTACGACTGGTCGTAGAACTAACAAATATTTAAAATTTTGAGCGCGATAAGACAAGATGGTTTCACAATTGGTCATAGGTCAGCTACGACTGGTCGAAGGTCTCCTTCGACTGGTCAAAGGTCTCCCACGACTAGTCGAAGCTAGTCGAATTTCAACACTATTATTTGCGTCTTAGGTCTATGACTGGTCGAAGAAGTAGTCGACGCTATTCATACGACTAGTTGAACAGTCTCCAGGACTGGTCGAAGCCTAACAAGAATTTTTGAATTTTTGTAACAAACTTATGAATGATCTAGGAAATTCTTAGACAAGTTGAAGTAGTGCTAGGACTAGTTGAGCAAGACCCAGGACGAGTCTTTAAATAGACCAAATTCTCATAAATAAAACATATGAATTATGTATCCAAAGTGACCTACTCTAAAGGTCAACCTAAAGTCAGTCATATCTCAAAAGTGAAGTAAGGACATTGAAACTTAAAGACGAGTGACCTTAGAGAATAATGAAGCTTGAGATCTTGGTGTAGCTTGAACTTTGAAACATTCTTGAGATTTTGATGTTGAAAGCTTCATGAGATCTTGAATTATACTTGTCTCGAACTAAGTCGTACATACTTGCATTCTCAAGTCTTGACTTGTGAATAATACATGTCTATCAAAGCTGATCTTGTGAGACTTTTGTCGTGACTCGGCATGTCTTGAGTAGAGCTTTGTTCTTCACATATGCAAGCTTCATAACAAGATACAAACAATGTCTTTGACACCACAAATTTGACAACAAAAAGGGCTAGTAACTATAGCACTGACATTAACTTCTATGGAATGTGAGTTGGGAAGCACCAAGCACACTAGCAACTTGATGCTTAGATGTATTCTATTGATTAGTTGATGTGATTGGACTTAGTTCAATTATTTACTAATTATAGCAAGTTCTAGATTGTCAATGTGTCATTATTGTATCTTGGGATTTTACTCGTATACATTGGATTGCACAAAATGTTGTTTTCAGAGAAAGTTTTAAAAATTTAAATGTTTGAAAGATGTTTCACACATGTTTTGCTCGAGACTAGCAAAATATTGGTGGGGTGTGTGTTGATTGTGAAATATTGTTTATTTCTCCCTTGTTATACCTTGGTTTTGTAAACATGAAGGTGTTTAATTGATCTATTTATACATGTTCTCTTAAGAGGTGATTTTGAGAGCTTAAGGTGAAAAGGATGCTAAAAGCATAGATTTGATGTTCAAAGGATTACCAAAGTGAGGATTAGATCTTTGGAGGTCATGATTAAACATTTCAAAAGTCCAATATCCAAGGAAACTAAGTGGAGAAGGAAGAAAACTACAGAATTCGAAGTGCTAAAATCGATTGTTCGATGCCATCGATAACACTTTTGATGCCATTGAAGTAAGTGTTTGATGACATTGAAAGTAGTTCAATCCCATCACAAAAAAATAAAATAAAATAAAAATAAAAATATTAATTTCCTTGTTGGACATATTTGGGACACCTTTGATTCCATTGAAGCCATGTTTGATGTCATCGAAAGAGTGTTCGATGACATCAAAACTAGCTCGATTGCAATAAAAAAATCATGAATTTTTAGTTTTGGTCTTAGGATAATTTGTAGCATTCTTTGATTCCATCGAAGACGTGCTCAATGACATTGAAGCCATTTCGATGCCATCGAAGGACGGGCAATGCCATTGAGGGATTACGCATATTCAAGAGTCAGTTGTTGGATTTGCATTGAACTCTTTGATGGGACTTTGATGCCATTGAAGCTGCAATAACTGAGTAAATTGATGTTGGTGAGAATCATGGACTTTTTAAGGACAAATTAAGGTAGAAGGAGTAAAGCAAGGATGTCACACCTCGAACCCGAAAATTAGATTTACAGGAATCTCAATCACCGAACCCGGTGCCGACAGCCTTCGTAGTAGCCCATTCTCAGCCCCTAGAGTACATATGCCAGGTTCCAATCCTAAGATCCTACACGGAGGGTTTTCTAACGTACATTTGTCTCATGAGAAGTATAACCACAAGTATACCCAAATCATAAAGGCAACATCATCATCACATATCTACTAATATAATCATTTGAATACAATATTGAAAGGGAAATACATATATCGAAATCAAAGCTCTAGAGAAAAACTGCACGCTCCAAGCTCAATGCTGCTACAACTTAACGCCACTTGCACGCATCTATCGTGCATAAGCTTACAAAAGCTTAGAGGGTGGTGAAAGTGTGTGCACAAGATAAGTATCAAGTGTACCATAAAGCCCATAAATCATACATCATTGGAATAAGCAGAAATACCGACAAGATCATGAATCATATGATATCGTAGTAAGCAAAAATATATCGGTAAGTCCATGAGTGCTATTAGTCATACCAAGGCTATGCGATGCAAGACATAATAAGACAATAATAGATGTTAATGATGTAATGCAATATATAAATCCTGACGAGCCATGAATACCATCAACCTCATCTAGGCCATATAAGTGCAAAAATATAGTAACCCAAAATGCTAAGTACTGTGGATGTAATGTAATATACGGTGCGAATAAAATGACCATGCTAGAATGTGAAGTCGGGATGATAATACTTAGTATCGCAGGCTATGGGGTCCACCATAAGGGACTTCTATCCAAACCAGTCTCATACTTAAATTTAGATAGTCTGACTCAATGTGGTAAACTCTTGATCTCAGGTTAGTTGTGCGCCTAACCAAAATCCTGACTATGTAAAGGTACACGTAACAAATAGTTACACACCACCAGCCCGAGTGGATAGTGAATAAATGAATGAATGGATATGTAATTTCTGCTCAATAAGTCCACATATTAGTACGGTTATTCTCTAGAGAAATCACCAGAGCCTATTACACTCTACTCCGACTGCCTCCTCCCTAGCTGTACAGTCTAGTGAGAGGAAGAGACCTCACTATCCGCCTAGCTAGCAGTCTGCCAATACCTACTCGGCTCGTCGATAACCAACTCATTTACGAGCTAGTCATACTCAGCCTAGCTTATAGTTCACTCACTTGGGCGGATAAGGCCACACCCCCTCCCAACCGACTACGACACAGTGGGAGATGCGTCCTACTAGTATTCAGCACTCGGGCACTCATGTTCCACTTGGTCTAGACGTTGGGGCACCTCTTGGCCTTAGAGATTTTAGAATTTTCACCCAAGGACATCGTAAGTGCCCGTAGTGCTAGAACCAAGTATTTTCAGTATCCCATTTAGCCATCCACGATGTGCCTATAGAGGCCACTACCCTGATGTCACTAGGGCGTATAATGATCAAGTCACATATATGAGAGATGCATGAGTCACACTATCCAGTCATGCGACAATCCTGCGCGTACTGCACGATAATGTGGCACTTCATCTCATAAGGAGTCCCGTAAATATCTTAGCCCAATGACTTATGCTATGATCAAACATTCCTCATATCAAACATACACATGATGCATATGGGCATGAATCATGGAGTTATACTAAGAATTTTATATGGTGATGAACTATCCTCACAACAAAGATGGGCCTTGATGGCCTACACACAATAAGTATGGGCCTATCAATGGGCCCTAGGGAGAGTTATAATGCGGACATTCAACCAACATTATTCTTACAATGTGGATGTCAAACCAACATTGCTCCCAAGGCATGGCCCACCATAAATATCATTATATAACCCATGGTGGAATCATACAATGCAATAGACCTTGTATACATCCCATTGGGCTTAGACCCATGGGTCTCAAATACATCAAATGAGCCTCATCATATGGTCCTCGTATATGCCAAGGTGGGCCTCAACAACAAGCTTCATACACATCAAGGTGAGCCTCAAAATAATAGACCTCGAATACATCACAATGGGCCTCAACCCATGGGCCCCAAATACATCACAATGGGCCTGAACCCATGGGCCCTAATACATCACAATGAGCCTCAACCCACGGGCCCTTATACATCACAACGGGCCTCAACCCAAGGGCCCTAATACATCACAATAGGCCTCAATACACGGGTCTCAAATACATAATAGGTGAGCCCTGCACCCAGGCCTCAAAACATGCAATAGGTGGGCCCTGCTCATGGGTGAAAGATACATCCTGATGAGTCACATGTAAATCAAAGTGGGCCTTCGATTAAGCCACAAAATACATCAAAACGGGCCTGCCGAATGAGCCACAAAGTACATCAAGGTGGGCCCTCCACAAAACACATCAAAGTGGGCCTCAATGGATGATCATATCACGAAGTGGTCCGCCGTGATGTCTTTGAGATCCAACCAAATTCATAAGTTAACATAGAGCTAGATGAAGTAAGAGCAAAATATAAGCTTAATTGGAAGCTAATGTGGCTCCTAAGAGGTTTGAACAGTGAATGTCACTGTCTTCACTATTTTCAATGGTGGGGTCCACTTGAACGTTAGATTTGACTCTTCTTTAGCACATGCCATAAAATGAGCTTTCAATGTGATTGGATGGTTTGGATGCAACACATGCATCATGGTGGGTCCCACCGTCCAAGTGTGGATGATGTCGATAGAACACATACATCTTGGGGTCCCACGTGGGGCCCACCATAATGTTCATATGCCATCCAAACTATTGATAAGGTCATGCTGACCTGGATGAAAGGAAAAGCAAATTTCATAACTGATTCAAAACTTCTATGATATCCAAAAAAAATGGGTTCAATGGCAGACGTTCATCACACTTCCTATGACGTGGGCCACCTGATTAATGGCTGGATTGTACATCACGGTGGGTCCCACCATCCAAACAGTGGATGGTGTGGATAGAATACAAACATCACGATGGGTCCCTGCCTCCTAACACACGCATCAACATGCGTTAGCAGCAGCAGGCGCTACTGCTGCTTATTTATTATTATTATTTTTATATAAAAATCATTTTTTTATGGTTTTTCATGTGTGTGGCCCGCATCAGTGGAATTCACCCTAGACATTGGATTTTACTGCTTGAGACCAACCAAATGAGTCCAATATTTAATGTGTTTTGGTGTGTGGAAACCTCAGGTGGATTTCAACGGTAAAAAAACATCATTTACCATGCTATGGCCCACCAAAAATTTAGATCATCTTCATCTTTCGTCTCAACGCCTAAAACGACCTAGATAATGGAATGGACGGCGTGGATTGAATTCATACATCAAAGTGGGGTATACACACACACACACACACACACACACACACACACACACACACTTTAACATCCACTACCAGCCCTCACTTTCAACGCCCACGTCCAACATCCAAGGATGCTGGATGGTCTGTGTACACAAATTAATCAAGTTGTGTCCCACATATACGTGGCCCACTTGATCTAGATCAATATGATACTTTTATTTTCCCATCTCCCTGAGGTAGGGCCCACATGGCTTGGACGGTGTAGATCGTATACGTCCATCAAGTGGGTCCCACGAAGGTGGATGGCTTGGATAAAATCCATACATCAAGGGGCCAACAACAAAGGAAAAGAGAGAAATAGAGAGAGATTAAGTGATGGAGTGAACCCGCCACTATGGGCCCTCCCTTGCATGATTTACAACATACATCGAGTGGGTCCCATTCCATATGGGACCATCGATCAAAATTAACGGTGGAGATCCTTTCTACACCGAAATGGAAGGTATAGATGACCCATTTTTAAACTAGAAAGTAAACATCATGATGGGGTCCATGAAGAATGGCCCCATTATGGAATGATCATGATAATCAAGGTGGACCATCGACCACATCTTAGTGTCCAAAGTGAGATCCATACCATTGATCGGTAGGCCTCACTTGGCCCATCATAAAAACATGAAAACTAGCCTATAGAGGCACCCATAAACAATGAAGATTCACCCACCTTTGATCTCTTCTTCCATCTTCCGCCTATAGGTTCTAGAGCTCTAAGAAAACAATTCCAACGGTTGAGATGAGGCTTGGATGGTGAAGATAGGAGATAGGAAGGTGGGCCACACATGACTTCTCTCATGGAGAGCTTAGACGTTGGATGCTCTCATGGGGTTTGTTTGAAAAGTGAAGAAATGAGAGAGAGAGAGGATGGGATGTAAAGAGAGAGAGGGATGGGTGAGTGAGTGATGGGTGATGGTTGAGTGATGTGTGATGTGTACTTTGACATGTGAGGGATGGGTTGCTTTGACTTTGGGGTTACTTGGGGATGGGGTTTATACTTGACATGAGAGGTGATTGATGGGATTGATTTGACATATTGTAGAGATTCTCTTGGGATTGCAAATGCGTGACATTTTCTCAGAATAAACACCGGCTCACATCTCTTAGCCAGGGTATTAGATCGGTGCACGAGTCACGGAGTTGGAACCATGGCGAAGGTGCAGTTGCAATGGTGTAAGTCTTGAATTAGGCCGACTCAGATATACGGGATACGACTTAGGGTCGTTTACAAACATCAATTATAGGTCACAAGTCACCGAAATTCATCGGGAAGGATCGTGAGAGTCGACGGAACAGTACAGGCTAGGATACGGGTCTTACAAAGGAGTTATGGTGCTTCAAGGAGTTCTCCCTTATAAGTGCTAGAATTTTAAACACACATGTACTTATCAAATTTCATAGACAAAATACTGGTTGAATCTTCAGCTCACTTCATTCTGCTACAACACTTCCAGAAATGTGAGTCGATATCTCAAGAAGAGAGGTTCAGAAAGATTTTAAGTGATAGATCGAGTGTATGCCAATCGTTAGGTAAAATGACCCTAGGAAAAGACCATAAGATAGAGGATTTCATCATGGTCTTTATATGTTTAAAATGTGAAACATTACTGTGTAAAATTGTAGATGTTTAGCCAGCCCAACCTCAACTTTGGCCAGGTTTACAACAACTCAAAATTTAAATATCTGTTGCAAGTTCGGCTAGCCGAACCTGGCTTGGGCCATCTTGAAAGTGTCTTGGGTTAAGTTTCCAACAATTAAAATTTTTAGATTTTAGGGGGATTCAGCTA
This sequence comes from Magnolia kwangsiensis, assembly GCA_037074715.1. Classification (NCBI taxonomy): domain Eukaryota; kingdom Viridiplantae; phylum Streptophyta; class Magnoliopsida; order Magnoliales; family Magnoliaceae; genus Magnolia; species Magnolia kwangsiensis. Next base: position 109,430,834 of record CM073576.1, on the reverse strand, counting down.
GCAAAAATTTTTCTCTGGCCATCCAAATTTTTAATAAAATCTTATCCTATGAAATCTAATAGCCGTTGGAATAGTATCTTTGAAATTTGGCCAGTGGAAGCTATTTTTGGGCTGACCGAATACTAAATCCTTTAGCTATAAATAAAGACCTTCTCTCAAAGAGAGAAACTCCAGTCCTTCCAAAGCTAATTTTGTGGTAATTCCTATGTTATTTTAACTTATTCAATTCCTTTTCTCAAGTTAGATTTAAATGTAATTAAAGAGCAAGCAATACTCTACTTGAGATTAGAGAATTGAATCTGTAGCTTTTAGGGCTTTATTCTTTGAGAAATTATAGTTCCCTAGATCCTTTCTGGTTGTGCATATATTGATTCATCATTATCCAAGAAAGAAGATCGCTGTATTGGTTGAAGCTTCGACTTCATCAGTATCTTTACATCGATGTTTCGTCTTCAGAAGATAAGTGTTTATTTGATTAAATTTCTATCATTCAGGTTTATTGAGAATGCTTGGAAATCTCATCGGGTTGAATAGTGGTTAGCACGTGAAAATCACTAAGAGGTTTTATTGTGGTAAGACAGTGAAAATCACAAGAACTGTAAGAGGTTATTGAGGTGATCCTGTGAAAACCTTGAAAATAGTTGAAAGTCAAAATTACGTGCAATAGTAATTTTAAAAGTGGAGTAGGTGTGTATTGAACACTGAACTACTATAATTCTCTGTGTATTTGTAGTGATTGTTTATCTTATTCTATGCCTTTACTATTTTGAATGATTGATTTCAAGGACATCATGAAATAAGGTTGTCTTGCGATCCCTAAAAGCAAGATTTGTGCAAAAAGACTGCAATCCCTGAACTTAAATGACATAGTTAACTCTATGGGGGGTCTTGGTGAAAGCATTACTGAAAGGAAGGTTTGTACAAAAATACCATGATCACTTACCGATAGGTTTAATTCCAAGGTTACTGCTATATAAGAGTTGAGAAATACCGACGTTATGAAGGTTGAGGAATTGGTTGAATCTTTTTAAACTTATGAGTTGAATTTTAAAGTCCCTAAGATCTAGTCTATTGCTCTAAAGTCCTTTAAGTCTAAATCAAAGGTTTTGAATGAAAATTCAGATGATGAGGAAAATAAGGATGATATTGCGACGTTGGCAAAATTTTTTTATAAAATTTTTTAAAAATAAGAAAAGAAATGTGTCACGCCCCAAATCCGGGGACGGATAACTTCCGTGATGCCCTAAATTCGGCACTCGACTTCCATACACCAAGACCCGAATTCGGCGCACCATAAGGAAGATTTTTGGCTTTTTTTTTGTTGTATATACATGTAATAATAATACCTATGCATGAAGATCCACGATCAAAATACCAAGCAACACTCTTCATTATAAATCCTGATGGTTACAAGTGCAATGCTTTCTAAAAGGTACACAACGTCAACATTGCCAAATCGAAAAATAGATACAATGCATTAAGAAAGCTAAGTCTTCCAAGCTACTCCTGCCCTGAAAAAAATTGACAAATAGGAAGCTTAGGCAAAAATCCTAGTGAGTACACATGTGTATAGTGTGTCCTACATGCAAGAAAGATAAATACGCCACGAAGAAATCATGTATGGTGAAAGGCATGTAGTTCATAAGGTATGATGCTAATGCCAATGCAATGCATATGTATCATAGTAATACTTTGAATCAATGCTACCAACATCACCAAGTCATATTTTCATTTCTCCTATACCATAGCCATAATCGTATTACATGCATCCGTAATCACATCATCATCATCATATTTTCATACCATATCATAACTGTATATCTTGGGAAGCACTGTGGTCGATACCATGCACCAGACACTAGTAATCGACCTCACATATATGCCCTGTGGTAGACTTCCACTAACTGTATATCATGGAAAATACTGTGGTTGATACCCATGCACCAAATACCAGTAATCGACCTCACATACCCGCCCTACTGTGGACTTTCACCCAGCATGCTAATAGTGGACTTCATTTGCGCTTCTCCTCATCGGTGAGTCAGACTAGTCCCTGTTTGCACCTCAGCCCTTATGCAGGTTGGACCCACCTCTTCTCAACCTGACCTTGTCAGTGGAAGTCAAATCCATGACCCATGTATCCACTCGGCCCAACGGTGAGGCAACCCTAGCTAGCATAGGGGTTTAGGGACTTTCAACCTAAGGGGCACATCATCCCCTATTATTTTCACACTTCTGATCTCCCATTCATTTTCAGGGATAACCCAAGTCATCATCATAGATGTACATTTCATCGTCAAGATCCAACTCATGTTATGTGGTACGACTTCGATCATCATGTATGTCATGATTATACAAGAATTCGAGTAACCATGATAAGGCATACGTCCAAGTGCATGTGGTATGCATATAATGTCATGAGTTTAGGGTCTACTTAACCTTTAAGGAAAAAATGACTTATAATCATCATATGTCACTATAAACTATATCAATCCATGATCATGTGACTAAACTGAAGAGGACATATCTTACACATAAACAAATGTATTGAAGTGCACTGGCACATACCATCATTCTATAGTACATGAGTATGATCAATAACAACATGGTTAACTAAATGAATTTAGTATGCTAGGAAATGGAACAACATTAATCAAGATATTAAATCATATACTTTTATTAATCATAATAACTAACATCACTGATATCATCCATAGCTATCATAATCACGTACATTAATTGTATTCAGAGTTACACTATATCCTTCGCAAGATAGGTATTCCATTAGTGGCTTTGGCCTGATATGATTTTCCTTTTATTGGGACTACATGGTTATACTCTAACTGGGCCTTATGGTTAATGAGTGGTGGTGACGCAAAGTACATGTCCAAGTAGTTATGAGATAAAAGGCTTAGACATAACATATAGTAAATATGCCACAGGATGAATGGTGCTAGTAAAACTCATATAATGTAGTGGGCTTCACCTTCAGGTGGGTTGTTAGTAGGTTGGATTTACAAATAGTTATTGTAATAATTCTACAATGGTTTGAAAGGAACAGGTAAGCCTCATAAGATACAATGATCCCTAAGTTGAAGGACTTGGTATATAATATACACATAAGGGTTTGTCACGGTTGGGATGACGTAGGTTTGTCTCATACAACATAGTGGGTCCTACTTCCAAGTGGTCCCGCAAGCAGATTGGTCCACACACAGACATTACGGTGGCTCACAATACTTGCATCAAGGTAGGGTCTATAATCGATTTGACACACGTCCTAAGTTCACATAACCAAGATGTTACACCATTAGCATAATACATGAGTTTGAGTAATCACAAAGTTCTCACATGCCCACATGGTCTTATGGCTACTCCATTATCAGAAGTCTATATGGTTGAGTGGCCACACAAATGTCATTCTATTTGCCATAATAAATGATTTAAGGTCACATGGTTACTTATCATAACTCATACATCTATGGGCAACCACTTTATTAAGCTCCCACATGGTCAGGTTGCCGATGCCCTAATTTCACTTGGTTGAGTGGAAATATAATCAGTATCATGGTCTAGTGATCGCATCTTAAAGCATCCAAGGCACAATCACAAGCATACCCACTATACCCGATTACACTATGTTACACTAACTCTTAAACTATGATTGCCCTATACTTCATACAGAGAATGACTTAAATTCGGTGTCACGTGATCAAGAGGCCAGGAACTAGCTTCCATCATATCAGATATAGTTTAGTGATCCCCGCATCTGCCTCATCTATGAGCATAATGTAAGGGTTGTATTTATGTATCATGATACCGAATTGAGGGTCACTCCATATTATCAAGTTGTATAATCCAACCTATATCATAATTCTCATGACTAAGAAAATATACACGTACGACCCGATTGTTCATGGTAATGCCACCTGATTTCATGTGGCTGGTTGGCCTTTTGTGGATTTCACAATCATACAGTTAGATGACTACATATACTCCACAATTGCATATGATTAAATGGCCATACATACGTCACATGCCCACATGATTAAGGGGTTAAACTCTTATATCACACCCTTACACTAGATTAAGTGATCATTCACACATCTTACGAACATAAGATTAGAAGCTAAAAATCATCATTTTTGTACAAGTGACGGGCCATACAAGATCACAAGGCTGCACAGGTAAGTGTGCTGCAAAAATCACCAGTTCATTGGTTTAAGTGTGCAAGGGAATTTCAACTCAATTGATATCTTCGTGTTTTTAGTTAATCTAATGGCAGATAACTTTTGTATGGTTTGGATGGCATATAAACATAATAGTGGGGCACACAATAGCCTCAACAAACTTCAATGACAAATAAACTTTTTAGTGGGTCTCACATAATGGGCCCACTCAGTTTTGGGTGATAAATGAACATTAAAGTCACCTTAAGGAGGTTGGCCATGTTGGAGGGTTACAATCTATGCAACATAATGGACAGGTTGGATCTCTCCTAAACATTAAAGTGGACCCTCAAAGGTTTCAACTATGGGCATTTTGGGCTTAACCAAGTAGGTGGGTCCCATTGATGTGGTAGGGTCACACTTATTAGGTTTGCAAAAGCTGATAGATGGTGTGGATCTAACATACATATTATAGTGAAATTCTAGGAGGTTTTAAGGGCAGACATTACAACAACATTGTTTCTTTGGCACCAAAATATACAGATGGTTTGGTTGTAGCTTATACATCACAATGGGTCCTGCGGTCGGGTGGGCCCTACAAGGGTATCAAAACGAGTTCTTACTTATCCCCATTTATTTATTTATTATTATTATTATTATTATTATTATTATTATTTTTCTTAAGTCCAAGTCTACATATCCTTATTAACAGGTTAGATATCAAGTATAACAATATAGTGGCCCATTGGAATTTTCAATGGCGGACCTATAATCCACTACAGTTTTGGTGTGATCCACTGTGACACGTGTCGACCTTCAACACCATCAGTCAGATGCACCAATCCACGGTGGGCCTGGGACTTAAAATCAAGTCAATATGTGGTTTATGTGGGGCCATACCACACGCAAAAGTTGAGGGGATTACTCTCCATTAAAACATTTATAATTATTTATTAGGCCCACCAAGGCGTGGATCACAAATCCAGCCCATCCATTATGTGTGTCCCACTTGGTTAAGGGGGTCAGTCCAAGTTTTCAATGAATCCAAATTTCAAGTGGACCCAACAAATGTTTTGAGCTCCAAGTTGTATGAACGGTTCAAAAGAGATTAAAGTTACATGGATCCCATAATGATTGTATTTATTATGTATACACTGTTTATCTATTTTTAGAGATCATTTTTTTTAGCATTATTCAAAGAATGAATCATATCCAAAGATTATCCGGACCGCACCACAAATAGTAATGGGGATAATGATTTTTGCCGTTAAACAATGCACAGGGCCCACATAACGTTTATTATCCATCTAATTTGTTCATATGGTCACAAGAACCTGAATTAAGAGGAAAATCAAATTTCATATTGATCCAACTTCTATGACCCCCAAAAAGGGTTGTAATTGTGGACGTTCAATCTCCTGCTACTTTTTGTAGCATGGACCACTTGATAGTTAGATCTGTCTTCTTTTTCTCCTCAAGCCTTAAGACAAGCTTACCAAATGGATGGATGGTTTGGATAAGATGCATACCTCATGATCACACCCATAGAACTTGCTGATATTGATTTTTTTATTTCTTTTTGTCTTCACTTGATTTTAGATGGTGTGGGCCACCTGAGTTCTGTGTATGGCTGATTTTTGGCGTAACCCATTTTTAAAAGGGGACCCATCTAATGTACAGTGTAGATGATCGACATGCATCATGTTGGGGCCTATAGTGGGACCCACCATCCCTGCCAACCGTCTAAGTAGCAAGACGCTGCTTATTGTAGTGTCCTGGATGCTGACAGCAACAACGTCAGGTGATGTTGCAGTTTTTTTTTTCTCAAGGTTTTTCATAGGTGGGGTCCATATCTTAATGATCCACTCCATCTGTTGGATTTTATGGCCTGAGACAGATCTAACAAGCCCAACATTCAGTATTTTTTTGGCGTACAAAAAGATTACAGTGGGCCCTAATAGTTTATTACTATTAAAATGGTCTTTTTGATGGTGTAGCCTATCAGATATTTGGATTCTCTTCATTTTTCAGCTCAATGCCTAAAATGAGCTAGAAATTTGAATCGACGACATGGATTGAATACATACATCATCGGTGGAGCTGGTTGTGGACCCACACCTCTTCCCTTCTTTTCTTTCAAGCGGCGGCAGGGGCGTCTGGACTCTGCAACCTTTCTTTCTCTCTCTTTTATTTTTTTGTGGGTGTGTATGCACATGTGTGCATGTGTGTGTTTGGCCAGTCCAATGGCATCACTTTGGGCAGTTTGGATGGCCCACAAAATATTCTGGTGGGGCCCACTATCAATGGGTCCCACATAAAGTCTATAACAATTTTTTGAATTATTATTCTTTTTTTATATGCATTCTCCCATGAATCCATACCATTAATCACATCATTATCATCATATCATCACCACTATAATCATCCAAATAATCAAAAGAAAACAAACCAAGAGTGGAATGGGTGTACTCACCTTGATGAATTAGATGGATGGAAAGGATGGAATTGATGGTTGAGATGGATGGAAAGGATGTGATTGATGGAGTTGATGGCCCACCAAGATCACTCCTCTCTCTCTCTCTCTTTATGTAGAAAAATAGTGAAATGTTAAGGAATGAAGGGATATATGTAGAGAAATTGTTAAAATGTGATTAAATTCAATTAATGTGATCTTAGTTAGCCTAGACTAAGATTATGACAATTAATTCATGATTTGTAATTAATGGTGGATTAAAGGAGCATGGGATGACATGGTGTGATGATGTCATGCTTAAGGTGTAGCATGGAAAAAAGTTGACTTGAGGTGTACATGAGAGAGGGAGCGTATGGGTGTGTGACATTACACACATGGGTAGAGATTCTCTTACCCATGTGTGGAATGGAGTACATGGCACCTTGCGCACATGATTCACTAATGATTCTTCACGGCATATCTCACTAACATGAGTATCGTACAGATGCGCGGGTGGTACCTCCACGATCACGGCGACGGGGCCGTCGATATGAGATAGGTTTTGAGGTCTTGGGGTTTCGATCAGTCGGGTGTGTACTATGAATGACTAATTCAGGTCTAGCTAAGGGCGTCGATCATCGTGTATATAAGTAGAAAGTCGTACGGAATAGACGGTGTCACGCCCCAAACTCGGAAACTGGGCTCACAAAATTTTCGATTGCCGAATCCGGCGCCGACAGCCTCCGTAGAACCCCATTCTCGGCTCCTAGCGCCCATTCGCCAGGTTCCGATCCTGGGATGCTACGAGAAGGATTTTCAACGTAAGTTTGATTCGTAATAAGCATAACCAATGGCATAACCCACAAACAACAACCAAGAACTCCATTACATTTTCACTATGATAAAAAACTTTACAAGTACAATGAGCATAAAGGGAAATACAATGGTAAAAAATAAAAACTCCAAAACGATCTGCAACGTGCTCCTGCCTCAGCGCTGCTGCGAACCAACGTCACCTGCACGCAAAGGTCATGCATAAGCTTATAGAAAGCTTAGAGGGTGGTGAAAGTGTGTGTGCAAGGTAGTAATATGATCATGCAATATTAGAGTAATACGGAATATGCAGATGAATCCATAATATCATGAGCCGTACCAAGGCTTATGCGATGCAAGACATGAATGGTATCGGCCACCCCAAGGCCATGCGATGTGCAATGTAACTCAAGCATACAGATCCTCATCTATGTCCACACATCAATACAGCTCAAATATGGGATATCACCGGGGTCTAGTACACTCTAAACCAGATTGCCACCACATCGCGCGCAATAAGGTAAGTGGAAAAGACCTCACTATCCGTCTGCCAATATCGGGCGCGACTCGTCGATAGCGGACCCATTCCTCGAGCTGGTCAAACTCAGCCTAGCATTGCCCCCTACTCTCGGGCAGGTAAAGCCGCACCCCCTTCCAACCGACCACGACATAGTGGAGAGCGTAACCGTCTGGTAATCGGTGCTCAACGCTCATCTACCCACTCGGTCTAGACGTTGGAGCAACCTCTTGGTACCATAAGGGTTTAGGGACTTTCACCCAGGGATATCTATAGTACCCCATGTAGAATAAGATTTTTAGTATCCAATCCTGCCAACCACAATACATCTGTGGAAGTTACGGCCCCGATGTCGCTAGAGCGTACAATATCCATGTCATATAAATACAATATACATGATTCACGCTATCCAGTCATGCATCAAATCCTGCGCATATCGTGCGCTCATGTAGGGCAACACTGCCTAACCGGGAGCCCATAAACAACCTGCCCGAAGGCAAATGCTATGATCAGACAATTCTCACATCAAGCATACATATGATACGTATGAGCATGAGTCATGAAACTATACTAAACATGTTATTATGAAATCAACTTTTTTACAATGCAGATGGACGTGGGATGCCTATATACAATAAGTACGAGCCTAATAATGGGCCTTAAAGAGAGTCGTAATGTGGACATCCAACCAGCATTACACTCGAAATGTGGACGTCAAACCAACATTTCTCCCAAGCCATAACCCGTAATAAACGTCATTACATAGGCCAAGTTGGGATCACCCATTGCAATGGACCTTAGGTACACCCCATTGGCCTTAAATACATCAAATGGGCCAAGTCATATGGGCCTTTTACTCATCCAATGGACCACATCAATGGGCCGCACCAACGGGCCTTCTGTGCATTGTAATGGGTCAAAACCCGTGGGCCTTAGAAGGCATCTCAACGGTTCTCGACCCATGGGCCTTATACATATCAAATGGGCCTAATCCCATGGGCCCCTAAAACATCAAATGACCCCATGACATGGGCCTTATATCCGCATCAAAGTGGGCCCTAATGAATTGCTATAACTACGTTAAGATGGGCCTCAAAACAGGCCAAGGTGGGGTCCACTTGGACTATGGATCTGGCTCATCTTTTCCTATGCCGTACAGTAATCTCACAAATGGTTGAACGGCATGGATACAACACATAATATGGCTGTTAAATATATAATATAATAATAAAACTAGCTGCTATTGTGCAGCTTTTACTATAGCAGAGGTGGGTCCCAGGTAGGGCTCACCCTTCTTAACTACTTATGATATTAGATAAAATTATAATATAATATGTAATATTATATCATATATTAATATAACATTATATACTATATTAATATTATTTTTAAAAAAATGCAACGTCCAGGCCCTGGACGGCCTGGACATGCACATGCATCAAGGGAGGCCCCACACGTACACAAACCCACATGCATGCACACGTACACACACCCAGTGGGGTCCATCGTCTGCTGGACTGTGGACGTAGGACACATATATTACGGTGGGTACCACCGTCCGCCTGGACGGTGGGCGTAGAACATGCACATCACTGTGGGTCCCATGTGGGGCCCACTAAAACGTTCATAGGCCATCCAAGCTGGTCATAAGGTCACACGGACCTGTGTGAAGGTAAAACACAAATTTCATCTTGATCCGAAAATTCCCGTGGCCCATATAAGGTTTTCAATGATAACGGTTCAATCCCACTGTTCCCTGTAGAGTGGGCCAGCTGAGTTTCGGATGCAGCTGAAATTTGGAGGGGCCCCACTACTGAGGGTGGCCTTGCCCATGAATAGGTTGGATGACAAATAAACATCACAGTGGGGCCCACACGCAGGGCCGTGGGCCCCTGACGTCGCCTGCCCAAAGACGCAGGACGCACCAGCGTCCTGTCCTGACAGCAGCAGTGTTGCTGCTGCTGTTGTAAAAAAAATATTTTTGAAATATTATTTTCCTGTGGTTTTTCACAGGTGGGACCCAAGTTTGGAAGATCCGTCCCGACCATGGGACTCTACAACTCGAGACACATAAAATGAGTCCAAAGTTCAGGAATTTTGGATGCATAGAATCATCAGGAAGTGTTTTTAAGGGTAACCACCCAAATTTCTAATATTATGGCCCACTGGATGATCACGTCAGCCTCATTCTTTGGCTCAATGGTTAAAATATCCCAAGAAAAGTGGTGGATGGCGTGGATTGAATATATACATCAGGGTAGGGCTTATGCAGGTGGCTCACTCTAAAGCTCTTCTTTTTCTTTTCCCTTTTTTTTTTTTTGCACAGGGACGTCCAACGTCCCAGACACTGGACGGTTTGGCATTATATATAAAAAATGTGGGGTGGGCCCTGATGAAGTGGACCACCACAGATGGGTGACGTGGGTACAATGTATAAGGTGGGCCCCACTTGAATAAAAATAAATACCTCAAGGGGGGGGGGGGGGGGTGTCACGCCCCAAATCTGAAAATCGGATTCACATGAATCCCGATTGCCGAATCCGGTGCCGACAGCCTCCGTAGTGCCCCATTCTCGGCTCCTGACAATCAAATGCCAGATTCCGATCCTGGGATCCTGCAAGGAGGATTTTCAGAATAATTTTTTTTTTTTTGTAATGGAGCATAACCACAAGCATAACCAAGTCACAAAACGACATCACCACATATCCACTATAACAAAATTTTAAGTACAATGCAGAAAGAGAAATATAAAGTGATCAAAAAGCTCCAAAAGGTCCTGATGTGCACTCCTGTCTCAGCGCTGCTGTCGTCCAACGCTACCTGCACGCAACTATCATGCATAAGCTTACAAAAGCTTAGAGGGTGGTGTAAGTGTGTGCGTAAGGCAAACACCAAGTGTACAGTATCAGAACAATGCGGAAGTATGTGGTAAGTCCATAGAATCAAACATGCCAAAGCTATGCGATGAGATATGAATGTCATCGGCCACACCGATACAATGCAAGGCCTATATAGCCAAATGTCATATGCGAAATGCAATCCAAGCAAGTCGGTACTCCTCAAGTACGTATATCAGTACAGTTCCTCTCTGGATATTACCGGGGTCTAATACACTTCGCAGAGACTGCCACCTCCCTGGCTGCACAGTCAAGCAAGCGAATAAGACCTCACTATCCGCTTGACCAGTAGTATGCCAATACCTACCCGGCTCATCGATAGCGGACTCATTTGCGAGCTAGTCAAACTCAGCCTAGCTTATAGCCCTCTCACTCAGGCGGATAAGGCCACACCCCCTTCCAACCGACCACGACACAGTGGGAGACGCGGCCTACTGGTATTCGGCACTCGGGCGCTCATGTATCCACTCGGTCTAGATGCTGGAGCATCTCCTGGTACCAAAAAGATTCTGGGACTTTCACCCAAGGACACCCTAAGTGCCCATAGTGTTAGAATAAGTATTTTCGGTATCCAATACGGCTATCCACGATGTACCTGTAGAACCACGGCCCTGATGTCGCTAGGGCGTGCAGTGATCAAGTCATACGTATGCGAGATGCATGAATCACACTGTTAAAACATGCAGCAATCCAGCGCGTACTGCGCGATCATGTGGGGCACTCAGTCACATAATGAGCCCCATAAATGGTCTGCCCAATGGCGTATGCTATGATCAGTCATTACTCATATCAAGCATACATATGATGCGTATGGGCATGAGTCATGAGATTATTCTAAACATGTTATAAGGCAATGAATAGCAACAGGTATGGACCTATCAATTGGCCCTAAAGAGAGTTACAATGCGGACATTTAACCAACATCGTACATACAATGTGGACGTCAAACCAACATTGTTTCCCAGGCACGGCCTGCCATAAATATCTTTTCACGAACCATGAGAAACGTACATTGCAATGGACCTTAAGGACATCCGTTAGGCCTCGATCCCTGGGCCTTAGATATATCAAATAGGTCATATTATATAGGCCCCACATTCACCAAATGGTTTGCATTAATGGGCCTCACCAATGAGCCTTATGTACATTGCAATGGTCCATGATCCATGGGCCTTGAAATACATCAAAGTGGCCTCACAACTTGGGCCTTAAATATGTTAGATGGGCCCATGCACATAAATATATCAACTAGGCTACTCCATTTGTGCCCCATGCACATCAAATGGGCTTGTTCCCATGGGCTTTATATAGAGTAAGTGGGCCGGATCCCATGGGTATTGCATATGTCAAATGGGCCCAAACCCATGGGTATTATAATGCCAGATGAGCTTAATCCCATAGCCCTTATATGTATCAAATGGGCCTGATCATTTAGGCCTCAGATATATACCAAGGTAGGCCTCAATGAATGGCCAAAGTTAAATCAGTAAAGGGCCCTATACACATGCCATGGTGGCCCATTTGCACCATAGATCTGGCTCTTTTTGGCTCAAGCCATAAAACAAATAAATGGACGGTTTAGGTGTAACACATGCATCATGGCGGGGGTCACAGGAAGGCCCACCATCATTTTAATATACTATATAATCTATATACAGTATATATATATATGTATGTATATATATATATATATATATATATACAATATTATAGGTAATATATATAATATTATATATATATGTATATATACACACACATACCCACAAGCACACGCACATGTGCACTCACACATGCACACACACACACACGCGCACACACACACGTACACACCCACGCACGCTCACACGCACATTACAGTGGGCTCCACCGTCCGTACGGACGGTGGATTTCAAACACATGCATCGTTGTGGGTCCCATGTGGGGCCCACCATAATATTTATTTTTCATCCAACACGTTGATAAGGTCATGCAGACCTAAATGAATAGGAAAAACAAATTTCAACTTAATCCAAAACTTGTGTGGACCCCAAAAAGGGTTTCAATGGTAGAATTTAATCACCACTGTTTCCTTGTGGTGTGGGCCGCCTGAGTCGTGGATGGGCCTCATTTTTGGGGAGGGCCCACCTCTGCATGTGGTCCACCCATTGGACGGCGTGGATACAAAATATACATCATGTGGGGCCCACGGCAGGGGGCCGTGGGCTGCTGTCCGCCCGCTCGCTGCCAGGCGCAGGCAGCGCCCGCACCGTCTGCAGCAGCAGACGCTGCTCTCTCCCTCTTTGTTTTTTTTTTTAAAACCAATTTTTCTGGGGTTTTTATCGTGTGGGGACCATGCCTGAAGAATCCACTCCTGCCATTGGATTCTACAACCTACAACGAATCCAACGAGTCCAATATCGAGCCTCTTTCATCGTGTAAACAGAAATCTGGAAGGATTTCAATGGTATTGATGGTATTTTCAACACCATGGCCCACTAGATATCCGGATCTTCCTCATCTTTCGGTTCAACGCCTAAAATAAGTTGGGGAAGAGGATGGACGACACAGATTGTATACATACATCAAGGTGGGTCCCGTACAAGTGGCCCACTCCATTGGCCTTTATTTATTTATTTATTTTTTATTTTCACTAGTGACGTCCAACGCCTGGACGTCTTTTTCTTTTTTTTTTTTTTTTTCTTTTTGTGCTGTATCAAATACATTCAAGGTGGGCCCTGATTAGGTGGGCCACCCCAAATGGATGTACATTTAAAATGGGCCCCACCCATGGATGGTTTGGATAAAATACATATTTCATGGTGGGGCTAATCCAAGTGGGCCACATAGCTACATTAACATACAAAAAAATAAATAAAGAAGAGAGGGAGAGAGAAATAGAGTGAGACACGCGTGATGGAGGGACCCCGGCACTATGGGCCCTCCGTTTCAATCATCCAATCATACATCAAAGGTCCCCTTGCATATGGACCATCAACAAAAGATCGACGGTGGAGATCCCACTCCACTAGAAATGGACGGTCTAGATGACCTCCTCAATACAAGGAAAGTAAACATCATGATGAGGTCCATGGAGAATGGCCCCATCATGGGATGATCTTGATGATCAAGATGAGCCATTGGCCACATCTTAGGGTCCCAAGTGAGATCCAAACCATTGATCGGTTGGCCTCACTTGGCCCACCTTAAAAACATGAAAACTACTCTATCAAAGCACCCACCTCTTGATCTTCTTGGTCCGTTGGATAGCCGGTCTCCTAGAGCTTCACTTTGATGGTGGAGATGGAAAATGGATGGCTAGGATGATGGGATTTGGAGATAGGAAGTGGGCCACCAAAATGCACATTTTCTCTCCATGAAAGGCTTGGACGTGGGAGAGCTTTCTTGCTTGGGACTTGGAGTGTTGAGAAATGAGAGGGAGAGAGAGAGTTGTAAGAGTGATGGAGTGATGTGAGGTGAGTGATGGGTGAGGTGAGTGATGGGTGAAGTGAGTGATGGGTGAAGTGAGAGGTTAGTTGACTTAGGTGGTTGCTTGTCTTGTGGAGAAAGGAAGCATGGGTGGGTGTACTTGACATGAGAGGTGATTGATGGGACATATTGTAGAGATTCCTTGGGATTTGCAACGCGCGGTGTTTTTGCTTGAACTGAACGTGGGTCCGTATCTTATCATCTGGGTATCGGATCAGTGCGTGAGTTGCGGCGTTGGAACCGCGGCGACGGTGCGGTCGCAATGATACAAGTCTCGGATTAAGCCGGCTCAAATGAATAGGATACGACTTACGGTCGTGCGCAACGTCAACTATAAGTCGCGGATTACCGGAATTTGACGAGAAGGGTCGCGGGAATCAATGGAACAGTGCGGATTAGGATACGGGTCTTATAGGGGGGTCCCCTTCAAGTGGGCCACACAACCCTATTGCATAAAATAAAATAAAATAAAATAAAATAAAAAGAAATAAAGAGGGAGAGAGACATGGAGAGTGGGACACGCTTTATGATGGAGGGCTCCGCCACTATGAGCCCTCCCTTAAATGAAATCATACATAAATGGATCCCTCTATGCATGGAATCACTGAAATTGACAATCAACGGTGGAGATCCGTTCCCCAATGATATGATCGGTCTAGATGACCTTTAAATACAATGAAACAAACATCATGATGGGGTCCATGGAGAATGGCCCCACCATGGGTGATCATGATGATCAAAGTAGTCCATCGGCCACAACTTAGGGTCCCCAGTGAGATCCACACCATTGATTGGTGGGCCTCACTTGGCCCATCATAAAAATAAGAAAAATAAGTATGATCTAGCACCCACCATCCGATCTTCTTTCTCCTAGGGGTTCCTTGACACCTTAGCTTAGATTTCAATGGATGAGATGAGGAATGGAGGGTTGAGATGGGAGATGATGGGGTAGGAAAGTGGACCACACTTGGAGCTTAGGAATTTTTGGAGAAATCCTTATACGTATGGAGCTTGCTTGGGGTTTGAAATGAGAAAGAGAGAAAGAGAGAGAGTTGTAAAGGGAGAGAGAGAGAGTGATGGATGGTTGTGGTGATGGGGTGTAAAAAAGTATTGACTTTTGTGGTCTTTTGTGTAAGAGAGGTATGGGAGGTGAAGACTTTTGTGGCTTTTGTGTAAGCGAGGTATGGGAGGTGAAGACTTTTGCGGTTGCTTAGAAAAAGGGGTGAAAGAGATGTGTACTTAACATGTACTTGAATGATGGATTGATTGATTGATGGGATTGATGTGATTGATGTGACACATCGTAGAGATTCCCTTGGGTTTCGCAATGCGCGGCGTTTCCTCGCACCGAACGTCGGTCTACAACTCTTGACCAGGGTATTGCCTTGGCACGCGAGTCGTGGCATCAGAACCACAACGACGGCGCGGTCGCTATGGTATTGGTCTCGGGTTGAGTCGACTCGGGTTGTCGGTATATGAATCAGGGTCGCCCGTCGATATCGGTTAAGGGTCAAAGGTTGCCGGAATTCGACCGGTAAGACCGCGAAAGTCTACAGAAAGGTACGGACCAAGATACAGGTCTTACAGACGAGGTCTTACAAAATGATTTTAAAAAGAAGTTTGATAAAAGAAAAGGAAATTCAAACTATTAGAAATCTAAATCTAAAGACACCCAATGTTACAACTGTTCTAAATTTGGGCATCTTGCTTCAAAATTCCTAAGAGGGATAAATTAAGAGGAAAAGGCATGATTGTTACTTGAGATAAATCATTAAAATTTGAAACTAATTCAGAAACTGATGAATCAGATCAGGAAAAATGTAAAAGAATGTAATGCCTTTATGACTATAGCTAGAATCACTTCTTCAAAAGATTGTGAAACATCTGATTATGAAACTCCCAGAAGTGAGTTTGAAAATGAAGACAATCTTCAATAAGTTTATGATGCACTTTATAGAGAAAGTTGCAAGATTGCGACAAAATTAAAAATTCAAGAAAAAAAGCGACTTACAATTAGAACTTGAAAAGGCCGTTTTGGAAAAATCTCATTTTTCTAACTGTTTTAAAAAATCAAAATTAGATTTAAGTTCAAAATTTTCTAAATTACAAAATCTTAAACTTTAAAATGAAAAATTGAAAATTGAAGTTTTTTCACTTAAAAGTTCAAAGGATACTTGAAAATATACCCAAGGAGACAAGAAACTTGAAAAACTATTAATTTCATCTCATCGGAATGTTGACAAGTCCGGACTTGGCTTTATTAGACATAGTAATCTAAAATCTAAGAATCCCACTCCTATCTTTGTAAAAGGAGAATCCTCGAACTTTAAAGTGAAAATTTTAAAATGAGTTAAATCATAAAAAGAATACTTTTAATAAAACAAAACCCTTTCAAGAATCCTCTAATGTAAAAACATTTGCCAACAACCACATATATCAAAGGAGAGAAAATAAAAATTCTCCTCTCATTGATAAAATTGTGGACTTGCTTAAAGAGTTGTTGAAATCCAACTCAAGTATGAATGGAGTAAACAAAAATAGGGGAAATCCTAGCTCCCAAAAACAAAGAAAGGGAAGAAACCCTCTAATGCCTAGAATCGTCATGAAGTGGGTTCCAAAGGTAAAGTATCTTATTATCCACGTAGCTTTCAAAGCAAGTAGCCATTCAAGATGGTGCCTGGACAGTGAATGTTCTAGACATATGATAGGTGATAAAACCATTCTCTCAAATATTAACTAAATTGATGGAAGGTCAATTACATTCAGAAATGGTAGCAATTGCAAGATCATTGGCAAAGGTATGTACATATTCCCAATTTACCTATATTAGAAAATGTGGTATATGTTAATGGTTTAAAACATGATCTTCTCAATATATCTTAAATATGTGATAATAATTATAGTGTGAAATTTTTTTTATCATGGTCGTAGAATGTCTGAAAATTGGTATATCATTGATGACTCTTGCTCAACAAATCATTTCTATTACATGGTCTAAACAGACGAGATTGAATTATGGCACCAATGTCTTTGACATGTAGACTATAGAGATTTATACAAATTGAGCAAAAGAGATCACTTGTGTGGTTTACTCAAACTGAAAAAAAAGAAGAGAAAATAAAGTATGTGGTGCGTGTCTATAGGTAAGAAAATTAGGAGTAGTCACTAAATTCTTGAAGATTTTTGGGGTCATCTTCTGGTGGACGGATGGTCCGTATATCACGAGAACCGGATCAGGATGAACCAACTTGTACTTTGCATATAACACATTTAGATCATTGTTCCATCATATTAAAACAAGAAGAAAGCGAAAAAGATCTTATTCGAATAACGCACCAAAGGGGTTTCAAAACTCGATAAAAGAGATGGAATCAAGATGAAAATGCAATGAATAACTTAAATCAGTAATAAAATAGACTCAAATGCACTTACAAGCAAAGAATGGAAGATGGTAATAAAAGGAGGCACTGGAGAGCTGAATAAGAAGAAGAGGATTTGGGGAAAATAAAAAATTTCCACTTTAAAAAGTAGGTAGTGCGGTACTCAGCTGGCCCAACCTCATGTTCGGTTAATGTCTGGTTGCCCAAAAAATTTTTTTTTTTTTTAAATTTTTTTCTTTCAAAATCTAAAATAGAAATGAAGATAAAGAAAGAAAAAAAATATTATCTTTTAAGAAGATAATTAATTAAATAAAACACGAGCCAATATTATGCCTTAAATTAGAAAATTTAACACTATCAAGCGGCTTAGTTAAAATATCTACAAGCTACTTTTCATTTTGATTGTATTCGAACATAATTATTTTTTCTTCAACCAACTCTCATATATAGTGATATCTAATGTTAATATGTTTTGTATGAGAGTATTGGATATTATTTTTAGATACATTAATAGCACTGGTGTTATTGCAATATAAATTCATTATATCTTGAATTATATCATAATCAACCAGCATTTGTTTCATCAACATAAGCTAAGTAAAGGCATTTCTTGTAGCAATATATTCTTCTTTTTTGGTAGATAAGGATAATGAGTTTTTCTTTTTGCTCATCCAGGAGACTAGACAATTTTCAATGTAGAAACATCCATCACTAGTGGATTTTCTATCATCATTGTTTCTTACCCAAATTTACATCAATATACCTAACTATTTGAATAGATGTATCATGCGGATACCATAGACCAAGATTAGTAGTGCTTACAACATATCTAATTATCTATTTAACAACTGATAAATGTGATTCTTTAGGATCAAATTGATATTTAGCACAAACGCCAATACTAAATGATATATCAGGTCTACTAGTAGTTAAATAAAGCTAGCTACCAATCATGCTTTGATAAAGACGAGAATCAAACTTTTACTAGATTCATCCTTTGATAATCTAAGCGTTGTAATCATAGGAGTATTTAAATTTATACATTTTTCAAATCCAAACCTTTTAACTAAATTCTATATATATTTGGTTTAGGAAATAAAATTTCATCTTCGAGCTGCTTAATTTGAAGTCCAAGAATATAAGTTAGCTTGCCAACCATGCTCATTTCAAATTTTGACTTCATAAGTTCTGCAAACTTAGATGAAAGATTAGCACAAGTAGATCCATAAATTATATCATCAACATATATTTGAACAATCAAGATATCATCATTGAATTGTTTAACAAATAAAGTTTTCTTAACATTTCCCATCCGAAAGTCTTGGCTAAGTAAAAATTTAGTTAACTTTTCATACAATGCTTTAAGGGCTTGTTTCAAACCATATAAGGCTTTCTTAAGATGAAACACATGATCAAGAAGTTTGGGACCTTCAAAACCTTTGGGTTATTCAACATATACTTCCTCATTTAAGTCACCGTTTATAAAAGTACTCTCGACATCCATTTGATATGTTTTAAAAATTTTATAGCAAGCAACAGAAATAAATAGTTTGATGGATTCAAGGCGAGCAATCGGTGTAAAGGTTTCATCATAATCAATTCCTTCTATTTGAGTATAACCTTGCACAACCAGTCGTGCTTTGTTTCTGATAATATTTTCAAATTTATCTGATTTATTTTAAAAAATACACTTGGCTCTAATAACATGTTCATCAGATGGCCTAGGAACAAGATACTACACATCATTTCTTACAAATTGATTCAGTTCATTTTGTTAAGATGTGGAGCCACATCTGGATAGGGCCACTCAACTAGTCGAGTGGCCCACTCGACCGGTCGAGGGTTCACTCGACTCAAAGTCCAACAAGTTGTAATTTTTGATGTCCGAGGTGCTTGACCAGTCAAGGCCCATGCTCGACCTGTCGAGGGCCAACTCGACCAGTCGAGGAGCCTGCTTAACCAATCAAGGTTACACTGATTCATTTGCGGATTTGATTCGGACTGCGTAAATTTGAGGCGGTTTCACAAGAGTATGAAAGGGAAGTTGCCTAAACTATAAATAGGGGTCTTAGGGTTATTCTAGGGTATGAAAAAGGGTTTTCTAAGCAAGGCTAAGGGTTTTCTCTATGCATGGAAATATCGAGAAGGTTAGTATATTGATTGTAATCTCAATTTTTCTTCATAGTAGAAGTTTGCACTTGTGGTTTTTTACCCTTGTTGGGGTTTTTCCACATATATTCTGTCTTGTAGTTTATTGGTATACTTTGATTCTACTTCTAGGTTAAATTTCTTCTTGTTTATCGTTTGTGGGTGAGACCGAAGATTGGATCTTAGTTCACTAGCGTTGTTGGCGTGCTGCACAACACATCTTACATTGCCAAAATCTAACTTTCATTAGCCAGTTCTTCATTTATGTTGGTCAGTTCTATTTGGGAAGTAAAGCAAACATGATTGTAAATATTTTTTAATTATCTTCTGGTTTGAACATTAGCAAGAGGGTTAATAAGTATTTGTTTAGTTGGATGGTCTTTTACCAACATTAACTCAATATAATCTGATTTGGAGATGTTTCACTTTGATTAATCATAATAATATCATAATCACCATCATCTTAGTGAAGATTGGGATTGATCGAATGATCACCAATTACAATATTTATCAATTCTTGAATTACTCTAGTTCTTTTGTTTAGAACACAATATGCACGACTATTTAATGCATATCCCAAAAATATTTTGTCATCACTTTTTGCATCAATTTTTCTTTCTAGATTTTCATGGTCATGTAAAATGTAACACTTGCGTCCGAAAGTACGAAAATATTTTACACTAGGTTTTTTCTCGAATCAGATTTCATATGCTATTTTATTTTTTTCAGCTATAATATTAACATGGTTAATTATATAGCATGCAGCATTCACAGCTTCAACTTATAGATATTTAGGCAATTTCATACTAATCAGCATTACGCTTGTCATTTCGTGGAATACTCTATTTTTCCTTTCAACAACTCCATTTTGCTGGTTTTTTTTTGGAACTAAAAATTCATGTAATATACCACGGTCATTGCAGTATTTATCAAAATTGCTACTTTCAGATTTTGTTCCATGATCACTTCTTATTATGACTGCAAATAGTTCTTTTTTAGTATGGATGCATTTAATAAGCTTGTTGACCTCGTAAAAAGAATTTGGCTTTTTTATCAAGAATGCTACCCAAGAGTATTTTGTGTAGTTATCAACTACGACTAAGAAGTATTTCTTTCCTCCTCTACTCTCCATTCTTGTTGGTCCAACTAAGCCCATGTAGGGAAGTTCACGAGGTCTTGTAGTGGCTAAGGAGTTCACTTTCTTCTGATAGCTCCTAATTTACTTGCTAACTTGACAAGCACCATATACTTTATTTTCTTTCTTTCTCAGCTTGGGTAAGCTTCACAAGTGATCTCTTTTTCTCAATTTGTAAAGATCTCTATAGTTTACATTTCAAATACATTGGTGCCATAATTCAATCTCGTCTGTTTGGACCATGTAATATGAATGGTTTGTTGAGCAAGTGTCATCAATAGTATAGCAATTTTTAGAAGTTTCGTGACCATTTAATATTACATGTCTTTCTTTATTTATTATCTCATATTCGTGATCAGAAAATTTTATACTATTATTATTATCACATTTTGAGATATACTAAAAAGGTTATGCTTCAATCCTTCAACATATACAATATTTTCAAATATAGGTAACTTAGGAAGATGTACATTACCTTAACGATGATCTTACAATTGTTACCATCTTCGAATGTAATTTAACTGCCAACAATTTGGTTGATATTTGAGAGAATAGCTTTGTCACTGTCATATGTCTAGAACATCCACTGTCCAGGTACCATCTCGAATGGATACTTACTTTAAAAGATATGTGGATAACAAGACACTTTACCTTAGGAACCCACTTCATGACGGTTCTAGGATTTGAAGGGTCTCTTTCCTTTTGTTGTTTTTGGGATCAGGATTTTTCATGTTCTTATTTACTCGCTTCTTACTTGAGTTGGATTTCAACAACTATTTGAGCAAGTCCACAATTTTATCAATAAGAGGAGGATTTTTATTTTCTCTCCTTTGATATTTGTGGTTGTTGGCAAAAGTTCTCTTTATAAAATTCTTGAAAGGATTTTGTATTTTTGAAGATATTCTTTTTGCGATCAAACTCATTTAGAGTTTCTACTTTAGAGTTTGAGGATTCTCCTTTCACAAGAGTAGAAGTAGAAGTCTTAGGCTTTAGATTGTTATATCTGTTATAGCCAACATTCCGACAAGATGAAGTTAGCAATCTTTCAAATTTCTAGTATCATTAGGTGTACTTCCAAGTATCCTTTGAACTCTGAAGTGAAGAAACTTTAATTTTCAATTTCTCATAATTAGATTTAAGATTTTGTAGTTATGTATTTTTCAAACTTAAATCTAATTTTGATTTTCTAAAACAATCATAAAAATGAGATTTTTCCAAGAGAACCTTTTTTAACTTCTAATTGTAATTATAATCTTTTAGGAATATGACATTAGAGCTCAATATTTTCGTCAATATGAGCAAACATGCGGAGGATGATGATGATACCCACGACATTATGTAACGACTCAGAAAATTTCGTACCAAGACCCGAGTACCACCTCGATCAGAAATCACTTATAATTAATTCTCTTAGAAATCAAGCGTAAGTTAACTAGCACTAAGTTAGACTGGCTGTAAAATTAGCACTGTTCACTTTAAATACGTTCTGCAAGACTTAAAACTTGTAGAATCAATGACGCTATAATACCCTGAAATCTAGGATCCAACTCTAAACCCAGTTATTTCCGAAAATGCTTTGTAACTTCGTGGATCTAGAACGCACGTCGAAAGTTCGATATTTATAATCTTAGACCATTATGACCGCTTAGTTGGACTTGACCATCCTTTCGAAAATCAAGCCCAACCGATGTCCTGAGACCATTCTATTGAGTCCGGAGTAAAGGCAGTAGAAAAATGAAGATTTTTTAAAAATTAATTATATTATTATGAAATCTGGCACGGTTCACTTGCGCTTTATTTTTAAGCGTTCTGACCATTGGAATTTGACCAAATTTTACCCTTAGATCAGGAAAGTTGGCCCTTTCATGTCATAGAACTTGTAGCCCTGATTTAGGTTCGGTGACTGTTGAATTGAAACTGGTCCGCCACGAAAAATCTGGATATCCGATCGGACTGAAAACTTAACTTACTAAAGATCCGATGCTAGTGAGCTTAAGTCCGACCGCATTTGATCAGAGGACCTCCAGAAATGCTCCGTTGGATCAGAAAGATCTCGATTTGGTTATAACCTAAGTATACCTTGACTTAAAGTCCATTTTCGTTATGTTTAGGCTTAAAAAAGGGCCTTAAACCCTTAGCTTTCTAACCCATACGAATTTCCCAAACCCTAGAGATTTGAGAGAAAGAGAAGAAAGAGAAAGTGTGGGAGAATTGGGTGAAACTCCGTAGGATTCTTGCTAGTGCATCTATACACTGAACCGACATTTTTGAATCGTTCTTCCGGTGATTCTGATTCCATTTTTGGGTAAGTTAAGCTAACCCTAACCTATTTTGAAGCTTAGACTAGCTGTAGTAGAGTTCTAGCTAACCTATTTCTTGCATAGGTAGCGTATTCGCCGTTGACGAAGACACGTCGTCTGAATCGTCTTAAATACGTCTTTTCTGGTTTAAGGTGCGGACTATATGCACTTAGGTTATGGTTTTCAACCCTTTCAATGATAGTTAATTATTTATTCATGCTGTGGATGCAATTATACATGCTAAATGTGCTATCCGTTTTGCTTTACGAATACGTATACTTTATATTGGAAATAACATATTTCATGTATATGTTAGAATACACGTAAGCGTATGGAATTTGTTGATTTGCTTGCCATGATAAATTGTCATTGTGATATGCCTAATATGTATGCGGCAACTCCTTGGTGAGAGGACTTGCCCTAATTTGCAACGGTGTTGACATACATGATGTATGTTGAATAGTGTAAGCTAAGTGTTTGTTTAAATGTCCAAATGAGATAATGGTTAGAAAATGTGTTTGCTAAGATGGTTGAGATATGGATTTCAACCATGATATTTGTGTGAATGATTTCCTTTAGGAACCATATGAATTAGAATATCCATGCGAAACGAGTGTATGATTTCCTCCATGGATTATGTACTTGGCTGAATCATGTTAAATGTGTGTATAAATTCCTGCATGTACTATTTACATTCAAATTATACTTCATGATTGCTCACATGGATGCAGAATATGAATCATATGCTAGTTATTAGCTTTGTTTGCGAATGGGGCTGTACTGTAGTCCAGGTAATCGGAAAACGTTCTGTAAATAGTGGTTGAGGTTACTTTCGCCACACACAATGAGTTTAGTGAATCTGAGTCGTGCTTGGGCTGTTCAGCAATGGTTAGGCCACATGGAGTGCTTATGCATTCCATGTCATTCAACTCAACGTGCGCTTGGCCTAGTTGAGCTTATCAACTAACCCGATTGACCGATGCTTGTTCACCATATTTGGTCGCTACTGTTTGAATCCAAGACACTGAGCTTACCAATGAAACTCCCGTAACCATGGTACCAAGATCCCCTAAGACTCATGAGCTGGGCATGGTGGTATGGGACACTGTGGTCGAGCTGTCAGCCTACGCTGGGGCCACAAATCTCCCCGTAGTGACCAGTGAGCACCCTACTCTGAGTAGATTATTGTGGTATGGGACACTATATTCTTGCTGTCGGCCTACACTGATTGGTGACGAGCCCTCTGTAGTGACCTTGAGTTTATCCTGACACTGCATAGGGGCGACGAGTCCTGATGCAGTCTTGAGGATATAATTAGGCCTGTATTGATAAGGTGATGGGGGAGTGGAGCAACGATTACGCGCAACAGTCCTGACAGCCCTTACAACGACCTAGAACTATAACATCGTATGAGATATCCTAGGATTGACGACCCTAGAAAGGATCAATGTTGGGAAACAATACAAGGGAGGTGTCTTACCTTCCCAATCCTGCTGTATGAAAAGGACTAATAAGAACTTGATAATCATATTCATAACACCGCATTACATGTGCTAACGGTGTTGGTGATAAAGCACTGAGGAAGTGAGTCATGCCACGATCGTTAGATGATGTCGTAGAGGGGATTGTGGTGAGGGCATGCATCATACTTCATATCATCCTTGCATTAACAAGAGATCTAGGACTTGTGTGATTGTACTGCCTTATCATTACTACTTGATTGGATTGGTAACATGTTAACTTTTGCTATATAGTACCACTGAGTTGATCACTCACTCCTACATTCTGGGACGGTGTTTAAACACCAACCAGACTCTAACTTAACTGCATGAGATGGCGATGCTTGCGAGGTGGAGCCAGACTTCGACGAGGACAAGGAGGCGTTCTCATATATGCAATTCTCAGGCGGGTTCATGTGAGCCTTGTCCTGACCAGCGGGGATTATTTTTGGGATATGTATTAGATCATTTTGAACAGTTCATGTATGTATTTTAAGACACAGATATATGTATATTTCCCTGGGCAGAGCACGCATCATTTGGGGATTTATTTTGAATTATATATGTATTTAAGTCTTCCGCTTGCATTTCCTCAATATCCCTGAATTATGTCTGGTAATCTGGCTTGATCTATTTCATATTTTATGCATTCTTACAGTCAACATACAATTATCATCAAACATGTTGCATAAGTGATGTTTTAGAACTCAGGAGTTAAGTTATGCTCGACCCCTGAATTTCAGGGCGTTACACATTAACATGATTGATTTGTTCATGGAAGATAGAACCCTGATGACCTTATCCTCTAACCCTCTAGAGATGTGCTTGGCACACTCCCATGATTTGGATGATGATATAATTAGGGAGATAGGTGTCATGCTTGATACTGTGCCGATACTTGAAGTTAACTAATGGAGGCCACAATTTGAAGAATGGCCCCAAACTGATATAGTGCCTCTACCGTCTAACCTCAGGGCATCGAAGCTTGACCTAAAACCTTTTCCCTCTCATTTGAAATATGTCTAGTTAGGTCGAGATGAGACATACCCGATGGTGATTTCTTCCCACCTAGAGCAAGAACAGGATAATATACTTGTCTCTACTCTTATTGAGCACAAAGGAGCCCTTGGATGGTCGATTACGGACCTTCAGGGAATTGACCATTTGATTTGTACTCACCGCATTCATCTCGATGTAATGTGAAGACCTCCCGACAATCACAACATAGACTAAATCCAAATATGAAGGAAGTGGATAAGGCTGAGGTTCTTAAGTTATTAGATGTGGGTATCATATACCCAATATTCGATAGTCAATGGGTGAGTTCAACTCAAGTGGTTCCTAAAAATTCAGGAATCACCATTGTAGCCAATGTCGATAATGAACTCATTCCAATTAGGATCACTATCGGTTGGAGAATGTGTATTGACTACAGGAAGTTAAAAACTGTCACGAGGAAAGACCACTTTCCTTTGCCCTTCATCGATCAAATTTTAGAAAGGCTAACTAGTCATTCATATTACTGTTTCCTCGATGGATATTCGGGTTACAATTAGATCAAGACAGCCCTTGAAGATCAGGAAAAGACAACATTTATATGTCCTTACGACACCTTTTCTTATCGAAGGATGCCATTCAGATTTTGTAATGCTCCCGCCACTTTTCAGCGATATATGTTGAGTATTTTTTTTGATATGGTGGGACAATATTTAGAGGTCTTCATGGATGACTTCTCGGTCTTTGGTCCAACCTTCAGCGAATGTTTGAAAATTTTAAAAATATGTTGAAATGATGTGAGGAAAGGAATTTAGTACTTAATTGGGAGAAGTGCCACTTCATGGTTCATAGGAGAATTCTCCTGGGACATATCATCTTTTCCAAAGGAACTGAGGTAGATAAGGCTAAGATTGATCTTATCTCTAACCTACCTCCACCCAAGAACATACGTGACATGGGATCCTTCTTAGAGCATGCTGGATTTTATAGAAGATTCATAAAGGACTTTAGTCACCTTTCTCATCTTTTACGTAATCTACTTCAAAAGGATGTACCATACGAGTGGACTGAGCAATGCCAAGAAGCTTTTTCTAAGTTCAAGGGCATATTAACCATCGCACCTATTATGTAGCCACTCGATTAGAGCATCCCTTTTGAACTTATGTGCGATGCATTTGACTATGCTCTTGGGCGGTATTAGGTCAGAGTAAAGATAAGAGGCCCTACGTTATACATTATGCAAGTAGAACCTTAAAACCCACCCAAATGAATTACACTACTATGTAAAAGGAATACTTGGCCATAATATTCCCTTTGAACAAATTTATGTCCAACCTGATTAGCTCCAAGATTATCATCCACATGGATTACGCAGAGCTCAAGTGTCTTCTTTTTAAGAATGATGATAAGCCTGCTTGATAAGATGGATCCTTCTACTCTAGGAATTTGATTTAGAAATAAAAGATAAAAAGGGAGTAGCAAATGCAGTGGATGACCACCTTTCACACCTTGATATCTCTGATTCCCTTGAGACAACACATATAAATGACATGTTCCCTGATGAACAATTGTTTAAAGTCTTTCAATCACTTTGGTTCATGGATATTGCGAATTATCTTGCCATAGGTTCCACGCCGACATATTGGACTGCGCAAGATATAAAGAAATTCTTTGTTGAGGTACGCAAATTCTTCTAAGATGATCCATATCTATTCAAGTATTTCCTAGACCAAATCTTAAGGAGATGTATGCCAGACAATGAACACCAAAGTATCATCTCTTTTTGTCACTCCCAGGCTTTTGGTAGTCACTTTTCTGTAAAAAATACTACGACCAAAATTCTGCAATACGGCTTTTATTAGCCTATTATGTTCAGGGATACTAATGAGTTTTGTAAAGCTTGTGAGTGTTGTCTAAAATCGGGAGCATTGTCCCATAGAAATATAATGCCTTTAAACCCTATTCTTATCATAGACGCATTTGATTGTCGAGGCATCAATTTCATGGGATAATCCCCCAATCCTTTAGAAATTTATATATTTTGCTAGTAGTAGACTATATCACTAAATGGGTCGATGCGATCCCATGCCAGAATAATGATCATCAAACCATCATTAAATTCTTAAAAGAAAACATCCTTTCCGAGGATCACACTTTTATAATAGGCCATTCACAAATTTAATAAAGAAATATGGCATTTCTCACAAAGTGAGTACTCCATATCACCCATAACACAAGTGGGCAAGCTAAGATTTTCAATAGGAAAATTAAACACATACTAGAAAAAATGGTTAACCCTGACTGCAAGAATTGGTCAATCTGACTAACTAATGCTTTATGGGCTTATTGTACTACATTTAAGACTCCTATTGGAATGTCTCCCTTTAGACTTGTCTATGGAAAGGCTTGCTACTTACCTATGGAGTTGGAACATAGGGCCTACTAGGCAATTAAAAATTTGAACTTTAATTTGGACAACGCTGGCTCACTGCACAAACTTCAATTCAATGAACTTGAAAAAATTTAAAACGATGCATACGAGAACTTAAGAATTTGCAAGGACAGAATGAAGGTGTTTCATGACCAACATATTCTTTGAAAATCATTCACACCAAGTCAGAAGGTCCTTTTGTACAATTCTTAATTACATATCTTTCTAGGTAAATTCAGTTCTCATTGAACCAGCCCTTTCACTGTCACTAATGTCTATCCTCATGGGGCCGTCAAGATTCGAAATCCAAATGATGACAATGATTTCCAAGTGAATGGACACCATCTAAAGCCATTTGTTGTAAATTTTGATTTAGAGGACATGTCCATACCTCTGAATGATCCTGTTTACCAGGATTGACCTCCTAGTCTGACGAAGCTGTAGTTAGGTTTACTACTTTTTGCTGTTTAGGATAGTTTACTTTCCGCAGTTGTATGATAGTTTGTATATTATCTGTTCAAGTCTTTTGTGATAACCCATCTTCATACTGAGATCATTGGAAAAACCATAAAATTCCTTCTTGAGGTATTATCTTTCCATCACTACCCTTTTCTCTTCGATGACTCCCTTACATTACATGCTTATGTCTTTTACATTGAAGACAATGTAGATTTTAGGTTGGGGATGAGGGATTAGGTTACCTAATCAGTTGTTCTCCTAGTTTTTAAGTAAAAATTGTGAAAATAAAAAGTGTAGAAAATTAGAAATTTTTTGAAAAAGAAAAGTATAAGATGCTTAATGTTGATGATTTATATCCCTTGGATTCAGTTACTTAGAGATTTTAAAGTTAAGTTCGAGTTATTAATCCATGAGTAGAAGTTTTAAACATTAATCGAGTCATGATTTCACATGTCACATCTAGCAGTCATATTAAAACTTCAGTCAACATTGAATTGTTAACTTGGTGATTATTTAGCATGAAAGGAACTCACCTGGGGAATTTGTCCATCATGTTTTAAAATAATAATAATAATACCCAACTAAAAAATAGTTATCTTCGAAAAGGTCACCTATTAAAGATGTTTAAAAAGGTTGACATAATGTGAAAGCCATTAATGGAAAAATCAAAAGCTGGAGGAATAAAAGAGGGAATTAAAAGATGAACTGTAAGGCAAGTTTCAGTTTAGCTTTTGGTTGTCCTGAATGCTCTTTTAATTATCAATGTTATCATAAAAGTGAAGAATTGAACCTTCACCTATGGAACTCAATGTTTAAAATTATTCTAATTGTAGGATTAATGCTTTACACTTAATTATGAAACTTATTGAGTGCTAGATTTTAGGAGAAGGTAATGCACAATATTGATGTATTTTAGAATTCTATTATTTAGATTATTTTTTTAAAACCACTTGAGCTTATAGAAATTATCCCATTGTTCTTGAAATATTTTTTGCATACTTTGCTCTGGATTAGCAAAATGCTAGTTGGGGATCGTGTTGAGGGTCAAATATTGCATATTGTCCTCCATTTATATCTTGGTTTTATGAACATGATAATTCTTAATGTTCTATTTTACTCATGTTTATGTTGCAACGTGAATTTAAGAGCTTGGATTGAAAAGGGTGTTAAAAGCATGGATTTGATGCTCAAGAATCACCAAGGCAAGAGATGGATCTTAGGAGACCAAGATTGAAGAATTCACATGTCAAAGATCTAAGAAAACCAAGTGAGGAATGATGAGAATCAAAGTAAAGGAATCTTGAAATCATCCTGAAAAAGCATATTCTGAAACTCCGGGTCATTTTGTGAAAATACACAGAGTAAAGTCTATTTTAAAAAACTGCGTAAATTTGAGGCGGTTTCTAGAGTTTTTCAACTAGGTGTGAAAGTTGGAGTTCCACAACAATAAATAAAATGTTCCTAAATATCTTTTAGGGTTTAAGTAGTGGAGCAAAAGGGTGGAGAAGCTATCGCCAAGAGTTTTCCTTCTTCTTCTTTCTTAGTTGTTTTCATGTTTTTCTTAAGAGACTTTAGTCTAATCATGTCCATGGTTAGCTAAATCTCTTAGCTAGGGCTAAAAGGTGAAGCTTGTATCATAATGGGATGTTTCTATTACTTTGATTCATGTTTATGTTAAATTTTATGGATTCTAATTTGATTTATAAGGAATACTTTCAGTTTTTAATGGTTTATTGTGACCCAAATTACAGTAGATCTACAATAGCTTTGAGTATCTTCTTTTCCTGATTTGAGATTATGAAATTAGTAAGTCCTGTTGTTCACCATTGTTCCTTGGGTATAGTAGGGTGATGGAATCCTTCCTAATCTTCGCAATTCTCATTCTTTAATATTATGGGATTGGTAAATCTTGTTGTTTGCCATTGTCTCTTGGACATGGTTTGGTGATGGAATCCCTGCTAATTATCATAGTTCTCCTTCATTGAGAATTAGGTCAATGAAAGTTCAGATTTGGTTTTATTGATATATTTTCCAATTAGATTGGATATGACTCATATTCTAATTGTGTTACTGAATAAAGTAAGAGGGTTCTCTGATTACCACAAGTGGATCCTTAGTACCTTGGTTTCCACCTTTAAATTCGTAGTTTTAATTACTCTATTCACAATTACTCTCTCAAATACATTAGAATTAGTTTCATTTCTTCTGGTTCTATTTCTACTTAATTTCAGAAATGTACAAGTTTCAGTCTCTGTGGATTCAACCTCGGTCTTACTAAGATTATTAATACATCATGACCCTACACTTGGGGTTGTGAACAAGTTTTTGGTGCCGTTGCCAGGGATTGATAGTTGTGTTTTCTAGATTTGATTAGTTTTGGACTTAGGTTAAGATTATGATTTATTTACTTTCTATTTTTAAGTTAGGGTTCTTTCTAATTTATTTTTAGAAACTAACTTTTCTTTCTATTTTCATATTTAGAAACTTTCCTATTTTTTTTAGAAACTAACTTTTCTTTTTATTTTCATATTTAGAAACTTTCCTAATTTTTTTTAGAAACTAACTTTTCTTTGTATTTCTAGATTTAGAAACTTAATTTTTTTTAGAAACTAATTTTTTTCGTTTGTTTTGTAGGATCTCAATATAGAAACTTCTAATTTGGTAACCTCTTTCTAATTATTTCTCTCTTTTGTATTTCTAGATTCCTCACTGCTTTAGGTTCCTTCCTTTTTAGGGTTAGGTTAGAATTTGAACTTGAGGACTGAGTGTGTTTCATGCCCAAGTGGGTCTGTGACGACACTCTACGTCTCTTAAGTAGAGGATTAGTCGAGGGGTTATCTTTCCATCGCAGGGTTAGACACCACTTGAAATCTTCAGAGTCAATCGAAGTGATGGCTGCCGATAAACCTGAAAATCAAGTAGTAAGGCAACGGCAACTTCTGGTTGCGGAAGCCCAGGATGAGAATAAGGTGCATCATGCACCTCCGCCTCATACTTTACGAGGCTATTTACAACCGGTGGGGGTGAGCACACCTTCCTTTATGATCTTTCAAAAAATACAGGAAACATGGATATCAAGCCAGGATTGATCTAACTCCTTCCAAAATTCCTTGGACTTGAATCTGAAAGTCCATACCTACACTTGAAAGAGTTGGACAAGATTATAGCCACTTTATATTTTCCTAATGTGTTTGAGGATATGGTAAGGATAAAACTCTTTCCTTTCTCCTTGAAAGAAAAAGCTAAGACATGGTTGCACTCATTACATCCGCGATCTATTGGCACATAGAATGACATGATGGAGTTCATAATTTTTTTCCATACCATAAGATGAACACCATCAGGAAGTCGATCATGAATTTTACCCAAAAGGAAGATGAAACATTCTTGCAATGTTGGGAGCGGTTTAAGGATCTTGTTGGTTCATGCCCATAACATGGTTTTGAAACATGGCGCATAACGAGTTTCTTTCATGACGGACTGGCATCTTCCATGTGCCAATTCGTCGAGGCGATGTGCAATGGGGAATTCATGAACAAAAATGTCGATGAAGTGTGAGATTACTTTGACAAACTCGCAAAAATTGCACAATCATGGGACATCTCCCCAAGACCTAGCACCACATCTAAGCCTAATCAATCAAAGGAGAGGGGTGAAATATACTTGTTGTAGGAGGATGACGATATAATTGATAAAGTGGCCAGTCTTACAAGAAAACTCGAAGCCATGGAACTTAGGAAGGATAAGGGTAAGGAAGTTGTCTGAGGTATTTATGCGTGTAATATTCATACAACTGAAGATTTTCCAATAATACCTGCATTTTAAGAAATATTGAATGAGCAGTCGAATGTCGTAAACAACTACCAAAGGCCTTTCAAAGGACCAACTTTGAACACATACAATCCTATTTGGAGAAATCACCCAAATTTCAGTTAGAGGAATGGACAATCAGCTACACCTCAAGGTATCCCTAATCAATTCTTAAATCAAGGGAAACCTCAAGAGGAATTGGTTCAAAACCCTCAAGAGTTTATCTAGTAAGTACTCTTCAAGCCTTACAAGAACTCACAATTGTCATCCAAAAGATAGACTCATGTGTTATGGTTATGGAGAAAGGGATACTTCCAGCTCGACCTATCCCCAACCCTAAACCGCAATACGGAGTTAGTGAACTATAATGCCCTGTGTTTTCAGGACCTGAATATATGACCCATATGGTTAGGTTTGTTTATTAGTGGATTGGAATCCTAAAAATAGGTATCTCTTGTGGTATGGTGATCCATCTTGGAAATCGACGGATGGATAGCTTGTCGTACAAATGGGGATTGTTTTCAAGGGTTGGATTTAGGCTAGAATGAACATGGGGATTCATTTAAGTTAGGCTTATATTTATATTAAATTAGATTACATAGAAACACTCGAGTATTGAAAAGTACGGGGTGTTACAAACTACTCCCCCCCCCCCCCCCCCCCCCCCAAGAGAGAATTTTGCCCCCAAAATTTAGCACTTCTTGTATGAATGTGAATAATAATCTATCTTACGATGTCTGTATACATCCAGTATTCTCCACACTAAGTTTATTTATATATGAAAGCGCTCATGACTTACTACTAGAACAAAGGTCATTAAAATCTACCCCCCTTAAAGAAAAATAAACAAAGTTCTATTTCAATATTCAATTATATATGTACCTATTATTAATATTACGAGTGGTTCAATTATCCTAAAGATGTACCCTATATCTATGTATGAAATCCTAACGAGCTTTATTTAAATTTGTCACAACCCTTAAGTTTCTCGTCTACCAAATTAATTAAGGTGTCTAAGCACCACTAGAGGTTAGAAGTCATTCTAAATCTAACGAATCATTTTAATGCTTATCAATGTTAAAATTTTCTATAACATTTCATACCTTTCCCTTTATTTTCTCTTTCCTTTAATGATAGTTCCCTGTTGTCTATGCTATGGTACAATTTTTCATTTTCAATGTTTGAGCTAACACAGATAGATGGTTGTAGTAGTTGTGAGCCTGATACATTGATCCTTTGCCTATGTATAGCAGAGGATTTGGATATCAATTCATAATCCTGTTAAATCTCGGTCCTTTACTTGATCAGGGCATTGGAATCATTGACATTTGTTAGGACTTAGAATTTGAGTCAAACCATATACACATCTCGTAAACATGATTTCATCAATCCGTGATCTCGATTATTCTAGACTTTTGAGAATTATCATGTAATCTTATAAGTCTATGTGGCACATTATGCTTTTACTGCATACCTCAATCATCTAAGCACTACTTAGAGTTTCAGGATTAGGATTTCTACGTGAAACTTGAGTTTGAAATTTTGTTAAATCTATCTGGGATTTCAAATCTGATTCACTATGCTTAGTATAGGGTTGAAAATTCACCCAAAATTCTTTAACTTCATTTTTAGTTAACCATAGGTGCTGAAATTTATGAGAGTTGTCGTCCCTAATTAAGGGGATATATTAGGAAATTCTAAATTATGATTCCTAGTGTGATTCTTTGAGTTTAGAGAGTACTTAAATTTGGTTTAAGATTTAGTATGGTGAGTGAGGATTTTCTTACAATGCAAAGACATTATTTTTAACTATTTTTTTTAGGAAGTTCAAATTTCTAGATTTATAAATTTGTTCACAAAGATTCAAGTCCAAGGAATGTTCCAATTGATCCTGTTTAATCATAGTGGGCATTTGCTCACCTACGGTTCATAAGTTTCATTTCTAAGTTCAAACAGTAGTTTTGGTGACTTACATGGGGGCCAAAGTTTTTGTTCTAAAGTTCAAATGACCAGGCCTAAAATTTTCAAGGGACTTAAGTTTAGTTCGTAAGTTCTAGGATTATCCAAACAACTCTCTAAGGGACCTAAAATATTGGATATCTATATTTTCAACTTTACTATTTTCTAGGGGAAATGCACTTAATTTCAAATGGCTATCCTAATCATTTCTAAGGAATTTCTACATAAGTTTAAGGTCCAAGGGTCTAACTTAAAATTCTTAGGGGAGTCTAAAGTTTGAAATTTTTGTGTTTCTAATTTCCTCTTATTCTAAGGGAATTTCACCTAAGTTCAAATGACTAAGCCTTAAAATGTTTAAAGAGGCCTAAGTTTATTTTTAAGTTCTTCAGTCCTCTAAACAATTTTTGGGAAGCCTAAAATTTTGAGTTCCTATATCCTCAATTTCTCCTGGCTATAGGGGAAGTTCAAATGAGTTCAAATGGTTATTCTAATAATTTTTAAGGGGAGTTAAGTTTGAGGTTTCTATATTCTCACATCTTCCGAAGTCTAAGGGAGATTTACTTAAGTTCAAATTTCAAATTACAGCATCCTAACTTAAGACATTCAAAGTTTGTATAAGTTCATTTTCCCAAGGCCTGGTTTGTCCAAACTATGCTCTGATACCAACTGTAACGCCCCATTTTTTCATGACCCGAGTAAATGACCTGTTTCCCAAAAACTTAAATGTTAACCTATAGAGAGCCAAATTCCATATGAATATTTTTTTTCTTTTAAGAGTAAGCAGTTTAGCGTAGAATGGACAAAGCAACATAAATGAAAATTTGTATTTACATTTAAAATATACAAGAGGTTGCCCATAATGACTTATACCAACCAATGTTCCAATAGTTACAATTACAAAATGAGATAACATCACATGTGAAATAAATACATCATAACAATCTTGAGTTGTAAAATCACGTAGCAACTCTTATCAATATAATCATGCATCTTCGACAATGGTACCCTGCTCCTCATCAATATGAACATGAATATCATCTAGGCCACCTACTGTACCTGTACAGTTATATATTAAATGAATAAATGGCCAGCTCAGTGTGAATTTTCCTTAAGATTACACACTGCCGAATTAGAGAAGTATAGTTATAAAACATAATAAGGCATATAAAATAATACATGATGCAGGCTTATTAGACGTATGGATGCATGAATGCATCATCGACCTGGGGATGCTCATCTGTTCAGCAGTTGGGCTCATCACCCATGCAAAGGCTTGCCATTTGCGAAGCACATCACGTGCGTACATCACGTACCGCATAATGACTGCCTATCATACATCACGTATGAAAATCAATAGTTGATGGTCTAGTAGCTAGCGAAACGATACCCCAATGACTCGAAAGCACGTGCTGTAAGTCCCGTATCCTAGACCGTACCATTCCGTAGACTTCAGGAGTTTTTTCGTTTGAATTTCGATAACCTTTGACCCTTAACTGCTATTTACGCGGGACTCTGAGACTCATGCTGTTAACCTGAGTCGACTCAACCCTAGATTTGTACCCTTACGACCGTGCCATCACCGCATTTTTAATGTTGTGACTCGCACACCGATCTGATACCCTGGTCAAGTGATGTGGGCCAGCATTCGGTGCGAAGGAAACATCGCACGTTGTAAAACCCAAGAGAATCTCTACAACATGTCACCTCAATCCATCAATCAATCCAATCAAGGGTCAAGTACATGTCAAGTACACATCACCTTTCACCCATTCCTAAGAAACTCCTAAAGTCAAAAAGTCTCTTACACATCCATGTTTTTTCTTACACCATTTGCCACAAAAATAAAAAAGACTCTTACACACCCATCACTCACCACATCCATCATCCATCACTCCTTCTCTCTCTTTACAACCCTCTCTCTCATTTTCATTTCTCAAAAACTCTCTTTCTCAAGCAAGAAAGCATCACACGTCCAAGCCTCTCCAATCCCTCCCAAGCAACAAGTGTGGCCCACCTTTCCTACCCTTTCATCTTCCATCTCAATTGTCCAAACCTCATCACCCACCATCAAATTGAAGCACAAGGAGACCGACTTTCCAATGGACCAAGGAGGTCAAACGGTGGGTTCTTCTATAGGGTAGTTTTTCATATTTTGTAACGCCCGTGAAAAATCCGTACTTGGAATCGAGTACCGATTTGACCCGAAATCGCGTATAAATAATTTCCATGGAAATTAAACGTAAGTTAGCTAGCGCAACGCTAGAGTAGCTGGGAAATAGTCCCTGATCACTTTAAATACGTTCTACAAGACCCAAATCGAGTAGAACAGACAACTCTACAATACTCTATAACCTTGGATCAAACTCTAAGCAGGTTTGTTCTCTGGACCATATTGAACTTTTGTATTGGATTTAGACCGCGCGTCGAAGGTCCGATACCTCCTATCTTAGACCGTTAGAACCGCCCCGCTGGACTTGACAATCATCTCGAAAATCAAGTCAATCCGATAATCACAGAGTATTTCGTTGAACCCGGACTGAAGCGACCGCGAATAGGGACGAATTGGGAATTTCAAACTTAGATCTGGCACACGACTTGACGCGTCAGTATTAAGCGTTCTAACCGTCAGAATTCATCCAGATTACACCCTCAGATCAGGAAAAATATCTATTTATTATCATGGGACTTTCAGCCCTGATCTATGAGCGGTGACCGCTGAACTGAAACTGGTCCGCCACGTGCGATCTGCGAACCCTGCCAGACTGAAAACTTAATACGAGGTACATCGGGTACCCATGAGCTTAAGTCTGATCGCAATCGACCAGGGGACCACCAGAAATCAGTTTTTGGACCGAAACAGCCCCGAAATGGATAGGCAATAAGTAAACTTCGTCTCGGAGCCTATTTTCGGCGTTTCCAAGCTTATAAAAGGGGTTGAAACCCTCATTTCTCCTTCACATCCGAATTTCACTAAACCCTAGAAAAGAGAGAGAGAGTTTGAGAGAAAGGGAAGAGGAGATTTTTCCCGCTTCCGAGCCACCAACGGTTGCTGCATCAGCACTTCCTTCCAATCACCTGGCTGGTGATTTCTACACTTTTTCAGGTATGAAATAATCTCAAAAACTTGCTGATTTAGGGTTTGCTTAGATGCACAACATGTTAGCTAACTAAATCCATAAATCAGGTTCTCCTACAGCCGTTGACGAAGCGTACACGCTCCGTTCAAATTCCCGCGACCGTAAGAGACTAGGTGAGGATTTTAGACGCTTTGATTGACGGTTTACAACGCTTTCAATGTCGTTTAATAGTAGATTATCAACGGCATCGCCGTTTGACATGTACAACATGCTCTCCGTTTCCTGTTTCGCAAATTAACGAAGAATATGAGATTTAGGGCATTTTAGTCATATGTAGGAAGTACGGTCTACATGCATAATTTGCTGACGTGATTGACATGATTTGTCGCCGCATTAGAGAGTTAGGAATGCT
Source organism: Magnolia kwangsiensis (assembly GCA_037074715.1). Taxonomy (NCBI): domain Eukaryota; kingdom Viridiplantae; phylum Streptophyta; class Magnoliopsida; order Magnoliales; family Magnoliaceae; genus Magnolia; species Magnolia kwangsiensis. The sequence goes on along the minus strand of CM073576.1, from coordinate 109,392,915 downwards.
TGCATAATCAGTTTGGCGAAGAGATTCGCCAAGTTGCGCACTTTGGGTCGACATACTATATGTGGACTTAAGTGTGTAGTGTATGTGTTTGTATAAATGCTTGTATTAGTATGTATTGAATTGAATGATGTTATGTAGTAGTTTGAGATTGATTTCATGATTAATATGCTGACCTAAATGATTTCCTACATGTTGACCTTATGCATGATTGCATTACATGCATAGAAAGTATGCCTTGAAGATTTGCTTAAGTTGAATATGCATGGAAAGTATGCCTTGAAGATTTGCTTAAGTTGAATGTTATAACATGTGCTAACATGCTCACATGATGTATTTCAATTCCAATACCTTTGTATATAGTGTTAATGAAATTCCATAGATGTGTGGGACTTGACTTAGTCCAGGCAGTCGGTAACTGAACGAATTCGTGGCTGAATGGTCATAGCCACGAACGACGCGTCGATGAACGTGATTCGTGTTGAGAGTTGGCGGCAGTGGTTAGGCCACGCGAAGTGTTTTACGCACTTCATGTCGTTCAATTCGAGATGCGATCGCGCTAGTCGAGCCCGTCAAGTAACCCGACTGGCCGCTGTTTGTTCACCTTGTATGTATCATAACTGCTTGAACCTAGGGTACTGAACTTACCATTGTAAACCCTGTTAACCGTGGTACCTTGATCCACGAAGACTCATGAGCCGGACATGGTGGTATGGGACACCGTGGTCGAGCTGTCGGCCTACGCTGGGGCCACAAACCTCCCCGTAGTGACCAGTGAGCACCTTGACTCGTGAGCAGATTATGGTGGTATGAGACACTATATTCTAGCTGTCGGCCTACACTGATCAGGCGACGAGCCCTTTGTAGTGACCGCGAGCGTATTCTGAGTCCACGGGAGGCGACGACCCTTCCGTGCAGTAGAGTACAGTAGGCCTGTATTGATAAGGTGATGGGGGAGCGGTGCAACGAGTGCGAGCAACAGCCCTGACAGCCCTTGCAGTGACCTACGAAATGTACATCGTATGAGATTACTAGGAGTGACGACCCTAGACAGGATCCGTGTTGGGATTGATACAAGGGAAGTACCTTAGTTTCCCAATCCTGCTGTTTGAATGGACTAATAACAACTTGGTAATCATATCACCATAGCATTGCATGTGCCTGGAAGATGTGGAGCACTCTAGGGAGTGTGGCATGCCGCGGTCGTAAGATGTTGCCGCATGAGGGTGATCGTCGGTGAGGGCATACATCACGTCATATCATCTTGCATTAAACAACAGTATTAGGATTGTCTGATTTACTGCTTTACTATTATCGCGTGATTGAATTGTGAACATGCTAATCTTTGCTCTATGATTCCACTAAGTTGATCACTCATTCCCACGTTACGGGATGGTGTTTGCAACACCCACCAGACCCTGTTGTAGTTGCAGGTGAGGACGAGATCCAGGAGGTGGAGCCGGAGATTGACGAGGACCAGGATGAGTTCTCGTATATGCAGTATCACGACGGCTTCCCGTAGGTGACCTGGATCGAGGGGGACTTCAGTGGGACTATTTTAAACTTATTCTTTTGTTTATTTACATGTATATGAGACTCAGAGTTGTAGTCATACTTTGGAGACAGATGAGATTACTTTGTTTTTCCATACAGTGATATATATACATTGTTTAGTCTTCCGCTTGCTTTTATCACTGGATCTGAAGTATGAATTGCAGTTTTGGTATACTTTTACTCGTGTGAATGCTTTAAATCAGACAACATTGAATCATAACCATTTTTGTTGCATAAGTGACGGTCTGGAACTCGGGAGTTGAGTTTATACACGACCCCCGATTTTCAGGGTGTTACAAGTTGGTATCAGAGCATGAATGAGAGTATACTGGGCCTGGGTTATGGTCTTGCGACGTATGCTGTCGCTTCCTTTGACTTAGGTGGGTGCGAGAAGGGTCTAGAAACACTTCTAGGATCGCAGATTCGCCGATAGGCGAAGTCTATTAGGATCGATCGCAAGATCGAATCTGTAACGTATCTCGGGTCGCGTAATGCAACCCGAATCACTTCTAAGCTGTAGGAAGTCGGGTTGAGACGTCCTATGAGCGGTTTTAAACCGCAAAAGTGAATCCTTGGGCCATGGAATGACCACGACTCCAGTAATCAATCGCTAGGGCTTAAAAACCCCGTTTCACCAAAAATCTTCAAAATTCCTTCTCTAAACACTTCAACCTTCAGTTCTTTCTTATCTATTTCATGTTAGGCATCAAACCTAATGTGAAAATAACAAAAATTAGTACATTCACCAAATTTTATAGTGAATAGTAAAATTTCATGAAAAATGGCTATAAGGCCATTCTAACTTCACTTTATTTAGAAACTAAGGTGCTAGATAGGTGTACTGGCTCCTTCTACCCCAAATTCATATGCTGCATCATATGGTTTGGTATTCGGGATTGCGATGTGGACCCAGAAAGCCCCGAACACATGTTTGGGCTCATAGAGACCAAAATACTATGAACCAAGGGGTGGGACCTGACTTTTTGGGACCCTGGGACCATGGGGGACCAGACCCATGGGGTCCCACTGGTCAACTTGCGAGTTGACCGGCGATGCCATCGCCGGCCGGGCGATGCATCGCCGGCCGGCGAGCTTAGTTGGTGCCGTCCTTCGGGCACACCCACTTAAATAGCCTCCACATCACCCTTAGCTACCTCCCACATCACGAAAACCCCCAAAACCCACCTCTCCTTCACAAACAGCCCCCTTACATACCCTAGATTCGATTTTCAGCAACCAATCCCAAACCCCGGCGTCCCACACCACCTCTAATCCCTTTCTTGGCCAAAACCGACCACCACCCATCATTTATTGGGTGTTGGCAGCCTCTTTCCTTGAAGATTTCCCCATTTGGAGCTCCAAAATCCCTCAAATATAGCTGAAATCGTGAGCTGCTCCATCCCATCTTTTTGTTCGTATTTTTCCCTGAAAGTACAGCCTTGGGAAGCTTGAAGCATCCCTCTACGACGCCTAGATTTCCTTTTTTCAGATTGGGCAGCCATTTCCCTGCATTTTCGGCATTTTCCATGGCTTTTGTGGAAGCCATTTTGGGTCTTTTGTCACTCTCATCCATCCTGTCTTTGATGGGTAAGAGGAAAACTACAACAGAAGAGGCTGGGCCGAGCCGCCCTGCTCGATTGAGAAGACCGCGGGGTGGTGCCGCAAGTTCAAGCGCCGCCGTAGGTCCAGCTGCAGTCCTGGAGTGCCGTACAAAGCGAGATTTGGATCCCCATGCACACCTTGGACGAACCATTCTATCAGAGATGCCTCATGGTGAATACATTGATCGTAGAGTGTTATTTGAGGTGGACGTAGATGGGCGATTGTTCGGCGAATATCTGTTGTTCGAAAGCATTGAAGCTGCGCACTGGGGACCGATCTTTGAAGCTCGCGCTCGTGCTAATGTGAGCACTGTTCGTGCCTTCTATGCTAGCATCCAGAATCCTACCTTGGATCCTTTGCAGTTCAAAATCCCTTTTGGTAGAGATCGGATGGCTACGATCGACGTCCAGTTGGTTGCGCGACTTCTCAACATGCCTCTAGGTGATGTACATCCAAGTGAGAAGAATTTGAGGACTAGACGTGAACGAGATCGCCGCACCAGGTTTCTGTGCGGTAAGTTGGTTCCATGGCAGCCTAATAATAGCCTCAAAGTGACGTACATGTCTGAGGATTTGCGCCTGCTGCATCATATCTGCACGTTCAATGTATATCCTAGGTCGACGAACCGCATTGAATGTACACGTCTTATGGTCGATTTCTTATTTCTGGTGGCCCAGGGAGAGAACGTATGTATGGCCACTTTCATCTTACGGCAGATAGTTCTCATAGCCAGGTCGAGGAGAACATCCGAATCCCTTCCCTTTGGCCGACTCATTTGCAAGATTACGCTTGAGTTTGCCTATAGACTGGGACCCGAATTGCCGGTATCGATTCATACCATCGATGAGTCGACAATGCTCAAGATGAAGATTGGGTCGCAATACCGTGAAAATCAACTTGAAAGGGATAGTGGGGATGACTTTGATGAAGAGGAAGATCAAAGCGAAGAAGAACCTAGTGCAGAGGTTCAGGAAGAGACTCAGGAAGAAGCAGAAGAAGAGGCTCAGGATACTGATGAGAGCCCTCCTCCTTCTGCGCAGGCTACTATCGACGATCGCATTGCTCGGATGGAGGAGAGCCAGACCGCTTTGCGAAGGGAAGTCCAAGAACTTCGAGCGGAAGTCGCTGATGCCAAGGCTGTTACAAAGAAGAAGTTTGGCAAGGTGACTCGCACCTTGAAGGCAATCCTGTGTTGCTTACAGGATAAGGGTGCTCCTCCTCCGTCACCAGATTCTGACTAGCGATGCGATTTTGATGTTGTTATTAGTAGTTAGCCATTTCCTGTTTTACGTGTGTAAAGCCTATTAGGGCTAGTGCTTTGCTTATGTTGCTGTTGCTTAACTGTCTTAAAATCCATGTCATTCTAGTCATGATGCTTGTAAGGATATATCCCTTGTATTGTGACAATTTTGATTAATTGAAATGCCTGGAATGCCTTTGACTCTTTAAGTGAATGATTGTGGTGTATATGTGCACTTGAGACTGACAAGGTTGCACCCTATTTTGAATATAGGGAATGGCACCTAAGATTACGAGGAGCGCGGTTCGGCTTTCATTGTCTGAGCAGATGGATCAGACTCCTTCTCAGTCTGGCACTCGTCCGGACCCTGCTGTGGGCCCGATTCCTGAGACTGTTCGATCATCTCAGCCTGCAGTTGGTCCTACAGATGGACCACCGCCATTTACACCATCAGTTCGAGAGCCACAGCGCGCATCTACTTCCGCACCTCATCCACCACAGCCTGCTCCACCCCCTGATAGATTCGAGCAGATGATGGCTATGATGCTACAGCAGCAGCAGCTTTTGACCACTATAGTTGGGACCTTAGCCCAGGGTGGGGGTGCGACTACCTCTACTCCACCTGCACCACCTGCGCATCCAGCTGAGGATGCCTATACTTACGCCCAGGATGAGGGCATAGCACATCCTGCGCAGCCTGCTTTCCCTGCGGGGAATCCTGCCGACACACGGGGCCTTTTGGAGCGATTTCAGCACTTGCGGCCTCCTGCTTTTTCGGGTTCTCACAGACCTGAGGAGGCAGAGTTCTGGCTCGACCGAGTGTCGAAGATTCTACGCATGTTACACTGTACCGAGGCAGAGCAGGTAGAGCTGGCTACCTTCCTATTTGAGAGAGAGGCCAGTATGTGGTGGGATAGTATATTGCGGACTGTTGCCGCAGATTTCGTATGGACGTGGGCAGCATTCGAGTTCCGCTTCCATGAGAAGTATTATCCCCAGACCTACAGGCACGAGAGGGAGAATGAGTTTCTCCGTCTCAGGCAGGCAGCGATGACGGTTACCGAGTATGAGCATCGGTTCATAGAGTTGGGCAGGTACGTCCCGACGATTCTAGCTGATGAGCAGATGCGCATACGGCGCTTTTTGGAGGGCTTGCGACCGGATATTCGGTCAAAGATGTGCTGTGTCAGTTTCCCCTCCTATGCGGAGTTGGTTCACATGTCCATGCGGGCAGAGCAGGACGTGGATTGACTTGCGCGATCTCGAGGCCCGACTACTTCCAGGCCGCGACCGGAGTTGCCAGATAGGCCCTTCCCGGGCAAGAGGCCTCGCATTGATCCTCCTACCAGGACCACGGCGCCTGTACGACCGTTTCGGTGCCCTGATTTATCATGTACATACTGTGGGAGGACGGGCCATTTATCGCAGAGTTGCTTTTCCAGGATGCGGGACAGTGGGTTCTCGCCGCCGCAGAAGATTGATCGTGTACGTCCACAGGCGATATCAGCACCGCCTATACGGTCAGCTCCTGTGCATCCTTCTTTCAGACCTACGGTATCGCAGATTCGACAGCCTCCACGGCCCTTGACACAGCGGCCGAACCGGCCACAGCAGGCTCGAGTTCATGCACTGACCGCTGAGGCAGCTACGACGCTGACTTTTCAGCATTCAGCCTTCGAGGTCACGGGTCATATCGGAGGTACTCCCGTTCTTGTCATGGTGGACACTGGTTCCATGATTTCTTTGATATCGCGTGCCGTAGTCAGACGTCTTGGGTTGCAGACTATCACTATGGATAGCGTGCGAGTCCTTGCAGCTCATGGGGATTATTCGGATGTCACCCAGATGTGTGAGGGTTGTTTAGTTGATCTGGGAGGCAGGACGATGACTCTTGATCTGGTCGTCGATCCCTCGCTCGTTATCTCGACGTCATTCTTGGCATGGACTGGTTGACTGCAGCGAGATCCGAGATTGACTGCGAGGCTCGTGTGGTGACGGTGTACGAGCCTGAGGGCACGCCTTTCACATTTCCAGTGCGGGTAAATCTTCCTTTCCGCATTCTTAGCTACGCCACTCTATTGCGCGACGCTGGTGCCCAGGTACTTGAGCAGACGCCAGTTGTTTCTGAGTTCGGGGATCTGTTCAGGAAGATCCCTGGTTTGCCGCCCCAACGTGAGATCGATTTCACTATCGATCTAATTCCTGGTTCTACACCCGTCTCACTGCCGACGTATCGCATGGCACCATGTGAGATGGAGGAGTTGAGGACGCAGATTGATGGCCTGCTAGAGCTTGGCTTTATACGGCCTAGCGTGTCTCCTTGGGGTGCGATTGTATTGATTATCGCACCGCATTGCTGGTTAGAGGTTGGTGAGCGCAGCTTGATTGGCCCAGAGTTGGTGCAGGCGACGTCAGAGAAGATCGATATTATTCGACGTCGGCTTCTTACAGCGCAGAGCAGACAGAAGAGCTACGCCGATACGAGACGACGGCCACTAGAGTTCATAGTCGGGGATCATGTGTTTTTGCGAGTTTCCCCTATGAAGGGAGTCCTTCGGTTCGGGAAGAAGGGGAAGCTGGCACCGCGATTCATTGGTCCATTTCAGATCCTCGATCGTGTGGGAGCAGTGGCTTACCGATTGGCTTTACCCACGCCCCTCGCGAGCGTCCACAACGTATTTCATGTTTCTATGCTGAAGAAGTACGTTGCTGATCCTTCCCATATCATCAGATGGGAGCAGGTGCAGTTAGGAGAGGATGTTACTTATATCCTGCGACCGACACGCATCTTAGACCGGAAGGAGCAGGTACTGCGTAGCAAGGTGATTCCCCTTGTGAAGGTATTATGGACGCATCACTCTGAGGAGGAGGCTACTTGGGAGACCGAAGCCGAGATCAAAAAGAACTACCCACAGCTTCTCGAGGAGTACGAACAGGTACAAATTTCGAGGACGAAATTATTTGTTAAGGGGGGTAGATTGTAACGCCCGTGAAAAATCCGTACTTGGAATCGAGTACCGATTTGACCCGAAATCGCGTATAAATAATTTCCATGGAAATTAAACGTAAGTTAGCTAGCGCAACGCTAGAGTAGCTGGAAAATAGTCCCTGATCACTTTAAATACGTTCTACAAGACCCAAATCGAGTAGAACAGACAACTCTACAATACTCTATAACCTTGGATCAAACTCTAAGCAGGTTTGTTCTCTGGACCATATTGAACTTTTGTATTGGATTTAGACCGCGCGTCGAAGGTCCGATACCTCCTATCTTAGACCGTTAGAACCGCCCCGCTGGACTTGACAATCATCTCGAAAATCAAGTCAATCCGATAATCACAGAGTATTTCGTTGAACCCGGACTGAAGCGACTGCGAATAGGGACGAATTGGGAATTTCAAATTTAGATCTGGCACACGACTTGACGTGTCAGTATTAAGCGTTCTGACCATCAGAATTCATCCAGATTACACCCTCGGATCAGGAAAAATATCTATTTATTATCATGGGACTTTCAGCCCTGATCTATGAGCGGTGACCGCTGAACTGAAACTGGTCCGCCACGTGCGATCTGCGAACCCTGCCAGACTGAAAACTTAATACGAGGTACATCGGGTACCCATGAGCTTAAGTCTGATCGCAATCGACCAGGGGACCACCAGAAATCAGTTTTTGGACCGAAACAACCCCGAAATGGATAGGCAATAAGTAAACTTCGTCCCGGAGCCTATTTTCGGCGTTTCCAAGCTTATAAAAGGGGTTGAAACCCTCATTTCTCCTTCACATCCGAATTTCACTAAACCCTAGAAAAGAGAGAGAGAGTTTGAGAGAAAGGAAAGAGGAGATTTTTCCCGCTTCCGAGCCACCAACGGTTGCTGCATCAGCACTTCCTTCCAATCACCTGGCTGGTGATTTCTACACTTTTTCAGGTATGAAATAATCTCAAAAACTTGCTGATTTAGGGTTTGCTTAGATGCACAACATGTTAGCTAACTAAATCCATAAATCAGGTTCTCCTACAGCCGTTGACGAAGCGTACACGCTCCGTTCAAATTCCCGCGATCGTAAGAGACTAGGTGAGGATTTTAGACGCTTTGATTGACGGTTTACAACGCTTTCAATGTCGTTTAATAGTAGATTATCGACGGCATCGCCGTTTGACATGTATAACATGCTCTCCGTTTCCTGTTTCGCAAATTAACGAAGAATATGAGATTTAGGGCATTTTAGTCATATGTAGGAAGTACGGTCTACATGCATAATTTGCTGACGTGATTGACATGATTTGTCGCCGCATTAGAGAGTTAGGAATGCTTGCATAATCAGTTTGGCGAAGAGATTCGCCAAGTTGCGCACTTTGGGTCGACATACTATATGTGGACTTAAGTGTGTAGTGTATGTGTTTGTATAAATGCTTGTATTAGTATGTATTGAATTGAATGATGTTATGTAGTAGTTTGAGATTGATTTCATGATTAATATGCTGACCTAAATGATTTCCTACATGTTGACCTTATGCATGATTGCATTACATGCATAGAAAGTATGCCTTGAAGATTTGCTTAAGTTGAATATGCATGGAAAGTATGCCTTGAAGATTTGCTTAAGTTGAATGTTATAACATGTGCTAACATGCTCACATGATGTATTTCAATTCCAATACCTTTGTATATAGTGTTAATGAAATTCCATAGATGTGTGGGACTTGACTTAGTCCAGGCAGTCGGTAACTGAACGAATTCGTGGCTGACTGGTCATAGCCACGAACGACGCGTCGATGAACGTGATTCGTGTTGAGAGTTGGCGGCAGTGGTTAGGCCACGCGAAGTGTTTTACGCACTTCATGTCGTTCAATTCGAGATGCGATTGCGCTAGTCGAGCCCGTCAAGTAACCCGACTGGCCGCTGTTTGTTCACCTTGTATGTATCATAACTTCTTGAACCTAGGGTACTGAACTTACCATTGTAAACCCTGTTAACCGTGGTACCTTGATCCACGAAGACTCATGAGCCGGACATGGTGGTATGGGACACCGTGGTCGAGCTGTCGGCCTACGCTGGGGCCACAAACCTCCCCGTAGTGACCAGTGAGCACCTTGACTCGTGAACAGATTATGGTGGTATGGGACACTATATTCTAGCTGTCGGCCTACACTGATCAGGCGACGAGCCCTTTGTAGTGACCGCGAGCGTATTCTGAGTCCACGGGAGGCGACGACCCTTCCGTGCAGTAGAGTACAGTAGGCCTGTATTGATAAGGTGATGGGGGAGCGATGCAACGAGTGCGAGCAACAGCCCTGGCAGCCCTTGCAGTGACCTACGAAATGTACATCGTATGAGATTACTAGGAGTGACGACCCTAGACAGGATCCGTGTTGGGATTGATACAAGGGAAGTACCTTAGTTTCCCAATCCTGCTGTTTGAATGGACTAATAACAACTTGGTAATCATATCACCATAGCATTGCATGTGCCTGGAAGATGTGGAGCACTCTAGGGAGTGTGGCATGCCGCGGTCGTAAGATGTTGCCGCATGAGGGTGATCGTCGGTGAGGGCATACATCACGTCATATCATCTTGCATTAAACAACAGTATTAGGATTGTCTGATTTACTGCTTTACTATTATCGCGTGATTGAATTGTGAACATGCTAATCTTTGCTCTATGATTCCACTGAGTTGATCACTCATTCCCACGTTACGGGATGATGTTTGCAACACCCACCAGACCCTGTTGTAGCTGCAGGTGAGGACGAGATCCAGGAGGTGGAGCCGGAGATTGACGAGGACCAGGATGAGTTCTCGTATATGCAGTATCACGACGGCTTCCCGTAGGTGACCTGGATCGAGGGGGACTTCAGTGGGACTATTTTGAACTTATTCTTTTGTTTATTTACATGTATATGAGACTCAGAGTTGTAGTCATACTTTGGAGACAGATGAGATTACTTTGTTTTTCCATACAGTGATATATATACATTGTTTAGTCTTCCGCTTGCTTTTATCACTGGATCTGAAGTATGAATTGCTGTTTTGGTATACTTTTACTCATGTGAATGCTTTAAATCAGACAACATTGAATCATAACCATTTTTGTTGCATAAGTGACGGTCTGGAACTCGGGAGTTGAGTTTATACACGACCCCCGATTTTCAGGGTGTTACATATTTTCATGATGGGCCAAGTGAGGCATACCGATCAATGGTTTGGATCTCACTTGGGACCCTAAGATGTGGCCGATGGCCCACCTTAATTATCAATATCATTCCATGCTGGAGCCATTCTCCATGGACCTCATCATGATGTTTACTTTCCTAGCTTGAATAGAGGTCATCTAGACCATCTATTTTAGTGGAGAAGAAAGCTCCATCGTTAGATTTTGATTTAGTGGGCCCACATGTATTGAGACCCACTTGATGTATGATTGATCGCAAGGGAGGGCCCATAGTGTCAGGGTCCCTCTATCACGCGTGTCCCACTCTCTTTCTCTCTCTCTCTCTCTCTCCCTCTCTTTTTCATTTTCTTTTCATGTGATGATGATGTGGTTGTGTGGCCCATCAGGATGGACCCCACCATGAAGTATGTATTTTATCCAAGCAATCTATAAGTGGGGCCCACTTTAAATGTGTTGTACCCACACCATCCATCATTTAGTGGCCCACCTAAGTAGGGCCACCTCAATGCATGTGCAACGCCAAACCATCTAGCATCTAGGGACGCTAGACAAAGGGGAAAACACAAATATTAGCTTGTTTCCAAGCTTATGGGATGGCCCACTCATATAGACCCCACCTTGATGTATGTATTCAATCCACACCGTCCATCCTTTTCCTCAAACCATTTTAGGCATTGAACCGAGAAATGAAGCTGATCCAACTAACCGGTGGACCGTACCATAACAAACGGTGACTTTCACCGTCTAAATCCCCTTGATTTTTCCTACACGTCGAAAGATGCCCAATATTGGGCTTGATGGGTTTGTGATGGGTTGTAGAAATTAGTGGGCAGGTGGATTCTTCTGATGTGGGCCCCATGTACGAAAAACCTTGAGAAATGAGATTTCAAATATATATATATAAGGTGCATCGCTTGCTGCTGCTGTGCAGCAGGCCGCTGCTGGTGTCAGCGTGAAACGGGCAGGGACCCACGGCCCCAGCCATGGGCCCCACCATGATGCTTATTTGTCATCCAAATCATTCATTTGATGGGCCCCTTCCTGAAGTGGGCCTCCTCCAAATATCGACCGGATCAGAAACTTAGATGGCCCACATCATAGGAAACAATGGTGATTGAACGACTGCCATTGGACCCGTTTGGGCATCCAGCAGTTCTGGGTCGATATGAAATTTATTTTTACTCTTCGTCCAGGTCTCTGTGACCGTATGGACAGATTGGACGGCGTATACACAATAGGGTGGGCCCCATGTGGGACCTACAATGATGTATGTGTTTTATTCACACCGTCCACCATGGACGGTGGAACCCACCATGGTGTATGTGTTTTCAACACACCATCCAGGGCTGGATGGTGGGACCCTAATGATGCATGTGTTCTCTCCATGCCGTTCATTTAAATGGGACCCACCTTGATGCAGGTGCCGTGTCCAATCTGTCCATCCATTTTTTAAAAGCTCATTTTATGGCATGAGTTAAAGAATGAGCCAGATCCATATTTCAAGTGGACCCCACCTTGGCATGTTATAAGGCCCATCTTGATTTATCTGGGGTAGTCGATTGGGGCCCACTTTTATGTGGATGTAAAGCCCATGTTATGAGGCCCATTCGTTGTATTTGTGGCCCATGGTTGAGGCCCACTTTGATATATATAAGGCCCATATTACAAGGCCCATTTTGATGCATTCTAAGGCCCCCAGGTTATGACCCATTGCAATGTACATAAGGCCCATTGGTGCGGCCCATTGATGTGGCCCACTTGATGAATATAAGGCCCATGTGATTTGGCCCATTTGATGTATTTGAGGCCCAATGGGATGTACCTAAGGTGCATTGCAATGTGTGATCCCAATATGATTTATGCAATGATGTTTATGACGGCCGTGTCGTGAGAGCAATATTGGTTTGACGTCCACATTGTAAGAATAATGTTGGTTAAATGTTCGCATTATAATTCTCCCTAGGGCCCATTGTTAGGCCCATACTTGTAGACCGTCTAGGCCCATCTTAGTTATGAATAGCATCCATCACCATATAACTTGTTTAATATAGTTCCATTATTCATGATTATACGCATCATATGTATGATTGATATGAGAAGTGACTGATCATAGCATATGCTTCGGGTAGATTGTTTAGGGGCTCCTGAATAGGCAGTGTTTCCCTACATGAGTGTACGATACGCACAGGATTACTGCATGACAGGATAACATGACTCATGCATTCGCATTGTGTGATATGGTACTGTACACCCTAGTGACATCAGGGTTGTAGCCTCCACAGGTGTATCGTGGTTGGCAGGATTGGATACCAAAAATCTTGATCTATATGGGGTGTTATAGATATCCATGGGTGAAAGTCCTTAAACCGTTATAGTACCAAGAGGTTGCTCCAACGTCTAGACCAAGTGGGTGCATGAGCGCCGAGTGCTGATTACTAGAAGACTGCACTTTTCACTGTGTCATGGTCGGTTGGAAGAGGGTGTGGCCTTACCCACTCGAGAGGAGGGGGCAAAGCTAGGCTAAGTTTGACCAACTTGAGGAATGGGTCCGTTATCGACGAGCTGAGCCCAATATTGGCAGGTGGGTAGTGAGGTCCTTTTCACTCACCTTATTCCACACGATGGGGCGACAATCTAGCTTAGAGTGTACTAGACCCCAATGATATTATAGCATTAAGCCGTATTGATATGTAGACTTAGATGAGGATTTGTATACTTGACTTACATTTTGTATCGTATAGCCTTGGTATGGCCGACATCATTCATGCCTTACATCGCATAGCCTTGGTATGGCTAATGGTATTCATGGATTCATCAGCACATTCCACATTACTCTGATACTGCATAACTGTATTACCACCTTGTGCACACACTTTCACCACCCTCTAAGCTTTCCATAAGCTTATGCACGACCATTGCGTACAGGTGACGTTAGGGAGCAGCAGCGCTGAGTCAGGAACACTTTGCAGATCATCTTGGAGCTTTGTTCATCATCATTGTAGTTCCCTTTATACTCATTGTACTTGTAAAGTTTTTTATCATAGTGAAAATGTAATGGAGTTTTTGGTTATTATTTGTTAGTTATGCCTTTGGTTATGCTTATCAAGAATCAAACTTATGTTGAAAATCCTTCTTATAGCATCCCAAGATCGGAACCTGGCGAATGGGCGCTGAGAGCTGAGAATGGGGTTCTACGGAGGCTGTCGGTGCCAAATTCGACGATCGAGAATTTTATGAGCCCAATTTTTTATTTTGGGGCATGATAGAAGTTGGTATCAGAGCATAACTTAGGAATAATCAAGAACAACATTGCATGTCTGCTATGAGTTTAGAATGACTAAGTCCCGAAGTTCGGATAGTTTAGCGATCTTCTGTTTTAGACCATTAACGTGTGTGTCTTCGAGAGTTTTAAAGTTGATAGGCGCCTTCACTCTTTCTTATATGATGTGATTCCCAGGAGAGTGATCCGATTGACTCCCGCACCACCACCTGAGACTTTTGGACCACACTTATGGCTCTCGCCCTACCACCTATGATCCCCACTCTACCACCAGAGATTCCTACCGCCCAGCCTATGGATGTAGCTCCTCCACCAGAGACTGGTGCAGATCTGACCGTATCCGTGAGTGCCTCACAATTACAACAGATGTTGCAGGCTGTGACGACGCACTTCAGGGACAACGTAGGCACCCTGTTATTTCACCGGACCAGGAAGAGCAGGAGAGTGTGAGCACCCTTCTTCGATAGTTTTGAAGGCTCGATCCCCCACATTTCCAGGGTAAGCCAGATCCGACAATAGCTGAGGGATGACACTCTGACATGGAGAAGATATTTGATACGATGGGATGTACGACCGAGCGGTGAGTCCGATTAGCCATATTTCTTCTCCATGGTGAGGCTGAGCATTAGTAGACATCATTTCCCGAGTAGCAGGCACCGATTTTATGTAGACATGAGAGGATTTTATGGATCGATTTGACCGACAGTATTTTCGTGATCACATCCGGCAACAGTAAGCATTGGAGTTTGAGGCCCTGGTGCAGGGTGATATGACGGTGGCACAGTACGCGGCTCTCTTTGTAGCTCTGTCTAGATTTACACCATACCTGGTAGATGATGAGCTATAGAGGCAGCAATTTTGACCGCCTCAGCAACCCCAACAGCAATAACATGTTCAAAGGGGACAGAAACCTCCCCTACTAGCTTAGGCTAGGTTCTATGCGGCTTAGCAAGATCCATAGTCATTCAGAGTTGTTGAGGGTATACTTTTAGTCTCTGCATGCACTGTACGTGTGTTGTTTGATTCTGGTGCATCATATTCTTTTGTGGCTGAGAGTTTCTGCTGATCGACTGGCTTGCCGTTAGAGTCTGCTCGTGAGGGCCTGTCAGTATCGACTCCTGTAACAACTCAAAAAATTTCGTACCAAGACTCGAGTACCACCTCGATCAGAAATCACTTAGGATTAATTCTCTTGGAAATTAAACATAAGTTAGCTAGCTCTACATTAGGCCGGCTGTGAAATTAGTACTGTTCACTTTAAATGCGTTCTGTAAGACCTAAAACTTACAGAATCAATGACACTATAATACCCTGAAATCTATGATCCAACTCTAAACCCAGTTATTCCCAGGAATGTTTGGTAACTTTGTATTGGATCTAGACCGCGCGTCGAAAGTCCAATATGTACAATCTTAGACCATTATGACCGCTTAGTTGGACTTGACTATCCTTTCGAAAATCAAGCCCAACTGATGTCTTGACACCATTTTATTGAGTTCGGAGTGAAGAGAGTGGGAAAAGGAAAAGATTTAAAAAATTAAATATATTTTTAAGTAATTTGGCACGTGTCACTTACGCGACATTTCTAAGCGTTCTAACCATCAGAATTCGACCAAATTTCACCCTCAGATCAGGGAAGTTGGCCCTTACATGTCCAAGTACTTGTGGCCTTGATTGAGATTCAGTGACCGTTGAATTGAAACTGGTCCGCCACGGATGATCTGGAAATCTGATCGGACTGAAAACTTAACTTACTAAAGATCCGATGCTAGTGAGCTTAAGTCCGACCGCATTTGATTAGAGGACCTCTAGAAATGCTTCGTTGGATCAGAAAGATCCCGATTTGGTTATAACCTAGGTATACCTTGACTTAAAGTCTGTTTTCGTTATGTTTGGGCTTATAAAAGGGCCTTAAACCCTTAGCTTTCTAACCCATACGAATTTTTCAAACCCTAGAGATTTAAGAGAAAGAAAAGAGAGAGAAAGTGTGGGACAATCCGGTGAAACTTCGTAAGATTCTTCCTAACCCATCTATACTTTGAACCGGCATTTCTGAATCGTTCTTCCGGCGATTCTGATTCTGTTTTTGGGTAAGTTAAGCTAACCCTAACCTGTTTTGAAGCTTAGAATAGCTATAGTAGAGTTCTAACTAACCTGTTTCTTGCCATAGGTAATGTATCCACTGTTGACAAAGACACGTCATCTGAATCATCTTAAATACATCTTTTCTAGTGTAAGGTGCGGACTATATACGTTTAGGTTATAGTTTTCAACCCTTTCAATGATAGTTAATGATTTATTCATGTTGTGAATGCAATTACACATGCCAAATGTGCTTTCTGTTTTGTCTTCCAAATACGTATGTTGTATATTGTAAATACCGTATTTCTTGTATATGTTAGAATACACGTATGCGCATGGAATCTGCTGATTTGCTTGCCATGATAAATTGTCGTTGTGATATGCCTAATATGTATGCGGTAACTCCTTGGTGAGAGGACTTGCCCTAATTTGCAACGGTGTCGACATATGTGATGTATGTTGAATAGTGTAAGCTAAGTGTTTGTTTAAATGTCTGAATGAGATGGTAGTTAATATAATGTGTATGTTAAGATGGTTGAGATATGGATTTCAACCATAGTATTTGTGTGTATGATTCCCTCAATGAATCATGTAACTTAGGTTGTCCATGGTAAATGAGTGTATGATTTCCTCCATGGATTGTGTACTTAGTTAAATCATGATAAATGTGTGCGTGAATTCGTGCATGTACTGTTTACATTCAAGTTATACTTCATGATTGCTCACATGGATACAAAATATGAATCATATGCTAGTTATTATCTTTGTTTGTGAATGGGGCTGTACTACAGTCCAAGTAATAGGAAAATGTTCCGTAAATAATAGTTGAGGTTGCTTTCGCCACACAAGATAAGTTTAGCAAATCTGAGTCATGCTTAGGGTGTTCGGTAGTGGTTAGGCCACACGGAGTGCTTATGCATTCTATGTCGTTCAACTCAATGTGCACTTGGCCTAGTTGAGCTTATCAACTAACCCGATTGACCGATGCTTGTTCACCTTGTTTGGTCGCTACTGTTTGAATCTAAGACACTGAGCTTACCAGTGAAACTCCCGTAACCATGGTACCAAGATCCCCTAAGACTCATGAGCCGGGCATGGTGGTATGGGACACCATGGTCAAGCTGTCGGCCTACTCTAGGGCCATAAACCTCCCCGTAGTGACCAGTGAGCACCCTACTCTGAGCAGATTATGGTTGTATGAGACACTATATTCTTGCTGTCGACCTACACTGATTGGTGACGAGCCCTTTGTAGTGACCTTGAGTTTATCCTGGCACTGCTTAGGGACGACGAGTCCTGATGTAGTCTTGAGGATATAAATAGGCCTGTATTGATAAGGTGATGGGAAAGTGGTGTAACGATTGCACGCAACAGCCCTGACAGCCCTTGCAGCGACCTAGAACCACAACATCGTATGAGATATCCTAGGATTGAAGACCCTAGAAAGGATCAATGTTGGGAAATGATACAAGGGAGGTGTTTTAGCTTCCCAATCCTGCTGTATGAAAAGGACTAATAAGAACTTGGTAATCATATTCATAACACCGCATTGCATGTGCTAACGACGTTGGTGATAGAGCATTGAGGAAGTGAGTCATGCCGCGATCGTTAGATGATGTCACAGAGGGGATTGTGGTGAGGGCATGCATCATTCTTCATATCATCCTTACATTAACAAGAGTATCTAGGACTTGTGTGACTGTACTGCCTTATCATTACTGCTTGATTGGATTGATAACATGTTAACTTTTGCTATATAGTACCACTGAGTTGATCACTCACTCCCACATTCTGAGACGGTGTTTAAACACCAACCAGACTCTGACTTAGCTACAAGAGATGGCGATGCTTGCGAGGCAGAGCCAGACTTCGACAAGGACGAGGAGGCATTCTCATATATGCAGTTCTCAGGCGGGTTCATATGAGCCTTGTCCTGACTAGCGGGGATCATTTTCTGGGATATGTATTGGATTAGTTTGATTAGTTCATGTATGTATTTTGAGACACAGTTATATGTATATTTCCCTGGGCAGAGCACGCATCATTTGAGGATTTATTTTAAATTATATATGTATTTAAGTCTTCCACTTACATTTCCTCAATATCCCTGAATTGTGTCTGCTATCTGGCTTGATCTATTTCATGTTTTGTACATTCTTACAGTCAACATACAATTATCATCAAATAGGTTGCATAAGTGATGTTTTGGAACTCGGGAGCTGAGTTATGCTCGACCCTCGAATTTCAAGGCGTTACAACTCCCTTGGGGAAGACTGCAGTGTTGGGCCGATTTTGCTCCTCCTACCCCGTTTTAGTTGGGGATACCCTTTTTCCTACTGACTTTTTTGCTTTGCCGATGTTCGAGTTTGATGTCATCTTGGGCATAGATTGACTCACAGAGTACTATACCATATTAGACTGTGCCATGAGGACAATCACGTTCTGTATACCCGGCGTGCTGTAGTTCCAGTTTATTGGAGCCCAGAGGAGAGCCGTTGTCTTGTTTGATTTCGTGTGCCATAGAGGAGCCCATAGCGGTGAGCATCGACTAGTTGCTCATGGTTTACAATTTTTTCGATGTGTTCAGGAGATTCTGAGATTATCGCCTCATCGACTCATTGAGTTTCAGATTGATCTCGTGCCCAGTACCGCTCCTATGTCGAAGGTCCCGTATCGTATGGCACCGTTGGAGTTGTGGGAACTACAGATGCAATTGGACGAGTTGCGCGAGTTAGGCTTTATCCATCCAAGCAGTTCACCATGGGGAGCACTGGTACTCTTCGTGAAGAAGAAGGATGGCTCGTTGATGCTATGCTTGGATTACCTCGAGCTCAACAAAGTCATGATTAAGAATAAGTATTTACTCCCTAGGAATGATAATTTGTTTGATCAGCTGCAGGGTGCACAGTTCTTTTCGAAGATCGACCTACTTTCTGATTATCATCATATTCAGGTCTGAGAGGAGGACATTCCGAAAACATCTTTCAAGACACGCTACGGTCATTTTGAGTTCCAGGTCATGTCCTTTGGACTGACCAATGCACCCGCGGTATTCATGCAGTTGATGAACGAGGTCTTTCACCCATATCTCGATCAGTTTGTTGTAGTCTTCATCGACGACATTCTGATCTATTCGAGGACCCATGAGGATCACGAGCAGCACCTAGAGATTACCTTGCAGACCCTCCACGCACACCAGCTGTATGCGAAGTTGGAGAAGTGCAAGTTTTGACAGCAGGAGGTGAAGTTCCTCGGTCACGTGGTGATGAGGGAGGACGTCGCAGTGGACCCTGCGAAGGTTGAGGCAGTGCATCAGTGGGGCCAGTCCACGACTGCGTCTGGGATTCGTAGTTTTCTTAGTTTAGCGAGCTACTACTGGCATTTCATTGAGGGCTTCTCTCGTAGTACAGCCCCACTGACCAGGTTAACTCAGAAGGGCGTAGAGTTTATTTAGAGCGATGCTTGTGAGCGAGCATTTATGGAGTTGAAGGACCGCCTCACGTCCGCTCCTATCCTCACTCTTCCCTTTGGGAGTGATGGATTTATTGTATTCACCGATGCCTTGCATATTAGTTTGGGTGCTGTCTTGATGCAGCACGGGAGACCAGTGGCCTCCGTGTCTCGTCAGCTCAAGGTCCATGAGCTGAACTACCCCATCCATGATTTGGAACTAGCTGTAGTTGTCTTCGCACTGAAGGTGTGGAGGCACTATGTCTATGAGGTCAGGTTCGAGCTCTTCTCCGACCACAAGAGCTTAAAGTACCTCTTCTTGCAGTCTAAGTTGAACATGAGGCAGAAGCACTGGATGGAGCTCTTGAAGGACTATGACTTTGATCTTCAATACCACCCGGGTAAGGCGAATGTGGTGGTAGATGCCCTCAGCCGTCGGCCACGTAACTTGGTGGCGTATATGATGGTCCGAGAGTGGAGGATGCTCGAGGATATCGCAGAGTATGATTTTGAGTTCGACATATAGTCTTCTATCGTGCAGTTATCTAGCCTGTCGAGTTAACCCTCTCTTGTCGCAAGTGTGATCGAGGCTCAGTAGGCTGATGAGTCGTTGTAGAGTTATTAGCTGAGGATGCATCTGAGAATTAGGAAGATTGGAAAATTGGTACAGATGGTGGACTTCGCTTCAGAGGTCGATTATGTGTCCCATATATTCCTGAGTTACGCAGAGATCTTATGACTGAGGCACATCGATCACAATTTTCTATCCATCCTGGCTCGATGAAGATGTATCGTGATATGAAGCGACAATATTTTTGGATGAGGATGAAGCGCCAGATTACCAGTTTTGTGGCCGAGTGTGACACATGCCACCATGTCAAGGCTAATCATCAGAGACCCCCTGGTCTATTGCAGCCGTTGAGTGTCCCGATGTGGAAGTGGGAGCACATATCGACAGATTTTATTATAAGCTTGTCGAGGACTCAGTGCGATCATGACGCCATCTGGGTTGTTGTGGATCGTTTGACGAAGTCGGCACATTTCCTTACGATGCGTACGATTTGGTCTATGGACCGGCTTGCGAGGTTATTTATCGAGGAGGTTGTGAGATAACATGAGATTCTAATCTCGATCATTTTTGACCGAGACCCGAGGTTCACGTCTTAGTTTTGGGGGAGCTTCTAGAGAGCGATTGGGATTGATTTTCAGCTCAGCACCACGTACCATCTGCAGACTGATGGCCAGACCGAGAGGGTCAACTAGATCCTTGAGGATATGCTTCTGGCTTGCGCGATTGATTTCGTGGGTAGCTGGGATGAGCATCTGTGATTAGCTGAGTTCGTGTACAACAACAGCTATCAGGCGACCATCGGCATGACTCCTTTTGAGGTATTATATGGCAAACCATGCAGATCATCGAGTTGATGGACTGTGGTTGGAGAGCGTCGTCTCTTAGGTCCCGAGCTTATGCAAGAGATGTCAGAGGTTATCAATATCATAGGCAGAGGATGCACACAGCTCAGAGTCGGCAGAAGAGTTTTGCTGATTGTCGGCATTGTCCCTTAGAGTTTGATGTAAAGGATCATGTGTATCTCAAGGTCTCGCCCATGAAGGACGCAGTTCGATTTGAAGAGAAGGGCAAGCTTGCCACGAGATTCATAGGACCTTTTGAGATCACTGGGCGCGTTGGCACCGTGACCTATCGGCTTGCCTTACCACCTCAGTTGTCTGGCGTCCACAACGTTTTTCATGTCTCCATGTTGAGAAAGTGTAGGTCAGACATTATTCCTGTTATTGACTGGCAACCACTGGAGGTTCGTGAGGACTCTTCTTACATCGAGCAGCCAGTTCGTATCCTTGATCCGAAGGAGCAAGTCCTCCTGACCAAGGTCATTCCATTGGTGAAGGTTCAGTGGCGTCACCATTCTGTTGAGGAGGCTTCTTGGGAGAGTGATGCTGAGATTCGAGAGCGTTATCCCCATATCTTTGATGATTGAGTATGTATTGTATTTTGTATGCTATCTTTGATTCTATATGATGATGTTATGTCTCTTCTTCCTCATAAGTTATGCCAAGTTGCGATGATTATGTAAATTTTGAGGATGAAATTTTTATTAGGAGGGGACAGCTTTAAGCCCGTATCCTAGACCGTACCATTTCGTAGACTTTCATGATCTTCCCATTCGAATTTCGGTAACCTTCGACCCTTAACCGGTATTTGCACGTGACCCTGAGACTCATGCCGTCAACCCAAGTCGACTCAACCCGAGACTTGTACCCTTACGACCGTGCCGTCACCGCTGTTCTAATGCAGTGACACACGCGCCAATCCTATACCTTGGTTAGGAGATGTGGGCTAGCATTCGGTGCGAGAAAAATGTCACGCGTAGCAAAACTCAAGAGAATCTCTACAACATGTCACCTTAATCCATCAATCAATCCCATTAAAGGTCAAGTACACATCACCTTTCACCCATTCCCAAGCAACCCCTAAAGTCAAAAAGTCTCTTACACATTCATGCTTTTTCTTACACCATTTGCCACAAAAATAAAAAAGACTCTTACACACCCATCACTCACCACATCCATCACCCATCACTCCTCTCTCTTTACAACCCTCTCTCTCATTTTCATTTCTCCAAAATTCTCTTTCTCAAGTAAGAAAGCATCACACGTCCAAGCCTCTCCAATCCCTCCCAAGCAACAAGTGTGGCCCACCTTTATTACCCTTTCATCTTCCATCTCAACCGTCCAAACCTCATCACCTTCCATCAAAGTGAAGCATAAGGAAACCGGCTTTCCAACGAACCAAGGAGATTAAATGTTGAGTGCTTCTATAGGCTAGTTTTTCATATTTTCATGATGGGCCAAGTGAGGCATACCGATCAATAGTTTGGATCTCACTTGAGACCCTAAGATGTGGCCGATGGCCCACCTTGATTATCAATATCATTCCATGATGGGGCCATTCTCCATAGACCCTATCATGATGTTTACTTTTCTAGCTTGAATAGAGGTCATCTAGACCATCTATTTTAGTGGAGAAGAAAGCTCCACCGTTAGATTTTAATTTAATGGGCCCACATGTATTGGGACCCACTTGATGTATGATTGATTGTAAGGGAGGGCCCATAGTGTCGGGGTCCCTCCATCACGCGTGTCCCACTCTCTTTCTCTCTCTCTCTCCCTCTCTTTTTCATTTTCTTTTCATGTGATGATGATGTGGTTGTGTGGCCTCTTAGGATGGACCCCACCATGAAGTATGTATTTTATCCAAACAATCTATAAGTGGGGCCCACTTTAAATGTGTTGTACCCACACCATCCATCATTTGGTGGCCCACCTAAGCAGGGCCACCTCAATGCATGTGTAACGCCAAACAGCCCAGCGTCCAGGGATGCTGGACAAAGGGGAAAACATAAATATTAGCTTGTTTCCAAGCTTATGGGGTGGCCCACTCATATAGACCCCACCTTGATGTATGTATTCAATCCACACCGTCCATCCTTTTCCTCAAACCATTTTAGGCATTGAGCCAAGAAATGAAGCTGATCTAACTAACCGGTGGCCTGTACCTTAGCAAACGGTGACTTTCACCGTCTAAATTCACTCAATTTTTCCTACACACCGAAAGATGCCCAATATTGGGCTTGATGTGTTTGTCATGAGCTGTAGAAATCAATGGGCAGGGTGGATCCTTCTGATGTGGGCCCCAAGTATGAAAAACCTCAAAAAAATAAGATTTCAAAAAAGAATAAATATATACATTTATAAGGTGCAGTGCCTGCTGCTGTTGTGTAGTAGGATGCTGCTGGCGTTAGCGTGAAATAGGTAGGGACCCATGGCCCCTGCCATGGGCCCCACCATGATGCTTATTTGTCATCCAAATCGTTCATTTGATGGGCCCCTTCCTGAAGTGGTCCTCCTCCAAATATCGGCCTGATCTGAAACTTAGATGGCCCACATCATAGGAAACAATGGTGATTGAACGGCTGCCATTGGACCCGTTTGGGCGTCCAGCAGTTCTGGGTCGATCTGAAATTTGTTTTACTCTTCGTCAAGGTCTCTGTGACCGTATGGACAGATTGGATGACGTATACATAATAGGGTGGGCCCCATGTTGGACCCACAATGATGTATGTGTTTTATTCACATTGTCCACCGTGGATGGTGGAACCCACCATGGTGTATGTGTTTTCACCACACCGTCCAGGGCTGGACGGTGGGACCCCAATGATGCATGTGTTCTCTCCATGCCATCCGTTTATATGGGACCCACCTTGATGTAGGTGTCGTATCCAATCTGTCCATCCATTTTTTAAAAGCTCATTTTATGGCATGAGTTAAAGAATGAGCCAGATCCATAGTTCAAGTGGACCCCACCTTGGCATGTTATGAGGCCCATCTTGATTTATCTGGGGTAGTCCATTGGGGCCCACTTTGATGTGGATGTAAGGCCCATGTTATGAGGCCCATTCGATGTATTTGTGGCCCATGGTTGAGGCCCACTTTGATATATATATATATATATATATATATATATATATATATATATATATATATATATATATATATATATATGGCCCATGTTATAAGGCTCATTTTGATGCATTCTAAGGCCCACTTTAATATATATATAAGGCCCATGTTACAAGGCCCATTTTGATGCATTTTAAGGCCCACGGGTTATGGCCCATTACAATATACATAAGGCTCATTGATGTGGCCCACTTGATGAATATAAGGCCCATGTGATTTGGCCCATTTGATGTATTTAAGGCCCAATGGGATGTACCTAGGATCCATTGCAATGTGTGATCCCAATATGGTTTATGTAATGATATTTTTGACGGCCGTGCCGTGGGAGCAATGTTGGTTTGACGTCCACATTATAAAAATAATGTTGGTTAAATGTCCGCATCATAATTCTCCCCAAGGCCCATCGTTAGGCCCATACTAGTAGACCGTCTAGGCCCATCTTCGTTATGAACAACATCCATCATCATATAACTTGTTCAGTATAGTTCCATGATTCATGATCATACGCATTATATGTATGCTTGATATGGGAAATGATTGATCATAGCATATGCCTTCGGGTAGATTGTTTAGGGGCTCCTGGATAGGCAGTGTTGCCCTACATGAACGCACGATACGCGCATGATTGATGCATGACTGGATAGCGTGACTCATGCATTCGCATTGTGTGATATGGTACTGTACGCCCTGGCGACATCAAGGTTGTAGCCTCCACAGGCGTATCGTGGTTGGTAGGATTGGATATAAAAAATCTTGATCTACATGGGGTGTTATAGATATCCTTGGGTGAAAGTCCCTAAACCCTTATAGTACCAAGAGGTTGCTCCAACGTCTAGACCGAGTGGGTGCATGAGCGCCAAGTGCCAATTACCAGAAGGTCGCGCTTTTCACTGTGTCGTGGTCGGTTGGAAGGGAGTGCGGCCTTACCCGCTGGAGAAGAGGGGGCAAAGCTAGGTTGAGTTTGACCAGCTAGAGGAATGGGTCCGCTATCGATGAGCCGAGCCTGATATTGGCTAGCGGGTAGTGAGAACTTTTCCACTCACCTTATTATGTGCGATGGGGCGGCAATTTGGCTTGGAGTGTACTAGACCCCGGTGATATTCCAGCGTTATGTTGTATTGATATGTGGACTTAGATGAGGATTTGTATGCTTGACTTGCATTTTGTATCGCATAGCTTTGGTATGGCCGACATCATTCATGCCTTACATCGCATAGCCTTGGTACGGCTAATGGTATTCATGGATTCATCAGCATGTTATGCATTACTCTGATATTGCATAACTTTATTACCACCTTGCGCACACACTTTTACCACCCTCTAAGCTTTCCATAAGCTTATGCATGACCATTGCGTTCAAGTGACGTTGGGGCTCTTTGCAGATCATCTTGGAGCTTTTGTTCATCATCATTATATTTTCCTTTATGCTCATTATACTTGTAAAGTTTTTTATCATAATGAAAATGTAATGGAGTTTTTAGTTATCGTTTGTGGGTTATGCCTTTGGTTATGCTTATCACAAATTAAATTGATGTTGAAAATCCTCCTCGTAGCATCCCAAGATCAAAACCTGGAGAATGGGTGCTAGGAGTCTAGAATGGGGTTCTACGGAGGCTGTCGGCGCCAAATTCGGCGATCAAGAATTTTGTGAGCCCGATTTCGAAGTTTGGGGCATGACACTTACTACAGCATCTAGAAATATTCACCCGTCATCGTAAATATGTCATGTATGCATGATTAGCCAAACCATTATTAGACAATTTACAATCAGCCGGTTTAATAAAGCTCAAAGGTCACTATAGTGGGTTCATAACCGAGCGTAGGCCGACAGCTAGAGCATAGGTCCCATAACATCCCCAGCTCATGAGGTTACCACCTTAGGATGTTTATTGGAAACCCGTCGACTAGTGAGCAATCATATTTTAGTATATGGGGCTTACCATTGCATGGCTGTACAAAATAATACATCGAACCTATATAGAGAAAATATCAAAACAAAGCCACCTAAGGGAAATAGTAAAACTAAGCCACAGAGGGCAATTATCAAAACTAAGCCACAAGAGAAATTATTAAAACTAAGTTGCATAAGGTAATTATCAAAACTAAGCCGCATAAGGCAATTATCAAAACTAAGCCACATAAGGCAATTATCAAAACTAAGCTACATAGGGCCAATATCAAAACCATGCGATAAATGACTATCCTTAAAAACCACTTACGCACAACAACCCCTGGATGATTCACCCACATCAATATTCGATTTAATCCATCATTCAATAACCACTAGGTCGAAGGTCCATTATAATCACAATCAATTGAGTTACATCCTAAGTATGAGTGTACATTTATAAGTGAGAGTTTCTACTGATGTACCAGTTTAAATCTTAGAAACAATCCACAAGTAATTCATGAGCATAAGAAGATATGTTGGATAAATATTAAGCATGTAATCTAGTAATTCAATTCCAACAATTAACATATGTGATTATAAGATAAAGATATCAAATATCGATAAAAAATAACATAAAACTATCACTTAAGCTAATGGGGAAATGGGAAGCTCAAGGGGAAAAAATCATCACCTGATGAACCGAATCACCTTCTAGTCTAGCTAAGTGCTTGCGCCCTTAAAACTGAATCTTACCACAAACCATGAACTGATACAATTAGACCCAAGTTCTACACACTACTTAGGTTTAAGATCATAACCCAGGGCTTGGATGTAGAATTAGGTTTTCATCTTAGAGTTTAGTTAAATGCTTATTTCATCTTAGAGTTTAGTTAAATGCTTAGAGTCTTGGATTTGAGTCATAAATTATTATTATTGTGTAATGGGTCATAAATATTCATAGTAGGAGTATTAATCCATAAATATTAATAATGATGGTTCATAAGTTCATATTTAAATGTACCAACATTATCCAATATTCTTATAAAGACTGATAACCTCTTAAATAATACAAGTAATAATAATAGAATCTTTACTAACAATAATATAATAAGGACTAATACTAATAATTATGTTAACAAGAATTATACTAATCCCGTAATGAAAATAATGATATTTTCTAATGATAATAATAATAGTTATCATTAATGACACTAGTTATGATCTAACATTAAGGATAATATTTAAGAGGGTTAAATAAAATCCTACTATTTGATAATTACAATTTTATTTACAATAACTAGGTTGGGTAAAATAATCTACTAATGGTTAACTAATCAAGATCAATAATTCCCAAGTATGGGGCATTGGGGAACCATCCTACTATACTTGAAGTTGTCATAAGGTGGTTATAGGCTTGGTTCCCAGTTGCACTCGATTAGGGATTTAGCTTACGATGGTTCTCCAAACGATGCAGCCCAAATGGACCCAGTTAGATTAATTCTACCTATGCTCCATACACTGCCGAGTTAATGACCTATGCCTTACACATTTAGAATAATAGATCACATGAGGAGGTTACTCGTGGAGCTGACTTGGTTAGGGTGTGGAGGAATCAGACTCACCCCAAGGAGAAACCACTGAGTCATGGCCAGGTTGGTGCTGGTTAGGTGGCGACTGAGTCAACTTGGCTAGACTGAGTTGATTTCATTACAAATCCCATCCTTTCTCATTTCTTCTTTCATTCTTTACTCTCTCCTTCCTTGCTTCCTCCTTTCTTTCTCTCACCTTCTTCTTCACTCAACCCATACACCAGCAGGTTTGCTGGACCAAACCAAGCCCAACTCGCACGCCAGATTTGGCAGCGAGTTGGCCCAAACCCCCCCCCCCCCCCCTCCACACACACACTCTCTCTCTCTCTCTCTCTCTCTCTCTCTCTCTATTTATCTGCTTCTTCTCCTTCATATTTTCTTTTCTCCTTTCTTCCTCCCTCTCTCCCTATATCTCCTTGCTAGAACCTTAGTGTAGCCTGAACTTGGCCCCACTTGATGCAAAACTAGACAAGGAGCCGGGTTGCAAACTACCAGGCCATGCCCGACTCGATGCAACTTAATGACTTGCTAGGTTGATTTATCAGCAAATCCCCCTCTCTCTTTCTCTAACTATCAGAGGTGTTGGACTCACCTAGACATGGCCCAACTCAGCGGACTCGGTAGTGAGTCAAGGTGCAACGGCGGCGCACCCTCTCTCTCACCCTCTTTCTCCTTTTCTTCTCCTTCATCTTCCTATCTTCTTCTTTCTCCAGGGATAACTTAACCGAGCCAGGACTCATCCCACACGACCATTTGAAGCGTGACTCAGTACGACTTGGTGTGGTGTGGTTGAACTTAAAATGAGGAAGAAACCTCGGATGAAAATGGTAGATCTTGATCGGGTGATCTTTTCTCCAAAATGAAGCCCTAGTGTGGTGTAATCATGCCTATGGGAGCTCAAGGAATGGTCGAAGTGAAGCTCCAAGGAGGTGTTTGTGGTGGGTTCGAATGAAGAATGAAAACGGCCGATTTTTGGTTGTGGCTACAAAAATGGAGGGTGAGCTCCTATCCTTGCGCCTTTTATTCACTTGCCCTAATGTGTTAGAACCGTTGGATCAATGGCAAATGACCCAGATGAGGTCTGGTAGAAACCACATTCTATTACGACCGATTTTGCAAAACCAGCCGTGGTTTTGTTCTGTTATGGTTGGAGGTTGAGATCTCATCAAATGGACACCTAAGATAAGAGGAATTCTCCTCACTCGGATTGCCAAGTTGGCATACGGAAGGAGAAACGGAAACTTTCCATTTTTAGGAAGTGTTGTGTTTTCAGGACGCTTCTAGCAGGAATAATGTGCATGCACACGTGTGGAATAGTGCGAAACTTAATGGGTTTTGGTCATATGTGGGTCCTCTATCAAATGGACGGGTCAGATCATAGCCCTAGGCTGTGATGGTGGGCCACAAATTAACCTACACGAAGACAGTCCGTTTAAAGCTTCGTTGGGCAAGAGCTAAAAGAAGAGAGAATACTCTCTTTTTTGGAAATTTTCGAGTCAAAGTAATTTGACTGAGCTTCTCAGCTCAGTGCACTATGGGTGCACGCCCTCTTGTGCACTCACAACTTCGAAAGTGGGGTCCACCATATTGATTAGTGAAATCTGCACCATCCATGCTCTTTAGGCGGCCCAAGTCAAGGCCTTTGACAACATATTTGGTAGATCCAAAGCTAAACTGGGCCCCACATCTTGATTTTAGATCATGTTGCTGTATTCCAGTCAATTTAATGGTTGGATCATCCCAAAATTTAATGCCAACGGTTAAAAGGGTCCTAATGGCTGTTTGTATGTCTTTCGTAATGAGTAACTAACCAGATACTAATATTAATGCAAAATTTGTGATTATTACTTTATTATAAATCATTTTATTTTATGTTAACCATGTTGTGGGACACTTAAGCAGGGATGGGGCATATCTAAACCACAGGTGGGCCTCACTACATGATTCTTGGGTCTTATTTGGGGGTTTTCATCAACTCAATGGTTAGATCATTGTTCACCACCCCAAGTATAAGGTTATGATGTAGTAATAATCTTGATAAGACCGAGGTTGAATACACAAGGACTAAACCTTGTACGTAATCTAAAAGTAAGTAGAACTAGAACTAGAAGAAGATGTAACGCAACAAGAAAAATTTAAGAGAAAAATGGTGAAATATTAAACTAAAACTTATAAAATTCAAAGGTGAAAAATAGAGATTCCAAGGATCCACTTGTAGAGATCAGGGAGATCTATACTTAATTCACAAACACATAGATTTAGAGTCCCATCTTCATCCGGTTGGAAGATATATCATTAAAAACCAAATCTGAACTTATTTTGATCTAGTTTTCAAGATATGAGAGGTATGAGAATTAGAATGGATTCCATCACAAAACCATGCCCATGAGACAAAATAAACAACAGAATTTAACCAATCCACAACCAATTTGAAAGAGTTCTAAATGTTAGGAAGGATTCCATCATCTAACCATGTCTATGAGATGATGGTGAATAATAGGGTTCCTAAAATCACAACCATAACAATGAAAAGAACATACTCAAAGCTATCACAGATCCATTGTAATTTAACTCCTAATCAACCATTAAAAACTATGAATATTCCTTATAATCAAACTAGAAGCAAGGATAGTTCAACTTAAACCTAAATCAAAGTGTAGAAACAACCCATCACACTACAAGTTTCACCTTTTAGCCCTAGCTAAGAGGTTTAGCCGATCATACTCATGATCAAACTAAAGTCTCTTAAAAAGAAAGCATTAAAGGAAACAAAAGACTAAGAAGAAGGAGAAGATGACTCCTGGCCGGCCACGATCTCTCTCTCTCTCTCTCTCTCTCTCTCTCTTTCCTTCTCTTCCATGTCCAAGCTCTCCACGTCTAAGGATATGATCCTTCCGCTCTCTCTCTTTTCTCCCTTTTATAGATAAAAGGAGTTAGTCGAGTGGATGCTATTTACATAGCAACAAAGATTGCATAGCAAAAGAAAAATGCAAACTGTTTGCACTTGGCAGAGATTTTGGGACAGTGGTCATCCAATCCTCCATTTGGCCTTCATGGTGATGGTCGTGGCCACCCTCTGGAGCTTGTGGATGGTTCAGATCAGTGGTCCGACCATGTCCACGATCACACAATAGCCCACGGAGGACCGGACGTTTCGAACGTGCATAGGCCTTACGTACCTTTCACTAATGTGTTCAGTGAGCCCCACAGTGATGTTTTCAAAAGAATCCACCCTATCTATTGGATTCCTGGCACGATTTCGGTCGAAAAGGGGTGGTTTTAATCGAGTTTGGTGCAACCCAATGGATCAAATCTTCCCTCCGTTCATCCTGCGTTTGACAGCGATTTGCGTATGTACATGTGCATGGGACCAAAAAGACTCCATGGATACAGTTGTCCTCACCCTTGAACACTTTGGACGGTTTAGATCAACCAAATGATGGACGATGGTGGCCCACTAAACATCTCAGAGGCAGGATGTGTGGCCTCTGTTGCGTAAGAGAGGATGGGGTCGGGTCAACCGACCTTTGACCAGGATTCTCATTCTGGTGCGCGGCTAGTGCATGTGTTGTGCACATGCACATCCCTAGGTGGGGTCCACTGTGATGTTTATGAGAATTTTGGCTCTGTTCATCCATTTTTTCCTCTAATTTAAGGGGTTGAGACCAAAATTGAAGCATATCTAGAGATCAAGTGATCCCCAAATCAGTGATTTATAGCTTGATCTGTCCGTTGGGCCACTTCCACAAAGATCCAAGGGATGAATTTCAACATGTATGGTTAATTTAGGGTCCTCAGGCCAGATATAATGTTTCGTGCCAAACGGATGGTGGGAACCCTATGATCTTGCATTCATGACGACTTTCAAGCCCCTTTAACTTCAATCACTTAATTTTCTCAGATCTTTAGCATGTAAATTCCTTGACCTCGGTCTCCTAGGATCCATCCCTTGCCTTGGTGATTTGTGAACATCAAATCCATGCCTTTAATACCCTTTTTTCAGTTCAAGCTTCTAAATTCACCTTGCAACATAAACACGATTAAAATAAGATGTTAAACATTATCATGCTCGTAAAACCTAGTAATAACTGGGGTCTAATATGCAATATTTGACCCTCAACATAATCCCCAACCAACATTTTTCTAGTCTCGAACAAAGTATGCGAAAAATAATTTGAGAACCATAGGATAAATTTTTATATACTCAAGCGATTTTCGAAATGTAATCTAAATCATAGAATTCCAAGATACATCAATGTTGGGCATTACCTTCTCCTAAATCGAGCACATGGTAAAGTTCATGGTTAAATTCAAAGTATTAATCCATCAATTAGAACAATTCTAAACATTGAGTTCCATGGGTGTATAGTGCAATCTTGACTTATCACAATTATAGGTCCAATCATCAATTTTCATGATATCATTGGTAATCAAAAAGAGTATTCCAGAATAACCCAGCATAAACTAAAACTTGCCTTATAGTTCAGCCTTTTTATTCCTCCATCTTTTGATTTTTCAATCGATGGCTTCATGCTATGTCAACCTTTTTAAAGATCTTTAACAAGTAGCCGTTTTCGAACACAACTGTTTTTTAGCTGGGTATTCTTTTTTTTTCTCAATGAACATGATGGATAAATTCCCCAGGTTGGTTCCTTTCATACCTAGTGATTACTAGGTTAACAATTCGATATCGAACTGAAGTTTTAATTTGTAAGCTAGGTGTGACATGTGAAATCATGACTCAATCAATGTTTAAAACTTCTAATCATGGATTAATAATTCGGACATAACTGTGAAATCTAACAGATAACTAAATCCAAGAGTCATAAATTACCAACATTATGTATCTTATACTTCTAAATCAAAGATGGCCTTCAAAATCACTTCGAATTCACAAAAATTTTCAGAAAAATTTTAAATTTTTTCACAATTTTCACAAATTTTGATCAAGACCAAGAAAATACTGATTAGGTAACCTAGTCTCCTATCCCCAACCTAAAATCGACATTGTCTTCAATGTAAAAGATATAAGCATGCAATGCATATGAGACAATGAAAGTAAAGGAGAAGTGATGGAAAGATAGTACCTGACGAGGAAATCGAACGGCTTTTTTTTTAAAGAGATCTCAACGTGACGGTGGGTGAGCACAAGAGTGAAACCAACAAAAGAAAACTGTCCTAAAATAACTGGAAAGTAAACTATCTTAATAACATAAAGCCGACTATCTTAGAACGACAAAAACCAAGCTACCCTAGTCCTATAAAAGTTGTAAACCTACTTATACCTCCATCAGACTAGGAGATCAATCCTGGTAAACAGGATCATTCAAAGGCATAGACATGTTCTCTGAATCAAATTTCTCTACAAATGGCTTTAATCGATGTCCATTTACTTTAAACTCAATGCTATTGTTTGGATTCCGAATCTCGATAGCTCCATGAGGATAAACATTAATAACAGTGAAAGGGCCGGTCCAACGAGATCGAAGCTTACTCGGAGAGGGATATAACTGAGCATTGTACAAAAGGACTTTCTGACCTGGCGTGAATGATTTTTGCAGAATGTGTTGGTCATGAAACGCCTTTATCTCGTCCTTGTAAATTCTTGAGTTCTCGTATATATTGTTCTTGATTTTTTGAAGATCATTTAACTGAAGTTTGCGTAGCGAGACAGCATTGTCCAGATTGAAATTCAAATTTTTGATTGCCCAGTAGGCTCTATGTTCCAACTCCACAAGCAAGTGGCAGGCCTTCCCATAGACAAGTCTAAAGGGAGAATTCCAATAAATGTCTTAAATGCAGTATGGTAAGCCCATAAAGCATCAGTCAATTAGATTGACTAATCCTTACGGTCAGGGTTAACCATCTTTTCCAAGATGTGTTTGATCTCCGTATTGAAAATCTCAGCTTGCCCACTTATTTGTGGGTGGTACAGAGTGCTCACCTTATGAGAGATACCATATTTCTTTATTAAATTCTCGAATGGCTAATTATAAAAATGAGAGCCCCCATCACTAATGATGGCTCGAGGCATTCCGAATCGGGAAAGGATGTTCTCTTTTAAGAATTTAATGACCGTTCGATGGTCATTGTTCCAGCATGGAATCGCCTCAACTCATGGCGAGTAAAATATATAGATTTCCAAAGGATTGGGAGAATAGTCCCATAAAATCGATGCCCCAGCAATCAAATGCCTTTATGATAAGGATGGGGTTCAAGGGCATCATATTTCAACGGGACAACGCTCCCAATTTTTGACAACACTCGCAAGATTTACAAAACTCATGAGCGTCCTTGAACATAGTGAGCCAGTAAAAGTCATACTGCAGAATCTTGGACGTAGTCTTTTTAGCAGAAAAGTGACCACCACAGGCCTGAGAGTGATAGAAGGAGATGACACTCTAATGCTTATCATCTGGCACACATTCCTTAAGATTTGGTCTGGGCAATATTTAAACAAATATGGATCATCTCAGAAGAAGTTCCGCACCTCGGTGAAAATTTTCTTCTTATCTTGCGTAGTCTAATATGTTAGTGTGAAACTCGTGGCAAGATAATTAGAAATATCAGCGAACCAAGCTGAATGGGAGACTCTGAACAATTTTTTGTCAGGGAACATGTCATTGATATGTGTCATCTCAAGGGAATTAGAGATCTTAAGGCGAGAAAGATGGTCAACCACTACATTCTCTACTCCCTTTTTATCTTTTATTTATAAATCAAATTCTTAGAGTAGGAGAATCCATCTTATCAGGCGGGGCTTAACATCATTCTCAGAAAAAATATATTTGAGTGCCGCATGATCAGTGTAAACAATGATCTTAGATCCGATCAAGTAGGACCTAAATTTTTCCAAAACGAACACTACGACCAAGAGTTGCGTAGTTGAGTAGTTCACTTGGGTAGGATTTAGAGTTTTACTTGCGTAATGGATAACATAGGGCTTCTTTTCTTTTCTCTTGCCTAAAACCGCCCCAAGAACATAATCAGACGCATCGTACATAAGTTCAAAAGGAAAGCTCCAGTCGGGTGGTTGCATGATAGGTGCAGTGGTTAACATACCCATAAGCTTAGTGAAAGCTTCTTGACATTACTCAGTCCACTCGCATGGTGCATCCTTTTGAAGTAGATTACATAAAGGACAAGAAAGGAGACCAAAGTCCTTTATGAATCTTCTATAAAACCCGACGTTTCTTAGGAAGGATCGCATGTCTTATATGTTCTTGGGTGAAGGTAGGTTAGAGATAAGATCAATTTTTACCTTATCTACCTCGATTCCTTTGGACAAGATGATATGTCCAAGGACAATTTCCTTATGAACTAAGAAATGACACTTCTCCTAATTAAGTACCAAATTCTTTTCTTCACTCTTCTCAGCACACGTTTAAGATTCTCTAAGTAATCACTGAAAGATGGACCAAA
The DNA here is from genome assembly GCA_037074715.1 of Magnolia kwangsiensis. Taxonomy (NCBI): domain Eukaryota; kingdom Viridiplantae; phylum Streptophyta; class Magnoliopsida; order Magnoliales; family Magnoliaceae; genus Magnolia; species Magnolia kwangsiensis. The sequence goes on along the minus strand of CM073576.1, from coordinate 109,358,095 downwards.
GACAGAAATAGTCTATAACAACCTTTAGATATTGCCCCTCCATGTCAAAAAAATACTCATCATATATCGCTGAAAGGTAGCGGGATCATTACATAGTCCGAATGGGATCCTTTGGTAAGCAAAGGTGCCAAGGGACATGTAAACATGGTCTTTTCCTGATCTTCAAGGGCTATCTCTATCTGATTGTAGCCTAAATACCCATCAAGGAAATGTAATATGACTGACCAACTTGCCTTTCTAAAATTTGATCGATGAAGGGCAAAGGAAAGTGGTCCTTCCTCGTGACGGTATTTAACTTCCTGTAGTTAATGCACATTCTCCATCTAGTAGTAACTCTAGTCGGCATGAGTTCATTATTGGCATTGGCTACAATGGTGATTCTAGACTTCTTGGGAACCACCTGAGTTGGACTCACCCATTGACTATCGTATATAGGGTATATGAGAACCTCGGCTTCAACCACCTCCTTCATGTTTGGGTTTAGTCTACATTGTGATTGTTGAGAGGTCTTCGCATTATCCTCGAGATAAATGCGATGAGTATAAATCGAAGGGTCAATTCCCTTGAGGTCTGCAATCGTCCATCCAAGGATTCTCTTATGTTTAATGAGAGTAGATATAAGCATACTTTCTTATTCTTGCTCAACGTGGGAAGAAATCATCACCGGGTATGTCTCATATTGACCTAAATAAACATATTTCAAATCAAAGGGAAAAGGTTTTAAGTCAAGCTTCGGTGGCTTGAGGTTAGACGGCAGAGCCACTTCATCAGTTAGGGGCAACTCTTCAAATTATGGCCTCCACCAACTAACTTTAAGTACCGGCACAACATCAAGAATGACACACATCTCCCTAATTATGTCATCATCAAAATCATGGGAGTGGGCGAGGCACGTCTCTAGAAAGTCAAAGGATAAGGTCAGAGGCATTTATCTTCCACGAAAGAGTCGATAATGTTAATGTTGTGAAAATCATCATCATCCTCTAACCGTCTGCCTGTGTTGAAAAAGATGTTTAACTCCAATGTCATATTCCCGAAAGACATGCTCATCACACCATGCCTGCAATTGATGATTGCGTTTGAAGTATCAAGGAATGGATGACCAAGAATGATGAGAATCTGAGTGCTCATGTTACTAATGGGTTTAGTATCTAGGATGATAAAATCTACGGGGTAGTAGAATCTATCATCTTGGACTAACACATCCTCAATTATCCCTCTCAGTACACGAACAGAGCGATTAGTAAGTTGTAGTGTGATTAGGGTGAGTTTTAATTCACCCAAACCTAGTTGTTCGTACACTAAGTAGGGAATCATATTTACGCTCACTCCTAAGTCAAGAAGTGCATGCTCAATTTGGTGGTTCTCGATTACATAAGGTATGGTTAGGCTACTGGGATCTTTGAATTTCTGTGGCACATCTTGCTTTAGAATGACACTCACTTTCTCAATCAAGAAGATTTTCTTTTGAATATTTTACCGTCTTTTGGTTGTACATAAGTCTTTTAGGAATTTTTCATATGAAGGTATTTATTTTACAGCATCAAGTAGAGGAATATTGACCTTCACTTATTTTAACACCTCTAGAATGTCATGAGAGTTAGATAGAGGTTTTGGTACAACCAACCATTAGGGAAATGAAGCAACCGGTTTCCCTTGAGGTTCCGATTCTAATTCTTGTGGAGCATGGCTAGATCCATCATCTTTGTCCTCTTCTGGTTCCTTATGCTTTTCAGCCCTAACCGGAATGCTTTTGTTAATGTTCTTCCCACTCCTAAGAGTGGTGATAGATTTAGTTTGTTCCATCTAGGTTGAAGAGCTTGGATCACTTATCTCATATTGCGGTTTAGGATTGGGGAGAGGTTGAGCAGGAAGCATCCCCTTTTCCATAACAGTCATACATGAATCCATATTTTGTAAAATTTTTATAAGTTCTCATATTGCTTGAGTAAGCTCCTGTGTGGAATTTAGACCAGTTCTTCTTAAGGTTTCCCTTGATTTGGATTTTAATTGAAGAAACCTTGAGGTTTAGCGGTTTGTCCATTCCTCCAACTGAAGTTTGGATGATTTCTCTAACAAGGATTATATGTATTAAAAGTGGGCCCACTGAAAGGTCTTTGGTAATTACTTATGGCATTAGATTGCTCATTTAGTATCTCTTGAAAGGAAGATATAGTTGGAAAATTTTTCGTGGTGTGAATGTTACCACCACAAATACCGCAAACAATTTCCTTATCCTTATCCTCCTTTAATTTCATGGCCTCGAGTTTCCTGGTGAGATAAGCCATCTTAGCATTGATATCATCATCCTCTTTCAGGAGATACATTCCACCCCTCTCCTTGGATTGAGTCAGCCTAGACATGGTGCTTGGTTTTGGGTATGTGTCCCATGATCGTGCGTTTTCAGCAAGTCTATCCAAGTAGTCCCACACATCATTGACATTTTTATTCATGAATTCCCCATTGCACATTGTCTCGACCAATTGGGGCATGGAAGATGTCAGATGTAATGCACCACATTTCAAATCCATTTTGTGGGCATGAACTGACAAGATCCTTGAACCACTTCTAACATTGGAAGTATGTTTCATCCTCCTTTTAGGCGAAGTTTATGATTGACTTTCTAAGGGTGTTCGTTTTATGATGTGGAAAAAATTTCTTTATGAACTCCCTTATCATGTCATTCCATGTGCCAATAGATTGAGGACGTAGTGAATGCAACCACGTCTTAGCCTTCTCTTTCAAAGACAAGGGAAAGAGTTTCAGCCTGACTGTGTCATCAAACACGTTAGGAAAGTATAAAGTGGCTATGATCTCGTCAAACTCTTTTAGGTGTAAGTATGGATTTTCTAACTCAAGCCCATGAAATTTAGGAAGGAGTTGGATCACCCCTAGATTGATATCTTGTGTTCCATATTCACTGGAAAAACCATGCATGAGGGCGTGCTCACCCCCACTGGTTGTAAATAATCTCATAAAGTACTAGGTAGGGGTGCTTGATGCACCTCATTCTCATCCTGAACTTCCCTAACCTTAGGTTGAGGTAGTCATTGTGGTTGATTGGCCAATTGATTTATAGCTATAACCTCAATTAACTCTGGGGATCTCGAGCGGTGTCTAGTCTTGCGATGGATAGTTAACCCCTTAACCATTCCTTCTTTAGTCAAGAGGCGTCGAGTGTTATCATAGACCCACTTGGGCATGAAACACTCGCAACCCTCAATCTCATATTCTAACCTAAACCTAAAGAAGAAAAGAAATAGAAATCTACAAATAAAGAGAAAGAAGAATTAGAAAGAGGTTACTAAATCAAAAGTTCCTAAATTAAGATCCTGCAAAACAAAAACAAAACAAGTCAGTTTCTAAAAATAGAAAGTCTAAAATTAGAAAATTCCTAAAAATAGAAAATAAAACCCTAATCCTAAAATTAGAAAAATAGAAAAATTAGAAAGAGATTACTAATTTAGAAAGCTTATATCAGGGTCCTATAAAATAGAAAAGTTAGGTTAGTTTTTAGAAATAAAATAGAAAAACTTAAACCTAGAATTAAAAACTAGAAACACCCTAATCTTAACCCAATTCTAAAACTAGTTAATCTTAAACAAAATGTAACCGTCAATCCTCGGCAGCGGCGCCAAAAAATTATTCACCACCCCAAGTATAAGGTTACGATGTAGTAATAATCTTGGTAAGACTGAGGTTGAATCCACAGGGACTAAACCATATATGTAATCTAAAAGTAACAAGAACTAGAATTAGAAGAAGATGCTACCTAATTAGGAAAATTTAAGAGAATAATGGTGAAGTATTAAACTAAAACTTATAAAATTCAAAGGTGGAAACTAGGGATTCCAAGGATCCAATTGTAGAGATCAGGGAGATATATACTTGATTCATGAACACAACTAGATTTAGAGTCCCATCTTTATCCACTTGGAAGATATATCATTAAAAACCAAATCTGAACTTCCTTTGATCCAATTTTCAAGAGATGAGAGGTATGAGAATTAAAGTGGATTCTATCACAAAACCATGCCCATGAGACAAAGCAAACAACAAAATTTAACCAATCCACAACCAATCTGAGATAGTTACGAACGTTAGGAAGAATTCCATCATCCAACCATGTCCATGAGACGATGGTGAACAATATGGTTCCTACAATCAGAACCATAATAATGAAAAGAACATAATCAAAGATATCACAAATCCATTGTAATTTAAGTCACAAACAACCATTAAAAACTATGAATATTCTTTATAATCAAACTAGAAGCAAGGATAGTTCAACTTAAACCTAAATCAAAGCATAGAAACAACCCATCACACTACAAGCTTCACCTCTTAGCCTTGGCTAAGAGGTTTAGCCAATCATGCTCATGATCAAACTAAAGTCTCTTAAAAAGAAAGCATTAAAGGAAACAAAAGACTAAGAAGAAGGAGAAGATGACTCTTGGCCTGCCACGATCTCTCTCTCTCTCTCTCTCTCTCTCTCTCTCTCTCTCTCTCTCTTTCCTTCTCTTCCACGTCTAAGGATATGGTCCTTCCACTCTCTCTCTCTTTTCTCCCTTTTATAGACAAAAGGAGTTAGTTGAGTGGATGCTATTTATACAGTAAGAAAGATTGCGCAGCGAAAGAAAAATGCAAACTGTTTACGCTTGGTGGAGATTTTGGGATCGTTGTCATGGTGATGGTCATGGCTACCCTCTGAAGCTTGTAGACAGTTTAGATCAGTGGTCCGGCCATCTCCACAATCACACAATAGCCCACGAAGCACCGGACATTTTGGACATGCATAGGCCTTACGCACCTTGCGCTGATGTGTTCGGTGGGCCCCAAAGTGATGTTTTGGAAGGAATCCACCCTGTCCATTGGATTCCTGGTACAATTTCAGTTGGAAAGGCATAGTTTTGGTTGAGTTTGGTGCGACCCAAAGGATCGAATCTTCTCGCCATTCATCTTGTGTTTGACAGCGATTTGCGTGTGTACACATGCATGGGACAAAAAAGACTCCATGGGTATGGTCGTCCCCACCCCTTGAACACTTTGGATAGTTCAGATCAACTAAATGATGGATGGTGGTGGCCCACTACACATCTCAGAGGCCAGACGTGCGGCCTCTGTTGCATAAGAGAGGAGGGGGTCGGGTCAACCGACCTTTGATTCGGATTCCCAGTCTAGTGCATGGCTGGTGCGTGTTGTTGCGCACACGCACGTCCCCAAGTGGGGTCCACAATGATGTTTATGAGAAATCCGCTCTGTTCATCTATTTTTCTCTCTAATTTAAGGGGTTGAGACCAAAATTGAAGCATATCCAGAGATAAAGTGGGCCCCAGATCCCCAGATGAGTGATTTATAGGCTGATCTGTCCGTTGGGCCACTTCCACAAAGATCCAAGGGATGAATTTTAACGTGTACGGTTAATTTAGGGTCCTTAGCACAGATATAAAGTTTCAACCCAAACAGATGGTGGAACCTTGTGATCTTGCATTTAGGACAATGTTCAGGCCCCTTTAACTTCAATCACTTGATTTTCTCAGATCTTTGGCGTGTAAATTCTTCGATCTTGGTCTCCTAAGATTCATCCCTTGCCTTAGTGATTTGTGAGCATCAAATTCATTCCTTTAGTTCCATTTTCAGTCCAACCTTCTAAATTCATCTTACAATATAAACACGACTAAAATAGGACGTCAAACATTATCATGTTTGTAAAACCTAGTAATAACTGGGGTCTAATATGCAATATTTGATCCTCAACAATCATCTTTAAATCTGATCTCCAAGGCTCGTATAGGATCCTAGTCCATTTTAAAGGGAATTTAATGGTTGGATTGACTCATTGTCAATGATTAACGGTCCTAAAAGGACTCCAACCTAGTCTAGGTGCACATGATCAGTTAGTGTTACCATCAAGTAGTTAGATTCACACGATCTAACGCTTAATTATTGAACAAGATGTCATAGACTCGATGAACGGTGGACATTATGGGTTGGGTCCCAATGTTAAGATGATTTATTGTCAGAGTCTTCCACAGTCCACCTTGGACGGTTTTACTGGTTCCTAGGGTTGTCAAATTACAACCTAAGGATTGGTTTTATAACCTGATGGTTAGATGGATTTTAAATTCGATCCACACGGACCATTCGTTCCATTGGTCCATGTAAGGCCATGAGTCCAAGAATGAGGCTAATCTAACATTCTGGTGGACTTATAACTTGATTTATGCTCTTAACTAATAATAATTGATGACCATTGATGAACCGATGATCGGATCTTTATTAGCTATGATCAAACTGATCCTAAGGAGTCCTAGGAACTGTTTAAGGGGAATCTAATAGTTTGTGTTGTACCAAATAATCTACTCTATGTAACTCAATTAATGACTTGACTGATGGGATATCAAGGTCCTGGCGAGCAGTAGGTCCATTAATCTAGGTCTTACATCAGATGATGTATGGTTAGGTTTGTTTATTAGTGGATTGGAATCCTAAAAATAGTTATCTTGTTTTGAACAAGAAACAAAGGAGTTTCGTTTGAGGAGATTTACTCACTTTATAATTAATAGAAGAAAGCAAGAAAGATAATCACTTTATTCATTTATATATTCCAAGTTCTTTTACATCACATTCTCCTTTGATTCTAAAATAGAATATTTACAAATTGCAATAAGAAGTAGATATTTGATTATATTAAGCGTCATGCTGAAGGCCATTATGAACTGAAGAGAGCCATTGTGCATTAAACCTTTTGTGTGCTAGACCCTTTGTGCGCTAAAGACCTTTTATGCACTGAAGGTCTTTGCACGCTGAAGATCTTTGTGCTCAGAGAGTGTCATGTGCTGCACAAAGGCTGTTCTACACAACGGACGATGAGCTCTACCTTCTTCTCTCCTCGGTTCGCTTGTTTCTGATCGATTGCTAATGACCCCTTCAAAGGGGTCGAGGGGTATTTATAGCCCTCTCACATGTATGAATGTGCCATGTCAACATCGCGCGCTCCTCCTTTGTGTTGTGCGCTCCTCCTTTGTGTGGACTCTTTTGTGCGCTTATCTGTTTCTTGATGTTAAATTCTGCACAACAGTTGATTTCGGCTGATTTTCGCACAACAGCTCCTGTTTTCTTCTTTCTCTCTATTTTTTTTATGCCTCAACGGATGACCCCTTGATCTTATATTCTTTTTATACCTACAAAATAATGTAGGATCAATAATAATAATAATAATAATTTTAACTCAAACCCTTTGCATGTAGTTATACTTTATTTTATGAGCGCATAATGTCTTGCGTGCAATTGGTGAACGCACAATGGTTAGCATGCAATGATTAGCGCACAACAGTTAGTGCACAACATGCCATTTTTCCACTATAAATACCATACTTTGTTCCTTTAATTCATTCTCCTTCACTACTCGCATTGTCAAGTTATTCTTCCCAACCCTATCATTGTGCGCTAACCTTGTTGTGCATCGCACAATACTTCTTCCGCACAACAGCCTTCCATGCACAACGTCTCTCTGTGCACAACAGCCTTAAGCATAAGGACAGGTAACTTTTTATGCGCAATAGCTATAAAAAAGATGACCCTATCAATTTGTACAAAATAATGTGCACACAATAGCTCTCTTTCTGCACACAAAGATGAGCGTATAACAGCTCAATCTTCCTGCACACAAATATGGGTGCACAACAACTCTGCGCTTTATCTCCAATTTTTAAAATTTTAAAATTTGGAAAAATCCTTCTCCTTAGTTCTGATTTTTCTATTAATTCCCCATGCAGGTTTTGATGGTTGGCTCATCAAAGAGACCTAATACTTCTGTAAACACTGCAGGACCCTCTGATCCTCAGCCAACTGAGTCTCATACCCATAAAAGGCCTAGGTTTGAAGATTATTCAACCTTTTTCAAAGAACTGACCCCTATCATCATCAATTTTACTGATCGCATTCAGCGTCCATCCGACCACATTCGAACGCTGCTCTAATGTGAGAAATAGAGGGTCCCCATACAGAGGGACCAGAGTCAAAATGAGAGAATTGGCTGAAATCCATAGCCAACCTTCGAATAGATGTCACCCAATTATTGGCCGCTGAGACTTCCCCTACTGCGGCCTTCTCCAAAAAGATAAAGGGAAAAATCAAAGATGAAATCTTCCAAGAGAAGATTTGAGAACATAATCAAAGGCGCCTCCAAAACGCTTGGGATTCGATGAAATCTTATCCAGACGCGAACAAATTTCACAATCCTTATAAAGATGAAACCATCAACATTCCTTTTCTCCTTCACTGCCATTGCTCCATAATTCAGAGTGAACCGGCTGACTTCATAACATAAAACAGGCTTCTGTACGTGTCAAACTGGGTAATAAAAGACCCAAAATTTCTTGAAGGCTACTTAACAGAGAAAGGATTGGTCCAGATAACTGGGCAGATATCATACATGCACTTCCTCATACCATGTTACAATCCTCACGACTTATTCCCCACCCACTTTTTCGAAAGAATCCAACAATGCTTCCATCACCATGACTCTCTGTGAGGTAAAGAAGAGTTTAGAACTCGGGGTCTTTGGACAGATCGTCCATACTATAGTGTGTGGGTGAAGGAAATTTTAAAGAAATATGAAGATGTCCTTCTTGTAGCCAAGGTCTACTACACCATAGAAGCTGCCTCTGAGTTTTTTCATAAAGATACAATGATCTACAAGGGTTTCTTGAAATATTGGTTTTCTACCATAAATTCCTTCTACCTCCTTGTTGGGGAGGTAAGCATCAGTTTATGGGATTTATTCAGAATGGTCAGCTTACCCATTACTGGATCTTTCTTGGACAAGTATATTCCCACAAATGAAGAATTTGCTTATGTGGCCCCAAATAGGATCCCCAAGATTACTTCTTCAACAATCGCACTTTTTCAAGAAATGTCATATTTTTCAGACATTCATAAGATATCTCCCCTTTCATGGCTCACACACTTTTCACGATACTTAGTTTTAGTATCCTTATTATTCTCTTCATCTCTCACACAATACTTATTTATTTGTATAAATTGATAATCCTACTTTCTTCCCCTTTTCAGATTTCCTGGTAGTGACGGCCCAGAACTCGAGGTTAATCTGAAAAAGATAAAGGGCCCTGCTGAATTTACTGTCGAAACTGAATTGGCTGCTTTCCTAGCCTACTGGTTGCTTCCAAGTTCAAAAAGTTCAGATTCTATTCGACTCACCTTGTTTGTCGCAGTCGGTGCAATAGCAGAGGGAAGAAAAAAACATTCTTTAGCTCCTCCTTTATTATGCTCGGTATACCGAGCTTTTGGACATGCTGCGGTGCATTAATCAAGCCCTACACTAGGCGTTTCATCTTCTTTCAGTCCTTAGCATTATTTCTCTGATTGGTTAGGCATCTACTTTCCTTGGACATACAATGATCCAAAAAAAGCATATGTCCATCCTAATCATCTACCTTTATGGTATTTTCAATGGTAAAAATTGATAAAGAAAACATATAACTGAATAGTAGACATGATTGACAATCTAGAATCCAATGACTTCTTTCCTTTCTACTTAGATCATCAGGCCTAAATAGGGATGTTGAGGACAACAACAATCTGGACCCTATCGAGTGAGTCTTTTTCATATGCATCCGTTCTTATAGTCTTCCTTTACGAGAAGGGGTGAAATTTTGGAGAGACCCGTATTACCCCAATCGGTTTACTAGGCAATTTGGATACAATCAAACTGTGCCACAAATAGGAGAGGTGTTACCTGGGTTATGCAAAGCTATGGAGTTGGCCCCTATAACTAGGCATTGATATAGAAGTAACTTTTGATAAGGAACTTTGGTTCTCGATTCATTCTTCCAGGATATAACCATCGAGTGACAGCCTCCTATGCTTGGATACGATGGTGGGTGCACCATTACTATTTGGTACACAACTTCTTTCCAGTGGACCGTCCCATTTGGATTCCTCCTCCACGTTTGAGGAACTATAGGCTAGAATAGGGAATGGGTTATTTTTACGTGAAAGATCAAGCTACTGTTTCTGGAGAACTCTGCCGCAAGATTTCCTTAGAAGAGCCTATCAGAGAAGTAAAACCATCAAACACCATGGAAGGCTGGTTTACATTTGGCTCTCCTTTAGATTTAATAAAGCGAGGAATATAGCCCCTGCTCCTCGTGATGAGTTTGAGACTATAGATGGTACTTTTCCTTCTCTAACTCTCGAGAGAGGAGATCAACCTATTCATAGTACTTCTGCCACCCCTGCTACCACAGAACCTACAATCATTACTGCTCCTTCCAATATTGTTTACACTACCACAGGCCCCACAACAGTTGCAATCTCTCCAGTAGCTCGTCATACTACAACCTCAACTTCTCCTACTACAAATTAAGCTATTACATCTCTTATAACCCGATCTCATGCTAAATCATTGTCTCCTACTGTTTTGGCATAACTATCTCCTTCTCCAGTTTGAATAAATGCCTTCTGCTGGTGAAAACTGTTTACAAAGAAAAACAGACGATATCGGTGGAAGACAATTCTTTGGAATACTCGCCAACACTGATAGTGATGATCTTTCTTCTTCTACAAGTTTAATTGATTAAGGAGATGCTTTGCTGAATGTGAATACTGAAGCTAAAAGACATTGGGGAAGAAGGGGATGTCAGGGCTAAATCTCCGCTTCATGTGTAACAACTAGGAAAAACCCATACAGAGACCCGAGTATCAACTCAGGCAGAAATCCCTTAGGGCTAAATCCTTTAGAAACTAGACGAGAAATAACTAAAGTGCTAACCTAGAGTACCTATGAAATTAGCATTAATCACTTTAAATACGATCAGCATGACTCAAAACCTGTAGAATCGTTAACGCTACATTACCCTAAAATTAAGAATCCAACTTTAAACCCAGTTACACTCGGGAGCACTTTGAAACTTTGTATCGGAACTAGACCGCACGTCGAAAGTCTGATAGCAATGAACTTAAAATGATTATGACCGCCTAGTTGGACTTGACTATCACCTCAAAAATCACATCCAAACGATGTCCTGAGATTGTTTCCTTGGGTCCGGAGTGAAGAGTGAAAAAGTGAAGATTTTTAAAAAACTAAATATGAATTTAAGTAATCTGAGTCATGTCGCTTACGCGCCATTTATAAGCATTCTGACCGTTGGTTTTTGGCCCAAATTTACCCTCGGATTAGGGATGATGGCCCACACATGTCAATACACTTGTGACCCTGATCGAGTTTTGGTGACCGCTGAACTGAAACTGGTCCACCGCGGTCGATCTGGAAACCCGATCGGACTGAAAACTTAACTTGATCAAGATTCAACATCTATAAGCTTAAGACCATCCGCATTTAGTAAGAGAACCTCCAGGAGTGTTCCGTTGGATCAGAAAGAGCCTGATTTGGTTATAACCTAAGTATACCTTGGCCCTAGGGCTATTTTCATCGATTTTGGGCTTATATAAAGACCTTAAACCCTCTCTCACATATTCCATACAAATTTCCAACCCTAGCCAAGATAAGAGAGAGAAAAGACAGAGAAACTGAGATAGAAGTAAGAGTTAGTCCTAGGATTCAATTCCCGTTACTCCTTGTGCTTACACATCGATACCAAATCGCTATTCCAGCGAATTCAACTCCGTACTTAGGTAAGAAAATGTAACCCTAAGTTGTTCTAGGGTTTTCACAGTTACAATTAGAGAAATAACTGACTTAACTCGTGCTATAGGTTGCTAATTTGCCATTGACGAAGACATACCGTTTAAATCATATTCGTTACGCTTCTACGGCATAAGGTGTGGACTATACATGTATAGATATGGTTTTTAAAGCTTTCAATGTCGGTTAATGATAGATTCCTGACGTGGGTGCTATTACACATGCTAAATACGCTATCTGTTCTATTTTGTGAATATGTTTAGTCTATGTTGAAAATAGAGTATTCCATGTGTTTGTTAAAATGTTTGTATGCATATGAAATCTGATGTTGTGATTGCCATGATTAATTATTGTTAGTACATGCTTGTTATGTATACGACAACTCCTTAGTAAAAGGATTTTCCCAAATATGTAATATGCCAACATACGTGATGTATGTTGAATAGTGTAGTCTACGTGTTTGTATAAACGCCTGAACGAGTTAGTAAATGGGTAAAATATGATTTTTAAGGGTATTGAGATATGAATCTCAATCACCTTACTTGTGTGTATGATTTCCTCCATGAATTGTTTAGCCTATTTTATTCATGTTAACTGTGTGTATGATTTCCTCCATGTACTGTATTCATGTTTAAGTTATATTTCATAACATGTTCATATGGATTTGGAATTTGAATCAAATGTTTATTATTGAGATTGTACGTGATTAGGACCATGTTATGGTCTAGGCAATCGGTAATAGGCTTTGAATTCGTGGCTGAGATCTATTCACCACGTAAGACGTGTTTGACGATCCCGAGACGTATTAGAGTTATTGGCAGTGGTTTGGCCACACGGAGTGCTTATGCATTTCATGTTGATCAACTCAACGTGCGATCATGCTAGTCAAGCTCGTCAAGTAACCCGATTGACCTGATGTATGGACGCTCCTGTTTGAATCTAGGGTACCAAACTTACCAGTGCAATCCCGTTAACCTTGGTCCTCCATCCGCTAAGGCTCATGAGCCAGACATGGTGGTATGGGACACTGTGGTTGATCTGTGGCCTACACTGGGGCGACGAGCCTCCCCGTAGTGACCAATGAGCAACCTAGACTCGTAAGCCAATTATGGTGGTATGGGACACTATATTCAAGCTGTCGGCCTACTTTGATTGGTGACGAGCCCTTTATAGTGACCTCAAGGATATCCTGAAAGCATTGGGGCGACGAGCCTTATTGTAGTATATGGGATATACTAGACCTGTATTAATTGGTGACGAGCCCTTTACATTGATCTAGAATTATAATATCATATGAGATTGAGTAGGACTAACGACCCTAGAATGGATCATCGTTTGGGTAATGATATAAGGGAGGTACCTTAGCTTCCCAATCTTGCTGTGTGAAAAGGACTAATAATAACTCGGTAATCACGTTCATAACATCGCACTGCATGTGCCCCGGGTTGAAGAGCACAAAGGGAAGAAAGCATGCCGCGGACGTAAGATGGTGTCACACGAGGGAGTGTAGGCGAGGGCATGCATCATGAAAACATCTCATCCTTGCATTAACAAGAGTATTTAGGAATGTCTGATATTCTTGCTTTATCATTACTTCTTGACTGAATTGATAACATTTTAATCTTGCTCTATGATTTCACTAAGTAGATCACTCACTCCCACGTTCTGGAATGGTGTTCTGAACACCCACCAGGCTCTGTCTTAGCTGAAGATGACAACACGACTCATGAGGTGGAGCCTGATTACTACGACGATCAGGACGAGTTCTCGTATATGCAGTTTTCTGACGGTTTTTCTTAGGCCGTGATGATCGACGGGGCTATAGGGATTTTCATTCTAATTAAAACTATTTCTCCATATTTTGATTATTTTTTTGGACTAATACATGTATATAGTGACTCAGTGATGTATTCATACTCTGGGGTTTGACAAAGATCTTTTGAACTCATATACGTTTAGATATATCTTTCAGTCTTCCGCTTACGTTATATAAATTGATCTGGAGTATGAATTACTATTTGGTATAATCCCACTCATGTTTAATGCACTATTATGAATAACATTCAATCATCATTATCTATGTTGCATAAGTGATGCATTGGAACTCGGGAGTGGAGCTTATGCTCGACCCCCGATTTTCAGGGCATTACAAGTTGGTATCAGAGCATGATTTAGATTAAATCAAACCTGGGTTATGGTCACACCACGTACGCTGATGCCACTTTAGTGTAGGAGGGTGCGAGAAAAATTTAAAAACAGGCATAGGACTCCCAGTGTCGTCAATTGGTGAAAGTTTATTGAAAAAGGTCGTCGAGATCAAGTCCATGCACATTCCTGATCACACACGACGACCCCAAACCACATTTAGACCATCAATTGACGGGTATAGATCGTGTTTCATCCCATTCCAGCCGTTAAAAATTGGTAAATATGGATGTGTATCAGATTTGTTTCGAAACGACCCGAAATGAGTCGAATTGGAGTAAGCGCTCAATCAGGGCATTTTTAGGGGGCCCGGGGTGGGACCCACATCATTTTAGACCCAGGGGGGAGGACCTTGTCAGAATGGTGAGCCCTCACCGGACAGGTCAAAGACCGGTGAGGACCTTGCCGTTTTGGTGAGGCCTCGCTGACCGACAGGCTAGACAAGGTCGGGCTGACACGTTTTGGGGCCTAGTGTGGCCCATTGGTCCATGGTTTCTTGATTAAAACCCTCCCAAACACTCTCTCTCTCCAAGCTCTCTTTTTTCTTCAAAACTTCTCATTCCTCTCTCAAATCCCCTTCCAATCCCTATTTTCCTCATTTTTTTCAAGCTTTACATCCCTCCACCATTCTCAGCCATACCCATCACCCAACCCTCTCATTTCCTTTGATTTGAGCTCTCAAATCCCCCATTTGAGTCTCAAATTTGTGTAAACCCATTAACCCACCTTATTTTACCATTTTTACTCTCTATCCCCTTTCATTTGCGCCTTTACACCCTCTTATAAGGCCCAAATCCGTGGAGATCCAAGACCTCATCCGTTTCCTTCCTTTTCTTCACTTTTCCATGGCTTTCTTGGAGATTATCGCGGCCCTATTCTCAATTTCCACCATTCTTTCTCTCATGAGAAAGAAAAGAGCTCCTGTGGATGAAGCTAGGCCTAGTCGCCCTGCTCGCTCAAGGAGACCAAGAGGAGTCACCGCGAGCACAAGCACTGGGAGAAAGTTACAAACTAAGGGGGTCTCGATTCCCGGGCTCCCATTGGGAGAGATTTGTTGGCAGAGCTATCTCATGGAGTCTATGACGGCCGTAGGGTCCTTTTTGAAGCGTATGTGGATGGACGACTCTTTGGTGAATACTTATTGTTAGAGCGCCTGGAAGAGGCCAGGTGGGGTCCGCTATTTGAAGGTGAGTCTCGTGCAAACATGAGCACTGTCTGAGCCTTCTATGCCCGCATTCGAGAGCCTACGTTAGAGCCCTTGCAGTTCAAGATCGCCTTTGGCAGAGATCGGGAGGCCATAATCAATGTTGGGCTAATATCTTAGCTCCTGAATGTGCCACTTGGTGAGGTACATCCTAGTGAAAGGATTTTGAATAGTATATGTGAAAGGGATCACCGCACCAGGTTTCTATGTGGTCGACTGGTTCAGTGGCTGCATAACAAGAGCCTCTTAGCAACCAATATGACAGGCGACTTCCGTCTGCTTCACCACATCTGAACGTTCAATGTCTACCCTAGGTGGAGCAATCGCAGCGTGTGCACACGTCTCATGGTGGATTTCCTGTATTAAGTGGGGCAGGGAGAGAAGTTATGCGTGCCTACGTTTGTATTGCCACAGATAATCCTTATCGCGTGATCAAATAAAAGGACTGAGTCGCTCCCCTTCGGCTGACTCATATGCAAGATTGCACTTGAGTTTGGCTACAGACTTGGGGTGAAATTTCCAGCGTCGATTCATTACATTAATGAGACCACTCTCAATCAGATGAATATCGGGCCACGACAATGACAAGCCCAACTTGAAGAAAGAGAGGATGAAACTGAGAGCAAAGAAGAAGAAAGTGAAGGAGAAGGTGGGGCTAAAATAGAAGAAGTGGAAGAACAAGAAGAAGAAGAGGAGGCTCAGGACATGAGTGAGAGCTCTCCTCCTACGACAACAGAGCAGGATGCTGGTTAGGCCGCCAGGGATGCCCGTATAGTTCGACTTGAGGAGGGTCAGGCTGTCCTACGACAGGACATCATGGATCTTCGGGGCCTCGTGAAACACAAGTTCAAGAAGGTGACTCGCACTCTGAAGACTATCCTGTGCTACCTGCAGAATAAGGGTGCCCCTTCTCCATCATCAGATTCGGATGCTTAGTCATCAATGTTGTTGCCCCATAACTTGTTTGCTGTTTGTAGGCTATTGGTGTTTTTATGTTGATAGGCTTAGTAACGTAGTAACTTTTAGGATGTTTTAAAATGTTTGAAGTCCTGGTTGTATTAGCGCACCTGCATTTCCTGTCATGATCCATGTAAAACTGTATTCCATGTATTGTGACAAATTTTGGTAAATGAAATGCATGCAGTCTTTTTGCTATGAAGTGTGTAAAGTGCTTAAAGGACTGTGTGTTGCTATGTTGCATCTTACGTAAGTTGCACCCTATGTTGTGTAGGGAATGTCACCTAAGTTCACGCGGAGCACGACACACCTCGCATTGGGTGATTCGATGAACTAGGCACCTCCCTAGAGTGATGGTGTGCGGACCCTAGTTTGGGCCCAGTTTGTGAGACTATGCCTGAGTCTCAGCCTTCGATTGGTCCTACAGTTGGGCCGCCACCTTACACACCACCGGTTCGTGAACAGAACCATGCGTTTTCTTCGATGCAGCATGTGCCTCAGTCAGCTCCACCTACGGATAGGTTGAAACTGTTGTTGACGATGATGCACCAGCAGCAGGAGCAGCACTAGCAGTAGCAGATGCAGTAGTAGTAGTAGCTCTTGGCCACCATTGTAGGAGCCCTAGCTCAGGGTGGGGGTATGACTCCACCTTCACCATCTTTACGCCCTGTTGAGGCTGTAGGGCCTTCTGCTCGGGATGAGGGTGTGACTTTGCCTACACCTGCTGTATACCCTACGAGGAATTCGAGTACGAGTGGCCTCTTAGAGCGATTCCAACGCTTGCAGCCTCATATATTTTTAGGTTCTCACAGACCCGAGGAGGCTGAATATTGGCTAGACTGCATCTCCAAGATGCTGAGGATGCTACATTGTACAGAGCTGGAGCAGGTCAAGTTGGTTACCTTTATGTTGGAGAAGGAAACCAGCCTGTGATGGGATAGTGTCCTGCGGACCGTGGCAGTTAACTATGCATGGACGTGGGCAGCATTTGAGTCCCGCTTCCATGAGAAATATTATCCCCTTACGTACCAGCACGAGAAGGAGAATGAATTACTACGCCTCAAACAGGGAGGCATGTCAGTGACAGAGTATGAGCACCGGTTTACGGAATTGGGCAGATACGTCCTGACTATACTTGCTGACACAGAGATGCGGATGCGGCATTTTTTCAAAGGCCTCGACCCGACATTCGCTTGAAGATATGCTGTGCTAGCATACCCTCTTATGCTGAGCTAGTACACATGTCTATGTGAGCAGAGCAGGATGGGGATCGATTGTCATGTTCTCGTGGGCCTATGATCCCTAGGCCACGACCAAATATGCCGAGCAGGTCATTCCTTGGTAAGAGGACCCGAACCGACTCCTCCCAGGATCGCGGCGCCACTAGTTCAGATGAGGTGACCTGGTGTGACCTATATGTACTGTGGGAGACCAGGTCATGTTGAGGAGAGTTGTTTTACGTGTATGAGAGATAATGGGTTTACGCCACTGTAGAGAATCGACCGCCCTCTCCCTCAGACACTATCGGCTCCACCCCTACGGACTGCACCTGCACATCCATCGTTTTGACCACCGGCACCCTGATTTAGGCCGCCATAATGGCCTATGGTACCACAGTCGAACCGCTAGTAGCAAGCACTATATTTCTGAGGGCGAGGGAAGCCTATGGTACCACAGTCGAACGGCCTATGCACTCATAACGGAAGCGCCTGACTCTACAGCTACATCACCTTTAGCCTTCGAGCTCACCACCCACATCGAAGGTACCCCTATATTTTTGTTGGTGGACACAAGATCCACTGTCTCGGTGATTTCGTGTTTTGCAGTTAAGCGTTTAGGGCTGAGTACGACCCCGATGATTGGGGTGCGAGTTATTGCAGCACCTGGGACTTTTATAGATGCCACCAAAATGTGTGAGGGCTGCTTGATAGATCTATGGATCAGAATGATATGCATCGACCTGATTGTCACCACGATATACTATTTTGATGTCATCCTTGGCATGGATTGGCTAACGGAAGTGAGGGCCGAGATTGACTGTGAGACTCGTCTAGTGACCGCTTATGGGCCTGAGGGTTCGGCCTTTGCGTTCCCCGTGCAGGTCAGTTGCTCTTTTTGAGTTCTTTGTTACGCTTCCTTACTGAAGAATGTTGATGGCCTGACAATTGAAAACACGCCTATAGTTCAGGATTATGAGGAGCTGTTTGTGATGATTCCTGGTTTGCCTCCGCAGCGTAAGATCGATTTCACTATTGATCTCGTGCTAGGTGCGGCACCCGTTTCATTACCGATGTATCGTATGCCTCCATGTGAGATGGAGGAACTGAGGAAACAGATTGACGGGCTGGTAAAAAAGGGCTTCATACGGCCAAGTGTGTTTCCTTGGGGAGCACCTATGGTGTTTGTCAAGAAGAAGGATGGGTCGTTACGGTTATGTATTGATTACCGTAGGTTAAACCAATTGACTGTGAAGAACAAGTATCCTTTGCCCAGGATAGACAATCTGTTTGATCAGTTGAAAGGGGCACGATACTTTTCAAAGATTGACCTACAGTCAGGGTATCATCAGTTACGCGTCAGGGTGAAGACATGCAAAAGACTGCTTTCAGGACCAGCTTTGGACATTACGAGTTCCTTGTGATGTCGTTCGGCCTTACGAACGCACCGGCCGTGTTCATGGACTTAATGAATCGGGTGTTTTTCCCATTTTTATACCGATTCGTCATTATGTTTATCGATGATATTCTGGCATACTCTACGAGTCGGGAAGAGCATGAGAGGCACCTACAAGCAGTAAGGAAGAACCAGTTGTTTGCGCAGTATAAGAAGTGCAACTTCTGGCAGGAGGAAGTCAAGTTCCTGGGACATGTAGTGTCCAAGGAAGGGATAATGGTGGACCTTGCTAATGTAGCCGTGGTTTAGGACTGGAGACATCCTGGTTCGGTTACTGAGGTGAGGAGTTTTCTTGGTTTGGCAAGTTATTACCGACGCTTCATTCAGGATTTCTCGAAGATAGCCAGACTGTTGTCTCAAATAACTCAGAAAGACTTGAAGTTCACCTGGAATGAGAAGGCAGGAGTAGCTTTTTAGGAGCTGAAGGACAGACTGACGTCCACCCCTGTGCTCGTATTGCCAGAGCAAGGGGTCAAGTATATGATATACAATGATGCATCTCGTGTTGGTCTAGGTTATGTCCTTATGCAGAAGGACAGGGTGATTGCATATGCCTTGAGACAGTTGAGGAAACATGAGGAGAATTACCCTATGCACGACCTCGAGTTAGTAATGGTCATATTTGCATTAAAGCTCTGGAGACATTACCTCTATGGAGAGGAGTTCGAGCTCTTTTGCGACCATAAGAGCCTTAAGTTTATATTCACTCAGCAGGACTTGAATATGAGGTAGCGCCGATGGATGGAAACCATGAAGGCTTCAAGTTCGAGGTCTCCTACTATCCTAGTAAGGCCAACTATGTGGTAGATGCGTTGAGCTGCAAGAAGGCGATCATATTTGCAGCTCCGCTGATGATTGAGGAGTGGGGTATGCTAGAGTTTGTTCGTGACTTCGAGCAGAAGCTCATTGTGGAGGAACTGTTTGAAGTCATCGCACATGTTCGTGTACGACCCCTCCTTGATGGTAAGATCATCGAAGCTTAGGCAGACGATGAGCTTTTGGTGAAGATGAAAGAGTGGGTTAGTACAGATGAGGACTCAGAGTGGACTATTGGTACGGATGGAGGCTTACATTATCATGGCTACTTATGCGTCCCAAACATTCCTGAGTTGAGACTAGAAGTTCTTGAGGCAGCGCACAATTTAAAGTTAGTGATGCATCCTGAAAGTACGAAGATGTATTGAGATGTGAAGAGGTCGTACTGGTGGGATAACATAAAGACTCATATAGCAGAGTATATATCCCGTTGTCTCACTGCCAACAGGTTAAAGCAAAGCATCGCCGACCTCTTGGACTGCTTTAGCCCATGCCCATAGCTGAATGGAAGTGGGACTTCATCTCTATGGACTTTATATCAGGGCTGCCGAAGACAAGGAAGGGACATGATTCTATCTGGGTGATCGTCGACTAATTGATGAAGTCTACTCATTTCCTCCCGATTAGAGTCACTAACTCTGCAGACGAGTTGGCTAGGCTGTACATCAAAGAGATAGTTCGTTTGCATGGAGTTCCCTTGGAGATTGTATTGGACAGAGACAGGCAATTCACATCTGTCTTCTAGACTCGTATCCAGGAAGCGATGGGTGTGAAGTTAAAGTTCAGTACCGCATATCACCCATAGACTGAAGGGCAGTTGGAGCGGGTGAATCAGATTTTGGAGGATATATTTTGGGCTTGTGTTTTGGACTTCAAGGACAGTTGGGATGACTGTCTCCCGTGTGCAGATTTCTCCTACAATAACAGTTTTCAGGCGAGTATTGGCATGGCTCCTTACGAGGCCTTGTATGGGCGCCCTAGCCGAGCACTGCATTGCTGGGCAGAGGTTGGCAAGCGCAGTTTGACTGACCCAGAATTAGTACAGGCGACCTCAGAGAAGATTGACATTATCAAGCGTCGACTTTTGGAGCACAGAGTAGACAGAAGATTATGCCGACACGAGGCAGCAATCGCTTGAGTTTGAGGTTGGAAACCATGTGTTCCTCCAAGTTTCTCCTATGAAGGGAGTCCTACGGTTTGGCAAGAAGGGGAAGCTCACACCAAGGTTTATTGGTCCATTTCAGATTCTGGATCGAGGGGGAACAGTAGCGTATCGCCTGACTTTACCCACACCACTCTCAGGCATACACAACGTATTTCATGTATCTATGCTGAAGAAATACGTTCCTGATCCTTCACACATCATCAGATGGGAGCAGGTACAGTTGAGCGAGAATTCTACATATGTACTGCGTCTGAGGCGTATCCAAGACAGGAAGGAGAAAGTGTTACATAGTAAGGTGATTCCACTCGCGAAGGTACTATGGACACACCATACAGAGGAGGAAGCTACTTGGGAAACAGAAGCTGAGGTCAGAAAGAACTACCCTCAGATTCTAGAGGAGTATGAAAAGGTACTAATTTCAATGATGAAATTTTTTCTTTAAGGGGGCTAGATTGTAACGACTCGAAAAAACCCGTACAAAGACCCGAGTATCAACTCAGGAAGAAATCCCTCAGGACTAAATCCTTTAGAAAATAGATGAGAAATAACTAAAGTGCTAACCTAGAGTACCTATGAAATTAACATTAATCACTTTAAATATGATCGGCAAGACTCAAAACCTGTAGAATCGTTAACGCTGCATTACCCTAAAATCAAGAATCCAACTTTAAACCCAGTTGCTCTCAAGAGCACTTTGAAACTTTGTATCAGACCGGGACTGCACGTCGAAAGTCTGATAGCAATGAACTTAAAACGATTATGACCGCCTAGTTGGAAGTGACTATCACCTCAAAAATTACGTCCAAACGATGTCCTGAGACTGTTTCCTTGAGTTCGAAGCAAAGAGTGTGAAAAAGTGAAGATTTTTAAGAAATTAAATATGAATTTAAGTAATCTGAGTAGTGTTGCTTGCGTGCCATTTATAAGCATTCTGACCATTGGTTTTTGGCCCAAATTCACCCTCAGATTAGGGTGATGGCCCACACATGTCAATACACTTGTGACCCTGATCGAGTTTCGATGACCGTTGAACTGAAACTGGTCTGCCGCAGTCGATCTGAAAATCCGATCGGACTGAAAACTTAACTTGATCAAGATCCAACATCTATAAGCTTAAGTCCGCATTCAGCAAGAGGACCTCCAGAAGTGTTCCGTTGGATCAGAAAGAGCCCGATTTGGTTATAACCTAAGTATACCTTGGCCCTAGGGTTATTTCCATCAGTTTTGGGCTTATATAAAGACCTTAAAACCTGTCTCACATATTTCATATGAATTTTCAACCCTAGCCATGATAAGAGAGAGAAAAGAGAGAGAATGTGAGATAGAAGTGAGATTTAGTCCTGGGATTCAATTCCAGTTACTCCTTGTGCTTACACATCATTACTGAATCTCTATTCTGGCGAATTCAACTCCGTACTTAGGTAAGAAAATGTAACTCTAAGTTGTTCTAGGGTTTGCATTGTTATAATTAGCAAAATAACTGATTTAAATCATGCTATAAGTTGCTAATTTTCCATTGATGATGGCATACTGTTTAAATCATATTCATTACACTTATACGTCGTAAGGTGTGGACTATAAATGTATAGATTATGGTTTTCAAAGCTTTTAATGTCGGTTAATGATAGATTCCTGACGTGGGTGCTATTACACATGCTAAATGTGCTATCTGTTCTGTTTTGCGAATATGTTTAGTCTCTATTGTAAATAGAGTATTCCATGTGTTTGTTAAAATGTTTGTATGCATATGAAATCTGATGTTATGATTGCCATGATTAATTATTGTTAGTACATGCTTGTTATGTATATGACAACTCCTTAGCAAAAGGATTTGCCCAAATATGTAATATGCCAACATACGTGATGTATGTTGAATAGTATAGTCTAAGTGTTTGTATAAACGCCTGAACGGGTTAGTAAATGGGTAAAGTATGATTTTTAAGGGTTTTGAGATATGAATCTCAATCACCTTACTTGTGTGTATGATTTCCTCCATGAAATGTTTAGCCTATTTTATTCATGTTAACCGTGTGTATGATTTCCTTCATATACTGTATTCATGTTTAAGTTATATTTCATAACATGTTCATATGGATTTGGAATTTGAATCAAATGTCTATTATTGAGATTGTACGTGACTGGGACCATGTTATGGTCCAGGCAAACGGTAACAGGCATTGAATTCATGGCTGAGATCTATTCGCCACGCCGTGTTTGATGAACCCGAGCCATATTAGAGTTGTCGGCAGTGGTTTGGCCACACAGAGTGCTTATGCATTTCATGTCGATTAACTCAACGTGCGATTGTGCTAGTCGAGCTCGTCAGGTAACCCGATTGACCCGATGTATGTTCACCATGTATGGACGCTCCTATTTGAATCTAGGGAACCAAACTTACCAGTACAATCTCGTTAACCTTGGTACCTCGATCTGCTAAGACTCATGAGCCGGACATGGTGGTATGGGACACCGTGGTCGAACTGTTGGCCTACACTGGGGCGACGAGCCTCCCCGTAGTGACCAGTGAGCAACCTAGACTTGTGAGCCGATTATGGTGGTAAGGGACACTTTATTCGAGCTGTCGGCCTACTCTGATTGGTGACGAGCCCTTTGTAGTAACCTTGAGGATATTCTGAAACTGCATTAGGGCGACGAGCCTTATTGTAGTATATGGGATATACTAGACCTGTATTGATTGGTGACGAGCACTTTACAGTGATCTAGAACTATAATATCGTATGAGATTAAGTAGGACTGACGACCCTAGAATGGATCATCGTTTAGCTAATGATATAAGAGAGGTACCTTAGCTTCCCAATCCTGCTATATGAAAAGGACTAATAATAACTCAGTAATCACGTTCATAACATCGCACTGCATGTGCCCTGGGTTGAAGAGCACAGAGGGAAGATAGCATGCCGCGGACGTAAGATGGTGTCGCATGAGGGAGTGTTAGTGAGGGCATGCATCATGAAAACATCTCATCCTTGCGTTAACAAGAGTATCTAGGAATGTCTGATATGCCTGCTTTATCATTACTACTTGACTGAATTGATAACATATTAATCTTTGCTCTATGATTCCACTGAGTAGATCACTCACTCCCACGTTCTTGGACGGTGTTCTGAACACCCACCAGAGTCTGTCTTAGTTGCAGATGACGACATGACTCAGGAGGTGGAGCCTGATTACTACGACGATCAGGATGAGTTCTCGTATATGTAGTTTTCTGACAGTTTCACTTAGGCCGTGATGATCGATGGGGCTACAGGGCTTTTCATTCTAGTTGAAACTATTTCTCCACATTTTGATTATTTTTTTGGACTAATACATGTATATGGTGACTCAGTGATGTATTCATACCCTAGGGTTCGACAGAGATCTTTTGAACTCATATACATTTAGATATATCTTTCAGTCTTCCGCTTGCATTATATAAACTGATCTGGAGTATGAATTACTGTTTGGTATAATCCCACTCATGTTTAATGCACTGTTATGAACAACATTCAATCATCATTATCTATGTTGCATAAGTGACGCATTGGAACTCAGGAGTGGAGCTTATGCTCGACCCCCGATTTTCAGGGCGTTACATCATGATATCCCAACTGATCCAAATGTTCCTCTTCCAACTACAATGGATACTTTAGAAGAGGAGCAACTTGACTATGGAGAATACAAATGTTCCCTTAGAGCGAATATCTTTTTCTCCTTTGATGCTGCATATTCTCCACGGATTGTAGAAACTACCGGCACAACTTCTCGTGAAGCACCAATGTTAACAGAGACAAAGGCTTAATTGTCAAGACCTCCAATAGAAACAGAAGATGCTCCTCTTCGTCACAGCATGGAGAAAATTTTGCCAGCCACAGCTGCACCACTTGATTCTCTTCCTTGTGTAGATAAATCTCTCACGGTGCCTCCTTCCTTTATTTAACCAGTGGCTCAGAGTTTGGAATTTTTTTTGAACCCCGTTGATGTGCTGACCCCAACAACTGTTGATTCTAGTATGAGAGGGGCTTAGGAACTCTCCTTCAATGTTGCTGGCACTACAGATACACCAAGATCTGTGGTTCCTTTAACCTACTCTGCACAAACTACTCTTGTCGTTATTCCTGAACAAGGTACATATATACATATATATTTTCTTTTTTGATATATCCCCCATTTTTTTAAAACTTACAATTTTCTTTTCCTTCTTGTTCAACCACAATCATGCCAACCCTAAGTGGCTCCGAGGGCTAGCTACAGTCTTTGATGGACTTTCATTGGAGAAAGTATCGCCTCTCATGTTAGGATTATTCACGAACGCACTCCTGGTCATCACTAATGCTTTCAAAGACCCAACTCAATGGCTTTTTTTGGATAGTGCTTTGGATGTTCTTGCTCACTCTGCTCGCCTTACTCATGTCAATGTTCAATCCCTCCATGACTATCTATTAGAATTATATAATTCGCCTGAAAATTTAAAAGCTGTTCGAAGTGTTGTTGTTGCTCTGTAAATCCTTAATCGTCAGAAAGAATTGGCATCACTTAAGGAGCAACTTTCTTATTCGGATGACATTCTTGTTATCCATGAGATTACTAGCCAGTCTCTTCATAAGAAGCTAAAAATTTCTGATAGAAATAAAAAGGTTATCGATGATCAAATTACCCTTCTTGATAAAGAGATATTACTGCTCAAAGGTAAGAATGAATCAGAAGGTGTGATTATTCATCAAGTCAAAGAAGAACTTGAAGCCAATATCCAGGCCATTGATCTTGTAAAGACTGAACAGATGAAAAATTAGGAAACTGCTGCTCTTTTAGAATCGGAATTGGCTGACATTTTCGATCAGGCTAAGATTATTCTAGAGGCTGAACAAACAACTTCTGTAGTATAGTTATGGCTAAAAGAGGAGTTACAACACTATATAACAACATTGAACATAACTGAAGATTTGAAAAGAAATTTCATATCATATTGTGATGCATGTGTTTCCTTATTCCTTTTGGTGATGTAATATATGAACAAACTATAATAATTTAATGAATTTGCATCTTTTTCTTCTTTTCATATACTAAATGGCGACCTTATGTGGTGTTTTATTTTAATAGGTGGAACTATTTTGTTTTGAAGTTAGTAAGGTTAGTTCACACACAGTTTAAACTCTTAAGTAGTGGAGCAAGCAGTTTCTTAGACTCATGTGGGAGTCGAATCTCACATGATGCCCTCTGTAACTCTTAGGAGTTCACTGGACTTCTCACAGCCCAGTGAGTTCACAAACCGAAATCCATCAAACGGGCCCAATGAAGCTACTAGGGCTGTGAACTCTGTTGAAATTACGCATAAGGTTGGCTACAGTAACTCTCTAGAGTTTATGGGGCTCACAAAGCGACCTTTGGGTACCAAATCTAGGGCCTCCAGTCCATCAATGAGTAGGTTTAATCCCTTCCTCATGAGTTAGTATTGAAATCAAGCCAAAGATTTGGGGGGTCTTACGCATGGTTGGCCTATCTATGGACATGGTTGAAGAGCTCACACTGCGGCCCGTGTTTTCTTCGTCTGCAAGGTCGAGCCCATTCCCGAGAGGGCATTTTCCTCCGTTTCCTGTGACGCAGCCAAAAAGCTATACAGACAGCATTGGTCTCACGCGTGACTAGCTGTTGAGGACTTTTTGGCCTTTTAGGCTTTTAGTCTCGCTGGCTTCATCAGCTGCCCGCATAGGTATGCGTATGATGACCTTCACGGGCTTTTTAGGGCCATTAGCTTCTCTCCGCTACCCGTATGGAAAAAATGATAAGTAGGTCTTATGCATAGTTGGCCATTTTAGGGCTTAACTAGGCTGCCTTAAGAGATAATAATAGGTGGCCATCGTTGTAGTGAGGATGATAGACATATCTTCCTGAGATTGATAATATGTCACCACTTTTGCTAATATCTTCAATGATAATCATATGTGTTATTTATAATATATATCAGCTTGGTGACGATACCAATTTCAACAGAATTTCATAAAACTCGCTTAATGATGACAATGTTCACTTTCTTTTCGCAATGCTTGTTGGTACATAATCTTGATGTCCAAATTTCTTCTTTATTCATTCATTTGACAGTAAATAGTTGTGATCAAAATCAGCAGTGTTTTTAGGGACGATATCTTTTGATGAAGGGAGCAATGACCATGCTGATACCTTGTCCATCTTGATCCATGACTCTGTATGCTCCATTGGAGTACACTTCTTTGATTATGTATGACCCGTCCCATTTAGGCTCAAACTTGCCCCCTGTTTGGTGGATGACCACTATAGGTCATTTCAACATCAGCACTAGATCCCCCTTTTTGAAAGTGTGATATTTGAACCGTTTATCAAAGGTGGTCGATACTCTTGCCTGATACGATTGCAATCGCTATTGGGCTACCAGGCCTTTCTCATCAAGCAAATTCAGTTCTTTCGGTCTTATTTTTACATTTTCATCATCTGTAATAAACTGATGTACAACTACTCGAAGTGATGCTATTTGTATTTCCATCGGGATTATTGCTTCTACACCATAGACTAGCGAATACAGTGTCACCCTTATTGCTGTTTGGTGAGTAGTGCTGTATGCCCATAATGCTTCTTGTAACCTTTTATCCCATTGGCTAGTGGATAGTAAGGTGTCGAAAACGAATGATGAATATTGAATTTCTAGCAAAGCTTCTCCATGCCTCAGTTTTTGAAAGGAGTACCATTATCTGTAACAATTTTCTTCATAATACCATGGCAATATATTATCGCGTGTTAGATGAAATTGACCACGTCTCTCTCTTTAACATTGTGTAATGCCACCGCTTTTGTCCACTTGGAGAAATAATCTGTCATTGCCAAGATATATTGCTTTTCTTTGGACAAAGGTGGATTTATAGGACCAATGACGTCAAGTCCCTAGGCTGAAAAGGGCAAAGAGGCGATTGACTGATGCAAGTCTTCTGGAGGAACGTGTATAACATCTCTATGAATTTGTCATTCATGACACCTCTTCGGATAATCTATTGCATATTGGAACATAGTAGGCCAATAGTACCCCATTCGATGTATTCTATGGAATAGATTTCAACTAGCTTGATGTAACCCACATTCTCCAGAGTGTGCTTCTTGTAATGTCCAGCCTGCCTCTTATTCATCTAAGCAACGTAGCAGCATTCCATTGTATGATTTTCTGTATAGCACTTCGCTGCATATGATGAATTTTCTTGACCTTTGCCTGATTTGTTGTCTTTGCGCTGGGTCTTCTGGTAGGATACCATATTTGAGATAATAAATGAAAGGCTGACGCCAATCATCTGTCGTTATCTCTAAACATGACATAAGAAGTGTCTCCATAGTTTCATCGATGACCTCTGAAGATGAAAAAAATCTTCTTTCTTCTATAGTTACTTGGAGAGGGCTCCGATTTGGGCAGGATAGAGCCACTACCAAGCTGGCTAAAGCATCCGCTCTTGCATTTTCAGACCGTGGTACATGCTTGATTTCGACATGATAAAATTGTTCTAGCAACTGTTGTACTTTCCGACGGTATGGTAAAAGTTCTTGCTTTCTTACCTCAAAGTCAGTCATCAATTGATTTATAATTAATTTACAATTTTCAAAGATACGTAGCATTTTTATCTCCATTTCTTGAGCCATTTTTCATTCCAATTATGAGGGCTCTGTATTTGTCCTCATTGTTTGTACACGTATTACCTAACGTGAAGGAGTAAGGTAGCAAGTCACCTTAAGGAGTAATAAATATCACTCTTGCCCCCGTTCCTAATGCTCGAGCAGCACCACCAAAATACATCTGCCATGGGCTTTAAGACTCAGCCAACATGATTTGTTCATTTGGAAAGTCATCACTGATGATTTCACATTCTGCTACAGGGTGCGCTGTAAGGAAGTCCATCATGCTTGTCCTTTTACCGCCTTTACAGGCTCGTACGTAATAGTATACTCTGAAAGCAACAACGTCCATTTGGCCAGTCTCCTAGACAACATCAGCCTTGTCATAAAAAACTTTGTCAGATCCGCTCTCGATATCAAAGTTATATCATAGGAGAGACAATAATGTCTCAATTTCTGAACCGTAAATATCAGCGCTAGACACTCTTTCTTAATCAGAGAGTAGTTGCATTCTGCGCCTATCAGAGTTCGACTTAAATAATAGAGAGTAGTCTCTTTCTCGGACTTATTCACCTGCACCAACAAAGCTCCTAAAGAATTCTCAGCCGTCGATATATACAAAATCAGCGGCTTGCCTTTGATTGAAGCTGTTAGTACCAGCAATTGTTTCAACAAATCCTTTATTGAATCAAATGCATTCTGGCAGGCTTGATCCCACACAAATTCTGTACCTTTCTTCATTAAATGAGAAAATGGCTGACATCTCCCTGCTAGATTTAAAATAAAACAGTGAATGTACGCCAGCTTCCCTTGCAAACTTTTCAATTCTTTTAGTGTTTTTGGTGGCGAAAAATTTTGAATAGCTCGGACTTTCCCTGAATCGATCTCAATGCCTCTATGCCGAACAATAAAACTGAGAAATTTTCTTGAAGATTCTCCAAATGCACATTTAGCTAGATTCATCTTCAATTGTTTCTTTCTAAGTCGACGGAAAACTGATGTCGAATGTTCACGATGCTCCGGATGATCTCCTGACCTGACCACCAAGTCATCGACAAAGCATTTAACATGCTTGTGCATCATGTCTTGGAAGATATTCTGCATCGCCCTCTAATATGTCGCCCCGACATTTTTAAGACCAAACAACATAACTTTATAACAGTAAATTCCTAGCAACATTTTGAATGTTGTTGCTTCTTCATCTTCAGGTGTTATTCTAATTTGACTATACCCTGCATAGCCGTCTATGAAGGACATGATAACATGCTAGGTTGTACTATCAGTCAGTAATTCAGTGATTGGGAGGGGAAAATAATCTTTCTGACAGGCCTCGTTCAGATCTCTGAAGTCAACACACACCTTGACTTGTCCATTTTTCTTCTTTACAGGGACAATATTTGATATCCACTTGGGATACTTGACCTCCTTGATAAACCTGACCTTTATCAACTTACTGACTTCTTCTTCTATCAAGGGAACCAAGTCTGGATGAAATCATCTTTGCGCTATCTTAACCAGCCTTTTCTCTTTATAGATATTTAATCAGTGCAGTGTTATGGAAGGTTCTAAGCCTGGCATCTCTACGTACGTCCAAGCGAAGACGTCTTTATTTTCCTTGAGGAGCTGAACGTATTTCTTAGACTCTTGCCCAGAAAGATCGGCGCTGATGAATGTGTTCCTTGGCTCTTCTTCTGTACCCAGGTTTACCTCTCGCAAGCTGTCTATTGTTGGCTGCCCCCCTGTCTTCTATCTGCTTGGGAGCCATTTCAGGATATTAAACCATTTTAGGATCCTCTTCCGATAATTTCTCGGTTGTAACCATATTCACCGATGACTCTTGCCCCAGTCCTTGAAACTTTCTCTGCTTTTCCTGGTCGACCCCAATAGGAATTTGAATTCCTCTCCCATGATTCAAGCCGGTGGGTTCTTCGTAATCAAAACCCATATTTCTCATGATCTTTTTGCTTGTCGGGCTATACTTATTAAGATCTTGCAGTGTCAGCCTACTGCGATATACATTATTTTTAGCCTCTTCTCCTAACTTTACTTCCGCTGAAGTGTAAAATTCTACTGGTTCTGGATATTTTACACTAGCCCTGACCTGAAATCTTCCTGGTGCGACCAAAAAAGGCTTATTTCTTTTAAGATACGACAACGGTACTGTATAATTTGACAGTAAAATTTTCAACTGTTCTGGTGATAGTAAGGTTAGTGGCGGCTATCCTAGTTGTCTTAGATGTTTCTGCACAAAATAAAATTTCTTCTTTGCTTCTACAGTCCTGGATGATTCTGGCTTTTCTATTTCTTCTTTCACCACTTTTGCTTGAATGTCCTTTAGGACTTCGCTTTCATCATTCTTTCTTTCATCTTCAATGAACCCTTTTATAATAATTGGCATCGACAAAGAAGGATTCAGCCTCTGTATATGGCTTTGCATCTGCCATCACTCTAAACTGTATTCCATCTTTACATTATTTAAAGCATTGATGTAGTGTAGAGGGTACAATGCTATATTGATGGATCCATGATCTTCCAAGGAGGAGATTATATGTTGTCATAGCGCTTATAACGTGGCACACGACATCAATAATCAATTCTCCTATTTCTAACGTCACTGTAATCTTACCAAGTGCACTCTGCCCATCTTGATTGAAGCCCTGTTTCATCATTCCACTGGGGTGTAGATCAGAACGATGATAATCTAATTTACTCAACATCGAGAGTGGCAAGAGGTTCATCACAAACCCATTATCTATCACAACCCGCTTGACCTTCTTCCCACAGATATGACCTTCTATCATTAGCGACCTGTTATGCTCTGCTTCCTAAATCAAATCATCATCAAAGAAGGAAATGACTAGCAAGCAGATTTCTTGCTTATCATGCTCTTCACATTCTAGTTCTGCCAATAAAGTTTCTCTTACATCATGATTGGACAATGCTTGGACCAAGCTCTATCAAAATTCCTCTGATAACTTAATCACATCATAGATGCTTAATCGAGCCGGTATGCCCTTCAAATGACTCACTACATCATAAGTCATTTTTTCCATCTCACTCTTTTTTTCTTCCTTGTCATCATCATTCTACTTTTCAATGAATTCTCTCCTTATAATCCCTACTTTTTACTTTGCAGGGCTTGTTATATTCCTTCCTGATCGCAACGTAATCACTGTCACCTTCCTTGTCGTCTTACGGTCCTCTTCCTTTCTCATTTTGCGGGCTCTTTCTCAGATTGTAAGCATATTCACCGTTGCCATTGTACCCCTTTCCTTTTCTTTTCCAATTACTATTTCACCTCTGTCTATCATCCGTTGTATTATGCACTTCAATGTATAACAATTCTCCGTTGGATGTCCCACCAGGCGATGATAGCGATAAAAATCTCTCTCTGGTTCTTGTCACATCTTCAGGGCACTTAGTATTTGATAATTCAATTGTACCAGCTTTTAATAGTTGGTTCATCATAGGAATGACATCTTCCTTGTCGAATGTTTACCTTTCGTGGGAATTGAGCATCCTGGACCTCTTTCCACTGCATCTATTTCTTGATTGGTTCCATTCTTCTTTTCGTTCCGGTCTCTTTTCCCTTGAGTCTCATGTATCTTTGCTTCTCTTGTCACGATCGACGGTATTTACAGCCATTCTACTGGGTACTCTCCTAACTGTCTCATGGTGAAACGCTGACATCTTGCGGGTCATCAATTCCAGGTCATGGAAAGTTCTGATGTCAGGGCTAGTGAGTCCAAATGCAATTCTTGTCTCCATACAATTCAAACACATTTTGACTCGTTCTTTTTCTTTCGGCAGCTGTCTACATGAGGCTCCCAATGTCTTTCATCTGTTTATAAACTTTTCTACTGGTTCTCCTTCTCTCTACCGCACGGAGGCCAATTCCGTAATACTAACATCACGTTCCGAAGAGAAGAAATTTGACATAAAGGCATCCTACATTTTCTCCCAAGAACGTATCAATCCTGAAGCCAAACTAGAATACCATCGAAATGCCTTGTGCGTTAATGACGACCTGAACAATCATAAGCAATACTGCGATATTGTAAAAAAATTCCCCATGCTAGTAATGAAGTACATTAAATGTTTTTTTGGAAATCCCTCCTCATTAAACTTCTAAAAATCTGGATGCTTAAAGTTGACTGGAAACGGGATATCTTTTACCTCTCTTGGGTATGACATTTGGTACCTGAAATGACCAGTATTTTCACGTTCTATTTCTATTCTGACGGCTTCTTCGATGACTTATCTCACCTCATCTTGTATTATGGTTCTCGCTATTGGGATAGACCCTATTGATCCTGCCCCTGAGGTTGAAAGCCTTCAGGATGGTTTTCTTGTCCATTCATTGTGCCCATTGTTAGTGGAGTCACCATCTGGGCTACATTATGAGCAAGGGTTGCTAAAGCCTCTCTAAGATTCCTACACTCTTCCATGAGTGCTCTTTGTGCTTCTGCCATTACACTGATGCGATCCTCTATAGTCGACCTACTTTCTTGATTTGTCCCAACCATATGTACGACAACTTCTCCACTCTTCAACAAAGTTGTAGTTGGAGTGGGGTGAGAGTATGTCAACGTAACAGGATTTACGAAGAGAGGAGAGGATGGAGGTTCATTCGACTTCTCTACGCTTTTGGTATCACCGCTCGATTGAAGTGATACAGAATTTGGTGAACTTATTAACAATGCCTTACCTTTCTGCTCTCTCGTCCATCTGACTCTTGGGGTGGCCAAAGCCAAGAAATTGTGAGACGTTAACTGTAGATCTGTTCACCTAGGATATATCACAAGGGGAGCGAGTTCAGGATTCTTCCTGGCAACATTATGCATTATCGGTCCCCTGACTCTTGTTGGTAGTGAATTTTTTCTTGCCGCAGTTACATCTTGGGTCCTTATCCTCCTACGTGTGTCGATGGTCCATTCATCTCTTTCTTCTGGTGCTACTGGTGAAGCAGTTACAACTGTAACAGCTGCTCATGATTCTGTTCACTTGTTTATTGCCGCTTTACCATCACTGAGTCCAATTCGTTTATCAGCATGCTCCACAACAAATCCTGTTATGGTGAAGTAGAAAATTGTATTTCCTTGAATGACTGCCATTGATCGGTTAGTTGCAATGCTCTTCTTTTCTTGTCATTCATATTCAAGAAATAAAGGAAAATTAGTGCTTATATTAAATCGTATTCTATTTTGGAGATGAAAGGTAGGATGTTCCCATTGAGAGTCACCATTTTGGCACCTTGAAGGTGCCAAACAGTCATGATTAGCTTTCGTATAGTTCTTAAGTTAATTTTCAAGTAAGTATAAAATAAAATCCCCAGCAGAGTCGCCATTTTGTTTCGAACAAGAAACAAAGGGGTTTCGTTTGAAGAGATTTACTCACTTTATAATTAATAGAAAAAAGCAAGAAAGAAAATCACTTTATTCATTTATTTATTCTAAGTTCTTTTATATCCCATTCTCCTTTGATTCCGAAATAGAATATTTACAAATTGCAAGAAGAAGTAGATATTTGATTATATTAAGCATCATGCTGAAGGCCATTATGAACTGAAGAGAGCCATTATGCATTAAGCCTTTTGTGTGCTGGACCCTTTGTGTGGTGGAGGCTTTGTGCACTAGAGCCCTTTTATGCACTGAAGGTCTTTGCGCGCTAAAGGTCTTTGTGCACAGAGAGTGTTGTGAGTCGCACAAAGGCTGTTCCACACAACAAACGACGAGCTATATCTTCTTCTCTCCTTAGTTCACTTGTTTTTGATCAATTGCTAATGACCCCTTCAAAGGGGTCGAGGGGTATTTATAGCCCTCTCACACGTGTGAATGTGCCATGTCAGCATTGCGTGCTCCTCCTTTGTGCAGACTCCTTTGTGTGGACTCTTTTGTGCGCTAATCTGTTTCTCAATGTTAAATTCCGCACAACAGTCGATTTCCATACAACGGCTGATTTTGGTGATTTCCACACAATGGCTCTTGTTTTCTTCTCTCTCTCTCTCTCTCTCTTTTTTATTCCTCAACATATCTCTTGTGGTATGGTGATCCATCTTGAAAATTGACGGATGGATATCTTGTTGTATGAATGAGGATTGTTTTCAAGGGTTAGATTTAGGCAAGAGTGAACATGAGGGTTCATTTAAGCTCGACTTGTATTTATACTAAATTAAATTACATGGTAACACTCGAGTATTGGAAAGTATGGGGTGTTACAAACTACCCCCCTTAAAGAGAATTTCACCCCCAAAATTCAGCACTTCCTTTATGAATGTGAACAACAATCTATCTTACGATCTCCATATGCATTCGCTACTTCTCTACACTAAAGTATGGGGTGTTACAAACTACCCCCCTTAAAGAGAATTTCACCCCCAAAATTCAGCACTTCCTTTATGAATGTGAACAACAATCTATCTTACGATCTCCATATGCATCCGCTACTTCTCTACACTAAAGTATGGGGTGTTACAAACTACCCCTCTTAAAGAGAATTTCACCCCCAAAATTCAGCACTTCCTTTATGAATGTGAACAACAATCTATCTTACGATCTCCATATGCATCCGCTACTTCTCTACACTAAAGTATGGGGTGTTACAAACTAACCCCCTTAAAGAGAATTTCACCCCCAAAATTCAGCACTTCCTTTATGAATGTGAACAACAATCTATCTTACGATCTCCATATGCATCCGCTACTTCTCTACACTAAAGTATGGGGTGTTACAAACTACCCCCCTTAAAGAGAATTTCACCCCCAAAATTCAGCACTTCCTTTATGAATGTGAACAACAATCTATCTTACGATCTCCATATGCATCCGCTACTTCTCTACACTAAAGTATGGGGTGTTACAAACTACCCCCCTTAAAGAGAATTTCACCCCCAAAATTCAGCACTTCCTTTATGAATGTGAACAACAATCTATCTTACGATCTCCATATGCATCCGCTACTTCTCTACACTAAAGTATGGGGTGTTACAAACTACCCCCCTTAAAGAGAATTTCACCCCCAAAATTCAGCACTTCCTTTATGAATGTGAACAACAATCTATCTTACGATCTCCATATGCATCCGCTACTTCTCTACACTAAAGTATGGGGTGTTACAAACTACCCCCCTTAAAGAGAATTTCACCCCCAAAATTCAGCACTTCCTTTATGAATGTGAACAACAATCTATCTTACGATCTCCATATGCATCCGCTACTTCTCTACACTAAATTTATTTATATATGCAAGCACTCATGACTTACTACTAAGACAAAGGTCATTACAATCTACCCCCCTTAAAGAAAAATAAACAAAGTTCTACTTCAATATTCAATGATATATGTACCTATTATTAATATTGCGAGAGGTTCAATTATCCTAAGGATGTACCCTATGTCTACTTATGAAATCCCAACGAGCTTTATTTAAATTTGTCACAACCTTTAAGTTTCTCGTATAGTAAATTAATTAAGGTGTCTAAGCCCCACTGGAGGTTAGAAATCATTCTAAATCTAACAAATCATTTTAATGCTTATTAATGTTAAGATTTTCTATAACATTTCATACCTTTCTCTTGATTTTCTTTTTCCTTTAATGATAGTTCCTCATTATCTATGGTATGGTACAATTTTTCATCTTCAACATTCGAGCTAACACAGATAGATGGTTGTAGTAGTTTTGAGCTTGATACATCGATCCTTTGCCTACATATAGCAAAGGATTTGGGTATCAATTCATAATCCTGTTAAATCTCGGTCCTTTGCTTGATCAGGGCGTTGGAATCATTGAGATTTGCTAGGACTTAGAATTTGAGTCAAACCACGTACACATTGCGTAAATATGATTCATCAATTCGTGATCTCGATTATTCTAGACTTTTGAGAAGTATCATGTAATCTTATAAGTCTATGTGGCACATTATACTTTTACTGCGTACCTCAATCATCTAAACACTACTTAGAATTTCAAGATTAGGATTTTTATGTGAAACCTCAGTTTGAAATTTTGCTAAATCTATCTAGGATTTTAAATATGATTCCAATATGCTTAGTATAGGGTTGAAAATTCACCCAAAAATTTTTAACTTCATTTTTGGTTAACCTTAAGTGCTAAAATTTATGAGAGTTGTTGTCCCTAAATAAGGGGATGTATTAGGAAATTCTAAATTATGATTCTGAGTGTGATTCTTTGAGTTTAGAGAGTACTTAAATTTAGTTTAAGATTTAGTATGGTCAGTGAGGATTTTCTTACAATGCAACGACATTATTTCTAACTATTTTTTTGTTTAGGAAGTTCAAATTTCTAGATTTATAAATTTGTTCACAAAGAGTCAAGCACAAGGAATGTTCTGATTGATCCTGTTTAATCATAGTGGGCATTTGCTCTCCCACAGTTCATAAGTTTCGTTTCTAAGTTTAAACAGTAGTTTTGGTGACTTACATGGGGGCCAAAGTTTTTGTTCTAAGTTCAAATGGCCGGGCCTAAAATTTTCAAGGGACTTAAGTTTAGTTCGTAAGCTCTAGGATTATCCAAACAACTCTCTAAGGGACCTAAAATATTGGATATCTATATTTTCAACTTTCCTATATTCTAAGGGAAATGCACTTAATTTCAAATGGTTATCCTAATCATTTCTAAGGAATTTCTACATAAGTTTAAGGTCCAAGGGTCTAACTTAAAATTCTTAAGGGATTCTAAAGTTTGAAATTTTTATATTTCCAATTTTCTCTTATTCTAAGGGAATTTCACCTAAGTTCAAATGACTAAAGCTTAAAATGTTCAAAGAGGCCTACGTTTATTTCTAAGTTCTTCAATCCTCCAAATAATTTTTAGGGGGCCTAAAATTTTGAGTTCCTATATCCTCAATTTCTCCTAGTTACAGGGGAAGTTCAAATGAGTTCAAATGGTTATTTTAATAATTTCTAAGGGAAACTAAGTTTGAGGTTTCTACATTCTCAAATCTTCTTAAGTCTAAGGGAGATTTACTCAAGTTCAAATTTCTAATTCTAGCATCCTAACTTAAGACATTCAAAGTTTGTATAAGTTCATTTTCCCAAGGCTTGGTTTGTCCAAACTATGCTCTGATATCAACTATAACACCCCATGTTTTCAAGATCCTAGTATGTGACCTGTTTCCCAAAAACCATAGTGTTAACCTATAGAGAGCCAAATTCCATATGAATATTTTTTTTTCTTTTCAGAGTTAGCAGTTTAGCGTAGAATGGACAAAACAACATAAAGGAAAATTTCCTTTTACATTTAAAATATACAAGAGGCTACCCATAATGACTTATACAAACCAATGTCCTAATACTTACAATTACAAAATGAGATAACATCACATGTGAAACAAATACATCATAACAATCTTGAGCTGTAAAATTACGTAGCAACTCTTAGTAATACAATCATGCATCTTTGACAATGGTACCCTACTCCTCATCAATATGAACATGAATATCATCTAGGCCACCTGCTCTACCTGTATGGTTATATATTCAATGAATGAGTAGTCAGCTCAGTGTGAATTCCCCTCAAGATTACACACTGCCGCATTATAGAAGCATAGTTATAAAAACATAACAAGGCATATAAAACGAGACATGATGTAGTCTTATTAGATGCATGGATGCATGAATGCATAATCAACCCAGGGATGCTCATCTGTTCGGCAGTTGGGTTTGTCACCCATGTAAAGGCTGGCCATGAGCAAAGCACATCACGTGCGTACATCATGTATCACATAATGACTGCCTATCATACATCACGTACATAAATCGATAGTTGATGATCTAGTAACTAGTGAAACGATACCCCAATAACTCGGAGGCACGTGCTACAACATCCAGAAATATCCACCTGTCATTGTAAATATGTCATGTATGCTGTAACACCCTAAAAATTGGGGGTCGAGCATAGCTCAGCTCCCGAGTTCCAGAACATTACTTATGCAGCATTTTTGATGATGGATGAATATTATCAGCATTTGTAACACCCCAAATTTTTGCCTACCTGGAATTAGATGTCCTTAGGCAATGGGTCAACCATATCACTCTTAGGAATCAATTCCAAAGCCAAAGGAATTATTTAGAACCTAATTCTTTAGAAATTTAACGTGAATTAGCAGCGCTACATTAGATTACCTGTAAAATTAGCACCAACCACTTTAAATAAGATCTGTAACACCTAAAACCTCTAGAATTCTTAACGCTATTGTAACACCCTGAAAATCGGGGGTCGTGTATAAACCCGACTCCCGAGTTCCAGACCGTCACTTATGCAACAAAAATGATTATGATTCAATGTTGTCTGAGTTAAACCATTCACATGAGTAAAAGTATACCAAAACTGCAATTCATACTCCAGATTCAGTGATAAAAGCAAGCGGAAGACTAAAGGATATACATATCACTGTATGGAAAACAAAATAGATCTCAACTGTCTCCAAAGTATGAATACATCTCTGAGTCTCATATACATGTAAATAAACAGAAACAAAATGTCAAAAATAGTCCCACTGAGAAGTCCCACCAATCCAGGCCACCTAAGCAAAGCCGTCATGGTACTGCATATATGAGAACTCATCTTGGTCCTCATCATAATCCGGCTCTGCCTCCTTAATCGCTGCCTCACCTGCATCTAAGACAGGGTCTGGTGGGTGTTGTAAACACCATCCCGTAATGTGGGAGTGAGTAGGTAACTCAGTGGAATAATAGAGCAAAGATTATCATGTTCTCAAATCAATCATGCGATAATAGTAAAGCAGTGAATCAAACATTCCTAATACTGTTGTTAATGCAATATGATGTGACATGATGGATGCCCTCACTGACGATCTCCCTCATCGGCCACCATCTTACACCCGCGGCATGCTTTCTTCCTACAGTGCTCCACATCTTCCAGGAACATGCAATGTAATGGTGATATGATTACCGAGTTATTATTAGTCCATTCATACAGCAAGATTGAGAAACTAAGGTACTTCCCTTATATCAATCCCAACACAGATCCTGTCTAGGGTCGTCACTCCTAGTAATCTCATACGATGTATATTTTGTAGGTCGCTGCAAGGGCTGCCAGGGCTGTTGCTCGCACTCATTGCACCGCTCCCCCATCACCTTATCAATACAGGCCTACTGTACTCTCATTGCTACGGAAGGGTCGTCGCCTCCCGTAGACTCAGAATACGCTCGCGGTCACTACAAAGGACTCGTCGCCTGATCAGTGTAGGCCAACAGCAAGAATATAGTGTCCCATACCACCATAATCTGCTCACGAGTCATAAGTGCTCACTGGTCACTACGGGGAGGTTTGTGGCCCCAGCGTAGGCCGACTGCTCGACCACGGTGTCCCATACCACCATGCTTGGCTCATGAGTCTTTATGGATCAAGGTACCATGGTTAATAGGGTTTACAATGGTAAGTTCAGTACCCTAGGTTCAAGCAGTTATGACTCATATAAGGTGAACATACAATGGCCAGTCGGGGTACTTGACGGGCTCGACTAGTACGAGAGCATCTCAAGCTGAGCGACATGAAGTGCATAAAACACTTCGCGTGGCCTAACCACTGCCTCCAACTCTAAAACACGACTCGCGTTCATCGACGCGTCGTTCGTGGTAAAGATAAGCCAACCACGAATTTATTCGGTTACCGACTGCCTGGACTAGGTATAGTCCCAAACATTTATGAATCCACATCAGCAAGCATATAAGAGTAATGGAAATAAAATACAACAATGTGAGCATGTTAACACATGTTATAACATACAACTTAAGTAAATCATCTAACACATGTATTTCATACATATAATGAAATCATGCATATAGCCAACATGTAGGAAATCATTTACGTCAGCATATTATTTGAGAATTCAACCTCAAACTAATTTATAACACTATTTAATTCAATACATACTAATACAAATATTTATACAAACACTTAGTTTACACACTTAAGTCTACATATAGTATGTGTAAAATTCGTATCCTAATTCGTACTGTTCCTTAGGCTTTCACGGTTATTCCGATCGATTTTCGATGACTCGCGATCTGTGTAACCGACGATGCGTGCAATCCTGAGACGGATCCTGTCGGTCTGAGTCGGTTCGACCTGAGACTTGTACCAGTGCGACCGATCGTCGCCTCGGTTCCAATGCCGCGTCTCACACGCCGAGGCGATACCCAGGCCAGGAGATGTGGGCCAGCGTTCAGTTCGAGAAAACACCGCGCGTTGCAAGTATCAAGGGAATCTCTATGAAACATTCCATCAATCCTATCAATAAAGTACACATCACCAACTAATGCCAAGTACAACCACCCCTCCCCAAAAGTCAACATTTTCTTACAACAAAGTACATGCTTACATCACTCACCATTACTTCTCTCCCATCACTCTCTCTCTCTCTCTCTCTCTCTCTCATTTCTCTCTCATTTTTTTTAAGCAACTCCCATGAAGCAATTGTCCATGGCTTCCATGGAGAAGTTTGGAGTGGCCCACCTTCCTATCACCCAATCCCAACCTCAAAAATCGATCTCAACCGTTAAATCTTATTCCCTTGAAGCTCTACAATACATTAATGGAAGAAGAAATCCAAGAAGATAAAAGGTGGGTGCTCCTTTCCCTCTCTCTCCCTCTCATTTTCTTTTTATTTAATTATTTTGGTGTGTGATGTCATGGCCTTGTGGCCACTTGGATGGACCCCACTATGATGCATGTTTTGGATCCAATCCATTTACAGGTGGGGCCCACTTTGTATGTATATGGGTAGCCATGTGATGGCCCACCTAAGGAGGGCCACCTTAACCAAATTCCTAGGCCAGACACAGAAAAACAAATAAAAAAAAAAAGAAGAGAAGAAACAGTCCAGAGACGCTGTCTCTGGACGTGTTGTGAAAAACACAAAAATTGCCATTTTCAAGGCATTGGAGGTGGGCCACCTGCATAGGCCCCACCTTGATAAATGTATTCAATCCATGCCGTCCATCCCTTTCCTCATAATACTTTAGGCATTGAGCCAAAATATGGGACTGATCCAATCTTCTGGTGGGCCATACTTCAGGAAACAGTGATTTTCACCGTTGAAATCTTCCCTATTTTATACACCAAAAGAATACCCAACATTGGACTCGTTGGAATTCTTACGAGTTGTGGAATCCAATGGCTGGATTGGATTGACTTGAAGTGGACCCTACACAGGAAAAACTGCTGAAAAATCTGCTTTTCAAAAAAAAAATATATAATAAGGCAGCAGATGCTGCTGCTGCCAGGGAGGCGCAGGCAGCGCCTGCGCCAGGATGGGCGGACGGAGGTAGACCCACGGCTCCAGCCGTGGGCCCCACTTTGATGTTTATTTGTCATCTAATCCGTTCATATTGTAGGCCCTCAGGGAAGTGGGCCACCCTCCAAAAATCAGGCTCATCCAAGACTCAGGTGGCCCACACTATTTGAAACAGTGAGATTGAGCGGCTACCATTGAAACCCTTTTGGGTATCACAGAAGTTTTGGATCAGCTATGAAAATTATTTTTCTTATTCATCTAGGGCCGTGTGACATTATCAACGGATTGGATGGCATGTAAGCATTATGGTGGGCCCCACATGGGACCCACTGATGCATGTATTATACCCCTACACCGTCCCACGTGTGGAGTGGGACGGCTGGTCTACCTCACTCCATTTGCTGCCGTGGTGCGGTCTCCAAGTTCTGTGGGTCCCACCTATTTCATCCACACCATCCAGTCAGTGTGGCCCATGTGATGTAATATCCACGCCGCCCATGCATGGACGTGAGGCCCACCTAGGTGACGCACTGCCTTCAGCACAGGGGACCCACTAGACGTCTGTGTTGTACCCAAACTGTTTATTTGTGGGTCTTACCCGACGTGCATCTACTGGAGATGTCAGCAGGTTATGTGGGTCTCAAGTATGATGTATGTTTCAACCTACACCGTACAGATAATGGCCCACCTGTTGGGCACGTGTGGTGCATCCACATCACCTCAATCTAAGGCAAATACAACCCTCTGGTGGCCATGTACGTTGGACTCACCTACGGTGGAAGTAGGTACAACTATATAACTATTGCATATATATATAAATATAATATTATATAAAATATCTACATTGCTGGTAGGCCCCACGTGGGACCCACCAGATGTAATTATTTCATCCCTCCCATTGGGCGGTGAATAACCCACCCTGATGTATGCTTTCATCCACACCATCCATTATCTAGGATGGTGGGACCCACCTCCAAGTAT
The DNA here is from genome assembly GCA_037074715.1 of Magnolia kwangsiensis. NCBI lineage: Eukaryota > Viridiplantae > Streptophyta > Magnoliopsida > Magnoliales > Magnoliaceae > Magnolia > Magnolia kwangsiensis. The sequence continues at coordinate 109,315,523 of CM073576.1, read as the reverse complement.
GTTAAATCCACACCATGCATCCACTGTGATGCATATGTTTCATCGTAACCGTCTACCTCCTGGGCTGCACCAGCCATCTAAATGCTATATTTTACGTCAACAAGTTCTGATCATGAGGTATGCATTACATATGAACTGTTCGTCTGCTGTGCTGCCAGCTATACAGCTGCTGTATTGACATCATCAAGTTACGTGGGCCCCACGTATGGGGCATGTGTTGTATCAAGGACGTCCATCCATATTGGAAATATCATTTCAAGGTATGAGCCTAATACGAGGCAGGTCCATATCTGGCGAGTCACATGGGCTATGTTAACCCACCATTATTATGTGTATTGTATGCCCATGCGACCCATCTGTTGGGCCCCACTTTGATGTACGTGTTACATCTAAATCGTCCAACTGATTGACAAGCTCATCTCAAAGCCTGAGCCTAAAAATGAGGCAGATCTATCAGGTGGACCACACTACAGAAATAGTGGAGAGCTTGATGCCTTCCATTAAAACCCTCTAGGGATTCCAGAAGTTCTGGTTCAATTTGATATTGTTTATTCCTCTTGATCTAGGCCTTTGTGACCATATGATCAGATTGGATGGAAAATAAACGTTATGGTGGGCTTGTGAATTGTTTAAACGGTGAAATCTTTATCTCCACTACTATTTGAGGTGCGGTCCAGATGATAGTTCGATGGGCCCATCTTGATGTTTATGAGGCCCATTGGTGCGGCCTGTTGATGCGGCCCACTTAGCGTATATGAAGCCCATATGATGAGGCTGACTTGATGTACACGAGGTCCATTATAATGTGTATTAGGCCCTTAACGTGCAGTCCATTGTGACGTGTATTAGGCCCATGACGCGTGGCCCATTCGATGTAATCGAGACCCTGATACATGGCCCATTTGATGCATACGAGACCCATGTGTAGGGCCCACATGTTATGTATTAAGGCCCATGAGCAGGGCCCACCTGTTATGTATTTATGGCCTTTGTGAGGCCTAATATGATTTTTTTATGGCCCACCTTGATATAATTGTGGCCCATCTCTAAGGCCCACCTTGATATATTAATGCGATCCATTAATGCAGCTCACTTAATGTGTATGAGGCCCATTAGTGCGGCCCATTGGTGCAGTCCACTTGATGTGTATGAGGCCCATGTGCAGGGCCCACCTGTGAGATGTATATTAGGTCCATGTAATAGAGCCCACCTGCCTTATATTTAAGGCCCATATGATGGGGCCCACCTGCTTGAATCCGAGGCTTATGGGCGTGGTGTATTCTTGGCCCACGGGTATGGCCCATTGTGATATGTATTAGGCCCATGGATTGTGGCCTCCTTGTGATGTATTTTCGGTCCATGGGCAAGGCTCGATGTGATGTATTTACAGCCCATGTACAGGGCTCACCTGTTATGTATTTGAAGATCATATATTTCGACCCTTGAATGAAGCCTAACTTGATGTATTCATGGCCCATTGTGATATATTTTCGGCCCATATGATGAGGTTCATAATGTTGTGTATGAGGCCCTTGTGAGAGGTCAGGGGCTCACCATATGTTTAGCCCTATGTGGGCCACTCCTTGGGAGCAATGTTGGTTAAATGTCCACATTAATGGGCAATGATGGTTTAATGTACACATTGTGACCTTCCCTTAAGCCTTGATTACCAATTAGCGATCGAGGCTGATTATCATGACCGATTGCCGATTAGGGATCGAGGCCGATTATCATGACCGATTGACGATTTGCGATCGAGGTTGATTATCATGACTGATTACCGATTAGCGATCGAGGCCGATTATCATGACCGATTACCGGTTAGCGATCGAGGTCGATTATCATGACCGATTATCGATTAGCGATCGAGACCGATTATCATGACCGATTGACGATTAGCGATCGAGGTCGATTATCATGACCGATTGTCAATTTGCGATCGAGGCCAATTATCATGACTGATTACTGATTAGCGATCGAGGCCGATTATCATGACCGATTACCGGTTAGCGATCGAGGTCGATTATCATGACCGATTGTCGATTAGCGATCGAGACCGATTATCATGACCGATTGACGATTAGCAATCGAGGTCGATTATCATGACCGATTGTCAATTTGCGATCGAGGCCGATTATCATGACTGATTACCGATTAGCGATCGAGGCCGATTATCCTAAATGATTGTCGATTGCGAGTGACGTGACCGATTATGATAGCCGATTGTCGATTATCGATCGAGGTCGATTACCGATTCTGATGGCCGATTACCGATTCCGAATTATCGTGGCCAATTGACGATTATCGATCGAGGCCAATTATCATGGCCAATTGCAGATTCTGATTATCATGGCCAGTTGACCGATTATCGATCGAGACCGATTATCGTGGCCGATTACCGATTATGATTATTATGGCCGATTGTCGATTCCGATTGTCGAGGCTCAATGTGATTTATATGCAACTCGTATTTAAAGCCTGTTGTGATGTGCATTCTACCCATCCTTAAGGCCCATTGTGATGAATGTTAGACCCTTGTGAGAGGCCCATGTGACGTATATTAAACTCTTGAGTGAGGCTCATGGTGTTGTGTATTAGGTCCTTGTGTGAGGCCATGGGTTCACTATTTGTTGGCTCTATGTGGGCCCTTCCTTGGGGGCAATGTTGGTTAAATGTCCATATTGTAGAGGTCGATGGTTGATGCCGGTTATTGATATCAATTATGAGTATGTGACAGCATAACATCATGATACATGCTCATACACATCATCTGCATGAGATGTAATTGACCATTGCATATGCCATAGGGTGAGTTGTTCATAGGGCCCCCTAATAGGCAGAGTTGCCCCACATAAGAGCATGGCATGCACAGGATTACTGTGATTATATGACTCATGCATCTTGCATTGTGTGTTGTGATTACTGTATGCCCTAGGACATCAGGGCCGTAGCCTCCACAGGTATATCGTGGATGGCCAGATGAGACATCGAAAATCTGTTCTACATGTGGTGCTATAGATATCTCTGGGTGAAAGTCCCTAAACCCTCTTAGTTCCAGAGGTTGCTCCAACGTCTAGACCGAGTGGGTAGATGAGCGCCGAGTGCCGATTACCAGATGGCTGCACTCTCTACTGTGTCGTGGTCGGTTGGAAGGGGGTGTGGCCTTACCTGCCCGAGAGGAGGGGACAAAGCTAGGCTGAGTTTGACCAGCTCGAGGAATGGGTCCGCTATCGATGAGCCGGGCCCGATATTGGCAGGCGGATAGTGAGGTCTCTTCTACTCGCCTTGTTGCGCGCGATGGGGCGGCAATCTGGTTTGGAGTGTAATAGACCCCGGTGATTTTCCAGAGAGGAACCGTACTGATATGTGGACTTATTGAGTAGGAGATGCATACTCATTCATTCATCCATTCACTATCTACTCAGGCTGGTGGTGCGCAACTAATTATTTTGTACCTTCGTTATGGCATGAATTTTGGTTAGGCGCGCGACTAACCTGAGATCAGGAGTTTACCACGTTGAGTCTGACTATCCAAATTTAGGTATGAGACTGGTTTGGATAGGAGTCCCTTGTGGTGGACCCCATAGCCTGCGATACTACGTACTATCATCCCGACTTCACACTCCAGCATGGTTATTTCATTCACATTGCATGTTGCATTACATCTGCATGCATGTGACATTTTGGGTTGCTATGTTTCTGCACTTACATGGCCTAGACAGACTTAGCAGGAGTTGTATATTGCATTGCATCCTCGACATCTGATATTTGGCTCTTTATGACACCTTATCACATAACTGTTCTATATTGCGTATTCTGAAATTGATTGACTTATGGACTTGTCCATAATTTCGCTTACTCTATTATCGTATGATTTATGATCTTGTTAGTATTTCTGCTTACTCTAATAATTCCTGATATTATTAGCGTTCTGCTTATTCAGACATTGTATGGTTTATGGACTACCAGTTTTCGGTATTGTATGGTTATGGCATTGTATTGAATACTTGACACTTACCTTGTGTACACACTTACACCACCCTCTAAGCTTTCTATAAGCTTATGCATGATAGATGCGTGCAGGTGATGTTAGGTCGCAGCAGTGTTGAGCTTGGAGCGTGCAGCGGTCTTCTGGAGCTTGATTCTCTATTTATGTATTTCTCCTTCCGTATTGTATTCAAATGATTATATTTGTGGATATGTGATGACGATGTTGCCGTTGTGAATTGGGTAATCTTGTGGTTATGCTTATTACTAGTTAAATGAACATTTCAAAAAAAAAAAATCCTCCTTGTAGGATCTCAGGATCGGAATCTGACATATGAATGCTAGGAGCCGAGAATGGGGTACTACAGAGGCTGTCGGCATCGGATTCGGTGATCGGGATTCTTATGAATCTGATTCCCGGGTTTGGGGCGTGACAGTATGTCGACTCAAAGTGGGCATTTGGGCGAATCTCTTCACAAAACTGATCATGCACGCATTCCTAATATCCTAATGCGACAAAGAGCCATGTCAATCAAATCAGCAAAATATGGATGAAAACAGTATTTCCTACAAATGACTAAAATGCCCTAATTCTCATATTTTTCGTCTACTTACGAAACAGGAAACGGACAGCATGTTGTACATGTCAAACGACGTTGCCGTTGATAATCTATTATTAAACGACATTGAAAGCGTTGAAATCAGCCAATCAAAGCGTCTAAAATCTGCACCTTTTCCCTAGAGGTGAACCGATTTGAATGGAGCGTACACGCTTCGTCTACGGCGAACCAGGAACCTAATACACAAGATCTGTAAGTTACTTTGCTAAGAAATCGACGGAACCTCAAATCAGCAAGTATTTAGGGTGTTTCCTTACCTAGAAATGCAGCGGAATCATCGGGAAATTGATTGAGGTGCGTTGCTTAAGCACGTGCAACAGGTAGTGCAAGGAGCAGGAAGATCTCTCCCACTCTCTCTCACAATCTCTCACTTTTTCTCTCACACCAGCTAGGGTTTCTAGAAAATTCGGATGGGTGAGAGAAGTGAGGGTTTAAGGTCCTTTTATAAGCTAATTTCTTTCCAAATTAGGATTGGGAACAATGTTTACTTGATGCCTAACCAAATCGGAGCCGTTTCGGTCCAAAAAGACATTTCGGGAGGTCCCCTGGCTGAACGCGATCGGACTTAAGCTCATGCACGTCGGATGTCGCTCACATCCCATTTTCAGACCAGTAGTGTTCGTAGATCACACGTGGCGGTCCAGTTTCAGTTCAGCGGTCATCGTACGTAGATTAGGTCTACAAGTCTCATGATATGAAAGAGAAATTTTTCCTGATCCGAGGGTGTAATTTGGCTGAATTCTGACGGTCAGAACACTTAATAATAACGTGCCAAGTCGTGTGCCAGATTTGAATTTTAAAATTTCAAATCTATCATATTCTCACTCTCTTCACTCCAGGCTCAATGAAATAGCCTCTAAATGTCGGTTGGACTTGATTTTCGAAATGATTGTCAAGTCCAGCTAGGCGGTTATAACGGTCTAAGATTGTAGGTATTGGACTTTCGATGCACGGTCTAGATCCAATACAAAGTTTCAAAGGGGTCTTGAGAACAAACCGGTTTAGAGTTTGATCCAAGGTTTCAGAGTATTATAGTGTCATTGGTTCTACTTGTTTTGGGTCTTGTAGAATGTATTTAAAGCGATCAGGGATGATTTCACAGCTACTCTAGCGTTGCGCTAGCTAACTTACGCTTATTTTCTAAAGGAATTAATCCTACGCGATTTCTGGTCGAGTTGGAACTCGAGTCCAAGTACGGATTTTTTCGGGGCGTTACAATCTACCCCCCTTAACAAAAATTATCCTCAAAATTTGTACCTTTTCGTACTCCTTGAGAAGCTGTGGGTAGTTCTTTCTGATCTTAGCTTCTGTCTCCCAAGTAGCCTCTTCCTCAGAGTGATGCATCCACAACACCTTCACAAGGGGAATCACCTTGCTACGCAGTACCTGCTCCTTCCTGTCTAGGATACGCGTCGGTCGCAGGATATATGTAACATCCTCTCCTAACTGCACCTGCTCCCATCTGATGATATGGGAAGGATCAGAAACGTATTTCTTCAGCATAGATACATGAAATACGTTGTGAACGCTCGCGAGAGGCGTGGGTAAAGCCAAACGGTATGCCACTGCTCCCACACGATCGAGGATCTGGAATGGACCAATGAATCGCGGAGCCAGCTTCCCCTTCTTTCCGAACCGAAGGATTCCCTTCATATGGGAAACTCGCAAAAATACATGATCCCCAACCGTGAACTCTAGCGGCCACCGTCTCGTATCGGCATAACTCTTCTGTCTGCTCTGCACTGTGAGAAGCCGACGTCTAATAATATCAATCTTCTCCGACGTCGCCTGCATTAACTCTGGGCTAATCAATCTGCGCTCACCGACCTCTACCCAGCAATGCGGTGCTCGACAAGGTCGCCCATATAATGCCTCATAAGGTGTCATACCGATACTCGCCTGGAAACTGTTGTTGTACGTGAACTGCGTATATGCAAGATAGTCATCCCAACTGTCCTTGAAGTCCAATGCGCAAGCTCGCAACATGTCCTCTAAGATCTGGTTCACCCGCTCTGTCTATCCGTCTGTCTGTGGGTGGAAGGCAGTACTGAACTTCAACTTCACACCCATAGCCTCCTGAATGTGAGTCCAGAAAATAGAAGTGAACCGCATGTCTCTGTCCGACACTATCTCCAACGGAACTCCATGCAGACGCACGATCTCTCTGATATATAGTCTAGCCAGCACGTCTGCAGAGTTCGTGACTCTGATCGGTAGGAAGTGCACTGATTTTGTCAGACGGTCGACGATCACCGCATCGAACCATCCTTCTTCCTTACAAACATGACTGGTGCTCCCCAAGGAGACACACTGGGTCGAATAAGGCCAAGCTCCAACAGACCATCAATCTGTGTCCTCAACTCCTCCATCTCACACGGTGCCATGCGATACGTTGGCAGTGAGACGGGCACGGAACCAGGCACCAGATCGATAGTGAAATCAATCTCTCATCGAGGCGGCAAACCAGGGATCTTCCTGAACAGATCCCTAAAATCACAAACGACTGGTGTATGCCCAAGCATCGGGGCATCAGCGTCCCGAAGTAACTAAGTATGCGGAAGGGGAGATTTATCCGAACTGAAAATGTAAAAGGCGTGCCCTCTGGCTCGTACACCGTCACCATACGAGTCTCGCAGTCAATCTCGGCCCTCCCAGCAGTCAACCAGTCCATGCCAAGAATGATGTCGAGATAAACAAGAGAGGGGTCGACGATAAGATCAAGAGCCATCGTCCTACCTCCTAGATCCACCAAGCAACCCTCACACATCAGGGTGGCATCAGAAAAATCTCCATGAGCTGAAAGGACTCGCACTCCATCCATACGAATGGTCGGCAGTCCAAGACGCCTGACTATGGAATGCGATATCAAAGAAAGTGTGGATCCAGTATCCATCATCACAAGTATAAGAATACCTCCGATGTGAGCAGTGACCTCAAAGGCCGAATGCTGAGAAGTCTCTGCCTCGGCTGCCTCAGCTATCAAGGCATGCACCCGCGCCTGCTGTGGCCGGTTCGGCCGCTGTACCATGGGCCATAGAGGCGTCCTGAACTGAGATACGGAAGGTCTGAAGGAAGGGTGCGCAGGAGCCAACCGTAAAGGGGGTGCTGATATAGCCATGGGCGTGTACGGTCGATCTTCTGCGGCGGCGAGAACCCACTGTCTCGCATCCGAGCGAAACAACTCTGTGCTAAATGGCCCGATTTCCCACAATAAGTACATGATAAATTGGGGCGCCACATCGGGGGTACTGGCGCTGTAGCCCTAGGAGGAGGGTCGATGCGAGGCCTCTTGCCCGCAAAGGACCTGTCCTACAACTCTGGTCATGGCCTAGGAGCAATAGGGCCACGAGATCGCGTAAGTCGATCCACATCCTGCTCTGCCCGCATGGACATGTGAATCATCTCTGCATAGGAGGGAATGCTCACGCAACACATCTTCGACCGAATATCCGGTCGTAAACCCTCAAAAAAGCGTCGTATGCGTATCTGCTCATCTGCCAGTATAGTCGGGACGTATTTGCCCAACTCAGTGAACCGATGTTCATACTCAGTCACCGTCATGCCTCCCTGTCTGAGGCGCAGAAACTCGTTCTCCCGGTCATGCCTATATGTCTGGGGATTGTATTTCTCGTGGAAGCGGAACTCGAACGCTGCCCAGGTCCAGATGTAATCAACGGCAACGGTCCACAAAAAACTATCCTGCCATAAGCTGGCCTCCATCTTGAATAAGAACGTAGCCAACTCAACCTGCTCGGACTCTGAGCAATGTAGCATCCGTATTACCTTCGACACACGGTCGAGCCAATACTCGGCCTCTTCGAGTCTATGAGAACCCGTAAAAGTAGGAGGCCGCAAGCGCCGAAATCGCTCGAGTAGGCCCCGTGTATCCGCAGCAGCCCCCATAGGATAAGAAGGTGGTGCAGGATGAGCAATGCCCTCATCCCGAGCATAAGTACCGGCATCCTCAGCTGGATGCACAGGTGGTACAGGTGGAGTCACACTCCCACCTTGGGTTAGAGCCCCCACTATAGTAGTCAGGAGCTGCTACTGCTGCTGCATCATGGCCATCATCTTCTCAAATTTATCTGGAGGTGGAGCAGGATGTGGCATGTACTGCGTCGAAGAAGACGCAGGGTACTGCTCTCTGACGGGCGGTGTAAAAGGCGGTGGTCCAACTGCAGGACCAGTAGGAGGCTGAGACTCACTTGCTGTCTCAGGAATCGGGCCCACAGCAGGGTCCGTATGAGCATCAGACTGGAGGGGAACCTGATCCATAGGCTCACCCAATGTAAGCCGAGCTGTGCTCCGTGTAGCCTTATGCGGCATTCCCTATATTCAAAATAGGGCACAACCTTGTCAGTCTCAATAGCACAAACACACCGTAATCATTCACATAAAGAGTCAAAGGTATTCTATGCATTTCATTTAATCAAAATTATTACAATACAAGGGATATATCCTTACAGGCATCATGACAAGAAGTACATGGGAACTAAGACAGTTAAAGCTACAACAGCAACATAAGTAAACTACTAGCCTTAACAGGCTTACACAACATAAAGCAGGAAACGACTAACTACTACCAACAACATCTAAAATCTCATCGCTAGTCTTTGTCGGGTGATGGAGGAGGATCACCCTTATCCTGCAAGCAGCACAGATCGCCTTCAAGGTGCGAGTCACCTTACCGAATTTTCTCTTCATAACGGCCTTGGTATCCTCGACCTCAGCATGAAGTTCCTGAACTTCCCTTCGCAAGGCGACCTGACTCTCCTCAATTCGAGCAATGTGCGCATCACGAGTAGCCTGAGTAGAAGGAGGGCTCTCATCAGTATCCTGAGCCTCCTCTTCTTCCTCTTCTTGGGCTTCTTCCTCTACTTCCACTCCAGGTTCTCCTTCACTTGGATACTCTTCGCCATCAAAATTGCCCTCGCTATCCTCATCAAGCTGAGTCTCACGGTACTGAGACCCGATCTTCATCCTGACCATGGTAGACTCATCAATGCAGTGAATCAGAACTGGCAACTCCGGCCCAAGTCTGTAAGTAAACTCAAGCACGATCTTGCATATAAGCCGGCCAAAAGGAAGCGACTCAGACGTTCTTATTGATTTCGCTATGAGGATAATCTGTCACATCACGAAAGTGGCCATACACACATTTTCTTCCTGGGCCACCTGATACAAGAAATCGACCATAAGGCGTGTACATTTAACACGATTTATCGACCTGGGATACACGTTAAACGTGCAAATGTGGTGCAGCAGGCACAAATCATTAGACATATGAGTCACCTTGAGGCTATTGTTAGGCTGCCATGGAACCAGACTACCGCATAGGAACCTGGTACGGCGATCTCGCTCACGCCTACTCCTCAAATTCTTTGCACTGGGATGAACATCACTAAGGGGTACGTTCAGAAATCGCGCTATCAACCGAACATCGATCGGCCATCCGGTCTCTACCAAAGGGAATCTTGAATTGCAATGGCTCTAATGTAAGATTTTGGATACGAGCGTAGAAGGCACGAACAGTGCTCACATTAGTACGAGAACGGGCTTCAAAGAGCGGACCCCAATGTGCAACTTCAATGCGCTCAAACAATAGGAATTCACTTAAGAGTCGCCCTTCTACGTCCACTTCAAACAACACCTTACGGCAGTATAATCGCTGTGAGGCATCTCTGCTAATAGCACTCGCCCAATTTGAGCATGGGAATCCAAATCCCGCTTTGTATGAAACTCTCGGGCTGTGCTTGGACTTACGGCGGCGCTTGAGCTAGTAGTGCCACCCCTCGGTCTTCTGGATTACGCAGGGTGACTAGGCCCAGCCTCATCCACTGCGATCTTTCTCTTTCCCATCAAAGAGAGGATGGTGGAGAAAGAGAAAAGACCCAAAATGGCTTCAACAATAGCCATGGAGAGTGAGGGAAATGATGAGAAAAGGCTGCCCAAACGGATAAAAGGAAATCTTGGCATTGTTGAGGGATAAATCGAGCTTCCAAGGGCTGGAATTTCAAAAGAAAAAGAGAATGCTAGAGGGGTTTAGAACTCCACATGATTTCAGCCATATTTGGGGGTTGTAGGAGCTCCAATGGACAAGTTTTGAAAGAGGAGGAGTAGTAAACTGTAATGGAGGGATGGAATGGGTTCGGTTTCAGCAAGAAGTGGGATTGAGAGGGATTTGGAGCAGCGATTTGAGATGGGCAACAAGAAAAACTTGAAAGGGAGGGCGTTGGGGCATTTTTTATGAAGGAGGTGCCCCTTTTAGGGGTTTTTGACGGACGGGCACTGTATGGGAGGGATGTCCGACCCCAAAAACCACACACGCCAGAATTTTAGCCCACGTGGGGCCCACTGATCTGCGATGGCATCGCCGGCCGGTCACCAATCTGGCCAGTGGGACCAGATGGGTTGGGTCCCCCCTGTCCTAGGGACCCTAAATATATATGAGCCCCACCTTAGTTCATTGTAGATTGGCCTAGGGAGGCTCAAAACTCCATGAAGGGCATTTCAGGGCTAATCTGTAAACTTGAATACATTCCCATATCATATAGCATATGATTTTGGGGTAAGAGGAGCTAATCCATCCATCTAGCCCATTATTTGCTAAAGATTGCAAAGTTAGAATGGTAAAATGGCCAGTTTCCATGTATTTTTACTATTCATTATAAAATTTTGCCTAAGTATGATTTCATGTCATTTTCACATTAGGATCATTGCCTAACATGAAAATAATGAGAAAATTTTGAAGAATGGGGTGGTGAGAGGAAGGATTTTGAAGAAATTAGGTGAAATGGGGTTTTTAAGCCCTAGCGATTGAAAGTAAGGGTTGTGGTTGCCCCACAGCCCAAGGATTCTAATTTTTGGGTTTAGAACCTTTCAGAGAACGTCTCAACCCGCCTACTTACAACCTAGGAGCTTCTTAGGTCGCTTCACGCGACTCTAGATGCGTTACGAACTCGATCGAATGATCGATAGAGTAGACTTTGCCTATTGGCGAAACTGTGATCCTATAAGTGTTTCTAGACCTTTCTTGCACCCACCTAAGTCAAAGGAAGTGACAGCGTACGTCGCGTGACCATAACCCAGGCCCGGTATAATCTCATTCATGCTCTGATACCAACTTGTAACACCCTGAAAATCGGGGGTCGTGTATAAACCCGACTCCCGAGTTCCAGACCGTCACTTATACAATAAAAATGTTTATGATTCAATGTTGTCTGAATTAAAGCATTCACATGAGTAAAAGTATACCAAAACTGCAATTCATACTCCAGATTCAGTGATAAAAGCAAGCAGAAGACTAAAGGATATACATATCACTGTATGGAAAAAAAAATAGATCTCAACTGTCTCCAAAGTATGAAAACATCTCTGAGTCTCATATACATGTAAATAAACAGAATCAAAATGTCAAAAATAGTCCCACTGAGAAGTCCCGCCAATCCAGGCCACCTAAGCAAAGCCGTCGTGGTACTGCATATATGAGAACTCGTCCTGATCCTCATCATAATCCGGCTCTGCCTCCTGAATTGCTGCCTCACCTGCATCTTAGACAGGGTCTGGTGGGTGTTATAAACACCATCCCGTAACGTGGGAGTGAGTAGCTAACTTAGTGGAATAATAGAGCAAAGATTAGCATGTTCTCAAATTAATCATGCGATAATAGTAAAGCAGTGAATCAAACATTCCTCATACTGTTGTTAATGCAATATGACGTGACATGATGGATGCCCTCACCGACGATCTCCCTCATACGGTACCATCTTACGCTCGCGGCATGCTTTCTTCCCACAGTGCTCCACATCTTCCATGCACATGCAATGTAATGGTGATATGATTACCGAGTTATTATCAGTCCATTCATACAGCAGGATTGAGAAACTAAGGTACTTCCCTTATATCAATCCCAACATAGATCCTGTCTAGGGTCGTCACTCCTAGTAATCTCATACAA